>CAWUFW010004772.1:0-1467271 GCA_963921515.1 Calotriton arnoldi
GGGTGGTAGTAGTGGTAGGCATCCAGCCCCCTGGGTAAGGGTGGTAGTAGTGGTAGGCATCCAGCCCCCTGGGTAAGGGTGGTAGTAGTGGTAGGCATCCAGCCCCCTGGGTAAGGGTGGTAGTAGTGGTGGGCATCTGGCACCCCCATGGCTAAGGGTGGTAGTAGTGGTAGGCATCCAGCCCCCTGGCTAAGGGTGGTAGTAGTGGTGGGCATCTGGCACCCCCATGGCTAAGGGTGGTAGTAGTGGTAGGCATCCAGCCCCCTGGCTAAGGGTGGTAGTAGTGGTAGGCATCCAGCCCCCTGGCTAAGGGTGGTAGTAGTGGTAGGCATCCAGCCCCCTGGGTAAGGGTGGTAGTAGTGGTAGGCATCCAGCCCCCCGGGTAAGGGTGGTAGTAGTGGTAGGCATCCAGCCCCTGGGTAAGGGTGGTAGTAGTGGTGGGCATCTGGCACCCCTGGGTAAGGGTGGTAGTAGTGGTGGGCATCCAGCCCCCTGGGTAAGGGTGGTAGTACTGGTTGGCATCCAGCCCCCTGGGTAAGGGTGGTAGTAGTGGTGGGCATCTGGCACCCCCATGGCTAAGGGTGGTAGTAGTGGTAGGCATCCAGCCCCCTGGGTAAGGGTGGTAGTAGTGGTGGGCATCTGGCACCCCCATGGCTAAGGGTGGTAGTAGTGGTAGGCATCCAGCCCCCCCTGGCTAAGGGTGGTAGTAGGGGTGGGCATCTGGCACCCCCATGGCTAAGGGTGGAAGTAGTGGTAGGCATCCAGCCCCCCTGGCTAAGGGTGGTAGTAGTGGTAGGCATCCAGCCCCCTGGCTAAGGGTGGTAGTAGTGGTAGGCATCTGGCACCCCCTGGATAAGGGTGGTAGTAGTGGTAGGCATCTGGCACCCCCTGGGTAAGGGTGGTAGTAGTGGTGGGCATCCAGCCCCCCTGGGTAAGGGTGGTAGTAGTGGTTGGCATCCAGCCCCCCCTGGGTAAGGGTGGTAGTAGTGGTAGGCATCCAGCCCCTCCTGGGTAAGGGTGGTAGTAGTGGTAGGCATCCAGCCCCCCCTGGGTAAGGGTGGTAGTAGTGGTGGGCATCTGGCACCCCCTGGGTAAGGGTGGTAGTAGTGGTGGGCATCCAGCCCCCCCTGGGTAAGGGTGGTAGTACTGGTTGGCATCCAGCCCCCCTGGGTAAGGGTGGTAGTAGTGGTAGGCATCCAGCCCCCCTGGGTAAGGGTGGTAGTAGAGGTAGGCATCCAGCCCCCCCTGGGTAAGGGTGGTAGTAGTGGTAGGCATCAAGCCCCCCCTGGGTAAGGGTGGTAGTAGTGGTGGGCATCTGGCACCCCCATGGCTAAGGGTGGTAGTAGTGGTAGGCATCCAGCCCCCCCTGGCTAAGGGTGGTAGTAGTGGTAGGCATCCAGCCCCCTGGCTAAGGGTGGTAGTAGTGGTAGGCATCTGGCACCCCTGGGTAAGGGTGGTAGTAGTGGTGGGCATCCAGCCCCCTGGGTAAGGGTGGTAGTAGTGGTAGGCATCCAGCCCCCTGGGTAAGGGTGGTAGTAGTGGTAGGCATCCAGCCCCCCTGGGTAAGGGTGGTAGTAGTGGTAGGCATCCAGCCCCCCTGGGTAAGGGTGGTAGTAGTGGTAGGCATCTGGCACCCCCATGGCTAAGGGTGGTAGTAGTGGTAGGCATCCAGCCCCCTGGCTAGGGGTGGTAGTAGTGGTAGGCATCCAGCCCCCCCTGGCTAAGGGTGGTAGTAGTGGTAGGCATCTGGCACCCCCTGGGTAAGGGTGGTAGTAGTGGTGGGCATCCAGCCCCCTGGGCAAGGGTGGTAGTAGTGGTTGGCATCCAGCCCACCCTGGGTAAGGGTGGTAGTAGTGGTAGGCATCCAGCCCCCCCTGGGTAAGGGTGGTAGTAGTGGTAGGCATCCAGCCCCCCCTGGGTAGGGGTGGTAGTGGTGGTGCGCATCCAGGCCCCTGTGTGCATATGTGGCATTGGTGATGGGCATCCCGCCCCTATGGTGCTGCTGTTGCTGGTGTAAGTAAATTCTGCATCCCTCTGTGTGTGTGTGATGTGTCGTGTACGTGTTGTATGTTTTTGTGGTTGGTGTCTGACTTACCTTCTGCGCCATACGCGTCCGTGCCTGTTCCGGTAGTAAATGTAGAATAATGGTAGGATCGGAACGAAGGGATTCATGGTTGGTTCGTCTCGTTCGTCTTTCTCGTTGCTTCGCCTCGTCCTCATCGCTGGCGTGTTCGCCTCGTAGCCGTGGATCGTGTTGTGGCGCGAATCGGAGCTTATGTGCGCCTCTCCCGGAAGCTTTGACGTGCCGGACGTAGCGACGGGTTCGGGCGCGCACGGAAGCGCATCGTACTTGTCCGGCCGGACGGGGCTGCATTTTCCCTTCTGTGCGACTCGATTCGGCGTTTCCGGATTCGCCTCGGTCGGAGAACAGGACCTGGATTGGGTAAGTACGACTCGGCCGGATTCTATGCTGTTGTGCGCATCGTACTTGCTCGTTCGGAATGATGTGCGGATCGGTCGGGAAACAGGCATTCGCATGGCTTTTTTCCCGACCGAATGGTATTGGGTGCGCCTCCGACCGAGATCGGAATCGGCCCCTATGTCTGGAACTGCGACATCTGCAAGCAGATGAATGGGTCCACCGCAACACGTCCAGTACAGATACCATTGTTAGACAGCATTAGGTTGTCCGTTCGTGCGCGTCCAGCTCAAGTTTCCTCAAGGTTTAGCCTCAGCGCTCGGCTGACGCTCGAACTGTTATAAAAGATTTGCGAGTCTTTATCGGCACATACGAAGTTGGCACGTTACATTCTGACCGTGGTCCGGCGTTTAGCTCTCGGGCTTACAAAGAGGCCATAGAAGGAATGGGCGTAGCATTGCGGTACTCCTCTCCGTACCATCCCGAAGGAAATTCTGTTGTGGAGAGGAAAAACCGAGACTTAAAGCAATCTTTAACAGCTAGGGTATTAGGCAAGGGCGGTAGATGGGTCGATCACCTTTATGGGATACAGGGCGCGCTCAATAATCTGCCAAGAAGCTCTCTAGGAGGTGTCACTCCTTACGAGGTCCTATTTGGGACAAGAATGTGGGTACCTGATCTTGATTGTGAAGGCACAGTGGCGGATGAAAAACCATTTGATATCCATGATCGTTTGGCTGTTTTACAGGATCTAATTGAATCCAGGACACAACAAAGTAACGTGCTCCAGAAACAGGCTGCCACTGAGGAAGTCAAGGCAGGAACGGCAAGACCTATCTGGAGTCCAAAAATCGGGGATCTAGTCAGAGAGAAGATTGCTGACAAGAAAGAATGTGGGCCATCCTACAGAAAGCCTGTACCGGTCCTAGCAATCCACGGCACAAGCACAGTACTGTTGCCGCGTCTTGCCGGAAAAAAGGAGAAAAGATTTGTCTCAATTGACTTAATCAAACCACACTATGTGGCCGATACTAAACAGTAGGCCTCGTGGACTCCACAGTAGCAGACGTCCTCCTCTCGCTACAATCCAAGAAGTCCAAACAGAAAGACTCATCACGTTTGAAGAGCCACCTGTACGGAATGAAGGACTAAGCAACAATGCTATGGAACTCGTTCCACTTCAACAAGAAATTCATCTTCAAAATGAAAATCAACTTAACAGCCAAGTTGCAATCAGACCTAATACAGACATCTACGTCAACATGCCTCGTCAAGAGCAAAATCCGATTCCAACAAATCCCGATGCAATTCCAACAATTGATCGAACTGCTTCTGGTTATTTCATGAACTGTGATACGTTTTCACTGGATCCAAGCGAACCGGAAATGACGCCAGCCAAAAAATCACTCCAACAGAAACTCATTGACTTTTTGAACTTTTTTAGAAAGACTTACCTGGTGTCACCTTGGATAGAACTATGGTATATCACTGGGATTTTATTTTTCATTTTCTGGCTAGGTCTAATAATAACTTTTAGTATGCTTATTAATGGACGATACCTCCAACCAAGCTCTACAGCCCAAAGAGTCAATTTGATTTTAAAACCACACCAGTCTTCACATCGTGAACCAAGAGACTTGTCTTCAGTGAACATTACAGCACTTCCTATACCGGACGGTATAGTATGGGACAAGATTGATTAAGCTGTATTCGGTCCGACTGAACTTTTAAAGCTTAAACATGTATTTAAAATTTCTTTAAGTGATATCATTACCTCCAGTACATTTTCTGATGATTGGGACACTGAAACTGTAAATGCTATGATGTCTGATTTAGAAAAAACTGCAGCACTTCCGAACAATGAAATGTTAGAAGGTACTTCAGACTATGATGCATTGTACTGTTACCAGCAATATGGTCATCATTTCTTGCACAAATAGATAACACCTAGAAATGTATTTGAGTACCACCAGTGGGAACACTGCCCAACACCTCCAAAAGGTAGTTCACAAGCATTTGAACAGAAATGTACATACTTCTCAGGGTTTAACACATCCGACCCCAAGTCATTTTATTATAGATTGGTGAAAAATTCAGCTCAGAAAATTATGTTAACCAAACATATTTACTCAGCATCCTTTCTGAACCAGTTGTCTAAACAGGGTTTTGATCTATGGAAAGACACAATAGATTCGACATCAATCTGGGGTTCTAGGGACTGGCAAGTCCAGGGAATAGAAGCACTTTTTAGAGCATGCATCATTACGCAGCAGATTTTATTTCTGAATGAAACTGTGCAACAAACAACCTGTCTTGGATTAGCCAAAGGCAAGGAAATGAACACACTGGGGTTTCCAACACCATCACAGATGGGTGAGGGGCAGAACTCAACTACACAAGGGGTAGGATTAGATGACATTTTCCAGTACAACAGATCAGATCCTGATTGGACAGAATGGCTGGTTTGGCCCATTGACACAAACAAGTGTCAGCAAAGATTTATGAATACAACCGAAAGGTTTAGTACCCATAGGCCAGACCCACGCTATGTACAGAGACATCACCCGGGGGTAGTGACATCCTATAGTGTTGGAAAGTTGTGCCTTGATTGACTAGAGACCTCAAAACTCTCAGAAGTAAAGGTAACCAGTCACAATATCGAATTTTTAATATCGATATGGCAAAATATCGAGTTTAAAATATAGAATGGACATAATATCGACTTACAAAAATATAGTGGTGCAGAATATCGAAATACAGGTAAGAAATATCGTTTTTCATAATATCGAAGTTAGTAATATCGACAGTCATAATATAGTTGTTAAAAATATCTAATTTTTTTATAGTGTTTTAAGTATATGTGTTAAATGTATGTATTATTTTTGTAATGTATGTTTGAATTTTTTAAAAGTAATGAATTTTAATTAAATTAATTTTTGCGTAATTTAATTCTGTAGCGGGATGTGGGTTTATAGGGGAATAGGGTGGGAAGTAATTTAATTGAAATTAATTAATTATTTTGTTAATTAATAATTTAGGATTTAATCATTTATATTGTCAATTAAGTTAATTAATTTGTTATTAATTAATTATAAATTGAGTAATCACAATGAATAATTAATTGGTAATTATGTTAATTGTTATTTTTTATTAATTAGTAATTAATTAGATATTAATAATTAATAATTAATTTGTAAATATGTTATTTGTGTACTTTTTTTAGGAGTGGGGTGAGGGTTGATAGGGGAGTAGGGTAGGAAGTACTTTAGTTTTAATGTAATTTTTATTATTTTTTATATTATATTTATTAAAAGTTATTTTATAGTGTTAATTTTGTGAATTAATTTAGATTTGATGGTTATTAATTTTATTGTTAATTGTAATTAGTTCATTAATTAATTTTTAATTAATTATGTTAATTTATTAATATTTTACAATATTGTAGGTGACGTTTATAGGGGAAAATGGTGGGAGGTAAATTAATTTAGAAAAATTAATTACTTGTTAATTAATGTTAATTATATTGCAGGAGTGGGTATACAAAATTATTCCCCTACGCTATCCAACACTTTCCCTACTGTTACACTTGGTGGAGTGGGAATATTAAATTATTCCCACCCGCTATCCAACACTTTCCCTACTGTTGCATTCGCTGCAGTGGGAATGGTAATTTTTACCCTCCCGCTATCCAACACTTTCCCTACTGTTGCACTCACTGGAGCGGGAATAGTAATTTTTACCCTCCCGCTATCGAACACTTTCCCTACTGGTGCACTCACTGGAGTGGGAATAGTCATTTTTACCCACCCGCTATCCAACACTTTCCCTACTGTTGCACTCACTGAAGTGGGAATAGTCATTTTTACCCACCCGTTATCCAACACTTTCCCTACTGTTGCACTCACTGGAGTGAGAATAGTAATTTTTACCCTCCCGCTATCCAACACTTTCCCTACTGTTGCACTCACTGGAGTGGGAATAGTAATTTTTACCCACCTGCTATCCAACACTTTCCCTACTGTTGCACTCACTGGAGTGGTAATAGTAATTTTTACCCTCCCGCTATCCAACACATTCCCTACTGTTGCACTCGGTGGAGTGGGAATAGTAATTGTTACCCACCTGCTATCCAACACTTTCCCTACTTTTGCACTCACTGGAGTGGGAATAGTAATTTTTATCCACCCGCTATCCAACACTTTCCCTACTGTAGCACTTGTTGGAGTGGAAATAGTTATTTTATCCCCTACGCTATGCAACGTTTCCAGTAATGTTATATTTAATGCAGTGTAAAATATTATGTTGTTAAAAAAATATTTATTTTAATGTTTTAACTTATTATATATAATGTATTTTTATATTTATCATATAGGTTTATTTATATATATGTAATTATATTTTAAATTATGTTTTTATCATTTTATAATTAAAAATATTAATTATTTTTAATATTATTAAGTTATATATAATAAAAAAAATGAATGTTTATTATTTTGTTTACATTATATTTATTATTTATTAATTTTAACGTTTTTAAATTATTTTTAAGTATGTTTTACTTAATTATATTGATTATTTAATTAATTTTATATTACTTTTAAGACATTTAAAAAAATCGATATATTAGCAAACTATATTATTGACAACGATATTTAGGATTCGATATTTTTGTACTTACCTGTTTGTAGATAGGAAGTCGATATTCTGTCATTCTATATTTTTTCATCGATATTCTGGCAACTCGATATTCTGCTCCTCGATATTCTGTCAGTGATCCAGAAGTAAAGCACCACTTGACCTTACTCATACCTGACATGGATCTTAGAGATTTTCTACTAGGTCCCAGGAAACAACGTCAGAAACGTTTCATATATGCAGGCCTTTATGCCTACTATAATGAAAACTGGAAAATATCCCAACAAGAGGCCACAGAAAGGATACGGGAAATAGACCGTATTAACTTAGAAAAGGCATTAGCTGTAGTGGATAATGGGTTAACAACTTTGACCTCCAGGATTTACTCCTTAGGCAACATTGTGTCCTCGGCGGACGACATATTAGAACAAGATCTGGCCTTGTTACAACACGGGCAATCTCAGCTACGTTCTATTATGATGTTAAGCTAGACGCTACAATCTTTGCGTGCAGGCTATGTGCCATGGCGTTTTATAAACACCACGTCTCTGTTCTCTGAATACAATATAACTGATAAACAGACAGAAATGGCACAGAGGGGAGCCAAATATACAATGCTGCGTATTGAGAAACTGCAAAGGTTACCATTCACTGTAGCCGAGTCATCATCAACAGAATGGCTAATTCATGGCCAAATCACGCTGCCAGTCACTACGTTTCAGTTTCAATATTGCCTTGAGCAAAGGCAGGCAGGCAAATATGAGAGAATGGGTAAGGTATACATCAAGGAAACTTGGGAGTTACCATATAGATACCGATGCCGGAATGGGGATCGAGAAGTGTATCTGAGTGGTACAAACTGCAAGAACGCTTTGAGCGGTTCTCTCATGTGTCAGGATATTTCTCTACACGGAGCCTGCAGTGGTTCAGTGGTGAACTTATCTTGTCACATGTCAGGGACCCCAGGGGCCATGATAACGCCGGTTTTCCAGCTGCTCTCGAATGGGAGTTACTTAATGCTAAATGATCAAGGTTGTTGTGGGATGCTTCAGGGCGTCGCATATCTAGTAACTGTTAATTCCAGGGTTACTTGCTGTATGCAAGTATTGTTTCCGCCACTGAACACAGTCAGGGAGGCGCCGTTATGGCCTTCGCTGAATGTTTCTTTTATACAGTTTGATACTCTGAGCAGATTGCAAGCCATGCTTTTACAGCAACCTGTGCCCTTAACCTCCGCTCGAGAAACCTATGAACTTTAAGTTGCAAGGACCTCGACCGAGATACAGGCGCTTATACGTACAAACTGCCCCATTAATTTCGCAGAAATTGTTAGTCGTATCTTCAACATGTCTGATACGAGCGGTATTGTACACCTATTTAAGACCATAGGGTCCGGACTGTTAAGCACCTTTCAGACAGTCCTCGGAGTAATCCCAAATTTTATATACTCCGTATTGGGAAGCGTATTTGGAAGATTCCCGCTCATCCTGTTCCTAATCGCAGGAATCCTGATTGTAATACTGCTGCTACGCAATGGACTGCCCAATTCCCGAGGGAATGGTGAACACGCTCCTGGAGCGGAAATACCGTGAACGCATGGTACAACTTCTGGGCATTTCCTGCCTGCGAGAACTCAATGCCTCCTGGTTTCTATCATTTAGACCAGTCTGGGTAGACTGCATCTTACCTGTTCTTCGATGCCTGTTTTGCAGAGAAGAATGCACGTTGGATCTTTGTCTAACATTTCCATCAGATGCGCCTCCGGACACGGATGCAATGCTGGACCCCATAAAGGCCCCCGCTCTCCGTTGTCCTCAGCGGCTTCCGATTCTGATGAATGCATTCCTGGAGAATCCACAGGTGCTGTTTGCTCCTGCTGGGTTAGGTGACTCTTCCACAGGCACCCAGGTTACAACTGCAGCACAAGCTGCCGCAGCACCGACTGTTGGCAGAACTACATTCCATCTATGTGTGATTGACGTTCTCTGTGAGGCGTTGGATTTGTCATCTACAGCAGCTGATGCAGATAATATTGTGCTTCCCAACTACTCATAAACAAGGGGACCCCTGAAAGTGATAAAAGGTAGAGATACAGGGGAAAAATACAGACTAAATATACAAGCAAAAACTCTACCTAAGTACTATAAAAAAAGCTATACGTCAACTGTTAATAGACCACTCTGGCTCAATCCAAATGACCAAATCCTTCACCACTAGCAAGTTGAGTTAAACATAGTTTTATTTAATTTTTCATTTTAAACACATTGATCTATCACAAATAAGTATCATATCATAGAAAAATCATAAAGAGAACTCATAAAGAAAACAGACCCCATTGTTCAGCCATCGCTACCAACATACATACAAAATCATACTCAATCATCCTCACTCATACCACATATAAAGACATACCAAATAAATCTAAAAAATACTAAAAATTCAAGTTCCCATGAGACATTAATATAGAACGGATCAGTCCAAAAACCAATCTTAATCAAGGATCTCGCAGATTCTGAAAAATTAATTTACAATTTGATATCAAAAATGAAAAAATACAACATAGAAAAATAATATGTAAATATATTGATCAGTGATCCAACATAGTAGGGACAAAATAATCCAAGAAGGGAACTTATTCAAGCGCCGACGCGCGTTTCGGTGAGACAACCCCTTTCTCTGGGTATCACCTTCTTCAGGGCGCATATAGAGCGTTAAGAAAAAGTTGGCAATGGGGCCTGTCTAATGTTGTTTTGGTGCTGCTGCCATTCTTTGAATGCATTTTCTCTGAAAAACATCCATCGCTTGAACCCCACAAACAATACATCTGAGCCTCGCATTATTTCTGAATTCCGGATTTATTTATTTCCATCTCTGCCACCCAGTGGGCGTATGCTCAGTGCAGATCTAATAATGCTTTGAACTATTTTGAACTATTCAAGACGTTTTCCATATGATAATTTTGCCTGCTTTATGTTCCAGTAGCCTACTATAGGACATAACAAAGCTTTTAATATGCAGACAAACATTTGAACTTACCTCAAGTAAACAATTGCTCGCATTAGGGACTCCGTGTCCCAGCATGCATTATTAGATCTGCACTGAGCATACTCCCGCTGGGGGGCAGAGATGGAAATAAATAAAGCCGGAAATCCAAAATAATGCGAGGCTCAGATGTATTGTTTGTGGCAGCTCAAGAAGAAGAGGTTTTCAACCTTGAAACGCGTTGGCAAAGATTACTAGAAAGTGGAGCAGCAAGGCAGGCTGCATCAGGCAGCCGAATGGCGGAGCTCTGTCGAGTGCCCTCCCAATGCTCTAGGGCACTTTTGGTGAAAAAAATGATACACAGCGGCCTGGCCGTGGGGAGGAGCACCATCGCCAGCTGAGAGAGAAGCACAGATTTCATCTGGGTGAGGCTGCAGTTTTGAACTATTCAAGACGTTTTTGGCACAGCGCTCCATATGCTAATTTTGCCTGCTTAATGTTCCAGTAACCTACTATAGGACATAACAGAGCTTTTAATATGCAGACGAACATTTGAACTTACCTCAAGTAAACAATTGCTCGCATTAGGGACTCCGTGTCCCAGCATGCATTATTAGATCTGCACTGAGCATACGCCCACTGGGGGGCAGAGATGGAAATAAATAAAGCCGGAAATCAGAAATAATGCGAGGCTCAGATGTATTGTTTGTGGCAGCTCAGGAAGAAGAGGTTTTCAACCTTGAAACACGTTGGCAAAGATTACTAAAAAGTGGAGCAGCAAGGCAGGCTGCATCAGGAAGCCAAATGGCGGAGCTCTGTCGAGTGCCCTCCCAATGCTCTAGGGCACTTTTGGTGAAACAAATTATACACGGCGGCCTGGCCGTGGGAAGGAGCACCATCGCCAGCTGAGAGAGAACCACAGATTTCAGCTGGGTGAGGCTGCAGTTTTGAACTATTCAAGACGTTTTCGGCACAACGCTCCATATGCTAATTTTGCCTGCTTAATGTTCCAGTAACCTACTACAGGACATAACAGAGCTTTTAATATGCAGACGAGCATTTGAACTTTCCTCAAGTAAACAATTGCTCGCATTAGGGACTTCGTGTCCCAGCATGCATTATTAGATCTGCACTGAGCATACTCACACTGGGGGGCAGGGATGGAAATAAATAAAGCCGGAAATCAGAAATAATGCGAGGCTCAGATGTATTGTTTGTGGCAGCCCAGGAAGAAGAGGTTTTCAACCTTGAAACGCGTTGGCAAAGATTACTAGAAAGTGGAGCAGCAAGGCAGGCTGCATCAGGAAGCCGAATGGTGGAGCTCTATCGAGTGCCCTCCCAATGCTCTAGGGTAGTTTTGCTGAAAAAAATTCTGTGTATGTGCAGAATCCCTGCAACATGGCGCCGCCAACGTTTGGTTTGGCTTGGTTTGGCACTTATCTGCAAGACTCCTGAGTAGTACTTGTGTTTGTCCACAATCCCCTCACTTCTGTTTCCTGAGGCAGTTGTGATGGGGAAGCCTCCTATATTGAAAGTTTATAGGTTTTTTAAGCTTGAATTTTAAAAGGTCTTTTCTTTATTATGCCCGTTATTGCGCTGCCGCTCGTAGGTTGTTATTCTCTTCTATACGATTATGGCTGTGGACAAAGCGAATCCTAACCGCGCACCAGTGACGGCTTATCTGACTCAAAATGGGAACCCTAATGCTGGTGCTGCTATTATTTTTGTTGTTGAGGCGGATGCAGCTCACCGCTTCGAGGTTTTTTATTCCTGGGTCACCTTTCCGGTAGTGGATGGAACTGATAATTTCTTTCACAAATATACTGCCACCGTGCTTCCGGCGGACTATCGACGTTATTGATCTCTTGAAGTTTCGTTAACAGCTTGGCAACACACCATATGCTTTTATTGGGGCCCTTCCGCACCCTTTGACAGTGGTCCGGTTAGGCCCCTTATCGATTGATGGGGCCACGTGGCCCGTTTTGGCTGGGTATACCCCACATCCAAATGACCTTAATTTTCCAGTCGCAGAGCTACGCGTATTACATACTTCATTAATACGTGTATGCGGTGGTGTAGTTATCAGTCCTGTCATGACTAATTCGGTGATGGGCAAGAGCCCAGAAAATAAGGACGAGCTTCCTTATTGGCTTGCAAAAAATTGGGCAACTCGAAGCTGTTTTTCCAAATACCACTCCTGTGGAGAATCACAGGATTCTGACCATGAGTTTACCTAATGGCCTAGTTCCCGAGTTGGCTGATTGACTTGGGGTAGAGTGTTTGCAGTGGTATATTCTATGTTTTTCGGCACTCCCTCAATGACCGTTCTCCCTTCCATGATAAAACGTGTTCAGGATGAGCATAGTGCCGAAGCGGCCCTGGAGTTGGGAAAGAGACTGGTGGGAGTGTTCAATATTGTTTGCAATATGATCCTTTCTAATGTAAAGGGTGAAGCTGTAAGCTTATAAGTGGCACAACGCTTTGAGGCAGTTGCTGATGCAGACAAGTAGCGCAAATTGCCAAAGATTATTGCTAAGGCTTATAAAACTTTAGGACGCAATAGTCTGGGAATTAAGCCTTTTACTCAAACTCAACCTCAACAAAAAGCCCGGACTGATAAGTGTGGGTGCCCGTTCCTTCCTATAAAGAACCGGAGAAATAAAAAACAGGGGCCGCAACAACAGAAGCAGGGTTCGCGTGCTGATTCACCGACACCTGATTCTTCTGAGCATACTTATGATTTGGGCGACCGCATGAAAATTAAGATTCCTGATAGATTTCAAGTCCCTGATCAGCGCTATCCTCGTTCTTTACAGGACACATCGGACTCTCAAGTCGGTGGTGAGGAGCATCAGGATCGCAACAAAGGTACGACCACTCAACTGGGACGGGATCAACCTCGACAGTTTGACGTAAAAGCCAAACAAGAGGGACGGCCTCATTTTCGACCCCAGTATCAAAAGAAAAAAAGTTGCCGCTTTAACAGCAAAGGATGCCTCAGACGGTGAGAATGCTACTCCTAGACTGGACATGGGCAGTTACTCTGCTCGACAGCGCGGAGGAGGTTACCATAATGCGGGAGGCACTGCGTCCCTGTCTGGAGGCGAAAGCAACTGATACATTTATTACAGTAGAAACAGCAGATAATCGAGTTGCACCCCCAGATAGACTGTATGAAATTGTCTTCCAAATTGAGGGTGATACACAGCGTACGATTACAGCGGTTTTCTGGGAAAATCCCACCTCCTCGTATGACATTTTATTAGCGGAGGCAGATTGGCCTCCACCATTTGTTCTGGCCGCTTCTCGAAGGGAGGATGTGTTTTTCATGATACTTCCCTGAGGAAGCTAAACAGGCTTATGCATCTGAGTGGGCATTAGCCCTTGCCCCGGCAGTGTACCATAATCAAGTGGGCTGGGATAGAGATTCAATGGCAAACGAGATTTCATTGCTGTCTATGCCACAGCCACAACTGCAATATCCAATCAGACGAGAGGCTAAAGCTCCCGTTTGTGGCATTCTGACTCAATTGGAATATCAAGGTGTAATTGAACCCTGTGTATCACCGATAAATAATCCTCTTTTTCCGGTATCGAAACCGGATGGTTCATATCGCATTGTATTGGATCTTCGAAATTTGAATAGTCATTGTCGTACATTGTGGTACAGAACACACACAGCTCTGCGCTAGTGAACAGCATTGTTCGTAAAAAATATAAAATGACATTGGATATTTACCATGGTTTCTACAGTCATAACTTGGCTCCTGAGAGCTGTGACTTGACAGCATTTAGCGCCATCGGAAATCAAAAAAGATTTACACGCTTGCCTATGGGGTAATAGAACAGCCCCGGGACTTTTGCTGCACGTGTTGTGTCTTTCTTGCAGAGCATAGATCTGGATGCGTACTCGTACATCGATGATATTTACCTGACGGATGACAAACTGATACAGCACCTTGTCCGAGTCGACCAAATTATTCTATCATTTGCCGACTACGGATACAAATTTAATTTTGCTAAATCACACATCGCTTGTTTGGTGGTGCTCTTTTTGGGCTACGAGCTCAATAATGAAGGTAGGGGGTTAGCCCTCCACTTTCTGGAGAAATGTGCACAATTGCAACCTCTGTCTACACTGAAGAAGCTTCAGTCTTTGCTGGGATTTTTAAATTTAGGGAGGACATCCATCCCCGATTATGCCCAGCGTATCAAACCGCTCTATGCGTTTATACAACCTACATATTCTTCTGCCTGCTGGCTTCCGGAACATTCCTCTATTCTACAATCTTTGCAGTTAGATCTGCTAGCTGCTAACTACTTGTTGATGTGTGATGATTCTACAAATCTGGTCATTCGTATTGTACCGGGGATGGCGGGTTTCACTTACTTGACGTTCAACGAAGGAGACACAGTACCTGTTGCATACAAATCACATTTGTACACTGCAGCGGAAATGCGATTTTTGAATGTTGAAAAGATTTTGACTGCTGTCCAAATGGCGATTCTGAAAGAACGCTCTCTGGCGCAGGGGAAATACATTTTTATGGTTTCGCCTATCGCTGCTTTAGAAGCAGTGACTAAGGCAAGTGTACCGAACTCTGAAGCTTTACATCCTCGTTGGATACAATGGGCTACTTTTTTTTACATCAGCTGATGTTATGTTTATCTTTGATCCTGCTCTTCAGACACAGGAGTTTTTACAGTATGAACATGTTCATCCTCCTCCGTTGTCGTTGCTTCCTTTGGACAAATACAAATGTATCATTTATACAGACGGCTTGGCTCAACTGGCCATCGGGTCCAAACATGCGTATTCAGCAGCTTGCGCTATTGTTGTTGGTTTAATAGTAAATGGTGAATTTAAGTCCTCCATTGTGCATATAAAGGCACTTGGGGACTGTGCAGCGCAATTGGCGGAGCTGCGTGTTCTTATTCTAGCTCTTGAGTTTGCAGATCCTAATTTGAATACTCTTATTGTGTGCGATTCATACTACTGTGTCCAGTCTTTTAATGACAACTTATTCTTTTGGTCTCAGAATAATTATCGGGACTCTAAAGGCAGCACAATAAAGCATGAACTGCTTTGGGTTCGAGTGGCGGAGCTTAAAGAACGTCTGCCGCTCACACATTTTATTCATCCTCTTGGCCAACAGCGAGTGGGAGCACATGCTGTTGGTAATTCTTTGGCTGACGAGGCAGCAAAATCTGCAGTAGCCACGTGTTTCATTGCAGCAGTTACAAGATCCATGACTAAGATAGATAATGAAATTTTGAATGAAATGAAATTTTGCCAGCTAAAGCTGCTACGAAGGATAGAACTACTTACCCGCAGGGCTTCCCTTCAAAGTATTCTTATCATTTATCTGATGAACAAGTTCCTTATGCTACAATTCTGTCTGTTGGGGATTGGCTGATTCCCAACATGGATCGCAGACTTCCTTTAATCATAGCCGCACATGAAGGCATGGCTTCTGCATTTTATGGTCATCTCCATACAGGTCTGAGGGCAATTCAATAATGGAGCGAATGAACCATGACTTAAAGCAATCTTTGACAGCTAGAGTCTTAGGTACTGGCAGGAACTGGCTGGCCTATTTGTATGAAGTTCAACGTGCACTTAATAATCTCCCACAAAGATCTCTGGGTGAGCGGACCCCATAGGAAATGCTCTTTGGCATTAAAATGTTTGCGCCAGACCTTTGGACGTTGTGGCGGCGACTGCAACATTTGACGTAGATAACCATTCTACTATGTTACAGGACCTACAACAGACCCGTGACAGCTACGCAACAGAATATATACCCTCTACCAATGACACGACGATGCTGATTCCGGTGGCCGGCTGGCTTCCCAAGATTGGAGATCTGGTACGAGGAAAGCTGGAGAACAAGAAAGAATGTGGTCCCTCTTATCGTGCACCAGTGCCAGTTCTTGGATTGAAGAGTACTCGTACAGTGATATTACCGCCTTTGCTTGGTCGCAAAGAAAACAGATACATTCCAGTCGACAATGTCAAACTACACCATCTGGCCGATTCTGAATAGTGTGACTTCTTGGGGGAGATTTTTTTAAAAGTCACGCAATGCAGCGCAGCCCCCCGCGAGGCTGCACTGCTCGACCGGGAAGGAGCAGAAGAGCGCCATATCTTCAGAGATATGGCTCTTTCCTTCCCTTTCCCTTGCACCGGTGTTGATTTCAGCTGTCGTGCGCCATGCACACACCTTAGCGCCGCAGCACTAGGGTGTGAGCATGAGTGTAGCATAGGTTTTGTACAGGAAGGGTAGCCTTCCTGTACAGAATACTATGCTAGGCACTATGCAAAGCTTTTCCCACTTTGCATACGTGCTGCACAGTGCAGCACGCATGGAAAGTCGGAAAAGCACGGAGCAATGTAAGCATTTCTCATGTTAGCGCCTCCTTTGAAAGGGCGTTAACTTTTGGCTCAAAACCATGTTTACACATCTTTGTAAATATGGTTTTGCATCAAAAGGCATGGGTGGTTGCATGTGAATGCCCATGTACCACCCATGTAACGCCCCCTTGGCGCAAAGTAACGCAAAGCAGTTCTTCGTGCTGCTTTGCGCTACTTTCAGGGTACTTTCCAGCGCAAAACAAGTTTTGCGCTGGAAAGAAAATAGGGGGAAAAAGAATTGCGCTAGTTTGCGTCACTTTTGTGGCCCTAAACCAGCGCAAAAGGTATGAAAATCTCCCCCCTAGTGTTTTGTGCAACGCTATTTCTGTGAATCCAATGGCTTCTGCCTCTTCGACTAATGCCTGTGTCGTTGAGGGTGAGATGGAGACTACTATTGACCTTTTGCCTGTTCTACCTCCATCCTCTTCCAACGCAGACATCGAGTTTGCTTATCCTGCGGATGAGTCCCATATTGAAGTACCGGACAGTCCTTACATCATCAAGCTGATGCTGCGCTGCCACAGTTAATGAACATGGTTACAAGCGGTTATTTTGAGGACAGTACGAGCTTCTCTTATGACTCTTCCCCCTCATCCTCCTCTGTGGCACCTAAACCGACAAAAAAACAGCATTTTCATCTCTTGGTTTAAAAAGACTTAGCTGGCCCCACCATGGACCTACATCTGGTTGGTGCTCATACTGATTTTCCTCTTTATGTCGATTGGGTTTTTCTTGCTCATCAATGGTCATTATTTGCCAGAACGCTCTGCTGTAAAGTTGGTCGATGGAATTCTGGCTCCCCATACATCGTCCCATATTATGTAATGTGATCAAGCCCTTGTGAACATTTCGGCTTTCCCGGTTGCAGATGGCATTGTTTGGGATAAAGTGGCTTTCGAAATCCATGGTCCGATGGAAGTCCTCAATATATAGTATACGTTTTTTCACGTTTCCTTAGGAGATGTGGTAACACAGGACATACATTCTGATGATTAGTATGTACAAGCAGTACATATCGTTATTTTCTGATTTGAAGTATTAAGCTGCTTTTGATGCTGAGGATCTGTATTTAAATTCTGCCAATTATGCTGATTTATTCTGTTATCAACATTATGGCCATCATTACTTTCACAAAACAAATACGTTAAGACCTGTTTTTAATTACACCCAGTGGGGACATTGTCCAACTCCCTTACAGGGGAGTTCTAAAACGCTTAGAAATAAGTTCACCTATTTCACTGATTACAACTCGTCCAATCCAGGATCCTATTTCTTTAGATTGAAATCGCCATCTCAATCTAAATTTATTCTGACACACACGAAGTTGATATATTCAAATTAATTTAGGACTGAATTGGCCTTACAGGGTTATGATCACTGGAAAGATACCATTGATTTGAATTCGATTTGGGGCACTAAACCTTGACAGGTTTAGGGAACTGAAACTTTGCATTGTGCATGCCTAATTCCATCTCAAATATTGTTTTTAAATGACACTGTGCATCAAAATACTTGTTTTGGCCTTGCTACTGCCAAAAATTTGAATATTCCATCCATTCTGTCATTGGCTGAATAGGATAATTGGCGTAAACACGCAAATTATACCATTGATGTACTACAAGCTCTGTTTCGGAACAACAGTTTCAATATCTCTGATGTTGACCCCTCAGGATGGTTGTTGTGACAAACCAATTCTAATGCATGTCAACTGCGTTTTCATAACGCAATGACCGGTTTCACACAGATTAGACCTGATCCTCGTTACCCACATTCACACTCTGTCACCACATATTCGGTGGGAAAATTGTGCCAACAATAGTTGGAACACTCCACTCTGTCATCGGTGAAACAACACCTGTCTCTCTTGTCAAGCGACATCAATTTGGCTGATTTTATCTTAGGTCCTAAAACTTCCAGATCAAAGAGATTCATCTATGCGGCTTATAATGAATTATGGAAACTTTTGCAGATGGAAGCAGCATTCCGTCTGCGCCAAATTGACAAAGCAAATTTGGAAAAAGTTGTTGCAGTAGTCGACAATAGCATAAATACACTATCTTCCCGCATTTATACTTTAGATAATATTGTTTCATCTGTTATTGATATTGTTCAAAGTGATGTATCTCTGTTATATCATGGTCAAAATCAATTACGATCTGTGATGCAATTTGCATGGACGTTACAGACTCTCAAAATGCGAAAAGTACAATGGGATTATTTGAACACTTCTGCTTTGTTTTACCATTTAATCAAACTGATAAACAGAGATTCATGTCCATGAAAGACGCTACCTACACGCTGTTACACATTGAACAATAGAGAACTTGGCATTTTCAATTGCGGAAACCGATTCGGCTGTATGGTTAATTCATGGCGTTATCTCTCTGCCATTTTTGCTGTTTCAGTTTACATCTTGCATGATACATTTCCCAATTGGCCGCTTTGAACCCATGGGTAATGCATTTCTCCATGAATTATGGTCCCTACTGTGAGAAGTTGGCCTGGCATATGCTGTCCACTAATTAAAGTGGGCACCGTGCACCAGTCCAAATCGACTCTTATGGTAGGTAGGTTAAAGACAACCTTATTGAAAGCTATCCTAGTGGTAGCTATGGAGAGCAGCCTTCAGGCTAAGTCTTGAAGGAATGTAAAGCAGCTTGTTTTACCAGTCTATAATCTCTTGAGTGACCAAATGAAAGAGCACCACACCAGGTATATATTCAAAATATATGTATTTATTACTAAACACACCCCTCTAGTCTCTTTATGAGGCTAGAGTTCGAAGTACATAGGTTATAAGATCTTAAATCACAGTAATAGCACAAATACACGTTTGGGCCCTAGGGGCGTACCAAACCATATACCAATAAAGTGGTATGCGAACCACGACTGAACTAGACACTAGGCCTAGAGCCTCTAGAAGTGCTTGGACCACAAGGAACCACCCAAGGTAGTGACACAGGGGACCCACGGGAGACGCGTGCAGTGTAAATACACAACCGCGATACGCCGTTAACTTCTATGGAGAAAGTCGGGATCGGGAAAATAGAGGAAAGGGACACTTTAAAGAGGACTAGGACAAAACCCTTTGAGATCTAGGACTTTGAAGAGTCTCTACCCACGGGAGCACCGGAGTACTCGTGTTACCTCACCCAGGGAAGCCGGGTGCATAGGTGCCTTTCGGGGTCGGGTTTCGTCGTCGTTTCTTATGGCGATCTGCTGCAAAGTGCTGCTGGCGACCAGGAGAAAAGTGTCCGGGCGGATCCAAGAGTGGATCGGAGTTCTGAAGAACCTGAAAGCAGAGGGGACAGAGTCTGGGTCACTAGCCAGTGACCAGAAGGGCGATGGACAGATGCCCACCGATGTCGAGTGCTTCAAGTTCGTTGACGGTCGTCTTGACTCTTCAGCCACGAGGTCCGGGAGCCGTTGTCGGCGACCAGGAGCAGGATTCGGGCTGTTGCTCGATGTCTGTCGAGTGCAGAGGTGTCGGCGACCAGATTGGACCCAACAGGCCTTGGCAACGGCAAGTCTTGAGTAAGATGTAGATCGTCGATGATGCAGACCAGCAAGGTCTGGGGAACTCACCCAGCAAGGGTAAGTGAGGGCAGGCCTGGAGCAACCAGACTGCCAAGTAAAGAAAAGATTGGCCTTCGGTAAGGGCTACTAGCCAACGGGCTAGCGACCGCGAAGGAGCCTCGTGACGCCGCATGTGGAGCTGGCTTACAGGACACTCGTGGAGTGGGGGCCAGTGATCTTCGGTGCAGGTGGTGCTGGAGGCTAGGGCTACTCGGAGCCCAAAGCACGACTTCTTGGGAGACCCAGAAGATGGTGCACTTGCAAGTGTGCTCGGTGTCCAGGGGTCATGGTCTCAAGTCACCCACGATAGCCACGGGCCTCAGCTTTGCTGAGGACTTAGGGTAGCCTCGGGGAAGTCTGAGAATCCACCTCTGGTGATGCGATGACTTCAGCGTCCGACGGGAGCTTCAGTAATGCGAACCGGACAGATGCTTCTTTGGTGCCTGCCAAGCAGGGGAGTCACTCCTTGACCCCAAGGGAGATTCTTCAGTCCTCTAATCGTGAGTAGAGCGTCGAAGGTCCAGGATTCTGTTTCAGAGTTTCATCCAGGTATAATCTAAAGTCCTAAGGACTGGGTTCCTACCTTTATTCTAAAAATAGGGGATGGACTACTCTGTGGCCCCACCTATGGGTGGGTCAGGGCAGAGGGGTGGCTACACCCCTTTCCTTTGTCCAGTTCGCGCCAAAGCAGGGGCTGCAAGCCCCTGATCCGGTTTGAACTGGGGTATGCACAGGGACACCAAATGTGCCCCCAGTGCAGGACTTCAAAGCACCCGAAAGTGCTCCCGCCCAGCCCCAATACACATTGTCCTGTCTGGGGAGGTGGTCACACCTCCCTGGGACAGGAAACCTATTGTCCAGGCCTCCCCTGCCGGAGTTTCGTCCAGCAGCAGGAGGCCAGACTCGTGTCTGTGGCAGCAGCATCCATTTTGTGATGCCAGGGCTCTGGAAAGAAGTTATCGGACTCGTCAGAGTTAACATGCCTTTCCTCTAGAAGGGAGGAATGCTACCCCCGCCGCCAGAATTGGCGGGGGGTAGTATTCCAAGATGTTTGACACCAAACACGACATGTTTAGGTGCAGCCATTCCATAGTTAGCATTTTACCGCGAGGATATAATGCGTTTAAGAGTATATGGTCAGGCTGCACTACAAACAGCATCAGAGATGGTCTCCGAACGCCGCAGAGGGGCCCTGCTCATGCAGGGGCACCCTCTCACATAGGAACCAGGCACTCTGCCTTTAGGATTGATAAGGCCTGCCTTAGGAGTGACTTATAGGTTTATATGTGTGTATGCATTTAGTGATATAGGTAACCTATACCACAGCAAGGGGTGCATGCACCACCTTACCCAGGCTGCAGTAGCAGACCTGTGGTGCCAGTTTGGATGGCCTACCAGGGGTGGCATAATACATGCTGCAGCCCCTGGCAGGCCTCTGAGGTACCTATGCCCTTGGTACATAGTATACCATATACTAGGGACTTACAAGGGCACTCCAGATCCCAATCAGTGATGTGCCTAAGGCACATGGAGACCCTTTTAAAGAGGAAACAGCTAGGCTGGGGTTCTGAATAGCAGGGCCCCAGCCAGACTAATGTCGAAAACCAGTGAAGTATCAGCAAAAAGTGGGGGTACCCCTGTGAAGCAGATCCTACTCTCCTACACAACCCCCCCAAACGTAGGGACATTAAACTAACCTTGCCCAGTTAAGTCTTCATGTTCTAAGTGGAAATACCTAGAGAGTCCATCTGCATTCGCATGGTTACTCCCAGGTCTGTGTTCCACTGTAAAGTCCATCCCCTGTAGGGAAATGGACCACCTAAGCAGTTTGGGGTTTTCACCCTTCATTTGTTTTAGCCATAAGAGGGGCTTATGGTCTGTCTGAACCAGGAAGTGTGTACCAAACAAGTATGGCCTCAACTTCTTCAGAGCCCAGACCACAGCAAAGGCCTCCCTCTCTATGGCTGACCAACGTTTCTCTCTAGGGGTCAGCCTTCTGCTAATAAAAGCTACTGGCTGATCCTGACCTTCTTCATTCAATTGTGACAGTACAGCCCCTACCCCCAATTCAGATGCATCAGTTTGAACAATGAACTTCTTGGAGTAATCAGGACTCTGCAGAATTGGAGCAGTGCACATGGCCTGCTTGAGGTCATCAAATGCCTTTTGACAGCTAACTGTCCACTGAACCTTTTTGGGCATTTTCTTAGAAGTTAAGTCATTCAAGGGTGTCACTATTGATCCATACCCCTTGACAAATCTCCTATAGTACCCAGTCAGGCCTAAGAAGGCTCTCACCTGAGTCTGGGTAGTGGGAGCAGTCCAGTCCATGATGGTCTGGATCTTGCTCTGCAAAGGTTGAACCTGGCCTCCACCCACAAGGTGGCCCAGGTACACAACCTGACTCTGCCCTATCTGGCACTTAGTGGCCTTGATAGCCAGGCCTGCCTTTTGCAGGGCCTGTAAAACATTCCTGAGGTGGACCAGGTGATCCTCCCAGGTGGAGCTAAAGACAGCAATATCATCTAGATAAGCTGCACTATAGGCTTCCAGTCCTGTGAGAACTGTGTTCACCAACCTCTGGAAAGTGGCAGGTGCATTTTTCAGACCAAAGGGCATCACCACAAATTGATAATGCCCACTAGGGGTTGAAAATGCTGTTTTGGGCTTTGCAGCATCAGCTAGTCTGATCTGCCAGTAGCCAGCTGTTAGGTCAAATGTGCTGAGATATTTGGCAGAGGCCAAAGTATCTATGAGCTCATCTGCCCTGGGTATTGGATGGGCATCAGTCCTAGTGACTGCATTGAGGCCTCTGTAGTCTACACAAAACCTCATCTCTCTTTTCCCACCACTGGTGTGAGGTTTAGGTACTAGGACTACTGGACTAGCCCAAGGGCTATCTGAGGGCTCAATCACTCCCAATTCCAACATCTTCTGGACTTCAGTCCTGATACAGTCCCTGACATGGTCAGGTTGCCTATAAATCTTGTTTTTAATAGGCAGACTGTCCCCAGTGTCCACTTCATGAGTGCACCAGGTGGTCTGACTGGGTGTCAGTGAAAACATATGTCTAAACTGATTGAGGACTTGCCTGCAATCAGTTTGTTGCTGGGTAGTGAGGCTGCCTGACAAGGCTACACCATCAACTGACCCATCGTCAGGGTTCTGTGAGAGCAGGTCAGGGAGTGGGTCACTCTCTTCCTCCTGCCCTTCATCAGTAGCCATGAGCAAGCCCATGTCTGCCCTGTCCACATATGGCTTAAGTCTGTTGACATGGAGAACCCTTTGGGGACTCCTGGGTGTTCCCAGGTCTACTAAGTAAGTGACCTCACCCTTCTGCTCAACAATAGTGTGGGGTCCACTCCATTTGTCTTGGAGAGCTGCTGGGGCCACTGGCTCCAACACCCACACCTTCTGTCCTGGCTGGTAAACAGTCAGAACAGCTCTTTGGTCATGCCAGGCCTTTTGAAGTTCCTGGCTAGCCTCAAGGTTTTTGGTTGCCTTTTTCATGTACTCAGCCATCCTGGAGCGGAGACCAAGTACATAGTCCACTATATCTTGCTTTGGGGGCTTGAGAGGTAACTCCCATCCTTCCTTCACCAAGCACAGTGGACCCCTCACAGGGTGGCCAAACAGAAGTTCAAAAGGGCTGTAACCAACCCCCTTCTGAGGCACCTCCCTATATGCGAATAAAAGGCAGGGCAAGAGTATGTCCCATCTACGCCTAAGCTTTTCTGGGAGCCCTTTAATCATGCCCTTCAAGGTTTTGTTGAATCTCTCAACTAAACCATTGCATTGTGGGTGATAGGGTGTGGTGAACTTATAAGTAACTCCACACTCCTTCCACATTGCTTTTAAGTACCCAGACATGAAGTTTGCACCCCTGTCTGATACCACCTCCTTAGGAAAGCCCACTCTTGAGAAAATTCCCAGGAGGGCCCTTGCCACCACAGGTGCTGTAGTGGTCCTAAGGGGTATAGCCTCTGGATACCTGGTGGCATGATCCACTACCACCAGTATAAATCTGTGCCCAGATGCTGTTTGGGGATCCATGGGACCAACAATGTCAATCCCTACCCTCTCAAAGGGCACCCCCACCACAGGTAGTGGTATCAGGGGGCCTTTGTAGTGCCACCTGCTTTGCCACTGGCTTGGCAGGTTACACAGGAGCGACAAAACTCCTTACTGTCTTCAGACATGTGGGGCCAGTGAAAGTGAGGGACAATTCTGTCCCAAGTCTTGTTCTGGCCCAGGTGTCCTGCTAAGGGTATATCATGGGCTAGGGTCAATAGGAAGCCCCTGAACTTCAAAGGTATTACCAACCTCCTGGTAGCACCAGGCTTGGGGTCTCTACTCTCTGAGTACAGGAGTCCATCATCCCAATACACTGTATGGGGACCACTAGCTTTCCCAGCAGCCTCAGCAGCAGCTTGCTGTCTGAGGGGTTCAAGGGAGGGGCAGCTCTGCTGCTCCTGGCTCAGATCTGCCCTAGAAGGTCCCCCTGTCCCCAAGAACTCAACCTGTTCAGGTTCAAGTTCCTCTGGGACAGTTCCTTCTTCAGGGCTGAGATCATCCCCTCAAGGGACTGATCTTCCTCCTGAGCCAAGGGGGAAGGCACTGCCTTAACCCTACTACTCCTCCTCTTGGAAGGCACTTGGTCCATTCTTCCAGAATCCAAGGCCTGTTCAGTTTTAGACAGTTTAGCTTGTGACCTGGTCACAGCAAACACATCTGCAGGGATCCCCAGCATTTCTGCATGGGTCCTGAGCTCCACTTCTGCCCAAGCAGAAGTCTCTAAGTCATTGCCAAGCAAGCATTCGACTGGTAGGTTCGCACTTACCACAACCTTCTTAAGGCCAGTTACCCCTCCCCAGGAGAAGTTAACAACTGCCAGAGTATGGTCTGTTCTGACATTGCTAGCATTGGTCACTTGGTACATTTCACCAAGTATAACTTGCCCAGGTAGCACAACGTCTTGTGTTACCATTGTGACACTTGCCCCTGTGTCCCTAAATGCCAAAGCCTCTCGTCCATTGATTAAAGGCTGTTGTCTGTACTTGCCCAGATTACTGGGACTCACAGTGGAGGTCACATCCATGCCTCCATCACAGACTAACACAGCCTGAGTCAGTTCCCTGACTAAGTCAGAGCCCAACTCAGTTCCCAGGGTGAACCCTACTAAACCCTTTCCTGGAGCACTTCCACCAACTGTACTAGGGGGAACAGGTGCCTTAGGGGCATTGGTGGATGCTGGACTGGAGTCTTTGGACTTGGTGCAATCACTGGTCCAGTGGGTCTTTTGCTTACAGACCTTGCACCATGGTTTTCTTTGGCCTTTACCCTTGGTAGACTGGGAATCCCCACCAGAAGAAGATTTTTGGGGGCCTGATGAAGACTTTTGATCTTTACCTTTCTCCCCACCCTTGTCAGAGTTCTTTGCATCTTGCTTCTTGGTTTCCCCACCTTGGTTCTGTACCTTCTGCTTCACCCTGGTTCTGACCCATTTGTCTGCCTTCTTTCCCAATTCTTGGGGAGAGGTCAGATCAGAGTCAACCAGGTACTGATGCAACAGCTGGTTTTGACAGTTATTAAGAATCTGCTCCCTCATTATCAGATTATACAATCCTGAGAAGTCACACACCTTACTGCCCATCAACCAGCCTTCCAGAGCCTTGGCAGAACAATCCACATAGTCTACCCAGTCTTGAGTCTGTGCTTTTTGGGTGTCTCTGAACTTCAACCTGTACTATTCAGTGGTTAGGCCAAACCCATCAATAAGAGCACTCTTCAAGACCTTGTAATTGTCAGCATCCTCCTCTCTAACAGTGAGGAGCTTGTCTCTACCTTTGTCAGCAAAGGAGAGCCACAAGATTGCTGCCCACTGCTCCTGAGGGACCTTCTGTACTTTACAGGCCCTCTCTAAAGCAGTTATCCATTTGTGGATATCATCCCCACTCTGGTAGGGAGGGACAATCTTGCTCAGGTTCCTATGGTCATAGGACCTTTCCCTATCTCTAGGGATATGGCTGCCACCCTGGGACTCTAGTCCCAACTTTCTTCTCTCTTTAAGGAGATCTAGGGATTCTCTATCTAAAGCCAATTGCTTCTTCCTGATCTCCAGTTGAGTTTCCTCATACTGGACCAGTCTCTTTCTTCTCTCATGAGAGGATTCCCTCCTGTGAGAAGAAACAGAGCTCCCTATTGAGGTGCCAGAGTGGTTAGACTCCTGAGAAGGAGACCTAGACTTTCTGAGCACACTCATAATCCTTCCTGGGGGACAAAGGTGTGGTTCTCTAGATCCTCATCTTCATCTTCCCCAGAAGGGATTGGGTTTTCCAGGTCAGGGTCATTGTCACCCTCCTGGTCAGTTTCAGAGGGGGCTGGGGGTAGTAGTACCCCTGGCCCCTTCCTCATCTGCTGGCCCACCCTCTGCTCCTACCCCTTCAGTCTCTGAGGACTTACTAAGATCATAAGCCACCAACATCTCCTGGAGGTGTTGGGTGGTGGGACTTTGGCCTGTCCTTAATTTCCTCACGTTACACAAAGCTCTCAGTTCCAAGAATGGGAGTGTGTCATACTTGGAGGGGGAAGCTCAATGGCTTCCTGCAGGGCATCTCTAGATCCTGCTTTTAAAGACATCACTAGTGTGGTGTGGTGTATGCACTACCTACTCTAGTGTGGCCTACTAAACTCTCTTGAGTTGTAGAAAGGGTTGTGCTATCCCTTAACACACAACTCTAAGTTCAGTAGAACTTACTGATATTCTAAGCTTAAATTATATGTACCTTAGGTACCTTTAGTGGTTTTCAGTTGATCAATTCAATTGAGATTATCTGGTAAAACAATAGCAAGCTGGAATCCCACACGCTGCACACCAATGTGAGAAGTTGGCCTGGCATATGCTGTCCACTAATTAAAGTGGGCACCGTGCACCAGTCCAAATCGACTCTTATGGTAGGTAGGTTAAAGACAACCTTATTGAAAGCTATCCTAGTGGTAGCTATGGAGAGCAGCCTTCAGGCTAAGTCTTGAAGGAATGTAAAGCAGCTTGTTTTACCAGTCTATAATCTCTTGAGTGACCAAATGAAAGAGCACCACACCAGGTATATATTCAAAATATATGTATTTATTACTAAACACACCCCTCTAGTCTCTTTATGAGGCTAGAGTTCGAAGTACATAGGTTATAAGATCTTAAATCACAGTAATAGCACAAATACACGTTTGGGCCCTAGGGGCGTACCAAACCATATACCAATAAAGTGGTATGCGAACCACGACTGAACTAGACACTAGGCCTAGAGCCTCTAGAAGTGCTTGGACCACAAGGAACCACCCAAGGTAGTGACACAGGGGACCCACGGGAGACGCGTGCAGTGTAAATACACAACCGCGATATGCCGTTAACTTCTATGGAGAAAGTCGGGATCGGGAAAATAGAGGAAAGGGACACTTTAAAGAGGACTAGGACAAAACCCTTTGAGATCTAGGACTTTGAAGAGTCTCTACCCACGGGAGCACCGGAGTACTCGTGTTACCTCACCCAGGGAAGCCGGGTGCATAGGTGCCTTTCGGGGTCGGGTTTCGTCGTCGTTTCTTATGGCGATCTGCTGCAAAGTGCTGCTGGCGACCAGGAGAAAAGTGTCCGGGCGGATCCAAGAGTGGATCGGAGTTCTGAAGAACCTGAAAGCAGAGGGGACAGAGTCTGGGTCACTAGCCAGTGACCAGAAGGGCGATGGACAGATGCCCACCGATGTCGAGTGCTTCAAGTTCGTTGACGGTCGTCTTGACTCTTCAGCCACGAGGTCCGGGAGGCGTTGTCGGCAACCAGGAGCAGGATTCGGGCTGTTGCTCGATGTCTGTTGAGTGCAGAGGTGTCGGCAACCAGATTGGACCCAACAGGCCTTGGCAACGGCAAGTCTCGAGTAAGATGTAGATCATCGATGATGCAGACCAGCAAGGTCTGGAGAACTCACCCAGCAAGGGTAAGTGAGGGCAGGCCTGGAGCAACCAGACTGCCAAGTAAAGAAAAGATTGGCCTTCGGTAAGGGCTACTAGCCAACGGGCTAGCGACCGCGAAGGAGCCTCGTGACGCCGCACGTGGAGCTGGCTTACAGGACACTCGTGGAGTGGGGGCCAGTGATCTTCGGTGCAGGTGGTGCTGGAGGCTAGGGCTACTCGGAGCCCAAAGCACGACTTCTTGGGAGACCCAGAAGATGGTGCACTTGCAAGTGTGCTCGGTGTCCAGGGGTCACGGTCTCAAGTCACCCACGATAGCCACGGGCCTCAGCTTTGCTGGGGACTCAGGGTAGCCTCGGGGAAGTCTGAGAATCCAACTCTGGTGATGCGATGACTTCGGCGTCCGACGGGAGCTTCAGTAATGCGAACCGGACAGATGCTTCTTTGGTGCCTGCCAAGCAGGGGAGTCACTCCTTGACCCCAAGGGAGATTCTTCAGTCCTCTAATCGTGAGTAGAGCGTCGAAGGTCCAGGATTCTGTTTCAGAGTTTCGTCCAGGTATAATCTAAAGTCCTAAGGACTGGGTTCCTACCTTTATTCTAAAAATAGGGGATGGACTACTCTGTGGCCCCACCTATGGGTGGGTCAGGGCAGAGGGGTGGCTACACCCCTTTCCCTTTGTCCAGTTCGCGCCAAAGCAGGGGCTGCAAGCCCCTGATCCGGTTTGAACTGGGGTATGCACAGGGACACCAAATGTGCCCCCAGTGCAGGACTTCAAAGCACCCGAAAGTGCTCCCGCCCAGCCCCAATACACATTGTCCTGTCTGGGGAGGTGGTCACACCTCCCTGGGACAGGAAACCTATTGTCCAGGCCTCCCCTGCCGGAGTTTCGTCCAGCAGCAGGAGGCCAGACTCGTGTCTGTGGCAGCAGCAACCATTTTGTGATGCCAGGGCTCTGGAAAGAAGTTATCGGACTCGTCAGAGTTAACATGCCTTTCCCTCTAGAAGGGAGGAATGCTACCCCCGCCGCCAGAATTGGCGGGGGGGTTGTATTCCAAGATGTTTGACACCAAACACGACATGTTTAGGTGCAGCCATTCCATAGTTAGCATTTTACCGCGAGGATATAATGCATTTAAGAGTATATGGTCAGGCTGCACTACAAACAGCATCAGAGATGGTCTCCGAACGCCGCAGAGGGGCCCTGCTCATGCAGGGGCACCCTCTCACATAGGAACCAGGCACTCTGCCTTTAGGATTGATAAGGCCTGCCTTAGGAGTGACTTATAGGTTTATATGTGTGTATGCATTTAGTGATATAGGTAACCTATACCACAGCAAGGGGTGCATGCACCACCTTACCCAGGCTGCAGTAGCAGACCTGTGGTGCCAGTTTGGATGGCCTACCAGGGGTGGCATAATACATGCTGCAGCCCCTGGCAGGCCTCTGAGGTACCTATGCCCTTGGTACATAGTATACCATATACTAGGGACTTACAAGGGCACTCCAGATCCCAATCAGTGATGTGCCTAAGGCACATGGAGACCCTTTTAAAGAGGAAACAGCTAGGCTGGGGTTCTGAATAGCAGGGCCCCAGCCAGACTAATGTCGAAAACCAGTGAAGTATCAGCAAAAAGTGGGGGTACCCCTGTGAAGCAGATCCTACTCTCCTACACCTACCCTTCACCTACAGATGTCAACGGGAGCGTACAGAAGTTTTCCTAACAGGGGAGGACTGCGATTCCACAGTAGGACATTTCCTAGTTTGCAAACAAGTTATGTTGCACGGCGATTGTAATGTGTCCACACCTAATCTGGCTTTTTTTTTTAAAGCGACGCCTGTCCCAGCAATAATTCCCGCTTTCACGTTGCTTTCTAACAGCAGTTATCTTATTTTGAATAACCACGACTGCTGTGGCTTATGGGCAGGCATCCCGTATATAGTAACAGTTTCACAACGTGTTACTTGTTGTAGCAATGTGCTTTTTCCACCCCGCATGGGATTGTGGAAAGTTCCGTTTGGCCTTCCGTCCCGACTTTGAAAACAGATTTCAATAAACTAAGCAGACTAAAAGCGCTATTATTTCAACAAGAAGTGGCTCTCACTTTGGCTCGAGAGACCTTCGAATTGCAGATGGCTAGAACATCTAGTGAGATTCAGTCACTGTTGAACACAAACCTCCCACTTCATTTTGGGGAGCTGATACATCAAATATTTAATGCGTTTGACACAGAAGGCCTTGCTCATTTGTTTAAACTTGTGGGATCTGGCCTTGTGACCTCTTTTCAGTCAATTTTTGGAGTAATACCGGCCTTTATCCATTCTATTTTTTCCAGTGTCTTTGGAGGGTTCCCCTTAATATTGGTGCTGGCGGGTGGCGTGCTGGTTCTTCTGATCCTGCTAGGCAATGGCTGCCCACCATGTGGTAATGCACAGACCCGGCCAATTGCAACTGTACCGTGACTGAATGCAACAACTTTTTGGATGCTTGCCTTTAGTGATGCTTAGCGTGAGTTATGGACTAACATTTTGCTTTGACTACTTCACTTGCGTGCAACCTGTGTTCTACCGCCAGAGGTGCCCTTTCTTTTGGGCCTTGGATTTATGCCTCTCCCACACGTCATGCACAGATCCGGATTATGACCTGTTCCTGGCTCCCTTAGTGGCCCATGACCAGGCCTGATCTCGGGATGACCATATGGCACGTGTGGCTGCACTTGGAGTGTTGGCTGAATGGAATATCTGTGCGGCTGCAGAGAACCTCTTGCAACGGAGTTTCATCGAATACCACACAAGTTGCCTGGATATGCTCTTGGAGGCATCGGATAATGAGGAACACGTGTCTTCCTTCAAGCTACTTGATTGGATGGCATCCCTTTTTGCTATGAATGATAGGGATGAGCATTTGGAATGAATTGCATTCTTAGGTTCATGTACTTTGATGGATTTCCCAACTTCAAATTAATCCCGTTCACAATGAACCACAAAATTTTAAATGACAAAAAATGTTTTTTTTTTAAATTTTCCAATTTAGCTTTTTCAAGCGCTTCTAGACTCTGCTTACCTTTGGACTCTTGTTGGATCTTTTGTCTATATGCTACGATCTTACCAAGGGGAGGGTGTCATATGGCCGTTAGGATCATTGTCGACATTGCTAAGTTAGCATGAGCTCTGCTGCCATGATGCTGCTTTTGCGCTTGTTACTGCATGACTTTATTTTGCAAGACTTTGTTTGTGCCTTTCACATGAGAACCGTCTGCTTTCTGTGTTCTCTGCCTGTTCGCGGAGTTTAGTCTGAACACAGTGTGCAAATTCGATAAACAATGCCCCTTGTTATTCTGTTCTGGTCAGTCCCTAGCACCTAGACAAAACATGCTAACACAGCTGCTACTGCTGAAAACTTGTGCTTTGATATTATGGGTGTACATGTTGTTCAAAAATACACTTGGAGAGGGACCTTTCCAGGGAGAAGAGCTATGCTGTTCCTATGATGTAAAAATACAATCTAGGTACTAAGGTATGGTGTCTGCTGACAAAGCCCAGGGATCTTCCGTTATATAATAAAACTTCTTCTTACCAAGGGGAGGGTGGTTAGGCCTTATAGTTCTGTATCCACTGTCTGCATACGATGACATCCCCCTTTATATTTTATGGTCTAGCAACAGTGCTAACTGTTTTAAGTTTATGCGTTTTGCTGCTGGTATTGGCTCGTATACTGCATTATAGAGCACTATAGTTAAAATAAACATTTTGAACTATAACAGTGACTCTGTCAATTCTTATTGTGGACAGTTACGAGTGAGTGAGCGAAAGGGTACATCTTGCTACCGCGTTTCCTGAGAGAGTCGGGAGTGTTGTGTTCTGGGTTGTCTAATCATTTGTTGCTTCGTGATTATGTAGGAGAGTGAATGAGACACTATAGCTAGTCGGTTTTGGGATTTTGGGTACTGAGGCAGTAGGAAGGCTCAGACCCTACACACCGAGGTCCTGTTTTCCTGCGCATAGTTCTGTGTATGTGCTGAATCCCTGCAACACAAGCAAGTGGTTATAGGACACCTAGTAAAGAATTTTCAAAAGTTTCATGTTGTATGGGACTGACATTCTCCACAGCAGCATTTCTTTTGGGTTTTGCCTTAAAGGATTTTGGAAACTACTGGAAGCAGAGTGATGAGCACTTAGGTCTCAACGATGGCAAGTAGGTCTTAGCCATGGTTGGAAATAAGATTCTGGATATTGGTGGCATTTTTATTGGTCGTCCCAACATTGACCAAGTGACCCAAAAATATGAAAAAGGCATAGGATGCTAAATTAAGAGAGACAAGTGCTGAGAAGGTGGCTGGACCAATCAGTGATAGACCAACAATCCAAAGGTGATGGTGCAGAATAACACTTTACGTCAAGAAACCTCAATGCTTGCCTACGTCCTTTGAAATATCAGAGGAAAGCAGTACTATAGATCACCTGTCAGGCAGGGCCGGACTGGCTACCAGGCGTTTTGGTGTGCTGCCAAGCTGGGGGCTGATTTCGTTGATGGGGACCTGCGTGTGCTTAAAACCATTTGTTTTGCTTTGTTTATTTAGAAGCACATGCAGGTCCCCATCAACGAAATCAGCCCCCACCGCAGTGAAATCAGCCCCCAGCTTGCCAGCACACCAAAACGCCCGGTAGCCAGTTCGGCCCTGCTGGTGCAACCCGTTTTAAAACACAATCTCTCAATATCGGAAATGTAGCTGCAAGTAGCAAAAGACCTAGGGCCAGATTTCTCAAGGTTTTGCATCGCCCTTGCGCCACGCAGGCACCCTTGCACCATGGTTCAAACGTGCCTGCACTGGTGCTAGGCAGCAGTGGCAGAGAGCAGGAACGTGCCATATCATTTTAAATACAGCACATTCCTGCCTTGTCCTTTTCATACAGCACAGCAACGTGGCTTGCTGCGTTGCATGAATATTTTTGTTAAATATGCCCCTCAGTGTGTTGTGGTAAGCGAGGAGGAGGACATTGATTGTGTAGGAGTAGTGTGCTGGGACTTAGGTGAAAACGCCGCCTGCTGTTGTAACCAAGCATCATGGCCTACTAGAACGGCTTGATTAGCGTCGACAAAAATGATGAGTATTGAACAATACGTTTTAATGGGTAATTATTACGAATGCAAGCATGCCATCTCAATTGAAAGAGCTATTGGAACTGTGCATTTTGGGCAAAATGCGTTAGGAGCTGTGACAATCATTGCGTTTTTTTTATTGTCAGCGCTTCGTTTATCCTCGCTCTTCATCTGGAACGTTTTTTTTGTTTTTAAAAAGTGCATCGTCCATAAAAACTGATTTAATTCGAGTCAATCTCTGTTTTGTTAACCATTTCGCTAACATCACAATACACTGTTCATAGGAGCCGCATTTGCTGAAATGTTAAACGCGTGGAGCTTTTTGTATTCATCTTTGCCAATGGCATTTAAGCGTCTGACAAAACTGCCAAATCAGACATATTTTGATGAAATACTCAGTTTAATGTAGCATCCCTGATTATTTTTAGCAACTACTGGCTGCTCTGTAGCCTGTAATGTGATTGTCTCACTGAAAGTCTGCTTGACCTCCTGTTCTTAGCCGTGACCCTTAAAGTATCTTTAGGATATGAACTGAATTGGAAACATAGCTATTACTCAAGGAAATTATATTTTGGCAGCTTGGATGAGCTGAATCAGCAAGTGTTCCACATAGTAACATTAAAAGATATCTGAGATGGCTCATACATGTTTCATAACGTGGAGAATGCTAAAAAAAAGCAATTGATATTCTTTTTTAACGTTTTAAGCTTCATGTTGGGGAAGATGTGCTCATTCAAAATTATATCTGGAGTCATAAAAAAAACACTATAAAAACCTCCACAGAATGCCATTGAAAGTATTGTGTTTTACATGATCTGCCCAGGTGAACAAAATGGACATCTTGATTGGAAAAGCACTATTTTGTCAGACAAAAAGACCTGTAGTAAAATATTACACAGTCTGTGATAGCAGGGCCGGCTTTAGTTTGGTGGCACCCGACCAATGCGATAATCTTTGTTGGTGCCACCCCCCCACTCACTGACCTCCTTCTTCATGGATTCTCTCACTACCACCCCCCATTGGTGGCCCTCTTTTCGCCTAAGCACATGTTTCACATGTCTTTATTTTATAACGCTACTAATCCCAATGTAGTCCGTCAGAGAGCTTTACATCATAAACATATTATGGTGAGACATCAGAAGATTACAAAGACTATGGGGCATATTCTCAAGGAGCCATCGCCGATTTATCGGCACTTTAGCACCGCAAAAGTTGCGATAGACTTATTGCCCTATTCACAAGCTGGTGCAAACTATTGACATCGCCAGTTTTCCTGCGATAGCTGCCGCAAAACACATCGCCACAGATGAGAGCGACAAACAGCGCTAATGACATGCAGAGTAGGCGTTCCCGTGCAAAAACACACGAAAACACCACTTTGCGATATTCTCAACGACCAGCCACATCTGCGATGCCAGACAAAAACAGGTGATAAGCCGCGTTAGCAGCAGGGACTTAACACCTGCTCATTACTGGTCTTAAGTAGGACGAAAACCTGCAGTACAGAGGGAGCCCAGGCCAGAGCCACATCTGAAGACCAACACATGTCATGGATCTAATGATCATGCAGCTCGGAGACCCAAGAGGACCACAACACCCACCGCCACCAAATCCAGGCCCCCCTCTCTCCCCCTCCGGACTACCACCGAGGCAGCACAGAACAAGAGAGCTGACCTTCCGAAAACGGCATGGCCCCTCAGCCACACAATTGCAGAATGTGGGGAGAGGTGGGAACCAAGTATGTGTGAAGGAGGCAAGTCACCCATGAATAAGAATGTACACAATGCCAAGTGTAGAGGTGATGTGCCAGACAGACTCCAGTATGCAGAGCACAGACATGTCACTGTGGACACATACTGCTGGTGTGTGCAGTGTTGTGGACAGTGGACGCAACCATCTCACCTCAGGCAGTGGGGAAGACCTCGCTCATGTACGCCACACCAGCGTAGGAGTGTGAATAAATAGACCCGGGCTCTGGGCGTGGTCCACTTCCGGGATGGCCAACGCGTCTGCCAGGGCGGCGCCCCTCACCCAGCGGCACAGCACCGCGGAGTAATGTGTGCGCTGACTACTGCCTTCTGCCTACACTGCGGTCAGCAGGGCTCACAAATGAAATTGAGTCTTGATTTATTTATGGCAGAGTCCAGTAGACAACAGACATTGCTTCCAGGGTGGCCCGCCCGGACGACGCATCATCGCAGGCCGCACACCTGCCGCGCACTCCAGGTGCCACTAACTCTGTGCAGCTCAAGTCATCGCCACGTGGCTGTGGGCCCTTTCGGGCCACTGCCTCCGGCCTACACTGCAGTCAGCAGGGCACTCAAATCAAATCCAATCCTGAACTGCGAGGGCACGCCATCATCGCTGGCTGCACGCCCGCTGAGCGCTTCAGGTGCCACTAACTCAGTGCACCACAAGTCATCGTCACGTGGCTGTGGGCCCTTTCTGACCGCTGCCTCCGGCCTACACTGTGGTCAGCAGGGCGCTCAAATCAAATCCAATCCTGACCTGCGAGGACACGCCATCATCGCTGGCTGCACACCCGCTGAGCGCTCCAGGTGCCATTAACTCAGTGCACCACAAGTCATCGCCAAGTGGCTGTGGGCCCTTTCTGAATGCTGCCTCCGGCCTACACTGTGATCAGCAGGGCTCACAATTCAAATTGAGTCTTTATTTATTTATGGCAGAGTCCAGTAGGCAACAGACATTGCTTCCAGGACGGCCCACCCAGATGACGCATCATCACAGGCCGCGCACCCGCCGAGCGCTTCCGGTGCCACGAACTCAGTGCAGCTCAAGTCATGGGCCCGTTATGATGTAATCTTTTGTGTGTGAGTCCAGTTCTGGTGCCCCTACCTCAGCGCACTGCAAGTCATGGACACTCTATGATTGAATCTGTGTGTGTGATCCGATGATCAATGTTCTAGTTGTTGCCAGCACCAACCACTCCCTGAGGGCTGGCTTACACTCACACCACACCCATCCAGCACAGGCGTCACTGGACATGTGACCCTGGTAATAAAAAGGAGCCAGGCGCACGTGCCCATAGCCAGTTCCACCATACATCTAAGTGTGTCCGTGTGGTCATTATGTATGCGTGATGACCCCAGGCCCTACCACATCACATCGTGCTGTGGACAGCGGACACAAGCATGTCACCTCATGCAGTGGGTAAGACCTTGGACATGTAGCTTTTTCCTCCCCCCCTGTAAGCGTAAGCGGAGTGGGCTGGGCTGGCGTACATCAGTCCAGCGCAGGGGTATGTAGAATTAGCCCGGGGCTCAGGGTGTGGTTCAGTTCTGGCCTGGACAAGGAAGTCACCAATGCGTGTGTCTCTGTTGTAGTGTCGGCGCCACCCGGCCCGCAATTGACAATGTTGCAATTGATGGAGCAGGGGAAACAAAATATTTTTGTACCCCTATGAAATTAATGAACTCATAACGCTAATGATACTAACCGTTTGAAATGCATGAATTAACCAACAAATACACCCTTTTAGACACTACACGTGGGTAATATGCTGATTTGTGCAAAAATCTAATTTATTTACAAATGTGAAGTAAACTAACGTTAGTATTGTGATTTGCGTAGTAATTAGAAGTGAATTGCATGATTTGTGTTGCATAGTAGAATTGTATTGTGGCAGAGAATGCAGATGGTAAGTAAAATGGCTTTAAATGTCGCTTTCGCTAGGTAATATCTAACACGGGTCATTAGAATGGCGGGTGGTAAACAGAAAGGCTTATTTTCCATATTTTAATTTCTATTGTGTTTGTTCTTATATTAGTTCCGTTCGGGCCTGCTAGGCCATGCTTCTAAAATGGCAGTTGGAAAGGACGAGATCGCGTGTGTTGAACAAAGATGGCCCCCACGCAGCCTCAGTACAAATGCTCCAGTTACGTGTACGCGGCCTGTGCTCGGAGTGAGAGATGTCAAGGCCAATCTGACCTGCGATGAAGCAACGTGCCAAGTATTCAGCATATATGCCTGGGAACGGATGGAAAAGACAAGCGACAGGGAATGAACTAATGTGTGACCATCGAAGATTGTTGCAAAATGGATAAACGTGGTCATGAAACTTATTGTGTGCTTTATTGTCCCCAAACGGGTTCGAACAAGGAGGGCGATGAGCTGACCATCACCACACCTCCAATGGACCAATTAGCGGGATTCTTGCCCCTAAAGATTGCAACTTTTGAGTGTAGGGAGCCAGAAAGTAGGGTATAAGAGGGTCTGCTCTGACGTTGTGAAAAAACTTGCTTTTTATTTTTCAACCTTGATGCTGAGAGAGACTCTGTCATTTTGGACTTTGAACTTTGACTGGGGAAGGAACGAGATCGTTGCGGGAATTCTGCCCGGGAGGTGCGTCCGAGGAGGTTAGCGGGACAGTCAGTCAGTTTGGGAGTCCTAGCCTGTGATCTGCAGTTCATCTTCTTTTGGTGAACCATTCCTGTCATCGCCCCATGGCCGAGGGTAATGCATAATTTCTCACTTTTCCTAAAACTTTTCTTAAATGTTTATTGATATTTCTAAATGTTTTGCCTAATAAAGAATTTTACTTATTTGCTTGAAGAATATTAGATAAAATTATATTCTATCTCTAAAATGAGTCTGTGGTTCTTTAAAACAAAGTTTATGATTTAATAAATGTTAAAGGTTCCAATTGTGATTGAGCTGGTCTTAATCACCATCAACTGATTCTACTAGTTGGTCCATCGACCGAATAGCGGAGTACCTTGATGTTTAGAACAGACAGGATTCGAAGTCAATGTATATAATGTATAGGTTATAATTCTGTCATTTTAATAAGGTATCCCATTTGTCCAGCAACTCATTCTCCTTAGTTTTTAATCCAGAAATTGAATGAATGCATGTATGCGGTGTCATGGGCCCCACCGACATAAGTTGTGTGTAGGTGTATTTCCTGGATTGGTGTCATAAGGAGACATTTATATTAGCCGCGCGGGATCAGATTTCTTGGTAGCAGAGTTATGGTTTCTATAGATTAGTTTGGTGATTTTTTGACTATTTATTTTTTCGTGTCTAACACTCTATGTTGAATTTGTATTATGTTATGTATAAGTCGAAATTTTGAAGCTTCCGGAAAGTAGGAAGTGTACACGTGTGGCCAGAGAAGTCACACGGAAATGTGCATTGTCTGATTTCAAAATTGGTGATAACACAGGACTGTGTTATGTTAGGGAAATTTCACGTTTGAATTGCATTTGAGTGAAATAGCAACAGGTTTTCTTGTGAAACTTTGGCCTTAATTCTCAGGAGCAGTGTAGTCTCCACATGTGTTTTAACCCCAGAGAAACAGGTTTACCTCTTGCTTGAGAGAAGGGTAAGGTAGAGAGAAGTGCTACACTTATCGAACGAAACAGTATTCTTGTAAGTTAGAACAAACTATCTCTTTTGTTTAGCAAAACAGACAATGGTAATGTGTTTTACGTTGTAATTAATCGATTTTGTCGAAAAAGAGAAGCTAAGAAAACTGCCGATAAGTTTTGTAAAGGAGGTGTCAGTAGAAGCAGGAGTAGAACTGACGTCAACAAAAACCGCGCTGGTATTGGCCAGTTGTGGAAGAACAAAGAGTTTCCGGATTGGTGCGTTGGTGTGAGACGCGTTGGGATAGGATAGTGGGAGAGTGACTTAAAGTTTTCTGATTGGTGCATTGGTGTGAGATGCGCTGGGATAGGTCCGAACAGCCGAGCAGTAGAAAGAACAGAGTGGTGAAGAATTGCGTGTATTTGTTTTGGGAAAAATAACAACAAAATATGGCTTATTATGAGTATGGTAGAGAAAAACCTGTTACAGCAAACAAATGATGGACGGAATGCTGACAATGCAAACATTCTCCCCCAGTCAAAAGATCTGGGTTAAATCCATCGTTCTTTTGCCCACTACGCCACCCCAGTTTAGACCCAGCCATATGCAAATCAGTCTTGACCCTGTGCCCCATGGGAACAGTCCAGACCGAACTGCCAGGCCAGGTCCTCCCTGGACCGGAAACAAGCATCCTGGGACCGGTTTCAGGGTATGTCACCCTTCTTCAGCCAGGCTAGCTTGAATCCAGTGGCACAGTGAGCAAGGGACCCACGTCTGGGCATACCCATCCCACTTAGGGCGAAAAGTGTTACAGCAAACAAATGATGGACGGAATGCTGACAATGCAAACATTCTCCCCCAGTCAAAAGATCTGGGTTAAATCCATCGTTCTTTTGCCCACTACGCCACCCCAGTTTAGACCCAGCCATATGCAAATCAGTCTTGACCCTGTGCCCCATGGGAAAAGTCCAGACCGAACTGCCAGGCCAGGTCCTCCCTGGACAGGAAACAAGCATCCTGGGACCGGTTTCAGGGTATGTCACCCTTCTTCAGCCAGGCTAGCTTGAATCCAGTGGCACAGTGAGCAAGGGACCCACGTCTGGGCATACCCATCCCACTTAGGGCGAAAAGTGTTACAGCAAACAAATGATGGACGGAATGCTGACAATGCAAACATTCTCCCCCAGTCAAAAGATCTGGGTTAAATCCATCGTTCTTTTGCCCACTACGCCACCCCAGTTTAGACCCAGCCATATGCAAATCAGTCTTCACCCTGTGCCCCATGGGAACAGTCCAGACCGAACTGCCAGGCCAGGTCCTCCCTGGACTGGAAACAAGCATCCTGGGACCGGTTTCAGGATATGTCACCCTTCTTCAGCCAGGCTAGCTTGAATCCAGTGGCACAGTGAGCAAGGGACCCACGTCTGGGCATACCCATCCCACTTAGGGCGAAAAGTGTTACAGCAAACAAATGATGGACGGAATGCTGACAATGCAAACGTTCTCCCCCAGTCAAAAGATCTGGGTTAAATCCATCGTTCTTTTGCCCACTACGCCACCCCAGTTTAGACCCAGCCATATGCAAATCAGTCTTGACCCTGTGCCCCATGGGAACAGTCCAGACCGAACTGCCAGGCCAGGTCCTCCCTGGACCAGAAACTAGCATCCTGGGACCGGTTTCAGGGTATGTCACCCTTCTTCAGCCAGGCTAGCTTGAATCCAGTGGCACAGTGAGCAAGGGACCCACGTCTGGGCATACCCATCCCACTTAGGGCGAAAAGTGTTACAGCAAACAAATGATGGACGGAATGCTGACAATGCAAACATTCTCCCCCAGTCAAAAGATCTGGGTTAAATCCATAGTTCTTTTGCCCACTACGCCACCCCAGTTTAGACCCAGCCATATGCAAATCAGTCTTGACCCTGTGCCCCATGGGAACAGTCCAGACCGAACTGCCAGGCCAGGTCCTCCCTGGACCGGAAACAAGCATCCTGGGACCGGTTTCAGGGTATGTCACCCTTCTTCAGCCAGGCTAGCTTGAATCCAGTGGCACAGTGAGCAAGGGACCCATGTCTGGGCATACCCATCCCACTTAGGGCGAAAAGTGTTACAGCAAACAAATGATGGACGGAATGCTGACAATGCAAACATTCTCCCCCAGTCAAAAGATCTGGGTTAAATCCATCGTTCTTTTGCCCACTACGCCACCCCAGTTTAGACCCAGCCATATGTAAATCAGTCTTGACCCTGTGCCCCATGGGAACAGTCCAGACCGAACTGCCAGGCCAGGTCCTCCCTGGAATGGAAACAAGCATCCTGGGACCGGTTTCAGGGTATGTCACCCTTCTTCAGCCAGGCTAGCTTGAATCCAGTGGCACAGTGAGCAAGGGACCCACGTCTGGGCATACCCATCCCACTTAGCGCGAAAAGTGTTACAGCAAACAAATGATGGACGGAATGCTGACAATGCAAACATTCTCCCCCAGTCAAAAGATCTGGGTTAAATCCATCGTTCTTTTGCCCACTACGCCACCCCAGTTTAGACCCAGCCATATGCAAATCAGTCTTGACCCTGTGCCCCATGGGAACAGTCCAGACCGAACTGCCAGGCCAGGTCCTCCCTGGACCGGAAACAAGCATCCTGGGACCGGTTTCAGGGTATGTCACCCTTCTTCAGCCAGGCTAGCTTGAATCCAGTGGCACAGTGAGCAAGGGACCCACGTCTGGGCATACCCATCCCACTTAGGGCGAAAAGTGTTACAGCAAACAAATGATGGACGGAATGCTGACAATGCAAACATTCTCCCCCAGTCAAAAGATCTGGGTTAAATCCATCGTTCTTTTGCCCACTACGCCACCCCAGTTTAGACACAGCCATATGCAAATCAGTCTTGACCCTGTGCCCCATGGGAACAGTCCAGACCGAACTGCCAGGCCAGGTCCTCCCTGGACCGGAAACAAGCATCCTGGGACCGGTTTCAGAGTATGTCACCCTTCTTCAGCCAGGCTAGCTTGAATCCAGTGGCACAGTGAGCAAGGGACCCACGTCTGGGCATACCCATCCCACTTAGGGCGAAAAGTGTTACAGCAAACAAATGATGGACGGAATGCTGACAATGCAAACATTCTCCCCCAGTCAAAAGATCTGGGTTAAATCCATCGTTCTTTTGCCCACTACGCCACCCCAGTTTAAACCCAGCCATATGCAAATCAGTCTTGACCCTGTGCCCCATGGGAACAGTCCAGACCGAACTGCCAGGCCAGGTCCTCCCTGGACCGGAAACAAGATTCCTGGGACCGGTTTCAGGGTATGTCACCCTTCTTCAGCCAGGCTAGCTTGAATCCAGTGGCACAGTGAGCAAGGGACCCACGTCTGGGCATACCCATCCCACTTAGGGCGAAAAGTGTTACAGCAAACAAATGATGGACGGAATGCTGACAATGCAAACATTCTCCCCAGTCAAAAGATCTGGGTTAAATCCATCGTTCTTTTGCCCACTACGCCACCCCAGTTTAGACCCAGCCATATGCAAATCAGTCTTGACCCTGTGCCCCATGGGAACAGTCCAGACCGAACTGCCAGGCCAGGTCCTCCCTGGACCGGAAACAAGCATCCTGGGACCGGTTTCAGGGTATGTCACCCTTCTTCAGCCAGGCTAGCTTGAATCCAGTGGCACAGTGAGCAAGGGACCCACGTCTGGGCATACCCATCCCACTTAGGGCGAAAAGTGTTACAGCAAACAAATGATGGACGGAATGCTGACAATGCAAACGTTCTCCCCAGTCAAAAGATCTGGGTTAAATCCATCGTTCTTTTGCCCACTACGCCACCCCAGTTTAGACCCAGCCATATGCAAATCAGTCTTGACCCTGTGCCCCATGGGAACAGTCCAGACCGAACTGCCAGGCCAGGTCCTCCCTGGACCAGAAACTAGCATCCTGGGACCGGTTTCAGGGTATGTCACCCTTCTTCAGCCAGGCTAGCTTGAATCCAGTGGCACAGTGAGCAAGGGACCCACGTCTGGGCATACCCATCCCACTTAGGGCGAAAAGTGTTACAGCAAACAAATGATGGACGGAATGCTGACAATGCAAACATTCTCCCCCAGTCAAAAGATCTGGGTTAAATCCATCGTTCTTTTGCCCACTACGCCACCCCAGTTTAGACCCAGCCATATGCAAATCAGTCTTGACCCTGTGCCCCATGGGAACAGTCCAGACCGAACTGCCAGGCCAGGTCCTCCCTGGACCGGAAACAAGCATCCTGGGACCGGTTTCAGGGTATGTCACCCTTCTTCAGCCAGGCTAGCTTGAATCCAGTGGCACAGTGAGCAAAGGACCCACGTCTGGGCATACCCATCCCACTTAGGGCGAAAAGTGTTACAGCAAACAAATGATGGACGGAATGCTGACAATGCAAACATTCTCCCCCAGTCAAAAGATCTGGGTTAAATCCATCGTTCTTTTGCCCACTACGCCACCCCAGTTTAGACCCAGCCATATGCAAATCAGTCTTGACCCTGTGCCCCATGGGAACAGTCCAGACCGAACTGCCAGGCCAGGTCCTCCCTGGACCGGAAACAAGCATCCTGGGACCGGTTTCAGGGTATGTCACCCTTCTTCAGCCAGGCTAGCTTGAATCCAGTGGCACAGTGAGCAAGGGACCCACGTCTGGGCATACCCATCCCACTTAGGGCGAAAAGTGTTACAGCAAACAAATGATGGACGGAATGCTGACAATGCAAACATTCTCCCCCAGTCAAAAGATCTGGGTTAAATCCATCGTTCTTTTGCCCACTACGCCACCCCAGTTTAGACCCAGCCATATGCAAATCAGTCTTGACCCTGTGCCCCATGGGAACAGTCCAGACCGAACTGCCAGGCCAGGTCCTCCCTGGACCGGAAACAAGCATCCTGGGACCGGTTTCAGGGTATGTCACCCTTCTTCAGCCAGGCTAGCTTGAATCCAGTGGCACAGTGAGCAAGGGACCCACGTCTGGGCATACCCATCCCACTTAGGGCGAAAAGTGTTACATCAAACAAATGATGGACGGAATGCTGACAATGCAAACATTCTCCCCCAGTCAAAAGATCTGGGTTAAATCCATCGTTCTTTTGCCCACTACGCCACCCCAGTTTAGACCCAGCCATATGCAAATCAGTCTTGACCCTGTGCCCCATGGGAACAGTCCAGACCGAACTGCCAGGCCAGGTCCTCCCTGGACCAGAAACAAGCATCCTGGGACCGGTTTCAGGGTATGTCACCCTTCTTCAGCCAGGCTAGCTTGAATCCAGTGGCACAGTGAGCAAGGGACCCACTTCTGGGCATACCCATCCCACTTAGGGCGAAAAGTGTTACAGCAAACAAATGATGGACGGAATGCTGACAATGCAAACATTCTCCCCCAGTCAAAAGATCTGGGTTAAATCCATCGTTCTTTTGCCCACTACGCCACCCCAGTTTAGACCCAGCCATATGCAAATCAGTCTTGACCCTGTGCCCCATGGGAACACTCCAGACCGAACTGCCAGGCCAGGTCCTCCCTGGACCGGAAACAAGCATCCTGGGACCGGTTTCAGGGTATGTCACCCTTCTTCAGCCAGGCTAGCTTGAATCCAGTGGCACAGTGAGCAAGGGACCCACGTCTGGGCATACCCATCCCACTTAGGGCGAAAAGTGTTACAGCAAACAAATGATGGACGGAATGCTGACAATGCAAACATTCTCCCCCAGTCAAAAGATCTGGGTTAAATCCATCGTTCTTTTGCCCACTACGCCACCCCAGTTTAGACCCAGCCATATGCAAATCAGTCTTGACCCTGTGCCCCATGGGAACAGTCCAGACCGAACTGCCAGGCCAGGTCCTCCCTGGACCGGAAACAAGATTCCTGGGACCGGTTTCAGGGTATGTCACCCTTCTTCAGCCAGGCTAGCTTGAATCCAGTGGCACAGTGAGCAAGGGACCCACGTCTGGGCATACCCATCCCACTTAGGGCGAAAAGTGTTACAGCAAACAAATGATGGACGGAATGCTGACAATGCAAACATTCTCCCCCAGTCAAAAGATCTGGGTTAAATCCATCGTTCTTTTGCCCACTACGCCACCCCAGTTTAGACCCAGCCATATGCAAATCAGTCTTGACCCTGTGCCCCATGGGAACAGTCCAGACCGAACTGCCAGGCCAGGTCCTCCCTGGACTGGAAACAAGCATCCTGGGACCGGTTTCAGGGTATGTCACCCTTCTTCAGCCAGGCTAGCTTGAATCCAGTGGCACAGTGAGCAAGGGACCCACGTCTGGGCATACCCATCCCACTTAGGGCGAAAAGTGTTACAGCAAACAAATGATGGACGGAATGCTGACAATGCAAACGTTCTCCCCAGTCAAAAGATCTGGGTTAAATCCATCGTTCTTTTGCCCACTACGCCACCCCAGTTTAGACCCAGCCATATGCAAATCAGTCTTGACCCTGTGCCCCATGGGAACAGTCCAGACCGAACTGCCAGGCCAGGTCCTCCCTGGACCAGAAACTAGCATCCTGGGACCGGTTTCAGGGTATGTCACCCTTCTTCAGCCAGGCTAGCTTGAATCCAGTGGCACAGTGAGCAAGGGACCCACGTCTGGGCATACCCATCCCACTTAGGGCGAAAAGTGTTACAGCAAACAAATGATGGACGGAATGCTGACAATGCAAACATTCTCCCCCAGTCAAAAGATCTGGGTTAAATCCATCGTTCTTTTGCCCACTACGCCACCCCAGTTTAGACCCAGCCATATGCAAATCAGTCTTGACCCTGTGCCCCATGGGAACAGTCCAGACCGAACTGCCAGGCCAGGTCCTCCCTGGACCGGAAACAAGCATCCTGGGACCGGTTTCAGGGTATGTCACCCTTCTTCAGCCAGGCTAGCTTGAATCCAGTGGCACAGTGAGCAAGGGACCCACGTCTGGGCATACCCATCCCACTTAGGGCGAAAAGTGTTACAGCAAACAAATGATGGACGGAATGCTGACAATGCAAACATTCTCCCCAGTCAAAAGATCTGGGTTAAATCCATCGTTCTTTTGCCCACTACGCCACCCCAGTTTAGACCCAGCCATATGCAAATCAGTCTTGACCCTGTGCCCCATGGGAACAGTCCAGACCGAACTGCCAGGCCAGGTCCTCCCTGGACCGGAAACAAGCATCCTGGGACCGGTTTCAGGGTATGTCACCCTTCTTCAGCCAGGCTAGCTTGAATCCAGTGGCACAGTGAGCAAGGGACCCACGTCTGGGCATACCCATCCCACTTAGGGCGAAAAGTGTTACATCAAACAAATGATGGACGGAATGCTGACAATGCAAACATTCTCCCCCAGTCAAAAGATCTGGGTTAAATCCATCGTTCTTTTGCCCACTACGCCACCCCAGTTTAGACCCAGCCATATGCAAATCAGTCTTGACCCTGTGCCCCATGGGAACAGTCCAGACCGAACTGCCAGGCCAGGTCCTCCCTGGACCAGAAACAAGCATCCTGGGACCGGGTTTCAGGGTATGTCACCCTTCTTCAGCCAGGCTAGCTTGAATCCAGTGGCACAGTGAGCAAGGGACCCACTTCTGGGCATACCCATCCCACTTAGGGTGAAAAGTGTTACAGCAAACAAATGATGGACGGAATGCTGACAATGCAAACATTCTCCCCCAGTCAAAAGATCTGGGTTAAATCCATCGTTCTTTTGCCCACTACGCCACCCCAGTTTAGACCCAGCCATATGCAAATCAGTCTTGACCCTGTGCCCCATGGGAACAGTCCAGACCGAACTGCCAGGCCAGGTCCTCCCTGGACCGGAAACAAGCATCCTGGGACCGGTTTCAGGGTATGTCACCCTTCTTCAGCCAGGCTAGCTTGAATCCAGTGGCACAGTGAGCAAGGGACCCACGTCTGGGCATACCCATCCCACTTAGGGCGAAAAGTGTCACAGCAAACAAATGATGGACGGAATGCTGACAATGCAAACATTCTCCCCCAGTCAAAAGATCTGGGTTAAATCCATCGTTCTTTTGCCCACTACGCCACCCCAGTTTAGACCCAGCCATATGCAAATCAGTCTTGACCCTGTGCCCCATGGGAACAGTCCAGACCGAACTGCCAGGCCAGGTCCTCCCTGGACTGGAAACAAGCATCCTGGGACCGGTTTCAGGGTATGTCACCCTTCTTCAGCCAGGCTAGCTTGAATCCAGTGGCACAGTGAGCAAGGGACCCACGTCTGGGCATACCCATCCCACTTAGGGCGAAAAGTGTTACAGCAAACAAATGATGGACGGAATGCTGACAATGCAAACATTCTCCCCCAGTCAAAAGATCTCGGTTAAATCCATCGTTCTTTTGGCCACTACGCCACCCCAGTTTAGACCCAGCCATATGCAAATCAGTCTTGACCCTGTGCCCCATGGGAACAGTCCAGACCGAACTGCCAGGCCAGGTCCTCCCTGGACCGGAAACAAGCATCCTGGGACCGGTTTCAGGGTATGTCACCCTTCTTCAGCCAGGCTAGCTTGAATCCAGTGGCACAGTGAGCAAGGGACCCACGTCTGGGCATACCCATCCCACTTAGGGCAAATAGTGTTACAGCAAACAAATGATGGACGGAATGCTGACAATGCAAACATTCTCCCCCAGTCAAAAGATCTGGGTTAAATCCATCGTTCTTTTGCCCACTACGCCACCCCAGTTTAGACCCAGCCATATGCAAATCAGTCTTGACCCTGTGCCCCATGGGAACAGTCCAGACCGAACTGCCAGGCCAGGTCCTCCCTGGACCGGAAACAAGCATCCTGGGACCGGTTTCAGGGTATGTCACCCTTCTTCAGCCAGGCTAGCTTGAATCCAGTGGCACAGTGAGCAAGGGACCCACGTCTGGGCATACCCATCCCACTTAGGGAGAAAAGTGTTACAGCAAACAAATGATGGACGGAATGCTGACAATGCAAACATTCTCCCCCAGTCAAAAGATCTGGGTTAAATCCATCGTTCTTTTGCCCACTACGCCACCCCAGTTTAGACCCAGCCATATGCAAATCAGTCTTGACCCTGTGCCCCATGGGAACAGTCCAGACCGAACTGCCAGGCCAGGTCCTCCCTGGACCGGAAACAAGCATCCTGGGACCGGTTTCAGGGTATGTCACCCTTCTTCAGCCAGGCTGACTTGAATCCTGTGGCACAGTGAGCAAGGGACCCACGTCTGGGCATACCCATCCCACTTAGGGCGAAAAGTGTTACAGCAAACAAATGATGGACGGAATGCTGACAATGCAAACATTCTCCCCCAGTCAAAAGATCTGGGTTAAATCCATGCCACTGGAATCAAGCTATCCTGGCTGAAGAGGGGTGAAACCCCGAAACCGGTCCTAGGATGCTTGTTTCCAGTCCAGGGAGGACCTGGCTTGGCAGTTCGGGCTGAACTGTTCCCATGAGGCACAGGGTCAAGACTGATTTGCAAATGGCTGGGTTCAAACTGGAATGGCATGGTGAGCAAAAAAACGGTGGATTTAGGCCCAGATCTCTGTACTGGGGTGAATGTATGACATTGTTCTGCATTCTGTCCATCAACTGTTGTTTTTGCATTTGTCACCCCGAGTGGGACGGGTATGCCCAGACGTGGGTCCCGTGCTATCCATGCCACTGGAATCAAGCTATCCTGGCTGAAGAGGGGTGAAACCCCGAAACCGGCCCTAGGATGCTTGTTTCCAGTCCAGGGAGGACCTGGCTTGGCAGTTCGGGCTGGACTGTTCCCATGAGGCACAGGGTCAAGACTGATTTGCATATGGCTGGGTTCAAACTGGAATGGCATGGTGTGCAAAAAAACGGTGGATTTAGGCCCAGATCTCTGTACTGGGGTGAAAGTATGACATTGTTCTGCATTCTGTCCATCAACTGTTGTTTTTGCATTTGTCACCCTGAGTGGGACGGGTATGCCCAGACGTGGGTCCCGTGCTCTCCATGCCACTGGAATCAAGCTATCCTGGCTGAAGAGGGGTGAAACCCCGAAACCGGTCCTAGGATGCTTGTTTCCAGTCCAAGGAGGACCTGGATTGGCAGTTCGGGCTGGACTGTTCCCAAGAGGCACAGGGTCAAGACTGATTTGCATATGGCTGGGTTCAAACTGGAATGGCATGGTGAGCAAAAAAACGGTGGATTTAGGCCCAGATCTCTGTACTGGGGTGAATGTATGACATTGTTCTGCATTCTGTCCATCAATTGTTGTTTTTGCATTTGTCACCCCGAGTGGGACGGGTATGCCCAGACGTGGGTCCAGTGCTCTCCATGCCACTGGAGTCAAGCTATCCTGGCTGAAGAGGGGTGAAACCCCGAAACCGGTCCTAGGATGCTTGTTTCCAGTCCAGGGAGGACCTGGCCTGGCAGTTCGGGCTGGACTGTTCCCATGAGGCACAGGGTCAAGACTGATTTGCATATGGCTGGGTTCAAACTGGAATGGCATGGTGAGCAAAAAAGCGGTGGATTTAGGCCCAGATCTCTGTACTGGGGTGAATGTATGACATTGTTCTGCATTCTGTCCATCAACTGTTGTTTTTGCATTTGTCACCCCGAGTGGGACGGGTATGCCCAGACGTGGGTCCCGTGCTCTCCATGCCACTGGAATCAAGCTATCCTGGCTGAAGAGGGGTGAAACCCCGAAACCGGTCCTAGGATGCTTGTTTCCAGTCCAGGGAGGACCTGGCTTGGCAGTTCGGGCTGGACTGTTCCCATGAGGCACAGGGTCAAGACTGATTTGCATATGGCTGGGTTCAAACTGGAATGGCATGGTGAGCAAAAAAACGGTGGATTTAGGCCCAGATCTCTGTACTGGGGTGAATGTATGACATTGTTCTGCATTCTGTCCATCAACTGTTGTTTTTGCAGTGGTAGAGAGAAACCGTCATGGTTTGCGAAGATTAAAAACTTTTTCAAGAAAGACAGCAATGTTTTGACTAGGGAAGGAGAAGTACTTCCTCCGCCGAAAACGCCAGCATCTCATATGATGTTGAAATATAAAAATCCGTATTTGTAAAGCACGAACTACTCACCCTTACAGGTCTCAAGGCGCTGGGGGCCGTCGTGGAAATTAAGTGAGCTATTGCCCAGAGTCACATGGTGCTGAGCTGAGCTGCCGCCAGAGCCGGGGATCGAACCGTGAGCCCTGTGCCTCGAAGTCAGCTGCCCTGGCCGCTGCACCACATCTCTCCACAAATATGGCTATCATACCTTCATTTGGTTGGAAAATTGGGCGAAATATACCCAAGGCGATGGAGTATTGGCATTTCCAGAAAATGGATCGTTTAGCACAGCGGTACTTCGAAATTTGAGAGAAAAGATGATGATACTTGAACCGAGACCTAGACCGACACAGTTTGAAGCCTTAGGTGAATGGGAAGATGAGATGTATGATAGGGAGAGACACAGAAGTGCAAATAATTATAGTTTAGTTCATGGAAGAGTATGGGGTTTGAATCATGAAGACAGGATGCGACGATGGCGGTATGCTAACATGACGGATGGTTTGTTTCCTGTCTGAACAGTTGAAGAATTTGCAGGGAGAAAATGTACGGAGAAAAAGAAACGTGCAGTAACAGAGAGATACGGTATGGAGTTAGCGACACAGAGGATGAGTTGCTGGAGGACATTTTAAATAAAAGACCCCCTCCATATCAACAGGATTCTGCGGTGGTGACACCAAATGCACCGCCAATGAGAACTGTAATGAATCAAAGCCCTGAACGAATGTCTGAAATAAATAGTCTGTTTAATAAACCAGAAACACCACAGACTGTAAAAGATGATAATGGTAATACAGCTGAATTAGCTAGGACCACAAGAGAGTTGACTGATAAAAGAACTGACAAGGAATATGGAAGCTGTGACTGTGCCAGTAACTATAGGGCCAGTAATCCCAGTATTTTAAAATCAAAAGATAGATGAACACTCCTTAACAATTCCATTAAATTCCAATATGCAAAGAGTAAGAGAAGAGATGATTTCAGAAAATAAAGAAAAGGAGGATTCTGTTGGTCCATTTAGGACAAGTCCACCTGTAAATTTGACAGTTAATGAGAGTCTGATAAATAGGATTCCTATGGGAGCCGAGTCAGGAACTGAAACCCTAGAGAGAAGTGTAAGTTGGGCAGAAATAAACAAAACCCCTGTGGGTCCGACTGCAGAGGAATTAAATGATTGGGTGAGGAGCTTGCAGAAAAAAGATACAGAACCACAACTTTTGGATGTGGTCAGATTAAAGATAGACATGGAGGAATTAATCCTAGGAACTATTGGTACAGATCGGTTGAAGTCCTATCAAGATGATGCATTAATGTTTATGTGTTTATGTGTTTTGAGTTGGCTCTACAGGTGTCTCCTAGCAAGGGTGTGGGTCTACTGACCTGCTACCTAACCAGGGTCAGCTTTGGTGAAGCAGTCTGACGTTTGGGATCTTATGATTGGCTCCAGTGCCCAGGAGAGATGACTGCCTTTCCTATGTTGGTGTGCTGGTAATCGAGTGAGGCGGTGTAGTTTGTTGCTGACCGTAGTATAGATTTGCTTCATCTAATCCTAGGGCTGGGTTATTATTGAAGTTATCCATTCTATCCCTAGATTATTACATCATCCCTAAATTACCGACTGTCTGTCCCTTGACCCTGTTCCAGGCAGGTCGCTCCCCACGCCGCGCAGCTCCACCTGACTGCGCCCGTGCTCCTGTGCCCAGCTGCTGCCGAGTGCCGAGTTTGAGGCCCGCCTCCACCCGCAGGCTACCACCTGCGCCTCATCCCTGGTGGCCAGTGGTAGGCCGTAGGTCTGCCTTTCAGTAATTTCATTGTATTTTGTATTTTGTTTACTTTTCTGTGACCGTTTTTTCCCTCCTGTTATTTCTGTGCCCTTCTTCCTTTCTGTAATCTTATTGCATTTTGTATTTTGCTTACTTGCTCTGTGACCGTTCTTATCCCTGCTATTTATTTGCCCTTTTTGCCTTCTGTTTCCCTTCGCCCGTTCTCCCCGCCGCTGCATCCCCTGCGGCCCCGCCCCCCCGCTCGCCGTAGATTTGCCTTTCTGTAACTGTATTGTATTTTGTATTTTGTTTACTTGTTTCTGTGATCGTTTTTTCCCTCCCGTTATTTCTTTGCCCTTTTGCCTTCTGTTTTCCCTTCGCCGTCCATTCCTCCCATTCTTCCCGCCGCTGTGTCCCCTGTGGCCCCGCCCCCCCGCTCGCCCATTCGTCGTTCCCCCTCCCAGCTGCTCCTCCCTCCCACCTCCCCTTCTTATGGCAGCCGAAGGCGCGCCTAAGGCAAGCCCGTCTGCACCCGTCCGCGCCTGGACCGCACCCAGCGCCAGAACCCCTGGCCCCTGCGAACGCCATGACACCCGACTCCGCTACGATGCCAGCTCCCTCCACGCACTCAACTCCGGACGAGAACACACCTGCTACCGGGCCACCCCGAAGTGCACCCAAGGACCCTTCACCTGCCGGAACTGCAGCTTCACCAGCATCCGCCCCGCCAAACCTCCGCCCAGGAAAAAACCCAACTACCTCAGATGCATCCTCCTCAACACCCGCTCCGCCCGCAAACACGCCGTCAAACTCTGGGACCTTCTCGACTCAACCTCCCCAGACGCCGCCTTCCTGACGGAGACCTGGCTGAACCCCGCCTCAGCACCCGACATCGCCATAGCCATCCCGGAAGGCTACAAGATCACCCGCAGGGATTGCACCAACGGAGTAGGAGGAGGAATCGCCATCGTCCACAAGAACACCCTCAGAGTCTCGACCAACACCGACGACACCCTCAGCAACGCCGAACACCTGCACTTCCAGATCCACACCGACCCCAACACCACCGTCAGAGGAACCCTCGTCTACAGACCCCCCGGACCCCGACCACAGTTCAGCGACTTCATCGCCGACTTCATCAGCACACATGCCCTCGCCTCCACGGACTACATCCTCCTCGGGGACCTGAACTTCCACCTCGAGAACAACAACGACACCAACTCCACCACCCTGATCGACAACCTCGCCAACCTCGGACTCGGACAGCTCGTGACAACACCCACCCACGCCGCCAGCCACACGCTTGACCCCATCTTCTCCGCAAGCTCCCACGTCTCCTTCAACCACACCACCGAACTCCACTGGACAGACCATCACTGCATCCACTTCGCCTTCAGGAAGCCCACCACGCACCCCCGCACCCAACAGATGCCTCGCTGCTGCTGTAGCAAAGTCACCGAAAACCAGCTAACCACCACCCTCGCCCGGAGCCCACCCGCCGACCCCACCAACCCCGACACCGCCGCCCGCAACTTCAGACAGTGGATCGACGACTGCGCCAACACCCTCGCCCCGTCCAAGAAACCCTCCAACAGCCACACCAGCAAGAAAGCCACCTGGTTCACCGAAGACCTCCAGGCCTCCAAACGAGCATGCCGAAAACTGGAGAAGAACTGGATCCACGAACAAACACCAGACAGCTACGCAGCCCACAAGGACGCCACCCGCAGACACCATCACCTCATCAGATCCGCCAAAAGGGCCTCACTCAAAGACCGCCTAGATAACAACGCACACAACAGCAAAGAGCTCTTCAACATCGTGAAGGAACTCTCCAACCCCAACTCCAACACCAACGACATCCCACCCTCGCAAGACCTGTGCGACTCACTGGCCACCTTCTTCCACCGCAAGATCGCCGACATCCACGACAGCTTCAACGCCACGACCGCCCCGACAACCACTGAGACCTCCGCCCCCACGACCACCACCCGCACCATCCGCCTGCTCTCCTGGACCAACATCAACGACGAGGACACCAGCAAGATTACGAGCGCCATCCACTCCGGATCACCATTAGACCCATGCCCACACCACATCTTCAACAAAGCCAGCACAGCCATCGCACCCCATCTCCGGAAAGTAATCAACATCTCCTTCGAGACAGCAACCTTCCCGGAAAAGAGAAAGCACACCGAGATCAACGCCTTACTCAAAAAACCCAAGGCGAACCGCAAGGACCTCAAGAACTTCCGGCCCATCTCCCTGCTCCCGTTCCTGGCGAAGGTCATCGAGAAGACCGTCAACAAACAACTGACCCGCTACCTCGAGGAGAACAGCATCCTGGACCCGTCCCAGTCCGGGTTCCGCAGCAACCACAGCACCGAAACCGCCCTCATCTCCGCCACCGATGACATCAGGACCCTGCTAGACAACGAAGAAACAGCGGCCCTCATCCCTCTGGACCTGTCAGCCGCCTTCGACATGGTCTGCCACCGCACACTACGAACACGCCTACACGACGCTGGGATCCAAGAGAAGGCCCTGGACTGGACCACATCCTTCCTCTCCGGCAGAACACAGAGCGTCCGCCTCCCCCCCCTTCCGCTCCAATGCCACCGAGATCATCTGCGGCGTACCCCAGGGCTCATCCCTCAGCCCAATGCTGTTCAACATCTACATGGCACCTCTCGCCCACGTCGCCCGACAGCACGACCTCAACATCATCTCCTACGCCGATGACACCCAGCTGATCCTCTCCCTCACCAAAGACCCTCACACCGCCAAAACCAACCTCCACGAAGGAATGAAGGCCGTCGCCGAATGGATGAGGAACATCCGACTGAAGCTGAACTCGGACAAGATGGAGGTCCTCATCCTCGGCTCCACCCCTTCGGCCTGGGACGACTCCTGGTGGCCGACCACACTGGGAACAGCTCCAACACCCACCGACCACGCACGCAACCTAGGGGTCATCCTCGACTCCACCCTCTCCATGACTAAGCAGGTCAACGCCATCTCCTCCTCCTGCTTCAACACCCTCCGCATGCTCTGCAGGATCTACAAGTGGATCCCCACCGAAAAGAGAAGAACGGTCACCCAGGCCCTCGTCAGCAACAGGTTGGACTACGGAAACGCCCTCTATGCAGGAACTTCGGCCAAACTCCTGAGACGGCTGCAACGCATCCAGAACGCCTCTGCACGTCTGATCCTCGACATCCCCCGCCGCAGCCACATCACACCCCACCTGAGAGACCTGCACTGGCTCCCCGTGAACAAGAGGATAACCTTCAAGCTCCTCATCCACGCACACAAAGCACTCCACAACACCGGACCAGCATATCTCAACGGACGACTCAGCTTCTATACCCCCACCCGCCAGTTCCACTCCACCGGCCTCGCCCTCGCCGCAGTCTCCCGCATCCAAAGAACGACTGCCGGCAGCAGATCTTTCTCCCACCTCACCGCCAAGACCTGGAACACCTTCCCCACCCACCTACGGCAGACCCAAGACCTACTGACCTTCAGAAGACTCCTCAAGACCTGGCTCTTCGAGCAGTAGCAGCACCCCCCAACCCCCAGCGCCTTGAGACCCTCACGGGTAAGTAGTGCGCTTTACAAGTGATATGATTGATTGATTGATTGATTGATTGATGTGTAAAAGTGTCACTTGGAGAGCTAGAAACTTGCATGAAAAATTGGAAGAAACAGCGAACGAACTAGGAGTAGAATTTGGAAAAATTAGAGGATTACAGAAACCGTACAGGGTAGATTTTAGTGAAAAAGACATAGAAAATCTGAACACTTCAGGACGATTGACGCAAATAAAGGAACTGATTGTTTTATTGAGAAAATGGGGTGATGTGGACAAGTGGAGAAGTAGGTGGATAAGGAGAAAGGAGGGAACAACTGATAAAGCATCATTGGATTTTCCAGTAAAAGAGAAAGAACAAACGGTAATGGAGTATCCAATGAGAGAAACTCCAGGAGGAACTTATGTACATGTCCCATGGTCCAGACAAGATATATTGTCATTTATGAATGACTTTCCAAGATTGAGAGAGAAGCCTGTAGAATGGTATAGACAGGTAGAAAGGTTTGTAAAAGTTTCAAAAGTATTGTGGGAAAATTTGGATGGACTATTTGAGATTGTTGTTCCAGCAGATTTATGGACAGAGTGTAAAATTACAATTGACTGACCGAAGGAAGAATATCCTAGAGATGCAAAAACAGGAGCCCCAGGTTCAGAAGTAAAGAGAAAATATGAACAGGCAATCACATTTTTGAAAAATAAAATCCCACAAAAAGAAACGGACTGGGTAAAGATTGATAGAACGACTCAGGAGAGTAAGGAGTCTGTACATGCCTATTATGAAAGACTACTTTTGGTCTTTAAACAGTATAGTGGATACGAGAATTTAAGTGAAAAGGACATTTTGTGTATAGATTTGTATATGGCTTGAGACCTGAAATAAGTGAAATGATTAAGCAACATATGTTATGTTGGCAGAATAGCACAGTAGATGATGTATTACGGTATGCGAAATATTGCAGTGATGATATTGAGTGTAGACAGCGTAAACTCAAGGCAACGTGGGCAAAAGTAAAGGTTGCAGAAAAGCAAAAAGGTCAGATGAACAGTCACTCTAGTGATGCAGGACAGACCAAATCCACACCGAATATTGGCAAGGGAAAAGGTCAGATGAGTATAGAAGAAGCTAAAAAGAAATGGCCATGTCATAATTGCGGAAAAATAGGGCACTGGAGAAACAAGTGTAAATTTCCTCCGAAAGCTAATACAGAAAATCAATCATTGAATCCACAGGTGCAGAGTGAGGTGAGTTACCAACAGCCGCAACAACCGCAGGTAGTTACCCAACAATGTCAGGTGCCACAACCACCTCTTCCAAAGAGTGTAAATCCTCAAAGATACAGTACAGAGGCAGGATTCTACGGAGGAGAGCAGGTAACAAAATTGCCGCGCAGCTGCAATTTCGCAGTATTGGTTACGGCAGGATGGAGATGAGTCGGATGAAAGTTTATGACGGTGCCTAGGAGAGGAAGAAGAGTGCGTGCTTGGTGCAACTCTAGAGGTAGATCAGTCAGGTCCATTTGTGGATGGAAAAGTGAATGGTGTAAATGTTACATTCCTTGTGGACACTGGTGCTTCCCGCTCTACTGTTAGATCAGTGGAAATTCCAAACCTTCCTCTCTCAGGAGAATCTATCCAAGTTGTAGGTGTTTCAAACAGGCAGATTAAAACCCCTCTTACAAAACCAATAGAGGTGGAAATTGGACCATTCAAAGAGATGCATCGCTTCGTGGTGTGTGATTGTAGTCCTGTAAATTTATTGGGACGCGATCTACTTTGCAAAATGAATTGTACCATCTATTGTACCCCAGATGGTATTGCTTTCCAGACACCAGATGAGGATGTTCTGTACAAAATGACAATGGCAGAACTAGAACCAGGAACTAATGATATGTTTCCTGTGTTTGATGCAGAGAAAATCCCTACTGAATTGAAAGGAATAGTAAGGCCTGATGTATGGGATTTCACAGGTGAAGATATTGGACTAATGAGAGAAGTTGATCCTGTAAAAATTACTGTAAAAGAAGGAACAAATTACCCAAACACCTGCAGTACAAACTGACGCCAGAAATTATTGAAGGAATAACACCTGTAATTAATAAAATGATTGAACAAGGGAATTTGAGAGAAATAATGAGCAGCCCATGTAATTCTCCTATAATGGGATTGAAAAAGCCAAATGGAACATATAGGATAGTGCAAGACTTGAGAAAGGTAAACAAAATTGTTATTCCTTGCTGCCCAATTGGCCAAACCCTGCTGTAATACTGTATCAAATCCCACATGATGCAGAATGGTACACAGTTATTGATTTGTGCCATGCATTCTTTTCTATTCCACTGCACACTGACAGCCAGCCATTATTTGCGTTCCGGTTCGGAAAGTGTATTTTTGCATGGTGCCGAATTCCTCAAGGGTATACTGAAAGTCCTTAAATTTTTAATCAGATTTTAAAGAAATCCTTAGAAGATTTAAAAATGCCTAAAAAAATCTGTGATGGTCCAATATATTGATGACCTATTAGTGGCATCAAAGACCAGAGAAGCATGTGTTACAGACACAATTGCTTTATTAAATCATTTGGCAGAAGGAGGACACAAGGTGTCACCATCTAAGCTGCAATTTTGTCAACAAGAAGTACAGTACTTAGGTCATAAGATTGAGAAAGGGATGCGAAAAGTAACAACAGAAAGGATAAGGATTATCAAAGGAATGAGAGCCCCAATGACACAAAGAGAGGTGAGAATGTTCCTTGGAATGGTTGGTTATTGCCGACAATGGATAAGTGGATTTTCATTGATTGCAAAACCTTTACAGCGATTGACAAAGAAGGATATCAGAGATCCGATTGAATTGGATGAGGAGGAAATGAAGGCTTTCGAAGAACTGAGAACAAGTTTGTGTGAGGCACCAGCATTGGGAATGCCTGATTATGAGAAAGAATTTGAGCTGTATTGTAGCGATAGAGACGGATGTGCACTTTCAGTGTTAGTGCAAAGGCATGGAAAAATGAAACAACCAATAGCCTATTTTTCAGCTGTTTTAGACCCGGTAGCAAAGGCATTGCCTGGATGTCTGAAAGCAGTAGCTGCTACTTGTGTGAGTCTGGAACAGAGTGAAGGCATTGTGATGGGATATCCTTTGAGAGTATATGTCCCACACTCAGTCGAAATCCTTCTGACCCGAACAAAAACCCAATTCATGACACATAGTCGGCTGACTAGGTCTGAAAAAGTGATCTTGGGTGCAGACAATGTAACCATTGTAAGATGCACAAGTGTGAATCCTTCCACTTCACTGCCAGATGAAGTAAATACAGAAGTCAAGGATGATATTAATCATAAGTGTTTGGATGTGCTTGAATTTTGCACAAAGCCTCGCCCTGATATTAGGGACGAACCTCTAAAAGAGTCAGATTATGTGATGTTTGTGGACGGGTCATGCCTGAGGACAGATGAGGGAGCTTTAAGTGCTGCGTATGCTGTATGTATGGTAGCAACCATAATGGAAGCGTCTTGTTTGAGAGGAATACGTTCAGCCCAAGTTGATTCGAGCGTGCCAACTGGGAAAGAATTTCCGAATCACTGTGATCACGGATAGCCAATACGGCTTTGGAGTGGTCCATGATTTTGGACAGATCTGGTCCCAGAGGGGATTCCTGACTTCTGGAGGGTCTCCTATTAGGAATGGTGAGTTTGTGAAGAAGTTGCTTGAGGCGATACAGCTGCCTAAACAAATTGCGGTGGTAAAATGCTCTGCTCACAAAAATGGAGCTGATTATATTGCGGTGGGTAACAAATTTGCCGACGAATTAGCTCAATATTGTGCCAGAAATATGACTTCATTGAATCGAAGAAGGAGAAAGAAAATGTTTCATGTCCCTTGCTGTTTACTAACCCAGTTGAAACATGGGATGAGGTAAGACAATTGCAGGAAGAGGCAAGTGATGAGGAAAAAGATATTTGGACAAAATCAGGTTGCAGGCGGAGAGAAGAAGATGAAGTTTGGGTTTACAGGGATGAAAGACCAGTTATGCCTGATAGCATGATCTCTAACATGGCACGGATGTACCATGGACAGGCACACATAGGTAGAGATGCCATGATCAGACTTTTCAAACAGACCTGGTATAACCCTAAATTTAGGGCCATAGCTGAAAGCCTTTGCCAAAGATGCCTTATTTGCCAACAGTAAATCATGGAAGAAAGACAGTAGTGAGTTTGGGAGTAATAGGACGTGAAGGAGGTCTTTTACTAGAATGCAACTAGATTTCATTGAAAAGCCCCCGAGTAATAGACTGAGGTATGTTCTGGTGGTCGTCTGTTTGTTTTCTCCTTGGGTGGAAGCCTATCAAACAAGAAGGAATGATGGAGTTACTGTAGCTAAACTACTGCTGAGAGAATTCATTCCTAGATATGGTTTTCCAGTAACGATAGAAACAGATAGAGGAACACATTTTCAGAACGAACTCATCCAACTGATATGCGAAGCACTAGACATTCGACAAAGGCTGCACTGTGCCTACAGCCAGAGGCTTCTGGAGTGGTAGAGCAAGTAAATGGCACCATAAAGAATAGGTTGGGTAAGATGTGTCAAGCCACAGGCCCGATGCCCTGCCATTGGTGCTGATGAGCATCAGAAGCGTACCTGACAGAAAAACAGGTCTGAGTCCTCATGAAATAATCATGGGACGAGCAATGAGACAAGCATATGTACCTGTCAACAAACTGCTGACTATAACTGATGATCTCATACTGGACTATTGCAAAGGATCGGCTGATGTGGTGCATTCTGTGTTTCATCAGGTTGGACCGGATGCGACCACTCTTGAAAGAAAACCAGCTCATGATCTGAGTCCAGGAGACTGGGTCCGCATAAAAGTCCACAGAAGAAGAAATTGCTTGGTTCCACGCTGGGACAAGCTACATCAAGTGATTCTGGTGACAACGACTGTAGTAAAGTGTGCAGGTGTGAAAAATTGGATTCATGCCAGCCATACAATCAGAGTTCCAGATCCTGAAGCTCGACCTGTAAGTCGACATCTGGAAATATCAGATACCAGTTCGGCATCTGAAGCAGAGACTGAAACCATCAGAGTTCCAGATCCTGAAGCTTGACCTGTAAGTCGACATCTGGAAGAATCAGGTACCAGTTTGACAACTAAAGGAGAAACTGAAACGATTAGAGATCCAGATCTTGAAGATCGACATGTAAGTCGACATCTGGAAATATCAGATACTAGTTCAGCATCTGAAACAGACCAACCTGAATGCAGTAAAAGACAAACTGAAGAATCAGAAACCAAAAGAACTGATATTGAAACAGGAGAAACTGAACCAATAGACAGTGACGGTGAACAGCCAAGTACAAGTTATGGGAAAATTCCTCCGGAAATTGTAGAGGTAACTCAAGAAGATCTAGATTCAGATAGAGAGTTTGGGGAAATTGCGGAAGAATCACGAGGAGGATTAGACTCAAAATTACGAGCAGAAGAAACACGGGGAAATTTATATTCAGATAGAGAGTTTGGGGAAACTGCGGAAGAAACACGAGGAGGATTAGACTAAGAGTTCCAAGCAGGGGAAACACAAGAAGGTTCAGATTCAGACAAAGAGACTGAGATCATAAAGTTCCAAGTTAGAGTAAGTGAAGTGAGATCTGAGACAGAATCTGAAGAAAGTGAAGACAAAAGGAGGCAAATAATAGGTCCAAGAAAGAGAACTTGGAGAGTGGAACAGGGAGAAAATGAAAGTGAATTGAAAAGGCCAAGAAAAGGAGATAATTGGCCGAACAAAATTAAGAGACTGAGATATAAGATAATAAATTTGAACAAAGACAATGCAGAACAAGTGAATGAAATAACAAGTCAAGAAAGACAAAGAAAAACAGATAAAAGACGATTGCCGAGACCCAAAAGAGTGAAAAGACCTAACTTGAAATACAAGTCACCTGAATGGGTATACATAGCACTGTCTGACATTAAAGAAGTGGACAGCAGTCACGAGAACCCAGACAAAGACTGTGAACAAATGGGTGAGAGTGAAATGCGCCAACCTTGGAAAGTCAAAGAGAGAAAACCGGACTAGACACACAAACTGATAAAGTCAAAGAAAGAAAACCGGACTAGACACATAAACTGAATAAAGACAAAGAAAAATTTCTGAGAAACCGAAAAAGTGCGCTAAAAGCAGTTGATCCCAGTCAACGTTAAGTCACTTGAGGTATGGCAATATATTTTCTGTACATATAAATTAGGTAATTTTTCAACATGGTAGACACTGAGAATAGAAGAACTAGATGTGAGTTTTTCCGTAGATGGTGTAAGATGTGTTTCTATTGTACAGGTTTTCTATCTGGTTTATTTTGGCAATAATAATCCCACTTAGGTTAGTTGTAGAAAATACATCTGTAATCGTGAATGACACAAATAGTGACAAGAAATCTAACATAAAGAACACTGCAACACTGGTAGATAATACTGATTTCCATAGGGACAAGTCAATAACTGATTTCTCCAAGAATGTCTTCACAAAACTTTCGTACGAATACGTGGAGACAATGGATGTGAGAGATTGTTATGTATGTATGCAGTTACCTGCGTCTGTAACAGAAAGCGTGACGTATCACCACCTTCCTTTGACGTATGGAATAACTTGTAGTGTTTTAGGTAGCTTATTTTACAAAACAGGTAGATTAGAGTATTATTACACTGACACAGATGCTGTTTTTGCTAAAGTTCCCGTAGTCCCTGATCTAAATAAGGTGAAATTTGCAAAGATGTTTGGATAATTTTTCCTAGAAACAAAAGAATTAACATTAGAATATGCATTTAGACATAATCTTACTTGTGGGTTAAGAAAAGAAGAAAAGGTTTTCTTGGACATGGTAGAAGACAGAAGGGATACATTTCAAAGAAAGGCAACAGGAGAAAAGACAAAAACCCCACATGGGCGTGTGAAGAGGGAAGTTATGACAAAGGTGAAACAAATGCAGCTATGATTCTAGATTGGGGGCCCCAACAAGGAAAATTGTGCATTAGTAGAGACAACACTTTATATGATAACTATTTCGTGGGTTCTAGTGAGTGCCGAGATACATACAAAATTGTAGGGGGATGGGGATTCAAAGGAGGAAAAGATCCAGTATTTCCAGGGATCTATTTTATTTGTGGAAATAGAGCTTATTATAGGTTGCCGGACCATTGGTACGGAACATGCTATCTAGGCCTGGTCCTTCCAAAGATTTTTCATGTGGAAAGAGGAACTAAAGGAATTCACGAGATAGGTAAACCATTAACTCGTAGGAGGAGGGAAAGCTTCTCAGAAATAATAGGTGACATTTTTGGAGCATTGATACCAGCAGTGGGTATATCTTTGAATGGAATCACTGACAAAATATCGAAGGTCAAAAAATCGACCTACAAAAATATCGCAACAAAAATATCGATGTCAATAATATCGACATCCTATCTACAACATGGTAAGTACAAAAATATCGAAAAAAATATCGATGTCAAAAATATCGTTATCAAAAATATCGGTTTTTTTTTGTTAAAAATAATATGTAAAATAAACTAAATAATACTTATAATTAAAATAAACATAGTTAAAAATATTTGATAATATTTAAAATTAATAAGTAACATATATAATTAAATAAAACATTAATTAAACATATACATATAATATATAATATATATACTTACTTAATAATACGTTTGAATAATTATTTTAATAAATTATAAATTATTAAAAAATATTATAAATTACAAATACATCTATACACATAAAACAATAACATAAATAAAAATTAAATAATTATGTATAACAAATTAAAAAATTAAATTTACTTTTAATATTTTTAAAATTAATTATATACTATATTAACTAAAATAATACAAAAAATATTAAATAGCATAGGGAATAAAACTACTATTACAACTCCCCAAAAAACAACACTAAGAAAAATGTTGGATAGCGTAGGGGTAAAAATTACTATTCCCACTCCAGAGAGTGCAACAATAGGGAAAGTGTTGGATAGTGTAGGAGTAAAAATTACTATTCCAACTCCAGTGAGTGCAACAGTAGGGAAAGTGTTGGATAGCGTAAGGGTAAAAATTACTATTCCCACTCCAGAGAGTGCAACAGTAGGGAAAGTGTTGGATAGCATAGGGGTAAAAATTACTATTCCAACTCCAGAGAGTGCAACAGTAGGGAAAGTGTTGGATAGCGTAGGGGTAGAAATTACTATTCCCACTCCAGGGAGTGCAACAGTAGGGAAAGTGTTGGATAGCGTAGGGGTAAAAATTACTATTCCCACTCCAGAGAGTGCAACAGTAGGGAAAGTGTTGGATAGCGTAGGGGTAGAAATTACTATTCCCACTCCAGGGAGTGCAACAGTAGGGAAAGTGTTGGATAGCGTAGGGGTAAAAATTACTATTCCCACTCCAGGGAGTGCAACAGTAGGGAAAGTGTTGGATAGCGTAGAAGTGACAAATAACATACTTATAAATAAATTAATTTTTAGAACTAAAAATTTGTAATTTAAAAAATTACCTATTAATAATTAATATCCAATAAATTAATTATCAATACCCAAAAATAAATTTAATAATTACTTAATTAGATTTCAATTACTTCCAAAAGTATTCCCCTATAAACGCACAACACACTCCAATGATAAAATACACTTAACATAATGATCAATTAATCAATTAATAAAAATTAATAACTAATTAATAAAAATTAATTACCAATTAATAATTGATTACCAATTATCAATTAATTAACAATAATATAATTATCAATACCAATTAATTAAAATAAATTATAAATTAATTGCATTTAAATTACATGATGATTAATTAATCAATTAATAAAAATTAATCACCAATCAATTAAAATTAATTACCAATTATTGATTAATTAACAATTATATAATTATCAATAACAATTAATTAAAATAAATTATAACTTAATTACATTTAAATTACATGATAATCAAGTAATCAATTAATAAAAATTAATAACCAATTAATAAAAATTAATTACCAATTATTAATTAATTAACAATAATATAATTATCAATACCAATTAATTAAAATAAATTATAACTTAATTACAATTAAATTACTTCCCACCCTATTCCCCTATAAACCCACAACCCGCTACAGAACTTAAACGCAAAAAATAATTAAAATTAATTTATAATTCCTAAAAATTAATAATTAATTTAGTATAATTAAATTACTTCCCACCCTATTCCCCTATAAACCCACAACCCGCTACAGTACAAAAAAAAAAAATGACTTAAAAAAATAAATTTATTAACATATAAAAATTGTATACATATATTTTTAAACAATTAAAACACTTAACAAAAACACATATAACACATACATATTAAAAACATAACAAAATACATAACAATAATACAAATATCGATATTAGTAACATCGATATTAGTAACATCGATATATTTGATTTCGATATTACTAACTTCGATATTATTGACATCGATATTAAGTAATTCGATATTACTTACCTTAGGGTCGATATTCTGTCCATCGATATTCTGTCCCATCGATATTCTGTCCCTTCGATATTTAAACTTTGATATTATGTTATCTCGATATTTTATTTTCGATATTTTGACTGCCCACCCTTTGAATGCATACAAAATTCAGAAATTGTGTACAGTAGTAGATCGTTTATCAACGAATACTGCTGGAGGTTTCTTGATGGTAAATACTGAAATGATTGCCATGAGAGCTATGGTGGTGCAAAATCGACTTGCCCTTGATATTCTTTTGGCAAAAGAGGGTGGAGTCTGTGGAATGCTGAAGGTACAACATTGTTGCACTTACATTCCAGACAAAAGTCAGAATACACAGAAGTATATAAAGAACATTACTGATTTGCATAAAGAAATTGCCCCACTGGAGGTTGAAGGTGCTTGGGAGAGACTTGGTAAGAGTTTTTCCTCAATGAAGAAATGGTTCACAGAAATAGGTAGTTCTCTTATTGTGAAAATACTAATTCCAGTGACTGTAGTAATAGTGATAATATCAATTTTGAGATTAGAATATGTGTGTTAAAAGAAGAAAAAGAGAAAATAGAGTAAAAAGAGAAAATTAGAAAAATAAAGAAAGAGAACGGGAGATGGGAGAGATCGAATTGGAAGAGTTTAAAGAGAACATGTACAAAATGTCTAAAAGATAGGATGAAAAGAACACGATTGTCTAAATTAACAAATGCAAGTGGACAAGAAACATTTATCTGATAAAATTTTATAGGTTTTTGTGGTGATGTTAAAAATTACCAAAGGGGGAATTGATGGAGCAGGGGAAACGAAATATTTTTGTACCCCTATGAAATTAATGACCTCATAACGCTAATGATACTAACCATTTGAAATGCATGAATTAACCAACAAATACACCCTTTTAGTAGACACTACACGTGGGTAATAAGCTGGTTTGTGCAAAAATCTAATTTATTTACAAATGTGAAGTAAACTAACGTTAGTATTGTGATTTGCGTAGTAATTAGAAGTGAATTGCATGATTTGTGTTGCATAGTAGAATTGTATTGTGGCAAAGAATGCAGATGGTAAGTAAAATGGCTTTAAATGTCGCTTTCGCTAGGTAATATCTAACACGGGTCATTAGAATGGCGGGTGGGTAAACAGAAAGGCTTATTTTCCATATTTTAATTTCTATTGTGTTTGTTCTTATATTAGTTCCGTTCGGGCCTGCTAGGCCATGCTTCTAAAATGGGCACTGGAAAGGACGAGATCACGTGTGTTGAACAAAGATGGCCCCCACGCAGCCTCAGTACGAATGCTCCAGTCACGTGTACGCAGCCTGTGCTCGGAGTGAGAGATGTGAAGGCCAATCTGACCTGCGATGAAGCAACGTGCCAAGTATTCAGCATATATGCCTGGGAACGGATGGAAAAGATAAGCGACAGGGAATGAACTAATGTGTGACCATCGAAGATTGTTGCAAAATGGATGAACAAATTGGACTACTTTTGGATAAACGTGGTCATGAAACTTATTGTGTGCTTTATTGTCCCCAAACCAGTTCGAACAAGGAGGGCGATGAGGTGACCATCACCACCCCTCCAATGGACCAATTAGCGTGATTCTTGCCCCTAAAGATTGCAACTTTTGAGTGTAGAGAGCCAGAAAGTAGGGCATAAGAGGGTCTGCTCTGACATTGTGAAAAACTTGCTTTTTATTTTTCAACCTTGATGCTGCGAGAGACTCTGTCATTTTGGAGTTTGAACTTTGACTGGGGAAGGAACGAGATCGTTGTGGGAATTTTGCCCGGGAGGTGCGTCCGAGGAGGTTAGCGGGACAGCCAGTCAGTTTGGGAGTCCTATCCTGTGATCTGCGGTTCAACTTCTTTTGGTGAACCATTCTTGTCATCGCCCCATGGCCGAAGGTAATGCATAATTTCTCACTTTTCCTAAAACTTTTCCTAAATGTTTATTGATATTTCTAAATGTTTTGCCTAATAAAGAATTTTACTTATTTGCTTGAAGAATATTAGATAAAAGTATATTCTAACTCTAAAATGAGTCTGTGGTTCTTTAAAACAAAGTTTATGATTTAATAAATGTTAAAGGTTCCAATTGTGATTGAGCTGGTCTTAATCACCATCAACTGATTCTACTAGTTGGTCCATCGACCGAATAGCGGAGTACTGTGATGTTTAGAACCAACAGGATTCGAAGTCAATGTATATAATGTATAGGTTATAATTCTGTCATTTTAATAAGGTATCCCGTTTGTCCAGCAACTCATTCTCCTTAGTATTTAATCCAGAAATTGAATGAATGCATGTATGCGGTATCATGGGCCCCACCAACATAAGTTGTGTGTAGGTGTATTTCCTGGATTGGTGTCATAAGGAGAAATTTATATTAGCCGCGCTGGATCACAATGTAGCATGCACCCGGAGGGCGGTCTCGCACGAACGGAGAAATCAAGGAACGCAAGACCGCTCGGGGTCTTGGCTCATACATGCCAAGTGTTGTGTGTAACTGCATTGCTGCAGCATGAGCCAAATGCCTAGCCGTAATCGCAGCGCGAGTTCAGCCAGGCATGAACTCCACATCTGTGTCCGCACTACCCTTACCATAGGCCTACACTCAAGTGGCCACCCACCTTCAACGGCCAACATCACAGTGTCGTTGTCAGGCCTGTGGACATGCGCAGACAGGCATGACAATGGTGTGCCGTTGGAGTGCAAGTGATGCAACCGTGCAGCGTACACAAGTGAATATGCTTAGGGGGAGGGAGGAGCAGCTGTGAGGCAATGTAACACACAGTGATGCCGCTCATTTGCCACATGCAAGTCATGTCAAACATGAATCCCAAAGTCGCACACATCCAACCACACACCAAACAAGCCACATCACAATTCCTGAATGCAAGCAGATGACAAACTGACATTAGAGATGAAAGCTCCTTTGTCTGGACTATCAGGTGGAAGCACATCTACGCATCTAACCTCGGAATTGCATGTGCCCGGCACCCCCTGACAGATACGATAGCAGTTGAGGATGACTCCCACACTACGCACAGCCCGAAAGACCAACGTATACACACCCCACACACAGAAGTCCTTGCTCGGAGTTATCTTGCATGGAATGGCCTTCACACTTACTCTCACACCATCCCAGGTGTACAACCGTTGCACACTTAAACAACTCATTGATCCGAGCTGTGGCATTTCATCCACAGAACTGGCGCAGGTCAGAACAGTGCCGCTTCAACCAGGGCCACTAACGCAATGGCAGAACATCCCGGACACATGCACAACCCCTGTCACGTGGAACTGTACCGTGCACGTATGCTGCATTTACTGGGGGCACTGCCATTGGTAGTGCTGCAGGTCAGTTACCAGCTGAGCTTCCGCCTTGCCAACGTCACCTGCATTCAGCCTGTGTTGCATTGTCGATCGTGTATATTCGAGTGGTCCATGGATGTCTGCCTATCCAACAGGATGGTAGCCGAACTGGATTTCGACATGTGTGTGCGCCCCCTGTTGGCCCACGACCAGGAGTGTCACCGTGATACCAGTCTATGGGATGCCTGGATACTTGGCATAGATGCTGGCAGCTGGACCTGGGAAATTGCAGAACTCCTTGTGTGCAGTGACCATATTGAAAATACGGAGGGAGAAATACAAGATAATTTTGGTAACTCCCTTTTGGGATACACAGGTATGTTTTCCCGGGGTACTGGAACTAGCAATAGACTTTCCACGTTTAATTCCAGGGAATTTAGTCCTTCTCCTAGGACAAGAAGGGGAGCAACATCCTCTCTTACTAGAAGTAAACATGAACCTTCTTGTTTGGAGGATTTCAGGCGATCAAGCAGATAGTCAGGCCTTGAAGTAGAGGCTAAAAGCCTACTGGATGAAAAAGATACACTGGTGTATGAAAAAAATAGTCTAGTTGGTGCATGGAATGAGATTTGGATCCTGTGGATGCCCCTATACTTTATATAGCCAATTTCTTAGCAGAATTGTTTAGGTCATGCCTTTGCTATCGAACTGTTAACTGTTATAGGTCAGGAATTTCAGCTGGTCACTCACTGATAAATGAATTTTCACTTGGTAGCGATCCTTTGATCCGCAGAGTAATGAAAGTGATAAGACTTAAACGCCCTCCTAGGGCTAAATATCAGTCCTTATGGAACGTCAATCTTATGTTTGACTTATTTATGTCCTGGCCTGACAACCCTTCACTATCAAGAAAACAGTTGTCTATGAAATTAGCTACTCTTCTCTGCCTATTATCTTTCAGAAGAGTATCTGATGTTAGAGCATTAGAAATCTGCAACAGATTTTTTTCCCCAGACGGGGTCCATTTTGACATTTGTAGAAGAACCAAAACAATGTCTGAGAGTATTGTTTACCCTTATTTTAATAATTGTAAAAAACTTTGCGTTGTTAGTTGTTTGAAAGCTTACGAAAGTGTTACGTCTGTTGTTAGACCAGTTGGTGAAAATCAATTGCTGATATCTTTTGTGAAGCCTTATAAAGCTATATCTACAGCTACTATCTCTAGATGGGTAAGAACGATTATGTTAGAAGCAGGAGTGGATTTAAGTAAATTTGGAGCACACTCTTCCAGGGGTGCAATGGCCAGCAAAGTCTTTTGGGCAGGTGGTATGCTTTCAGATATTCTTAAAACAGCAGACTGGTCTAGTGCTTCTACCTTTGCAAGTTTCTATCCTAAACCGGTGGAGCACGTGAGCAGTATGGCGTTAAATATCTTTAAACTTGCATAATGGTAGCCTCCGGTCTTGTAATGAAATGGCGATTCTCCAATTAACATACAGAGAGAATCTTGATTTCATTAAAGATGACGGAGGCTAACATTATCCCACCCTCCACGCCCATATGGAGTAATGTTATAATTTTAAAATAAATGAGTAAATTCTAAATTTGAATTTATATTTTTATATGTATGTTAAGAATGCTTTGTTGCCTTTGCAATGCTTATTTTAAACAATTATTTAAATGTTAAATATTTTTAGTGGTTATCACTCTTTTCTATTTTTTTTCAGACAATTCTTCATTGTGAAGTTTCTTTTTTCATCAAGCAATACCATCAATTCAACAAGTTTATTCGGATGCGTTTAACTTTTCGTCGCAGCCTTAAGAGGATGATGCCTAGCTACACTGTTACTATGTTATGTTTCCTAAAGTTCTATGGAATGTTTTACTTGTGATGTAACACATGTTCTTTAAAGGGCTGCATGTTGGGGCAGCAATATAAGTTATTGCATAATGTTAGCCTCCGTTGTCTTTAATGAAATCAAGATTCTCTCTGTATGTTAAATGGAGAATCGCCATTCTCCCCATAGCACTCACCCTTCCTCATTGTAGTCCCTCAATCAGGAAACCCTAAGTCTGGGATCTGCTGCTATTCAGGGGACGCTGGTCGCTCAGACCGAAAATAGGCAGCTTAAGTAATCCCTAAAGGCTGCACAGGAACAGGAGGATTGATCAGCTTTGCTGGGGAAAGCAGTCACTCGTTCTAACTACTTCTACCAGCCATACAAAGAATAGGAGTATAAAGGAGGCACATAAGATTGCCTTGACAATGGAAAGTTTTAAGCCCTGAGGGGCGATTCTACAATTGCCACCAGCTTCCACACCTTTTGTCTGTTTCATGATCAGTGTTCTCCATTAAGAGACAGGGTACATGAAAGGTATTTTGAGTTGAAAAATAAAGTAACTCACCGGTTTGCTAGCAGATTAGTTTTTGTAAATTGTTCTTGGCATGAGGAGATTATCATGGTGCAGAGGGTGAAGTGGATCAGGGTCACAGAAAAATTGAGACAAGCAGACTGTATTGTGATCAATTTCAGAAACTCGTGGAGGGTTGGCTAGATTCTGGCAATGCTAGGACCCCCTTTGAAACTAATTCTGAGATTGTATTAGTCCCCTTAGGATATTTCTACCCTCCTAGGAGGTTAGGTGTCGGGCCATCAGGTCGGGCCATCAGGTCGGGGAGACGCACCACAGGGGGCAATAGATTTGACCCATGCTATTAGGGTGGAACCTCAGACAGACCCTTTTGTTCAGCTTTCTAACAGATTTACGCTCCAATCGGACCTTAATTAGTTAGCCTCACTACTCTCTTTGATCATAGGTAGTGAGGTGGAGCCGCAAGGGACAAAGAGTAGGATATATAACATGTTGCGAATATTAAGTTGGAATGTAGCAGGGGTGAGGTTTATTCTGAATGATGAGTCTGAGGTTAATGTGCTTAGATCCATTGAGGTTATTTGTGTGCAGGAGACTTGGGGGTTTCTTGTCTAGATAGCTATGCAGTTTTAATGCCCACGCAACAGCTTCTACTCATGGGAGAGCTAAGGGAGGTCTCTTAACTTTTGTAAGGTTAGATCTAGGATGTGATATGAGGTTTGTCAGCACACAGCCACTAATGTGTTAGGGGTGTTCCTGAAATTCCCCCATAACATTCAGATGCTTATTATAAAAGTTAATAACTCACCCAGTTTAGAGGATGACTGGAGGAGGAATTAAGATCCATTCTGGAAGGTTGGTTTTTGGCTCATTCTACTGCCCCTATTATTTTGATGGTAGGGGGATTTTAATTTCCAGCCCTGCTTGGTGTGTAGGTCTCACTTAGGGGAGGGCAATTCAGACCAGTACTGGGAGCAATCTCATTTTGCGCATACTCATCAAGGTCATGTTTTAAACACTCTTTTATCAGAATATAACCTCACTTATCTCGTCAAATCAATTGCTTTACTCCTCTGATACAGTACGCACTTTTAACCCCTTCGATGCTTATGACGAGCTGGACTCGTCATGGCACACAGTGCTCGTGTGCTCATGACGAGTCCAGCTCGTCATAAGACCCACCCACGGGGGAAGCGCTGGCGCTCCCCCCGTGGGGATCCGATCGTTGGGTTTTTTTCGGGGAAGGCACCATTTTTATCGGGAGACCTGGGGGAACGCTGGGTGGTAGGAAATTTGTGTGAGGCCAGTGATGCCACACTTTCCCACACAAAAATGTGTGAAAAAAGTGATTTTTTTCAGCTAAAATTGAGGTTTTCAGGGAATTCTGGGTAAGGAAACTTTGGGGGATCCACGCAAGCCATACCTCCCTGGAAGCCCCCGGGTGTCTACTTTTCAGAAATGTGTGTGTTTGGTAGGTTTCCCTAGGTGCCGGCAGAGCTAGGGTTCACAAACTACAGCTAGGCACTTTGCCAAAAAAGGGTCATTTTTCACTGCGAAATTGAGGTGTGACCACGTTGCGTTTTGCGCCATTTCCTGTCTCGGGCACTAGGCCGACCCACACAAGTGAGGTACCATTTTTCTCGTAAGACTTTGGGGAATGCGGGGTGGGCAGAAATTTGTGGATCCACGCAGATTCCAGAACTTTCCACCACAGAAATGTGGGGAAAATGTGTTTTTTTTGACACTTTTTAGGTTTGCAAGGGATTCTGGGTAACAGAACCTGGTGGGAGGCAGTCAAGTCACCCCATCCTGGATTCCCCTGGGTGTCTAGTTTTCAAAAATGTATAGGTTTGCTAGGTTTCCCTAGGTGCCGGCAGAGGTAGGGTTCAAAAACTACAGCTAGGCACTTTGCCAAAAAAGGGTAATTTTTCACTGCGAAATTGAGGTGTGACCAAGTTGTGTTTTGTGCCATTTCCTGTCGCAGGCACTAGGCCGACCCACACAAGTGAGGTACCATTTTTCTCGTAAGACTTTGGGGAACGAGGGGGTGGGTGGAAATTTATGGATCCACGCAGATTCCAGAACTTTCCACCACAGAAATGTGGGGAAAATTTGTTTTTTTTGACAATTGTTTAGGTTTGCAAGAGATTCTGGGTAACAGAACCTGGTGGGAGGCAGTCAAGTCACCCCATCCTGGATTCCCCTGGGTGTCTAGTTTTCAAAAATGTATAGGTTTGCTAGGTTTCCCTAGGTGCTGGCAGAGGTAGGGTTCAAAAACTACAGCTAGGCACTTTGCAAAAAAAGGGTCATTTTTCACTGCGAAATTGAGGTGTGACCACGTTGCGTTTTGCGCCGTTTCCTGTCGCAGGAACTAGGCCGACCCACACAAGTGAGGTACCATTTTTCTCGGAAGACTTTGGGGAACGCGGGGTGGGTGGAAATTTGTGGATCCACACAGATTCCAGAACTTTCCACCACAGAAATGTGGGGAAAATGTGTTTTTTTTAACAATTGTTTAGGTTTGCAAGGGATTCTGGGTAACAGAACCTGGTGGGAGGCAGTCAAGTCACCCCATCCTGGATTCCCCTGAGTGTCTAGTTTCCAAAAATGTATAGGTTTGCTAGGTTTCCCTAGGTGCCGGCAGAGCTAGGGTTCAAAAACTACACCTAGGCACTTAGCCAAAAATTGTCATTTTTCACTGCGAAATTGAGGTGTGACCATGTTGCGTTTTGCGCCGTTTCCTGTCGCGGGCACTAGGCCGACCCACACAAGTGAGGTACCATTTTTCTTGGAAGACTTTGGGGAACGCATGGTGGGTGGAAATTTGTGGATCCACACAGATTCCAGAACTTTCCATCACAGAAATGTGGGGAAAATGTGTTTTTTTTGGACAATGTTTTAGGTTTGCAAGGGATTCTGGATAACAGAACATGGTGGGAGGCAGTCAAGTCACCCCATCCTGGATTCCCCTGGGTGTCTAGTTTTCAAAAATATATAGGTTTGCTAGGTTTACCTAGGTGCCGGCAGAGCTAGGGTTAAAAAACTACACCTAGGCACTTTGCCCAAAAAGGGTCATTTTTCACTGTGAAATTGAAGTGTGACCACGTTGCGTTTTGCGTCGTTTCCTGTTGCAGGCACTAGGCCGACCCACACAAGTGAGGTACCATTTTTCTCATAAGACTTTGGGGAACACGGGGTGGATGGAAATTTGTGGATCCACGCAGATTCCAGAACTTTCCACCACAGAAATGTGGGGAAAATGTGTTTTTTTGGACAATTTTGTAGGTTTGCAAGGGATTCTGGGTAACAGAACCTGGTGGGAGGCAGTCACGTCACCCCATCCTGGATTTCCCTAGGTGTCTAGTTTTAAAAAATGTATAGGTTTGCTAGGTTTCCCTAGGTGCCGGCAGAGCTAGGGTTCAAAAACTACACCTAGGCACTTTGCCAAAAAAGGGTCATTTTTCACTGCGAAATTGAAGTGTGACCACGTTGCGTTTTGCGTCGTTTTCTGTTGCAGGCACTAGGCCGACCCACACAAGTGAGGTACCATTTTTCTCATAAGACTTTGGGGAACACGGGGTGGGTGGAAATTTGTGGATCCACGCAGATTCCAGAACTTTCCACCACAGAAATGTGGGGTAATGTGTTTTTTTGTGCAATTTTTTAGGTTTGCAAGGGATTCTGGGTAACAGAACCTGGTGGGAGGCAGTCAAGTCACCCCATCCTGGATTCCCCTGGATGTCTAGTTTTCAAAAATGTATAGGTTTGCTAGGTTTCCCTAGGTGTCCGCAGAGCTAGGGTTCAAAAACTACAGCTAGGCACTTTGCCAACAAAGGGTAATTTTTCACAGGGAAATTGAGGTGTGACCACGTTGCGTTTTGCGCCGTTTCCTGTCGCAGGCACTAGGCCGACCCACACAAGTGAGGTACCATTTTTCTCGTAAGACTTTGCGGAACGCGGGTTGAGTGGAAAATTGTGGATCCACGCAGATTCCAGAACTTTCCACCACAGAAATGTGGGGAAAATCTGTTTCTTTTGACAATTTATTAGGTTTGCAAGGGATTCTGGGTAACAGAACCTGGTGGGAGGCAGTCAAGTCACCCCATCCTGGATTCCCCCGGGTGTCTAGTTTTCAAAAATGTATAGGTTTGCTAGGTTTCCCTAGGTGCCGGCAGAGCTAGGGTTAAAAAACTACAGCTAGGCACTTTGCCAAAAAAGGGTCATTTTTCACTGCGAAATTGAGGTGTGAACACGTTGCGTTTTGCGCCGTTTCCTGTCGCAGGCACTTGGCCGACCCACACAAGTGAGGTACCAGTTTTCTCGTAACACTTTGGGGAACGCGGGGTGGGTGGAAATGTGTGGATCCACGCAGATTACAGAACTTTCCACCACAGAAATGTGGGGAAAATGTGTTTTTTTTGACAATTTTTTAGGTTTGCGAGGAATTCTGGGTAACAGAACCTGGTGGGAGGCAGTCAAGTCCCCCCATCCTGGATTCCCCTGGGGGTCTAGTTTTCAAAAATGTATAGGTTTGCAAGGTTTCCCTAGGTGCCGGCAGAGCTAGGGTTCAAAAACTACAGCTAGGCACATTGCAAAAAAAGGGTCATTTTTCACTGTGAAAATGTGGTGCGTCCACGTTGCGTTTTGCACTGCTTCCTGTCGCGGGCACTAGGCCTACCCACACAAGTGAGGTACCATTTTTTTCGGAAGACCTTGGGGAACGCGGGGTGGGTGGATATTTGTGGATCCACGCAGATTCCAGAACTTTCCACCACAGAAAAGTGAGGAAAATGTGTTTTTTTTACCAATTTTTTAGGTTTGCAAGGGATTCTGGGTAACAGAATCTGGTGAGAGCCAGTCAAGTCACCCCATCCTAAATTCCCTGGGTGTCTAGTTTTCAAAAATGTATAGGTTTGCTAGGTTTCCTAAGTGCCCGCAGAGCTAGGGTTCAAAAACTACAGCTAGGCACTTTGCAAAAAAGGGTAATTTTTCATTGTGAAAATGTAGTACGTCCACATTGCATTTTGAGCCATTTCCTGTTGTGGGCACAAGGCCTACCCACACAAGTGAGGTACCATTTTTATCGGGAGACTTCGGGTAACACAGAATTGTAGAGCAACTGTTATTACCTATTGACTTTCGATGCATTTCTGCCTTCCAAATGAAAGACAATGTGTAAAAAATAAGTCATTTTGAAAAATGACCTATAATTCTCATGCTAGTATGGGTACTCCCAATTTCGGAAATGTGCAAATATCTACTGTTTCTAAAATCTACATTTTGTTCCCATTTCAGAAATACATAGGTGTCTTTCATAACAATTTTTCCATGTATACATTTTCCCAAAATAATTGCTATATACCCGGTACATAATAAAAAACCATTGCAAGATGCTGCTCAGTTATTGGCTCTGGGTTCATCGGGTTCTTGGTGAACCTACAAGTCCTATATATCCCCACAACCAGAAAGGTCCAGCGGATATAACGGTATATTGCTTTAAAATAGCTGTCATAATTAGAAGAAGTTACAGGTGAAAACGTTGACACAAATGGCTGTTTTTTTCAACTAATTTTCAATTTTCCCTTCATTTAACTGTTAGTTTTTATAAGGAAAACTTTAAGGATCTACACAAATGACCCCTTGCTGAATTCAGAATTGTGTCTACTTTTCAGAAATGTATGGCTTTCCAGGATCCATTATTGGTTTCATACCCATTTCTACCATTAACTGGAAGGAGGTTGAAAGCACAAAAAATAGCAAAAATAGGCTATGTCCCAGAAAAATGCCAAAACTGTGTAAAAAAAGTTGGTTTTCTGACAAAAGTCTGCTTGTCCCTGAAAGCTGGCAAGATGGTGATTTCCGCACCACAACCTCTTTTTTGATGCCATTTGCAGGGAAAAAACAAGACGCTTTCATCTGTAGCCCTTTTTTCACATTTTTCCCCAAAAAAACAAACTTTTGCTGTATTTTGGCTAATTTCTGGGTCACCTCCAGGGGAATCCACAAACCCTGGGAACCTTTACAATCCCCATGACGTTAGAAAAAAAGGACGCAAATTTGGCGTGGATACCTTATGTGGTCAAAAAGTTACAGGGGCCTAAGCGCGCACTACCCCAAATAGCCAAAAAAAGGCTTAGCACAGGGGGGGAAAAGGCCTAGCAGCGAAGGGGTTAAGCGTAAGGAAGCGAGCTCCATTATTGACTACATATTCGTTTTGGCCTGTTTTCTGTCTTATATAAACAATTTTTAAATAATCTGGAATATTAACAATGATCATAATCCTCTTCCTGCAGAATTAAGGTGGTTTAATAAAGAGAAGTTCAACTCAGCAGCCTATAAGGAACACCTAATATTGAAGGCTCAAGGACGTAGGTTAAGTTAGGGAAAGATAATCCCAGAAGATTTTCAGCGAAAATTGTTGCCATTATGGATTAGGGACTTCGATGTTTGTCTTTGTAGGGATAGTCCCAATCAAGTTATCTTGGCTGCCTTTTTTCAAATATCTATAAGGAAGTTAATTCTGCCTTAACAAATAAAGGGAGAAGGACTGCCAAAGAAGGTTATACATGGTTTAATAAGAGTTGCTGTAAGGTTCACAAAGATTTGAAATTAGTTTGTGCTAACTACCGAGATCTAAAGAGATGGTAAGGCAGAATGAGTTGAAAAAGGAAGCTTAGGAACAGCTAGTGTCTTCCTGTGAGTCAAGAAATAGTTCTGCTTTTTGAAAAGCGGTAAACCAACCCATACTAAATGAGGTAGCAGCTCCCGATATGGGATAGTTTATTTCAGCACAGGAATGGGTTACACATTTTGAATCCATTTATGCAATAAGGAGAGAATGCTCATTGATTGCCAATATTGATCCACCAAGAGGGGAGGAACTATTTTTTGAAATTCAAGAAGTTGAAGAGGCTATTGAGGGTCTGGCCTCTGGTAAAGCGCTGGGCTCCGATGGAGTCCTGGGGACCTTTTTAAGAGTTGTATTGAGATATAGGCTCCTGTAGTAGCACAGCACTGCAACGCTGCCGTAAGAGATGATATTTCCCCATCCTGGCAATAATTGGTTATTGTGCTGATATTTAAAAAGGTAGCCGGGTGGACTCAGACTGCTACTGGCCTACTTCTGTAGTGGATGCTGAGGTGATGATCATAGGCCGGATAGTGCTGAAGCATCTTACGGACTGGGCTGAGGGAGGGAAGATGATATCTGACATATAATGCAGTTTTAGATTGGGGCAAGGGATGATTAACCTGAATCTTCATTTCCTGATCTCTAAATATGTGGTGGCCTTCATGGACTTCAGCACAACCTTTGACACAGTGGCTAGATCGAAACTGTGGGCTGTGCTGGGGGACATGGTAGTGGAGATCTCTCTTTTGGCTTTCCTGCACAACCTGAATGCTGGCCTGAGGGCATCAGTCCAATATGGGCCCGTGGGAGAATGCACAGAGCACTTTAGCTTGGGGGGGGGGGGTTTAGTTCGCCAGGGGTGTATTGTAGCCCCCATTCTTTTTATATTGTACCTTAATCAGTTAGAGCGATTTTTAGTGGAAAACTGTAAAGATGTCCCACAGCCTTGTTGAATGCGGATGATACTGTATTAATGGCACGTACAGCAAATGGGCTGCAACTCTTAATAGATTGTTTTTATGATTTCATGGAGAATGTAGGCCTAAAAACACATTTCTAAAACCTTATGTTATTGCTATAGGTGCTAAACATGTTAAAACGAAGACTTTTAAGATTGAAGACTATATTATAGAAAAAAACTAATCAATTTTTTTACCTGCGTATTTTCTTGGATTGCATATTGAACTGGAACCTTCTATTGAGAACCCATGTTCAGTCCTTTAATAGAGTTGCCCATAGTATTGGGGCCTTTGCAAGACGTCTGAGCCATGTTCATATAAAATCTATTTTAGATCTTTATAGAGCAAAATGTGTCCCATCAATTTCTTTTCGGTCAGACGTTTGGGGATATAAATCCTGTCACCCTGTCCAGGTAGCTGACAATAAATTTTTGAGAAGGCTCCTGAGGTTGCCACAGAGTGTTCCAATGGAGATAGTTAATGCAGAATTAGGGGCAGATTTTATTTTGGATCTCATTAGAGTTCTCCCCATACTATTATGGAAAAATATTTGCCTAAAAAAGAGCTGGACCTAAACAGATGGATCTTGAAAGATTGTTTGACATTGGAATATATTCATCATATTCCGTGGATTCTTTATGTCAAAAGTAACCTAGATGATCTGGGTATTCCACAGTTGTTCTCTAACCCTGAGCAAATCTCTAACCTAGATGTGGTGTGGGTTTGGGAGGCATTTCGGATTAAAGCACATGAATCAAGATATAATAGTATGATATGGTTAAATCTATGAGTAATATAGAAATGTATCAGACTTTAGATATGCCAATTTTGCATAGACGTCTGCTATTTTACTTTCGCTTGAATTTGTTTCCTCAATTGTTAGTAGGATGGCATCAACCCTCTGAACAGCCAATCTGTTCTTGCTAAATGGCCAGTGCAATCAACACTGTACACTTACGGGCATATTCACAAGGACTTATCGCCGAGTTAGCAGCACTTTATCGCAGCCAAAGTGGCGATAGAGTCATCACCCCATTCACAAGCTGGTGCTAACAGCCGATACCGCCAGTTATCCTGCGATAGCAGCCGCAAAAAACATCGCCACGGATGACACCGGCAACTAACGCTAATGAGATGCAGAGTAGGCGTTCCTGTGCAAAAAGCTGCGAAAACACCACTTCGCAACATTCTCAACGACCAGCCAGATCGGCGATAAGAACCCAAAACAGGCGATAAGGCGCGTTAGCAGCAGGGATTTAACACCTGCTCTTACCTGGTGTTAAGTCGGACGACAACCTGCACCAAAAAAGGGAGCCCAGACCAGAGCCACACCTGAAGAACAACAGATGCCATGGAGCTACTGATCATGCAGCTCGGAGCCCCAAGAGGGCGACAACACCCACCACCACCACACCCAGGCCAGCAACCCCCCCCCCGGACCCCTCTACCACCCCCCGGACTACCACAGGGGCAGCGCAGACAAAGACAGCGGACCTACAGAAAATGCACCAGCCTCACAGACTTAAAGCCAGAGGAAGTCATTGCCCACTACAGGCTCAAAAGGACAACCACCCTCCGCATCCTGACCCACCTTGCCTACAGGCTGATGGTACCAACACAGCGGACAACCAACATCCCTCCGCAGACAAAGCTGCTGGCTGTGCTGCACCTGTTGGCCTCTGGTACATTCCAACCAACAACTGCCAGAGTCGGAGGAGTCTCACAGCCAGCCCTATCCAAGTTCCTCACACCTGTCTTGGATGCCATCATTAGCTTGGTACCCCAGTACCTTCACTTCCCCCACACTGCGCAGGAACAGCTGGAGACCAAGCAAGGCTTCTACGCCATAGCTGGCTTCCCGCACGTGTTGGGGGCAATTGACTGCACACATGTACTCCTCGTGCCCCCTGCCGACACAGCACACAATTACCGCAACAGGAAGCACATGCATTCCATCAATGTGCAGGCAATAGTGGACCACCGGGGACTCTTCACCAATGTCGTCGCCAACTACCCAGGCAGTGTGCATGATTCCTACATCTTCCGACAGTCCATCATCAACCAGCGCTTCCAGGATGGCACCTATGGGAATGCATTGATCGTTGGTAAGTACCAAATGAACACACCACACACCTCAACTCCACAGTCATGCAAGTCATGACTCTGGGAATGCCCACATCACAAACACACATACAACATGCAAAACAACATGCTCACCTACCAGACATGACAGCACAACTTACCGTGGTAACCTGGGCTAGCCATGTACACAAGCCATCAACGGCATGGCACCTCAGCCACACAATAGCAGAATGTGGGGAGAGGTGGGAACCAGGCATGTGCAAACAAGGCAAGTGACCCATGAATGATAATGTACACAATGCCAAGTGTGGCGTTGATGTGCTGGCCAGACTGCAGTATGCGGACCACAGACATGGCCATGTTGACACATACTGCTGGTGTTTGGAGTGTAGTGGACAGTGGACGCAACCATGTCACCCCAGGCAGTGGGGAAGATCGTGGAAATGTAGCTTGTTACTTCCCCCCCTGTAAGCATGAGCGGAGTGGGCTGGCCCGGCGCACGCCAGGCCAGCGTAGGGGTGTGAATAAAAAGCCAGTTTCTCGGGCGTGGTTCTCTTCCGGAATGGCCAACGTGTCTGCCAGGGCGGCGCCTCTCAGCCCGCCACGAGGCCGATGCCGTGAGTGGCGGTGCCTGCGATCCTGTGCACCTGCTGCACCCCAGGCCGCTGGTCCCCAGACCCGTCTTGGCCGCCCCAGCACAACCAGGCCTCACTGCTCACCTGCCGACACTGGCGTGTGTCAAAGAGGGCCCACCACGTGATGGTGCAAGCTCCAAGCCAGAGGCCCGCGACCATGGCAGCCTCCTTAGACCATCACGGCCTCCGCGACACAGGCCCCCAGCACTCCTTTCTCGCTGACATACTCCACCGCTGCCTCCGGCCTACACTGCGGTCCAGTAGGTCACACATTTGGAATTGAGTCTTGATTTCATTGTGGCCGAGTTCAAATGTTTATGGCAGTGTTTATATCACTGTACTCCCTTCGATCTGGTGCCACCAACTCTGTGCATCGCAAGCCAACGACACGAGTCTGTGGGACCCTTATGACTACTGCCTTCGGCCTACACTGCGGTCAAGTAGGTCACACATTTGGAACTGAGTCTTGATTATGCAATGGCCAAGTCCATATCATTGTACGCAAGGAGAGGAGTAAGAGGAAGACGCGGTGCAGTCCGGAGGAAAAAAGGATCATCGTCACGGAGGTGATCGAACACTACCAACAACTGCTCTGGTGCCACTAACTCTGTGCATCGCAAGCCAATGACACGTGGCTGTGGGCCCCTGCTGCCCGCTGCCTCCGGCCTACACTGCGGTCAAGTAGGTCACACATTTGGAACTGAGTCTTGCTTTTTTCATGGCAGAGTTTATACCATTGTACAGGCCTCATCGCAGACTGCATCCCCTTTCAGCTCTGGCGCCACTAACTCTGTGCCACGTAATTCATGGACACTCTCTGGTTGAACTTTGGTGGCATCTGAGTCTATGGCCTGGGGGTTGTCTTCATCATCATGTAACTGATACTGACTTGGTGAAGAAAATGAGTCGGTAGCATTCATCTCCTCCATATTGCCTGTTCCTGCTTGGTTCTGCCCTCTGCATCATGCCCTTGAAGAACACCTTCCACTGTCCCCCGAAACACTACGCAACATTGACCTTTGACACCAATGAGGACCCGCTCAGCTCCCGTGGCCCTACCTCAGTCCCATGGCGGTGTGCCTGTGCCGGCCGCAGTGCATCCGGGGCCACTAACTCTGTGCAGCTCAAGTTACGGACCCTTGCTGTTTGAACTTTGAACTTCTGATTGTCTGATCATTGTTGAAGTTGTTGCCAGCACCAACCACTCAACACTTAGCAACGCCCAGAGCCCAGGGCTGATTATCCACACCCCTACGCTGGACTGTCGTACGTCAGCCCACTACGCTTACGCTTACAGGGGGGTATGACACAGCTACATGTCCCAGGTCTTCCCCACTGCCTGAGGTGACATGGTTGCGTCTGCTGTACACAGCACAATGTCATGTGGTAGGGCCCGGGGCCCTCATGCATACATAATGACCACACAGACACACTTAGATTGTTTGTGGAACTGGCTACGGGCATGTGCGCCCGGCCCCTTTTATTGCCAGGGTCACATGTCCAGTGACGCCTCTGCTGGATGGCTGTGGGGTGAGTGTAAGCCAGGCCTTGCCAAGGAATTGACTAATGCATGTGTCTCTGTTGTAGTGTAGGTGCCACACATCCCGCAATGGACAATGTTGCGATGTAGCTTGCCCCCGGAGTGTGGGCTCGGCCGAAGGGATAAATGAAGGAGCTCATGGCCGTTCGGGTTCCGGGATCATACATGCCAACTGTTGTGTGTGTCACTATTACTGCAGCATAGGCCAAAGGTCTACCCGCAACCGCATCGCGAGTTCAGCCAGCCGTGAACTCTACATATGTGTCCGCCCTATCCTCACCATAGGCCTACACACACATGGCCGCCCACCTTCAACGCACAACATCACAGTGTCGTTGTCAGGCTTGTGGACATGCGCAGACAGGCATGACAATGGTGTGCCATAGAAGTGCAAGTGATGCATCCGCGCTGCGCACACTAGTAAATATGCACGGGGAGGGAGGGGCAGCAGTGAGGCTACGTAATACACATTGATGCCGCTCATTTGCTACAAGCAGTACCTGTCAAACAGGAATCATTAAGTCACACATATCACACACCAATGAACTAGTGGGCCTGCCAACACATCATGCATAACCAACTTTTGACTCATGTCTCTATGCCCTGTCACAGGTGATCAAGGATATGCACTCTGCCCTTGGATGATGACACCCCTCTGAGCCCCGAACACACAGGACCATAGGCACTACAAAGCGGCCCACAAACGCACCAGGGGCATCGTGGAACGCACATTTGGCATGGTGAAGTCACGTTTCAGGTGCCTGGACATCACAGGTGGAAGGCTCCTGTACAGCCCAGGCATCATGTGCAAGATGATCATTGCATGTTGTGTGTTGCACAACATATGTGTGCGCACCAATGCCCCATGGCTACAAGTGCCAGATGCACCGGACGATGATGAGGCAGGTGGACCACACCCACTGCAGCAGCAGCAGGAATAGCCCGTAGGAACACCATCATTGACAATTTCTTCACATGAGCACGTCACATTGTCACAGTCCTTAGCAATCATGGTACAGTACAAAATGACCACAGGCACAGCATGTGCAAATAAAATCATTACAACACACATTCCCTGTGTGCAGGTTACTCCTCTGTACAAGCACATCACTCTGACAAGTGTAAGTGCAACATGTAGTGCTAACAATCTGACTAATTGGAAATAGATGGTGGGTGTGTCACCTCTGTACAGAGAGGCTGTTTGGGTGTCATGTATTCGAATGCCATTTCTGTGTCTCAAAGATAGTACGGAATCCCACTCATCAGCGTTTCACATGTGTCCCAAATCATTACATATAGGCTGTCATTTGTGACCTACAATTGACAACAGGGCAACTTTTGGGGTCAAATATGTACCACCATGATGCAGGGATGCACCCTGTGACACAAGTCCCACAACATGAGTGAGCTACATGGACGTAAGGGGGAATCACTGCCCCTACATTCGTCCATGCTTTCAGACTTGATTATTCATAGACATGACACATCTGTGTGTAACAGAATGTATTATTCACGTTCAGTGGAGTGTTAAGGCTGTCTCAGTACTGGGCCATGCAGACAACACTTTACAATGATGCCCCGTGGAGGGCCAGCCTGAGTCCTTTAGGGATTGGCAAGTTACTCAGAAGGGGAAGAGTCCAGTCCGCAGGCTGATTGCTGTGTCATTGTTGAGCATACAAGTAATGGCAGTCCATGTCGAGGTCCAAGGTTGGTGTCGCAAATTGTGTCGGGGGACAGTGGAAGGTGTTATTCCAGGGCATGATGCAGAGGGCAGACCCAAGCAGTAACAAGCCATATGGCGGAGATGAATGCTACTGCTTCCTCCTTACCACTATGGCAGATTCATCCTCATCTTCGTCCTCTGACGTTTCATGTGCCTCACATGTGGGTGTTGGTGTTTGTTTTGCAGCACTGTGTGACACTAACACATCAGGGGCCGGAGATGTGGATGTAGGAGTAGCAGCAGCATTCATCTGCGCAATGTCTTGTGGCATCACTCCCATGATGAGGATCTGCAGGGCATGGAAGATCCCATCTACTGTCTTGTGATTTGCGGTGGCCTGGCCCTGGCCTGCCTTGCTGCGTTGTCCTGGGCCTGGCTGCCATGCTGCTTTTCTTTGCACACGTTACTATGAGCTGTTGTTCTATCGACCTCTGCTCTTGCCATGTTATTTTAGCGCTGTCTGCATTTTCTGTCTCTCACCTTTTCTCCTGTTCGATTTGGGCTCAGACTGCACAACATGTACAAGGTCGAATAACAGCATCTCCTTGTTCTTGCTGATTTGGCCTGTCCCTCGCACCTAGACATAACACCATGTACAGCTGCCATGGAGAGATTAGTGTGCTTTTAATGTTGCGGTTCGCCCGCTCTAGAGACAGTTGGAGAAGGCCTTTCCAGGGAGAAGAGCTGTGATTGTCTGCTGATGTAGTTTTGCATCTGGAGACTGAGGTATGAGGGTTCGCTAGTCAAAGCCCAGAGGTCTTCTATTTTTATAATAAACTAGCTTCCAGCACGGGGAGGGTGGTAGTGTTAGTTAGAAATATATCCACTGCTTTATGAGATGCTTTCCCGTTCGTATTCTATGGAGTTGTAACTATGCTGATTATATTATTCATATGTATTATGCTAGTAGTACTGACACGTGTACTGTATCTTAGAGCACGTAAGTTGAAATAAACATTTTAACCTATACAGTGTCTCTTCCTACGCATGTTGTGGACAGGTACGAGTGAGTGACGAAAGAGTGTTCTTGCCTCTGCGAGTCCTGAGAGAGAGATACCGTGTTCTGGGTTGTCTAATCATTGGTACATTGGTGCTAATGGGACGCTAAGGCTAGTTGGGTTGGGGTTTTGGGTGCTAAGGTCTATGGTTGGCTCACCACTATATTCCGAGGTCCTATTATCCTGTGCATAGCTCTGTATGTGCAGAAACCCTATGACATGGCGTGACCAACGAGTGGGGCTGTTTATCTGCGAGACGCTTGAGTAGTACTTGTGCTTGTCCACAACCCCCTCACATACGTTTCCGGAAGCGTGTGTGACGGTGATACCTCCTATATTGATGTTTTTGTAGGTTCTTTCAAGCTTGAAGTTGATAAAAAGGTTTCTTGATTAAAACCCTAGTTGTGCTGCCTCCTGTTAGATTGTCGATATTTTCTAGCCGTATATGGCTACTCAAATAGCGGCACATAGCCGCGGAGCACTCCGAACACACTTACGGGTGTATGGAGTGCCAGATACTGGAGTTGACCTGATCTTTGTGGTACAAGCCGATCCGGCTTACCACTTCGAGGTGTTCTACTCATGGATCACTTTTCCTGCAGTGGATGGGACTGACGATTTGTTCCATGAATATACAGCCACTGCAGTTCCTAATAACTATATACCTTATTCTTGTCTTGAGGTACCGCTCACGGCGTGGCAACACTGTGTTTGGTTTCATGGTGCCCTCCCCCAACGGACTACCACGGTTCGTTTAGGCCCCTTGTCTATTGATGGGGCCACTTGGCCTGTTTTGGCCGGGTACACCCCACATCCGCGATATATGACAATACCAGTCGCGGAACTGCGTAACATGTATTCGGCTTTGGTGCGAGTGCATCGAGCCCTAGTGCAATATGTTACAGGCAACATCCAGGGAGCCCCTCCTGGAGTTGCAGGCCATCCAACTGGTGCAGCCGGAGTTACCATAAGTCCTGTAATGGTGAACTCAGTGATGGGCAAACGTCCACAAAATAAGGACGACTTTCCTTACTGGCTTGCAGAAAAATTTGACCAGTTGGAGGCAGTTTTTCCACATACAACCCCAGTGGATAAACATCGTATTTTAACGATTAGTTTGCCAAAAGACTTAATTCCCGAGTTGACAGCATGTGACAACTGGGGTAAGGTATTCGCAGCAGTATATTCTAAATGTTTTGGTACTCCTTCCATGACGGTTCTCCCCTCCGTAATTAAAAAGTACAGGATGAACATGGCCCTGAAGCGGCTGTGGAATTAGGGATGAGACTGGTGGGAGTGTTTGAAGTAGTAGCTGAGCTGATCCTTGCGAATGTCAAGGGCGATGCAGTGAACTTTCAAGTAGCTAACGCTTTGGCTCTGGTCCCAGAATTGGACAGGCCTCGCGAATTACCGAAAATTATTACCCAGGCTAACAAAACTATTGGTAGAAATAGCCTGGGTAACAAGCCTTTTGCAAAACAGCAAACACAATCGCAACAACAACAACAACAAACCAAATCTCAATCTGAGAAAGATGAGAAACCAGCCTTCACTAAACAGAGCTGGAGGCTGAAAAAACAGCGTAAGCAACAAAAGAAGCCGGGGTCGAGAGGCGCATCCCCGGTTTCAGTTTCTTCTGAGCGCACTTATGATTTACGCGATAGAGCGAGAATTAAATCACCGGATAGGTTTCAGATCCCTGATGCGCGTTCTCCTCGTTCTTCACAGGCACAGACTTCGTCACAGGCCGGTGGAGGAGACCGCCAGGATAGAGGAAGGGACCGAGAGGCTCCCCAGGGACGAGACCAACCTCGACAACAAGTCAGAGGAAAAGCGGAAGACTTTCAACGTTTCCGACCACAATTTCAGAAGAAGAAAGTTGCCGCTGTAACAGCGAAATATGCCACAGACGGTGAGAACGAGGCTCCTGAATTGGACGTGGGCAGTAACCCTCCTAGACAGCGCCGCGGAAGTTACCATAGTGCGGGAGGCACTACGTCCTCATATGGAGGCGACAGCAACTGAAACATTCATTACTGTCGAGACAGCTGACACCAGAGTGGCACCCCTGATCGACTTTTTAATATTGTCATTCAAATTGAAGGTGATATACAGCGCATTATTAAAGGGATTTTTGGGAACATCTAACCTCTACATACAACATTTTGTTAGCAGAGGTGGATTGGCCACCCCATTCGTTCTCGCTGCGCGTAAAGGGGAGGAGGTAATCCTTCCGAGCTTTTCTCGACATGTCCCAAAGGACAAAGCGGAGGCTCTTGCAGCAGAGTGGGCTGTGTCCCTGGCTCCTGTGTTATACCGCAACCACGTGGGTTGGGACGAAGATTCTCCCCCCCATGAAATACCTTTGCGGTTACTACCGCAGCCACAACCCCAAAATCCCATAAAACGTGAGGCCAAAGGCCCCGTTTCCGAAATTCTGACTCAGTTGGAATATCAGGGAGTAATTGAACCCTGTGTATCACCTATGAACAATCCCCTTTTCGCGGTTTCTAAACCCGATGGATCGTACCGCTTAGTTTTGGATTACCGGCATTTGAACTCTCATTGTCGGACCTTTGCGGTGCAAAACACCCATAGTTCTGTGCTTGTAGACAGTCTTGTTCGTAAAAAATACAAAACGACCCTTGACCTTTCAAATGGATTCTACACGCACAACTTGGCCCCGGAGAGTGGCCAATGGTGCGCTTTTACTTCCGGTGGTAAAATGTTCAAATTCAGGCGTCTTCCTATGGGCTACAAAAATAGTCCAGGCGTATTCGCCGCTCGTGTTGTCTCTTTGTTAGACGGCATCGATCCAGACGCCTGTTCGTACGTAGATGACATTTATCTGACGGATGACGAATTGTTTCCACATCTAACCCGAGTCGACCGCATTATTCTTGAATTTGCGGTTCAAGGTTACAAAATTAACTTTGCCAAATCTCATATTGCCGAATTTACCGTTTTGTTCTTGGGCTATGAGCTCAACAATGAAGGTAAGGGCTTAGCCCCCCATTTTCTGGAGAAATGTGCACTTCTGTGCCCTCCTACTAATCTGAAGAAACTTCAGTCATTGCTGGGCTTTCTGAACTTCGGACGTACATACATTCCCGAATACGCCCAGCGTATCAAGCCACTGTATGCTTTGATACAACCTACCTTTTCGAAGTCTTGTTGGCTTCCGGAGCACACCTCCATTCTACAGTCTTTACAGACTGACCTACTTGAGTCTAAATATCTTTTGACACGTGATAACCACACAAACCTGGTGATTAGAATCATTCCAGGGGCAGTGGGTTTCACGTACTTAACCTTTAATGAAGGTGATACAGTACCCATCGCATACAAGTCACATCTGTACACCTCCGCAGAAATGCGGTTTTCATCTGTGGAGAAAGTTCTGACAGCAGTGCAAATGGCGATTCTGAAGGAGCGCGCACTGGCACAGGGAAAACGCATACTGGTGCATACGCACCATATCCTGCTCTAGAGGCAGTGACAAAAGCAAGTGTACCGAACTCTAAAGCTTTGCACCCCCGTTGGATACAATGGGCAACCTCGTTGACGTCTCCGGACGTCACTTTCATATTCGATTCTTCTCTTCAGACTCAGGAGTTCTTACAGTATGAATTCGTTCATCCTCCTCCTCTGTCTTTATTGCCGCTTGAGGATTACGACTGTGTGATCTACACCGATGGTTCGGCACAACCGGCCACGGGGTCCAAGCATGCTTATTCAGCCGCATGTGCTATTGTTGCAGGTACGTTTGTGAACGGAAAGTTCAAATCCACTGTGGTGCACACACAGACACTCGGGGACAGTACCGCACAATTGGCCGAGTTGCACGCATTGGTGCTTGCGCTTGAGTTCGTCAATCCTGATGTGACCACTTTAATCGTGTGCGATTCTTACTACTGTGTTCAATCATACAATGACAATCTGTTCTTTTGGTCGCAAAACGACTATAGAGACGCTAAAGGCAACACAATCAAGCATAAAACGCTTTGGGTTCGAGTGGCAGAATTACAACAACGTCTGCCGCTCACACAGGTGGTTCACACCCTAGGCCATCAGCGGGTGGGCGCACACGCTGTTGGTAACAGTCTGGCAGATGAAGCTGCCAGATCAGCAGTAGTCACGTGTTCAGTAGCAGCAGTTACTAGATCCATGTCTAAAATAGACACTGATATCTTGGCAGCTATTGCTGCAACAAAGGAAGGAACGAATTACCCTAGGGGTTTCCCTTCCAAATATTCTTACCAGTTAGGTCCCGATCAGGCTCCTTATGTAACAATACCTGATGTTGGTGATCGGCTGATCCCCAACGCGGACCGCAGACTTTCCTTGATAACGGCAGCACACGAAGGCATGGCTTCGGCTCATGCTGGTGTGTCTGCGACAATTTCCATTTTGCAGCAGCGTTACTGGTGGTGTGGTTTATATAAAGATATCCGTACTTATGTGCTTTCCTGTGATGTTTGTCAACAGATCAAGCCTTCCACGGTCACACGACCACCTCAGACCTCACTCGGAATTTCAAACAGACCCTTTGGGTGTGTTTACTTGGATCACTGCGGTCCATTTTCTTCGGACACTGCCTATAAATATATCTTAGTGGCAGTGGACTCGTGCACACGGTTCATCTGGGTCTGGCCACAACGGAGTGCTGACGCTCGAAATGTCATCAGAGATTTGTGTGTCTTTGTGGGAATTTTTGCATGCGGCACCTTCCATTCTGACCAAGGTCCGGCGTTTGCCTCTAAGGCTTACAAGGACGCAATGGGTTCCTTGGGGGTGCGGGTGAAATTTTCGTCTCCGTATAGGCCTGAGGGCAACTCTATCGTTGAACGAATGAACCGTGACTTAAAGCAATCCTTGACAGCTAGAGTTATAGGTACTGGCAGGAACTGGCTGGCCCACTTGTATACCGTTCAGCATGCACTTAATAATCTCCCTAGAAGACCTCTGGGTAGGCGAACCCCTTACGAAATGCTCTTTGGCATACGAATGTTTGTGCCTGACCTTGATGGTCTAGACATGGCGGCGCAATCCGCCAAGTTTGATGTAGATAACCATTCTACTATGTTACAGGACTTACAAGAAGCCCGAGACAAACTTGCAATTGCACATTTGCCTTCAGCCACAGACCCTGCTCTGCAGATTCAGGTTGCCGGCTGGCTTCCGAAGATTGGCGACCTGGTTCGAGAGAAGGTGGAGAACAAAAAGAATTCGGCCCCTCTTTTCGTGCACCGGTTCCAGTCCTGGGCTTGAAGGGAACACGTACAGTCATCTTACCACCGCTTCCTGGTCGCAAGGAGAACAGATACATCTCAGTGGAAAATGTCAAGCTACAACATCTGGCCGATCCTGAATAGTGTCACACCAGCGGTCTCTTGTCCTGCCATTTATCGGACATGTGTTCGAGGCACTCCTGCCCGAACGGTCACTGATGTTACCATGGAGATGGTTGATTTGCCTGAAAATATATTCGAACCCCCTGTCTCCCCCTGCATCGACGAGGACGAGTATACCTATCCCGCCACAGAGTCGGTGGCACACCAACCAACAACGCCACTGAGCCCGACACATTATTCCTTTGACTCGGATCCCAACTCATCAACAGTCCCGTCCAAGTTCAGTCTTTTTGTATCCTGGTTTAGAGACAATTTTTTGATTCCACCTTGGACATACATCTGGATGGTGCTTTTCTTAATCTTTTTGTTCATGTCCATTGGCTTTGTCACAGTGTTTTTTCTACTCATCAATGGTCACTATTTACCTGAACGCTCTGCTGTGAACAGTGTTGCTGGAACTTTGGCTCCACATTCCTCTTCACACATCATGAAGCGTGACCACACATTTGTGAACATTTCAGCGTTTCCAGTTGCTGATGGCATCGTATGGGATGCGGTAAACTTTCAAATCCATTCCCCGACAGAAATTATTAATGTACCAAATGTCCTTCGAGTTTCGAGGGGTGATGTAGTAAAAAGTCATATTCATTCTGACGATTGGGATGTGCATGCCGTTGAAGCATTGTTTGCTGATTTAAAATATTATGCTTCCTTTAATGCTGAGGATTTGTATATGAATTCTGCGAATTATGCCGATTTGTATTGCTACCTGCATTGGGGCAACCATTTTCTCCACAAACCGAGTGCACTACGCAGTCCTGTTACCTACACCCAATGGGAACATTGCCCAAACCCCTTACCAGGTAGCTCTCAGACTCTTCGAAATAAATTCACCTATTTCACTGATTTTAATCGATCGAACCCTGGGTCCTATTATTTTAAATTGAAAGCCCCATTGACTCAAAAAATAATGTTGACCCACACCAAATTACTTTATTCGGGTTCCTTTTTGAGCGCCTTGGCGGTGGGTGGTTATGAGTATTGGAAAGACACAGTGGATTTAAAATCAATCTGGGGTTCGAAGCCATGGCAGGTGCAGGGCACCGAGGCTTTGCACCGCGCTTGCCTTATCCCGGCCCAAATTGTGTTTCTGAATGCTTCCATTCATCAAACCACGTGTTGGGGGTTGGCTACCACTAAACAATTAAATGCGCCAGCCATCCCATCCTTGTCGAGTTCTCCAAATGATAGCTTGCGTTTTAATATGTCCCTTGTGACGTTGCAGGCTCAGTTTCAAAACAACTCCTTTAACGTTTCTGCACTGGTACAGTCACCCTGGCTGGCATGGCCCATATCATCGAATGCATGCCAACTGCGTTTTCATGGCACAGTTCCTGGCTACAGACAGGACAAGCCTGATCCGAGATTTGCTGAAACTCGTACTGTCACCACGTATTCAGTTGGTAAATTATGTAAACAATGGCTACACCATTCGTCCCTAGACTCTGTTAAACAACATTTGTCCCTCCTATCAGGCACTATTGATCTGTCCGACTTTATCTTGGGACCTCGTGGTCCCCGACCGAAGAGATTCATTTATGAAGCGTATAATGAACTCTGGAAGCTGTCACAAATGGAAGCTGCTTCCCGTCTTCGGGAAATAGACCAAGCAAATTTGGAAAAGGTGCTTGCTGTTGTTGACAATAGTATAAATACCCTGTCTTCCCGCATTTACACATTAGAGAATATTGTGTCCTCTGTTGTTGATATTGTACAAGATGATGTTTCTATTTTGTATCATGGTCAGAATCAATTGCGTTCAGTAATGCAGTTTGCGTGGACTTTGCAAACCCTTAAGTTAGGTAAAGTTCCTTGGAATTTCTTGAACACCACTGCCCTTTTTCTGCCTTTTAATTTGACTGAAAAGCAGCAGTTCATGTCCATGAAAGATGCATCTTACACTTTGTTACATATCGAGAAAGTGGATCCTTTACCATTCTCTGTAGCAGAACTAGATTCTGCTGTGTGGCTAGTTCATGGGGTTATCGCTTTACCTTTTTCCTTGTTTGAATTTAACTCGTGCATGAAACATTATCCTGTGGGCCGTTTCCAGCCTTTGGGTAGTGCTTTCCTGCATGAACTCTGGTCCTTGCCTTTCATGTATAAATGCCTTAGAGACGGCAAGGAAGTGTTTCTCACGGGGGAGTCTTGTGATTCAACTGTGGGTCATTCGCTTATTTGTAAACATATTAAACTGCACGGAGCTTGTAGCGTTTCCGTTCCAAATCTTGCATGTGTGCTAAAGGGTATTCCTGCTATTTCTCCTACCTTTACTTTGCTTACTAACGGTAGCTATTTGCTTTTAAATAACGAAGAATGTTGTGGCCTACAGGCCGGCATTCTGTATATTGTCACGGTTTCGCACAGAGTTGTCTGCTGCAAGAATGTGCTTTTCCTCCCCCTCACGACATCGTTGATAACTCTATTTGGCCTTCCATTCCTACCATGGAGGCAGACTTCAATAAGTTGAGCAGAATAAAGGCCCTATTATTGAATGAGGAGGTTACGCTCACGTCCGCCCGGGAGACATTCGTTCTCCAGGTGGCGAGTACCCACAGTGAAATACAGGCCCTTTTGAACACCAACCTCCCCCAACATTTCGGGGAGTTAATTCATCGTATTTTTAACGCATCAAACACTGAGGGTCTAGTGCATTTTTTAAGATTGTGGGGTCCGGCCTGGTGTCCACCTTCCAAACTATTTTCGGTGTGATACCGGCGTTCATTCATTCTATTTTTTCTAGCGTCTTTGGTGGTTTCCCATTAATCCTCGCCTTGGCGGCTGGTGTCTTGCTGTTGGTCTGTTTTCTGCGCAATGGCTGCTCCCCGCTGGGCCCTTCTCGATCCCGAACGACTCCAGCTGCTCCGTGAGCGACTTCTGGCTGGTTTCGGTGTTCTGCCCTTGGCGACCATCAGTGTATCCTACACCCTTTCTTTTCGCTTTGCGTATTTCACTTGCGTGCAACCTGTGATGTCTTGCATCCGCTGTCCTTTCACATGGACCATGGATTATTGCCTCTCCAATTCGTCATTGTCTGTTCCGGATTTTGTTCAGTTGGTGGGTCCCTTAGAGGCCCATGAACGGGACTGTTCCGTTGCTGGCTTTATGATGCGTGCGGCTGCACTGGGGATTTTGGCACAATGGGATATCTGGGCGGCTGCTCAGGATCTCCTACAACGAAGCTATATTGAATATCACGCAAGCTGTCCCGCATTGCTGTTGGATGCTCCCTCCTCTGAGGAACATTCCTGCTCGTTTGTTCTGTTGGACTGGATGGCGTCTATGTTTTCCAATGATGTCCTCCTGGATGCTATTGCGTTTTTCTGCACTTCTACATTTCTGGATTGATGTGGCCTGCCTCGCTGACCCTCGTTGTTCGTTGGGTCTTTTTGTTTTTTGTCCCTCTCCCTCATGGTGACTGTGTGACCTAACAACATTTCTCTTCTGCTCGGCCTATTTGAACTCTATCTTCCTCCTTTATCTAGTCCGATGGACTGTCCAGGGGAGGGTGTCTTGTGGTTTGCGGCGGCCTGGCCCTGGCCTGCCTTGCTGCGTTGTCCTGGGCCTGGCTGCCATGCTGCTTTTCTTTGCACACGTTACTATGAGCTGTTGTTCTATCGACCTCTGCTCTTGCCATGTTATTTTAGCGCTGTCTGCATTTTCTGTCTCTCACCTTTTCTCCTGTTCGATTTGGGCTCAGACTGCACAACATGTACAAGGTCGAATAACAGCATCTCCTTGTTCTTGCTGATTTGGCCTGTCCCTCGCACCTAGACATAACACCATGTACAGCTGCCATGGAGAGATTAGTGTGCTTTTAATGTTGCGGTTCGCCCGCTCTAGAGACAGTTGGAGAAGGCCTTTCCAGGGAGAAGAGCTGTGATTGTCTGCTGATGTAGTTTTGCATCTGGAGACTGAGGTATGGGGGTTCGCTAGTCAAAGCCCAGAGGTCTTCTATTTTTATAATAAACTAGCTTCCAGCACGGGGAGGGTGGTAGTGTTAGTTAGAAATATATCCACTGCTTTATGAGATGCTTTCCCCGTTCGTATTCTATGGAGTTGTAACTATGCTGATTATATTATTCATATGTATTATGCTAGTAGTACTGACACGTGTACTGTATCTTAGAGCACGTAAGTTGAAATAAACATTTTAACCTATACAGTGTCTCTTCTTACGCATGTTGTGGACAGGTACGAGTGAGTGACGAAAGAGTGTTCTTGCCTCTGCGAGTCCTGAGAGAGAGATACCGTGTTCTGGGTTGTCTAATCATTGGTACATTGGTGCTAATGGGACGCTAAGGCTAGTTGGGTTGGGGTTTTGGGTGCTAAGGTCTATGGTGGGCTCACCACTATATTCCGAGGTCCTATTATCCTGTGCATAGCTCTGTATGTGCAGAAACCCTATGACACTACAGCTTTCTCGTGTGCAGCCGGGGTAGCCATTGTTTGCGCCTGCATCCGCTCCATGTTCTCCATGACCCTCCATATGTTTCCCAAATCACGGATGAGATTGCTGTAGCCACTCTGACTAGACAGTTGTTGTCTCCGAGTCATGACTCCAGCGACGGCAGCCATGGATTGTTGGAGGTCATGGGGCGGACTGTGGGTGTCCGTTAGGGACTGTAAGTGGTCCCTGATGGGAATTAGACACCCACGTATGGCATCTAGTTTGGCTGCCATGAGGTCGAACCCCACCGCACCTGTTCAGCCAGCTCCTTCTGGCAGTCTAACACACGGCGTTGGAACGCCATGTGTTCTTCGGTGAGGTGCTGGGAGCCAGATGTGGTTGTGGGTGCTTCCTGCTGTGTGGTCTGTGCAGGGGGTGGGATCACCTCGATGGTGCTGGGCTGCCCTGCTACTGGAGGAGGGGTGCGGAGGTTGTCCATGAACCGTTGGAGTACGTCGTAGTCGATGTCCTTGGGGTCATCTCCATCATCACTGACATGTTGTAGGGTCTGCTCTGCAGGAGGTGTTGATTGTCCCTCTGCAATGTGAAGCGGAGATGCAGTTTCACAGTGAGTTCCATGTATGTTGACACGTTGGCGGAGTTTACATGCAGACTGCATGACAATGTACATTGTGACTGTTTGTGAGGAGATGCCTATTTGATGCGGGACAGTGGACATTTGTACTACATCTCGGATGTGAGGTTGTACTCGTACATTGTCATCTCACAGTTTCCTGCTATGCCAGGTGTGATTGGCCATTTTGTACACACATGCAGCACCAGTTGTGTCCTGTGTTCTGTTGTGAAAGTGTTGCAGTTTGTACCACATTGTCATCAGTGTTGGGGTGCTCTTATTCTTATGTGTGTGTGTTGCATTGTGGGTGAGTCGCCCCTGCAGCTCTGATTTGGCTGCTTCTTCTCCCTTTCAGGCAGGGTGCCTTTGACTTCTGTGCTTCTACAGGGCTGAGATGTTGGGTAAATAGGGCTCTTGGTCGAGTTGTGACTCTTGGGCATGGTTTGTCCGCAGATGTGTTGTTGACGTCGGGGTTGTTTGTGCACGTGGTTGTGTCAGAGTGTGACCTGCTCCTTTCCAGATGTGGTCCACACTCAGTCACCTCAGTGTCGTGGCGTGCACCATGTCATGGTAATTGGACTGCAGCCATGCTAATCGTCATGCAGTGTCACTTGCATTGTCAGTGTGGCTCACGGACCCGCAGCTTTGCTGGGTTCAGCCCATGTGCATGGGTTTGTTGTGAGATTAGTGATGTGTGGGGAGGGCCCCCTCCGGGCACATTGTCGACGGGGGCCTACTTGCTGTTTCTATGTGTGCTGCAGTATGCCAAGGAGATCAGGGACATGATCCAGAGTCATTGTGGGTGTGCAGTGTGCTCTACTTAATTGTGCATGTGTGCCATTGTGCCCATCTCCCCCGTCCCTCCAGTCCCTGGTCGGTACTCACCCTGTTGATGTTGTGTCAGGTCATGTTGAGCAGTGTCCGGATCCACTTCTCCTGGCACCGTATCCCGACTGAGACTGTAGCCACCATTTTCTCCATGTCATCCAGCTCCTGGTGTGCCACTGGACTCCCACATCCAATCTGCATTGCTGCTTTCATGTTGGCATCGAGTTTCTTCTTGGTTTTGCCCTTCACATCATTCCGGCGCCTCTTGGCCTCTTCCATTGTCCTCCTCAACTCTGCAACTGCATTCACATGGTCCAAGATAGTCTGCCATGTTTGCGTCTTTGTTGCCAATGACACGTTGGAGGTGACGAACAGTTGTTGGTAGTGTTCTGTCAACTCCGTAACGATGGTCCTGTTTTCCTGTGGACTGAACCGCGTCTTCCTCTTCGTCTTCTCCTTGGCCTTCCCCGACCCCGAGGTTCCGTGCTGGTCGCCTGTGGGGCTTGTGGGGTTTACGTTGTCCTCTGCAGTTCGTCCGGGTACATCCATGGTGCTACGCAGTTTGAATTGTTTTGTTTGTGTTTTTCGGTGCTTTTATAGTGCATTTTCCCGCATGACCCGTGGGATTTGCAGGCCTGTCGCTGGTTATCGCTGATTTTTGTATCGCGATTTGGGGCATCGCACCTTTTTACGCGTTCGTGTTTTGCATTGTTTCGGCGTCGCGTTAATTTTAACGCGGTCATTTGTCGCGTTATCGTGAGACTATCGCATGGTGCCGCCGGGTTGAGAATACAACGTTAACACAGTGTTATTTTCCCGCGATGGGCTGCGATGTGCAAAGTTGCGTTAAGCTAATTTTGCGATGATTATCACACGTTATCGTGAATATCCCCCTTAGTTTTCATATTCCACAAGTATGTATTTTACTACACAATGATATCTGCCCTCTTTTTATAAATAAGGATTTTAATCAAGTTCGGCGAGCTGTGTTATATTTGCAATTTTTATCTAATGTTAAGTAATGTTTTTATGTATCAAGGTTTTGAGCTGGGGGTTTTTTATTCAGAGAGATGACATGCTTGGTGATATTTTAGGACTGTTTTTATTGTGAATAGTATGTATTCATCTACTTTAATGATTTACTGTGTTTAAATCAAAGAAAATACTTTTTGATTTGTTTGATTGACACTGGTTACGATGGCAGGCCTTTTATTCTCTTCTCCTTATCTCCTCTATTTTCTGAAAATGATTCTTTGCCTAATGATCGCATCAGGTTCCAGTCAACTAGAATAGGGTGTATCTAAGACATCCACTCAAGGAATACCCTATGGACAAATCCACAAATCCAGCCACATGCTCTGCTCCAAAAGTGATGAGACACAGTAATTTGCCAATGTGTCCCTGTAATAAATTAGGTTACTGGTTGAGGAGGGTAAAACCCTACTCAAGCAGCAACCACAATACTTGTCAAGGTGAAGTCACCTGCAAACCCCACATTAACCTGTTATATCCTCTGGTAGCTTGGCAAAGAGCAGTAAGGCTTGACCTAGAGGCAGTGTGTAAAGAATTTGTGCTACACTTCAAACTGCAATAAAGTGAAAATATAACACAAGAAAAATTCCCCCACACCAAATTTGAAAATAGAGTCAATTTTAATAAACTAAGACCAAAAGTACAAAGATCCAATCAGTAGAACCTGAGATATGAAAATTTAAGATTTCAGTGGAAAGAGCACCAATAATCAGAAAGCGCTGACTGTGGTTAACTGGTTGTGCTGGACGGGGACAAAGTCACACGGTCAGGCCAACTGCGATGGAGCATGGGCTGGCTACAGGGTCCCAGTTAGGCCCGCTGAATACAGTAGCATAATCCTGATTTTAACAAGATGTGTAGTCCTGCTGGATGATGCATTGCTCAGCAGAGGCAATGCAAGATGCGAGGGAGGAGATGCATCGCACATTGGGGCTACCGATGAGCTGCAAAGTGCTGCACAGCAGCAGTTCTGATGCATTGCATGTGGTGAGGCTATGTCCTTTCAAGGAGATGTGTCATGCAGAGCAGGTTCCAGTGGTCTGTGATGGGCGATGCAAAGCCCTTGCTTCGGGAAAGGCCACGCAGCAGAGACGATTCATCGGTTCGAAAGGCGATGTATAAAGAAGCATAGGCGATGCATCGGTTCTGCGGGAGATGTGCCCTGCTGCTGAGTAGATGCGTCAGCTCTGCTGAATCCACTTAAGGGCTGACAGAGCACCTTCAGGCCCACTTCCAAGTGTCAATGACTGGGGTGGCACCTCTTTAGAGGGCAGGTCTCACAGATGGCAGAGTCCAGTTGCTGGGTTCAAGGTTGTTGGATGCCTGTTCTGTCCCTGAGACTTCTGATCAGGTGGCAAGTCAACTAGCTGTTGGAGTCACTCTGGGGTCCGAGGTTTAGAGATGCAGGTCCAGTCCTTCTCAGCCAAGCAAAAGGGCAGCAGGGCAGAAGGTCAGCAGGTCAGCACAGCAGAACACCAGTCCTTCGGAGTAGCAGTTCAGCTGAGTGATACTCCTTTCTACAGCAGAGCAGTCCTTCTTCCTGACAGAGTCCACAGGTCTAGCAGCCGTTTAATAAAGAGTTGGGTCAAAGGGTCAAAAATGTTTACCTGGTGCCCACTTTGAAGTGGAAGAAACTTCCAGATGTTTCCATCCCTCTGAGTTGTCAGACATCGTGTCCTCCCTGTCCTGACCCCACATTAGCGGGGGTCACAATAGACCAGTGTCAAACCCTTTGTGAGAGTGTTCAGGCAGAGACTTTGTGATGTGCAAGTGTGGTAGGTGACACGTCCTCCCTCTCGTTATCTCTGAGTTGCCCATTCTGCCAACACCGGTCTTACCTTTGTCTCATTGTCTAGGAGCAATACACAAAGACCAACTGCCAGCTACATCTAGTAATGTAAACCAGGAAGAGGCTGCATGCACCAAATAGTTAGGACAAACAAATGCAAACTTTCCTAAAATGCCATTGTCAGGACTTTGCCATTTAAGAGGATTTTAAATTACAATTTCTTAGCAACCAAACCTATGGTTAGAGGATAGAGACCCAGACACTGAATTGACGTGGCAAATTTTCCTTTACAAATTCCATGAAGTTATTTTTAGCAAATTATTCTAATTAGTTCTTCCTGAAGGTTAAGGGGTTGCACTTTTTCTGTTGCTCAAGAAGATCAAGGAGCCATAGGTACAAAGGATTACCAATTAGTTAACAAGTCACAAACTGGTTACAGATTGCTAAAATGGGCTTTTGGTATGTACACAAGCTTGTTCGGTGTTTCCAAATAGTGACCCAGAAACATACCAAATTGCTATTTAGAAGTACTTATTTGGGAACCACAAAGGATTCACAGTTCATGAATAGTCTTGGAAAAGGCATTTTGCATGTGTAATTTACCACCAAGTGGAAGCAGGTGATACACTTTTGCAAAGTATATAGGGAGACCCAGATTGCATTTTACTCTTCTACAATAACAGTCCTTCAACTAATGATGAGGATACTGCAAATTATTGCAGCAAACCCAAGGAGAAGAAGGAGTCAGGAGAGGGTATTTAGACTGCATGTTTCACTTTTTGAGCAATCACAGGAGGAACGTTGTGGGAAGTACAGGTTGAGTAGGCAGGTTTTAATGGATTTAATAGATGAATTAAAAACTGTTTTAGCCAGAAAACACATAAGTCAGACAAAAGCTCCTCACATTCAAGTCATATGCTCAATATATTTGATGGCCTCGGGTAGCAGAGCATAGATAAAATGTTCTTGATGGTCACTTAACCAAAGTTCTTTTGCATATTTATTTTCCAAATGCCCCTTGCAGAACACTGTATTGTGATTCTGTAAAATAGTTCACTTTCCATAAGTAATAGAATGCTTAGATGGCACTCTTGTTTTTTGTGGCTCCCATCAGACACTCAATTTCTTTCTGCAAATCGAAAAAGTCAGCAGAAATTTAATATTCAGGCGGTTTGTAAATCTAAGTGCCTGATCACAGACCTGGTTGTGAAATACCCAGACAGTACACATGAATCCTAAATGGTCATCCATTGAGGCCTTTATGAACGTTTGCCCAGAGCAGTTTGGAGGTGGCAGTTTTTTTATTTTTTGTGACAACTTCGAAATTTACAAACTGTCCTACAACCCATATATTTATGTACATAATTTCTTTTAAAGGCAACAGTATGTTTGTGATAAAGCCTTGGCTCCTAACATCATACCTGAATCCTCGGACCCTAATGGAGATAAGATAAGAAAAGAGGTCTGAAGTAGCACATATATCTACTTAAAGGCAAGATTCCGTTGCCTTCATAAAAGTCGTAGGGCACTGCAATATAACCCTGAGACTTGCTGCAAATGTGATTGCTTGTTATACAATATTGCATACCATTGTATCCAAAAGAGATCTACTCATTGGCCATGACAATGATGAATCAGAGGGTGAAGCTCTGCCACCAAGCAGACAGGCAACCACAGATGTTGAAGCAGCAGGAGCAGCAGAAGAAGAACAGGCAGAAATGACAGTGCAAACAATCAATTATTAGTTCCTCTGTAGAAAACATTAGATTTGAAAATGATTTTAAGTTTTTTTAATCTGTTTTAAACAAAATGTATTTTTTATAACCCAATGTACATTCAATTAGAATGTAACCTTTAATTTTAGTAAAACTACATTTCACCACTTCTACGTAAGCATCAAGTGAAATGTTTCTATAATAGATTTTTTAAGAGTATGTTGACATCAGTTGTATTTATAAAAATATATGGCCTATATCTTACATCACTACTCGAAAATGTGTCTTTCTGCATGATCACCCCCAAAGTTTTGGACTGATGCTGCTGGTTTTCGACTCTGAGAGTTCGCTGAGTTCTGCCAACCATGCCTCAGTGCCAGTGCTCTGACCTGTGAAATACATATAGTTAATTGGCTTACAGTCTATAGGCATGAGTTAACTTACTTATAAGAGACAAGTATATGGTACCAGGACTAAATAGGGCTTCTATGTTAAGGGTATCCATCGTGTTCTGCAGCATTATTGTGCCACCACGAGTGTGGATATGTGAAACATGGCTTGAGAATTGCCAACTTGACTTTGCCATTTTAATTAATTGGCAAAGCATAAGCATCCCTTTTTAATATATGTGTCACCCCTCAAGCCGGCATATAGAGTCCTAAGGCATGGTGCAGTATATTAAGAAGCAAAACATGTGTTGCACATGTTCTGACAGTAAAAACCCTAAATTGTCATCTTTACTGTGAACCAGGAGAGTAGCCCTATTGAAGATTGTAGGGTTACATGCTGACAACTCAGCAATGCTAGCTTCTAAATAGGACTACTAAAAAGGATACTCCAAGGAATAAAAGGAATCGTGACATTAAATCAAGCTTAATGCTTAAGTCAAATTTTATGTAACATTTCAGTAAAAGGCAACTTTAGAAAGTTGCCACTCTGTTGCCCAAGTGTCCAGTGTTCATGTACAGTTGCTCGCCACAAGACAGCTTTCTGACCTCCTAGGGAGGAGTATAAATGACTTCCAGGAAGGAACAATGAGAGCCAGCCACTGGAAGAGGTGTACATTTCTTCTTGGTAGGAAAGCCAAACGGGGTGTGAGCCCAAAAGCCAAGCTTTAAAGGCAAATATGCCATTGAAGGACAATTCTAGTAGACAATTTGGTGGCAGGGACTGTAGGAAAGTGCCACTTTTGACATGGTTAGCCCGTACTTTTTGCTTGATGCCTGGTGTGATTTTGAACTGGGTCCATGCTAACCAGGTTCCCAGTGTCAGATCTCTTTCCGAGAACTGCACCATGATTTGCACAATTTCAGCCTTCTGTGTAAGTCCCTAGTAAATGGCACCCCTAGTAACTAGGGCATGGGTACTGAAGAGGGTCCGCTGGGGCTGCTGCATGAGCTGTGCCGCCCCAGAGTCCCCCCACCAGGACCATTCAAACTGCCACTTCAGGCTGCGTGTCTTGGTGCAGAGAAAACCGAGGAGTTGACATGGCACCCAGTCATATGTGCCATGCCCTCATACACTGCATGAGCTATAGGTAAGGCACCCCTACTGCAGGACTTACAGCATTAAGGCAGGGTGCACTATAGCCCATGTGTGTTAGTATCGGCATGAGCAGATATGACCCTGCAATATCTGGGCAATTCTTGGATATTGTAAGTGTACACGGAAGCAATAAAGTGTACATGAGCTGGATACCTGTCCTTACGAGGTTCCTAGCTCCATGATGGCTTCACTGTACCCTAGGATGTTTGGTACCAAACATCTTGTCTTAATAGATCCTCCCTGATGCCAGTGAGGGATTTATTAATAAATGCCCCCTGAAAACCTACCAAGCACTTATGTGGTCTCTGACAAGTCATAGCCAGTCTGCCACCACCAGACATGTTTCTGACATCATGGGGTAAGGGCCTGCCCTCTCAGAGACCAGAAACAAAGCCTACTCTGGGCAGAGGCTATTTATACCTCCTTCACAATGGAATGGCCTTCCAGAGCGAGAAGCTTCAAAGGCGTTGCTGTCTTTGAAGATTAGCCCAGCCCTCCCCAGATAGTGGGGGATGTCAGTCCCCCTGTCCTGCTCCACATTTGGTGGGAGGATAGATGGGAAACATAGTTAGATGAAGAGATGGGTCCACACTCAGCCAGCACCACCCCTAGGGTTGGGCAGGCAATGTGAACCCCACTCCTGAAAATTTACCATGGTGGAGAAACAACCTATTAGGGCTAGGGTAGTGCACCTTCCCACAGGAAGTGGTCACTTAGAAGGTGTAGGGACCCTAAAGGTACTACCTGTCCCCCCTGTAACACCCCTAAATTCAGTATTTAGGTGGCATTCCTAGACCTGGAACCTAGATTCGATGGACAAGAAGAAGACCACAACAAAGAAGACTCGATGCCTGAGAACGGAAGCCCTGCTGTAGAAGAAAATAGGCACCAAACCCTGCCTTCTTGCATCCTGTACTTTGACTATCGTGGTGTGCTGTGTTGTCCTGAACCTGCGAAAACTCCAAGAACCCCAGAGCACCTGGTACCTTCGCAAAATCACTAAGAACCTCCATTAGAGTGAAGGTATCACTCCTCTGCACACCGCAGGCACTGATCCTGCTGAGTCCGGTTTGTCGATGCGCTGCTCCCTGATGACTTGCACACAGCACCCACACCAAAAGAGGTACACCATCTCTGGAGGGTCAGATCTGTCTCCCTGCCAAGTTTGACACCAGGACCTACCGGACCTCCACCGTACCAATACCCGGGGTACCAGAACCCCAACAGCAAACAGCAAGGCGAAGAGTACATGCCTGACTCCAACAATACCAGAAGCAAGTAGCCATCAAGGGATGCTAAGACCCCTGAGACCCTCATCCTGAGTGGCCCAGCTGTCCCGAAATTGCCTCTCCAAGTTTCCTGCTCCTGTCCGCGAGGACTTCTCGACGCAGGATGCCCGGCTGACATATCTGCTCTGCACCCGACCCTACGACCCCCCTTTAATAACAAACCAGCCATCTTCCTGTGGTCCTTGGACCCTTGCTACCTCCTACCTTCAGTGGGACCCACTGGACTTACCCCTAAGTCCCCTAAGTCCCCCTGTGCAGTGTGTTTCATGATTTCCGCTCCCAGCCAAATCCGGGACGCTCCCGATCTTCTGCTGCTGTAACTTTGGACCTGGTCCTGTGAGTGACCTAAAACAAGAAGGTGCACTTCGTGAAAGCATTTCCTTATTTTATATGCATATTTTGTTTTTCTCCATTGACTTCAAAGGTGTGTAATTGCGCACAAAAGTGATATATTTTCCAAACTCTTAAAAATGGTAACTTCTAAAGTACTTAGGGGGTCATTACGATGGCGGGCGGACAAAGTCCGCCCGCCACAGTAACGGAATGCGGGACCGTCCGCAAGGGGTGCGGCGGTCCTGCACCTGATATTAGGATGCCACCGTGGCGTTCGGACACCCTATTTCCAGCTGTGAATGCATGTCGTGCATTTGCATGCACAACTTGACAGGCACCACGCGGTGCCTGCCACCTTGTGCATACAAATGCAGGGGGAATAGGTACCCCCCATGTGCACCCCTCAACACCCTGGGGGCCCGCAACGGGCCCCCAAATGCAAACACCGTATGCCTTTCCATGGCGGCGTTCCGCATTCATCTTAATATGGATGGCGGTGTCTTGTAGACACTGCCACCATATTATCCTTGTTTTCCGCCGGTCGGCGAGTCGACCGGCGGAAAAGTGGCGGACGGTCTTTCCGTCCGCCGCGGACCCCCAGCCATCATAATATGGTGGGGGTCTTTGCTGTGTGGATGGCGGGCGGATCGCCCTCGCCGGGCCGGCGGTGACTACCGCCGGCCCGGCGGGGGCGATCCGCCCACCATCATAATGACCCCCTAAGTGTAGATTGAAGTTCTTGGTCATAAAATATACATAAAAATCAATTTTATTTTTGTAAGTGGTCTCAGATTTATTCTTCAGTGTTTGTCTCATTTATTACCTCTGTGAGTACAAAAATGCTTAGCACTACCCTCTGATAGCCTAACTGCTCACCCACACTACCACACAAAGAGCATTAGTATTATCTACTTTAACCTCTATGTACCAGTGAGGGATCCGCTGGACTCCCTGCACAGTGTACTTCTTTTAGTACACTAAATACAGGGCCAGGTACTTAAATTTTTTTTTTTACTTGAGCAGAAAAATAGAGATAAAATGCATTAAATTACAGTGGATACATGATGAATTATAAAAAAAAGGGGACATGATAAAATGACAAAAGGATCAATCAATAATGGATATCAATTATGACTTAGAATAGAGCCATCTGCAGTCTTCCTAAAAAGGGAATAAAGTGCAATATGCCAACAATATATTTCAAGCAGAGCTAAAGTGCGGTGCAACAGCAGTGCATTTAAATAACACTTCAAAAACATTTCAATAACGCTTTGCCAACAATAAAATGCAGTGCTACAACAGTATATTCAATGCGTTTAAGCATTTGGATAGCTAAATAGCACTTCCCTCCTCAAGTTGTGCCATATATTTCCAGACCCTCATAAACCTTTTAGTCGTACCAACCCTTTTTGCATAGGCTTCTTCAAATTTACTTGTGTGGATCATTTTCTTATGCCACTCTAAATATGTGGGAACTCTAGTTGTCCTTCAATTCTGAAGAATCAAGGATTGTGCCACCAATGAAGTAATCAAAATAAAGGCTTCCTTAGCTTTAATATTTAGAGAAGTTAGCTTCTGTTTTGTCAGGCCAAAAAGTGCCACTTCAGACTCCGGTTCGACTTGGCATTGTAAGCCTCTAATAAGGGCACCAAATATTTTTCCCCAGAAATGAACCAGCAATGGACAGGTGAAGAAAGTATGAAGTCAATCACCACCACCTTCTTGTTGGCATCGAAAGCATTTATCTTCCAATTCACGGTATATTCTATGGAGGGCTTTAGGGGTGTAATACACCATCCAGAGTGAGAAAAAAGACATACGCTTAAAGTTTGCAGCCCTTATGGCTTTACTCCCAAGTTGCAAAATCCTCTGCCACTCGACCTTGGAAAAGGAGCCTTATGGTGTCAGCAAAATTTTGGCCAGGAAATCTTGTATTAGATGGTTTCCCCTTGACTCTGCAGAAATCTATACTAATTACCCACCCCACTCAATCTAGCTTTAAAAAGAGCAGCCGCTAATAGTGATTGACCTGGGTGGGCAACAAAACAATATTTCTTCACTAGATAATTTGTATAAATCCAAAATAAATGGCTTACTACGATCCCCAAATCTAGCTAGAATTTCCTGCCAGGTAAGACACCTCCCTCCCAGCAGAAAATGTCCCAGCTATATGAAACCTCTTGCATTCCAAAACCTTAAATGGCTGGACTGACTATGTAATCCTAAGACTTTACGTTTCTTTAACTGTAAATATTCATGACCAGCCTCCAAAGCGTTGGTAGAATAGAGAGTCTGGAGTCTAGTACGTAGGTCTTGCAAGTCTCATACCTAGCTTTTTTTAGGAAGTCTGGCAGTTTTTATGAAGACCGGAAGCTGTGATCCCACTTGCTTCACCATTTTTTCAATAAGAAAATCATCTCACAATGCCCTCGAATCCAGTGTACGAGCCAAGAATTCAAGGAAAGAGGCTACATAATATGTGCGTATCTGGGGCAATGCCAGGCCACCCTGATTTATTCCCAATTGCAGAACTGGGTATTTAATTCTGGGTGCCTTTTTGTTTCAGACAAATTCTCGAAAAAGGACATACAGCTCTTTAAAATATGCAAACTTCATTTTTATTTGAACGTTCATAAAAAGAAAAAGTAATAAAGGCAAAATTGTCATTTTGATGAGGGTGACCCGGACAATAAGAGTAAGAGGGAGATGAGACCATCAATCAAGTAGATCTCTGATTTTTTCCAACATAACCTCTTAATTCAGCCTAAATAATTCAGCATAGGAATTAGTTATATAGACTCCCAAATAACTCCCAAATATCTAATTGGGTTGGTCGAAACCAGCAAGCATTGGAGAATAGCAGGCAGATTTTCGGTGAGATATTAAACACAAGAGTTTCTGTTTTATTATGATTAATTTTGTAGCCTCCAATAGATTGAAACCACTCAAACTAGCCCAGAATTGCATTTAAATTTAACTCATCGGGTTTAAGATACAAAATTATATCGTCTGCAAATAACTTAGACATACCTTCAATTGGGGCATTAATTCCCCACTTAGCCCTTATCCGGGCTGCAAATGTTTCAATAAAAAAGGTAAAAATTTCAGGCGATAAAGGATAGCCCTGACAAGTTCCCCAATTTATATCTATGGTTCCGACTGTACTGGAATGAAAACAAATCTGAGCCTGTGTGCCCTGGCAGATATTATATAAAATATTTATAATTATACTGAGAAATACGATCCTCTTAAGAGCAAAAAAAAGAGTTTCCCAGTTGACGACATCAAAAGCTTTTTCAGCATCCAGCATCATTATAAAGGCAGGGACCTGATTAGTATTAAAAAATCAAAAGCATGTTTTAAAAAAGTGCTGGGAAAAAGCAAGTCTGATCTTTATGAATAATCTTCTGGGCAACAGGCGTAATTCTGTTGGCCCATACTTTCATTACGATTTTATAATCGGTATTTAAAAGACTGATAGGTCTATATGAATTGACATCACAAGGATTCTTCCTCTTTTAACAAAACTAAGAATAATTGATTCCTTAAATACTACGGGGACTTCTCCCCCATTCTTCACTGCATTGAAAAGCTCGACAAAAAAAATAATTAGCTCTTCCTGAAAGGCTTAGTAGAACTCTATTGGAAGCCCATCATTCCCACACGCCTTTCCTGATGGCATTGAGGCTATAAATCGACGAATTTCTAATGCTGTAATTTCAGCCACTAATTCCTCTGCCTAAATGCTTGATATTTCTGGTAAGATAATATCTGAGAAATACCGATGGATAGCCTCTTGCAAGACCATATATTTGGTCGCGTACATTTTTTATAATCGGCAAGAAATATTTTTGCAACCTCATCCTTATCAGATGTCAGAGCCCCCATCCTGGATTGCTGTAATTCAGTAACTAAAGCAGCTTCCTGCTTCACCCTAGATGAAAAAGCTAAAAATATCCCCACCATCTGGCTTTCTTCATAGACTTATTGTTGATACAAGTGGTAGCTATTAATCTCTTCCAGTGAAAAAATTCCTTCAATTCTTGTTAGGCGCTGGACCGCTGCAGATCTATGAATGTTCACTTGGTTGGAGACCTTGCCCTCAACTGAACTGCGGTATCCACCGAAAGTTGAAGTTTGAGAATACGAGCCCTCCGGATCTTAGATTGAGCACCAGCCAGAGCGATCATCTGCCCGCAGATAGCTGCCTTGAAGGCACCCCAAACAGAAATAAGTGTTGGAGTGCCTTTATTGATCTGTAAAAACTCTTTGATCCATATTTTAATTTTTATCAGCCATTCCTCATTGGAGAGAAGGAGACGATCCACCTGGATCTTTCCCCTCGCCAAGCGTCTAGTTCAATTTTGACAGTAATGGCAGAATGGTCCGAAAAGGAGTTTGCCCATATTTGAGAGTCAAGACACTTTAAAAAACAAGAGATAAGTAGTCAATGCGTGAAGCGGACTGAAATTGTTCGGGAATAATAACTATACTGAGACATTTCCGAATGGGCTTTTTGCCAAGGATCGATCAATTGATAGGCTTGGATAATAATATTTAATACCGTTTTAGTAATTGGCTTCAGTTGTTTTTTTGATTTGTTTGAGGTAATCCTAGCTAAATCCTGGATATAGTTAAAATTCCCCCTCCAGTATTATTGGACCTACCGCTCCTCTCATGAGGTCATTCATTTTTATAATACATTTGGGATCATCTGCTGTTGGGGCATACTAATTAATGAGATTATCGAGCCAGGTTCCTGCAGGAACAGAGAAGGGAAACCAGTTGCCAAACTCTTTTCCCAAGGGCATGTAGCCCCAGGTAGCCCCACCTCTAGGGTGGGTTACCAAGCTCCACACACCAAGAGAAGAGTCCCAGCAGTTTGGTAGTGAGCAGAATATTGCATCATGGCATTTCTAGATTCCACACATCTCAAGAAGTTGTCATCAGGTTTTAGAAAGACAATCCTGCAAAAGACTAGAAAGAAGTTGGAGATGTCACTACAATAGTGATGACAAAGCTCTTTATAAGCTAGCTCTGAAAACTTATCATAATAATATTAAATATGGCAGATGCAATCATTATCCTAAATTGATTAATGAGGCTAAGAACAGGCCCAAGGACATTTTTAAGATTGTCTCAGTTTTCAGACTCATATGTGTATGCTCCACCTTGTGTTGCATATGCAAAGCTGAGTAGTGGGTTGTGCAATTTTTTTGAAGAATTAATTGTGAAAATTCAACTGAACCTGAATGTCCTAAGCAATGGGGATGCGGCATTAATGTTTTTTGAGCTGCAAATCTGACTCCCCTTTAGACTCTTTTCCCATACATATCATGCATTAGATCACTGATATTATTTGCCCTATTTATCTGGAACTGTTATCTGCCTCCTTATGTGCAGGATCAGGGTATGCAATATTCCTGCCCTATTTGTCAAATTACGTAAGTTCCTGGAAAAATGGTCCCAGAAACAGAATCACTGTTCTAGGGACTGGATGATTTTAATCATTCAAACCGCAAGAGAAGTGGTGGCTGTCCTTGATCAAGAAATTATGGATCTTGAAGGAAAGTTAAAAACTATGACCGCACTACAAGAGGCAAAAGCTAGACTAGACAGTATGACCAGTAAACTAAAAGACTTTGAAGAGTACCTGATAAAAAAACAAACTGATAAATTAAAAAAACAACATTAGGTGGTACAGCCAAGAGAAAGCATGTCCTCCTTATCTAGGTGCTGATTATTATCAAGACTGAAACCAAAGTGCAGGTCAATACAATCCAGGAAGAGGTGGTAGGAGAAAAGTCCTTACATTTTCGGACACATATTTCACTGATTCAGATGGCGATAGCTCCAATACATCAGAAGGGGCCTACCAAAATGAAAGATCTAATAGAGGTAGACAAGGAGACCAACATTATCATCAGACACAGTCGTCTTTTTTACAGAAAGGTCGCAACAGGGGAAGGAAAGGAACAGACAGTGGGGACAGAACAGAAACGAATATCAGCAGATGAACCAACAACATCAGCAGCCCTACCTGAAAACCAGGAATCAACAATACAGGAGGTCTTAACAAAGAAATCCTAATACACCATCAATCAAGACACCATCCCTATTTTAAATGTGTCATCTCATGTACTCAATGAAGAGGAGCTCATAGTTCTTGGCAGAGGATTGTCCTTTGTACCTAGTACTAAATGTGATAGACATCTTTGTCTTTTTTAGGAAAGTTAGGCTGAAGAAGTATTTTATGCATCATCTGGTGGAAGAAAATGATCAAAACCTATCAAAATGTAGGCTGAAATCTATCTTTACACCAACACTTGAAATGGTAGGGCCAGAGGTAGCTATCTTTGAACAATGTGTACTGAACGATCTGTCGCGTGTCACCAAATATACTCAGAATTAGACATTCAAACTTTCCAAACAGGAAACTATGGCGTTGAAAAAACTGCAAGAAAAGAAGAACATTATCATCAAGCCCTGTGACAAGGGCGGAGGGATAGTCGCTATGAACACCATACCAATAAGATTAGTAAGATGCTAGCGGTCCCTGAGCATTATAAAAGCACCAACCCATCTAGGCTCACCAAATTAAGTGCCCTCATAGGTGTAGTGACAAAAAGCCCTAGAGGTGGGACATATATGTCAACAAGATTATGCCTGCCTAAACAAAGAAAATCCGGTCACACCAGCCCTATATGGGGTCCCAAAAACCCATAAGAATGTGAGCAATCTGCCCCTAAGACCTGTCATCTCAACCATTAATGCCAGCACAGAACCCCTTTCGAAGTATGTCGACACTTTTTTGTGTCCTTTGACCAAAACGTATTAGTTATACCTCAGAGAACCTGGTGATATGATATCTAAAATAGAAAACATGCCCTTTAATCCTGAGCAGGAATTGTTAGTCACACTTGACATAGAGGCCTTGTATACGAACATACCTCAGTGTCAGGCTAGAGAATCAGTAGCCTCACTCCTCAATATAACACCAGGTGATAGGCCAAATGATTTCATTTTAGAATGTTTAGAAATCGTACTATACAATAACTTCTTGGAATTCAATGAAAACACATACCAACAAATCAAAGGGACGAGCATGGGAGCATCTTGTGCTCCCAGCATAGCCAACATTTATATGGGCGAGTATGAACAAAAACATATCTTCAATGAGGCAGCACCATTCTTTGAAAATGTAAAAGCACGGCGAAGAGTCATAGACAATATTTTGTTCGTATTGGCAGGGGACATCATCACACTTCAAGAATTAATTGAATGGTTTAATGCTAGTAATGCAAATCTGAAATTTACAGCTAAGTTCAGTAACAAAGAGGTAGAATTCTTAGACATACTTATCTCAGGAGACACAGGAGCATTACAAGTTAGCTTCTACAGGAAGCCTACAGCAAAAATACCATCTTACAACACAATAGTTTCCACCATTCCAGCCAAAAAGACTCAATACCATTTGGTGAGTTCTTAAGAATACAGCAAAACTGTTCTAACATGCAGGATTTTATCACACATGGGGAACTCCTGAAGAAACAACTCTTGAAACGCAGATATCCCAAATGCTTAGTTAAATCATCGTTCAAGCAAGCAAAATACTACAATGCGATGCATTGTTACAGGGAACAGCCGTAAAAAATGAAGATCAGCTAGTATGTGTAATAAATCACTCCAATCTGAACTTTAAGATAAGAAGGATTCTTGATAAAAACTGGAAGATATTGAATGTCAATGAAGATGGTGACAGATTACACAAACCAAGGCTAGCATACAGGAGAAACCATAATTTAAAAGACAAGCTAGTACACACCAGGAGTAGACTAAAAACAACAATCACACAAGGTTCTATCACTGGCCTCTCACCCATAAAAGGCAACCATAGATGTGGCACATGACATGCATGTGATTCAGCCATCATTACACAATGCTGGGAATACAAAGACAGAAAAGTTCAATTGAATGATATGACCAATTGTAAAAGTAAAAACATCATATACCTGCATAATATGCCCATGCAATCTAGGCTATGTCGGCGAGACAGGTAGAGAGTGAAGAACCTGGCATAGTGAACATAAATCAGCAGTACGAACTGAGAAGCTGAATGCCCCCTTAGTTCAACACTGCCAGAAGAATCACATGGACAATGACTTGAGATGGCTTATTTTAGAAAAGGTCAGGTCCAAACTAGGACTATTAGCAGAAGAAACTCACAAATAGAGAGAAACTCACTGGATTTTCCCACTGAACACAGTGCAAGAGGGGCTAAATGAAGAGATAATATGGAAGGTCACTTAATTTTGACTGTTACTGTATATCAGATGATATATATTTTTCTTGGCTGTACTTATACAACTAATATATCCTCTATGTCCTGATATTATGTAGATCAAACGTTTATGTATGAAATCTCCCAAATTGTTGCTTGTTAGATAAAGCAGCCATATTACAGCATTACTGTACTCCTTTTGGTTAAAATAGATTGAACTACTTTAACGTTCAATAAACTATCCTAGCGGACAACGATAGTGAGAATATTTAGCCCGCTAGAAGACATTATGTGTTTAATAAACACAAACTTTTCTCTCTATACTGGTAGTCTGTAGGCTGAATCTGAATGAAAAATAGCCAACCTTTTGTGAACATCTTGAATGTCTAATTATTCCTACTAATATCTGGGTTGCATGATACCAATGCGACCATGTAAAACATATTCCAACATTGTGTCGATTACTGCCCACATCTCTATTATCTCACATTTCAATTCATGAATATTATTTACCTAGAATTAGTACTTGAGCTTACAATAAGAGTTATTCTTCCCACAATATTATGTAGATAATATTTACGTAGAAGATAATATCCTAAATAGAAAGATGCAAATAGAAAAGACATTTTGGGGCGAGCCCAGGACGGGACACACGAGTGCATTATCGTCTTCCCCAAGGAGGGGAAGCGGAGATCCCTATACTCCACGTTGAGTGGGGAGTTACTGCCATTCTAGGGTCAGAAGTACTTTTACAGGACCTACTGATGATGCGCAGTGATGGTGCTTTGGCACCAGGATGTATTTACATAATGTGCACTGCGGATAATATTTTGTGTGCATAACCTATGGTGTAGTGTAGGCCTAAGGTGGGCTGATGTGATTATGATGTTTTGCATAATATGCTACACTGGGGAAAGCTATGATGTTCATGCCTCATGATTTATGCATAATGTGTTTATGCTAAGTACAATGTTACCAGTAGTTACTGGTTGTTTTCACTACCTGTGAGTTGAGATGGTTATGACAGTGGCCCGATTGGCCCTGTAGTGTATATAATCCCTGTAAAGTAATACCTAGTGCCAGTTGGCACAATGTATATATGTGATTACATTCTAATGTGTTTTTATGCATAATACAAAGGCTATTTTTGATATAACCTTGTGTGGGGTTTCTTTTGTGGTGTGCCCAGTATGTCGCTGCTGTGTTTTTGTGTCGCGCATACGCTTTATACATTGAATCTGGGATAAGCCTGACTGCTCATGCCAAGCTACCAAGGGGGTGAGCAGGGGTTATCTTCAGCATGTAACTCCCTTGCCCTGACTAGAGTGTTGTTTCTGCCTAGCTGAGGCGCATGCTTTATCCAACTAGAAATCCCATTTCTAACATTGGTTGTCAGTGGTGAGGATAAGACTTGCGTTTGCGCAGTACCACAGTGGCGCATGGTTGCACTACAAACTCTGCATTTAGACAAAATCACGTTTTTGGGGATTTTCCAGATTTTTTAATTTCTCCTCAAAGTGTCATTGTGAATTGAGTACTCCTGCTTCAGGTCTGATGCCTAGGTCTCTTGTGTTGCACTGCTGCTTGTGTACCTCGCCAGAATGTGGTTGGTCTATGATGAAGATGACCTATATTTCTACACTGCGGAGGATGTAAAGGGTCTCTTCAGGGAGAGAGGGATACCAGTAGAGGGCAACTTTCGCCTAGAGCTGTTTCGCTTTGAAAGAAAGAGCAGGGGAGCAGCCTTAGAGACCAGCGAGGACCCTGTTTATTACCCACCCGCATACTTAAGTGGGGGTTATGAGGGAGATTCTGAAGAGGAAGAAGAAAATGACAGGGCAGGGATGCCAGTAGGTAGTGAGGACCCCGTAGAGATGGAGTCCCTTCCTGGGTCTTGTGCCAGGGGTAGTGCCCTATCCCTTTCTTGGTCCCCAGAGGAGTTGGCGGATAAGCAGAAGGAAAGGGAGCACCAGCTGGAGTTAGAGAAGCTCAAATTGGAGCATGCCAAGCTAGGTGCAGAGCCAGCGCAGCTATCGGTGGAGGAGAAAAAGCTAGAGACTGAAAGGTTCCTAGCGCAGGAGAGGATGGCAGAGAGGGCCTTTGCCAGAGAGAAGCTAGCTCTAGAGGATAGGTTATCCACTGAGGGTAGTTCTAGTGTTCTGGATTCACCAATGAGGGTGGAGTCCAGTGGTGGCAGCAATATGGAGTCCAGTGTAGGATATTCCACACCCAGATCCCAGAGCATGGTACTTAGTTCCCAGGAAGAGGGTGTCACACCTGAAGGGTATAGGTTGAGGTTCAGGGGCCATAGGAAACGGTCTCACCAGTCTTGGGGGGAGTTTGTGGATGAATGTTGTGATGCACTGGAAGGTTGGGTGATGGGTAGCATTGCAAGCAATTTTGAAGGGCTGTTTAATCTGATTTTCAGAGAGTACATGTTCCATTGTTGTTTTCCAGGGTTAGGCCAACACCTGTTGGAGTGTGAGTTCTATGATCCCAGGGAGCTTGCACAGGAGGCAGACCTCTGGGTGAGTGCCAGAGGGTCTGAGAAGGCATTTGGGAGTGACCCTAAGGGGACTGGCTCAGGTATTTCCCAACCAAGAGTGGTGGAAAAGGTTCTTAGTAGCCCAGATAGGTCCTGGTGTAGTGGGAGGGGTGTAGGGACTCACGTCCTGTCTAAGCAGAGAAGGAGTGAGAATGGGATGTGTCCCAAGGTGCCCGAAACCCAGTCTCAGGGCCTGGAGGGTACCCTAAGTGAACACCAGGTGGGGAGCCTAGGCTATACTGGTACGCCATCCATTGAGGGGGATCTCCTAGTGTCAGGAGAATATGGAGCATCTGTAAGCAGAGCTCCACCAGTTCTTGTGTCTGGTGGTGCCACTCCTGAGTGAAGGGTGCAGAAGACCAGATGGAGGGGTGAGAGGGGATGCGGTCCCCAGTGGGAGAACCAATGGGTCAGGGGCCAGCCATATGGGCTGAGCCTCCTAGGAGTGACCATGGTGACACCACTTCTGTTTTGGGGGGTCTTCGCGCACTGTCAGATGGACAGGGGTCTGGAGATCAGCGCCAGGCAGACTGTGACGCAAAACATGAGTTATGTGTTACCCTCGGGGGGCATGTGTGCTCCCAAGTAAGTCCTGGTGTCCCAGACAGGTGCTCAGCCACTGGGTGTAGTCGCTGGGTTGGGAGGCCAGGTTCAGGAAGTTATGCCTGACCTGGAGGGAAGGACATCTGTAAGCAGTGTCCCTACCGTTTTGTCTTCTGGGGGTACCACTCTAGGTGGGAGGGTGCAGAACTCTGGAAGGGGCTGCAGAGGGAGGGAGTCTTTGCCTCTGACCCCGGCTCAACCTGAGGGTTTGGTCCCTAGGTTGGGAGACCAGTTGCAGGGTCACGGTCCTAAACTGGTGGGAGAATTGTGTGGGAGGGCTGATTCCAGCATCCTGACAGTTTTGTGTTCTGAGGGTGCCTCTCCTAGGAGGAGAGTGCGGAACCCCAGAAGGAGAGGTAGGGGGAGGAGAGCCTTGCACGTGACCTCTGGTCAGCCTGATCGTGCAGACCCTGGGTTGAGGGATCAGTGGCAGTTTAGAACTGCCCTGATGAGAGGTAGAGTGGAGAATGGATACTATGTACCTGGGGTTACTGCCCCCCACTCTGTGAGATGGCAAGGACCAGAGACATCTGGATGGCCTAGGGCCTGGTCCTGGCCGCGGACAGCTAAGGTGTCTCAGTGGGGAAGCTTAGTTGGTCCTGGGTGCTTAGACAGAGGGAACCTTAGACAGAGGGAACCACATGGGTTCAGATTGGCGTAGAACTGGAGTGTGCCCCTGCAGTTGTGGGCCCACGTCTGTGTTCTATCGCCCCAAGCAGAGAAGTCCATCAAGGTATTGATTGGTCTACCCTGGCTTTAGGCTGGAAGGGGGTTGTGTTAGACTTGGCCCTTTTTTGTAGGGTCATTCCTGAACTTTTTGCCTTCCTCCTAGTACTTTGTCTGACCTGGTGTTGGTGGTTTTAGGACTCTGGGCACTTTATCACTGCTCTTCAGTGTGAAAGTGCATGTGCTCTCTATGGTAAACGTGGTAAGATTGGTCTACACCTGTTTTGCGTATTTAATTTAATCAGTCGCTTGTAAAGTGGTATCAGAGATACCCAGGGCCAGTAAATTAAATGCTACTGGTGGGCTTGCAGCGCTACTTGCGCCACCCACCAAAGTAGCCTTTCAAACCTGTCTAATTCCTCTGCCATTGCAGGGCCTGCACGCACAGTTTGCTGCCACTGTGGCGTGGCACATGAAGTGGGTGCCACGTCTGTGACTCCCCTTTTACTGCATATCAGTCACCCCTAAGGTAGGCCCTAGCTAGCCCTATGGGCAGGGTGCGCTCTAGGTAAAAGGTAGGAAATGTGCCTTAACTGTGTGGCATGTCCTGGTAGTGACAAACAGCCATTTTGGTTTCTCACTACTGTGAGGCTGCCCTCTCATAGGAATGCATTGGGGATTCCCTATTATGTGTTTCAGTGGTAATTCCTGACATGAGAGGAGAAGCATGATCAGGTTTGGTATGTTTGGAATAGTGGTGATAAATGCTGCGTAATGGGGTTCGCAGATTTATTATCACTATTTTAGAAATGCCACTTTTAGAAGTGGGCATTTCTGTTTGCTATATGTCTTTGTGCCTGCCTGTTGTGTATTGCATGTCTGGCTCCGGATGACAGGGGCTGGGGAGGTGCAGTAGCTCCAGAGGGGCTGGGTGAGTCAGCGCTAGGCTGAATAGGCCGATATGCATTTGGAGTAGTGGGAGGAGTAGCACCTGGACCTGAATAGGACTGTGCCTGCCTTCCACAATGCTGGCTCCGCCCCCCTGTGGTATGTCTGGGTCCAGAGCCTACACTGACAAAGGAGGTTGTTGTGCACTGTAAAGATGTTTTTAAGTGCCCCTCCAGAACTAGTTTGGACTGGGCTTAGGCCTGTGCCAGGGGGAAGAGCAAAGGCACTAACTGATATAAATACTGGGGCTGTGACCCCATGTTTTGGCTGAACTTTGTGCTTACTTGGAGCTGAAGGATTGCTGGGCGTTACGAGGTACCGCCATGGGACCCAGATGCTGTCTCCTGGGGATCCCTACATGCTGGCCTACCTGTGCCCAGCTCTGTCCTGTGTGGCCGGAAGCCAGGAGCGTGAGGAGCACCTTCACAATGGTTGTGCCCCTCAGTGCTGTGCCCCTCATCTAAAGTGCATGATCGGCGCCTTTCTGAAATTACTTTTCCCGAGCACGAGAGGGGGGCTTCAACTTTGCCTGTGATGAGAGCTGTGATCAGGAAGTCAGGCGGCCGTTGTCTGGTTGTGGGCGGAGCTCCGGAAAGAAGGGGGAAGCCTTGGAGCTAGCGCGTGCAGCGCTGCTCATGCCTGGTGTATGTCCGCAAAGAGAGAGGGGAGCTGAGGCCAGAAGTGCTCTCCTTCTCTCTCACCTTCCTGAGATCCTCTTGCCTGTCGCCAGTCGCCCTGCATTTGAACTATGTCTCGGCGGGAAGCGGGACACGGAGTCGCCGGAAGTCAGGCAACTTCTGTGCCTGGTTGTGGCCGGGGCCGGCCGGATCATCAAAGCCGGAGCCTCACAGACTTTTGTGGCCAAGAAGAAGAGACAAAATGCCGCAGTGCCATGGCCTTGGGCATCGAGAGGCCAGCCAGCAGCTTTTGGGGGCCTGACTCACTGAAGTGAGGGTGAGTCCGGACGTTGGAGAAATTGCCTGTGCGGGGGGACCAAGTGATGTCCTCCCGCCCTTGCGAGCATTTCGTTACCTGTTGATAACAGTGCAGCCCCCTTTGCATTGCGTGCATTGTTGCTGCTGCATTGGCAGCCAAGGGGCCAGTTTGGGAGCCTCATGTTGAAAGGGGCATTTCGGGGCAAGCCCAGGACGGGGCCCCGAGGGGAAACATCCTTTACCACGAAACCATTACAACGCGGTATGGTTACATCGTGGTTTTGACAACGCAAGTCGTTACATCGACTTGCACTGGAGGGAGCTCTAGACTAAGGAATAGTCTGAATTAGTATTCCAACACCTTCCCTACTGTACGTAGACTGGAGTTGGAATAGTAATTCACACTATTCCTAAGTCCAGCGCCCTCCAGCGCAAGTCGATGTAACGACTTGCGTTGTCAACACCGCAATGTAACATACCGCGTTGTGATGGTACGCGTTGTATCATCATACATTCGGCCCCGAGTGCATTATCGCCTTCCCCAAGGAGGGGCAGCGGAGATCCCTATATTCTAGGGTCAGAAGTACTTTTACGGGATGTACTGATGATGTGCAGTAATGGTGCATTGGCACCCGGGTGTATTTACATAATGTGCTCTGCGGATGATGTTGTGTGCGCATAACCTATGGTGTAGTGTAGGCCTAAGGTGGGCCTGATGTGATTATGATGATTTGCATAATATGCTACACTGGGTAATGCTATGATGTTCATGCCTCATGATTTATGTATAATGTGTTTATGCTAAGTATAATGTTACCAGTAGTTACTGGTTGTTTTCACTACCTGTGAGTTGTGATGGTTATGACTGTTGCCCGATTGGCCCTGTAGTGTATATAATCTCTGTAAAGTCATACCTAGTGCCAGGCGGCACAGTGTATATATGTGATTATGTTCCAATGTGTTTTTATGCATAATACCAAGGCTATTTTTGATATAACCTTGTGTGGAGTTTCTTTTGTGGTGTGCCTAGTGTGTCGCTGCTGTGTGTATGTGTGTTGCGCAAACGCTTTACACATTGCCTCTGGGATAAGCCTGACTGCTTATCATGCTGTTCATGATTCAGGTCCGAAATACCTGAACTTGAGGATCCGAGAATACTGTCCCTCGAGATCCCTGCACTCCATGAATGTTAGCCGTCTGATTGTTCCGTTCTCTAAGAAAAAGAGGCAAGGGGCTCTTCCTTCTCCTTTTTGGTAACTCCTTGCTTGAACCAGCTCCCTTTTTAATTAAGAAACAATATGAATCAGAATGCATTTAGGAACTTGCTTATTTATTTAGCAACTAATGCTTCTGTACCAGGACACTCTTGAGTAGCCATGCGCTTTAGAAGTTCATTCATTCATTCATTCATTCATCAGCCAGGAAGGACACAAGTAGCCCATTGGCTAGTGACCACTGCATCCCCAGAGGACATTTTCTGGGGATAAATATGGCACAGCTGGCACCCAGATCTCAGATCACATCTAGACTTGAGAGAGGACTGAAGAAAGACTGCCCTGCTGTTCTGTGGACCCAGCAAAGAGAGGCTGCACCAAAGACCAGACTGCACCTGCTGCTTCTGTGTTAGCAAAGGGAGGACTGTGCGTGGCTTGAGTAAAAGTTGTCTCCGAGCCCCAGACAGAACAGGTGACTCCAAGAGTCAGCTGCTCTCAGCAAATGTGGAAGAAAAGTGGAAGAAATCCACATTGGCTAGTCACAACATACCACTGACGTGCAGCCTCGGAGACTGAGTGTCATCACTCACAAGTTGCACACAAGTCCGCTGGACCCTGGAGAGTCAACAGAGTACAGTTTGGTTGCCCATGAGGGATACTAGCCTCGACCAAAGGGAACCTCTAGTTTCAGTGTGACCAGAGACCAGTAATCCAGTGGCAACTGCACTTTTGCTGGACCCCACCAGGACTTTGAGGTACTTCAACCTCTTCAACCAAAGTCTCCCCACCAAGGCTGAGGACTGCGGAATAGCCCTGAGAAGCCCGTAGTCGACTATACAGCAGTCTCAGCATCCTACAGCATCTTCATCATCCTGTATCCCACAGCACCACTCCATTGATGCCTATGGCAGTTCGCCCATAGAGCCTGGAACTGGACTGGAGACTGCTTTGGTGACAAGGTAACTGTTCTATAAATCGTCACTGGCCCTCTTGACTTGCTCCCAGCTGGAGTTGAAAAATGCCCTCTAATTCAAATGCTAATATGGGTACCCACAAATTTGGAGATGTGCAAATAACCACTGCTTCTAAGCTTTATATTTTGATTATATTTCGGAAATATATAGGTTTCCTTGATACCTATTTTTCACTCTTATATTTTCACAACTAAATTGCTGTATACCCGGTACACAATGAAAAACCATTGCAAGGTGCAGCTCAGTTATTAGCTCTGAGTACCTTGGGAGCTTGGTCAACCTATAAATCCTATATATACCCACATCCGGAAGGGTCCAGCGGACATAACAATATATTGCCTTCAGCATCTGCCATACTTAGAAGAAGTTACAGGTGAGAACGTAGGCACAAATGGCTGTTTTTTCAACTCAGTTTCAATAGTTTTTAATTTCAACTGTTAGTTTCCATAGGAAAACCTTGAAAGATCTAAACAAATGACCCGTTGCTGAATTTTCTCTACTTTTAGGCAATGTATAGCTTTCCCGGGTCCATTATTAGTTTCACACCAATTTTTACCACTTCTAGAAGGAGGCTGGAAGCACAAAAAATAGGAAAAATATGCTATGTCCCGGTAAATTGCCAAAACTGTACAAAAGTTTGGCTTTCTCGCAAAATTCTGCCTGTTCCTGAAAGCTGGAGAGATGGTGATTCTAGCACTGCAAACCCTTCATTGATACAATTTGCAGGGATAAACAAGCATTTGCAATGCAATTGGTCTCGCATATACGCAAGTTTGAGCTATTGGCATTGTAAACTACAATGCCTTTTATTTATGTTTTGGGTTTTAAAACATAAATAAAAGCCATTGTCATTTACAATACTAATAGCTTAAACTCTCGCAAATGCGAGACCTATTGCATTGCAATAAAGGGCCTTCTCGTTAGATTGTAAATATCAGAGGAAGAGACCGGCCTGCGACGTCTTCAAAGTAGTGATAAATAGTGCAGTGAAGAAGATGTGTAAGTGTTGTAAATTACACAGACACAAAGTGTGATGTGAGAGTTGCATATGATCCGAGCTATAAACACTAACAAAGCACTCCAACACATTTCGCTCTGTGATTACACTGTTGCGGCTCAGGAAGAAGAGCGGGGAGGGGGCTATTTCCTGCCCTCTCCGTGATTTGAGTGTGCAGTGTGGCATTCCGTAAGGTCATTGCTATCTTTGGTCTAATAAGGCATGGAGGGAGGGAGGGATGCATGCTCCAGCCTCATACAGTGCCCCTGCTATTACTAGTGAGCAAGAGGCACTGAGGTGGTGGTATTGGTGGTGGTGGTGGTATTGGTGGCGGTGGTATTGGTGGTGGTATTGGTGGTACTGGTACTGGTATTGGTGGTGGTGGTGGTGTACTGGTATTGGTGGTGGGGGTATTGGTGGTGGGGGTACTGGTGGTTGTGGTATTGGTGGTGGTATTGGTGGCAGTGGTGGAATTGGTGGTGGTGGTATTGGTGGTGGTGGTATTGGTGGTGGTATTGGTGTGGTGGTGGCATCAGTGGTATTTGTGGTGGTATTGGTGGCGGTATTGTTGGTGGTGGTATTGGTGGTGGTGGTGGTACTGGTAGTACTGGTATTGGTGGTGGTGGGATTGGTGGTGGTGGTATTGGTGGTGGTATTGGTGGTGGTGGTATTGGTGGGGGTATTGGTGATGGGGGTATTGGTGGTGGGGGTATTGGTGGTGGTGTTGGTGGTGGTATTCTTGTTAATAAAACAGGCTTTTGAAAACAACACGTCAGGTGGCTTTAGTGCAGTGACATGTAAAACAGATGTTCTGTTGTCAGCTTCAGCCCATTAGCACACAATTATGTGCTACCTGGAATTCACATGACTTAATTCGCTAATCATTTCTAAATCCATTTTACTTGGGGGGATTGAAACAGACACAAGATAATGCCGGGTTAAAGTGATTGAAAGCGGGTGCCATGTTACTGGCTGGCCATGCTGCTTAAAAAAATACAAGCGGTTTCAGTTGAAGCAACGCACGCCCGGCCTGCAGTAAGAGAAATTCAATAAAGTAAATAGTGCTCACAGACTAAATAACAGGTCCTGTGTAACAACCGAAGTAAGGGGGCCAGTAGCCATGGGAGGTTACAAATGAAGACAAGGCCGTACTAAGGAGGGACTAACAAGCCTATTAACGAATCGGAAGGCAGCATTTACCAAAGACAATGACACAAGCCAATGTAAAATATGGGCGGAGAGTGGGCACATCTTCTCTCCCATACTCTACAACAGCAGTCTCGCAGAGCGAGCAGTGCATGTGCGCTGCTGCTAGGCTCGACCTAAAAAAAGGCCTATCTGAGCACACACTTTGGGAAAGGAAAAAAAAAAAAGAAGAAAAAAAAAGGATACGCCTATCGAAGGACAAGCTTGGTAAGGAAAGATATGCCTCTCTGTGGACATGAAAGTTAGGAAATGTATGCCTCTATGAGGACAGGATGGGCAAGGAAAATATGCATTTCTGTGGATAAGCTAGGTAGGAAAATATACACGTCTCCAAGGACAGGATAGGTAAGAAGAGGTACGCCTCTCTGAAGACAAGATGGTATGGAAACATGACTCTCAGAGGACTGGTATGGCAAGGAAACATGCCCCTCAAGCATTGAAACAAAAAAATCCCAATTAGACTAGTTGGGCCACTTTGAATTTCATGGATAAAACTTGATCAAAATGAAGTAGGTTCATGACTGTCTTGCGTGGATATGGACATTGTGCCAGGTTAAAGACCAAGAACCTGTGTCCCCGAAGGTTTTATTGGTCACCTAGTGAGAGGACCTCCGTTTTAGAGGGGTTCAGTTTTCGTTTATTTCTTTGCAGCACTTAATAACTGCATTCTGTGGGCTGCAGAATAGTTGCATCATGTGTTAGGCATCATTTGCTTTGTTCTATGAAGAAAATCCAAGGGATCTGATCACAGGTTTCAGGAGGTCCTAGACAGGTGTTGAAAAAGAACCAGTTACTTACTTTCTGGAAAGCTCTCTTTCCGATGGATACAGATTCCTCACTTTGTGAATACTCCCAGATGACAGAATGGATCTGGAGATTTGTTCTTCAGCAATCCTGGGGAACTAATCCAAATGTGTTGCCAAAAGGCCAAACTTGTGCCAACTGCACTACTCAGGTCATCAGAACTGCAGGCAAGATACTGGCTACCATATCCCACAACTCATGCGAATAACGCCCCAGGAGGTAACTCGAGTTTACGGATTTGAGGGCAAGGCTGGCAGAAGAGAACAGAAGTCTGCCAAAAGCTTTTATGTTTTTTGACTCCCTGTCCAGCGGGGTGGTCTGAAACATGTAGGGATTGAGTTTACTGGTATAGTCGTATACTACCAGGCTCCGGTGTTGGGTGCTGCAGCAGAAAAAATGGGTCTGGTTGAGCCAATCTCTCTCTTCTGGTTATTTGCCGATTTACTGATGGGCAATATCCTGGCTTTGCCCCGGAGTCTCTCCATCAATGCCTCACTGAAAGGAAGGAGAGGTTCTTGTGAGGTCTACTCTGGTTGCAAGACTTCTGTACGCACCTTTGTTTAACTTCCACTGATGGAAGTTGTAAGTACTTTTACTGCTCTCCTGATAATCATCATGAAGAAGGCAGTCTTCAGTGGGAGGGCCAGGAGGAGAGAGCATGCCAGTATTTGGTGATGTGTCTAGGCCATTGACACTGGGTAAATCGAGAAACAGATTCTCATCAGTGTATACCTGGGAACTGTTGTACCATAGTCGCCTTGCAGTTCCTCTCTAGTGTAAGGAAACAGCATCAGAATCTGAGTTGGACTGGACTTCGGGGTTGCGATTTCAAACGAGTTCACAGTGAATTAGCTCCAGCGTCCAAAAGGGCTATTGACTCCACGTCCAGAGATGGTATCGACGCATGGGGAACCGGCACCAGTCTCAGTGCAGTATGCAGTGTCAGCGAGGCTGTTGGCCCTGGAGCCGGGGCAGACTCGAGAGGAACAGTCGGCCTCTGGGAAAAATCCACCGACTGTAACCCAACTGGAAGACTCCTTAGATCCCTAGGGCCCCCAGGCATGCCAAAGGGATCCGCTGGAGTATCAAAAATCTGCAGCATGGCCTCTTTGAAAACCTGGATTCACTGCAGCATCACTGATGGATCCAGGAACTTTAGTTGGATTGGGACTGAAGCTGGGACTGGTTCTTCAGTCGGAGATCAAAACCACGCCTTCTAAATACCTTGACATCTGCATGACTTCTCTTGCTTAGTGTGGCAGGAAGAAGGGGAGCACTGTTTAGACTTCTTAAGCCTCCTTTTCTTGGAATTACCTGACGACTTTGAACGTGACACCATCCTTTCTCAGGAACAGTCTTGGGAGCAAGAAAGCAGCCTCGACTTAGGAAGGATTGGAAGGCCCAATCCTAATCTATGATGATCGGCGATTTAAGAGTTTTGGCTCATGGTCCCAGGTGGCATTCTGATTCCTCCGAGCACAGTCGTGCCATGACTGAGTCATGCAAGGAGCTCAGAAATGAGAAACAGGCCTTATGGTGGTCCATCATGGACATCTGTTTGTGACAGTCCTCACAGGTCGTTTTAAAAGGAGACACGTTCCTTGCACACCGGAAAACCTTTGAAAACGTTTTCTGCCAGGTGAACAGAAGTGAGGGAGCAATCTCTGGATCTGCAGTGGCAGGCGCAGAAAGAAAGGAACTAATATTGACACACAGAATCAGTGGTTATATGGTGGCTCGATGTCACTGGCGAGGCCCCCTCCCGCCCCAACCACCCGGGAGGGGGCCGTGCCATCTCAGAAAAGAACACCCTCCGCCTCACCACCTCCAGCGAAACTTTCCCCTCCGCCGAACACCTGCACTTCCTGATCCAGACCAGCCCCTACTCCACACTCCGCGGAACCCTTGTCTACAGACCCCCCAGTCCCCAGGCCCCCTTCACCGCCACCATCACTGACCTCATCGCACCCCACGCCATAGCCTCAATGAACTACATACTCATCGGAGACCTGAACTTCCACCTCGACAACCCCAGCGACCCCAACTCTACCACCCTCCGGGACAACCTCGCCAACATCGGACTCACCCTCGACCCCATCTTCGCAGCAGGAAACAGCATCCACTTCAGCCACACAACGCAACCCCCATGGACCGACCACCACTGCGTACATTTCACGGTCGACAAACCGAAGGCACCCAAACCAGCCCCACGCCCACCACGAAGGAACTGGAGCAAGGTCACCAATGAGCAACTCAACTCCACCCTCACCCGAGACAAGCACACCCCGGCATCTGACGCCAACGCCGCAGCCAGAGAACTCCACACTTGGATCTCCAACTGCGCAGACAAGCTCGCCCCACTACGCAACACCGACAAACAGCGCCCCAGAAAAGCCGCCTGGTTCACCACCGATCTCCAAGAAGCCAGACGCACCTGCAGGCGCCTGGAGAAGAACTGGAGAAATGCCAAGACACCAGAAAACTACACCACCTACAAGGATGCCATGACCGACTACCACAACCGAATCAGAACCACCAAGAGGACCTTCATCCACACCAAAATCCTCACCAAATCCACCAACTCCAAGGAACTCTTCATTGTCATCCAGGAATTCACCAACCCTCGCAGCGAGGCCACAGACATCACCCCATCCCAAGACCTCTGGGACAAGCTTGGAACATACTTCTACCTCAAGATCAAAAACATCTGCGACAACTTCATCGACCCTCCACCTTACGCCACAGCCGGCCTGCCCCCCTGACGCACCGGCCAGCCCACCATCTCTACCTGGATGCTGATCACAGTCGAAGACACCACCTCAACCATGAAAGGCATCCACTCAGGGGCACCCACCGACCCCTGCCCCCCACACATCTAGCACAGAGCCGCCGCCACCATGGCACCCGAACTACAACGCACCATCAACACCACCCTCGAAACAGGCACCTTCCCAGATGACTGGAAACGCGCAGAAGTCAGGCCCCTGCTCAAGAAGCCGTCAGCTGACCCCACCGACCTCAAGAACTACCGGCCCATCTCGCTCCTCCCCTACGCACCCAAAGTTGCAGAGAAAACAGTCAACAAGGAACTGACATGATTCATCGAAGACAATGCCATCCTCGACCCGACCCAATACGGTTTCCGAAGCAGCCACTGCACAGAGACCGCCCTACTCGCCGCCACAGATGACATCCTCACCCTCCTGGACCAAGGCCACTCCGCAGCTTTCATCCTACTCGACCTATCAGCAGCCTTTGACACTGTCTACCACCGCACACTTGTCGCCAGACTACACGACGCCGGCATACAAGGAATAGCCCTACACTGGATCCGATCATTCCTCATCGGAAGAAGCCAAAGAATTAGACTGCCGCCCTTCCTCTCAGACCCCACGGTAATCACCTGCGGACTCCCACAGGGATCATCGCTGAGCCCGACCCTCTTCAACATCTACATGGCCCCCCTCACCGCCATCATCCAACAACACGGCCTCAACATCGTCTCCTACGCCGATGACACCCAGCTCATCCTCTCCCTCACCAAAGACCCCGTCACCGCCAGACTCAACTTCCAGAAAGGAATGCAGGAGGTCGCCATCTGGATGACCAACAGCTGCCTCAAGGTCAACACCGAGAAGACAGAAGTCCTCGTACTCGGAACCACCCCTTCAGCATGGGACAACACCTGGTGGCCGTCAGCCCTCGGAAACCCACCGACCCCCTCGGACCACGCCAAAAACCTCGGCATCGCACTCGACTCATCCCTCACCATGAACTGACAGGTCAATGCCCTTGCCTCCAACTGCTTCAACACCCTCTGCATCCTCCGCAAGACCTTCAAATGGATCCCCCCAGAATCAAGAAAGACAGTCACCCACGCACTCATCACCAGCAGAATGGACTATGGAAACGCACTATATGCCGGCATGAACAAGTCCCTACTCCGAAAACTCCAAACGATACAGAATACCACCGCCCAACTAGTCCTCGGCATACATCGGCACGAACACGTCAACCAACACCTTCGAACGCTCCACTGGCTCCCCGTGTCAGAAGAGTCACCTTCAAAATCCTCACCCACGCCTACAAATGCCTGCACAACACCGGACCCAAATACCTCAATGACAGAATCAACTTCCACGTATCCAAAAGGAACCTCCGATCTTCCAACCTCGCACTGATCGAAACGCCACACATCCGCAGAGCCAGAGCAGGCGGAAGATCCTTCTCTTACATTGCGGCCAAAACCTGGAACGAGCTCCCGACAGACATTAGACTCGCCCCCTCCCTGAACACCTTCAGGAAGTCCCTCAAGACCTGGCTCTTCGGCTAATGGAGTTGCGAACCCCCCCCCACCCTCAGCGCCTTAAGACCCTGACGGCTGAGTAGCGCGCTCAACAAACCCCTGATTGATTGATTGATTGGCTTCCGGGATGGGCCAGACCAAAAGTGCAGCAGCACAACACCTGGAGGCAATTGTTGATGAAAAAGTCTCTGCATCCAATCTGGCATCTGTGGGTACTTCAGAAAGAGAAGTATCTGCGGTTAGAAATACCCGTCAGAACAAAGGTGCCAAGAAGGAGCTTTGGGAAATGCCATAGTGTTAAAGAACACATGTCCGCATGAAAGATGGTAGGCCTACCCCCAAGAAAGGATCCTACACAAAGGACTGCACTAACTCGGGTCTGTCCTTTAGTCACAGGCTGGCGAGACGATACACTAGCACTACTTGGTTCACCCTGTCTAATGACGTCAGCGGGATCGTCTCCAAGAGTAGAGATCAATAACAACTCAGTCAGTGATGGCCCACCTCTGATGCCCCATCTACATTTACAATCCTCCTATTACCGTCATTAACCTCCATCTGGTTAACCATGTGCTCAGATCATTTGAGTTACTTGACCTGGTATCCCGGAACACCCCCAACAACCAGCTCACCTTACCATACTGATTTCAAATGTTTCATTACCTGACCACCCTCCCGCGAAACTGTGTCCGTTTCATACAGTAGCTTAACTCACTCCCCTATCCCCTGGTAGCATTTGTTTAGGGTGCCTGAGCTCTATTTAATGAGATCTGTACTCCTTTGCAACCATTATTTCACCCCATGTTACACCCACTATTTCACGTTCAACCTGTATTCTAAACTTATATACATACCCACTTGTTGTCATGTACAACCGACAAGCTTCTACATTTCAATATTTTACAAACAGAAATATTGTCCTCATACCAGTTCAGTTATGACATGCATTACGTTTATTCCATTTCAGTTAAAGCTGCGTCACAGAGCACTTGTGCAAAAGCTAAGGGGATCGCTACAAGAACTCAGGGCCAAATGGGAAGGAGATAAGGGCAGAATATTGGAGGAGATCACAGGGGAAAGAATCCTTACACGAGCTTCCCGAATATCTAGAAATGCTAGGGTCCAATGAATTCACTTCACTCCTGAACTTATCAATAACTATTTTCCAAATGCTAGGGATGAATGTCCCTGATGTGAATTGGCCAACTCAAATTTCTACCAAATACCTTGGGACTGCAATAAATAAATGCAGATTAGACACACATTACACTGCTGGTTAGTCAGGAACATAGATTGCACTATAGAGGTATTCCTCTTAGATGCTCCCACCACCATCCTCCCCACCCCCACGCTTCCCTCAAGGAAACTATGCCACTCCAGCATTCATGCATCTATCATCTATCTCCATGCTGCATATGGGATGACGGGGGTTAAATATCTTCTCCCAGATGCCGATTTCTTATGTAGAGTAATTTTGAATATTTTGGAATGCATTCACTTGCAAAAGCCAATATTTAATGTCTGTACATGTTTATGTACAGCACTCTGACACCCATGGGTCATGTTCGCGCTTTATAAAACTCTAAATAAAATAAGATTAACGAATTAACTTACGCTTAAAGTCCCAAACAGTGACATACATATCTATGTCTTTAGATATAAAAAAATATTGCAACAAAACAAACGTACTTTTCAACATCGACATAAACGTTTGGTTCTAGTCACGCCTGGATATGAGTAACTTGCTTCTTAGGGGTCGATTCCGATCTCGGCCGTAAACGCACCTAACAGTATTCGTCCGGAAAAAATACAAGCCGAACGCGTGTTTCCCGACCGATTCGAACACTTGTCCGAACGAACAAGTACGATGCGCATAACAGCCCAGATTCTGAGCGAGCCGTACTCACCCATTTCAGCTCCTGTTCCCCGCCCGAGCCGGATCCGTAAACGCCGATTCGAGTCGCACGGAAGCAAATACACAGCACCTTCCGGCCGGACGAGTACGATGTGCCTGCCGTACACGCCGAACCCGTCGCTACGTCTGGCACGTTTGAGCATCCGGGAGAGCCGTACATAAGCTCCGATTCGCGCCACAAGAAGATCCACGGCTACGAGACTAACAAGCCAGCGACGAGTACGAGTCGAAGACACGCGAAACCCGAACGAGACGACCCAAGCATGAATCCCATCACGCAGGTCCTACCTATACTCTACATCTATTACCGGGACCGGCACGGACGCGTACGGCGCAGACGGTAAGTCAAACACCAACAACACAAACAAATGACACGTACCCGAAATATGTCACACACACATAGGGATGCACAAATGACGTACACCAGCAACAGCATAACCATAGGGGTGGGATGGCCATCACCAATGCCATACACACCCATAGGGGGATGGATGCCTACCACTACCACCACCCCTACTCAGGGGGGCCTGGATGCCTGTCACTACTACCATCCCCACTCATAGGGAGATGGATGCCTACCACTAACACCACCCCTACTCAGGGGGCCTGGATGCCTACCACTACCACCACCCCTACTCAGGGGGCCTGGATGCCTGTCACTACTACCATCCCCACCCTTAGGGGGATGGATGCCTGCCACTACCACCACCCCTACTCAGGGGGCCTGGATGCCTGTCACTACTACCATCCCCACCCTTAGGGGATGGATGCCTGCCACTACCACCACCCCTACTCAGGGGGCCTGGATGCCTGTCTACTACCATCCCCACTCATGGGGGATGGATGCCTACCACTACCACCACCCCTACTCAGGGGGCCTGGATGCCTACCACTCCCACCACCCCTACTCAGGGGGCCTGGATGCCTGTCACTACTACCATCCCCACTCATAGGGGGATGGATGCCTGCCACTACCACCACCCCTACTCATGGGGGCCTGGATGCCTGCCACTACCACCACCCCTACTCAGGGGGCCTGGATGCCTGTCACTACTACCATCCCCACCCTTAGGGGGATGGATGCCTGCCACTACCACCACCCCTACTCAGGGGGCCTGGATGCCTGTCACTACTACCATCCCCACTCATAGGGGGATGGATGCCTACCACTACCACCACCCCTACTCATGGGGGCCTGGATGCCTGTCACTACTACCATCCCCACTCATAGGGGGATGGATGCCTACCACCACCACCACCACCCCTACTCATGGGGGCCTGGATGCCTACCACTCCCACCACCCCTACTCATGGGGGCCTGGATGCCTGCCACTACCACCACCCCTACTCAGGGGGGCCTGGATGCCTGTCACTACTACCATCCCCACTCATTGGGGGCTGGATGCCTACCACTACCACCACCCCTACTCATGGGGGGCTGGATGACTGCTACCACCACCACCCCTACTCAGGGGGTGCTGGATGCCTGCCACTACCACCACCCCTACTCAGGGGGGCCTGGATGCCTGTCACTACTACCATCCCCACTCATAGGGGGATGGATGCCTACCACCACCACCACCCCTACTCATGGGGGGCTAGATGCCTGCCACTACCACCACCCCTACTCATGGGGGGATGGATGCCTGTCACTACCACCACCCCTACTCAGGCGGGGCTGGATGCCTGTCACTACTTCCATCCCCACTCATGGGGGGATGGATGCCTACCACTAACACCACCCTAACACCACCCCTACTCAGGGGGGGCTGGATGCCTGTCACTACTACCATCCCCACTCATAGGGGGATGGATGCCTACCACTACCACCACCCCTACTCATGGGGGGCTGGATGCTTGCCACCACCACCACCCCTACTCAGGGGGTGCTGGATGCCTGCCACTACCACCACCACTACTCAGGGGGGCCTGGATGCCTGTCACTACTATCATCCCCACTCATGGGGGGATGGATGCCTACCACTAACACCACCCTACCACCACCCCTACTCAGGAGGGGCTAGATGCATGCCACTACCAACACCCGTACTCATGGGGCCCTGGATGCCTGTCACTACTACCATCCCCACCGTTAGGGTGGATGGATGCCTGCCACTATGACCACCCCTACTCATGGGTGGCTGGATGCCTGTCACTACTACCATCCCCACCCTTAGGGGGATGGATGCCTACCACTGACACCACCCCTAATCATAGGGGGCTGGATGCCTACCTCTACCACCACCCCTACTCAGGGGGGGCTGGATGCCTGTCACTACTACCATCCCCACTCATAGGGGGATGGATGCCTACCACTACCACCACCCCTACTCATGGGGGCTGGATGCCTGCCACCACCACCACCCCTACTCAGGGGGTGCTGGATGCCTGCCACTACCACCACCCCTACTCAGGGGCCTGGATGCCTGTCACTACTACCATCCCCACTCATGGGGGATGGATGACTACCACTAACACCAACCTACCACCACCCCTACTCAGGGGGGGCTGGATGCCTGCCACTACCACCACCCCTACTCATGGGGCCCTGGATGCCTGTCACTACTACCTTCCCCACCCTTAGTGGGATAGAGGCCTGCCACTACCACCACTCCTACTCATGGGTGGCTGGATGCCTGGCACTACTACCATCCCCACCCTTAGGGGGATGGATGCCTACCACTGACACCACCCCTACTCATAGGGGGCTGGATGCCTGCCACTACCACCACCCCTACTCATAGGACGGGTAATGCATGACACAACCAGCATACTCCCACATAAGGAATGTCTGAAAATTACATCCCCCCAACACCATGACAAGCGTGTGTAGTCTGTGTCAAATGCCTACAACACTGAACATGACATTGAACATACAATGTGACCCCCATCACATGTGTCACACATAAATGTGTGTGGCCTCCACAATGCAAGCCGACCATGACCACTGTGGCAATGGGGCCTAAAGCCCCATCACCACAGTGACCAAAAGGTAAGTGTGGGGTCCATAGCTGATGCACATTTTGAACAGTGTGGCAATGGGGCCTAAAGCCCCATCATCACAGTGACCAAAAGGTAAGTGTGGGGTCCATAGCTGATGCACATTTTGAACAGTGTGGCAATGGGGCCTAAAGCCCCATCATCACAGTGAACAAAAGGTAAGTGTGGGGTCCATAGCTGATGCACATTTTGAACAGTGTGGCAATGGGGCCTAAAGCCCCATCAACACAGTGACCAAAAGGTAAGTGTGGGGTCCATAGCTGATGCACATTTTGAACAGTGTGGCAATGGGGCCTAAAGCCCCATCACCACAGTGACCAAAAGGTAAGTGTGGGGTCCATAGCTGAAGCACATTTTGAACAGTGTGGCAATGGGGCCTAAAGCCCCATCACCACAGTGACCAAAAGGTAAGTGTGGGGTCCATAGCTGAAGCACATTTTGAACAGTGTGGCAATGGGGCCTAAAGCCCCATCACCACAGTGACCAAAAGGTAAGTGTGGGGTCCATAGCTGAAGCACATTTTGAACAGTGTGGCAATGGGGCCCAAAGCCCCATCACCACAGTGACCAAAAGGTAAGTGTAGTCATGGTAAAAGCTGCCAAAGCCAAACTGCATGGATGATTCCTGGTCACACAACAACAAACACATCAGTGGCATAGTAGTGCTTGTGTCCCATAGCAATATAGATTGGGTGAGGCAAACAGTGCAGTGGCAATGAAACATCGTTTTGGCCATGTGCATACAAACATCACCCATGGGGGCTCACATTATCAACATTCACAAATAACACAATGCCATAAGTGACCATCATAATGCAGACCCACATATCTGCACCAATGGACACCCAAATATAGATATCCTGTGGAGACTGTAGATGTCAGGTGAACAAATACCATACCATGGCAGCAATGGGACATACAAACCATGATTATTGTGCTGACTGATGACCTAGGAGTCCCAGGGACAGCAGGGGAAAGCCACCAAAAAACATACAGCCAATGGCACACTCAAGATATGCCAATGCAGTGGTGCAAATGCACAAACACAAACAGGCAGACTCACACTGCATATCAAACACAACAGGTGATGGGGGTGTGTGCCAGTGTCCCCAGGCAACCACACAACACATGAGGAGGCCTGAATTCCAATTACACAGATGTGTATACAGTGCCATACAAAAGTAACTCATGGATCGGATTCCCTATGTGGGCAAACAGGCATTGTTAGATGAGAGGGAGCCCAAATTACACATCACACAAGCTTGTAGGAACAGCAACTAACACAGCAAGAGACAGACCCACCACAGCACTACCCCTAGGGACCCCACATTGTGGTGACACTAGCCTGCATGATAATCCCACTGTGATGACAAAGGTAGATGTCATTCACACTGTGAACCACAGCCATGTGTCCTGAGCAACAAACTACCATCACACCTACACAAGCACAAATCAATCAAAACGGCCTGCCAGTCAAGGCCAATATGGAGGTAGGGGTCTAGCCGTGCAACAACTCACATTTGCACACACTCAACACCACACACCTTGATCTCCACCAATGTGCAGCAGTGAAGCTCACATGGACTGGTGACATTGCACATGCACCCATGACAATCCCAGGGGTGGTGGTGGGAACTGAGGTGCAGAAACCCATCACACATGGCCAGTCAACAAGACTCGTGAATGTCTGACACACTGCACAGTACGCGGTACATGGGCATGACGTGAAATCCACCCCAATCAATGGGATCCCGGCCATAGTCACACACCAATGAAGAAGCCAAGGTGACCCACAAAGAACACATGTAGACAACTTCCAACATTGCAGCTCTCACCCTGAGGAGTGGCAGCAGTCACACACACAACGTGTCACAATCACTGAAAGCTAGCAGAAACTGTAAATTACATGACTTGTGTAACCAACAAGTGCCAAGGGGAATCCTGACTGTGTCCCATCTGCGTTTGCCCACATCCCCAGCCCTGACAACAAAGACAACTAGGGATGACAACCTGATGAACATTAATTTGCCATGCACCCACATCCCGGAGAAACCAGGTCCAAGATGCTGGATGAACACAGAACAACTCAGCAAGCATCACAAACAGGAACATCCGTAGGGACACAGCCTGTGTAGGAAAAGGGAAGGGAACACGCACAGACATGCTTACACAACACACAACACGGACCCAGGCAATGTCACAGGATTACACACTGCCATGAGGGCACTCCACTCCTGTGGAAGGTCCGCTGTGCCAAACCTTGTCTGTGCACGACTCAAACATGTCAGCAGAACACTCGGTCAGTGAGTCAACAACTACAACACACTGAAGGCTCTGCTCACATCAGCCTGGGTACGGGAGTGTCACGTCAGTCATCTGCATACTTCCAAAACACGTGTCAAGCAAGTTGCACTGTATACACAGATGAGTCCTTCAACATTGATGTGCTAAACTGCATGTCCAGTGGAGATGGGCACACAGTCAGTGAAATAGAAACATTGAACAGTGGTAAGCCCACCAGATGTGCATCAGTGTAAGACAAAGATGTTAATTTACAAATGCAAAACGTACATCCCTGTGTCAAATGCTGAACATTACACCCTCAGACTGCAGCAAAGGATGCTATAGATCCAGACAACATCAGGACACATATCCCATGGACCACATGGAGTCCATCACAGCAACACTTAATTTTCCTGATCTGAACACTATTACAACTGCAAATGCATGATGATACTCATCTACATCATGTACATCAAAAGAAAAACCACAAGTAAACAAAAAGAGGCTTTATTCAGCAAATGTCAAACTAAAATTTTAAGTCCAAAAGAAACTAAGGCCAATGGCCAGTCCAAATACACAGTCCCAACAGGGTGATATGTGACAACTTGTCACCCATGGCTTGCCTGCACTGGTACGGACAGGGGACATCCCCCTTGGAGGGTCATACAAGGGGCAGGCCAGGCACCGCAGGGACAGGATCAGGGGATGCCAGAGTGAGGCAGTGAAGGGGTGGTGGGTGCAGGAGTGTCACCGGCAACTGCAGTGGAGGTGCCTGACTCAGGGGGGGCCGGCACCACTGTAGGGCACAAGTCAGATGGTGTGGGTGCTGCAACCACTGCAGTGGGCCGGTCAGATGGAGTGGACTGGGTCCCCACTGCAGTGCCTGAGTCAGACGGGGTGGTTGTGGACTCCACTGCAGTGCATGACTCCAAGGGAGTGGAAGGGGGGTCAGATGAGGTGGGCAGGACAGAGGGGGGGACCCGGTCTCCACACCAGTGGCACAAACAGGCAGAGCATCTGGTTTGGGGGTGGAAGAGCAAGTGGCAGGGGGGGAGGGCCTAAGCAGTTTGGGGATGCGGTATCGGTGTGTGGGGGAACCTGGGGCAGGGTGTGGCGGTGGAACCTGTGGAGTGGTGGCCTGGGGGATGGAGGAGAGAGACTGGGTGGTGGAGCTGCGTGGTGGTGGTGGTGGGGTCTTGCCCTTCCTGGTCCGGGGGACTTCCGAATGCGGTCCTCAGTCTGCCTGCACCTGGGGGAGGGTGTCCGGGGGCGAGGGGCACTCCCTCTGTGTGGGTGGACTTCCTCTTCCCCCGGTATGCTGGATCAGCAGGATCGGAGGGGAAGAGGCCGAGGTCACAGAGGAAGAGCTGCTGTGTAGGTGGGGTTGCAGGTGAGGCAAGGGAAGGGGTCTTGGAGGGAGAGGATTTGGAGGACTGCGGAGTGACTGTGGATGCCTGTGTGTGTGTGTCTGTTCCCCATCCCCTGTGTGTGTGGTATCAGTCCCCTGAGGATGCTTGTGTGCACGTCTTGCCTTTCTTTTGGGTGTGTCTGTGCTGCTCGTGTCTGTGTGTTTGGGTGATTGTGCAGGTGTGCATGTGCTTTGGACAGATAGGGTGCCAGGAAGTGTGGATGGGGCAGAGGTAGGAGGGGTGAGGGACTGTTGGAGGAGGGACACTGCTGCCGTCAGGGAGGAGTTCATGGACTTATTGCTCCTCTGTAGGGCAGACATACCCGTCGAGATGCCCTCCATGAACGACACCAGCTGTGTCAACAGAGTGGTGTGTTCATGGAGGACACTCAGCATTGCTGTCTGCCCTACATGGAGCTGCCGAAGTAGGTACACAGACTCCTCACTCAGGGCAGCAGGGGACTCAGGGGCAGGGGGTGCGGTGCCTGGCACACAGGAGACATGCTCCCGAACACGGGAGCCTCCACGGACCTCTGGAATCGGAGCCAATGGGAGGGCAGTGGTGGTGGTGGCGGGGCCAGACAGACTAGCTGGGGTGTGGTGGCTGCTGACACCCGCCTCCACAAGGGAGTCATCCTCTGAGCTGCTGTGGTCCTCAGCTGAGGTGGATGGTGCTGAGGACTCCTCGGTGTGGCTCCCCTCGCGCTCCGTGCCACTGGGTCCCTCCGACCACTCGTCGGCTGCTGACCCAGTCTGGCTCTGCAGCTCCTCCTGGTCCGTGGAGCTGTCCCCTCCTGTGGTCGTGGATGTATCTGCAAAATCTGCAAACAATTAGGGAAACAGACAAACATCAGTCACCTGCACTGACCGCACACACCACAGTAAGTACAGCACATTACAGAGCAAGCCCTGGCATCCTTAGTTGAACATTGCCAAAAGTCTTCACACAGATTCGGAGAAGCCAATTGTCAGTCTGATGGTCAACCATGGAACTCACACCCCTCCTGCCCTTGCACCCATCTGTCTGGTGCCTGTCTGATGGTAATACCCCAGTGTGGACACATGCACCACCTAGACAGTTGTTGGACATTGCAGAGAACACGGTGAAGTATGTGAACATGCACACATCACATCCACTGAGTCAGTGCCGGTGTCCGGATAAAGGGATGGCCAGAGTCTAAATAGAAATGCATGTGATGCATACCAGCACCAGACACCATGATGCACCCATGTCCGGATAGTCAATGCCACAATGGGGTGCATGTTGCACATGTCACTCCCCTGCAGGATCACTCTTAGGAAGTTTAATGCCATGACACAGGCATGCGTGCAAAGTCATACATCACTGTCTCCAGTCACATGGGCATGGCAGCCAGCCAACAACAGTCTGCACTGTGTCACAATCCTAGGACATGGGGAATGCAAGTTATGTAACTGACAAGTGCACATGTCCATCCCTCACAAACCACATCATCTGAACTCGTATTTGTCCACGTCATACCAATTGGACATATGGGAGACATGAAACACAACTCTCAGAACCTGAGCACCTCACAGTGTGCTGTGAATGAAAACCAGCTGCCTGAAAGTCACAGTCGCATACACCTGTGTGCACAGTCAAGTGATCAAACACCTATAAGTCACAGAAGTATCGTCTCTCATGGTCACATCTCAGATGGCATGCTGAGCCCTAACCGATAAACATACCAGTAGTCCTGACAACGAAGCCAAAGCACAATGACACAGAGGCAGACACCTGAGGGAACATTTCACTGATCACAACATGTCAGCTGATACACAGGAGTGGGAGTACAGAGTCTATTGTATGCCCTGGAGTAGGCATGACTGTCCAGCTCCACCTGTAAGAGGGATGAGCCCTGGACAGTAGGCAGGTGACTAAGCATGTGTGACACACATGACATACATACTCCTGAGGCCCAAACATTGTTCCCACCCGCAGCATGGGGGTGTGCCAAATACCCCAGGGACATGTGGTGATTCAGATCAGCAAGTGGACCACATATCAAGTTACACCCAGATTACATTTCATGACTTAGGCATTGTGTGAGCAATCGACCCACCCATGAAGCCCACCACAAAGTCACGGGAACAAAAGCTGTCCCCCACCTTGAGCAAAGCAAAATGCAAGGACCCTGTACCCAAGTGACACAATTTCCTGACCGTAAGGACCACACCTGCGTATCAGATGAGGAGTGGGCATGTCACAATTGAGGGACATGGGTCCTGGACCACAAGACTGATGTACTGTGGAAGTTTAACCAGGCCACAGAAGGGCACATAGCATGTCAGACAGAGTTCACAGTGCAGTCATGGACTCACCCCCTCCTTGCTGCTGTCTGTCCTTCAGCTGCCCATCCAGGTCAGGGAAGACCACCGTCAGGATCCGGAGCATGTGGGGGGTCAGGGTCCGGTGTCCGCCCCTCCTGCGAGGAGGCGACAGCTTCAGCTGGACCCTTGCGATCCTCCGGGTCCAGCCACGAAGGTCCTACCACCTCTTCTGGCAGTTGCGGATCCGGCGCTTGTAGACCCCCACGGATCTTACTGCCCGGGCGATGGTCAGCCAGATTTCCTACTTACGGTGGGCATCAACCTGTGACGATGACAAAGTGAAAAGGCCATTACTACACATGCAACATATCCGTGCATCACACAGTCGGATATACATGTCTCAATCACAGGGGCATATGATGTACACAGGCAGTGCAACGATGGCTATGAACAGTTTGCCAGCAGTTACTACATGGTATCATTGCATGGGAAGTAAACCTTGTTGGAATGCACTGTTACTGCACTGTACCTGTTCAGTGCATTTGACTACACACTTTGGGGGGTGAGAACTACTAGTCAGACAACATGCACAATTAGTAAGGCAGTGGACAGCACACTCACCTGCTCCCCTGGTGTCCCATACAGCTTGCTGTACTGTGGAAGGAGGTTGTCCAGCAGTGCCTGGTTCTCCTCAAGGCTGAAGGCTGGGGCTCTATCCACAGTACGTGCCATTGCAGTAGCCAGAGGATGCAGAGACAGCAGCAGTGTTGGTGGCAGATGTCGTCCTGGAGCATGTAGTGCAGGCAAGTGAGCCCTCAGGGGAACAGCCAGCATTATATGTGTGCTGCAGAGGCAGATACTGTCCCATATGTCCAAAGTGATAGGTCCAAGTCGTTTGCATCTTCTGAATCTGACCAATCCATGGAATAGCAGCACTAATACACGCCCACAGCATCCTTCAAAACTTCAACTTCATGACACCCATGAATTTGCAACATTCTTGTGGCTGGCCAACTGAATTCACTGCATCAGACTCGTTGAAGCTTCGAAAATGCATCCGTTGCCATGCCAGGCCCCAGCTAATGCGTGCGCACCGTTCGGTCCATTGCTGTACAACGCATATTCCGGGATACAACGCGTACCCGCTCACAACAGATGCAATGGGCCGTGCGGGCACACCGCTCGGTCCTTTTCTGTACAACGCGTACCCGCTCACAACAGATTCAATGGGCCGTGCGGGCACAACGCTCGGTCCATTGCTGTACAACACGTATTCCGGGATACAACGCGTACCCGCTCACAACAGATGCAATGGGCCGTGCGGGCACACCGATCAGCCCATTGCTGTAAAACGCGTATTCCAGGATACAACACGTACCCGCTCACAACAGATGCAATGGGCCGTGCGGGCACACCACTCGGGCCATTGCTGTACAACGCGTACCCGCTCACAACAGATGCAATTGGCCGTGCGGGCACACCGCTCGGTCCATTGCTGTACAACGCGTACCCGCTCACAACAGATGCAATGGGCCGTGCGGGCACACCGCTCGGTCCATTGCTGTACAACGCGTATTCTGGGATACAACGTGTACCCGCTCACAACAGATGGAATGGGCCATGCGGGCACACCGATCGGTCCATTGCTGTACAACGCGTATTCCGGGATACAATGCGTACCCGCTCACAACAGATGCAATGGGCCGTGCGGGCACACCGCTCGGTCCATTGCTGTACAACGCGTATTCTAGGATACAACGCGTACCCGCTCACAACAGATGCAATGGGCCGTGCGGGCACACCCCTCGGTCCATTGCTGTACAATGCGTACCCGCTCACAACAGATGCAATGGGCTGTGCGGGCACACCGCTCGGTCCATTGCTGTACAACGCGTATTCCGGGATACAACGCGTACCCGCTCACAACAGATGCAATGGGCCGTGCGGGCACACCGCTCGGTCCATTGCTGTACAACGCGTACCCGCTCACAACAGATGCAATGGGCCGTGTGGGCACACCGCTCGGTCCATTTCTGTACAACGCGTACCCGCTCACAACAGATGCAATGGGCCGTGGGGGCACACCACTCGGTCCATTGCTGTACAACGCGTATTCCGGGATACAACGCGTACCCGCTCACAACAGATGCAATGGGCCGTGCGGGCACACCGCTCGGTCCATTGCTGTACAACGCATACCCGCTCCCAACAGATGCAATGGGCCGTGCGGGCACACCACTCGGTCCATTGCTGTACAACGCGTATTCCGGGATACAACGCGTACCCGCTCACAACAGATGCAATGGGCCGTGCGGGCACACCGATCGGTCCATTGCTGTACAACGCGTCCCTGTACAGGTCACATGCATATGTCGCCATGCTTGTCACTGGTGAACGTATGCCAGCCACATATACTTTCCAGGGACTCAGGGGCACACCTACAACACCACACCCAGTCCACACTGTATCTAAGGCATGTAAGGCTGCATTACCTTTTCTGTGTATGGGGGTAAACATGTGGTTTTTGGGGTGGCACTTGGGGGCAGCCACACCCAGGCTGTGCACGTGTTCATGGGGACAGGATCCTTTGTGTGTTGTGCACCTGACCACTGTGATATGCAACTGTTCATTTTGGAGCATGTGGCATGGTCACATTTCCAGGTTGTGTATGTGTATGACATGTCACATACCCCCAGGCTCACATGTGGGAAGGCATGTACATCACAGGGTGACCCATTGCCACAATAGTGATGGCCCTCCACAGTCTGTGTGCATGTTGTGTTTCCGATGTCTCTGACTCCATGTGCACAATGGGAGACAGTCTCCACATCCACGTTGTTTGTGCATGGACTTTGATGTTGTGTGTGTGTGTGTGTGTCACAAACGTCCATGTCTGTCCTGCAGAGGCAACAGGGGCCACTACCTGTGGGAGTCATGTTTGTTTTTCTGACGTGTACATGATACGCCATGTCATGCCAGTGTCCATGTGGCAAGACAGGGTCCCTGGGAATCTACCTGTCAATGAGCTGTGATGCCTGTGGCGCATCTGTCCAGACATGTCACTGTGGTGTGTGTGTGGAACGTGACAGCAGTAAATGGGTACTGTGACACAGCCTAATGGTTTCCCATAGCACACCCTGGAACCTGTTATCAACACATGTTGAACTGAGATGTTAGATGATGTCCATGTAGGTGCCATATATGTCTAAACAGAACGGCACACACATCAAGTACTTGTGTCTCGTAATGATGTATCATGTGAAATAGAGTATGGTGAATGGCACATATGTAGGGTGACTGACAATCTTTCTTTCTTCACCTATGCACTGCAGTGCTCCAGCTGTCCATAGACCATTCCCTGACCTTGCAACGATGGTGGAACTTGACAGCATCCGACGGTACCGCTTCACCAGGCAGCTGATTGTGGATTTGGCAGTGCGCTTGGCCCCACATTTGCAACCTGGCCGGCCGTACCCTACAGCGCTGACCCCCAAGGTGAAGGTGATGGCAGCCCTACACTTCTTTGCCACCGGTACCTTTCAACACACTGTGGCGACTGCTGGTGGGATGTCACAGACTATGTTCAGCCGTGTGCTACGCGATGTTTTGGAGGCAATGTTGAGATGCCTGAACCAGTACATCTATTTCCCAACACGTCAACAACTCACTGACGTCAAGAGTGACTTCTATGCCCTGGGGAGGATGCCACATGTCATTGGCTCCATTGATGGGACACATGTGGCTTTGGTACCACCACAGGCACATGAGCAGGCATACCGGAACCGTAAACATTACCATTCGATCAATGCTCTGGTGGTATGTCTTGCAGATATGACCATCACACATGTGTGTGCCCGTTTCCCGGTTCTGCATATGATGCCTACGTGATGAGGAGTAGTCGCATCCCGAGGATGATGTCACAGATGCAAAACCAGCGTGCCTGGCTTGTCGGTGTGTACTGACTTTGTACCATTGTGTGTGTTCTGCTATGTTGTATTCCGCCCACTTTTCCAACTCAGCTAATGTACAATTGTCTGTCTATAGGTGACTCCGGATACCCCAACATGCCGTGGTTGCTGACACCCCTCAGGAACCCTGTGACACCAGCCCAGATGCACTACAATGAGGCACATGGTCGGACCAGGAGAGTGATCGAGCGGACCTTTGGTCTCCTGAAGAGCCACTTCCGCTGCCTGGACAAGAGAGGAGGGGCCCTCCCATATGCCCCAGCAAAGGTGTGCAAGATTGTCATCATCTGCTGCATGCTACACAACCTGGCAGTGCGGAAGGAGTTGCCTCTCATCCTGGATGACGATGACCAACGTCTGCCACCTGTGGAGGATCCTGGCCTGGGCCACGATGCCAGTGATGATGATGATGATGAGGGTGATGTCCGCACACAGCTCATCACCAACTTCTTCAGCTGAATGTGAGTATCCAGAGATGTCATGTCAATGATGTGAGTTTGCATGATATGTGTGGGTGGTGCTCTGGTGCTGTTTGAGTGTGGCCATGTGCTACTTGACTGGATGCGTGCAGCGATGTGTTCTTGCAGGTAGTCTGTACTGCCCAACAGTGTTGACATGCTAACTTGGTTTTGTGCAGTTATCTTGTGACATGTATTGGGCATGAGTATTGCAGTTCTGTGCTGTTCTTCAGTGGTTTTGACTGTGTGTCATGTCTGACCTTCACAGGGTGCTTACAGAGTTGTTTGGTCAACTTGGATCCCCGACTCCATGATTCCGCTTTCAGGGTAGCAGCAGTCGTTTCCCTACAGGTGATGTGCCACACACCCCTGGACTTTCTATCTTCTGCACTTTTTGACTTTGTGGCCACAGCCACGTGGGATTACCTTGCATTTGTAGTGGAAACAACATGTTGCAAATGTGTAATAAACCTGTGCTTCACTTTGGGATGTGCGTTGTCTGTGGTCACACATCTGACTGACATTTGCTTGCTGCACCTGTGGGCTAGTTGACACAGACTGTGAATAGATGTGGTGTCTGTGCATTCCACAGTATTTCCTGGCAACATCAGTGTAGGCGAAGAGTCCGATGGCCCTGGTGTCTCTGTGTTGTGTAGCCCTAGTGGTGTGTCTCCCTCATATGTGTCACGTCACCATGACTCACATGACGGTGTTGTACTTGCTGTAGCAGTTAGCATACACAGTGTAATTTAGCAGATCATCATCCCCATGACAGTAACCACGTTGGAATCACAACAGAGGCAAGTATGGTGTAGTAGTGATTTTATTTACAGACATGTGTGAGTATAGTGCACAGGATGGAGGGTGCTGTACATTGGGATTGTGATCCGAAGTTCCCAGATGAGTTGGAAGTCTTGGTAGCAGAAATATCCTGAGTGAAGTCCACAGTCATCTGATACATTAGTCCAACTTAGACTCCCCATGTCATGTGGGAGAGTTGTGTTGCATTCTACAGGGTGAACAGTTTGCACACAAAGGAGACTTTCCAGAACAGGTGTTGGCTTCCTGGGGGATGTACATGGCCATCAACCTCTCAGTTTTCCTTCCTCGGACGACCCCTCTTCTTTGGGGGGACCCTCACATGCAGGCTGCTGCGGTGCAGGGGACTCTCCGCCAGAGTCCTCCTCCCTCCCTGTGGCAGTTGCAGTTGTTGCAGCACCAGATGTTGTGGGCACACAGGGAGGTGTGGCCATGTTGGTGCTAATCTGGCGGAGGCATGTCAATATGTCCCTATGCACCGCTGTCAGTTCTTGCCATGTGTCCCACTTGGACTCCATGCGAGACATGTGTGTCTCCACACAGGACATGTGTGAGTCCAAGCGGGCATGATGGGCAGCCTGCTGCTGTTGGATGTCCTTGAGGATCCCCACTACCTGGCTGACCTCTCCGGTGCTATTCTGGTATGCATCAGCAATGCGTGCCAGTTGTGGGTCATCATGCAGTCCAGACCCCTCTGCAAACAGCGACCTCTGCCTACCACCCCTCCCACCACCCCTGGCGACGCGTGCTGGACCTGCGGTGGCACGCCCAGGTGACCCTAGGCCCCCTTGGGGGTTGTTACTGGGGTCGTTGTCTGTAGCTCGACGTTGGGCCAGGGTCCCTGTGCTGTTGTCATTGGTGGTCCTTGGGCTGTCCGTGTCGGCGGGAGTGGTCTGTGTGTTGGCAGTTGTTGGAGGGGTGGGTGCAGGGGGTGCAGATGTTGGTGCTGCATGATGACTCGCACCGGAGGGGCCAGGTAGGTCTTTGCCATCCGAGGAGTGCAGAGGCTGTTCCACACCAGTGAGCTCAGTGTCCCCCGGAGCCTGGGACAGGGACTCCTCCTCGCCTGCTGCTGTGTCCCCATCATCACCTGTTTTTGGAAGAGACACACAATGTATGTTATATTTCTACAGGCATCAATGGTTCACACACCTGACAGTTGTGACTGTACCTCTGGATACGGGCCTGTACATTGCATTGTCCTAAGTTGTACAGTAAGAGGTTGATATTGGTGTAGCACATTGTCCTGCAAACCTGAGGCTTTTCAATGTGAATGTTGAGGTGTGTGCATGGCCAGCATTGGTTGTATTTGGTGGACATCCGGCCCTCCTTCTCCCCCCAGCCCAGTTATCCCACCATGAAGCATGCCACCCTTACAGTGTGTTCAGGTTGACTCTCAGGATGTCAGTCAGTGGTGTACTGCTGTTGGTTGGTGCACAGTTCCCAGCAGGGCCTTGTGCTCCCCACAACAGAGCACCATTGTCAGCCATCTTTGAAGTGGCTTTTCACTCCCTGTGAGGTGTGCATGCTTCAGTGTGAGCTTGCTGGGCCATGTGGGTGGGGGATGTTGAGCTGTGACTACCACTCCCATCATGCTATTGCCTACACCCCCCTTCCCAGCATGCCTATACTTCCTTCCTTTTGAGTGGACTTCACTGTGTGTGAGTGTGACAGCAATGGCAAGATGGCTGACAGTGTGGTCCTGTTGTTTGTTGGTGCACAGTTCCCAGCAGGGCCTTGTGCTCCACACAGCAGTACCCAGTGTCAGCCATCTTGTCAGTCCTTTTCCACTCCCTGTGATGTGAGCATGGTTCAGGGTGGTGTTGATGGGCCAATTGTGAGGGTGACCAATATCTGTGACTCCAACTCCCATCATGCTATTGCCTACACCCCCTTCCCAGCATGCCCATACTTCCTTCCTTTTGAGTGGACTTCACTGTGTGTGAGTGTGATAGCAATGGCAAGATGGCTGACGATGTGGTCCTGTTGTTTGTTGGTGCCCAGTTCCCAGCAGGGCCTTGTGCTCCCCACAGCTGAGGCCAGTGTCAGACATCTTTGAAGTGGCTTTTCACTCCCTGTGAGGTGTGCATGCTTCAGTGCTAGCTTGCTGGACCGTGTGTGTGGGGGATGTTGAGCTGTGACTACCACTCCCATCATGCTATTGCCTACACCCCCTTCCCAGCATGCCCATACTTCCTTCCTTTTGACTCTGCTTCCCTGTGGGGTAGTGTGCCTGTGCTGACAGGATGGCTGACAGTGTTGTCTTGGCGGTTGTTTGGCTACAAGTCCCAAGAGTGTCCCTGTGCTTCACACAGCATAACCCAGGGTGGTGGTTCTTTGTGGGATCTTCAATTAGAGTGTGAGGCATTGCATTCTCCCAGGTGGGTTATGTGGAGTTAGTGTTGAGGGGGTGTGTGAGGAGAACTGCTTGCAACTATGGTCAGTGCTGTGAGTCCTCCTTCCCACCCAGCCAGATATCCCACCATGGAAGGTGCTTCCATTGCAGGGAGTGCAAGTTGGCTTTCAGGATGTCAGTCAGTGGTGTCCTGCTGTTGGTTGGTGCACAGTTCCCAGCAGGGCCTTGTGCTCCCCACAGCAGTACCCAGTGTCAGCCATCTTGTCAGTCCTTTTCCACTCCCTGTGATGTGAGCATGGTTCAGGGTGCTGTTGATGGGCCAATTGTGAGGGTGACCAATATCTGTGACTACAACTCCCATCATGCTATTGCCTACACCCCCCTTCCCAGCATGCCCATACTTCCTTCCTTTTGAGTGGACTTCACTGTGTGTGAGTGTGATAGCAATGGCAAGATGGCTGACGATGTGGTCCTGTTGTTTGTTGGTGCCCAGTTCCCAGCAGGGCCTTGTGCTCCCCACAGCTGAGGCCAGTGTCAGACATCTTTGAAGTGGCTTTTCACTCCCTGTGAGGTGTGCATGCTTCAGTGCTAGCTTGCTGGACCGTGTGTGTGGGGGATGTTGAGCTGTGACTACCACTCCCATCATGCTATTGCCTACACCCCCTTCCCAGCATGCCCATACTTCCTTCCTTTTGACTCTGCTTCCCTGTGGGGTAGTGTGCCTGTGCTGACAGGATGGCTGACAGTGTTGTCTTGGCGGTTGTTTGGCTACAAGTCCCAAGAGTGTCCCTGTGCTTCACACAGCATAACCCAGGGTGGTGGTTCTTTGTGGGATCTTCAATTAGAGTGTGAGGCATTGCATTCTCCCAGGTGGGTTATGTGGAGTTAGTGTTGAGGGGGTGTGTGAGGAGAACTGCTTGCAACTATGGTCAGTGCTGTGAGTCCTCCTTCCCACCCAGCCAGATATCCCACCATGGAAGGTGCTTCCATTGCAGGGAGTGCAAGTTGGCTTTCAGGATGTCAGTCAGTGGTGTCCTGCTGTTGGTTGGTGCACAGTTCCCAGCAGGGCCTTGTGCTCCCACAGCAGTACCCAGTGTCAGCCATCTTGTCAGTCCTTTTCCACTCCCTGTGATGTGAGCATGGTTCAGGGTGCTGTTGATGGGCCAATTGTGAGGGTGACCAATATCTGTGACTACAACTCCCATCATGCTATTGGCTACACTGACTTCACCAGCATACACAGAATTCCTTCCTTTGAGTGAGCTTCCCTGTGAGGTGGTGTTCTAGTGGTGGCAAAATATCTGACTGTGTTTGTTGGTTATATTTGTGCCACTGCCTTGCTGTATTTGTTGTTAGGTTTGTACATGTCATGACACAGTTACATATCAGTATGAGATGGCAGGTATTGTGTTTGTCTGACTAGCATTCACATCTTGGGATGATTATCTTTTGGTTGCTGTGGATTTGCTAAGGGTGAATGGTTTGACTATCCCCTTGACAGTGATGTGTGTGTATTGTCACACCATATTGTGTATATTAGTTGTGTACTCACCAGGCTCTGGGATGTTTGTTAGCCAATATACGCTCACTGGTGGTAGGATGGCCCGCACCATTCCTCCCAGGGCCTGAGGTATACTGCTTTGGCAGGAGGGCCACTGCTGGTGTGCTGACTCAGGAGGTAATCCTTCTTCAGTAGGTCCCTGACCCTCCTGCGCACATCATACCACCGGTTCTGGATGTCTTCCTTTGTGCGCAAACATGGTGATTGTGCGTTCACCCTGTCGACGATCCTCTCCCACATCTTGGTTTTCTGTGCCATGGGGGTCTGTTGGACCAATGTGCCAAACAACTGTGGCTCTACCCTCAGTATCTCGTCTACCAGGACTTCCAATTCACTATCTAGGAACTTTGGATTCTTCTTTGGGGGCATGGTGATGGGTGGTGGTGGTGATTGATGTGTGTGTGAGTGTGCAAGTGAGGGTGGGTGAGTGTAGGTTTTGCTGGGTGTGTGTGAGTGTGCTATTTGTTGAGGTGCTAATGGTGTGTGGCTTGTGTGATGGATGAGCTGTGAGTGTGTCTGTGGTTGCCGTCTGATGGTGTTCTGTGCTGGCAGGTCAGTGGAATTTGCAAAGGATCATGGTAGGGATTTGTGGCCTTTATATAGGTGGAGTTGGGGGTGTGTCCTTGTTCCATTTTTTTTCCCCTGTATTTATTGGCTTTGTGATTGCTTGTTTTTGTATTTTTTCCTTTGTATTTTTGGTGCATGTAGGAGACGTTCTTCTGACCAAGTAGGACGCTGCAGTTGTCTCGTGCGATCTTCTCCGACTCGTTCCCGCTGTGTTTCAGCTAGGTTTCATGTGCGGCGTACGAGTCGGTCGCGGAGTTTTGTGTTGTTTCGGCTGGCTTTTGTATGCGTGTTGGTTGAACGGCTTGAGCTCCGTGCGATGCGGTCTGGTTTTGCACGCATTGCATCGTACTGCGCGGGTCGGAGTTCACGGTACGTTTCGTTCAGGTTGATTCCTGGTGCTTGTCGGTCGGTTCGATTCGCGTGGTTTCCCGGCCGGATAGCTTGTTTCCGTCCCGGTCGGTCATTCGTTTTGTGTTCCGTACGAGTCGGTCGTGATTCACATGCATTTCATCGTACTACGCGGGTCGGACGGCGCCGGTACGTGTCGGTCGGACTAAATTCCCGTACCGAGTCGGTCGGTACGTTTTCCGGCCCGAATCGGAATCGGCCCCATAGTGTGATTCAATGTTCCACAACAATACCACGTTCTTAAAAAGTACTGCAGCAACTGTTAAACAAGAGTTGCACCTCACACACCCCAAGTACGTATAACTCGCACAGACACCCGCATTTTAAATTAAAGCTCTTAAACAGAGTAGGCAGCAGTACAGTACTCACCGCAGCTCGCTGTCTAGCGCCTGGATCACCGTTGCAAAGCTCCTGCTGGTCTCGCTCAGGTACTTGTAACAAACTTTCAGGCTGTCACTCATGGAGTCCTGGGAGAGGAAAGTCACAGGGTGAAGGCGGGAGGCCGCTGCTCTCCCTCAGGCCATGCTCCTGCAGGGACCGCTGGCTGCTGGGCTTCTGGGCCGGGGATAGGGCGAGGGAGCACTTGAAGAGCGATGCTGCCACTTTACAGGTGCGCTGGCTATGAGCCCAACAATGGCAGCCTTCTTCAGGCCTCAAGCACACAGACTGAGGAGGGGCTGGCCCTCCGGCGGGGGGCTCTCCATAGCCTCACGATGGGTGGGGGTGAGGTCGCGCACACAGCCGGGACCCCCTCTTCACGGTGGGGGGTGATCGACAGACAATCCACATGCACACACAAACACACGACGCATGCCCTCCTGCAAGTGAACAACAAGCACCTTCCCTGCCCCTAAAGCTCGGTGTAGAGAGTGGACTGCCGTCTGGAGGCAGCCGAGGAAACGCCTTAACCCCAGGTGTACTGGTGCGCTATCAGAACACACTTGGAACAAACCAAAGGCAGCGGCAACAAAACACTTTACAGCGAGACTGGAATCTGCTGAAACAAGGCAGTGCGGTATTAAGTGCTTAAACTACTACAACTCTCAGAACGCCTGAGTTTTTTTTTTTTTTTTTTTAACACTGTCCAGGACTAAAAAAATTGCCTCCTGGTGATGTAGATTTACCTGGTAACCTCACAGCACTATCCATATCATTTGAAGATAACTTGTCTTAATTCAAGACACCCTTATCCCAGCTTTGCCCACTGTAGTTCTGGACATGCTCGGCTTCCAAAACGTTACAATCCTGTGTAGAATATATAAGCATAGGACTGGAAATTGCCTCCCTGTACTGACGTGTGAAAGCATTTTTTGAGGAATCAAGAAAGTATACAGGGCACCAGGGGCTTGTTTAAAGCAGTTCATTGGAGAAGCACGGGAGAGGATGTGACCTTAAGGTCAGAGTTGGGTACTTTGAAACTGGGGAGCCAGATCCCAGTCCCGGCGTCAGCTCAACATCCTGGCAAACCGCTTAATCTTCCTGTCACTAAACAAGCATTTGTAATGCAATAGGACTCGCATTTACGCAAGACCTATTGCATTGAAAATGGGAGTGCGGGCGGGGGGCAGGGAGCGAGAAGGCATGAACAACGAGAGTGCGGGGGGCGAGAACGCACGGACTGCAGGATGGGGGTGTGGGGGAGAAGGCACACTCGAAGTAAAGGGGCCAGTAGCCTTGGAAGGATACAAATGACGACATGGCTGTCATAAGGAGGGACTAACAAGCCTATAAACCAATCGGAAGGCAGCATTTAGGAATGACAGAGACACAAGCCAATGACAAAGATGGGCGGTGAAGTGGGCGTGGCTTCTTTCCCATACTCAACTACCCCAGATCAACCCCAGAGCAGCGCATGCATGCTGGCTCAGGGCTCGACCTAAAAAAACAAATGGGCCTGATTCACCAAGGTAAACTAAGACAAAAGTCTAACTTTACGACTTTCGGTATTCACAAAGGGCATTTACGAGTAGTAAAGTTAGACTTTTGTCTCAGTTTAACTTAAGTTTTGTCTCAGTTAGTCTTAAGACCAAAACTTAACTTAAACTGAGAAAAAAGTCTAACTTTCCTACTCGGAAATGCCCTTTGTGAATACAGAAAGTTGTAAAGTTAGACTTTCGTCTCAGTTTACCTTTGTGATTCGGGCCCATGCTTTCTTCTGCAACACTTATTTCACATTTTTCCCCCAAAAAAGAAAATGCTGCCATATGTTGGCTAATTTCTCGGTCCCCTCCAGGGGAATCTACAAACCCTGGGCGCCTTTAGAATTCTCAGGATGCAAATTTAGCATGGATACCTTATGTGGACAAAATGTTACAGGGGCCTAAATGTAAACTACCACAAATAGCCATAAAAAGGCTTAGCAGGGGGGTGTCCTAGCAGTGAAGGGGTTAAGACCTGTTCATGGAGACTTTTGCTCAGCTTTCTCAGTTGCTTAAAAAGTAATATTTTTTGGGTACACCAAGGTAAAATGCAATTTCGATTTGCATTTATTATGAAATATTATCATTATTTATCATTATTATTTTTAAATAAGTATTAGGCTTGCGTGTTTATATTGGTTATGAATGATTAAGCGAGCAGTGTTTATTTTATTACTTTTGTTTCTGTTGAATACTTAACAAAACACAGGCGAAAACTAGGGATAGTAAAAAGAGAGATAGTTTTAGAGATTAGTTTTCCATCAATCAATTTAATAAATAATGAAGGCTGCCCTGATGGACATAAATTCAATAATTTGATTCCGCTGTGTTTCAATGCTGTTTGCATTATAAATTCTTGAAAATTACGTTGAAAAATGCAGTGTGAATGAGAGTAAATGTCAGATTGAAACGACAAACTGCAACGCCAGGCCTCAAATCTTCCCTATGTATCAGATGAACATTATTGTGAAGAATTTTAAGTTACATTCATTGAATTTCTGACACATTAATTCACTTATCACTTCCCGAGTGAAGGAAAGATGATGGCATGTTCCCAGTGTATCACAGCATGTCAGTTTTCCCGGAACCTTTCCTCTATCAACGACGCTAGATTCCTTGCATATCTCTATTTGCATAATTGGAGCTGATGCGTGGTCCCAGGGTGCTCTGAAAGGCCTTTTGCACACATTCCTACCATTCAACTTGCTGCTATAAGTGGACAAAGGCAACCAGACCGACCAATGACAATTACACAGTCTTTTAAATGAAGACTACACTAAAAGTATTTTATTTCATTCATACTACTGTATGATACAGAGTGTTAGCTGCAAACTATGCTGCATTATTATTCTACTTATGATGATGGTAACATTCTGTTCTCTAGCAAACTATGACAGTGAATAAATTATGAATTATACATTTAAATTAGAGCGGTAATTAAACATGAATATTGCACTCTGTCACAAACAAACGCATTGGTTACAGGAGCTGCACAGCTATTTGTACAGTTCCATCACTAGACATTAATTACACATTTATTTAAGCAATTAGGCATGAAAGGGGCATTATTGTCAAAGATATGATTTACAACCTGAATGTAATTTGGCTAATGGGCAACAAGAAAAGCCTGCAAACCGCGGCAGTTATTTTTATTAGCAGCACTGATAATTATTTATGACAAGTTTCAGACACAGAATTCTGCACCTGAAACGTATTTTCATGCAATCAGAAAACTGTAATATGTTCCAGTAAACATGTCCCTTTCAGGAGATTATCGGCCAGAGATAGTTTTCTCTATATGAAAGTGTCACTTACAGTTCTACATAAAGATGATTAAAGGGTATACCCTGATAGCAAAGTGCATAGTGTTAGATACAGTTACTGTTGGAATAGGTGAATACGATGTCAATGAATACCATGATAAGTGCAGGCCCGACAGCGACAATATCAATAAATGCAATGTTAACGTGTTCCATAACCTGTGCCCGCATAACAATGTCAATACCCATAAATTCAATATCATTTTTTTACCATAATTTATACCCACACAACAGTGTCAATATCTGCAGTAACAATATCAATGTATGCCATAATCCACGATACATAACAATGTTTTACCAGTAGAAAAAATGTCAAGGTATGCCATGATCTAGGCACGCATCACTATATCAGTAAAGACATTGTTGATGTATGCTATTACAACTGTTCGTTATGGATAAGAATGATATCAATGACTGCCATATTATTTTCAGAAGTTCTAATGAACTCATAATATTGCTGTCCGATTCACCAAAAATGATCAGACAGGTCCTGCAACCCCATCCCACGCCTATCGGTGAGAGGCCACAGGTGGGGTCTCACATAGCCCAAAGACAAACGCGCATCCAGGGATAACCCTTATCAATCCCACAGACAGTTGCACAACAAACAGGTCCAAGGATATTGGCCCCTATAAAATACCACAAAGCTAGACATCACATGTAGATAGGAACACTCAGCCACTCAGAACACGACACGCACACCACATGTAATGATCACGAGCTCCCCAAACCGCACACCTGGACACATACACACTGGCCCACACTAGCTCTCTCTGAGGTCAAGAGCCATCTGTGTCCTTATCAGATGCCCAAACTTGCGAACTGACGACTGAGATGCTTTTTCAAGAATGCAGAAGTTGTTTTATTATACCTCACGGCATGTATATAATGTCAGCCTAAACTTTGTACAGAGAGACTTTCCTCAGACGCATTCTGTCGAGACTCTCTCAGCCGCTGCTTTTAATTAAACCAACTTGATCCTGTTTTGTCAAATGACTCTTGTCTTTCCATTTCTTTAAGGCAAATTCATATCTGAGCAACATTATAAAATGATTTATTGAGCATAGTTATAGAGGTAGAATGAGCAATAAAGTATTAAATGTATTTCAGTTTTAGACTACGTACCATGTTGATTGATGGGACCGATAACACCATTCCCATATACGTTTGGTACTGACAACTGAAATTGATTTGTGATGTGGAATGTACCAATTTTGTATAACACTCTACCAACCCATCCATGTACTAGTGCCTAACAGTAACAAGCAATTTTGATATGGTATGCTACTATGTTTGCTGCCCTGTGCAACTATTTAATACAACAGATCTTCTTAGTAACAACTGATACAAGACAGGCATCACTGTTGATGATGCAAGATTTATCAACTATCTTCAATACTGTGGGGTATACTTCCTTGCTAGAGTGAAATAGTTGGTCAGCTTAACAAAATGGGTCATCTGATAGTTTTCATAATTTATTTATGAACAATATATATATATACATATATATATATATATATATATATATATATATATATATATATATATATATATATATATATATATATATCCACCAAATCCTCTTTCCAGAAGAAAACGGTCCGCACTCATGCAGGTTTATGCGATTTTTATTTCCTTATCTCCTTTGTTACAGGTGAAACAAAAGATCTACGCGTTTCGGTATTACAAATACCTTGCTCACGATCAACAGGTTGCTTGTTGTTCCTACACTTATGTGTTTACATTTCTATGACGTCATTTCCTGCTGGTTACTGCAAGCGTCCCTGTGAATTATGGGAGATGTAGTTTTTGCCCTACACAAAAAATGGACTTGGCTCAAGTAAGGATAGATTTATACCTATATATACGGAAGATCAAACTAGCAAAGTTTTTCATGGAAAATCAATCAAGGAAAAATGAAGTACAAACAACAGCAACTTTAGTATCAGACCTAGCGGTCAGGGACTCAGATGCCTTCCTGACTCTATTGAACTTGGACGCAGCAGAGGGAGAAGATACTCCCCTCCAAATGGCAATTCCACAAACTGGAGCAGGCATAAGTGGAAAGACTCCGAAATCTAAATTTTACCCTCAACTGTTACCAGGTAACAAAATTGATCTATTTCAAGAGGCAGTAATACAAGATCTCTATAAATTGAAAAGCCCTAAATACAAAGACAACTTATCCAAACAAGAGCGGGAAGCCTTAAAAAACCTAACATCAGATATGGAAATAGAAATAAAAATGGCGGATAAGGGCGGAAATATAGTGATCTGGGAAAGACAAGCATATGTAACCGAGGCACATCGACAATTGAGAGAGACAAGGTACTATGAAAAGATCAAGAGCAATCCAACAATGGACATCAAGAGCAAATTGGATGACCAACTGCGACAATGGCAAACAAATAACCTAATAGATGAGGAAGAACGAAAATACTTAACAGTGACCCACCCGGTTACAGCAACAATTTATTTTCTTCCAAAGCTACATAAAGATCAAAGAAAACCACCGGGCAGACCAATTCTTTCTGCAAAGGGTTCATTATTGGAACCCATAGCAAATTATATTGATCACTTTCTGATGCCATATGTGTCCCAACTGAGCTCTTACATAAAGGATACGAGTGACCTTCTAAGAATACTACAAAATACCCCATGGCAAGACACCTATCATCTAATAACAATGGATGTCATTTCGTTGTATACGAATATAGAAAATAACATGGGATTAAAAGCATGTGAATTCTTTTTACAAGACAGGAGCATAAATTACAGTGATCATAATCAGATGCTCCTAGAGATGATCTCAATCTGTCTTACGAAAAACATCTTTGTATTTGGAGAAGAAATTTATCGGCAAAACAATGGGACTGCAATGGGTTTTTCATTTAGTCCCAGCTATGCCTGCCTGGCAATGGGCTGGTGGGAGAAGGAGGTGGCATGGAAAGCAGAAAATGATTCAGCATTAGTGAAAATCATTAGCTGGATCAGATTTATAGATGATCTGCTCATCATCTGGGACGGTACAGCGCTTGAATTTCAGCAATATTTTGAAATAATCAACAACAGTGAAACAAACCTGAAATTCACTTATGAAATCAATAATGAACGAATTGTGTATTTGGACACTGAAATTTATATAAAGGCAAATCAAATTCACACAACGCTGCATCGGAAAAGCACTGCAACCAATGCCACCTTAGAAGCAACAAGCTTCCACCAACAATCTTTAATCTCCAGCATCCCCTATGGGGAGTTTTTAAGGCTCCGAAGGATCTGCAGTGAAGAAAGTGAATGGCAAAAACACAGCACTGAAACAGCTGCAAGATTCAAAAGAAGGAAATATAACCCGGGAGTGATTAAAGGATGTTGGGAAAGAACAAATCAAAAAACCAGGGAAGAATGTCTCATTTCCAAAATTAAAGAAAACAGAGGAAAGAAAGAACCAATCAGATTGATAACTGACTATTCCCAAGAAAGTAAGGAAGTTTCAAAAATCTTGCAAAAAATTGGAAAATCCTGCAGTTGGATACAACGGTAAAAGAAATAATTGGAAAGCATCCAACCATTACATATCGCCGAGCAAAAAATCTGAAGGATCACCTGATTCACAGTCATTACAAGGGAAAAAGAAAGGAATCATCATGGATAAAAACAAAAGGTTTTGTCAAATGCTACTCATGCAAAATGTGTCAAATTGCGAAGCCCATGAAGGAAATCAAAATGGCAAACAACAAGACATGGGTAATTAGAGAATTGATCACGTGCAAAACACAATTTACTGTTTATGTAATGGAATGCCCGTGTCCTTTAAAATATATTGGAAGCACCATTTGTGAATTGAAAAAACGCATAATGGAACATGTAAGAGCTACCATAAACAAGGATAAAACAAATGCAATGGCTAAGCATATGGAACTGTATCATCAAAGTGATTGGAAACAGCTTAAATTCTATGGGATTGAAACTGTACCAAGAAATGACCGAGGCGGAAACCGCGAAAAGACCTTGCGACAGAAGGAATCAAGACATATCCTGAAGCAACGTACTTTGACACCTCATGGCCTGAACCAGTCGGAAGAATTATACATACATCTATAGTCTCATGACTAAAGCTTCTCAAAGAAGAATGAACGGAAAGGGAATGAAGTATAAGGGTAATAAGGAACATTAAAGATAAAGGTAACAAAGAAAGAAAAGAAATAAAAGGATTTCATTATTGAAATTGAAGAAAATAAGAGAACATTTAGCGTGACTTTTCCCATTAGAGGGACTTAATGATATACAGGCAAAATGTATTTGTATAAAAATGAAAAGCCTTGCATTGAAGAACTTACCAGGCACATTAGTTTGATCAACTATAGTAATTTTGATTTCAAAATACATTAATTAAGTAGAGAAAAGTAACAACCTTATTGAAAACTGTTAAAAATGCCCCCCTTTCTTTTTTAATTAAACTTGGAAAACTACATCTCCCATAATTCACAGGGACGCTTGCAGTAACCAGCAGGAAATGACATCATAGAAATTTAAACACATAAGTGTAGGAACAACAAGCAACCTGTTGATCGTGAGCAAGGTATTTGTAATACCGAAACGCGTAGATCTTTTGTTTCACCTGTAACGAAGGAGATAAGGAAATAAAAATCGCATAAACCTGCATGAGTGCGGACCGTTTTCTTCTGGAAAGAGGATTTGGTGGATGTATTAAGTGGCGTGGTTCAGCCGCGGGAGCTCGCACCCATACGGAGCGTTACTGGGTCCGGCGAAAGAATGAACCAAACTGGGATGATATATATATATATATATATATATATATATATTCACTGAAAAAACCATAGGTTTCAGGCCTGTTATAGTTAGGGTTTAGCATTTAAAAAACCTTTGAAATTCAATGAAAAAACCATAGGTTTTAGGGAAAGTTATAGTTAGTTGGACATTGCACTCGTACAAAACCCGTGAAATTCCCCCATTATAGTTAGTTCAGCTAACTATAACTCGCGCCCCCGAAATGCACTGCTGATGACGTCACATATTACATCACTCATGACATGGTCAGTGACATCACTCATGACATCACTGACATCATCCAGTGACTGTGTGTTTCTGTAAAGTTTAAATATGTTTAATATATATAGGGAAAGGCGTATTGAAGAATGAGTGGGTGTATAAGCGTCTGAATGGATGATTTAGTAGGTGCGTGACTGAGTCTATAAGTGAGTGATTAAATGTATCTTACTGGATGCATGGGTGAGTGACTAAACTGTGTGAATGTCTGTATCCGTCTGTCTGTTGTTGTGTAAGCAGCTGCATGGGTTTCTGACTAGCTAAATGAGTGTCTATATGGGTTATGGATTGGTTCTCTGAGTATCTATATGGGTGCCTCAGTGTTTGTGTGGGTGGGGTGTGTGTGACTCTGTGCATAGATGTGTGAGTGGGTGATTCACTAGGTGCATGGTTTCAACAGTGCGTCTGTGATGGACTGTATGGGTGGGTGAGTGTGTGTATGGGTGTGTTAGTGATTGAATGTATATCTCAGTGGTACATGTGTGAGTAACTACATATGTGAAAGGCAGTATATATGTGTGTTGGAGTATATAAATGGCTATAAGTGAGAGTGTGTGATTGTGAGAGTGGCTATATGGATGAGAGTGTGTTTGCATCAGTGATTGCATAGGAGCGTAAGAATGTGCTAGTGTTTTTATGAATAAGTGAGCTGGTGTGTATAACTGTATAGGTGAGTAAATTGGAGTGTGATTAATTATTTTCATGACTGACTAGGTGTGTGAGTACCTCTATGGATGAGTTGCGTTGTGTGAGTGTTTATATAGGTGTATGAGTGCATATGATAGTCCTGTACTGAGTGACTGTAAGTATGAGTGACAGTACGGGTGAGTGAGTAGATGTGTGTGTGTGTGTAGACCTAAGAATCAGTGAGTGGGTATGTACTTATTGGTATTGGAGTGTGTATGGTTTTGAGAATGGCAGTCTGTAATTTAGAGTGGGTGTATCAAAAGTTATATTAGGGTGTGAGAAGATGCATTAAATTCTCACATGGATGATGTCATCAGTGATGTCATTTGAGATGTCATCAGTGATGTCATCAGTGATGTCACTGACCATGTCATGAGTGATGTAATATGTGACGTCATCAGCAGTGCATTGCGGGGCGCGAGTTATAGTTAGCTGAACTAACTATAATGGGGGAATTTCACGGGTTTTGTACGAGTGCAATGTCCAACTAACTATAACTTTCCCTAAAACCTATGGTTTTTTCAGTGAATTTCAAAGGTTTTTAAATGCTAAACCCTAACTATAACAGGCCTGAAACCTATGGTTTTTTCAGTGAATTTCAAAGGTTTTTAAAATGCTAATTCCTAACTATAACAAGCCTGAAACCTATGGTTTTTTCAGTGAATTTCAAAGGTTTTTTAAATGCTAATTCCTAACTATAACATGTCTGAAACCTATGGTTTTTTTCAGTGAATTTCAAAGGTTTTGTAAATGAAAATTTTTAAATGTATTAATTGTTATATATTTTTTTTTTATACTGATTTACTACATTTTTTAAACTATTTATTTTTAGATATTTTATTTTTTAAATTACATTGTAATTACATTATACATTACATTACAAAATATACTTTCTCAGAATGAATTACTTTAGTTTAAATACTTTGCAAATAGGCAATAGACTTTTAAGTACAGTAGTTACAGTTGTTGCAATGGGTAACACAATTTCAAACACAATGCAACATTGAGCTCAATGTGAATTTCTAGCTAAATGCAATTAGTTACTTTATGGATTACTTTTCTAACCACAGGACTGGATCCTAGATTCAGTCCTGGGACATCTCCTGTAAACAGTTGAGTAAAGCGTTTTGGTTACAGTAGTGATTTTTAAGGAATATTATTGTATTTTAAAAGTTGACACACAAACTTTTTCACATAGAATCACCAATGTTATCCTATGGGAGGAAATTCACTTAGCAGGTAAGTAGTGTTATCGTTACTTTTTCTTACTCAGTGGTGGATCCTGGATCCAGCACTGGTGCATCTCCTGTAAACTGTTGAAAGAATGCGTTTAAGTCATACAGGCGATTTTTAAGGAATATTTGTAGTTTGTGAAAATCAACACTTTGAAACTTTTTTGCTGAAAACCAGAAAATGGATTCCTACGGAAGGAAATATAAGTTACTGGTAAGTACGGTTAAAATTACTTTTCAGGATCAGTACTGGGCTGAAAGATGCAGCACTGAGGTCTCTCCTGATAACAGGTGAGTAAATCGGAATTCGTATTTTGGCTGATTTTAGAGGAATATTTGTATGTTTCAAAAATCGACACTTAGAAGAATTTCCAAGTGAAACCAGTCAATGATATCCTATGGAAGGAAATTCAAGTTACTGGTAAGTACAGTTAAAATTACTTTTCAGGATCAGTACTGGGCTGAAAGATGCAGGACTGAGGTCTCTCCTGATAACAGGTGAGTAAATCGGAATTCGTAGTTCGGCTGATTTTAGAGGAATATTTGCACAATGGTGAAGGGAGAGGGCGGGGCCTGAGGTGACATCTGTGCAAACGCGCCCCGTGGCGCGTTTTAAGTTGGGGGATTAAGTCCCCTTGAATCATGAGGGTCCCTGGGGTCTAACTAGCCCACCCTGTACCTCCAGTATGCGCCAGGGAGCTGCGTTGCAGAGAGGTGTTCAGAGGCCACCCCCTTTTTGCACCTCTCTGCAACGCAGCTCTGTGGCGCTTTCTAGACGTACCTGGTGGGCTAGTTCGCCCCAGGGACCCTCAGGATTGAAGGGGATTTCATTCCCCATCTTAAAATGCGCCACGGGGCCTGTTTGCACACATGTCACCTGAAGCCCCGCCCCTCCCTTCACCACTGTGCAAACGTGCCCCGTGGCGCGTTTTAAGTTGGGGGATTAAGTCCCCTTGAATACTGAGGGTCCCTGGAGTCCAACTAGCCCACCATGTACCTCCAAAAAGCGCCACAGAGCTGCGTTGCAGAGAGGTGTAAAAGGGGGCGTGGCCTCTGTACACCTCTCTGCAACGCAGCCCCTGGCGCATACCGGAGGTTCCTGGTGGGCTAGTTGGCCCCCAGGGACCCCCAGTATTCAAGGGGAATTACTTCCCTTCTTAAACGCGCCAGGGCGCGTGCTTGCAGACTGCTGCAGGGAGGGCGGGGCCTCGGCACAATGCTGGTCTTTTTTTTTTTTTTTGTGCTTTTTTCTGCCCAGGGGTCCTTGTGGGACCCCTGAGCAGACCTAGGGGTCAGGGTGTTTCTACCCTGCCCCCTTTGTGCGTTTTGCGCACTTGTTTCTTGTGTTTTTTTTTTAATCAGTGGGATCTGCGCACCCTAAGCGCATCCCGCCGATTTTGGCAAAAAAATGCTTTTTCTGCCCAGGGGTCCTTGTGGGACCCCTGAGCAGACCTAGGGGTCAGGGTGTTTCTACCCTGCCCCTTTGTGCGTTTTGCGCACTTGTTTCTTGTGCTTTTTTTTTTTAATCAGCGGGATCCGCGCACCCTAAGAGCATCCCGCCGTATTTAAAAAAAAAAATGCTTTTTTCTGCCCAGGGGGTCCTTGTGGGACCCCCTGAGCAGACCTAGGGGGTCAGGGTGTTTCTACCCTGCCCCATTTTTGCGCTTTGCGCAATTGTTTCTGTCCCTCGGTTCTACCGAGGGACAAAATGGCTGCCAACACTTCCTGATTTGGAGTGTTGACAGCCACTTGACAGCCAATTAGCATGCAGCTCGTGATTGGGACGGTGCGCGCAGGGTGCGCTCAGGATACGCGGACCCTACTCGCCCATAGATATATATGTGAATTTACTTTTGATTTTTTCAGGAACTACTGAACGGATTTACACCATTTAAGCAAAAGGCATGACACTGAACCAAGGGCTACCTCTTTGCCAAATTTGGTGTAATTCCGTTCAGCAGTTCGGGCTGTAGCTGCGACTAAAGGTTCCTATGGAAAAATGAATGGGGAAAACGTGTTTTGGGACCCCCCTTTTTTCTCGGCCCCCGCTTGACGAATCAACCCGAGACTTTCAGGGTAGGAGCGGAGCGCCCCAACAAGTTGGAAGCTTTCGCGAAGATTCGTCAACCGGCGCAAGAGTTATTTCAAATAGAATGTCGCGGATTTCCTATGGATAATAGGTCCTAACTATAACTATCTACTGGCGACCGCCAGTAGATAATATATATATATATATATATATATATATATATATATATATATATATATATATATATATATATATATATATATATTCACTGAAAAACCATAGGTTTTAGGGACAGTTATAGTTAGTTGGACATTGCACTCGTACAAAACCCGTGAAATTCCCCTGTTATAGTTAGTTCAGCTAACTATAACTCGCGCCCCCGCAATGCACTGCTGATGACGTCACATATTACATCACTCATGACATGGTCAGTGACATCACTGATGACATCACTGATGACATCTCAAATGACATCACTGATGACATCATCCAGTGACTGTGTGTTTCTGTAAAGTTTAAATATTTTTTATATATATAGGGAAAGGCGTATTGAAGAATGAGTGGGTGTATAAGTGTCTGTATGGATGATTTAGTAGGTGCGTGACTAATTCTATAAGTGAGTGATTAAACGTATCTTACTGAATGCATGGGTTAGTGACTAAACTGGGTGAATGTCTGTATCTGTCTGTTGCTGTGTAAGTGGCTGCATGGGTTTGTGAATAGCTACATGAGTGTCTATAAGAGTTATTGATTTGTTGTCTGAGTATCTGTATGGGTGCCTGAGTGTTTGTGTGGATGGGGTGTGTGCGACTGTGCATAGATGTGTGAGTGGGTGATTCACTGGGTGGATGGTTTCAAGAGTACATCTGTGATAGACTGTATGGGTGGGTAAGTGTGTGTAAGAGTGTGTTAGTGAGTGAATGTATGTCCCAGTGGTACATGTGTGAGTAACTACATATGTGAAAGGCAGTATATATGTGTGTTGGAGTATATAAATAGCTATAAGCGAGAGTGAGTGATTGTGATAGTGGCTGTATGGATGAGTGTGTGCTTGTATCAGTGATTGTATAAGAGCGTAACAATGTGCTAGTATTTGTATGATTAAGTGAGCTGGTGTGTGTATAACTGTATAGGTGAGTAAATGGCAGTGTGTTTAATTATTTGCATGACTGACTAGGTGTGTGAGTACCTCTAAGGATGAGTGGCGGTGTTTGAGTCTCTATATAGGAGTAAGAGTGCATATGATAGTCCTGTATTGAGTGACCATAAGTATGAGTGACTGTACGGGTGAGTGAGTGGATGTGTGTGTGTAGACCTAAGAATCAGTGAGTGGGTATGTAGTTATTGGTGTTGGAGTGTCTATGGTTTTGCGAATGGCAGTCTGTAATTTAGATTGGGTGTATCAAAGGTTATATTAGGGTGTGAAGAGCTGCATCAGATTATCACGTGGATGATGTCATCAGTGATGTCATTTGAGATGTCATCAGTGATGTCATCAGTGATGTCACTGACCATGTCATGAGTGATGTAATATGTGACGTCATCAGCAGTGCATTGCGGGCGCGAGTTATAGTTAGCTGAACTAACTATAACGGGGGAATTTCACGGGTTTTGTATGAGTGCAATGTCCAACTAACTATAACTGTCCCTAAAACCTATGGTTTTTTCAGTGAATTTCAAAGGTTTTTTAAATGCTAATTTGTAACTATAACGTCCCTAAAACCTATGGTTTTTTCAGTGAATTTCAAAGGTTTTTAAATGCTAATTTGTAACTATAACATGTCTGAAACCTACGGTTTTTTCAGTGAATTTCAAAGGTTTTGTAAATGACAATTTTTAAATGTATTAATTGTTATATAAATTTTTTTCATAGTGATTTCGAAATTTTTTAGAAAACATTTTTTTAAATATTTTATTTTTTAAATTACATTGTAATTATATTATACATTACAAAAAATACTTTCTCAGAATGAATTACTTTAGTTTAAATACTTTGCACATAGGCAATAGACTTTTAAGTACAGTAGTTACAGTTGTTGCAATGGGCAACACATTTTCAAACACAATGCAACATTCAGCTCAATGTGAATTTCTAGTTAAATGCAATTAGTTACTTTATGGATTACTTTTTCTAACCACAGGACTGGATCCTAGATTCAGTCCTGGGACATCTCCTGTAAACAGTTGAGTAAAAGCGTTTTGGTTACAGTCGTGATTTTTAAGGAATATTATTGTACTTTAAAAGTTGACACTTAGAAACTTTTTCTCATAGAATGACCAATGTTATCCTATCGAAGGAAATTCACTTAGGAGGTAAAAACTGTTATCGTTACTTTTTGTTACTCAGTGTTGGATCCTGGATCCAGCACTGGTGCATCTCCTGTAAACAGTTGAAAGAATGCGTTTAAGTCATACAGGCGATTTTTAAGGAATATTTGTAGTTTGTGAAAATCGACACTGAAACTTTTCTGCTGAAAACAAGACAAAGGATTCCTATGGAAGAAAATATAAGTTACTGGTAAGTACGGTTAAAATTACTTTTCAGGGTCAGTGCTGGGCTAAAAGATGCAGCACTGGGTTCTCTCCTGATAACAGGTGAGTAAATTGGAATTCGTACTTTGGTTGATTTTAGAGGAATATTATAAAGTTCCAAAACTCCACACTTAGAAGAATTTCCAAGTGAAACCAGTCAATGTTAGCCTATGAAGGAAATTCAAGTTACCGGTAAGTACGGTTAAAATTAATTTTGAGGATCAGTACTGGGCTGAAAGATGCAGCACTGAGGTCTCTCCTGATAACAGGTGAGTAAATCAGAATTCGGATTTCGGCTGATTTTAGAGGAATATTTTAAAGTTCCAAAAATCAACACTTAGAAACTTTTTCAGCAAAAAGCAGGCAATGATATCCTATGGAAGGAAATTCAAGTTACCGGTAAGTACGGTTAAAATTACTTTTGAGGATCATTACTGGGCTGAAACATGCAGCACTGAGGTCTCTCCTGATAACAGGTGAGTAAATCGGAATTCGTATTTCGGCTGATTTTAGAGGAATATTTTAAAGTTCCAAAACTCCACACTTAGAAGAATTTCCAAGTGAAACCAGTCAATGTTAGCCTATGGAAGGAAATTCAAGTTACTGGTAAGTACGGTTAAAATTACTTTTCAGGATCAGTACTGGGCTGAAAGATGCAGCACTGAGGTCTCTCCTGATAACAGGTGAGTAAATCAGAATTCGGATTTCGGCTGATTTTAGAGGAATATTTGTATGTTTCAAAAATCAACACTTAGAAGAATTTCCAAGTGAAACCAGTCAATGTTAGCCTATGAAGGAAATTCAAGTTACCGGTAAGTACGGTTAAAATTACTTTTCAGGATCAGTACTGGGCTGAAAGATGCAGCACTGAGGTCTCTCCTGATAACAGGTGAGTAAATCGGAATTCGTATTTCGGCTGATTTTAGAGGAATATTTTAAAGTTCCAAAACTCCACACTTAGAAGAATTTCCAAGTGAAACCAGTCAATGTTAGCTTATGAAGGAAATTCAAGTTACCGGTAAGTACGGTTAAAATTACTTTTCAGGACCAGTACTGGGCTGAAAGATGCATCACTGAGGTCTCTCCTGATAACAGGTGAGTAAATCGGAATTCGTATTTCGGCTGATTTTACAGGAATATTTTAAAGTTCCAAAACTCCACACTTAGAAGAATTTCCAAGTGAAACCAGTCAATGTTAGCCTATGGAAGGAAATTCAAGTTACTGGTAAGTACGGTTAAAATTACTTTTCAGGACCAGTACTGGGCTGAAAGATACAGCACTGAGGTCTCTCCTTATAACAGGTGAGTAAATCGGAATTCGTATTTCGGCTGATTTTAGAGGAATATTTGCACAATGGTGAAGGGAGGGGGCGGGGCCTGAGGTGACATCTGTGCAAACGCGCCCCGTGGCGCGTTTAAAGTTGGGGGATTAAGTCCCCTTGAATCCTGAGGGTCCCTAGGGGCCAACTAGCCCACCAGGAACCTCCAATATGCGCCAGGGGCTGCGTTGCAGAGACGTGTAGAGAGGCCACACCCCTTTACACCTCTCTGCAACGCAGCTCTGTGGCGCTTTCTGGATGTACCTGTTGGGCTAGTTGGCCCCAGAGACCCTCAGGATTGAAGGGATTTAATTCCCCATCTTAAACGCGCCACGGGGCCTGTTTGCACACATGTCACCTGAAGCCCCGCCCTCCCTTCACCACTGCTAAGCGCGCCCCATGGCGCGTTTTAAGTTGAGGGATTAAGTCCCCTTGAATCCTGAGGGTCCCCGGAGTCCAACTAGCCCACCATATACCTCCAAAAGCGCCACAGAGCTGCGTTGCAGAGAGGTGTAAAGGGGTGTGGCCTCTCTACACGTCTCTGCAAGGCAGCCCCTGGCGCATACTGGAGGTTCCTGGTGGGCTAGTTGGCCCCAGGGACCCCCAGTATTCAAGGGAATTTGTTCCCCCTCTGCAAACGCGCCAGGGGCGCGTTTGCAGAGTGGTGAAGGAAGGGGCGGGGCCTGCGGGCCCGATCGTTTTTTTTTTGTTCGTTTTTTGTCCCTGAAGGGGGCTGTGTAGCCCCCTTCCTTTTTCTCTTTTTGGGCCCTGGGGACCCCATCCCCCAGGGCCTTACCCCTTTTTAAATTACAAAAAAAAAAAAACGGGAAGGGGGCCGCGTGGCCCCCCTTCCCTGGGCCTGTATTGGCCCCGGGGACCCCATCCCCCGGGGCATGGCCTCTATATTTATTATTTTGAGGGGGCAGTGTGGCCCCCCTCCTCTGGCCATTTTAAGGCCCCAGGGACCCCATCCCCCGGGGCCGGCCTTTCCATTTAAAAAAAAATAAAAAAATTCTCTTTTTTTGGAGAGGGGGCGCGTGGCCCCACTCCCGGGCCACTACTTGCCCGGGGACCCCATCCCCCGGGGCTGGCCCTTCTCCGTTGGGGACTGTGGGGGTCCCCAATCCCCCACAGTCCCGCCGGCTCCCCACGTCCCTTGGGAGCCGGCATTGCTGTTCCACATGGGGAGCAGCTGACATGCTGCTCCCCATGTGGAAAAGCAATCGCTTTGGATATTGGAAGAGAGAGCAGGTTTCCCTGCTCTCTCTTCCAATATCCAAAGCAGTTTGCTATGGCAGGACGGAGCCGCGAGGCTCCCGTCCTGCCATAGCAAACTACAGTGTCCCGGGGGTAGGCACCCCGGGACACTGCAGGAGCCGGCCCTGGAGGGTGGTGGTCCCCAGGGCCATCAAGGGCTCCAGGAGGGGCCGCGCGGCCCCCTCCCATTCAGTACACAGCCCCGGGGAGGTGGTGGTCCCCGGGGCTCTGGGAGTCCGTAACGGACCCCCATATTAAATGTTTAGTGCCCGGGAGGTGGCGGTCCCGGGCGTGTGGGGGCTAGAGCCCCCCACACTGGTTTTATTTTTAATTAAAAAAAGCCCGGGGAGGTGGTGGTCCTCGGGGCTGCGGGAGGGCTCAGAGCCCTCCCGCACCATTTTTCAAAAAGCCCCGGGGGTGGCGGTCCCCGGGGCTTAGGAGGCCCTTTGAGGCCCCCACACATTAAATTATCCCCCCACCATGCCCCCGGGACTTGGGCCACCCGGGGCCAATTAACATCGAGCGCGGGAGACCGCGCTTCGATTTTTTTTTTTCCGGCAGGATTCGCATCCTGCCGAAAATTTTTTTTTTTTTTTTTGCCCAGGGGTCCTTGTGGAACCCCTGAGCAGACCTAGGGGTCATGGTGTTTCTACCCTGCCCCCTTTGTGCGCTTTGCGCACTTGTTTCTGTCCCTCGGTTCTACCGAGGGATAAAATGGCTGCCAACATATCCTGAATCGGAATGTTGACAGCCAGCTGACATCCAATTAACATGCAGCTCGTGATCGGGATGGTGCGCGCAGGGTGCGCGGAGGGTACGCGGACCCTACTCGGCCATAGATATCACTAACTTTTTACTTTTCATTTTCTCAGCAACTACTGAACAGATTTACACCATTTAACAAAAGGGTTCTTTCTGAACCAAGAACTACCTCTTTGCCAAATTTGGTGTAATTCCGTTCAGCAGTTCAGGCTGTAGCCGTGTCTAAAGTTTCCTATGGAAAAGTGCATGGGGAAAACGCGTTTTGGGACCCCCTTTTTCTCGGCCCCCGCTTGACGAATCCCCGAGACTTTCAGGGTAGGAGCGGACCGGAGCGGGCCACAAAGTTTGAAAATTTCGCGAAGATATGTCAACCGGCAAGAGAGTTATTTCAAATAGAATGTCGCGGATTTCCTATGGATAATAGGTTGTAACTATAACTATCTACTGGCGACCGCCAGTAGATAATATATATATATATATATATATATATATATATATATATATCTCACGTTGATGCCTTACTTATAACTATGCATATGTTGACTATGAAGGACATGAACACCCCCCTATAGTTATACATATATGCACCAATCCACCACGTAATTAACTGAGATATGAACCTTTCCTTGACACGTTTGACATAATTGTGCGCTAGGTTAATGTTGTCGCCATCATTAAGTCACAGAGTGCACAATGTTTTCAGGCACATGGCTTTAAAGGTGGTATGTCACTACATTGGTGTCAAAATAGTAGAAGTCAATATATCAAGTTCACAACTTAGAAAGTGGTGGAGACCAGGAAACATCAGTGGTATGACAGGCTGCCTGACAAATTCTAGGTAACTTGTCTTTAATTTTGTATATGTATGTGCAGAAAAATATATAAAAGCATACTGAGAATGAATATTAGCTGAACAATGAAGTTAATGTACATGACCTAGGGAAAAGCAAATGTTGGACCAGAATTAGAATTTAGAGTTTACCAACCAGGTACTACATGGCTGATTTCCTATTCACCTTATTACAACTGCCTTTGGATAGAATGCACTGCTAACACCCCATACACCAAACTCTTAATCATGCCCTTACCCTCTAACAGCCTGATTTAGCGTTTGGTGGATGCACAGAACCTATTAAAAACATCTGTTTACCTCTCTGACACTTTGGTGGTTCATTAAACTTAACTCTATGTACACCAAACCATATCTAGTAGCAATTTAACCAATCTTACTGTCTGGTCAGATGTCTTACAAAACATACCTATACTGATTAGTAACCTAATGCAATTTTACATCTCCACACCTCAAGTAAATAAGTGAATACACATTTTTAACATATCTACATGGTCACACAACCGATAATGCTAACACTCTAACTAAGCTGTTTAAATGTTTGAAACAAAAATTATATACTTTTATGTTTGGAGTGTTTAACATGTACCATACTACTATTCAGAGCCTAGCCTTCATCCGACTTTACCTGCTTAACACATACTCCACTATCATATAATGCAACCATGTACCACACATACCATTACCACTACAGAGGCATTGATATGTAACCCCTTTAAATCTGGCACATAATATGAAGGGTTGGACAATGTCTTCATTCCCTTAACCTATGTGTAGGCATATATACTGTATGACATGGACTATATGTGAACCATAATAAAATTCCTATATTAGCCACAAAAATATTGGAGTTTAATGTAGTCACACACACTAACACTCTGATTAACACTCACACTAGGCCCTCACAACAATACTATTACTTCCTTCAGCAAACATAGGAAAGGAACTACATCTTCAATGCAACATAGAGAAATTCTCAAGACCTGGAAATGGAATTTAACGGTTAACATATGCAACATACATTTACCTATGTTATACAATTATCTAACAGTAAAAATGAAATATATCTGCAAGTAAACAATGAACACAACATGTTTTATATACAAGAAATTTGAACGGGATAACAAAAGACATCCTCCTCTGCATCCTTAAATGCTTTTATTGAAAAAGGAATAAAAATACAAGTCCAAGGAAAAATGGGGTTTCCTATAACAGTCCATTCACAGTTACCTCCAGGCATCATGCTTGCCTCTCAGCATTTGCAGAACTGTCCTCCTCAGGGCACTCTCCATCCTCTTGGAGCAGATGGTAGTCCGGGCACCTACTTCTTAGAATGGGATGGGTTTTCAAGGATTTTTTGGGAAAGCCAGAGCCTGGTGATACTGAGGAGGGATGGTGACAGGAATGGTGACATTTTGGATATGGAAGTGTTTATGGTATGAGATATTTAGGAGCTTGGGATGGTATCAGAACAGGTGCATTGAAGGGCAGTGGAGAAATTGGGACTGAAGGAGAAATTGAGGATATGTGTGGGATGGGGGTCATGACTTTGGATCGAAGCCAGAGCTGGAATAGAGTTAGGGCTTTGGATGAAGCAGTGGGTGCAATGTTGTAGGACGAATGGGTGCATAAGGAAGAATAGGGGGAGGTGTGGCAGAAGAGCATGTGTCTGTTGAGGCACTAGGAGAGTGAGAACCTCTCTGTAAGGCATACAGGGCAAAGTGCATGCCATGCAGGATGTCAATCCCTTGTGTGAGAGTAAGTAGTCAGAATGTCGAGTATTTATTATCGCTTTGACATAATATCGAGTTAAAAATATTGTTAGTATTAAATATCGATGTAAAAAATATCTATGTATATAATATCGATTGTTAAAATATCGTCAATAAAATATATCGATTTAGTTTTTTTTTTATTTTTGCAAAATGTTTGTAAATGATATAATTATTGTTAAATAAATGTAAAAAAATTGTATACTAATTTTTAGGAGCGGGATGAGGGGTTGATAGGGGATAAGGGTGGGGAGTGCTTTAAAAAAATTGGGGAAAAATGTAAAATGTATTTAAAAATTTTAATTGAATGTATAATATTTTTTTAGTGGTGGGATGTTAGGTTTATAGGGGATAAGGGTGGGGAGTGTTTTAAAAAATTAGGGAAAAATTTAAAATTTATTTTAAATTTTAAATTGAATGTATAATATATTTTTAGGGGCGGGATGTTGGGTTAATAGGGGATAAGGATGGGGAGTGTTTTTAAAAATTGAAATTTAAATTATTTAAATTTTTTTTTTTTTAAAGAAATTGTAATATTTTTTAGGAGCGGGATGTTGGGGTTATAGGGGATAAGAGTGAGTAGTGTTTTAAAAATTTGAAATTTAAATTTAAAAAATGTAAATATTTTTTATATTATATCATAAATTTAGTTTTCTGGTGCAGGATGTTGGGTTTATAGGGGCTAAGGGTGGGCAGTGTTTTAAAAATTTGAAATTGAAATTGAATTTTTTAAAATATCTTTTATATTAAATCATAAATTTATTTTTCAGGTGCGGGATGTTGGGTTTATAGGGGATAAGGGTGGGGAGTTTTCAATTTTTTTTAGAATTTTAAAAAAATGTAAAATTGAAATGTAATAAAATAAAAAAATTTAAAGTGGGATTTTGTGTTAATAGGGGATAAAGGTCGGTATTTCTTTATTTCTAAATTTTCAAAATTTAGAAAAAAATTGAAATTAAAATAAAAAACTTATAAAAATACATTTATGAGTGTAATATGGCGTTTATTGTGTTTAAGAGTGGTGAGTGTTTTTAAAATTTATTGGTCATAATTTTTAAAAATGTACATTTTATTTTTTTAATTTAATTATTATAGTACTGGGATATTGTGTTTATAGTTGTTGAACGTTGAGTATGTTCTAAGTTTAATAAAATTTAATTTTGTAAAATTTAAATTTTATACTTATTTCAAAATTTTAATTTATTAATGAGAGTAATTATTTTGTAGTTAATTGGTTATAATTTTGTATTTAGTAAAAAAAAATGAAAATATTATTTGGATATTAATATGTATATGCCTGAGATATTTTAACTGATGTGTTAAAAATAAATTACTGTAATGTATATTTCATTATAGTAACATACATATGTTTAGTGTGTAGTATTTTACAAGAGTTAATATAATTGCTATTAGGAATAGTATATTATATATGATTTGTGTACACCACCTTTCATGATTTTATGTATTTTGGAGTGGGAATAGTAATTTATATATGTTTAGTGTCCATCACCTTCTCTGTTTTAATGTTGTTTGGAGGGGGAATAGTAAATTATATATGTTTAGTGTCCAGCACCTTCTCTGTTTTAATGTTGTTTGGAGGGGGAATAGTAAATTATATATGGTTACTGTCCAGCACCTTCCCTGATTTAGGGGTCGATTACGATGGCGGTCGGAAAAACATACCGACCGCCATGGTAGCGGCAAAAAACAGCCTGCATGGCCACCGGGAAAAACGCCGCACACATTACGATGAACCGCCACAATAATCCGTCCGCGGCGGCGGGACACAACGAAAAACCGCCCGCACACGCCGGACCAGCTGAAAATCCGACCGCAACGGCCGGATACTCAGCGGAAAAGCCAAGAACCGCCGCCATGCACACGGAGTAACCGCCCGTGACATTATGACATACCCGCTACCACCATGGTACCCACCTATGAATCCGACCGCATCGTGCGCAAACAGTGACGAATCCGATAGGCGGCGGAAGGGCTGCAGCATAGCCACCGCTGCCGAGGAACCGCTGCGGAGGAACCGCAAAAAAAATGGCGGACGTTGAAAAAAAAACACAAAAAAAACAAACAATGCACACACTGAAGTAGACCTGTCCCAACACAAACCAAAAGTGCCCAATGACAACAGCCCCAGAAATTTCAAAATAACCAATCACAGGACAACACACACAACACACCTGACAGCAACATACCAGCTTGCCACACCCCCATAGCCGAGCATAAAACCAGCCCCTCCCTGACCACAATCCTTTGCTACACTCCACAACTGAAGGTCCCAACCCCAGAGAACAAAGGAGAGGCAAACCTGCACACAGCACCACCACAACACACACACCACCTACACCACCCACAACACCCACAACACCCACACAACTGCACCACAGAACATCTGCACAGCACACACCATGGCACCACACAAAATGCCAAAATTCACTGATGCAGAGCTTGCAGTCATGGTAGATGAGATAATAAGAGTTGAACCACAACTCTATGGCAACATGGTCCAACACACCCCATTAGCCACAAGAACCCAAATGTGGGTGAGGATAGTCAATAAGGTCAATGCAGTAGGGACCACCCCCGCAACAAGCAGGAAATACAGAAGCGGTGGCATGACCTGAAGACCGTGGTGAAGAGGAAGAGGGCCAAGAACCGTCAGCTGGCTGACGGGACTGGTGGAGGCACTCCCATCCCACCCAAACCATACAGTCCGTGGGAGGAGAAGGTCCTTGGAATCCTACATCCAGAGAGTCTTGAAGGAATCCGCGGGGGACTGGAAGCCGTTAAGTACAAACCAATGTATAACATCACATTGCCATGTACCGTCTTGCACAAATTCAAACCTACAACCCCTAGGCCAAAGGACATTCGTCTGACCCACAATACCCAAAACAGGTCACACAGATGTAAGCACCACTCAACCTGAAAAAGCACAAAGCTAAACAAAACCAACTGGGATGCATGTGTACAGACAAAAATCACTACAACACACACCAGGCCCCCATCTCCCACCCCTCAGCAGGATGGAGCACCACACCCAGAAGCATGTGTCAGCCATTGAACGCTCCCCCACCACCTAACAGGTAGGTAGCCATCTTCAAAGGGATGGGGAATGTGTATCTGGAGGCAGCACTACAACTCCCAACAGGCCCCCTCACCCACCCCCTCAGCAGGATGGAGCACCCCACCCAGAAGCATGTGTCAGCCATTGAACGCTCCCCCACCACCTAACAGGTAGGTAGCCATCTTCACAGGGATGGGGAATGTGTATCTGGAGGCAACACTACAACTCCCAACAGGCCCCCTCTCCCACCCCTCAGCAGGATGGAGCACCCCACCCAGAAGCATGTGTCAGCCATTGAACGCTCCCCCACCACCTAACAGGTAGGTAGCCATCTTCACAGGGTTGGGGAATGTGTATCTGGAGGCAGCACTACAACTCCCAACAGGCCCCCTCTCCCACCCCTCAGCAGGATGGAGCACCCCACCCAGAAGCATGTGTCAGCCATTGAACGCTCCCCCACCACCTAACAGGTAGGTAGCCATCTTCACAGGGATGGGGAATGTGTATCTGGAGGCAGCACTACAACTCCCAACAGGCCCCCCTCTCACACCCCTCAGCAGGATGGAGCACCCCACCCAGAAGCATGTGTCAGCCATTGAACACTCCCCCACCACCTAACAGGTAGGTAGCCATCTTCACAGGGATGGGGAATGTGTATCTGGAGGCAGCACTACAACTCCCAACAGGCCCCCTCTCCCACCCCTCAGCAGGTTGGGGCACCCCACCCAGAAGCATGTGTCTGTAAGTAAAAACCAAAGTGACACTGCACAGGTAATCAGACAGTGCATGCACACCACCATCACTCAACAAAAGCATTGGGAGACATGACAACATGAGGCTCTACTTCACCCAAAAATAGAAAAGTAAAGTACAGCCATAGACAGGATGCAGACAGCTCAGCGTTCGTAACTGTGACAGAAACAGAACTGTGACTCTCAACAAATATGTCCAAGAAAACGGGCCTCTGACATGCATCACCCAGATTTCCCTCTGTAGCGTACATGGGTGCTGATCATGAAGGACCATGGGAAAACCAAACTAGCATGGTCTGCTGTATAAAGAAATACAAGCACAGGACATGTCAACGGTATGCATGTGATGACAATGGCTAGTCCATGCACACAGGTAATGTCTGCCAGGCAGAGTGATCAGCAAAGATGCTGAACATCAACTTGTAGTCATGCCAGTTGTCAGATGACAACCTCACATTGAAATCACCAATACTAGACGTGTGGCATGCTAACCAATCACAGGTCACACCATTGTGAAATGATGAATGTAACTCCACTTCATGGCATGAGGCACATCACTGTGCAGACATACAATGTGTGAAAAAGGCAACTGTGTGTAGCATAACATGTAAATAAGAGACATCAAACACAGCAACCCTGAGGTGTGTAAGGCAATTACCATCTACTTCCTGTCCCACAGGTGACCAACAACTGACTGCAGAGGACGACAACCTCAACCAGCACAGCCAGTCACCAGCTCCCGAACATCTCCCCTCGGATGCAGACTCCCTGGATAATGATGAGGAGGAGGACCAGCCCGGACCATCTGGTGTGGCAGGGCGTAATGTGTCCCAGGACCCCACAGCCCCACCACCCTCAGCAACAACATCAACGCAGAGCCCTGCTGCAACGACCTGTGCCACCACCACCACCTCCACCACCACTACCACTGCTGCCTGCAACACTCGCCCTGCTCCACAGGCCAACCAGACCACAACAACTGCGGAGGTACGGGAGAGTAGGCTGGTGCCCACAGGACGGAGGCAACAGGGCCGTGACAGCAGGCCAGGTGTGAGGACAAGGCTGACCCAAAGGGAAGAAGACCCTGCCACTGAATCACTGGCACACATTCACAGAGTTGTGGGGGCCTATGAACACGCCCAGGGACAGTTGAGGCAGGCTCAGCAGGATGCCCGTGAGCAACAACAGATGCTGCGCTCAATTGACAACCGCATGGGCCAACTCGTGGCCTGCATGGGCCAAATCAGGGACCTCCTGGGCCAGCTAGTGGGGGTCCTCAGGGACAGGCATGCGGCACCGCCAACACCTACAGCTCCCTCCGTTGTGCCGCAGGATGACAGACCCCCACCCTCCCCTGCGTCCAGCGAGCATGGGGACTCATCAGACACCACTGGCCATGCACCTGTGTCCCCCTGCCAAAAGAGCAAGGGGCCGCCCGAAAAAATCATTGGGAGCATCCCGTGGCAAAGCACCTGGCAAAAGCCAGTCAAGTAGCCAGCCATGATGGCACCCCTCTTCACCCTGCTGTGTACCCTGCAGACTGTCCCCACACACAATGGCATGGGAATGGCAAATGACTGTTGGACTGTGTTGCCATACTGATCTAGCGTATACTCTATTGTCTCATCTACCATCACTGACAAATCTGTTATTCACCATTCACAAATCTGTCAATATCCACATCTACATCACATGTATCCACTGTAAATAAACACTAATAACGCACCAATGTAGTTGTCACTGTTCCATGTTCATCACAGTATGTTAACTCACACCCATGATTACAATGTCACAGGAGCAGGGATACTCCGCAAGCAAGTAGAGGCTGAAGGGACCTAGGAAAACACAACAGAACATCAGTTGCTACTCAGGTGGTGGACTAACAACCATCACACAACACAGCACATCAAGGTACGACAATCTGCACATGTCACAAGGAGCAACTGTACCAACATAGACATCAAGTAGCTGTGTCAAAAGATCCCTTGCCATACACACCTGCAGCCAGCACTGACTCTGCAACATGCTGTAGTCACAAAACTCACATACACATATTCACCAAGCACAACATCATCAGACAACAGCCAGTATTGACATTGCCACTGACCATCAAGTGAAGTAGTTGTTGATGAGCTGCTGACGCTGTCCAACACCTTCCTCCTCTCCACTATCCTCGTCACTTGACGTTTGGGTGTTTGCAGGTGGGGGCTGTGGCTGGTCATCATCATCCTGGATTAAGGGGATCCCCTTCCGCACGGCCAGGTTGTGTAGCATGCAGCATGCTACCACTATCTGACACACCTTGACGGGTGAGTACTGCAGAGCCCCTCCGGTCTTGTCGAGGCATCGAAAACGCGATTTCAGGAGTCCAAATGTTCGCTCAATGACCCGACGTGTCCTCCCATGGGCATTGTTGTAGCGCACTTCAGCTGGTGTCCTGGGATTGCGAAGTGGACTCAGCAACCAAGGTCCGTTGGGATATGCAGAGTCACCTAAGTGTGAAAGACACATACAGATTGAGTGTCTGACATGTGTCCGAGGACAGCATGGCACACAAACAGCACACGACCCGACCCTTTGTACTCACCCACAATCCATGCCCGCTCCGGCGCCAGATTGGCCATCAGCTGTGGTAAAATGCTGTTGCGCATTATGTGTGAATCGTGGGCTGATCCTGGAAACTTTGCACAGACGTGTGAGATGACCATATCTGCCTGGCACACCACCTGCACATTGATGGAATGATAATGTTTCCTATTTCGGTAAATATGCTCCCGTGCTTGGGGTGGAATCAGGGAAACATGTGTGCCATCTATTGCACCAACTACATTAGGAACGTGTCCAAGTGCATAAAATTCACCCTTCACATCCGCCAACTCATGCCGCCTGGGGAAATGTATGAATTGGTCCCTGTGTTGCATCATAGCCAACAGGACATCACGTAGCACCATGCTGAATGTTGGTTGGGACATCCCCCTGCAATGCCCACAGTTTGCTGGAAGGATCCCGTAGCCACGAAATGTAGGAATGCCATCACCTTTGCCGTTGGCGTGAGTGCTGTTGGGTATGTCCTGCGTGGAAGCAGGTGTGGCTCCAATAGTGCACAAAGTTCCAGGAGGTTTGTCCGATCCAGACGGAATCGCCTTATGATGTCGGTATCCTCCATGTTAGCCAGCAGGGTGAAGGTACGAAACACATTAGGTCGCCTCCTAGGTGAGATGAAAGGGGACACGTCATAGCAACATAAATTAGGATGTGCACAAATTCATAAAGTCTGTCCTGTCACGGCGCTAACATTGACTGTCATCCCTGAAAGCACACAGTGCAATTCAGTGTTGTCCCAACATGAGACAGATTAATTGTACAACTGTCATGGATGTGCACAGTCAGTAGACACAATACGAACACTGTCTATGTGAATGCCAAGAGTCACATATCGAGCTGAGGTGGACTCAGCCTTGGGTGTACATGACACAGGACATGTGTGAAGCAGAGACACTGCTGGCTTCCACGTTGCTGCTGTACCTGCCACACCTCCTTGGCCAATAATTGCAGGGGACACATCAACAACACAATGTGGATAGATCTTTGGGATTGTCTTTGTACTCAGTGCCACTTCGAACACACTCAAATTCAATGACATTCACATCCCAAACCCATACATGTGCCAATGTCATCAGTACACAGGCCATATCTGCTGCTGACTTGAATACAAAGTCGGACAGTGACAGATGATGTCACGCCTGTGCAGAGTATGTGTACCACTAATACAGGCCACCATTACCCCACTGCCCAATACTCTCTACAAGCACACAGATAGCCAATGTGGCACACATAAACAATAGATGAGGGACGTGATCAGCAGGGCCTGTATGCACCCTTAATCTTCCCCCATTTTGGACATTTACATGCAGCATCAAGGAGGGACTGCCCAAGGACACATGTGCACCACAACACATACCATGGTGATACACATCCAGCTGTTTCAAGACACAACAGTGCCACAACACAAACATACAACACTACATGGACAATGCCAAGCCAGTATGCCAACAAGTCCACGCATGAACATACTGTATGCATGACATATGGACTACTGGCTCAGACACCTGACACCAGTGGATGTAATTTTACACCACATGTCCCAAAGGACATGCATCCTGACCCTCATTCCACACAGGCTGTCAGGCCCAACACAGCATATAATCAACATCCCACATCTAACAGACATGCTGGCTGTGCATGAGTAGTGGGACACTGGTACCTCACATTGGCCAAATGTCGGAGTTGGATGAGTGTCACAGGCACAACAGTCAAGGTACATCTCACCTGTCTTGGGTGCCCACACCATCCTGATACACCAGCAGATGTGATCCACCCACACAGTGCTGAAATAGATGGTGAGCAAGGATGGCTAGCACCCCATAGCATGCACATATACACTAGTGTTGGTGGCAACACACAGCACACGTGTGCCACTTGTGCTGACCATCCAACATTGCAGACAATTCCCGCTAATCAGTGCACACACATTGCACGGGCAAAACTGGACACCCATAGCCTGTGGACAAATGTCGCATACTATATTCCATACAGTTAGCACAATCCACAACCGTGCATGCAGTCCATCTGCCAACGCAACATTCCTGATGTGAACAATGGACATGCACTGGTGGCAGGTGAGTAGCACCGGAACACAGCACAACACTCAAAAACATAGTGTAGCTAAGCACCATTGTTGAAATGTACATGTCACTGATTCACATACAACAGTCCAAACAACATGAGCACAGACCTGACACTACCACATAGGTCCCTGTGGTTACAGGTGGCAGACATGTAGCAAAGACATCTGCTCTGGCCGTCTACCCAAGTGACAAACAATAATAATGCAACGGATGCCAGGTGTGGTGCTGAAGTACTCGTCATCCTTTAGCAGGTCGAGCCCCCCTGTACATGTGGACATACACTGCAGGAGTTGCCAGTGTGTACAAAGACATAACATGCGGCATGTAATTGGTCTTAGCAATGACACAACAGGGTGACATCTGTTTCCAATGATGACAGTCATGCTGAATGAATGAGTTCATCTGGGTTTTCAGTGTAACACATGGGCTCAGGTGTGAGATAGTGGTCAGCATGGGTGGCAGATACGACATTGTGTCTAAATATTGATCAACATAATGGAGTACAGTGTTCCATTTGGTGTGAGACGTTACACAGTGGCTGACATTTGTGACAGGAGACCATATCAATGTTATCCAGTGCCATGTGCCACTGTACGTATCCACTGTGTGTAGCACAGTAATGACCATTGATCCACACACAACAAGAACTGTCCGTAGGTGCCTTAAACGTGCCCCATAAACACAATGACGCACAGAGTGTACGATGTGGTGCTGCATATTCCCCATAGCGGACGCACATACTGTCCATGAATTGGGTGGCGGAGCAAGCCAACCACCATTTGTACCTGTGTCGATGCCCACCACTGACGCAAGTGTGTCATGTGCTGCACATGACACATTGGTGTTAGTGATGGCCCTCCACATAGCTGCAGATGGCGTTTGTCATGCTCCACCAGCCACATCCCGGTCACCCATGTCACTCTATGGCAATCAAACAGCGGTAGCGCCGGCCAGGACCCCACGGTGTGTCACCGCCATGAACCATGCCCTTGCAGCCAATGGGGACCGCTATCGCGGTGGCATGATGCAGATTCAAAAATCGCGGTAGGCGTGCTCCGCCCCCAGCGGATGCGGAGATAGGATGCATTTGTAAGATGCACCACCGCGGTAGCGCCAGCCAAGACCCCGCGGTGTGTCACCGCCATGAACCATGCCCTTGCAGCCAATGGGGACCGCTATCGCGGTGGCATGATGCAGATTCAAAAATCACGGTAGGCGTGCTCCGTCCCCAGCGGATGCGGATAGGATGCATTTGTAAGATGCACCACCGCGGTAGCGCCAGCCAGGACCCCGCGGTGTGTCACCGCCATGAACCATGCCCTTGCAGCCAATGGGGACCGCTATCGCGGTGGCATGATGCAGATTCAAAAATCGCGGTAGGCGTGCTCCGCCCCCAGCGGATGCGGAGATAGGATGCATTTGTAAGATGCACCACCGCGGTAGCGCCAGCCAGGACCCCGCGGTGTGTCACCGCCATGAACCATGCCCTTGCAGCCAATGGGGACCGCTATCGCGGTGGCATGATGCAGATTCAAAAATCGCGGTAGGCGTGCTCCGCCCCCAGCGGATGCGGAGATAGGATGCATTTGTAAGATGCACCACCGCGGTAGCGCCAGCCAGGACCCCGCGGTGTGTCACCGCCATGAACCATGCCCTTGCAGCCAATGGGGACCGCTATCTCGGTGGCATGATGCAGATTCAAAAATCGCGGTAGGCGTGCTCCGCCCCCGCGGAGGCGGTCATTGGATGCTTTTGAAGAAGGCTGACCTGGAACACCAATGGCAGAAGACTATGACCACTGAAACGAGTCCAGGGCCCTATATATGTGTGGAAGGGAGCACCACATTTCCACTGCTCACAGAGCCTGCTGCCTGGGACCCCTCACCTGCTGCTGCCTCCAGGGACTGCTGCCTGAGACCCCTCACCGCCCACTGCCGCCGCTGACGTCTCATGTCCACAGTGATGGCTAGGACGGAGAAGATCCGTGCCAGTCCATTTACAAGCGAGGAGCTGGATGTCCTGGTGGACGAGGTGCTGACACAGTACCCACGGCTATATGGTGGCCCAAATGTTGTGGTAAGTCTCCAACAGTGGGGGTGTGAGTGCAAGGGGGCACACATGTAGTCGATCAGATGGTGTATGTGCCTGAGAGTGTGGGGTTGTGTAATGCACTGGCTGACATGCTGTTTCCTAGTTGTTAAGGGGGTGTATGCAACCCACACATTAAATGCATGGACATGAAGGGTGGATGGACATGTGTTGTGTACACATCCATATGGTGTGACAGCTATCTGGTGATGCATGTTTCTGGACAGTTATTGTTCATGTAACTGTTTGTGTGGGTCCTCGTTGTCCATCTCTGTGTGATTCTACCTGGCATGGACTGTCCACGCCCAATGTGACAAGGACACATCACTGACTGTACAGAGTGTGATACGTGTGTGGTTCGCATTAGTGTACATCAATGACCCATATCTGCCGTGTGGAGATGAGTCTGTGTCATGCCACTGTTCAGAGAGAGAGGTTTTATCATGAGAGTGTGTCACTGATGTTTTCCCCCTCTTGTCTCCCACACCTGCAGCTCAAGGTACACCAGCGTAAGGCCGTGTGGAGGTCCATTGCAACCAAGGTGCGGGCTCTGGGAGTGTCGAACCGCCGGCGCACCCACTGCCACAAGAGGTGGGACGACATATCACGACTGGCAAAGAACGTTGCCGAGATGACACTGGGGATACTCCCTCGCAGTGGCAGGTTGTCACGACGCAGCTTGACACCACTGATGTGCCGCATCTTGGCTGTGACACAGCCTGAGCTGGACACACGTTTGAAGGAGCATCAACAGCAAGCTAGGGGTGAGTATTCTGTGAAGGTTGATTTTGTCTGTGAGTGGCTGCATGTGTACCATGCCTGTACCTGCGCTGGTGTACGTGATGTGGTTACTGTGATGCAGTGGGTTGTAAGTGGCCCCTGTGCTGGGTGTGGCAGTCACGGATATTACATACATGCACTTACTGATGTTTTTCCAATCCTGGGAATTTCAATGGCATTGTGGGTGGTGTGCTGCAGGCCTGGTCCATTGGTGTTAGTGTTTGTACGCCCCAACATGCATGATGTTGTGCTGTCTGCCCATCACATGGCTCAGCTGTGCCGTGTTTAGATGTTTGTACGCACTGTTTGAGGTAGTGATGTGTGTCTGCATGGTGAGATTGCACGGGGTGGCCTGCAACATGTAGACTTTGTCATCCTCAGTGTTGCTTTGCTTGAATATGTTTGTCCTGTTGCTGTCACTTTGCTGACCCTACATGTCTCTCTGTTATGCAGCATCTCCCGTGGGCACGGAGGGACAGGGGACGGACACCAGTGGTGGTGAAACAAGCACAACAGCTGCACAGGATCCCAGTGACACAGATGTGACCAGCGCCTCAGAGGGGGATAGGAGTATGCTGGAGGAATCACAGCCCGAGACGCAAAGTTCAACATCATCTGATGATGGCGGTGGTGCAGACATCTTGGAGGACACAGGGAACGGAGAGTCTGCTACATCTTCCAGCACGCAGCGTGCAGTGCCCACCCTCCCAGCCACTTCCTCTGTTGCTGCCCGTGTTCGCACCACAAAGAGGGGAAGAGTGTCCTTCATTCCAGGCACCGCTGCCCCTGTGCCCCCTGCTGCCATCAGTGCAGAGTGTGTGGACCTTATGCGCCAGCTGTGTGTGGGGCAGACAGGGCTCCTCAATGCATTGTCAGACCACGACCGAAAATTGGCACATGTGTTAGCTTTCATGGAGGGCATCCATTCAGACGTGGGTGGGCTGCACCGCACTGTCCAGACAATGTCCTCCACAATGGCGGCTGCACTTCAACTGGCTCAATCTCGTAGTCCAATTCCAGTCCCTTTGTCCACCCCCATGCCAGTGGCGACGTCTGACGACGGTGACCACGCTTCACACACCTCAACGTCACGATACTGCACACGTAGCACACAGCAGCCCAAGCGGTCAAGGTCACAGACACCTTCCCCTACAAAGAGAAAAACAACCCCAGAGCGCAAAGGGAAGAGCCCGTCAGGCGTTGCAAAGGCACATGATTCAAGGAGGAAGTACTCAGGGTCACAAGCCTCAGAGCAATCCCCGGCCACAGACTCTGTGGTCCCAAAAACGTCTCGCAAAGGCATGCAGACACTCTCCATGCCCACTGTGAAGGTGGGGCCTGGCAAGGCTACACATAGTAAGGTATCCAAGGCTGTTTCACCAACTACCTCTACTCCCATTCCAAGTCCAGTGAAGCAGGGACAGGAGGGCACTGTAGGGGGCACACAGGGTAAAGAGGGGATGGAGGGGCAGAGGCAATGCCAGGCTAAGCGTCCTTCTGGATCCAGCACATCCCCAAAGGGAGGTCCAGCGTGTGCACCTGCGGCAGCCTTGGTGATGAGTGTGCCGTTTGTGTCCACACCACTTCCCATTGATACGAAGACAGGCAAGCCATTTAGAATCCCCAAGAAGTGGAAAGGCACCCCTCCACTGTCTCCCTCCCACACTGTGTCCCACATCGGCCTGAGTCCACCTCCACGTGCCACTACACCACCTGGTCCAAGCAGCCCTCCAGCGTCCAAGGCCACTGATAGCTCTTCCTCAGCTGGGCGTCTCACTCCCCAGTCAAGTGGTCCAACTGTGCCCGACACACAGTCAGCTCCCAGTCAGACTGACAGCCAGGTCTGAATGTTGATCAATGTCACAGACCTGTCTCTCCCACACCGATACCTGTGCTGCCCATCGTGTCACACCAGACTGTGTTGCTGACCATGGCGGAGTTTGGTGACACACATTCCCTGTGCAGCTTCTCATTGTCTCTGTCAGCACCTTGGGCTGGCCACTGGCCTTGCAGTTTGCCCCCTGCCTGTGCAGCTTCTCATTGTCTCTGTCAGCACCTTGGACTGGCCACTGGCCTTGCAGTTTGCCCCCTGCCTGTGCAGCTTCTCATTGTCTCTGTCAGCACCTTGGACTGGCCACTGGCCTTGCAGTTTGCCCCCTGCCTGTGCAGCTTCTCATTGTCTCTGTCAGCACCTTGGACTGGCCACTGGCCTTTCAGTTTGCCCCGTGCCTGTGCAGCTTCTCATTGTCTCTGTCAGCACCTTGGACTGGCCACTGGCCTTGCAGTTTGCCCCCTGCCTGTGCAGCTTCTCATTGTCTCTGTCAGCACCTTGGACTGGCCACTGGCCTTGCAGTTTGCCCCCTACCTGTGCAGCTTCTCATTGTCTCTGTCAGCACCTTGGACTGGCCACTGGCCTTGCAGTTTGCCCCCTGCCTGTGCAGCTTCTCATGTTCAGGCTCTGCATCTTGTGCCTTGGTCCTGTCTGATATTGTTTCCTATCAGTGCTATTTGTGAATAAAAACAGTTGCTCATGTTGTCAGTTGTGTCATTGTCCTTACTGAATAAGGCTTTTCCTGTATGTCTCACATTTACTGTGCCACATGCTCTGTGTGCCACTTCAACTGTGCCACTGGCTTGTTTGACTTATCATTTATTTTACAGGGCTGACGGGGACTTCAGTTCTTCATGACTCGGATACTTGTGGGGTCATTGATGTTGTTTTCGGTGACATACCAGACTCATGTTCCTTCCTTGTTGCTGTTGGCTATGTTTTACTGCATCCTGGTATGTTGGCACTGCAAACACATAGAGGGGTCATATACACGGAATTGCAGGCAGGCTGACCAGGCTCAACATGTATGTGCGTTCTTGCTTTCATGTATGCCTAGCAGTGTAGATGTGTAGTCATGTTGTGATGGGCAGTCATCCTAGTCACAACGGTTACTTACATGGTGTGCATTTGGGTGGTCAAGGGTTGTACGGTGTGTTGGTTGTGGCTTTGTCGTGTGTGTTGATGTGTGTGTTACTGGCGTGTGACTCATGGCTGTGTGGGACTGTTGTGTGTTTGTGTGCACACACTGCTTGTTGTGCATTCAGTGCTGTGGGTGTATGTTGCCTTGTGCTGTCCTAGTGTACATCCCCTGATGTACTGCTGTGTTCGCTATGTGTTTTGTGGTGTTGTGCATCTGTTGTGTGTTTGATGTGTCTGTGTTGTTCTGTGATGGTGCACTTCTTGTCTGTGTTGTGGTATGTAGCCCATGCATTTTTCCTGACTGATGAGGTGGTGCACTCCTGTTGTGTGTGTGCTCCCATTGCCTTCCCTAGTTTGGCTGCACAGGTGCTGTGTGTTATTTTTGTGGTTCTGTATGTGTTTCTGTTTTGAATTGTGCTTGCCATTTTTGTTTTGGTGCAGACGTTGGTACTGAAATCCCTGTGTGTGTGTGATGTTTGTGGATGCCCCCAGGGGGTTTGATTGTTTGTCTGTATCTTGTCTGGACATTATGTAGGCCCTTCTGTGTGTCTGGCATTGGGATTGTGTGCTGCAGATATGAGGGGGTATGTTTGGGGACTCCTACTTGTGTTTGGCAGTCATTGAGTGTGCCAATGTGCCCTGTGTGATACTCATGTGTACTTGCTGTTCACTGTTTGACTTGTGGTCCTTCCTTTCATCCCTGTCCCTATACATGGGTTACCTTGCTGTCTCCCTGAGTTGTTGCACTGAGGTGACTGTTGTTTGACTTCACTCACTGTGCCAGCCATGTGCTTGGATGGGGTGTGGATGTTGTTCTGGGTTCCTTGTCCTGCATGTGTCTGTTCACCTGGTTGTTGGTTGTCTCCTTGCCCTCCCATTTGTGTGCACATCATTTTTGCTTTCCTCTATGTTGTGCTCCATTGCTGGTGGCATGTAGTCTGTGTATGTGGCTGTGTGTCGGTGTGGGGTATGTCTGTGTGAGTTGGCAGGGTGTGTGTCCAGTAGTCTGTATGTTCCTTGTGTGTATGTTCATTTTGTGCTTGTATTCTGCTTTCTTGCCATGTATGTGCTGTTGTGGTGTGTGTGTGTGTTGCCCTGGGCCTGTGCCTCTGTGCTGTGTGTTGATCTACACCAAATGCTGCTGTGTCTGTCTCCCTAGGTGTTAGTTGTGTGCTGCTGGGTGTGGATTTAGCTCGCTTGGTGTTGGACATGGGGGTGCACAGGGGGGATTGGCATGTTTCTTGCTGTGTGCGGCGGAGCTGTGGGTGGTGGGTGGTGGTGGTGGCCTGTGGTCTTTCTGGCCTGTCCGTTGCTGTACATGCATTCTGCTTTGTGCGATGGATTTCCCGCATGCTCACCGCTGCGGTGTCGTCAGCAACACATTACATTATGTTCGCGGTACTTTGGTGGGCTTGATGCAGGGTGTGAATTGGTGCCAGCTGAGACATGTGTGGGTACACTGATGGATGTGTTCCTGTCCACACCAGTGTGTCTGGTGTGGCCAGGTGCCCTGTTTCAGCCCGTGGAATTTGTGTTCTGTTTTGTGTTGTATTGTGTTTTGTTTACGTACCTGCGGCGGCGTCCGCGGCGGGCGATGCTGGCCTGGTGATGTATCACGTACAGCACCGGGAGGACGTGTAGTGCTGGATCCATGGCGTTCGGCTCCGGGTGGAGGGCTCCGGAAGTCTCGTTTCACGCTCCGCTGTCGAGATTCCGCCGTGTCTGGAAGGGCGGTTTCTCCCCTGCGGTTCGACATGTTGTTTGGCGCATCGTAATTTGTTGAGCGGACGGGACGTCATTCCGCACGGCGGTGAGTCTCCATTGGCTCCCACCGGCGTGGTGGCGGGCGCAATTTCATGGCGGTCGGCGTTGCACCGCGGAGGTCGGGAAATGGGGCATATTTGCCCTTCATAATATGGCGGCCGTGAGGACCGCTGCTGGCGGGCGGTAAAAGGCATTTTTCCGCACCACCGGCACCGCGGTACTGACACCGACCGCCATTGTAATCGGCCCCTTAATGTGGTTTGGAGTGGTAATAGTAAATTATATATGGTTAGTGTCCAGCGCCTTCCCTGAGTTATTATAAATTGGAGTGGGAATAGTAAATTATATATGTTTAGGGGCCGATTCCGATTCGGGCCGGAAATCTCTCCGACCGAGCCGGACCCGGAGAGATTTCCAACCGAATCGGACCCGTGCAGCCCGACCGAACGAGTACGATGCGTCCGTATGCTATCGTACTCGAGTCGGTCGGACTCCCATTGAAGTCAATGGGACCCGGTCGTACAACGCGTACGCGGGCTCCCATTGCCTCAATGGGTGCGAGGCGAACAAGGGCGCCTCCTACAGCGGGTACGCGGCGAAGCGACTCGTGCCGTACACGCACAGGTAGGGGGGACCCATGGGTCCTCCCAGTGTGCAACTCGCGCAGCTACGCGTACAGGGGGGTCCGACATGGACCCCCAAAGTACGGCTCCGACTGCTCTTTCGAGCCGGATGGCGCGTGTCGGTGGGACTGCTCGCAGCGCGCATCGTACTTACCCAGCCGGGGAACGTCTCCATTGCGCGGTGCGAGTCGTGTCCGAGCGAGTCGGTCGGTGCGGTTTGACCCGGGAACGAGTCGGTCGGAGCGGTTGGGACGCCCGAACGAGTCGATCGGCGATTTTGCATCGTACTCGCTCGTCCGGACGCGCGTACGAATCGGTCGGGAAATAGGGCTCCGAATTGGATCCGGTTATGCCGAATCCGATTCGGAGCCCTACCGGCCGAGATCGGAATCGGCCCCTTAGTGTCCAGCACCTTCCCTGATTTAATGTAGTTTGGAGTTGGAATAGTAAATTATATATGCTTAGGGGCCGATTCCGATCTCGGCCGGGAGGGCACCGAATCGGATTCGGCTTAACCGGATCCGATTCGGAGTCCTCTTTCCCGACCGATTCGTACGTGCGTCCGGCCAAGCGAGTACGATGCGAGCGCACGCGAAATCGCCAACCGACTTGTTTGCGGGTCCGAACCGCTCTGACCGACTCGCACGGACACGACTCGCACCGCGCAATGGTGACGTTCCCCGGCCGGGCAAGTACGATGCGTGCCTCGAGCAGTCCGACCGACTCGCACCGTCCGGCTCGAAAGAGCAGTCGGAGCCGGACTTTGGGGGTCCGTGTCGGACCCCCCTGTACGCGTAGCCGCGCGAGTCGCACACAGGGGGGACCCATGGGTCCCCCCTACCTGTGCATGTACGCCGCGAGTCGCATCAAGGCGTACCCGCTGTAGGGGGTGCCCTTGTTCGCCTCGCACCCATTGAGTCAATGGGAGCCCGTGTACGCGTTGTACGTCCGGCTCCCATTGACTTCAATGGGAGTCCGACCGACTCGAGTCCGATTGCATGCGTGCGCATCGTACTCGTTCAGTCGGACTGCCAGAGTCCGATTCGTTCGGAAATCTCTCCGGGTCCGGCTCGGTCGGAGTGATTTCTGGCCTGAATCGGAATCGGCCCCTAAGTGTCCAGCACCTTCCCTGATTTAATGTGGTTTGGAGTGGGAATAGTAAATTATATATGGTTAGTGTCCAGCACCTTCCCTGATTTGATGTGGTTTGGAGTGGGAATAGTAAATTATATATGTTTAGTGTCCAGCACCTTCCCTGATTTAATGTAGTTTGGAGTGGGAATAGTAAATTATATATGGTTAGTGTCCAGCACCTTCTATGATTTAATGTAGTTTGGAGTTGGAATAGTCAATTATAGATGGTTATTGTCCAACGCCTTCCCTGAGTTATTACAAATTGGAGTGGGAATAGTAAATTAAATATGTTTAGCGTCCAGCACCTTCTCTGAGGTATTATAAATTGGAGTTGGAATAGTAATTTATATATGTTTAGTGTACAGCACCTTCCCTGATTTAATATAGTTTGGAGTGGGAATAGTAAATTATATATGGTTAGTGTCCAGCACCTTCCCTGATTTTGGGGCTCATTAGGATGGCGGGCGGAAAACCTCCCCGACCGCCATGGTAGCGGAAAAAGACCGCCCGCAAGGCCCGCGACATAACCGCCGGTCGCATTACGATGGTCCTTGCCGGAAATCTGACCACGGTGGTCGGGTCGCGGGCTTTAACATTGCGGCGGTTGCTGCTGCACGCTGCACTGCTGCGATGTCCAAAGGAGCATGTCCTGCACTGCGTGACAGGCACTGCACAGTGCCTGCCACGTGGTACAGGGAAATGTAGGGGGGGACCATGGGTACCCCCCCCAGTGCACCCCCCCACCCCAATACAATGGGGGCCCGCAACGGGCCCCCGGAAGACATTCTCCACCGCCTTTCCATGGCGGTCTGACCGCTGAGGAAAGGCTGGTCACCGCCGGCATCATAATCGCGCTGGCGGAGCCAGATCGGCACCGCCACCATTATCCCGGTCCTTCTCTGTCTGCAAGGCAGGAGTGCGGATGGCAACCGGCGGAAAAGCGGCGGTCGGAATTTCCCACCTCTGCGGTCAACACCGCCATCCTAATCTGACTGGCGGTTTTCTGGCTTGCAATCGCGGGCGGATGTCTGCCGCCGGTCCGGCGGTAGCCACCGCCGGACCGGCGGTGGTCATCCAACCGCCATCCTAATAGGCCCCTTAATGTGGTTTGGAGTGTGAATAGTACATTTTATATGGTTAGTGTCCCGCGCCTTCCCTGATTTAATGTAGTTTGAAGTTGGAATAGTAAATTATATATGTTTAGTGTCCAACACCTTCCCTGAGTTATTATAAATGGGAGTGGGAATAGTAAATTATATATGTTTAGTGTCCAGCACCTTCCCTGAGTTATTAGAAATTGGAGTGGGAATAGTAAATTATATATGTTTAGTGTCTGGCACCTTCCCTGATTTAATGTAGGTTGGAGTGGGTATAGTAAATTATATAAGGTTAGTGTCCAGTGTCTTCCCTGACTTAATTTAATTAGTAGTACATTATAATGTTTACTATTTAACACCTTTCCTGAGTTAATGTAGTTTATAGTGGGAATAGTGAAGAAATGCAAATATATTATGGTGCAAGGATAAAGATATAGTTATAAATGTTTGGACAAATACAATAGCTTTTAAAGTACATTGATACAATATAAATATTTTATTATAGATACAATATTTTATAACATGTAAAAAAACACAGAAACATATTTATATTTTATTTATATTTTTATTTATAATGAAACATCGATGATAAAAAATTAGTAAAAGTATTTTATTTTTTTAAGTATATTTAATTTTATTGTTTTAACCAGGAAAAAAACATTTTGTTAATGTTTACAGATTAGATAGTTGGTACATATTTAGATATAACATTTTGGACAAAAAAGTATTACAAATTGTTGATTCATTACATTTTTCAGTTGTATACTTTTGGAAAACAAATAGGTAGTTAGAAATTCAATCCTGTGCACACGCTAATTTTCTTTACAAGTTATGGCGTAATTCTGTCACCTTCATAAAATAGTTCAATATTTCAAATCACAGATTCCTGTAATCACACGACTTTGGGGCCGATTCCGATCTCGGCCGGTAGGGCTCCGAATCGGATTCGGCTTAACCGGATCCGATTCGGAGCCCAATTTCCCGACCGATTCGTACGCGCGTCCGGGCGAGCGAGTACGATGCGGAGTCGCCGACCGACTCGTCCGGGCGTCCCGACCGCTCCGACCGATTCGATCCCGGGTCTAACCGCATCGACCGACTCGCACAGACACGACTCGCACCGCGCAATGGAGACGTTCCCCGGCCGGGTAAGTACGATGCGCGCCGCGAGCAGTCCGACCGAGCCGCGCACTCCGGCTCGAAAGAGCTGTCGGAGCCGTACTTTGGGGGTCCGTGTCGGACCCCCTGTACGCGTAGCCGTGCGAGTCGCACACAGGGGGGACCCATGGGTCCCCCTACCTGTGCGTGTACGGCGCGAGTCGCTTCGCAGCGTACACGCTGTAGGGGGCGCCCTTGTCCGACTCGCACTCATTGAGTCAATGGGAGCCCGCGTACGCGTTGTATGACCGGCTCCCATTGACTTCAATGGGAGTCCGACCGACTCCGAGTCCGATGGCATACGTGCGCATCGTACTCGTTCGGTCGGGCTGCTAGGGTCCGATTCGGTCGGAAATCTCTCCGAGTCCGGCTCGGTCGGAGAGATTTCCGGCCCGAATCGGAATCGGCCCCTAAGTAGGGTGTTCTTTCGTTCTTTATTTTTCATTAAGAATGCCCAGCCAACACTTGTTTCGTCGTGGGCGATTACCCAAACGACTTCTTCAGGGCTAAAAAATATAAAAAAGATATATACATTTGGGATCACCAGATCCACCATATGTTTGTAGAAAGATAAAGTGAATGGTGTTCACCCAGTGACTTTACTGCATTTCGAACATCCCGTGTGAAAAACCTCTGTGACTTTCTAGTAATAGGTCAAGTGATTTCCAAGTTCTTGTAACTTATCATTGTATATACTTGTTTGTGATTTTGATAAGACGTACATTATTAATCGAACATCCCGTGTAAAAGAAAAAAAACACAACCGTGACTTCCTAGTAAAGGTCAAGTGATCTTGATTAACTCTGTGGATTACCTAACAAACAAACATTCTAAATAATGAACAGTAATTGTTATTACGAGCCAATTTCTAAGAAATCAAAACATGTCACTGGTATATAATGTTATAAGGGAAGTGGTCTAAACGAATAGGGTCGAACCATATCACGGAAATAGAACCAAAAACCGTCCTATTGCCAATTTGAGTTAACTGAGGGGAGACAATCATGGATATATAGACGTTATTATGGCATGCATCGGGTGTGAGAATTCAAACATCCCTACCTGCACGGTAGGTGAGTATTGAAATTGATTCTGAAAATAAGGTGACAGAGGAATATTGTTTCAGTATAAAATCCCCTTATCCTGGGGTGAAAATTCTAAGAGACCACTGTATACAGGGGATGGTGAAGATCACTCACCTCCCCGCCGGTTTTTAATTCTGTCCCGGCGTATTCTGAGTATGACCCCCGGTTCTAAATATCTCAGACAATTCCTAAACAGAAAATTAATGGTATCAGAAGTGTATCGGCATTCTCAAAATTTAAATGAAACTCCACCCCTCCAGGGAGAGTCCTCTTACTGATCATATTGTATCCCAAAATTATGAGTTGAGAGAAAAAGCTTCGCGATGAATTGCCCATGTCAAAAGCCTCAGGAAGGCGATCTATAAATAACAAAATATCGGCCTTTCAGAATCCCCAAACACAGGATATGCCTTCAAATGTTTAAAACCCCCGCGTTTTATATCCTTACCTAGAAGCGAGTACGCTCCGCGTTGTATACGACTCCGTGCCTCTCTAAAATAAACCGGAAGTAATTACTGCATTTCTGGGTACCTTAAGTATAACGGAGGCCACCGTCCTAAAAGACTATACCGCGCACCTTCTAGTGCGTTCATTTATTCTAATTATATTCGTGATGTCCCTGTTCATTCTATTATAAATAAAGTTATTTTAGTAAACTCCTCCATGAAAAGGAGCTTGAGATCTAATGACATAGCCCTCTGTGGAAATCATTGTATTTGACCATCATTTAGCCGGTTGTGTAATTTTAAGGCTATTTGGTTAATACATTCTTAATATGCGAGAATTCACATACAGACCCTGTGTTTGATGCGGGTGTAAGCATAATTACTATCTAAACTTGTTATAATATAATGCAGGCGCTTATGTATATTACCTAATATCTCTCCTATATCCATGAATATCATCTCAGAGTTAGGATTTAAGATAAAAAATCAAAGGGGGGTAACCCACACTGCGAGCGTTATCCGGTTATACTAACATGCATATATACAAACAATATGTTATACCAGAGAATTCATACCGATAATATGGGCATATACATAATAAAGTCATCTTTGACACATTCAAAGACGATACATGGTATTATATCTCATGTCTGGTAATCTAAATTCATCCGAGCCACTAGATGTGATCCCTCTTGGAATATATGCGGTAGTTGCATATGTCAGTTTCTGTATAACCTATTTTAGGGACCAATTATCATCCAAGCAGTTCGTTTCCCAAATGCTTGGAGGTATCAGTTGCCCAAAAAGTACTGCATTTCATGGTCAGCATTCAGACCGTCTTCCACTGCCCTGATGCGCATAATCCAAGTTGCCTCAGAGCGTCGCAATATTAGCTCCCTATTGCCCCCTCTTTCAGTGGGTGGGATATGATCAATTCCAAAAAATGAAAATTGTTTGTGTGGTCCCTGTGAGCTACATATGTTGGTATGCATAGTCACTGGATATCTCTCATCTCTTTGTTTCAGTGCCCTGACATGTTCACTTATCCTTTCTCTAAGGGTTCTGATCGTACTCCCCACATACATACGATTGCATTTGCAAACAATTATGTATATCACAAATCTAGTTGTGCAATTAATGTTGTGTCTTATTGTGTATGTGCATCCGCCATGTCCTCTGAAATTCCTTTTCTTGTCCTCAGCCCATTTACAGACCCCACAGGATCCACATTTGTGGAAACCTACTGAATAGTTAGTCAACCAATCTGATTTCCTTCTATTCTCTGGAAAACTGGGACTCAAAATGTTCTTAAGCGTCTTGTTTTTTCTGTAGGCAATCAGTGCTCGTCCGGTAATGAATTCATCTAGTGACCTGTCTGCTTTAAGGATACCCCAATGTTTGCTCATAATCTTCAACAGTGATTTGGAAACATCATTGTAGTTCGTTATCAGTCTGACTGGTTGTTTCGTGTCCCTGGATTTGTTTCTATCCTTCAGTGTGCTGCATCTAGGTGTGTTTCTAATTCTATGTTCCGCTTTTTTTAAGTGTCAGCTCATCATACCCTCTTTTTGTGAACCTGTCCCTCATGTCTTTCAGGCATGAGGTAAATTCTCCTTCCTCAGTACCGTTCCTCCTAGCTCTTGTGTATTCCCCGAAAGGGATAGCCCGGATCTGGTTTGGTGGTTGTGCGCTGTCCGCATGTAGGATTGAGTTGCAGGCCGTAGGCTTTCGGTACAGCCTGCTATGAAGAGTGTTGTCATTGATATACAACTCAAAGTCTAGAAATTCTATCCGTGTTCTGCTGTATTAGGAGGTGAACCTAATACCCATACAGTTGGAATTCAAATGTTGGCAAAATTCCTTAAGTTCCAATTCCGTCCCTGACCATAGTAAAAAGCAGTCATCAATGTATCTGCCCCAGTAGACAATATGTCCATTCCATGCGCTGCCTCTCTCTCCCCAAATCCACGTTTCCTCTAAGTACCCCATAAAGAGGTTCGCGAAAGATGGTGAAAATGTTGAGCCCATGGCCACCCCCTGTCTTTGCCTGTACCATGAATTGTTGAAAATAAATACATTATTATTTACAATTAGGTCCATCATTGTCAGAAGCATCTCAGTATGTTTCCATAAAGACGCAGGTCTCCTCTCCAATAGGTTCTTAATGGCAGTATGTCCCAGATCAGACTGGATGCTGGTGTACAATGCCACCACATCTAAGGTTACCAAAAACATGTGATCTTCCCAAGTAACATCTGATAGGATGCTCAGGATATGTTTTGTGTCCCTTATATGTGAGGGGAGGTTCTGTAAGAGTGGTTGCAAAAATAGATCGATATACTCCGACAATCTTTCAGTTGGCCCCCCAATGCCAGAAACTATGGGTCGTCCCGGGGGAAATGGACAGTCCTTGTGCACCTTAGGTAAAGTGTAGAGGCAGGGGTAAGTTGGCCTATATACCTTAAGATAAAGATATTCTTCCTCATCCAAAAGACCCTCTGAGTGCCATAGTCCTAATAGTCTGTTGATCTTAAGTGTCAGTGGGCCTATTGGGTTCATGCCTAATTTCTCATAACAAATCGTGTCATCTAATTGAGAGAAAATTTCTTGATCATAGTCATTTTTATTCATAATCACTATATTTCCTCCCTTGCCCGCCTCTTTGATTATTATTTGGTCATCCATTAATAGTTGTTTGATAGCCTCCCGTTCACCAGTGTGTAGGTTGTCACCCCTCCTGTGTCTCTTTTTGCGTCTTTTGTCGTCTGTTTTGTCTAGGTCTTTTAGTACAACTGTATAAAATGTGTCAATGGTGTTTCCCCCAGTTAGTGTAGGTGTCCACTTTGATTTCATTCTGAGTCCGCTAGCCACACTATAGTCTGTATCGATGTTGAGTTCTCTTAACAGAGTTTCCATATTCGAAGGGGTTTGATCTTCATCCATGATCGATAGTAGTAACTGTGTGTCCCGTATGTCTTGTATACTTTGGATGTCAGAAATCAAACACACAGGTATGTTTTTATTGCCTTTGTTTATTCTTGGTTTGTTCACTAAGAATTTTCTAAGTTTCAGACCCCTTATAAATTTAAACAGATCAATTTTTGTTCTGCAGACGTCACCCTCCTCCACCGGACTAAACCCAAGTCCTTTTTTCAAAACAGTACTCATCCCTTCAGTTAATGTTTTTGATGATAAGTTCATCACTGCCACCTCCTTATCATCTGTGCCTCCTAGATTCTCTTGTCTCCTGATCTTAGGTTGTAACCCTCTCGCGCCTGACCTTTTGCCTCTCCAGGTAGTTATTAATAATTTTTTGTACAATATTTAAAACATATAGGGGCCCATTAGGATGGCGGGCGGGCTTTAGTCCGCCCGCCATCCTCGCGGTGCTGGGACCGGCCACCAGACTTGCGGCGGTCCCGCACCGCTAATTAGGAGGGTGGCGGTCGTGCGGTCGCATTCCGCATTTTCAACATTGCGGCGGGTGCTGCTGTAAGCAGCAACCGCCGCAATGGTGAAAAGGCATGTTGTGCATTGCCATGCACAACGTGGCAGGCACCGCGCGGTGCCTGCCACCTTGTGCATGGCAATGTCCAAGTGCAGCACCCCACCCCCCCAGCCCCCCTTGGGGCCGCAACGGGCCCCCAAAGTGAATCCCCGCCAGTCTTTCCATGGCGGCATCGCCGCCATGGAAAGGCCTTGAATCACACCCATCCTAATATGGATGGCAGTGCCTGCTAGGCACCGCCACCATATTGAGGCCCAATTCCGCCAGGCCGGCAATCGCAACGATTGCCGACCAGCAGAAAAGCGGCGGTTGCACTTTGCGTCCGCCGTGCTACCCCCGCCATGATAATATGGCGGGGGTAAATCAGGTTGAGATGACGGGCGGATCGCCGCCCGCCATCATAATCACCCCCTAAATGTTTTGCTTAAAAGTAGACACATTCATTTTTTATATTATACATATTTTTTACATTCGTACACATAGTGAATATTATTAATAATATATGTAGTTTAACAAAAAAATAATTGAAAACATATTTATAATTGTTTGTATTTTTAACATATAGGGCCCGATTCCGATCTCGCTAGGAAAGCCCTCCGTACGACTCAGATCTGGAGGGCTTTCCGTGTGAGACGTGCTGCGGGAGTCCGAAGGAGCGAGTACGATGCTGCTGTATGCCTACGGACTCGGTTCGCTCAGTCTCCCATTGAACTCAATGGGAGCCCGTTTCCAGACGCGTACACAGACTCCCATGGCAGAAAAGGTGTGGGTGGGGAAGAGCGTACACCCTGTGGCGGGCACCCCATGGTGCCCGCCACACTGTGCATGCTTGGATCGGGGGACCCCTGGGCACCCCCCATGATAGATTCGGAGGCCCCGGGTGAAGGGGGGCCTGGTGCGGCCCCCCAAAGTACGCTTCCAACAACCGTTTCGTCTCGCTGAGTCCGAAGCGAAACGGCTGTCCGAATCGTGCATCGTACTCGCTTGGTCGAAAATCAGCTCCATTGCACGGCACGATTCGTGTTCAAACGAGACGTACGGGGCGGTTCGGGTCCGGAAACAATTCGGTCAGCGCTCATGGGATCTTCGCATCGTACTTGGTCGTTTGGACTTGTGTACGATTCGGTCGTAAACAAGGGCTACGAATCGGATCCGGTAAAGCCAAATCCAATTCGGAGGCCTTCCGAACGACATCGGAATCGGGCCCATAATGTTTTCTTTTTGGTTATATTATTTATATTCTTTATATAAATAATATTAATTAGTATATAAGTTATTTTGTAAACACAAACATTTTTTATAACATTATTACATTTTTTTCATATTAGTAAAACATATGAACATTTTTAAATATACATTACATGTATATTTTTTATTATAATAATAAATATTAATTTTTTTATAATATTTATTATTATAACTTTACATTACAAATAATATGTCAAACATTTTTTTATATTTTAGTTATATTTTGTAGTATTTGTTAAACATTTACAGTAAAGCATTTGTAATATATAACATTTGTAATAATGAAAATGAATAATATTTATTATTTAAGGCAGTCATTTTTAAACTAAAGTTGTATTTTGTAGGCTATCGGTTTTGTTTTAGGTCATTTGTGAGGGGAGAAGCTTGCGGTTGGAAGCTGCGTCGCATCAGTTAAGGTAAGTTTAATTTTCTTTAATTAAACTTTAATATAAGTGTAATTTGAAGGTAGTGTAGTACTATATAGTGTATGTAGTGTTAGGTTTTGTAATTTTAGGTGAGTTGTATGTTTAAATTAGAATTGTGCGAAATGCGGTTGGTTTGTTAAACGGTCTGTGTTAGAGTTTGATAGATATGTGTAATTATGTTTAAAGTCTGTTGTTAGTACTGTATTTATTTGTAATATTATATAGTGTATATGCGTTTTTGTGCGGGAGGGATTGTTTTACTTCCTAATAGGTTTTTGTTGATTGGAAGTTATCGTGGGGAGAAGAGTGCGTTTTTTTTTAAGGAAGTGTGTATTAGTTTTAGTAAACTAATGATTATTTTACACTTCCTTAATTTTTCGAGTTTTCCTGGAGCGTTTCTTTTTAAATCTTTTTTTCTGTTTCTTTATGGATTATCGTTGGTGGACCTATTGCTGATGGATTAATTATTATACAGCTGAATTTTTCCATTTTTGGGGGTATTATTTTTTTAATATTGATTTTTAAACAACTGTGGATTTTATTATGGCACTTTGGATTACTCTTCTTCAGCAACGAAAACTAAGTAAGTTTAAATTATTTATATTGGGAGGAAATGTTTATAATGTAATTGTTATAATTATTTGTATTATATAAAATATAATTATTATGTCAATTTATTTTTGAATCTTAATTAAAATAATTGACAAAATAATTATATTTTTGGAGTTGGAATTTTTTTTATTTGACTGTGTTTTTAGATTAATCATTTTTGTGGTTTGGAGGTATATTTATTTAAAGTAGGCTTTTAGCTATTGTTTCTAGATACTCTAATCCTTTTGTTGTTGGGTACAGTCTTACTTTGAATTGTAAGTACTCAAACATTTGTTTAGTTTGCTTGGTTAGTTTTGGGCCTAATTGATTTATAGACTGTTCCATTCTTAGTTGTTGGTAGCTCTGTTCTTTTTGGATACATTACAGTAGTTTTTGTAGAGTTGGTGTAGTTCTGCCTGTTGTGGCTTGGAAGGTTTTATGCCATCCTTCCACAGCATTGTTAGTTTTGGCTTCTTTATTTAGGTTACTGTTATATACATTCCACCATGGAATGTGATATTTAGGCTGACTTCTGTGTCCAGATCTGTGTAGCCTTCCCACCCAGGTATCCTCAAAGTAGTCAAGTAGGGGACTTAGCTGCCCATTACGATGCCGGACGGAAAAGCCTTCCGTCCCCCATGGTGTCGTAAAAATACCTCCCGCATGACCCGCGGCATTTCCGTCGGCCAAATTACGATGCAATGTACGCAAAATCACACCACGGCGGACGGATGTCACAAAAGACCGTCCGCCATGGTCGAAAAAGCTGCAAATCCGACCGTGGCAGACGGGGAAAGCTGGTCAACGGCCTGAAAAGGCCGCTCCTGCCGAGGCATGACCGCACGGCTAATTACGATGAAAATGCGGAGCTGGCGGACCGAGCACTGCATCCGACCGCCATGCACACACATAGGCCAAATGAATGGCAGACGGAACTAACAACACAACAATGCCCGAAGTGTGCCAGTACTCCATGCCGCCCTCAATCACAACACACATGCCACAATGATACACCGCAACTTGCTCCTGGTAAGGAAAGCCATGCGCAGCATGGAAGAGACATCTGGAGGTCATCACTCATGTGGACACACCCACATACCACAGTATAAAACCAAGCCCCCCCTGGACCAACATCCTTTGCACACTACAAGTCGCGACAGAGAGACAGGACACACCTCACACACTTCAAATATCTCCACCACTACCTTGCACCCTGCACCCCTCATTCAAATGCACCATGACCCCCAAGACAATGCCCAAATCCACCGACTCAGAGATGAGAGTGACGGTAGACGAGACAATCAAGGTAGAACCACATTTGTCTGGGGACCTTGTCAAACACACCCTACTTGCGCGCAAGACTCAGATGTGTGCAAGGATCCACAGCAAAGTCAATGCCATAGGGACCACCCTACGCACTGTGCGTGACATCAGGAAGCGGTGGGGCGACCTCAAGGGCCGGGTCAAGCATCGGGCACAGAGGAACCATGCGGCGGCCCAGAGAACTGGTGGCGGCCCTCCCATTCCACCACTAAACTACACCGAATGTGAGGAGAAGGTGCTTGCCACATTGCAGCCGGAGAGTCTCACAGGAATCGAGGGGGAAGTGGAGGCTGATGAGTACCAACAAATGTCTCCCATCACACTGCAATATACTGTTGTGCACAACAAGTGAGCCTCAATCGCCAGCCCACATGAATCTCATGTGGAATGCACGCTTTCAATATGAATGGATCACAAGGAGAGCATTCCCTCACCCAGCTTCACCTCACGGGTAGGTAGTCAGCTCATGCGCCCTGGCCTCCCTCCCAAACAGCATGGCCCATCCTCCCCACCCCACACCCATGTGTCAGCTAACTCCGTCGACAGTGCCTCTTAACAGGTAGGTAGCCATCTCACTGGGGAGGGGGCCGTTGAGCCCTGACAGATAGATCACAACTCCCACAAGGCCCTCTGTCTTCCCTCACAGACAGCATGGAGCCAAATGACCCGCACATCCCGCACCTGGTAGACAACTCTGGAACCCCCCCTAAGTTGTAGGCAGTGCACATACAGCCAATACCATCGAGAGGCCACATGATTCACAGTGTCGGTGATGAAGTCACATGTAACTGCAAAGCAAAATACAAGAACGCCATCACAAAAAGCCAATGTGAAAGTCCCATTGCACCAAAGCAGAGAGACTCAGGTCAACACAACACATGCATGGAAACCCTGTCAAACCTCACAAACCACAGGAGGCAAGTACAAAAAGCAGAACACAAATCATGAAGTTGCGGCATAGTAGTCAGATACTCATTGAGAAGACACAAATGTCCAAGCATAAACTGAATCGGATGAGCAACAGGTTGGTACCAGAGGACATGTCCTTGGAAATACAACATCTGTACATATGATTTTGTTGCCCCAGCCAAGACACATAGCCAACGAGCAATGTATGTACCTCCACATCACGTTCGACTGCTGACAAACTGTTAGGAATGCATACTAATGCCAAGCTAAAAAGTAAGGCCATCTCAAATCAAATGTGCCAAACATGAACATCAAAGTTGTGCTGTGTACTGAACATGCTGACAATGTAACCTCTCTTCAACAGGTGACTAGCCAGCAACAGCAGGCGCCTGTGCCATGGACGAGCCCAGCCAGTCTCCCCCCCAGGAACGAGAACCCTCGGATGCAGACTCTCTGGTCTTTCCGGGTGAGGAGGACCGACCTGACCCCTCCGGCGTGCCCAGGACAGCTCAGTCTCTGGCCCTCACTGTCCCCACCACCACCACCACGACTCCTACAACAGCTGCACCACCAACGCACCGCCAACGCAGACCCCTGCAGCAACGTCCTGTGTGGCAGCCACCTCCACCATCACCACCGCTGCCTCCAACACGGTCCCTTTGCCTGCAGTTGCGAATACCACCAGGCAGACCGGGGATGGGTGGCCAACTGGGGGACAGCCACAGGAGGACAATGAGACTGAGGCCTTGGACACCGTGCTAACTGTCCTTGGTGCATACCAGCAGAACCACGGACAGATGGGCCAGGGCCATGAAGAACTGCGGGAACCCCGCCAGCTGCAGAGCTCCATGGACACTCGCTTGGGACAACATGTGGAGTACATGGGCCAGTATGTGGGTGTCCTGAGGGACATGCATGCAGCTCAAATCGCTGCCAACGCCCCTCCCCCCCGGGGCCAGCAGGATGATAGTCACACCACCACAGCAGCGGCCACAGGGAGGGGTGAGTCACACCACGGCGAATCTTCAGACACCTCTGAGCATGCAGCAGGTCCCCCCCCGGCCAAACGGCAGAGGGGGCGTCCGAAAAAGACACCGTTAGGATCACGTGGCACAGCATCGTGCCGTACCAGTTCTCGGAGCAACCGCTGATGTCACCACTGTAACACCGAGCATTGACCGTCGTTGTAAATACAAAACCACATTGCCAGAAGGATGGGAGTGTTCGCTTGGACTTTGGTAACCCTACCATTGTGTGTCCTATCCTAACTATCCATGTACCATCACCTCCTACTTCACCCCTCACCTGTCACACAACGCAAAATTAACACAACTCACAACAATATGCCTTCGTGTCAAGAGCATTCTTATCACAGTAAGTGGCATGTTGACTCACATTGCAATGTATCTGAATATGTAAAAGCGAAAATCCATTGAGAGAGTGGAGGTACCCGGAAAGACACAAGGAAACAACAGTGCGTTGCCATATTATGCAATAACCGCAAAAGCACACCACGAGGCAACATTGTACAATATGCATTACAGACAACACCGGCAAACACCATCAACATGGACAGCAGGGGGACTGGAGCACACAACTGCACCCCCCAACACAGTTTCGCCCTTAGCATCCTGGTGAATGCAGTCCAGTTGGAAAGCTTACTTCTGTTACCGTTGTCGTGTGTCACCTAGGTTGGTGCAGGTCAGTGCTGTGAATCTCTAGACACATGTGTGTCACCTTATCCTCCCACATCAGTAGGGGTAAGATACATTGTGATCGGTGTCTGCTGAGGAAGCTGCCAGATTCTACTCAGGTCTATGTACCTCTCCCTGCCCAACTCAGGTGAAACACCTCAGTCACATGACAAGTAAGCATCATGACTGAACTGCATATACGAGAATGCCAAGGGGTGAACTGAGCTGGGAGGTGAAGCAGTGTGCTCCCATCCCCCTAATGACATCATCAGGGACATGACGGACGTTGTCACAGATCACACAGCGCAGAACAATGAAATCCTTAGCAGTGTGCCCACAAGAGCCAGCATCACAACACATCCTGTCATTTGGACGATGGTGACATTGTCGCATTCACACACTCAAGTACTGTTGCACAGGGATTTTCAAGTGACATGTACGGTCTATGCATGTTTAGCCACATGTACACCAGTCCCTGACAACATACCCACGCTAAATATGTTTTACAAACAAAGTTATCTTCTCCTGAATGGGCACAAGTGCTGCGGTCACAGGGCAGGCATCGCATATATAGGAACTGTTGCACGCTGTGCTCCTTGCTGTAGCAATGTCCTCCTCACCCCCCATATGTGATTGTGGATATCCATTTGTGGCCTCACATTCCCACAGCGAAAGTGGACTTCAATAAGGGTGCAGGCACAATGGGCTTCTGTTTCAACAAGTAGTCGCTCCCACACCAGCCCTGAGACCTTCGAATTCCAGGTGCCTTGACCGTCCCGCGTGATTCAGTCAGTGCTGAACACGGCACTCCCACTTTTTTCCGGGGGACTGACACAAGAATCATCAAAAGCCTCTAATACTGAAGGCCTTGCACACTTTTTTCCAAACTCGTGGGCTCTGGCCTTGTCCCTTCGTTTCATGCGATTTCTGGAGTTCTACCGGGTGTCATTCCTCAAATTTACCGACTGCATTTAGCGGTTTGGTATCATTACTCGTGGCTGTACAGCTGAGCGCTGGTTCTAAGAGTGCTCTCACGCCATGTCTGCCCGTCCTGTGGTTCAGTCGAACCCCGGTCAGTGAACGCATGCAGCTCCTCTTTGGATGTGTCCCATTAGCTGTGCTGTGCATCAGTTATAGGCTAATCTTCCGCTATGCCTATTTCACCTGCGTGCAGCCTGTGTTCTACTGCCGAAGATGCCCCTTTCAGTGGTCCCTGGATGTCTGCCTTTCCAACACATCCCTTGCTGCCCTGGATCATGAGCTGTTGGTGAGTCCTTTGTTGGTCCATGATCAGGACTGCTCCGGTGATACACGTTTGTGGGATGCCTTCCAATGTGTTAGACAGGCTGACAGCTGCACCTGTGCGTTTGCGCAAAGGCTCTTGTGCCATGCCTCCATTGAACCTCTCCCCGGGTGCCATGGGATGCTCCTTTCATCCTTGTGGTGCGAGGAGCACATCTGTTCCTTCATACTGCTGGATTGGATGGCGGTCCTTTTTGCTGGAGATGATTTGGATCGTCTTTTGGAAATGATTGCCTTCGAGGCTACCTGTGCCTTTTTGGATTCATAACTACTTAACAGCAACAGGAACTGTTGGTGACTAATTCAATGTCCTTTTAACTTTTTCACGCCTACTAACAGGAATTGTTATTCAGCTCTCTGACTTTTGCCCTATCTGCATTTGCTTTGACTCTGCTGACCTCTGCGGTCTGTTTCGCTTGGTACCACAGACCTGAGCAAGGGGAGGCTGTCATCTGTCCGTCATGGACATTGTCGACTGGCATGAGCCCGGCTTCCATCATGCAGCTGTAGCGCACAAAATTCACATGGCATAGATGTTTTGCAAGTACATTAGTATTTGTCTGTCACATGAGAAGTGTCTGCAGAGCTTGTTCTCTGCGTGGTCCAGGAGCACTGCCTGTACATTCTGTCCGTGGTCGGAGGGGATTGTCTGTTGTCATTCTGTTCTGGTCAGACCCTAGCACCCCCACTCAACAAGGTGTCACTGATGCTAGGGGACACGGGTGCCTTTTAGATGTCATGTGGAGGCGGGCTAGTTGCCCCACACTTGGAGAGTGATCCATCCAGTGAAGTGAGCGACACAGCACATGGGATGTACATTTCACCATATACTTGCTGAGCAATGGGTCTGCTGGCAAAACCCATAGACCAGGGACATCTCATTCAACTCCTCCCAGCAAGGGGTGGGGGGATATGCTTGTGGGTCATCGTCCAGAGGGATTATTGATATGACATCTTGCTTCATGTGTTATGGATGTGTCACTATGGAAACTGTATATGTACTCATGCATTCTCAACTTCTTGTGGCACGTGCGTTGCCTGTATTGCAACTGTAGTAAAAAAAGCACATTTCAAAGGGATTCTTGTCTGCAACTTAACGACTTGTGTACACGCGCTTGCAAACCTCTGAGTGAGTGGGAGAGCTAGTGAGGCACTATAGCAATTGGGTCCTGTGCTAATGGGTGTTTCTGGGTGCTCAGTCCCTGCCTGCCCAAGTTCTCCAATCCTGCGCCTAGTCCTGTAGGTGTACAAAAAGCCAGTATCAGATCTCAAAGTTTGTTAGACAACAGCAAGGCACGCAGACACAGTCATATTCGGTCATTGTTCACTTACACTCAACGGAAGTAGTTGACCATGAGCTGTTGTCGCTGGTCAAGGCCTTCTTCCTCACCACTGTCATCGTCACTGGGCATGTGTCCTTCACTGTAGCAGACAATGCAGCCGGATATTTTATTTAGGGCTTCAAATGGGGCTCCAACTGGGCACATAGGTTTCGTAGTGTGCGGCGATCCAAACGGAATCCCCGGATGATTTCGATGTCCTCAATCAATCAATCAATCAATCAATCATGTCACTTATAAAGCGCACTACATACCCGCGAGGGTCTCAAGGCGCTGGGGGAAGAGGGGGGTGGTGCTGCTACTGATCGAAGAGCCAGGTCTTGAGGAGTCTTCTGAAGGCCAGTAGGTCTTGGGTCTGTCGGAGGTTGGTGGGGAGGGTGTTCCAGGTCTTGGCGGCGAGGTGGGAGAAGGATCTGCCGCCGGCGGTCGTTTTCCGGATGCGGGGGACTGTGGCGAGGGCGAGGCTGGTCGAGCGGAGCTGGCGGGTGGGGGTGTAGAAGCTGAGTCGTCTGTTGAGGTAGGCTGGTCCGGAGTTGTGGAGTGCTTTGTGTGTGTGGGTGAGGAGCTTGAAGGTTATCCTCTTGTTGACAGGGAGCCAGTGCAGGTCTCTCAGGTGGGGTGTGATGTGGCTGCGTCGGGGGATGTCAAGGATAAGACGTGCAGAGGCGTTCTGGATGCGTTGCAGCCGTCTCAGGAGCTTAGCCGTCGTTCCTGCGTAGAGGGCGTTTCCGTAGTCCAGCCTGCTGGTGACGAGGGCCTGGGTGACTATTTTTCTTGTTGCGGTGGGGATCCACTTGAAGATCCTGCAGAGCATTCGGAGGATGTTGAAGCAGGATGAGGAAACGGCATTGACCTGCTTAGTCATGGAGAGGGTGGGGTCGAGGATGACCCCTAGGTTGCGTACGTGGTCGGTGGGTGGTGGGGCTGTTCCCAGTGATGTTGGCCACCAGGAGTCGTCCCAGGCTGAAGGGTTGGAACCAAGGATGAGGACCTCCGTCTTGTCCGAGTTCAGCTTCAGGCGGCTGGTCCTCATCCATTCGGCGACGGCCTTCATTCCTTCGTGGAGGTGGGCTTTGGCGGTGTGAGGGTCTTTGGTGAGGGAGAGGATCAGCTGGGGGTCGTCGGCGTAGGAGATGATGTTGAGGTTGTGCTGTCGGGCGACGTGGGCGAGGGTGCCATGTAGATGTTGAACAGCGTTGGGCTGAGGGAGGAGCCTTGGGGTACGCCGCAGATGATCTTGGTGGCCTTGGATCGGAAGGGGCGAGGCGGACGCTTTGTGTTCTGCTGGAAAGGAAGGATGTGGTCCAGTCCAGGGCCTTCTCTTGGATCCCGGCGTCGTGAAGGCGTGTTCGTAGTGTGTGGTGGCAGACCGTGTCGAAGGCGGCTGATAGGTCCAGGAGGATGAGGGCTGCTGTTTCTCCGTTGTCTAGCAGGGTCCTGATGTCATCGGTGGCGGCGATGAGGGCGGTTTTGGTGCTGTGGTTGCTGCGGAAGCCGGACTGGGAAGGGTCCAGGATGTTGTTCTCCTCGAGGTAGCGGGTCAGTTGTTTGTTGACGATTTTCTCGGTGACCTTCGCGGGGAACGGGAGCAGAGAGATGGGTCGGAAGTTCTTGAGGTCCTTGGGGTCTGCCTTGGGTTTCTTGAGTAAGGCGGTGATCTCGGCGTGCTTCCAGCTTTCCGGGAAGGTTGCTGTCTCGAAGGAGATGTTGATTATTTTCCGGAGATGGGGCGCGATGGCTGTACTGGCTTTGTTGAAGATGTGGTGAGGGCACGGGTCTAGCGGTGAACCGGAGTGGATGGTGTTCATGATCTCGCTGGTGTCCTCGTCGTTGATGTTGGTCCAGGAGAGCAGGCGGTTGGTGGTTGTGGGGGCAGTGGTCTCGGTGGTTGCCGGGGCGGTCGTGGTGTTGAAGCTGTCGTGGATGTCGGCGATTTTGCGGTGGAAGAAGGTGGCCAGTGAGTCGCACAGGTCTCGCGACGGCTGGATGTCGTTGGTGTTGGAGCTGGGGTTGGAGAGTTCCTTCACGATGTTGAAGAGCTCTTTGCTGTTGTGTGCGTTGTTGTCTAGGCGGTCTTTGAGTGAGGCCCTTTTGGCGGATCTGATGAGGTGATGGTGACTGCGGGTGGCGCTCTTGTGGGCGGCGTAGCTGTCCGCTGTCCGTTCGTGGAGCCAGATCTTCTCCAGTTTTCGGCATGTTCGTTTGGAGGCCTGGAGGTCTTCGGTGAACCAGGTGGCTTTCTTGCTGGTGTGGCTGTTGGGCGGATTCTTGAGCGGGGCGAGGGTGTTTGCGCAGTCGTCGATCCACTGTCTGAGGTTGCGGGCGGCGGTGTCGGGGTCGGTGGGTTCGGCGGGTGGGCTCAGGGTGAGGGTTGTGGTTAGCTGGTCTTCCGTGACTCTGCTCCAGCAGCGGCGAGGCATTTGTTCGGTGCGGTGGTGCGTGGTGGGATTCCTGTAGGTGAAGTGGATGCAGTGGTGGTCAGTCCAGTGGGGTTCGGAGGTGTGGTTGAAGGAGACGTGTGGGCTTGCGGAAAAGATGGAGTCTAGCATGTGGCCGGCGGCGTGGGTGGGTGTAGTCACGAGCTGTCTGAGTCCGAGGGTGGCGAGGTTGTCGATCAGGGTGGTGGAGTTGGTGTCCTTGTTGTTCTCGAGGTGGAAGTTCAGGTCCCCGAGGAGGATGTAGTCCGTGGAGGCGATGGCGTGTGTGCTGACGAAGTCAGCGATGGAATCGCTGAACTGTGGTCGGGGTCCGGGGGGTCTGTAGATGAGGGTTCCTCTGAGGGTGGTGTTGGGTGGTGTCCATCGTCATCAGGTCGGGGACAGGGTGAAAGATGGGTGGTCTCCTCCTACGTATATCAGGGTACACAGGCATGGGCTGAGTTCTAGATTAAATGTGGTGCACAGCTTACCCAGACACTCGCACAACCACAACATTGACAGGCCTCATGGTCACGTGAAATGCACAGGTGACCTGCATTCAGACGTTGTTTTTCTTCACTCACTCGACATACTGACACTACGACATCCAAAGAAGTCGATGTGTATGGCATGTAGTACACTGCTACATCAAGGATGAGCTGCCCTGTGGTCAGATGGCATGGCACTAGTGTTTCCCAGCATCAGTGCTGAGTTGCATGTTGCTGTTGTCACTGCACGAGCGCAAGCTTCAGTCCCACAATACGCAACACGATTACGAGATGAGGCATTGAGTGTCATCTGGACAACGCTACAAGGTTGTTCAGCACGGTGGACAGACACATGTGGACATTATGGGGTCAGTCCTGCGTGAGTGTGTGTGGAATTTGCGTAACAGACATTGCAATGTTCACCTGAATGAGGCACAAATGCACATGGATTGTGTATACATGCCCACATGGCTGCCAATGAGCGATGATGTCAGTCAGAGCTATGTTTGTTTGTTCCACATGTGCACTCCTATGACGTGTGTGAACATTAACAGGCAATGGCAGCTGTGCACACTGCACGCCATGTGTTGGGAGTGCTAGGGGTTACATGTATGTCTGATTTGCAGAAACTGGACACCTCTGATTGTCTGCCTACGTCACTGGCCCTTCACAAGTCGACCCCTGGCCAAGGGACGCCAGTCAGTTGTCAAGGGATGTACAAGCGATGTTCACAGGTTGGATGTTTCATTCCACAACATTGGTACAGTGCGAGAGACCTTTGTCCTTTTAGACTCCATCCCTCATTTCGGTCCATGTTGGCCACTGGCATGACTATGTATGTACTTTCACTCTCCTTTTCTTGGACATGCCATGTGTGTGTAGACTTGACTCAAGGGTCACACTCTCTCATACCTTCACAGTGTAGTGAGCAGCTGGTCACTGTTCTAGTTGTTCTGATGTACCAGCCACTCCCAGAGGGCTGGCTTACCCCCCACCCCACAGCCATCCAGCACAGGCGTCACTGGACATGTGACCCTGCCAACAAACGGGGCCGGACGCACGTGCCCTGGGCCAGTTCTCCTATACATGTACGGTGTCTGTGTGGTTACTTTCTATGCATGGGGGCCACGTGCCCCACAACATTACACATGGGGTGCACCAATCACTTTAGGCATATGAGTTGTGATGGGTGATGTAATGCGCATGGCGCCAATGCAAATGCAGTATGTGTTTGCATGCGCGGTAGCTGGCATCCTCGGCGATGACACACATTGGCCCCAATTGGATGATGCAGGGTTGTGGTCGCAGCTTCCCGGCCGCCGCGGTGTGGCACACACTATACGAATGAGCCACTGGCTAATGGGGCCCTTCGGCATACATGTTTTGATGTTGCGGTGTGCGCGCTCTGCTACTGTGGGGCTCGTCATTGGCCCGAATTGCCTTCAGGGGCACCGAGGGTCACTCATGGGGATTGGGTGGGCCTCGCACTTTGCATTTGGCAGGTTGCCACATTCCTCGTGGTGCCACCACACTTGCTGGGAGTTGTAGTTGTTCAGGGGTTGCATGCGTGGAGATGTTTGGTACGTACCTCTGCTGTTGGGAGCGGCGGCGTCTTGTCTGCAGGAGGTGCAGCAGGTAGTGCAGTGGGAAGGCCTGTTGCGTTGGATCCATGGCGGCTCCGGGGGTTTCAATGGGTGCTGTATCGGCTCTTCCTCTCCGTTGTTGTATTTCAGCCATCCGCAACGTGGTGGTTTTTATGCGGCGGTGGGAAGGGCTGTTTGCCACATTGTAATCTGTTTGGCGGACGGAACATGTTTCCGCATGCTGGTCCTGCTCTATTTGCTCCGTCCGCCACCCTTGCGTGCGCTAAAAATGTGCGGAGCCTGACGGACCGCGGCGGACGGTAAATGGCCTCTGTGGGACCATTGTAATTTGGTGGTCGCAATGACCGCACCTGGGGCGGGAAAATGAATGATTTCCGCCACACCAACCATCACGGATGGGCTTCCGTCCGACATCCTAATGACCCCCTTAATTTTTGCTCACTTTGTTGGTAGTAGGGACTTTCAATTAATAAATTGTAGTGCTCAGCTACATCAGTATTAGGTACATATGCTAGTGCTATTAATTTTTGTATTTGATATGCAAAGCTGCTATTTGTTGCATATTCTACACTTAGGGGTCGATTACGATGGCGGACGGACTACAGTCCGTCTGCCATCATGGTGGTGACCGGGACCGTCAGCAATACATGCGGCGGTTCTGCACATCAAATTAGGATGCGACCGCCACCATGGCGGTCGCATCTTGCATTTTAACATTGCGGCGGGTGCTGCTGACAGCAGCACCCGCCACAATGTTGAAAATGGATGTTGTACATTTCAGTGCACTACGTGGCAGGCACCACACGGTGCCTGCCACTTAGTGCACTGAAATGTAGGGGGGTACCATGGGTACCCCCCCAGTGCACATACACCTCCCCTCAACACATTGGGGGCCCGCAACGGGCCCCCAAAATGAATCTCCACCAGCCTTTCCATGACGGTATCGCCGTCATGGAAAGGCTGGGTCAAGGCCTGCATCATAATATGGTGGACGGTGCCTGCTAGTCACCGCCACCATTTTATGGATGCAGACTGCTCCGCCAGGCAATCGGTATGATTGCCTGTGGCGGTTCCGTGGCGGACGGTCTTTGCATCCGCCACGGTCGCAGTGTGGATTCGCCCACCATCCTAATCTGACGGGCGGTCAATTCACGTTTGATGGCGGATGGATCGCCACCGCACGGCTGGTGGTGGCGGTCCCTACGCCATCATAATGAGCCCCTTAATGTAGATTTTTGGAGGTGCCGCAAAATGCATTGGTTAAAGTGATAGTAACAACCTTGAATTGCAGTGTGAGGGTAGTTTTTTAGTATTGATTGTATCATTGACTGCTCTAAGTCTACTATTATTTTTTGGGGAAAATAATTGTTAGTTTCTTGCTTTACTTTGCTTAAAAGTTCAACATAGGTTACTGTTTGCTTGTTTGGCAGTAGAGCATATATGAAGGGGATGTTTGTATGTTGAAAAAGTCCATGTATTGTATAAAGCTGGTAAAATGGTTTGGGACATATTTTAAAAGTCCCATCTATCATCCATGTCTCACAGTTTTGTATTTTAGTAAATTTGTGGGAGTCTCAAACATTATTATTCTTTTGTCAGCTGATTTATTGTCATACAGAAGAAATTGTTCTTCAGTATGTGTAACTGTGAGTTCAGGTGGAATTTCTACTCCAGCAAAGGTTTTGGGATAGGTGTGGTGGTAGCAGTAGCTTTTTAGTTCTAGCTATAGTTATTTTTAATGAGGACATTGAGGGCATTTGGCCAGTTGCATGCTCTGGAACTCTGGGAAGCATTTGTTTAAGGATTTCTGTTGTGGGCTTTTGAGATGCAGTACTAATTTCTTTTATATTTTCAATAGAATTTCTAACTTCAATTTCAGCTACGTTAGGGGGGTGGTTATGCTCTCTAACATATAATACAGTTGTTTCCTTTGTAGCAGCCCTTCCATAACATTTGTTAGAATAATATTTGCTACATTTCCAGTTGACTTTGTCCCGTTTGCTTTTCTTGGGTGTACACATACCCCATATAACATAATAATAATTTGCCTTTTTGGGAAGTAGTGAATTAGGCCCCTTCAGTCATGGTGGTGCTTCAAATGCTAAGAGAAATGTATATAAAAATTAATAAAATAATTCCTGTTATGTTTTATTTTCTGAAAGTGACCAATGTCAATTGTATAATTACAATGTTGAATTTGGAAGACTTTTTTAAATGTTGATTGTTTTTCTCTGCTGTTTGGTTTTGGTTTTTCTGTAGAGATTCCTGTTAAAAAAAGAGTAATATTAATTAATGTGTTTAATTGCGTTTTTAACTGGGGGGGGAGTTGTGGTTAGATAGTTCTTCTGTAATACTTGCCTTATTTGCAAATTGAATTTTCACACTGTTCTGCTGTTGTTTGAGTTTGTTCAGAATTATCTGTAGAGGAGGTATAATTTAAAAAAGTACATATTCATTATTTTGTTGATACAACGTTTTTTTGAGAGAATTTTTAGTAGCAGTTGTTTTAAAATGCAATTTTTCTTACTTTGTGGAGATGTAATCCGAGTTTTCTGTAATGTAGTTCAGTGTTGTGTCAGCAATCCGGCAGAGTTTCTCCTTATTGTTTCTTTTTTGGTTGCAAGGTAACATAATGTTGAATTTGTGTGTGTTTATATAGTGTGTTTTTAATTACTGTTTCAATTTTATTGGGTTATTTTAATTGTATGTGTATTTCATTGGTTGTTACTCTTTGTTTTAATTAATTTTTCAGTTGTTTTCTATATATGGAAAACGCTAATTAAGTTTCAGTTATTTTTTAAATGAAAAAAAATGGTGAACTACATTATTTGATATTTATAACTTTGTAAATGTTAAAGAGTTACATTTTATTTCTAATATTATGTTTGGAGTAGTAAATAATATTTGTTTATTTATAAATGTTTATGAAATTGTTTTGTTATTTTTTTAAAATATGTGTTAAGTGATTTATAATGTATGTTATGTGTGTTATTGCTATTTTTATATTTTTGGGGGTATGTATCGAGTTATAAATTATTTAACTTGTTGATATTTTTTTAACGATAATTTTGTTGTCTATATTTTTGTGATCAATATCTTTGTAACTGTATGTTTATTTAATGTGTGCGATATTAGTTATCCCGATATTTTTGAGTTCGATAATGTTGAAACGATATAAATGTTTTACGATATTTTGTAGTCGATATTTGTGTGTTTTTTTTAATTAAGTATAGGATGTCGATATTAGTGTAATCAATATTTTTGTCACAATATTTTGGTAGGTCGATATTGTGTCTGTCGATATTATGTCAGTGATCTTTGTGTGAATTACTGATTGACACCCTGACTGGAATACAGCAATTCTGTCTGCCTCACAGAGAGGTTATTGAGAACTTTCAGTGCCTTAGGTGACACCAGTGCTGGTGTGATGGGGCAGGGAGAGAGGTGATTGGGTTGAAGGAGACCCCAGCCTATTTACGGACTGGGTGTTGGCTTCTTACTAGTGGGACAAGAGTGAGGGTGCTGATGGTCATAGTGGTGGTAGTGGACACATGAACACATGGTACATCTTGAGTTGATTGGTCTGCCTCCATGAGGGGCTGGCCCAAGTTGAAGTCCTCGATATTTTTTTTGCCTCCTCGTCAACTCCATCATTGGTCATTGCCACTGGGTCCCAGTTTGTCAGTGGCTTCACCTTCCATTTCCCAGTGGCCTCCTGCATGTCCCTTTACGTTTTGTCAAAGTCTCCCTGACTTGCTCTAAAGGAAATCGAGGGCACATACATTCCCACATCAGTTACATACTACAGAGATCAACAGCAAAAGGTACACACATCAAAGAGAGTCAAACCAAAATCTTTTACTATAATAATCACAATAAAGGGAACAGAATGAGATATCATAAAGGGCCTAATTTTGATTTAGAAAGACCGGTTGCTCTTTTCACAAATGTCAAGCATTACTTTATGTAGCACTTAAGGCAAATGGATTCTATGCCACTTTTGTAACAAACTACTCATCTAGGACACTCCAGATTATGCTCTACATATGTGATTTAACTAATTTAAAGTCAAGCTACATTTAACTAATAGCCTGATTGAGAGTTTTACAGATGTGTTACTCCATCACAAACTTAACAGATATCCAGACCACCTTATTACATGTGCCATTATATAAAATGCTCTTGTAGTATGGTGGATGACATCTCTGTCACGTTTGTGATGGAGTAATCTGGCTATCAGCACTAAATCAGGCTGTAAATCACACATATCATACTTTTTGGGAAACAAATTAACAAGTTACATATGGTTTTATAATCTTGGAGAATGCTGTTTGTATGTCCTGCCATCTTTTTTAAAGGACTATCCGATCTGGCAAAATGAAACTCAGGCACATATTATTGACGCAGTGTTCGGCACATGGTTATACTCATACACAGTATTCACATTTCTACATTTGTGCACTTTCGTTTGCACATCTATATGGATAGCATTTGGTATCTGTCATTGCAAAGTCCACCTCTTTAACAATTGTGCATTAATACACTTGCCCTGTTCATGGATGTCTCACACAAAATATAGCCTGAGGTACTGGTCAAGGGATAGCACTGATATCACATACTTTAAATTAAAACACTGTTCTGCTAGGAAATGTTTAATATATATATGAGTATTAAACTGTTTAAGTGTGATTGAGAGGGATAATACATCATTAATAGGCATGACTTCAGCAACATAACAAACACAGTATTGTCGCTGTGCTGAATTAATATGTTTGGGGTTATGTTACTGCATCACAAATTTGGCAGGAATCCTGGTCGCCTAATTGAATTTATGAGTGTATTATATGTAATTTCACTTCCAATAAGGGGGATGGTATGTCTGTCCCATTGTGACTGATGTGGTCGATGTCCCATCTGCCTTTCTAGAAGTGCATGATATCATATGGCACTTATGGATGGGATACCTTCCTGCACAAAACAGTCCTGAGAGGTATATTCCTCTTTCTGTGTGTGCACACATGTAAGAAGGAAGAAACAAGGAGAAATGCAGATATTTCTCCTTGTTACGACTATGGGAAGCTGGCTCTTTATGTGATATATCAATAAGTTGATATACCATATAAAGAGTCCAGGGTTTCCCTTATGAGTGGACAGGGCTTGCTATGCAGTCCCAAAGTGCTCTATTAGGAGGTAGTGTGGTCGAGCAGTCTTAGGCTTAACACAAAGGAGTGCAAGACATTTGCAAATATACACAATGATGAATAAACAACAACACAACTCAAGAAAGAGATTCACACCAATTTATAAAAATAGCAAGTATCTTTATATATGTTTATGCATCAGAGAAAAATCATTCAGGTATGTACGTTTTCAAATATTCATTATTTTCAAAAAGTGGAATTTTTGAGTTCTGCAATGTAATCCTACGGAAGGAAGAACAAGTTCTGCAAACAGGCACAGTACATAGACTTACAGGACCAATCTCCAGGAGTTAAGGTGAGTGGTGGGCAAGGTCAAAGGCAGCATCAGCAGTACACAACCAGCGGCACAAGGGCGACTGGGTGCAGGGTGCAAACCAGCGTTGGGAGCCCACTGCGTTTATAGGCTTGCGATGCTCGGGGACATCTGGGGTCCACTTCTCCACTGCCCAAGGATGATGGGTGCACCGGTGTCTTTAGGCATTCGGTTTTCTTACCGGGAGCAGTCGAGGGGGCCTGCGTGCAGAGGCTGCAGATGATGTCAGGGAGTCAACGAGGGGTGAAACCATGATGGACTCAAGCTCTGGAGAGCTGGGGAACCTTGTTGGCACCATAGGCCCACTTTAACTCTGGCAGAAGGCGACAGGTGCAGTGGTTGCTTCAGGTGTCGGGTTTTGTCAGCTATGGAGAACTCAGAGGGGCCGATTCCGATCCGGGCCGGAAAACGTACCGACCGACTCGGAGCCGGAATTTATTCCGACCGACACGTACCGGTGCAGCCCGACCCGCAAAGTACGATGAAAAGCGTGCAAAATCCGACCGACTCGTACGGAACACAATACGAACGACCGAACCACGCGGAAAACAGCTATCCAGCCGGAAAAGCACGCGAATCGAACCGACCGACACGCACCAGGAAGAATCCCGAACGAAACGTACCTTCGAACTCCGACCCGCCAAGTACGATGCAACGCGTGGAAAACACGACCGAGTCGCACGGAGCACAAGCCGTATGACCGACACGCTTACAAAACAGCGAGCCGAAGCAACCCAATATACCGCGACCGATGCGTACGCAGCACATAATACAGCACAAACCCAGCGTGAACGACTCGGAGAAGCTCGCACGAGACAACTGCAGGGTCCGACTCGGTCAGAAGAACATCTCCTACATGCATAAAAAGTACAAAGGGAAAAACACAAAAAAAAAAGGCCAAACAAGCAATTACAAAGCCAATAAATACTGGGGGGGGAAACAGGGAACAAAGACACACCCACAACTCTACCCATATAAAGGACACAAATCTCTACCATGATCCTTTGCAAATTCAAATTACCTGCCAGCACACAACACCAACAGACAGCAACCACACACACACTCACAGCTCATCCATCACACAAGCAACACACCATCAGCACCTCAACAAATAGCACCCTCACATACACCCAGCAAAACACACACTCACACACCCTCACTTGCACACCAATACACATCACTCACCACCACCACCCATCACCATGCCCCCAAGAAGAATCCAAAGTTCCTAGATAGTGAATTGGAAGTCCTGGTAGATGAGATCCTCAGGGTAGAGCCACAGCTGTTTGGTACACTGGTCCAACAGACCCCCATGTCGCAGAAAACCAAGATGTGGGCGAGGATCGTCGACAGGGTGAACGCACAATCACCATGTTTGCGCACAAAGGAAGACATCCAGAACAGGTGGTATGATGTGCGCAGGAGGGTCAGGGACCTACTGAAGAAGGATTACATCTTGAGCCAACACACCAGCAGTGGCCCTCCTGCCAAACCACTATACCTCAGGCCCTGGGAGGAGAAGGTGCGGGCCATCCTACCACCAGTGAGCGTATATGGACTAGAAAACATCCCAGAGCCTAGTGAGTACACAACCAATATACCCAATATTGTGTGACAATACACACACATCACTGTCAAGGGGATAGTCAAACCATGCACCCTTAGCAAATACACAGCAACATAAACAGAATCATCCCAAGATGTGTATGTCAGTCAGATAAACACAACACATGCCATCTCATAGTGATATGTAACTGTGTCATGACATGTACAAACCCTACAACAAATAAAGCTAGGCAGTGGCACAAATATAACCAACAAACACTGTCAGATATGTAGCCACCACTACAAAACCACCACACAGGGAATCCCACAGAAAGGAAGGAATTCTGTGTATGCTGGTCAAGTCAGTGTAGCCAATAGCATCATGGGAGTTGTAGTCACAGATATTGCCCACCCTCACAATACGCCCATCAACACCACTCTGAACCATGCTCACATCACAGGGAGTGGAAAACAACTGACAAGATGGCTGACACTGACTACTGCTGTGGGGAACACAAGGCCCTGCTGGGAACTGGGCACCAACCAACAGCAGGACACCACTGACTGACATCCTGAAAGGCAACTTGCACTCCCTGCAATGGAAGCACGTTCCATGGTGGGATATCTGGCTGGGTGGGAAGGAGGACTGACAGCTATGACCATCGTTACCAGCAGCACTCCCCACACACACCCTAACACAAACTACACACAACACACCTGGGAAAATGCATTGCCTCACACTAAAATTAATTATCCCACAAAGAACCACCACCCTGGGTCATGCTGTGGGAAGCACAGTGACACACATGGGACTTGTAGCCAAACAAACGCCAGGACAACACTGTCAGCCATCCATTCAGCACAGGCACACTACCCCACAGGGAAGCAGAGTCAGAAGGAAGGAAGTATGGACAAGCTGGGAAGGGGGGTGGAGGCAATAGCATGATGGGAGTGGTAGTCACAGATATTGCTCACACTCACAATTGGCCCATCAACACCACTCTGAACCATGCTCACATCACAGGCAGTGGAAAACAACTGACAAGATGGCTGACACTGGGTACTGCTGTGGGGAGAACAAGCCCCTGCTGGGAACTGGGCACCAACAAACAGCAGGACACCACTGTCAGCCACCTTGCCATTGCTGTCACGCCCACACACAGTGAAGTACACTCAAAAGGAAGGAAGTATGGGCATGCTGGGAAGGGGGGTTGAGGCAATAGCATGATGGGAGTGGTAGTCACAGCTCAACATCCCCAAACCACATGGCCCAGCAAGCTCACACTGAAGCATGCACACCTCACAGAGAGTGGAAAGCCCCATCAAAGATGTCTGACACCGGTGCTCAGTTGTGGGGAGCACAAGGCCATGCTGGGAACTGGCCACCAACCAATAGCAGGACACCACTGTCAGCCATCTTGCCATTGCTGTCACACCCACACACAGTGAAGTACACTCAAAAGGAAGGAAGTATGGGCATGCTGGGAAGGGGGGTGGAGGCAATAGCATGATGGGAGTGGTTGTCACAGCTCAACATCCCCAAACCACATGGCCCAGCAAGCTCACACTGAAGCATGCACACCTCACAGAGAGTGGAAAGCCCCATCAAAGATGTCTGACACCGGTGCTCAGTTGTGGGGAGCACAAGGCCATGCTGGGAACTGGCCACCAACCAACCGCAGGACACCACTGTCAGCCATCTTGCCATTGCTGTCACACCCACACACAGTGAAGTACACTCAAAAGGAAGGAAGTATGGGCATGCTGGGAAGGCGGGAGGAGCCAATAGCATGATGGGAGTGGTAGTCACAGCTCAACATCCCCAAACCACATGGCCCAGCAAGCTCACACTGAAGCATGCACACCTCACAGAGAGTGGAAAGCCGCATCAAAGATGTCTGACACCGGTGCTTTGTTGTGGGGAGCACAAGGCCCTGCTGGGAACTGGCCACCAACCAACAGCAGGACACCACTGTCAGCCATCTTGCCATTGCTGTCACACCCACACACAGTGAAGTACACTCAAAAGGAAGGAAGTATGGGCATGCTGGGAAGGGGGGTGGAGGCAATAGCATGATGGGAGTGGTAGTCACAGCTCAACATCCCCAAACCACATGGCCCAGCAAGCTCACACTGAAGCATGCACACCTCACAGAGAGTGGAAAGCCCTATCAAAGATGTCTGACACCGGTGCTCAGTTGTGGGGAGCTCAAGGCCATGCTGGGAACTGGCCACCAACCAACAGCAGGACACCACTGTCAGCCATCTTGCCATTGCTGTCACACCCACACACAGTGAAGTACACTCAAAAGGAAGGAAGTATGGGCATGCTGGGAAGGGGAGTGGAGGCAATAGCATGATGGGAGTGGTAGTCACAGCTCAACATCCCCAAACCACATGGCCCAGCAAGCTCACACTGAAGCATGCACACCTCACAGAGAGTGGAAAGCCCCATCAAAGATGTCTGACACCGGTGCTCAGTTGTGGGGAGCACAAGGCCATGCTGGGAACTGGCCACCAACCAACAGCAGGACACCACCGTCAGCCATCTTGCCACTGCTGTCACACCCACACACAGTGAAGTACACTCAAAAGGAAGGAAGTATGGGCATGCTGGGAAGGGGGGTGGAGGCAATAGCATGATGGGAGTGGTAGTCACAGCTCAACATCCCCATACCACATGGCCCAGCAAGCTCACACTGAAGCATGCACACCTCACAGAGAGTGGAAAGCCCCATCAAAGATGTCTGACACCGGTGCTCAGTTGTGGGGAGCACAAGGCCATGCTGGGAACTGGCCACCAACAAACAGCAGGACACCACTGTCAGCCATCTTGCCATTGCTGTCACACCCACACACAGTGAAGTACACTCAAAAGGAAGGAAGTATGGGCATGCTTGGAAGGGGGGTGGAGGCAATAGCATGATGGGAGTGGTAGTCACAGCTCAACATCCCCAAACCACATGGCCCAGCAAGCTCACACTGAAGCATGCACACCTCACAGAGAGTTGAAAGCCCCATCAAAGATGTCTGACACTGGTGCTTTGTTGTGGGGAGCACAAGGCCCTGCTGGGAACTGGCCACCAACCAACAGCAGGACACCACTGTCAGCCATCTTGCCATTGCTGTCACACCCCCACACAGTGAAGTACACTCAAAAGGAAGGAAGTATGGGCATGCTGGGAAGGGGGTAGAGGCAATAGCATGATGGGAGTGGTAGTCACAGCTCAACATCCCCAAACCACATGGCCCAGCAAGCTCACACTGAAGCATGCACACCTCACAGAGAGTGGAAAGCCCCATCAAAGATGTCTGACACCGGTGCTCAGTTGTGGGGAGCACAAGGCCATGCTGGGAACTGGCCACCAACCAACAGCAGGACACCACTGTCAGCCATCTTGCCATTGCTGTCACACCCACACACAGTGAAGTACACTCAAAAGGAAGGAAGTATGGGCATGCTGGGAAGGGGGATGGAGGCAACAGCATGATGGGAGTGGTAGTCAAAGCTCAACATCCCCAAACCACATGGCCCAGCAAGCTCACACTGAAGCATGCACACCTCACAGAGAGTGGAAAGCCCCATCAAAGATGTCTGACACCGGTGCTCAGTTGTGGGGAGCACAAGGCCATGCTGGGAACTGGCCACCAACCAACAGCAGGACACCACTGTCAGCCATCTTGCCATTGCTGTCACACCCACACACAGTGAAGTACACTCAAAAGGAAGGAAGTATGGGCATGCTGGGAAGGGGGGTGGAGGCAATAGCATGATGGGAGTGGTAGTCACAGCTCAACATCCCCAAACCACATGGCCCAGCAAGCTCACACTGAAGCATGCACACCTCACAGAGAGTGGAAAGCCCCATCAAAGATGTCTGACACCGGTGCTCAGTTGTGGGGAGCACAAGGCCATGCTGGGAACTGGCCACCAACCAACAGCAGGACACCACTGTCAGCCATCTTGCCATTGCTGTCACACCCACACACAGTGAAGTACACTCAAAAGGAAGGAAGTATGGGCATGCTGGGAAGGGGGGTGGAGCCAATAGCATGATGGGAGTGGTAGTCACAGCTCAACATCCCCAAACCACATGGCCCAGCAAGCTCACACTGAAGCATGCACACTTCACAGATAGTGGAAAGCCCCATCAAAGATGTCTGACACTGGTGCTTTGTTGTGGGGACCACAAGGCCCTGCTGGGAACTGGCCACCAACCAACAGCAGGACACCACTGTCAGCCATCTTGCCATTGCTGTCACACCCACACACAGTGAAGTACACTCAAAGGGAAAGAAGTAGGGGCATGCTGGGAAGGGGGGTGGAAGCAATAGCATGATGGGAGTGGTAGTCACAGCTCAACATCCCCAAACCACATGGCCCAGCAAGCTCACACTGAAGCATGCACACCTCACAGAGAGTGGAAAGCCCCATCAAAGATGTCTGACACCGGTGCTCAGTTGTGGGGAGCACAAGGCCATGCTGGGAACTGGCCACCAACCAACAGCAGGTCACCACTGTCAGCCATCTTGCCATTGCTGTCACACCCACACACAGTGAAGTACACTCAAAAGGAAGGAAGTATGGGCATGCTGGGAAGGGGGTGGAGGCAATAGCATGATGGGAGTGGTAGTCACAGCTCAACATCCCCAAACCACATGGCCCAGCAAGCTCACACTGAAGCATGCACACCTCACAGAGAGTGGAAAGCCCCATCAAAGATGTCTGACACCGGTGCTCAGTTGTGGGGAGCACAAGGCCATGCTGGGAACTGGCCACCAACCAACAGCAGGACACCACTGTCAGCCATCTTGCCATTGCTGTCACAGCCACACACAGTGAAGTACACTCAAAAGGAAGGAAGTATGGGCATGCTGGGAAGGGGGTGGAGGCAATAGCATGATGGGAGTGGTAGTCACAGATATTGCTCACCCTCACAATTGGCCCATCAACACCACTCTGAACCATGCTCACATCACAGGGAGTGGAAAACAACTGACAAGATGGCTGACACTGGGTACTGCTGTGGGGAGCACAAGGCACTGCTGGGAACTGGGCACCAACAAACAGCAGGACACCACTGACTGACATCCTGAGAGTCAACCTGCACCCACTGCAAGGGTGGCATGCTTCATGGTGGGATAACTGGGCTGGAGGGAGAAGGATGTCCGGATGTCAACCAAATACCACCAATGCTGGCCATGCACACACCTCAACATTCACATTGAAATGATTCATGTTGTCAGGACAATGCGCTACACCAATATCAACAGCTGACTGTGACAGCTTAGGACAATGCAATGTACAGGCCCGCATCCAGACGTACAGTCACAACTGTCAGGTGTTTGAACCATTGATGCCTGTAGAAACATTACATACATTGTGTGTCTCTTCCAAATACAGGTGATGATGGGGACACAGCAGCAGACGCTGAGGAGTCCCTGTCCCAGGCTCCGGGGGACACCGAGCTCACTGGTGTGGAACAGCCTCTGCCCACCTCAGATGACGAAGACCTACCTGGCACCTCCGCAGTGAGTCATCATGCAGCACCAGCAGGACGACCAGCTGCACCCCCTGCACCTACCCCTCCAACAACTGCCAACACACAGACCACCCCTGCCGACACGGACAGACCAAGGACCACCACCACCAACAGCACACGGACCCCGGCCCAACGTGGAGCTACGGACAACAACACCAGCAACAACCCCCAAGGGGGCCCAGGGTCACCTGTGCGTGCCACCGCAGGTCCTTCACGTGTCGCCTGGGGTGGTGGGAGGGGTGGTAGACATAGGTCGCTACTTGCAGAGGGGTCTGGACTGCATGGTGACCCACAACTGGTACGCATAGCTGATGCGTACCAGACTAGCACCGGAGAGTTCAGCCAGGTAGTGGGGATCCTCAGGGACATTCAACAGCAGCAGGCTGCCCATCATGCCCGCTTGGACTTACACATGTCCCGCATGGAGTCCAAGTGGGACACAGTGCAAGAACAGACGGCGGTGCATAGGGACATATTGCAATGCCTCCGCCAGATTTGCACCAACATGTCAACACCTCCCTGTGTGCCCACAACATCTGGTGCTGCAACAACTGCAACTGCCACAGGGAGGGAGGATGACTCTGGCGGAGAGTCCCCTGCACCGCAGCAGCCTGCACTTGAGGGTCCCCCCAAAGAAGAGGGGTCGTCCGAGGAAGGACAACTGAGAGGCAGATGGCCATGCACAACCCCAGGAAGCCAACACCTGTTCTGGAAAATCACCTTTGTGCCCAAACTCTTCACCCTGTCAATTGCAACACAACTCTCCCACATGACATGGGGAGCTCAAGTTGGACCAATGTATCAGATGACTGTGGACTTTACTCTGGACATTACTGCTACGAGGACTTCCAAATCATCTTGGAACTTTGGATTACAATCACAATGTACAGCACCCACCATCCTGTGCACTATACTCACACATGTATGTCAATAAACTCACTAATACACCATACTTGCCTCTGTTGTGACTCCAACGTTGTTTCTGAAGTGGAGATGATGATCTGTGAAATGACACGGTGCATGCTAACTGCTACAGCAAGTACAACATCGGCATGTGAGTCATGGCAAGGTGACACATATGAGGGAGACACATCACCAGGGCTACACAAAACATACACACCAGGGCCATCTGACTTATCGCCTACACTGATGTTGCCAGGAAATACGGTGCAATGCACAGACCCAACACCTATTCCCAGTCTGTGTCAACTAGCCCACTGGTGCAGTAAGCAAATGTCAGTCAGATGTGTGACCACAGACAACGCACATCACAAAGTGAAGCACAGGTTTATTACACATTTGCAACATGTTGTAACCACTACAGACGCAAGGTAATCCCACCTGGCAGTGGGCACACAGTCAACAAGTGTAGAAGAAAGGAAGTCCATGGGTGTGGCGCACATCACCTGTAGGGAAACAACAGCTACCACCCTGGAAGTTGATTCACGGTGTCGGGGGATCACAGTTGACCAAACAACTCTGAAAGTACCCTGTGAAGGACAGAAATGACGCACAGTCAAAAGCACTGAAGAACAGGACAGAACTGCAATACTCATGCCCAATACATGTCACAAGAAACCCACCCAGAACCAAGTTAGCATGCCAACACTGTTGGGGAGTACAGACTACCTGTAAGGACACATCGCTGCACGCATCCAGTCAAGTAGCACATGGACAAACTCAAACAGCACCAGAGCACCACCAACACATATCATTCAAACTCACATCATTGACATAACATCCCTGGATACTCACATTCAGCTGAAGAAGTTGGTGATGAGCTGTGTGCGGACATCACCCTCATCATCATCATCATCACTGGCATCGTGGTCCAGCCCAGGATCCTCCACAGGTGGCGGATGTTGGTCATCGTCATCCAGGATGAGAGGCAACTCCTTCCGCACTGCCAGGTTGTGTAGCATGCAGCAGACAATGACAATCTTGCACACCTTTGCTGGGGCATATGGGAGGGCCCCTCCTGTCTTATCTAGGCCCCGGAAGCGGCTCTTCAGGAGACCAAATGTCCGCTCAATCACTCTCCTGGTCCGACCATGTGCCTCATTGTAGCGCATCTGGGCTGGTGTCACAGGGTTCCTGAGGGGCGTCAGCAACCACGGCATGTTGGGGTATCCGGAGTCACCTACATACAGACAATTACACATTAGCTGAGTTGGAAAAGAGGGTGGAACACTACATTGCAGAACACACACAATGGTACAAAGTCAGTACACACCAACAAGCCAGGCACGCTGGTTCCGCATCTGTGACATCATCCTCGGGATGCGACTACTCCTCATCACGTAGGCATCGTGTGCAGAACCGGGGAAACGGGCACACACGTGTGAGATGCTCATATCTGCGAGACATACCACCAGTGCATTGACCGAATGGTAGTGTTTGCGGTTCCTGTATGCCTGCTCTTGGGCCTGTGGTGGTACCAAAGCCACATGTGTCCCATCAATGGAGCCAATGACATGCGGCATCCTCCCCAGGGCATAGAAGTCACTCTTCACATCAGTGAGTTGTTGAAGTCTAGGGAAATAGATGTACTGGTTCAGGTATCTCAACATAGCCTCCAAAACGGCTGAACATGGTCTGTGACATCCCACCAGCAGACGCCACAGTGTGTTGAAAGGTACCGGTGGCAAACAAGTGTAGGGCTGCCATCACCTTCACCTTGGGGGTCAGCACTGTAGGGTATGTCCGGCCAGGTTGCAAATGTGGGGCCAACCGCACCGTCAATTTCTCAATCAGTGGCCTGGTGAAGCGGTACCGTCGGATGCAGTCCCGTTCAACCACTGTTGCAAGGTCAGGGAATGGCAGATGGACAGCTGGTGCCCTGCAGTGCATAGATGAAGAAAGAAGATTGTCAGTCACCCCACATATGTGGCATAGACCAGACTCAATATCACATGATACATCATTACGAGACACAAGTACATGATGCGTGTGCCGTTCCGTAAGGACATGTATGGCACCTACATGGCTAAAATCTAACATCACAGTTCAACTTGTTCCCTCAACAAGTCCCAGGTTGTGCTATGGGATATCATTAGGCTGTGTCACAGTACCCATGTACTGCTGTCACGTTCCAAACACACACCACAGTGACATGTGAGGACAGATGTGCCCCAGGCATCACAGCTCATCGACAGGTAGATTCCCAGGGACCCTGTATTGCCACATGGACACTGGCATGACATGGTGCATCATTAATACACCACAGCTAAACAACCATGACCCCCACAGGTAGTGGTCCCTGTTGCCTCGGCAGGACAGACATGGACGTCTGTGACACACACACGCACAACATCAAAGTCCATGCACAAACAACGTGGATGTGGAGACTGTCTCCCATTGTGCACATGGAATCAGAGACATTGTAAACACAACATGCACACAGACTGTGGAGGGCCATCACAATTGTGGCAATGGGTCACCCTGGGACGTACATACCGTCCCACATGGGACTCAGGGGGTATGTGACATCACATACACATACACTACCGTGAAATGTGACCATGCAACATGCCCTGAAATGAACAGTTGCACACCACAGTGTTCATGTGCACAACACACCAAGGATTCTGTCACCATGAACACGTGGACAGCCTGGGAGTGGCTGCCCCCAAGTGCCACCCAAAAAACAACATGTTGACCCCCATACATGGAACAGGTAATGCAGCCTTACATGCCTTAGGATAGAGTGTGGACAGGCTGTGGTGTTGTAGGTGTGCCCCTCACTCCCTGGGAAGTATATGTGGCTGGCATATGTTCACCTGTGACAGGCATGGTGACATATGCCAGTGACTTGTACAGGGACGCGTTGTACAGCAATGGACCGATCGGTGTGCCCAGCCGGCCCATTGCATTCAATGTGAGCGGGTACGCATTGTATCCCGGGTACGCGTTGAACAGCAATGGACCGATCGGTGTGCCCGGCCGGCCCATTGCATTCAATGTGAGCGGGTACGCGTTGAACAGCAATTTACCGATCGGTGTTCCCGGCCGTCCCATTGCATTCAATGTGAGCGGGTACGCGTTGTATCCCGGGTACGCGTTGTACAGCAATGGACTGATCGGTGTTCCCGGCCGGCCCATTGCATCCAATGTGAGCGGGTACGCGTTGAACAGCAATGGACCGATCGGTGTGCCCGGCCGGCCCATGGTATTCAATGTGAGAGGGTATGCGTTGTATCCCGGGTACGCGTTGTACAGCAATGGACCGATCGGTGTTCCCGGCCGGCCCATTGCATTCAATGTGAGCGGGTACGCGTTGAACAGCAATGGACCGATCGGTGTGCCCGGCCGGCCCATTGCATTCAATGTGAGCGGGTACGCGTTGTACAGCAATGGACCGAGACGGTGCGCACACATTGGCTGGGGCCTGGCATGGCAAAGACGCGTTTTCGAGCTCCAACGAGTCTGATGCAGTGAATTCAGTTGGCCAGCCACAACAATGTTGCAAAATCATGGGTGTCATGAAGTTGAAGATTTGAAGGATGCTGTGGGCGTGTATTAGTGCTGCTATTCCATGGATTGGTCAGATTCAGAAGATGCAAACGACTTGTACCTATCACTTTGGACACATGGGACAGTATCTGCCTCTGCAGCACACATATAATGCTGGCTGTTCCCCTGAGAGCTCACTTGCCTGCACTACATCCTCCAGGACGACATCTGCCACCAACACTGCTGCTGTTTATGCATCCTCTGGCTCCTGCAATGGCACGTACTGTGGAGAGAGCCCCAGCCTTCAGCCTTGAGGAGAACCAGGCCCTGCTGGACAGCCTCCTTCCACAGTACAGCAAGCTGTATGGGAAACCAGGGGAGCAGGTGAGTGTGCTGTCCACTGCATCACTAATTGTGCATGTTGTCTGACTAGCAGGACTTTCAGTGTGCACACCACTGGCTAGCATGCTAGCATGCCCACTGAGTAGTTGTCACACCCCAAAGTGTGTAGTTACATGCACTAAACTGGTACAGTGCAGTAACAGTGCATTCCAACTAGGTTTACTTCCCATGCAATGATACCATGTAGTGACTGCTGGCAAACTGTTCATAGCCATTGTTGCACTTCCTGTGTACATCATATGCCCCTGTGATTGAGACATGTATATCCAACTGTGTGATGCACGTATATGTTGCATGTGTAGTAATGGCCTTTTCACTTTGTCATCCACACAGGTTGATGCCCACCAGAAGCAGGACATCTGGCTGACCATCGCCCGGAAAGTAAGATCCGTGGGGGTCTACAGGCGCAGGATCCGCAACTGCCAAAAGAGGTAGCAGGACCTTCGTGGCTGGACCCGGAGGATCGCAAGGGTCCAGCTGAAGCTGTCGCCTCCTCGCAGGAGGGGCGGACACCGGACTCTGACCCCCCACATGCTCCGGATCCTGGCGGTGGTCTTCCCTGACCTGGATGGGCAGCTGAAGGACAGACAGCAGCAAGGAGGGGTGAGTCCATGACTGCACTGTGCACTTTGTCTGACATGATATGTGCCCTCCTCTGGCCTGGTTAAACTTCCACAGTACATCAGTCATGTGGTCCAGGACCCATGTCCCTCATTTGTGACATGCCCACTTCTCCTCTGATACGCATATGTGTGGCCCTTATAGTCAGGAAATTGTGTCATTTGGGGACTGTGTCATTGCATTTTGCTTTGCTCAAGGTGGGGGACAGCATTTGTTCCCGTGACTATGTTGTGCGATTCATGGGTGGGTCAATTGCTTACACAATGCCTAAGTTCTGAAATGTGATCTGGGTGTAACTTTGATATGTGGTCCGCTTGCTGCTCTGACTCACCACATGTCCCTGGGGAATTTGGCACACACCCATGCTGCTGGTGGGAACAATGTTTGGGCCTCAGGAGTATGTGTATCCATTGTGTCACACATGCTTAGCCACCTGCCTACTGTCCAGGACTCATCCCTCTTACAGGTGGAGCTGGACAGTCATGCCTACTCCAGGACATACAATACACTCTGTACTCCCACTCCCGTGTATCATCTGGCATGTTGTGATCAGTGAAATGTACCCTCAGGTGTCTGCCTCTGTCTCATTGTGCTGTGTCTTCGTTGTCAGGACTACTGGTATGTTTATCGGTTAGGGCTCAGCATGCCATCTGAGATGTGACCATGATAGACGATACTTCTGTGACTTATAGGTGTCTGATCACTTGACTGTGCACACAGGTGTTTGCGACTGTGACTTTCAGGCAGCTGTATTTTCATTCACAGCACACTGTGAGGTGCTCATGTTCAGTGAGTTGTGTTTCATGTCCCCCATATGTCCAGTTGGTATGACGTGGACAAATAGTAGTACAGATGATGTGGTTTTTGGGGGATGGACATGTGCACTTGTCAGTCACATAAATTGCAGTCCCCATGACCTCGGATTGTGACACAGTGCAGACTGTTGTTGGCTGGCTGCCATGGCCATGTGACTTGAGACAGTAATGTATGACTTTGCACGCATTCCTGTGTCATGGCATTAAACTTCCTGGGACTGATCCTGCAGGGGAGTGACATGTGCAACATGCACCCCATTGTGGCATTGACTATCCGGACATGGGTGCATCATGGTGTCTGGTGCTGGTATGCATCACATGCATTTCTAATTAGACTCTGGCCATCCCTTTATCCGGACACCTGCACTGACTCAGTGGCAAGAGATGTGATCTGTGCATGTTTACATACTTCACTGTGTTCCCTGCAATGTCCAACAACTGTGTAGGTGGTGCATGTGTCCACACTGGGGTCTTACCATCAGACAGGCACCAGACAGATGGGAGCAAGGGCAGGAAGGGTGTGAGTCCCATGGTTGACCATCAGACTGACAATTGGCTTCCCCGAATCTGTGTGAGGACTTTAGGCAATGTTCAACTAAGGATGCCAGGGCTTGCTCTGTAATGTGCTGTACTTACTGTGGTGTGTGCAGTCAGTGCAGGTGACTGATGTTTGTCTGTTTCCCTAATTGTTTGCAGATACATCCACGGCCACAGGAGGGGACAGCTCCATGGACCAGGAGGAGCAGCGGAGCCAGACTGGGTCAGCATCGGAGGAGTGGTCAGAGGGACCCAGTGGCACGGAGGGCGAGGGGAGCCACACCGAGGAGTCCTCAGCACCATCCACCTCAGCTAGGGACCACAGCAGCTCGGAGGATGACTCCCTTGTGGAGGTGGGTCTCAGCAGCCACCAAAGGCCAGCTAGTCTGTCTGGGCCCGCCACCACCACCACCGCCCTCCCATTGGCTCCCATTCCTGAGGTCCGTGGAGGCTCCCGTGCTCGGGAGCATGTCTCCTTCGTGCCAGGCACCGCAGCCCCTGCCCCTGTGTCCCCTGCTGCCCTGAGTGAGGAGTCTGTGTACCTCCTTCGGCAGCTCCATGTAGGGCAGACAGCAATGCTGAGTGTCCTCCATGCACACACCACTCTGTTGACACAGCTGGTGTCGTTCATGGAGGGCATCTCGACGGGTATGTCTGCCCTACAGAGGAGCAATAGGTCCATGGACTCCTCCCTGAAGGCAGCAGTGTCCCTCCTCCAACAGTCCCCCACCCCTCCCACCTCTGCCCCATCCACACTTCCTACCCCCTTACCTGTCCAAAGCACATGCACACCTGCACAGTCAACCAAACACACAGACACGAGCAGCACAGACACACCCAAGAGTAAGGCAAGACGTGCACACAAGCATCCTCAGGGGACTGATACCACAGACACAGGGGATGGGAAACACACACACACACAGGCATCCACATTCACTCCGCAGTCCTCCAAATCCTCTCCCTCCAAGACCCCTTCCCTTGCCTCGCCTGCTACCCCACCTAAACAGCAGATCTTCCTGTGTGACCTCGGCCTCTTACCCTCCATTCCTGCTGATCCAGCATACCAGGGGAAGAGGAAGTCCACCCACACAGAGAGGAGTGCCCCTCGCCCCCGGACACCCTCCCCCAGGTGCAGGCAGACACAGGAGCCCATTAGGAAGTCCCCCCGGAGCAGAAAGAGCAAGACCCCACCACCACCACCACGCAGCTCCAGCGCCCAGTCTCTCTCCTCCATCCCCCAGGCCAACCACTGCACAGGTTCCCCGCCACACCCTGCCCCAGGTTCCCCCACACACCGATACCGCATCCCCAGACTGCTTAGGCCCTCCCCCCCTGCCACTTGCTCTTCCACCCCATCCCAAACACTCTGCCTGTTAGTGGCACTGTTGTGGGGACCGGATCACCCCCCTCTGTCCTGCCCACCTCATCTGCCCACCCTTCCACTCCCTTGGAGTCATGCACTGCAGTGGAGTCCACAACAACCACGTCTGACTCGGGCACTGCAGTGGGTACCCAGTCCACTACATCAGTCCAGCCCACTGCAGTGGTTGCAGCACCCACACCAACTGGCTTGTGTACCACAGTGGTGCCAGCCCCCCCTGAGTCAGACACCTCCACTGCAGTTGCCGGTGACACTCCTGCACCCACCACCCCTTCACTGCCTCACTCTGCCATCCCCTGATCCTATCCCTGCGGTGCCTGGCCTGCCCCTTGTATGCCCCTCAAAGGGGGATGTCCCCCAACCGTACCAGTGCAGGCAAGCAATGTGTGACCAGTTGTCACTTCTCACCCCGTTAATATTGTGATTTTGGACTGGCCATTGGCCTTAGTTTCTTTTGGACTTGACATTTGCTGAATAAAGCCCCTTTTTGTTTACTTTTGGGTTTTCTTTTGATGTACATGATGTGGATGAGTAGCATCCTGCATTTGCAGTTGTAATAGTGTTCACATCAGGACGAAGAAGTGTTGCAGTGATGGACTCCATGTGGTCCATGGGATATGTGTCCTGTTGTAGTCTGGATCTATGGCATCCTTTGCTACAGTCTGAGGGTGTAATGTTCAGCATTTGACACAGGGATGTCCTTTTTGCATTTGTAAATGAACATCTTTGTCTTACACTGATGCACATCTGGTGGGCTTACCACTGTTCAATGTTCCAATTTCCCTGACTGTGTGCCCAGCTCCACTGGACATGCAGTTTTGCACATCAATGTCGAAGGACTCATCTGTGTATACAGTGCAACTTGCTTGACACGTGTTTGGTGTGTGTGCAGATGACTGACGTGACACTCCCGTACCCAGGCTGATGTGAGCAGAGCCTTCTGTGTGTTGTGGTTGTTGACTCACTGACAGAGTGTTCTGCTGACATGTTTGGGTCGTGCACAGACAAGGTTTGGCACAGCGGACCTTCCACAGGAGTGGAGTGCCCTCATGGCAGTGTGTAATCTGTTGACATTGCGTGGGCCTGTGTTGTGTAAGCATGTCTGTCCGTGTTCCCTTCCCTTTTCCTACACAGGCTGTGTCCCTAGGGATGTTCCTGTTTGTGATGCTTGCTGAGTTGTTCTGTGTTCATCCAGAATCTTGGACCTGGTTTCTCTGTGATGTGGGTGCATGGCAAACTAATGTTCATGAGGTTGTCATCCCAGGTTGTCTTTGATGTCAGTGCTGGGGATGTGGGCAAACGCAGATGGGACACATTCAGGATTCCCCTTGGCACTTGTTGTTTACACGAGTCATGTGATTTTCAGTTTGTGTTAGCTTTCAGTGATTGTGACACGTTGTGTGTGTGACTGCTGCCACTGCTCAGGGTCAGAGCTGCAATGTTGGTAGTTGTGTACGTGTGTTCTTCGTGTGTCACCTTGGCTTCTTCATTGGTGTGTGACTATGGCTAGGATCCCATTGATTGTGGTGGATTTCACATCATGCCCATGTACGGCATACTGTGCTGTGTGTCAGACATTGACGAGTCTTGTTGACTGGCCATGTGTGATGGGTTTCTGCACCTTAGTTCCCACCACCACCCCTGGTATTGTCATGGGTGCATGTGCAATGTCACCAGTCCATGTGAGCTTCACTGCTGCACATTGGTGGAGATCAGGGTGTGTGGTGTTGAGTGTGTGCAAAAGTGAGTTGTTGCACGGCCAGACCCCTACCTCCATATTGGCCTTGGCTGGCAGGCCGTGCTGATTGATTGGAGCTTGTGTAGGTGTGATGGTAGTTAGTTGCTCAGGACACATGGCTGGGGTTCACAGTGTGAACGACAACTGACATTGTCATCACAGTGGGATTATCATGCAGGCTAGTGTCAGCACAATATGGGGTCCCTGGGGGTAGTGCTGTGGTGGGTCTGTCTCTTGCTGTGTTAGTTGCTATTCCTACAAGCTTGTGTGACATGTGTAATTTGTGCTCCCTCTCATCTAACAATGCCTGATTGCCTACATAGGGGATTTGGATCCATGAGTTACTTTTGTGTTTCACTGTATGTGCATCTGTGTAATTGGTATTCAGGCCTCATCATGTGTTGTGTGGTTGCCTGGGGACACTGGCACCCCCCCTCACCTGTTGTGTTTGATGTGCAGTGTGGGTCTGCCTGTTTGTGTTTGTGCATCTGCATCACTGCATTGGCATATCTTTAGTGTGCCATTGGCTGTATGTTGTTTGGTGGGTTTCACCTGCTGTCCCTGGGACTCCTAGGTCATCAGTCAGCACAATGATCATTGTTTGTGTGTCCCATTGCTGCCATGGTATGTTATTTGTTCACCTCACATCTACAGTCTCCACAGGGTATCTCCATTTGTGTGGCCATTGGTGCAAATATGTGGGTCTGCAGTATGATGGTCACTTCTGTCATTGTGTCATTGATGGATGTTGACAGTGTCAGCCCCCATGGGTGATGTTTGTCTGCACATGGCCAAAGGTATGTCTTATTTGCACTGCACTGTTTGCCTCCCCCAATCTATGTTGCTATGGGACACAAGCACTACTTTGCCACTGATGTGTTTGTTGTTCTGTGACCAGGAATCATCCATGCAGTTTGGCAGTTGCAGCTTTTTCAATGTTAACCCTTACATTTTGGTCACTGTGATGATGGGGGTTTAGACCCCATTGCCACAATGTTCAAAATGTGCTTCAGCTATGGACCCCACACTTACCTTTTGGTCACTGTGATGATGGGGGTTTAGACCCCATTGCCACAATGTTCAAGATGTGCTTCAGCTAAGGGCCCCACACTTACATTTTGGTCACTGTGATGATGGGGGTTTAAACTCCATTGCCACAATGTTCAACATGTGCTTCAGCTATGGACCCCACACTTACCTTTTGGTCACTGTGATGATGGGGGTTTAAACCCCATTGTCACAATGTTCAAAATGTGCTTCAGCTATGGACCCCACACTTACCTTTTGGTCACTGTGATGATGAGGGTTTAAACCCCATTGCCACAATGTTCAAAATGTGCTTCAGCTATGGACCCCACACTTACCTTTTGGTCACTGTGATGATGGGGTTTAGACCCCATTGCCACAATGTTCAAGATGTGCTTCAGCTATGGGTCCCACACTTACATTTTGGTCACTGTGATGATGGGGGTTTAAACCCCATTGCCACAATGTTCAAAATGTGCTTCAGCTATGGACCCCACACTTACCTTTTGGTCACTGTGATGATGGGGGTTGGACCCCATTGCCACAGTGGTCATGGTCTGCTTGCATTGTGGGGGCCACACACATTTATGTGTGACACATGTGATAGGGGGTCACATTGTATGTTCAAAGTCATGTTCAGTGTTGTAGGCATTTGAGACAGTCTACACACGCTTGTCATGGTGTTGGGGGATGTCTTTTTGTTGCATTCCTTATGTTGGTGTGTGCTTGTTGTGCATGCATTACCCATCCTATGAGTGGGGGTGTTGTTGGTGGTAGGCATCCAGCCCCCATGGGTAGAGGTGGTAGTAGTGACAGGCATCCAGCACCCCCTGGGTAGGGGTGGTAGTAGTGACAGGCATCTAGCACCCCCTGGGTAGGGGTGGTAGGCATCTGGCACCCCCTGGGTAGGGGTGGTGGTAGGGGTAGGCATCTAGCACCCCCTGGGTAAGGGTGGTAGTGGTGGTAGGCATCCAGCCCCCCATGGGTAGAGGTGGTAGTAGTGACAGGCATCCTGCCCCCGATGGGTATGGGTGGTAGTGGTGGTAGGCATCTGGCACCCCCTGGGTAGGGGTGGTGGTAGGGGTAGGCATCTAGCACCCCCTGGGTAGGGGTGGTAGTGGTGGTAGGCATCCAGCCCCCCATGGGTAGAGGTGGTAGTAGTGACAGGCATCCTGCCACCCATGGGTAGGGGTGGTGGTAGTGGTAGGCATCTGGCACCCCCTGGGTAGGGGTGGTGGTAGTGGTAGGCATCTGGCACCCCCTGGGTAGGGGTGGTGGTAGTGGTAGGCATCTGGCACCCCCTGGGTAGGGGTGGTGGTAGTGACAGGCATCCTGCCCCCCATGGGTAGGGGTGGTAGTTGTGACAGGCATCTAGCACCCCCTGGGTAGGGGTGGTAGTGGTGGTAGGCATATGGCACCCCCTGGGTAGGGGTGGTGGTAGGGGTAGGCATCTAGCACCCCCTGGGTAGGGGTGGTAGCGGTGGTAGGCATCCAGCCCCCATGGGTAGAGGTGGTAGTAGTGACAGGCATCCTTCCCCCATGGGTAGGGGTGGTAGTAGTGGTAGGCATCTAGCACCCCCTGGGTAGGGGTGGTGGTAGTGGTAGGCATCTGGCACCCCTGGGTAGGGGTGGTGGTAGTGACAGGCATCCTGCCCCCATGGGTAGGGGTGGTAGTAGTGACAGGCATCTAGCACCCCCTGGGTAGGGATGGTAGTGGTGGTAGGCATCTGGCACCCCCTGGGTAGGGGTGGTGGTAGTGGTAGGCATCTGGCACCCCTGAGTAGGGGTGGTGGTAGTGGTAGGCATCTGGCACCCCTGGGTAGGGGTGGTAGTGGTGGTAGGCATCCAGCCCCCATGGGTAGAGGTGGTAGTAGTGACAGGCATCTAGCACCCCCTGGGTAGGGGTGGTAGTGGTGGTAGGCATCCAGCCCCCATGGGTAGAGGTGGTAGTAGTGACAGGCATCCTGCCCCCATGGGTAGGGGTGGTAGTAGTGGTAGGCATCTAGCACCCCCTGGGTAGGGGTGGTGGTAGTGGTAAGCATCTGGCACCCCCTGGGTAGGGGTGGTGGTAGTGACAGGCATCCTGCCCCCCATGGGTAGGGGTGGTTGTAGTGACAGGCATCTAGCACCCCCTGGGTAGGGGTGGTAGTGGTGGTAGGCATCCAGCCCCCCATGGGTAGAGGTGGTAGTAGTGACAGGCATCTAGCACCCCCTGGGTAGGGGTGGTGTTAGTGGTTGGCATCCAGGCCCCTATGTGTATATGCGGCATTGGTGATAGCCATCCCGCCCCTATGGTGCTGCTGTTGCTGGTGTAAGTAATTTCTGCATCCCTATGTGTGTGTGTGATTTGTCGGGTACGTGTGGTTTGTTTGTGTGGTGGGTGTCTGACTTACCTTCTGCGTCGTACGCGTCCGTGCCAGTTCCGGTAATAGATGTAGAATATTGGTAGGATCGGCACGATGGGATTCATGGTTGGTTCGTCTCGTTCGAATCGGAGCTTATGTGCGCCTCTCCCGGATGCTTTGACGTGCCGTGCGTAGCGACGGGTTCGGCGCGTACGGATGGCGCATCGTACTTGTCCGGCCGGACGGCGCTGCATTTTGGCTTCCGTGCGACTCGATTCTGCGTTTCCGGATCCGCCTCGGTCGGAGAACAGGACCTGTATTGGGTGAGTACGACTGGGTCGGGATTTGGGCAGTTGTGCGCATCGTACTTGCTCGTTCGGACGTATGTGTGACTCGGTCGGGAAACAGGCATTCGCCTGGCTTTTTCCCCGGCCGAATGGTATTAGGTGCGCCTCCGACCGGGATCGGAATCGGCCCCAGAGTCTTCTCCTTTGTGGTCCTTTGGAACAGGTCCACTGTTCACGGGAGGTCTTGAGTCTTTTTTGAAGGCAGGCTGTCCTCACAAGGTTCTGGAGTCGTAGCTGCAGGACGAGATGACCTTGATGCCGTTTTTGATGAGGGATGCAGACAGGCCTGCAGGGTTGGTAGCAGGTCATTTGCTTCTTCTCTCTTCTCTGCTTTTGTGGCTTTTCTACATCCTCTCTCTTTTTAGGTTATCCGGATCTGTTTCTATGGTTCCAGGGACTCCCCTAAATACTGAATTTAAGGGAGTTAGGGGAGTGTAGGGTAGGAGCCAATGGGCTGCTGTTCCTTGGGGTCATGACGCACCCTATATGACCACTTCCTTTGGGAAGTGGGCATAACCCCGTTCCAGAATTTCTAAGTCTGCCATTACGAAGATGGCTACTTCTGAAAAACTGTGTCCACCTCACAGTAGCCCATCTTAGGGCTGGTACTAGCCTGGGGGTGGCACACCTATCTGACTAGCTAATATACCCACCTCTCAAGGGGCCAAGGGGGCACTGGACAGGGAGGGAGGCTTCCTCTCCTTTGAGGGGAGCCAAATTCGCATTCCAAAGGTAGCCTCTTCTTTGAAGCTCCCCGGCTGTACAAGACTAATCGGCACGTCATCCTGTGGGAGAGGGTGTTACACCCTCTTCCCGGAGAAGCTTTTGTTCTGGGTTTCCTGAGAGCATAAGGCCAGAACAGCATTTCAGGTGGCAGGCTGGCAGAAAACAGTCAGCAAGTACAACAGAGGTTGGTAGGTTTTCAGGGGGCACCTCTAAACTAAGAAGATTCCTAGGCCTGAGATTGCACATGGAGCATAAGAATGTCATTTAGAAGTGTATATGTGTAATGTTAAAGGCACACGAGAACATTGATTCATAACACATTCATTATCCTTTTTTTAATTTTTTATTATTATATTTCTTATTATTTTCATGTTCATGTTTCCTAAACCTGCATACCATATTGACATTCGTGAATGTCATTCACGTAATTTTATTCACGTGTTATCACTCATGTTTCAAGCTATTCATGAGGAGTGTCATTGGTGCACATCACGGGATCCCTTCTAACGTTCGCGGCTCACGTGGGTGAACACTTCCGGGTGAAATGAGCTTCTTAATCCGGATTTCAATAGACGCGTCAGAAGCTTTTTTCAACCAGCATAACACACTTCGGCGCAATTTACACAACGACGGGTAAGCGTTAAAACAGTGGGTACTCCAGGCACTGAAGGGGGTGTAGTTTTGATTTATAACGGCACTAGACATTAAGCAACGCTGCTTTCACTTTTTCAGGCTGAACAACCAACAGAAATAAGCGTTGTACCGTGTTCAGTGAGTCATGAGTGTTTTAAGCATGCATTAACTATCTTTTTACTCTCATCGAACACACGCGATTACCGTTTAATTTGTTATCGTCACGGACAGTAAAGTTAATTTCGGCATGAAATCGAATCCGCATTGACTTTCCCAGTTCATTGTATTTTCACTGTGTAAAATCACTTGAACACGAGGGTCTTGGCACGATTTAAAAAAAAAAAATGTAATCTTATGATTGAACATTTTGGACCTATTTGTTTATGTTCCTTACTTTTTTATAATGAGCATGAATATGGTTCTTTTGGACTGGTATACAGTTCATTCACACATTCCTAATATGAAAAGCATGGTCACTACAGTTCCACTTGGATGTATTAGTCACTAGCACTTTGACTATTATTTCCAGCTGTACTTTACAAACAGTTTCTTCTATTTTTGTAGGGGCAAGCCCCTGACGAAGGGCGTTGCCCAAAATGCATTGGGCATAATTTTGATCATGGAGTAACAGATTTACGAAAATATAATTTGGATGGAGCTCATTGAAATGTAAAATCAATGGAAAGATATAATAAATTCAGTTTGATAACATATTAACATTGAAGATTAAGTTTCTTATGAGTGCTGTTTGGGGATGCAACCCATGGCATAAGGAAGCGCTACTATAAGAATTTATAACCACCTCATACTCAGGAGGATTTACCATCCCGCACCACCTACTTGGATTAAGGATTCAACACAAGTTATAAAAGGAGTGCGTAGTCCCACCTAATGGCCGTGAAGATATAGCCATTGCAGGAGATTGTTGCTTCCGCCTATCAAAGTTGAGAATAGTTTATCATGTCTCCTTTTAAAAATTTTAACCTTGAAGGAAATTATTGTATGGCCTGAATAATGCACCTTCTTTTAGACTCATTTTAAGAGATGTCAGTAAAATGTAGTTTTTATATATCATTTTGTAAAGTTGCCATGGTTTTAATCAACTGAAATAATAAACTTGACTTGACTATATTAGGAGTATTACAGACTTAAAGGGAGATTTAAAGGAATTGGAAGCTGCAGGTGCTTGGTGAGCACTTGGAAATGGTTTCGCTGCAATAGACAAGTGGTTTGGAAACCTTGGAACTGGAATATTGAGTTCCGTTTTGAGACCCATTGTGATGATTGCCCTTAATGCAATTTGTCTGTTTGTAATCTTTAAGAGGTAGAAGTGTATAAAAGCAAAAAGTAAGGAGCAGGAAAGGAGGGAAATACTAATAAAGAGAAAAGACGTGGAAGTAGAGGAGAGTCAGTGTAGATTTTATGGTGAAATTAAATACCTTGAAAACTCTAGATGACATTTTTTGAAAACATCAGTGTTTTGAGCTGGTCCCATCCGATAAGATTCTTATGTTGATTGTGATGGCTAACATGGCCATCAGAGGCGGGACTAGAGTAGTGAAATTTAGGCTCTACCCTTATACTTCACAATTATGCAATTATATACTCATATTTGATACTATATTTACTGTGTCCCTTAACTTCAATAATGTGTGTGAAACATTTAATTGCATTAATGAAATGTAATCATTATAGGTATTAGAGATTTATATACATGGGGCCCGATTCACAGAACTAACTTACGACAAAATCCTAAACTTACTACCATTTTGGTATTCACAGAATGAACTTACTCATTTTGGTATTCACAGAATAAACTTACTCATTTTGGTATTCACAGAAGACACTTACACATTTTGTGTAACTTACACATTTTGTGTAACTTACTCATTTTGTGTAACTTACACATTTTGTGTAACTTACACATTTTGTGTAACTTACACATTTTGGTATTCACAGAAGGCACTTACTCATTGATGAGTAAGTGCCTTCTGTGAATACCAAAATGAGTAAGTTAATTCTGTGAAGACCAAAATTGTTGTAAGTTCATTCTGTGAATACCCAAATGTGTAAGTTCATTCTGTGAATACCAACATTGTTGTAAGTTTAGGATTTTGACATAAGTTAGTTCTGTGAATCAGGCCCATGTACACTAATGTTCATTTGAAACATACATTTATTCTTCAAATTCATCATCATCATCATCATAACACTGTTACTCGATTTTGCAATAAAATCATACAAGTACACAAAAAACCACCATGATAAAAACTGATTAAAGAATTTATGACATACAGTGCCACTAGGGGTATCCCCTATCATACCACTCTGTGAACCCTCACAAGAAACATTGATACATTATAACATATTAACTCTGAGTTTAAGAGTTTTAAAAACAAGAAAGCTGGCCTGACTTGATCAAAAACAGGAGTTAAAAAAGAGGTTTTAAAAATGTATAACAAAGGTGTGAAAACATGGGACATATCACATTGTGCAAAGTATCACATTTAAAAGGCAAGTTACAGGAACAATATGGAGGATCAGTGTATACCATGTTCCCTCCATATACAACAGCTGGTGAAACAAACCTAACCTAAAAAAAGTTAAAAGACGACACTGGTGAACAGACATCTCGTACAGTAATATGGCTCCATCCCTGGAACCCTCTGAATCATAATGATTTTTTGAAATAATAGTTTGAACAGTGATAAAGCTTCATTCCCATCTGCCATTCTTACAAAAAAAGACTCCTTTAGCCAGGCCACATCCTGTTTGAAATAAAAAATAACTCTGGTCTGCCTAAATTTATCAAATTATCTCTGATGTAAACCAGCCATGGTATGTTGCAAACATTGTCTAGGTTCATGCAATCAAGTATGATAAACCTATTCAGGCTTAGAACTTCTTTTAACCAAACACTACACCAAAGCAAAAGGGGACGCAACCGAATATAATCTTTAATATAACTGATGCCTAGTTCCTCATGTAGAATTTCAGTGGGAATATATTTTCCCAAACCCAAACGTCCTCTAAGATATTTATTCTCCGCTATCACACGAGCATCTATGTTCGTGTAGCCCCATATTTCACTGCCAATTGTCGAGATTGGTATACATTTGGCTTTATATACATCCAGCATGATTTTCAAAGGCTCATGACCCAGACAGGAAGAAAATTCATTAACCCCAGCACACGCTTTCATGAGGGAACCCATATTCTTTTTAACTAAGTTTAGAGTTTAATAAAATAATGAAATATGTAAAATTATACACCTTACTTCAAAAGTGGCCCTGAACTAAAAAAGTAGCTTTTGAAATTAGTGTGCAAATGCAAGCTACTCATAAAACCAACAAAAAGGATTAAAAGCTGCTGTAAAGATCTTGCTGTGCAAGTGATAAAAACAGTATCATCTGCATATAAAAGTGCCGGGAGCAATCTGTCACCAGCTCTTGGGACATCTACACCCTTTACCATAAGTGCCTTCTCAAGACGGTTTACATACATAATAAAAACAAAGGGGGCCAGGATGCAGACCTGCCTGACTCCCTTAGTAAGGGGGTCATTATGTTGGTGGAAGGACCGCCACCGCCGGTGGCAATCCTTCCACCATCACCAAGCGTATTACCCACTGCCAAATTAGGATGGCGGTGGGTATCGTGGCTTCACCGCCAAAGGCAATTGCACCGATTGCCTGGCGGATAGTGCAGGGCCCCTAAAATGGTGGCGGTGCCTAGCAGGCACTGTCCACCAAATTAGGATGTGGGTATAGGAAACGCCTTTCCATGGCGGCGATGTCACCATGGACCGGCTGGCGGGGATTGGGTTTGGGGGCCCGTCGTGGGCCCCCCTTGTGTGGGGGGGTGTTGCTGCACTGGGGGATACCCTTGGTACCCCCCTGCATTTCCATGCACCAAGTAGTGCAGGGAAATGCAGTGCAAGCACTTTTGACATTGGGTACGGTGCTGCAGCCAGCAGCACTGCCCGCAATGTTAAAAGCCCTGGATGCGCCCGCCAGTATGGCGGGCGCATCCTAATCGCAGTGGTGGGACTGCCGCATTTCTGGCGGGCGGTCCCAAACACCGCTACGATGGCAGGCGTACCTAGTCTGCCCGCCATCGTAATCAGCCCCTAAGTACAACGTTATTTGTACAGTCACCATTACTGCTGCAATGGGCTGAAGCTGTTAAACCACGGTGAAGATCCCTGAGTAAATTAATCGAACACTCATCCACCTCCATGGATCCCAGCTCGGCCCAAAGTTCTTCCCGGTTAACCAAATCAAAGGAGGAGCTGACGTCCATGAAGGGTAGATGGAGAGGAGAGAACCTTCTTTTGCAAGTACATATTTATTAATTATAACATGGAGATAAAGATTCTGCTCAACAGTGTTTCTTCCTGCGGGAAACCCATACTGAATATCAGACAAGATATTCTGTTCTCGGACCTCTGGGTCAGTCTATTTAGAATGACCATTCCAAAGATTTTAACTTTTAAATCTATTAAACGAATGGGTATATGACAGGAAGGGTCACTCCTGTTCCTCTTCTTATAAACTGGAACAATGACAAAGTGTTGCCATGACTCAGGGAATGTCCTTCCAATAGGAGCATTGAGATGCAATGTGAGGAGGGGAGCCCACAAATCCACACATGCTTTGAACAGATCACCCTGGATCCTATTATCCCCAGGAGCCCTGCCCCTAGGTCGAGATTCTACTGTATCTCTGACCTCTTCCTAGTGCGACAATAGTTTGGCTACTTGAACCCTTGAGGGAGCGGTCTCAGCTGAAGTCTCACCCTGATATAGTGCCGAAAAGTGATCTTCCCATTTCTGAGAGGGTACAAAGGCCACTTAGCCTGTCACCCTCTCTTCTTTAAAAAAGAGATAATTAATCACTTTCCAAAACAACATACTGTCCCTTCTGGTACTGGCTAAAAGTATATCCTCCCACATCTCTGCCTGTAGATTCTTGCTGCTTTTTATACGGCCCTACAGAGTTTAATTTTACTCCTATCTCGAGGCAATAAAATTAACTGAGCTAAAAGTGCCCTTTGTGCCCTAGTGCAGGTCTTGTTAAACCAGTGATAGGGCAATGGAGGACCTGGCTTTGCCTTGATTGAAAGGGCAGTATTAATATAACTGCATATCTTATTGCATGCAGATAAAATACTTGGGTCAAGGGCCTCTTCAACCAAGCAAGTCTGGATTTCAGAGGAGCAAGATATAACCAGTTCCTTTAAAAACAACCCTGAAACATTTTTCTCCCATTTTAATCTGCGCCCCTGATCCGTTGTCTTCACTTTATTACCCAAATGATAATAAAATGCAACCTTTTCTGATATCCACTGAAAACTGACAATCAGGTGGTTGTGGTTGCTATACACTTTCCAGTCCGCAGAAAAGGTAGAGTTAGAGACAAAATATAAACCCACAGATACATAAATATAGTCAATTAAAGAACCATCTCCAGAACCCTTAAAAGTGGTAGTAGCCCTGTCATTACACATACTCTCCCACCTCAAGGGGTTAACCAGATTAGACTCTGCAGATACATCATTCATCATATCTCCCTGTTGGGTATGCTGGAAATGGACTTGGTTCAGAAGGTAATCTCCATCTTCAGAACTCCCCTCCTCATAAATATGACAACTACTACACGAGTAGAGATAAAAGTCCCCCAAAATCATTATAGCACTGTAAACGCCGGATTGACCAGAAAAAAAATGTATGTAATTAGGTACTGTGGGTAGCTAGAACATCATTAGACTCCCTTCCATGAACAGCATCGTATATACTGATACACAAGATCCTAGTTGAGTTCTTGAAAGAAAGAAGAGCACCTAAAATATGCGGGGAGACACTCTTAATCTCTTCCATTTTGTGACATAGAGTTAATTTAACAAAAGTGGCAAGGCCCCCCACTAGGTATTCCACGAACAGACGGGGTAGCATTATTTGTAGGGAGAGGCCAAGACGCCGCTATCTAACCCGGAGGGTACAAGGCCATAAAATCAAAAGATCAACCAATAGCGAAGTCGACCAAGAGTCAAAAAATGTATTTATTAATATTTCCAGGTGCCAATTGACAGACATCCAATTAAAGACATTACAGAAAGGAACATCTTTTCTACCTATCATTCAAATGAATTTGAAACACAAATAAGTTTCTATAGATTCATGAGGAACTTGAGACTCAGACACCTTTTTGACAATGTGATTGAACCTCGTCCTAGCAAGGAAGAAGGCACTTTAATGGGCTTAAAAAAGAAAAGCATATTTGTACCCCCCCAGTCATAAAATTCTTGACTCATTTGAAACAGTCGTCCAAAAAGACTCCCATGAAATTTTCAAAAGACACAACCCAACAATTTCAAATTTAACACAGGAAAAGCTTGGAGTTATCAAACAAATTGCAAATACCCAAACTATCACATGCTGTAAGGCGGACAAGGGAGGAGCTTTAGTCATTTTGGACACAGAATTTTATTTGAAGAGTGTTAATGAACATGTACAAGACACCGCCATATATATGAAACTAAATTTGAACCCGACAGAAGAATTCTCGAAGATTCTCTTAACCATTTTAGACAAGGCACTATTGATGGGCACTATCACAGAAGCAGACAAACAATATCTCATAAAAGATCATCCGAGAACACCGTACATATACATGTTACATAAAATTCACAAAGATTTACAGAAACCACCTTTTCGACCCATAGTTTCTACAAGAAATTCTATACATGAACCCATCGGAAATTAGTTGGATCGATATCTTCAACCCATTGTTCAACAAATGTAACTTATTTGTAACTTATTTGAAAGACACAACTAATTTTCTAAACAAAATAAGATCAATTGTATTTGATGAAAACATCGCTCTCTTCCTTTGTGGCATAGATGTAGAATCACTGTATACTTCAATTCCCCATGACCAAGGTCTGCATGCTGTAGAATCTTTTCTCTTTGATGTCACGATAAATGAAGACCAAAAAATATTTTTGTTGGAAATACTACATTTTACGCTATATCACAGTTACTTCACATCGAATAACACATTTTATTTACAACTCTCTGGTACTTCCGTTGGAAACTGCGCAGCACTGTGCTATGCAAATCTTTTCATGCATCATTTCTAGTTGGATAGCATCTTTCAAAAACACGAATGGTAAAAAAATCTGATTGCCGACAACATATTTTTAATATGGAAAGGCCAATAAACACAGCTGACTTCAGCTATTAATGATTTGAACACCATAGACGAAAACATTAGCTTTACTAGTCAAATCACATTCTTGGAAGTTGAGATCACAGTCAAGGGCCAAACGCTTGTAACAAACGTGTTTACCGAACCAACAGACAGAAATAACTTACTTCATTATAACAGCTGTCACCAGAGAGCTTTGAAACAACATCTACCTTATTCTCAATTACTACGAATCAAAATAATAGCATCCAGTGAAGAGAACTACAAGAAAAAGAGTAATATACTGGTTGACAAATTCAAGCAGCATTTTAAACACAGCCATTGAAAGGGTGTATCTTAAAGACAGAAACCAACTGCTCACAAGTAAAAAATGTCCTAACACTACTAAAAGATCTGTCTTCATTTCCAAATTCTCTACCAGTAGTCATCTTATTAAGACGATGGTGTTGAAGCATTGGTCTATGTTACAAACAGAAGATGATTGCAAGGGCATTTTCAATCAGCCACCTATTTTCGCATATCAGAGAACAAAAAACTTGCAAGATTGTTTGACGAAACCAGTCAAATCTAAAATAGATCAAATCTATAAAGGAACTACTCCATGTTACAATTGTGGACATTGCAATAACATCATTAAGGGTATTACCATCATGAACTCTGTTCAAAGAACTCCTATCTAAGTACATACTACAGCCACTTGTGACACCAGGAACGTTGTATACATGTTGAAATGTCCTTGTGGATTAGTTTATGTGGGTAAGACGTTCTGTCTTACCCACATTAGGTAAGGTTAAAATCACATTAGGTAAGGTTAAAATCAGACTTACCGAACATAAAAGTAACATTCGGAATCAAAATGACAAATCTACAGTTGCTGTTCATTTTAACAAACATAAGCACAACGTAAGTCAATTGAGATTTTTGGTACTGGAAGCTGTACTGATTCAACAGGGTAGAGACAATAGAAAACACTTCTTACAATGAGAAACATTTTGGATAAATAAATTAGACTTGTGCAGCCCCAAGGGTTTACATGAACGTTTGGATTTGAGCTGTTATCTTTGAACCTTGAAAAACCCTACGGTTCCTATATTGGATTATGGCTTTACATAAAAGGTGACTTCATGTCAGGAAACAAACTTGTTTATCAATTTAGGTTGCTACCTGTCAGGGAACATACTTGTTTATTAATATATGTAGCTACCTTCCTACATTGTGTTGATACTATACCAGACTAACACTTGGCCAAGTGGAGGATTTTAAGTTGTTTAAGCATTGCCTTTGCTAGAGTTATGCCTGTTAAGTGATGTAACTTATATCAAGTTTATTTATTTACGTAGCCTTTCCACGATGGCGCTGACTCTTTTTCTATTATGATACCCTTGGTCTCTTTCTATTTTAGTCCTCTTTTTATCTTTCACTCGTTGAGTGGTTCCGCTTTATACCGAACACCTGGGTTTGACACGCACTTTCTTTCGGGAAGATATCTGATATGGATCACTACTATGAATGAGAGTTTTCAAGACATGCGGTGTGTAACCCAGTGACTCTTCGCCTATAGGCTTGCACAAATATTATCTTTGCAGTTCTATTAGCTGGCACCCCTGCTATCGTTTTACAAGGGTTTAATATGCACGTTGTTTTTCTTTTTGCAGAGTTTATTTTCCTTTCTGTAGAGCACGTTTTTCGATCCTTGCAGAGAACGTTGTTGTTTTTACACCGTATAGCATTATATTTATTGAGATGCGACGCTATCTGAGTAAGCCTGACACACATGAAACTGCATGCGGTTAATGAGGATCCTAGTCCTTTTGCCTGATTTGGTTCTACTCACTATGTTACACGGGTTACACCAACGGTTACCTAGTTCTTTTTTTTGGGCAGACACCAAATGCATAGAAAGTTCCAATCAGTACGTGATGCTCTAACACTATGAATATGAATACTTCAAATTGAATAAATGACGTATTACACTTCAAACTGACTACAGAATGGTTATAAATTGATTGAAGAAACACAGAAGTGATTATAGTTTACAAACTTTCCCAATAGGAATAAAAAGTGAGGACGTTGTCCTTTTCTAGGACAACGCAATTTTTTGTGGGAGAAATTACGCCTTGGATCGGTGGGTGGTACCCACCTGCACCCAACACTGTTTTACCTGAAAACACACAGTGCAACATTTTTGAATACTTTAAAGGAGTGCAACAATTTCTACTTTCCATAATTATTTGTAAAGTAACATGACTATTCATTTGGGGTCCTCCCCCGTGTCCCAGGTCTCCTGAAACGTTACGATATCGTACAACGCAAGTGACTTGGTCCATTCAGGATCTTCCAACTTAGCCCTCCAACCTGCAATGTTCCAAGACAGGACTCTAAGTGGCTTCTCCTGGGATTGCGCTTCAGGGGTTACACAAGTAAAATGCATTTTTCGAAGTCAGTTTTTGTTTTCTAAACCATTTAAAGGTTTCACAACAATTAGACACAGCAACATTCCAGGCTAAATTTGAGACATTATCCCATCCTGCAGGTCTGGGGTCCTCCATAGAGAAAACCCCCTGGTGGGGCAAGGGTTTATAAAAAATAACCCAGGAGTAATGCTATGATTCCACTGGGAACTGTAATCCAGAGGCAAGTTTTTCAGCATAAATTCAGCCCTGAAATTATTGCAGAAGTTAGTTATAATACAGTCCCCCCTTAAGGTCTTTGGGATATTCCTTATCCAGCCTACTTTACTCACCATAATTATTTCCTGAAAGAACATCAACCTAATTTCTGGGGGAGCCTGCCCGGCAAGCCAATGTACCACCCTATTTCTTAGATTCTGAAATCTTCCTGAGCATGATGCCCCTCATGATGGACATTAGCCAGAACCATGACAAAGGGTGTAAAGGCTGGTGGAAGACGTAAAATATCCGAGGAAGTCAAATTGATCTGTGTCTGGGTAGCCCCTACCTGAGCTTTCTGAGGATGAAGCGGAACTCCCTTCTCTATTCTTCAAGTTATACATGTGGATGTAGAATTATGCATCTGAAGTTCATATTAAAAGCACAGTTAAACTTAGCCTGACTACAGGCCTCAATTGAAAATAACTTTGCTTTGCCAGCATATTCTCCCTTTCTTTGAAGGTGTGTTATCATGATTCTTGTTAGCTAGAGAAAGTCATATTGTTTGTATTAGACTGCTGATAGTGAGGCTTGGAGGGAAGAAATTGGCAGTGAACATAGAGAATTGACAGTCAAAAGAGGCCTTCTGTTCATCGCGTACCAGGACAAAGAGATGTTCAATGTTGGGAACTACAGTCCAAGTTTTGATGTAATGGGAAACTGAAGGGATGTTTTAGATGCTCTCTTGAGTAACTATTTGGTTGGTTCCTGGTGGTGTGAAAGGAGATAATGATTTTTCTGAATCTCCTGTTACTTTTAAATTGATGTTCTCACAGTCGGAAGAGAGAGATTCCTTTCAGGCTTGGAGAGGTACAGACCTCTCTGCTTGCCTTATTCTTGCTAGTGTGAAGCTTTATGCTAAACACTTATTTCCTTTTCCCAAGCTGGCACCTTCTATGCTCCAGAAACAGATACCCAATTAGATGTCACTGTACCTAATTCTTGTTTGGAAAAGGGAAGGGAAGTTTCTTTGTGGAACACCTGGTTGTTTTAAGCAGTTAATCAGTTTACTTATTGTTGAGGCTATCACAATTCTACATCTCATTTTATTGCAGCTGAATCTACTGAGATATATCAGCTTATATGCTGAATTGTTGTACCTACTAAATCTACTAATGGTTTGCTTATATACTAGATTGATTGGTAATCCAAAATAAAACCCTTTAGCCATATTTGGCAATTATTGGTCCTTATTGTGGAGTCACATTGGCTTCGCAAGTTAGAAATGTATTGTTGATGTTTTCTTCCTTTCAATGCTTCATGTCAACCAACAAAGGTCCCTACAACTAATGGGGAAAAGTATTTGCCCTATTTATCAAAAGAGGGGGACTCTAGGAGCTATTCTATAAGGTCCGGTGACCCGTGCTCCCGAAATTAAACTTATACCAAAGGGAGTCACCGTTCCTGAGTGGAGATGGAGAGGAGGGAAGTAGGGGGTACTCTTGTCATCACTACTCTGCTTGTGGGAGGCAGGGTGTCCTCATCTTGATGCCCTCACACACCCCGAAGGATGTCATGCTTCATCATTGGGCTTTTGCTCCTCGTCGGGCCGGCGCTGCAATGCCCTACGGGTCCCCCGAAGGGTCTCTTTTTCGGAGATCTTTTGATGAAGCCGTATGGGTGCGTGGGTGTAAGTGGCAGTGAAGTCCTAGAAAGTGTATTAAAAAATGGCTGGAGGGAGAGTGATTAATTTTTAATAAAGTGATCCCTCTGTCATTATTAAAACAAAGTGTATGGAGCTGCTTTAAGGGGTATTATGTCCCTTGGTAGCTGGGTGATTATATGTCCCTAGTGGGCATATGTTATTGTCAACATGTTTCGTGCTTCAGTGGTCTCAGGGGGAGATCCAGGGCGCTTCGTCAGGACCGAATAAGAAATTTATATCTACAGTGGCCCGAAAATTTCGGTGCCCCCGGATAAATGAAAGGAGTAGAGATTCTGAAACGACAAGAGTCAAAAAACAAAGATACAATTTGCCATTAGGGTATTAATACTAATGGAAATTATGCTCAGGTCTGGGTTCTCCATTATTATGTGTAAGCACTTAGATAATATATCTCACCACTTAGTAGGTAGGGTAAGATCCCAAAAATCTGGAAAAAAGAAACTACCCACAAAAAATCATAAAGTCTGCCAAGAAACGCGCACGGAACAACCATCGAGGAGCGCTTCTGGAAACACAAGAAAAGCGAAAAGATGAAACAATTACATGTGTCACAACTTACACACCTCAATCCAATCAAGTCAAAAATGTCCTATTAAAACATTGGAACATCTTGAACACAGGCGAAATGCAACTACAACACCCAAGATTCGCATTCAGACGTACACAAAACATAATAGACATCGTTGTCCACACGAGACCACAGAAAAAACAAGGGGACAGCCAGAGGACATTATGGGACCTGCCCACGCTCAAGGGACACTACCCATGCGGGACTTGCAATGTCTGCCCTCTCACAGCACATACCAAAACACTCCAATTAAAGAACCAAGAGTGGACACAAAAGAGACACACCAATTGCAACACAAAAAATTGCGTCTATATGGTGAAATGTCCTTGCAACCTACTATACATAGGGATGACCTCTAGAGTTGTAAAAACAAGGGTGAATGAGCACAGGAGCAACATCCGGTGCGGTAGGAACACCACCAAAATGAGCAGGTATTACATCGAAAAGGGACATACACCAGACCAAGTCAATTGGACCATCATTGAGTCCAATCCTCTCTGGACAACAAAAACCCTCTTCTAAAAAGAGCAAAGATGGGTACACCGCCTCCAAACGAACACCCAGGGTCTTAACGATGAAATACCTTGGATTGAAGTACTATAGGAATTCAACCCTTGACATCGATCTCACAAGTGTGACATTCATAAACACTATAGTGAAGACTATGTCAGCAGACCTCTGAGATGCACCACCCACCGCAAAATGATACACCAACTATAAAAACTGACCAAGGGGGCACTAGTGCACCGCAAATAACACCAACAAATACGGTGAAACTTTATTGTGATTCATCAGCACAATAGGGATACTTCATTTATCACATCTACCACAAGAACCCACTACAAGATGGCGACCGAGATTCTGCCTATTGCGCGCAGCACCAATATATTAGATATATAACTTCATACACAAGACATGCATCGCCCCCCTTTAAGTAAGATCACCGTACCAGCGACCCATAACAATTATCAGCACACAGAGATTCAACAGCCCGTGAATATCTCTCATATGAGCATTTCATAGAAGATATCAATCCAAGATGGCACCCATAGTAACAACCAAAACTTCCTCATACGAGCTTGTTATAGTAGATACCACTCCAAAATGGCACCCATAGTAACAACCAAAACCTTCCCATATGAACTTATCATAGAAAACACCGCTCCAAAATGGCACCCATAGTAACAACCAAAACTTGCCAATTAATGCAGTGATTAAACAATTAACGCCCCACCCGGAAGCAGGCCACTCCTATAAAAGGAGACAAAATTTTCACTTCCCCACCGGCGGAGACAGCGAGAGGCACACAGGTGACACAGCCCAGATGCACCGAGAGAACCGCGAGTAACTAAGGGGCAAGATCAGTCCAGGACAGATCCTGCACATGGCAGCATCCTCTCCCTTCAATTTCTAAAAACCAACTGTGAGTTACAACTTAGAGCCTTAGGAAGCCCTGTAAAAATGACACATGTGGTTTTCTGTTTTTTCTTCCTTCCCATTATAGCTCTCAAGTGACCCTCCCTGATCTCATGGGATCTTACCCTACCTACTAAGGGGTGAGATATATTATCTAAGTGCTTACACATAATAACACAGCGTCTCGAGGTTTGCCATCAATGGTAGGGCCTAACGGTATTACTTACCTAGATTTAAAAGGTTCACAAGCTTACTGGATAATAGAACCTTTTCACTTTTGAATTTTTGACTCTATTTATACGATTCACGCCTACTCGATATAACCAGGGTATGTTCACAAATAAAAAATAAAAATACTGATACAGAGAACAACCCTGACACCATTCTCTGAGCACTAATCATTGATCTTATACGTCTGTCTGTCTGTCACCTAGTTATAACCTCCTTTTTAACAACTTTTAGAAAGATCACAGCACCTTTTAGCTCACGTATACATACCGCGACCATTAACAGCAATGATCACGCTATGAACTACAAGCACCTGGCCCTCCAATGGAGAACCCAGACCTGAGCATAATTTCCATTAGTATTAATACCCTAATGGCAAATTGTATCTTTGTTTTTTGACTCTTGTCGTTTCAGAATCTCTACTCCTTTCATTTATCCGGGGGCACCGAAATTTTCGGGCCACTGTAGATATAAATTTCTTATTCGGTCCTGATGAAGCGCCCTGGATCTCCCCCTGAGACCACTGAAGCGCGAAACATGTTGACCATAACATATGCCCACTAGGGACATATAATCACCCAGCTACCAAGGGACATAATACCCCTTAAAGCAGCTCCATACACTTTGTTTTAATAATGACAGAGGGATCACTTTATTAAAAATTAATCACTCTCCCTCCAGCCATTTTTTAATACACTTTCTAGGACTTCACTGCCACTTACACCCACGCACCCATACGGCTTCATCAAAAGATCTCCGAAAAAGAGACCCTTCGGGGGACCCATAGCAGGGCATTGCAGCGCCGGCCCGACGAGGAGCAAAAGCCCAATGATGAAGCATGACATCCTTCGGGGTGTGTGAGGGCATCAAGATGAGGACACCCTGCCTCCCACAAGCAGAGTAGCACACGACAAGAGTACCCCCTACTTCCCTCCTCTCCATCTCCACTCAGGAACGGTGACTCCCTTTGGTATAAGAAAAGTATTTGTCGACTTTACTAAAAGATTGCATTGTAAGTTCCAGTGCGCAGTCAAGCTTATCAGGTTGTGACAGAAATGCAGGCCCAGTCAACGCTGTGCCTACAGCTGTTAACACCTCTAGTTGAATCTACAATCCACAATGTTCCAAGGCAAAAAGGACTGGAAGGAATGAACTACTTGAAAGGTAAAGAGGGAAATAGGAAGATACCAAAGCATAAATATAGGAGCTAAAATATATTGAACTAAATAAATATACAGTTCATCTTAAAAAAAACAACTAAGGCCATAGCTGATGCCTCCACTTTCTATAAGGAAGCACAGTGGCATGTGATACCTATGTATTTGCATGTGGCTTTGTAACACTGAAATTAACATTTTAGATCGACGAATTCATGAAAAAATATTCAACACCTCTCCACTGGGATCTGTCATTTAAAAGGACATAGAAAGAGTTCTGGAAAAAAATGTCAGAAGACAGTAACCTTTAGTAGGTGTCAAAATAGGATGCATCACTAGACATATGCTACTAAGTTTCAGGAATGTCCTTAGAAGTGAAGTATCTAAGCTTCTACATTTGAATGATTGCCAGACTGAAAAACAAAACCATTTTTGGATCAAGTTATTGGGAGTCTAAGTTGCTTTCAACTGTTTTTGTCCAGTAGAGAGTTAGTTTTGGTGTGCTCTTTACTTTTGCTTCACATGATTTGCCCCCATCAAATATTTTTTATCATAAGTTAATTTTACGAAAATTTGAAATTCAGTCCTCTTGTTATTAGACTGGTTTTAAAATCTATGCCATTCGGAAAGCAGCTCAAAACCCACCAGTTCCAGGAGCACCTCTACATTTAATCATAAAGTCCCTCTTCATTGAAAACTCCAAGAGTTTCCCATGAGAGACATTTCCACAATTCACTTTCCAATTCCTTCACTGTGCCCTTCAAGCCTGACTCCCTCCGCTCTGTATCACTTGCTAATTGCTGTTCATGCTACTCATTTGTACCTTTCTTCTGTGTACTCCGTTTTGTTCTCTGTTGCACTGATGCATTCTGAATCTAGGATTAAGTCAATAAATAATAATAACAATAACGTTTTATAGAGTTCAGTTCCACACTTCCACTGTTTCTAAGAGTCAATGTAATGGTATTCAGTTTGAAAGATGGAATTCTGATGTGGCGTAGATGGAGGCTGAACTCATGATCGTTCGATTTCAGTGTGTTTCACTGTCAGTCAAGTTCCATACATATAAAATGAAATGATGTAAAGCACTGTTTTCATACTGTTCTGTGCACGAAAGGCTTGATAGGACTGCAAATGTTTTAGAGTGTTTATTTCATAAAAGTAACAATCCCCCTTCAGAAGGCAAGATCACCCATGTGATGCAATAGCTAGCTGGCATCTCATTCCCACTCTGCTTATAGGCCAGTATTGCGCAGGACAGTGCTGAATGAAGGGGGCATGTCATGTTTGTTCTCCTTGAGACACAATACTTCATAAAGCTTTTGTAGAATTGTGATTTGTTTGTCTGCCTTCCATCCAAACTGTGCATCAACATCTTTCATCTCAGATTGTACTCTAGTTGAAGGATCAAATGAAAAGTGTGTACTACCCTCAAAAGCTGATTTATCTATCAGAACCTATCTGTATAAAAGACAATGATTGTGTGTCCTTCTGCTGCAAGGTCCTTGGTCTGCACAGAATTGTTTGCATCCTTTTATTTCCTTTTTAAAGGGATGTGCCACAACTGTACTATCCATTTTCTCTAAGCCATCTTCTACAGAAATACAACCGACCTCTGTCTATTCAAGCTTGAATCTGCTTTTCTATAGGGGCAAATGACACATTCCTTTAATTCCATCTCATCATACAAGAGATGTGAGGCAGGGATTTAATTCCAGTTAAGAAGAAGCATATATGTGTGAGCAATTTGAAGGCATTTATTATCAATTACACTTGCAGTATAAACATTTCAGTGCAATTAGTTATTTCTTGCCTCTATCTAGTAAAAGCCCTAGTACTTGAAATCGTGTTTGTGTCTGAAACGCTGGTGAGTTCACATGCCTGAGCTTTCAAACGTCTCACAAACTGCGTTTCACAAATAATCTTCAAAGCAAATCCAAATGGCATAAGCCAGAGAAAAAAAACAGAGGTTTGCTTTTATTGGATTACTACTACCTTGGGAGAAAATATAAAAGAAATAGGGATTTGAATACAATGTCAATCATATTTTCATATTCATAATTTAATGCATGAAAATCTGTACTGGCAGAATTTGTACTGGGTGAATAATTCTGCATGCACAAATGTGATGCGAATATGAATTTGCACTTTACTTTTTTCATCAACAGGAAAATATTTTTGCTCTTTATGGAAAGCTCTATCCCTAGACTCCCAATAAATAAGATTGTGTTCCCTTACCTTTGGCTCTCCACTTTACTTGTGTCCATCTCTGTGGATGCAAATCACCTGTGAATAGTAGACAAACACCACTAATTTATTAGTTTAATGGGTGTTCACTACCTGCAGTATGTTGTATTGTATTGTAATTACATTTTTATAGTGCTTGCTACCCATTACTAGGCGTCAAAGCACTTTTTCGGCGGGTACCATGCTACTTTGGAGCCCTTAAAGGATTAGTGGTGAATTTGTATAGTAAAATATTAAATTAATTTAAGCGATAGATATGTTAGTCTGTTATTTGGATTGAGAAGGATAGTGGAGCGATAGAAGAAAGAAAAGGTTTGTATTTATATAGTCATGCTACTCTTGATGAGGTGTTGAAGTGCTTTCAACGAATAGCACGTTTCTCTGGAACCAAAAAAGGATTAGTAGTGAATTACTCAAGGGAAAAATTAAATGAAATTCAGCGGGGGACATGTTAGTCTGTTCTTTGAATTGAAAAGGATAGTGGATGGATGGAAGAGGGAAGGGTTTGCATTATATAGTGCTTGCTACCCCTGCTGAAGTGTTGAAGCGCTTTATGGCGGGTAGCACGCTACTACTGAACCCAAACAGGATTAGTGGGGAATTTGTATAAGGAAATATGAAATTAATTTGAGTGGTGGACATGTTAGTCTGTTATTTGTATTGAAAAGAAATAGTGGAGGAATATAAGAGGTAAGAATCTAGAAAGTTTATTTTTCTTCCTTTTTTTGGAGTTCATACCAGTAGGAGGGGGTTTGGGATGAGTAAAGGGGAGGTAGAGGGGGAAGAGCCAGAGATAAGGGTTTATAATGGCTTGTTTGGGAGATCTGAATAGTGAAAGAGGCATTAGATGATGCAAGGAGGGGTAAAGGAGTGAAGAGTTTAGAAAGGGTTATTTTTTGGATCGTAGTAGTGGTATGGGGTTTGGGATGAATGAGAGAGTGGAGGTAGAGGATATGTTGAGAGAGGTAGAGGGTGAGAAATAGGGTAGTGCATTGGAAAGATTAGTAGAATGAGGTTTGAGATGAGTCATAGAGTTGAGGTAGAGGATATATTGAAAGCGGTATAGGGTGAGAAATATGGTGGTGCATTGGAGAGAGTAGTAGAATGAGGTTTGAGATGAGTTAGAGTGGAGGTAGAGGATATTTTGCTAGAGATAAAAGGTGAGATATAGGGTAGTGCACTGGATATGCTGAATTAGAAGCAAAGTAATAAAGATAAAGATACATAAGTACATGGAAGGTATTTGCATGCACAAGGAAGGTAATAAATGGAGATTAAAGTTGTATTTAATAAACTCAGACTTCAAGTGTTGTTGTTCTTTAAATTATTTTATTTGTTTGTTTTGTTGTAATTCAATAGCAAAGCAATTGTAGATAAATAGTTATGATAAAACATTTACGTATTTATGCAGTCACGTATACACATGTTAAACATAGAAATATGTACATTTTGTAAGCAGAACTAACAAATGTCTTTATCTTTAAAAACATAATTATTATACACATTCATACAAATCAATACACATATGTAGGTACACATCTATAGTCCAAATAAATGATTATATACAGAGGGATATGCTGTATATTTATGTTTGAGTATGGAGGTTATGTGGGGAAGAGCCAATTCTTGAGAAGTCTTCTGAAGATAAGATGGTTATCTGTGGATCTTATGTTCAAGGGTAAAGAGCTCCATAGTTTGGTGCTTGAAGAGAGAAGGATGTGCCACCCATGTTTTTTTTCTTGAATGGTGGGATTTTAGGGGCGAGGTGCCACTCTAGAGCGGAGGTTTCTTTGTTGGATGTATTTTGTGATTTTATTCCTGATGAAGAGCGGTCCTGTTCCATGTATCTCTTTGTGGGTGATACAAAGCAGCTTGAATGTGGATCTTCTGGCTACCGGCAACCAATGTAGGGCTTACAAGGCAGGGGAAACATGGATTTGCTGCTTTATTTGTAAGAGTAGTCTGGCAGCAGAGTTCTGAATCTGTTGTTTTCTTATAATCGTTGTGTGCGCAGGCTTGATTACTGTTATTGTCTGCCAATATACGAGTTATTGGAACATCACTCTGCTGCGTTTAAATTAGTGGGTGAGATGAAGTGCTGCTGTTCAGCCACCTCCCTTCACACCTGGGAGGCTGAAGGCGCTCTAGCGACCCCCTATGGGAGTACCCCACAGTTATTTCCTATGCATATTTCTGCATTGTGTTTTGTTGTTCTCTTTCGGGGGTGGCTTTGGCATGTTGGGGCAGCTGAAATGGGTGGGGGGTAGGGATTTGTATAGGGAATTGTTACAACTGCTATCTATGACGTATGCACAAAATGATTCTAATCTCTGCAAGGCCAGGGAGTTTTTTTGTTGTATGGGGGGATGTTAATGGGACTGGAGCAGGACTTTAGCGTGTTGGGGATGCTGAAGTCGGAGGGGGCAGGCTGGCAGGGGTGGGTTCAGAGCAAGTATGGTGTTCTGCTTATATGATGCTAACGGTCTGCTATTTAGGGTACCCGGATGTGAGCGAATGTGTGATTGGAATGAATCTGGGTTGCAGGAATGGGTAGTATAACAAAGTTTCTAACCTGGAACGTACGCGGGCTCAATAACCCCAAAAAGATTAGGGCTGTGTTAGCCTACATAGATAGGATTAATGTAAACCTTGCCTTCCTACAGGAAACGCACAACAAGAATGTTGGGGCAAAATGGGCTGCGGTAAAAGTAGTGTCATCGTACTCCTCTTATGCACGTGGTGTGATGATACTAGTCAAAAGAGGAACCCCATTCACGTTGATCCGCATGGTGGCAATGGTTTTGGGTAGACTAGGGGGCAAGTCAGTGTTGCTGTTCAATATTTATGGACCAAATGTCGATGATCAGGCGTTCTTTAGTGATGTATGGAGAAGAATAACCTCGTTCCCCCCTGCAGCGCTAATCTGGGGTGGTGATTTTAATATGTGTATAGATGCGGAAATGGATAGATCGCAGGCGGTGGGGGTGAGGGAGACATGGGCCTCACAGGTACTATCGGAGGTAATGCAGGCTGAGGGGCTTCGGGACATCTGGAGACCGCGCAACCCCTCTGCTCTTGAGAGCACTTTTGCCTCCGCAGTGCATGGCTCGTGATCCAGACTGGACTACTGGATCATGTCAGAAGAGGTATGTCCCTGGGTAGTCACGGTAGCCCACCTGCCAAAAACACTTTCGGACCATTCTCCTGTATCTATGGACCTACGGGTCCCAGATTGCGTGCGACCCCCATTTCAATGGAGACTGCAGCAGTCTTTTCTTACAGACCCTATTTTTCGGCTCACCATTGGAACCGCTATCAGGAACTTTTTTATTGAGAATGAGGGATCTATTGAGAGTGCAAGAACCTTATGGGAAGCTTTTAAAGTAACAATACAAGGGGAATGCATAGGTGCCCAAGCTGGGGTCTTGAAAGATCTCTGTCGGAGAATGCAAAAGCTGGCTGCACAAATCACAGCATTAGAGAGGGAATACGAGCGTAGGCCTGAATCGGAAATACTTGCTAAGATAAGAGACCTCGTAACTGAATACAATCAAACCGCTGATCAAGAGATTCTGCACTGCTCTAGACGCTGTAGGGCATGATACTATCGCTCTCTTGCCACGAAAATAGCCATGCCCCAAAGGCAAGAACACATTATAGAAATGCACGATGGAGAGGGAACTGTGAGACACTCCAATTCTGACATCAGCAAGTTTTTCTAGATTCTTACTCTGAGCTGTATGGAGATAGGCCGGATGTCAGGGAGGACGAGATTGCTAGATATTTGGATGATATAGCGCTAGGCTGGCTATCAGCTGGACAGAGGGAGTATCTTACGCAGCCCTTCGATGTTGAAGATGTGAAGGAAGCTATTATGTCCTTGCCAACCTGTAAAGCGTCTGGCATGGACGGCCTGCCAAGTGAGTTTTATAAGACTTATATCGATGAGTTAGCGCCCAGACTCCTGAATATGTATGCCGAAGCATATGATGCTGGGATACTACCCCCAACATTGAGAGAGGCATTAATAGTTACCTTATTGAAACTGGAAAAGGAACCTAATAAATGTGAATCCTACCGGCCTCTATCTCTCATCAACATTGATGTTAAAATTTTAGCCCGGATAATTGCAAACAGGTTGCAACCATTAGTCCCAAAGCTGGTCCTCCCGGATCAGTCCAGTTTCATTCCCAAACGTTCTACAGTGCATAACTTACGGAAGCTATTTGCAGTACTACATTATTTTGAGTCTGATTTTCAGGCAGCTGCAGTGTTACTTGATGCTGCAAAAGCCTTTAATTCACTGCGGTGGGTTTTTATGTTCACAGTGTTCCGGAGGATGGGCATGCCGCCTTTCTTTTTAAAATGGATAAGCCTGCTGTACACCAAGCCTGTGGCCAGACTTCGGGTAAATGGGTGGATTTCTGAGGCCTTTCCAATACTGAGGGCACTAGACAAGGCTGCCCCTTGTCCCCAATGCTCTTTTCACTGGCGCTGGAGCCGTTGACTTGTAAAATACGACAGAAGCATGCGCAGTCCGCATTGAGGTTTAATCTGAGACCGCTAGCTGTCTCCCTCTATGCAAACGACATGATGCTGTACGTTCGAGAACCGAAGACATATCTTCATTCCCTGCTCCACGAATATGTGGTGTTCGAGCGCTACTCTGGCCTTGGTATTAACTGGGCCAGATCCACTGTGTTCCCGCTGACGGCCGGCACCCGGGAGGTGGCGCTAGACTTCACATTGGCATGGTCCACGGACCCAGTGAAATATTTAGGTATATGGGTTCACAGGGACCCTGATGTAGTGTTAACTATGAATTATGGACGGCCTGTTTCTAAAATCTCGGATCAGGTCACAAGATGGACTCGCCTCCCCCTCTTGCTGGCAGATAGAATCGCAATAGTAAAAATGACCATTCTGCTGAAGCTGTTATATCTATTTGTCAATATCCCGATTCGGCTTAATATGGCACTCTTTCAGTCTCTCCAATCTTGTCTGCTGTCCTAGTCTAGGCAGGGAAAACAGCTGCGATGCAGTTGGAAAGTGCTTACACTACCATTCGAAAGAGGCGGATTTAAGGCGCCTGATTTACATCTTTATTATTTATGTGCGCAAGCGCAGCATGCGCATTACTGGTTCTTCCCTCAAAAGTTTCTTCCACACACTGCTGTTGAGGCAGACACTACGCTTCCGACACCGCTGATAGCGATGACCCTGCAGTATGGAGACGGTGCAGTGAATAAAGAAATAAACACTGTGAAATGCACTGCATGGGCGTGGAAAAACCTCACCAAGCGAGCTGGGTTGGTACATATTCATGCTCCGGAACTCCCGATGGCTGCGCACCCAGGCATCTCAGCGGCGCAGTAAAAGGGTGCACTAAGAGCTCTGCAGAAAGTGATGGTCACAAAGATAGGGGATATGTACCATAACGGGGTGTTCAAGTCCTTGGCAGATTTTCAGGCTGATAGGGAATATAGCACCATGTTGGGGTTCACCTTTGTAAGAGTGCGTCAGGCGATAAGATCCATCTACCCAGGGTTTCCTGCCGAACCTACGGTCCTCAAGGCTTTGCAGGTGGTGCTGGCTGGGGAGGAAAGCAAGGGGTTGATTATCAGGCTCTACAGGGTCTCGCAGAGCGAGAATGCGCTAATAGACCCACCATCGCTAATAAAATGGAATGCTGTGCTTGCTTCGCCACTGATGGTTGAGAGTTGGGAGTCCTGTTGCAGTCTGACTGGGCGATTGACAGCAAACTGTAATCTCCGTATTATACACTTCAAGTATCTACACCAATTGTACTATACCCCTAGCCAGCTCAAGAAATTTGGGTTACGAGAAGAGGCAAGCTGTATAAGATGTGGGCAGGAAGAGGCGTATTTCTTGCACTTGGCATGGGCTTGTCCCACCATTAATGTATTTTGGTGCAGGGTCGTACGCATGTTATCGGAAATTACCACATAACAAGTCCCATATACTCCTGAGGTATGCCTGCTGGGCTTTCGGAAGCAGTTAAAGCCATGCAATAGGAGACTAGTTTCAATCTCAACTTTATTTGCTAAACGAGCAGTTGCAATGCATTGGGGTGCTAGGTCTGCCCCAACGTTTCAGCAATGGGTCCGCGCCTTGGTGTATTGTAAGGAGCAAATGAGCATCTATGCTGAAGAACTACCCATAGCCTCAAGACCGAAAGATTTTTGGGCACCGCTGTCTCTGTTTCTGCTACAAAAACCTGACCTACAGGCGACATGATAATGTACACATTTAGGCATGCATACAATTCTAGGATGGCCCATCATATCCACATAGCCGTAGCTGATATGTAAATTGTGTATGTATATGCAACGCTGTACTTGCTGACTTTGGTAAGATGGGAGGGATGTGGGGGGGTTGTTGGTTTGAACATGCAAAAATTGTTTGCACTTTTCATGGACCAATGTATAATGGCAGAGAGGTTCTCTGCACTGCTGTATATCATGTGTGCAATCTATTAAAGAAAGTAAAAAAAAAAAGGTGATCCATGGTAGAGGCTATAGGCATAATCAAGTTTGGACAGAACAAGAGAGATGGTAGCCTGGCCGTTGTGTGGAAATCCCAGGTGGGGGAAGATGCATCACAGAGTTTTTATAGTTACAAAGCTTGATGTTGCTAGTTTTTCCAGTTGGGCATTCATTGATAGCTTGGTGTCCATGGTAATTCTTAGGATTCTTACTTCCTTTGATACTTAAGCAGTGTTTCCTGATCATCAGGCCATGAGGCGAGTGGGTCACAATTTTTACATTCACCACACATGAGTATTTCCATTTTGGAAGCATTCAATTTGAGATGGCTCCATGTCTTCCAATGATCTACGGCTCTGAGACAACTGGAAATTGGTGAGTTTCCAATGTCTTTGGGGCATTCCAGTTGAAGGAGTATTTGTGTGTCATCTGCATTGTTATAGCACGTGAGGTGAAATTGATTGATCAGTGCTGGTAATGACTTCATGTAGATATTGAAAAGCATGGGTGAGATGATAGAGCCTTGAGGGACCCCTGTTTTTGTGAAGTACGGTTTGGAAGAGAAAGGGAGTTTACGGGTTGACATTAGTTCTGTTGTGAAGGTAGGATGTGATCCAGTCTAGAGCAGTCACCTCTATGCTGGCTTTGTAGAGTCTTTGTATCAGAGTGTCATGGTCAACTGTGTCAAAGGCAGCTGAGAGGTCCAAGAGAAGTAGTGCAGCAACCCCGTTGCGGTCAACTGTGTTCTACAGGTCATCCCAGATGGCAACGAGGGCAGATTCTGTACCTCTTCCTGGACGGAATCCCATTTGAAAGACTGAAAGTATGGCATTATCTTCAATGAATTGTGAAATCTGGGTGAATGCTGCTCTTTCTATCAGTTTGCCCAGGAAAGGTCCATTTGTAATTAGTCTGTAGTGGGTGGGGTTCAGCAGGTCCAGGTTTGTTTTCTTTAGTAATGAGCGTATGTATGACTTTTTTTTAGTTCTTCTGAAAATATTCCCATAGTTAAAGAATTGTTAATGATTCTCCTCAATGGTGTGGCATCAGAGGTTTAGAAGAATTCTCTTGAAGGCCTGTGATGGACAAGGGTCAGAAGCGTTGCTGGCAGGCTTGCTTGCTTTGAACAGGTCCATAAATTCATTGTGTGAAATTAGTTGGAAGGAATGGAGAGGCTGGGTTAGATTATTCTTGGATTGTTGTTTTGGAAAAGGGTCGGTGCTGGTGCTTTTTCTCTGTTTTAAATATGTGTCCAGTGTGTCTGCTTTGGCCGTGTAATAATTTGCCAGTTTGTTCATGAAATCTTGAGTAATGGGATGAGCTCCTTCTAGGCAGTTTGGTTTACAAAATTCTGTGAGAATTTTATAGAATTCTTTATTTGCACATTAAGCATGTTTAATTCTGTCTGAATAGTACCTTTTCTTAGCTTTTTTGATTCCTAACTTGTATAATCTGTTAAGTTTCTGTAGATGAAGTTTGTCTTGATTGGTGTTTGTTTTGAGCCAGGCACGTTGCAGCTTTCTAATTTGTTTTTTTATCTATTTATCTCTGTATTTCTCCAAGGTGCCAGTGTTCTTTTGTTCTGTTGTATAGTTTTTTAGTGGTATTAGGATATCAAAAGCTTCCTGTAACCTCTCACATAGTTTGTAACAGAATTTATTATGTCTAGATCTGAACTGGATGTTAGCTGTGTTTCCCACTCAAGAACAATCACAGCTTGGGCTTGACTCTAAACTTGCAATGATGCCAATTCCTGTCATACTGTCTGTAGTTTTGCAATTGTAACTGATTTTTAACCACTTTAGTGTGGTTGAAAAGATGTTCACACGAAGAGCACTACCTCCGTAGTGTGGATGACGTGAACATATGGTCATGGGGTGAGGTTTGTGGTTTGTGGTAACCTCTTTTGCTTCCACCAGAGGGTTCTCCCTTTGAAACAAAAAAGGCATGGCTGAGGCAGAATAGCTTTTGTATCTGCTCCTGCTCTCTCTTACCCTATTAATGATGTCAGCATACCATAAGTATGCTGACATAGTTGGCCTATTAGCAGTGCTTAATTTGCAAAAAGATAAGTGCCAGGGCTTTCCTCAGGAGGCCACTGCAGCTTGCACCAAACATAGCCCTTGCCATTCTGCCATTGATAGCAACTACACAATTACTACCCATCATACTCCTACAAGTGTGACAATTCAGACTATTTCAGGCCTGCAAAGCTATAACAACAACTTGGGCGGTAGGTAATAATCATCTTTTATGTATATTGAATTATTTAATTAACTAGTCACCACTACATTAGCCAGACAATGCCACCTTGTGTCAGACTGTCACGAGCACTGGTGTTGACAATTTAGTACAGGTGCCAAGTACAAGAAAATACTCGCTCAATTTAAGCACTGCCTATTAGACAGCAGGGATGGAGCAACAGTAAGGGCTGTGACTTGCATCCAGTGCTATTTCTCCCTCAGACAGCGGAGTAGAGATTCCAGAGATGCATCACGGAAAGGAAACATCCATGATGTCTTTCCTAAAAGGATTCCTGCTCAGGGAATGCTACAGCAGTCCCTGATCTGTACTCAGCACCAGCAGCCGGGGACATTTTTTGGGGTGATGTCGGACCACCTAGGCAGTCAGTCCCATTAGTATGGGTCGATCGACTCCCCAGGGAAAGGAAAACATGGTGGCTAATTTCCCCCTTGCTTGTCTGTGTCCAGAGTGCTTTGCGACCACTCCGGTGGAGATTTTTTTTTTTTGGGAGCATAGGCCCCTCCTGCAGAGTTGTGGACCCCCCTCAGGGCTTCTCTGTTATAGCGTAATTCACATTATCCGCTGAAACATAGATCGTAGGGTAATGGTTCTGGTCATTTCATCCATTGTTTTGGTATTGTGGCATTCACATTATGATTTAACCACCACAGCTTCTGGCAATGGGTTAGACCAATTCAGCCGTTAATCTGTTGTGTCATTACCATTTTACTTTTACCCACTTTAGCATATGTTGTGGGCCAAGAAGTAAGCCCACTCAAGCCATTGGATAACTGTAGTGTGAGTGATGGTATTCTGCCCTTTCACAATGAGAACATTTTACACAAAGTAGTTCAGTTCAGTGTCAGTGACGATTGGGGTACTATGGGGCATATTCTCAAGGACACATCGCGTAGTTAGCAGCACTTTATCGCAGCCAAAGTGGTGATAAATTCATCGCACCATTCACAAGCTGGTGTTAACAGCCCATAACACCAGTTTACCTGCGATAGCAACCGCACAAAACATTGCCACAGATGACCCCCGCAACTATCGCTAATGAGATGCAGAGTAGGCGTTCCCGAGCAAAAACCTGCGACAACACCACACCTCAACATTCTCAATGACCAGCCCGATCAGCAATGAGACCACAAAACAGGCGATAAGGCGCGTTAGCAGCAGGAACCTAACACCTGCCCTGACCTGGTGCAAAGTCGGAGCACAGCCTGCACCACAAAATGGAGCCCAGCCCAGAGCCACACCTGAAGGGCAACAGATGCCATGGAGCCACTGAACATGCGTGCCGGACACCCAAGAAAGCCACAACACCCACCCCCACCACCACCCCTCCCCCACCCAGACACCCACCGCCCCCCCCGGACCAACACTGAGGCAGCGCAGACAAAGACAGCGACCCTCCCAAAATGCACCAAGCCCAGAGACCCAACATCAGAGAATGTCATTGCCCACTATGTGCCCAAAGGGACAACCCTCCTCTGCATCCTGACCACCATAGCCCACAGGCTGACCATACCAACACAGCGGACAACCAACATCCCACCGCAGACAAAGCTGCTGGCCGTGCTGCACGTGTCAGCCTCTGGTACCCTCCAACCAACCTCCACCTGAGATGGAGGAGTCACACAGCCTGGCCAAGCCAAGTCCCCCACAACGGTCATGTATGACACCATCAGCTTGGTACCCCACTATCCATACCTCACATACACTGCGCAGGAACAGCCGGAGACCAAGCAAGGCGTGTACGCCACAACTGGCTTTCTGCACGTGTCAGGGGGCAAGTAACTGCACACATGTCCTACTAGTGGGCCCTGGCGACACTGCACACAATAAGCGCTACAGAAAGCGCACGGATCCCACCAATGTGCAGGCAATAGTGGACCACCGTGGAATCTCCGCCAACGACGTCGCCAACAACCCAGGCAGTGTGCATGATACCTGCACCTCCCGACAGTCCATCATCGACCTGCGCCACCAGGATGGCACCCACGGAAATGCACTGCCCGTTTGCCAATACCAAATGCTCACACCATACACCTCAAATCCACAATCATGCAACACACAACTCAGGAAATGCACACGTCACAAGCTCACATACAACATGCACACCCACCAGATACGACAGCACAACTCACTGTGGGAACCTGGCCCAGCCATGTACATGAGCCATCTACAGCATGGCACCTCGGACACACAATAGCAGAATGTCGGAAGAGGTGGGGACCAGGCATGTGCGAAGGAGGCAATGGACTGATGAATGAGAATGTACACAATGCCAAGTGTGGCGTGGATGTGCTGGCCAGACTGCTGTAAGCAGACCACATACATATCCATATCGACACACCCCGCTGGTGTTTGGAGTGCAGTGGACAGTGGACGCAACCATGTCACCCCAGCCAGTGGGGAAGTCGCGGAAATGTAGCTTGTGACTCCCCCCCGTAAGCGTGAGGGGAGTGGGCTGGCCCGGCGTATGCCAGGCCAGCGTAGGGGTGTGAATAAAAGGCACATAACCCTGGGCGTGGTCCTCTTCCGGAATGCCCAACGTCTCTGCCAGGACGGCGCCCCTCACCCCGCCACAAGGCCGATGCCGTGAGCACTGCTGCCAGCGATCCTGTGCGCCTGCTGCACCCCCGAACGCTGGTCCCCAAATCAGTCCTGCCCACCCCTGCGCACCCAGGCCTCAATGCCCACCTTCCGACACCGGCGTGTGTCGATGAGGGCCCACCACGTGCAGATGCAATCTTCAAGCCTGAGGCCTGCGACCCTGGCAGCCCCCTCAGACCATCACGGCCTCCGCAACACAGGCCCATAGTATTCCTTTCACGTTGTCATACTCCACCGGCATGCACAGTGGACAAGTAGGTCACACATTTGGAACTGAGTCTTGATTACACCATGGCAGAGCACATAAATCATGGCTGAGTGTATGTCACTATACACCCTTCGATGTGGTGCCAACAGGTCTTAGTGTTACATCACAGCCGCAAGATTCTGTGGGCCCACGCGGACTACTGCTCTCGGCCTACGCTGCGCTTGAGTAGGTCACAGGATTGGAACTGAACATCGATTATTCAAAGGCAGAGTACGAATCAATGCATGCAAGGAGAGGCATAAAAGGATGACGCATTGCATTTGGGAGGGAAAAAGATGATCATTGCGGAGGTGATCGAACACTACCGACAACTGCCCTGATGTCACTTACTCTGTGCATCGCGAGCCTATGACACTTGGCTGTGGCCCACTGCTGACCGCTGCCTCCGGCCTCAACTGCGGACCACCGGGGCTCTCACATCGAATCGAGTCCTGACCGGCCCGGACGTTGAATCACCGCAGGAGGCACACGTCACCATCGCCAGGGCCAACTCCAACCACCATCTGCCAGAGTCGAGACAGTGGTACTGGCAGACTGACGGAGTTGCTCAGACCTGTCGTGGATGCCATCATCTGCCTGATCCCCTGCTCAGCACTCCAGGTGCCACTGACTCAGTGCACCGCAACCAATGGACCGTTACTAGTTGAGTTTTGTGATGTGGAGATGTTGCGCAGCAATGTCATTTCAGGCAGTGTGGGAGACCTGAGACGCTGATGAGGGAGTTGCTGCAGGTCTGACACACCCCACTGCATCTGCAGCAGGAACATCCCGAATGGACACAATCCAAGTTATTTTCATCACAAGGGCACGCACGGCTCTAGTGCCCCAACCTCAGTGCACTGCAACTCACGGACACTTCTGTTTGTATGTTGGGTGACCTCTGTACTTGCTCCGGCTCCCTCCATGTTGCTCAGCAGTTGACTCTGTTATGCATGTGTCTTCTGTTTCCATTGCACTGGTGTCCACTGTTCATGTTCTTGCCAGCACCGTGCACTCCGTGCGGGCTGGCTTATGCTCAACCCACACACATCCAGCACAGGCGTCACTGTACATGTGGCCCTGCCAATAAAGGGGCCGGGCGCACGTGCCCGTAGCCAGTTCAACATGATTTCTGCGTGTGTCTCTATGGCAGTGTGGGTCTCCTTTGTGGGGTGTAGGTGGTCCCTGAAGGGTAATTGACACCCACGTATGTGATCTAGTTTGCCTTCCATGGGTTCGGACCACACCCGCACAAGTTCGGCCACCTCCTTCTGGTGTTCTGCCACCTGGCATTGGGGTGCCATGTGTGGGCCGGTGAAGTGTTGTGGGCCAGCCGTGCTTGCGTGTGCTTCATGCTGTGTGGTCTGTTGCAGGGGCTGGGTTCTCCTCTATGTGGCTTTTCTGCCCTGGTCCTGGTGGTGGGTTGCGTGGGATGTCCATGGGCTGGTGTAGGGCGTGGGTGTTGTAGGTGTGTTGGTCGTGTCCTGCATCACTGATGGGTTGTCTGGTCTGACCTGCTGGAGGTGTTGTTTGTCCCTCTGCAATGTGATGGGGAGATGCATGTTGACATTGTGTTGACATTTCTGTTGGTGCATTGTTCTTGTAGACATGCAGACTGTGTGACAATGTACATTGTGACTGTTTAGGAGGTGCTGGCAATTTGAGGGGGGACAGTGGACATTTGGACTACATGACTGTTGTGAGGTTGTACCCGTACATATGCATCTCACAGTTCCCTGCTCTGTCAGATGTGATTGGCCTGTTTCTGCGCATGGGCGGACCCAGTGTGTCCCCTGTTCTGCAGTGTCGGTGTTGTACTTTGTGCCACATTGTCATGGGATGTGCTGTGATTACCATGTGTGTGTGCTGCAGTGTGCCACGGGGATGGGGGACATGACCCTGGGTTGTTGTGGGTGTGCAGTCTGCTACACGTCGTTGTGCATGTGTGCCATTGTGCACGTCTCCCCCCATCACCCCATGGACCTGTTGGTTACTCACCCTGTTGTTGTTGTGTCAGATCCTCTCATGCTGTGTCCGTCCTCCCGCCTCCTTGCACCGTCTCCACACTGATGGCTGACCTCCATTTCCTCCAGCTCCTCCTGTGGCGCAGGACTCCCACCTACTGTCGCCGTAACTGCCTTCCTGTTGGCAGCGTCTTTGGGCCTGGTTTGGGTATTCACGTCATGCCGGCGCCTCTTGGCCTCCTCCATTGGCCTCCTCGGCACTCCGGCTGCATTCAAGGTGGTCTGACTGTGGGTCAGTTGCTGGTAGTGCTCTGTCACATCCATGACGCTGGTCTTGTTTTCCTATGGACTGCACCCCGTCTTCCTCTCCCTCTTCTACTTGGCCTTCCCCGACCCGTTGGTCCTTGCTGGTGGTCTGTGGGGCTTGTGGGGTTCGCGTTGGCCTCTGCGCTGGGTCAGGGTGAATCCATGTTGCTAGGCACTTTGGATTGTTTCTGGTGTGTTGTTTTTGTTACTTCTATGGTGTATTTTCCCGCCAGGCGCGTGGGATGTACAGGCCTGCCGCTGGTTTTCGCTGCTTTTGTATTGGGCTTGGCCTCATCGCAGCTTTTTATGCATTCGTGTTTCGCATTTTTGAGGAGTGGCGTTGATTTTAACGCGAACAGTTGTCGGGTTATCTGGGGACTATTTCATGATACCGCCGTGTTGTGAATACTTGGTCAACACGGCGTAAGTTTCCCGCGATGGACTGCGATGTTGAAGGTTGCGTTAAGTAACTTTTGAGATGGTTATCGCACGTTCTTGTGAATATGACCCTATGTGTTTTGCCTTATTGTGTGTGTTGAAAGTTAAAGTAATCTTATTTTCTTTTTTTCTCTTTTAGCTCCTTTGCTGAAGTTCTTTGCATCACAACTTGCATAGTATTTCAGCTCATTTTGCTTTCTCTCTCTCTCACACCAACACCCACACACTGAGGCACAAACACACCCACAGAGTCACCCCGACATGTTCACTCACGCACACATCTACACACAAACCATTTCACACATTCCCCTGCACACACACATACAACTACATCCACACACGCACCCCCAATCACTCAGCCTGATACACAACCACACACGTTCATTCATACATATAAACATATATGGAGACATCCTTGCACATATATGAACATGTATACACACATAGGTAGTTGTGACTTTGACTGGGAGCTTGGGACAAAATGATAATTGTTTTTAATAACCGCAGTGACTTAAGTAGCTAGAAACACGGTTATATCAACAGTTATGGGCATCGTGGTTGATCCACGGATCCACTAAATACATTAAAAAAGAAGTTTGAAACAAGAAAATGCTTTCATTTGTTTATTGCATATCTCTGCAAAGTGTCTTTGTGCTAATAGTGTATTGTGCACACTTGCAAGTAGAATTGAATACATTTGTTGATGTTGTTAAGGGTTTCCTTCTGCTGTGAAATAAACTCCATCCTCTCAATACACACCTGCCATATTGAAGCAGATAATATTGTGGTAAATGGACCCCATCCTATGGCCATGGAGAAATGATGAAATTGCTTTTTCAATATGTCTCTGAGATTTCTGAATCTTTGGACAAAATGTACTCGACCACTGCCACTTTTGCCTCTTACATATGTTAAAATACACAATGGCAGTGCAAGGAAAGAGAGTCATCAAATTTGCCAATGTGTTGTTCATTTCAATTTTAAGTCCAACCCCTACGACTGTGCCCAGATAATTGCCAACACAGAGCAAAGCCATGAGGTCTGCATGCTCCCAATCTGAAATACTCCGAATCATACACACCATGATTTGATGTCATTTTATACCTCTAATTTTAAAAGAGTGTCGGTGTTATCATGTTCTTCATTTAACAGCTATGCTACAGCTCTTTGAAGATTGTGTGTAGCTTCATTTGTTTATCACGTTTCCCAGTAATTTATTGAGATATTCGAGGGTCGATTTCTCATTAGGTAGAAAGTTCAGACAACCTCATACCCAAGAAGAGCTGGCCAGCCTGCCTATATTTGCACAGAACTCTCCATGCCAGAATTGTGGTACAAATTTCCCCTGATGAAGACAGGACTGTTGCTACAAAAATGGAAACCAATGTGAACTAAAAAGGCATCAATTGCGAAAGAGCGGTCAAAAAAGTGGAAGCATTTAATTGTCGTGCAATAATGCTAAACGATTTTTAAAGCATAGATGTCTACACTTCTAGCTTGGATCACATCAGTTCAGATATTCGGAACACCAGAATTTGTTTCATGGTAAATGCTAACAAATAGGTTGCAGTTAAGTTCGAACGAAAAAACGTCGATTACTAGGGGCCCGATTCACAGAACTAACTTAAGACAAAATCCTAAACTTACTACCATTTTGGTATTCACAGAAGGCACTTACTCATTTTGGTATTCACAGAAGGCACTTACTCATTTTGGTATTCACAGAAGGCACTTACTTACTCATTGATGAGTAAGTGACTTCTGTGAATACCAAAATGAGTAAGTGCCTTCTGTGAATACCAAAATGGTAGTAAGTTTAGGATTTTGTCTTAAGTTAGTTCTGTGAATCGGGCCCGTAACCATTCAGCAGCTAATTGGGCTAAAATGTCTTCGCTTCAAGCACTATTTCTCATTATTTTAACAGTACGGTGGTTTTCATATGGAGTGTATTGCAAGTAGAGTCATTTTCATTTCAGACCAGCTTTGTGCAAAGTTAATATTTGTTCATCAGAGATATTGAACTAAAATACACCCCCTCCCCTAATAAACACTTGGGGCAAACCAATGAACTTCTCTATCTTGGGTCCAAAATAAAACACCAATTATTGTTTAGTTTAGGGCTATAGAACAAAAGCACTACCGATTATTCGTCTCACAATATTCTTTAGATATGATATAGTGAAAGTCCAAGAAATTTTGGGGCATATTAGCAAGACCGGCAATAAAATTATCGCCGTTTTAGCGGCAGGAAACTGCCGCTAAAACGGCGATAATGGGCTTGCTAATATGCGTTATAGAATTCCAATAGAAGCCCAGGTTAGATGTGCAGGACATCTAACTTGGGCTTCTATTGGAATTCTATAACGCATATTAGCAAGCCCATTATCGCCGTTTTAGCGGCAGTTTCCTGCCGCTAAAACGGCGATAATTTTATCGCCGGTCTTGCTAATATGCCCCTTTATTTTTCTCAGGCACTGAACAGTGGCGTTATTGCATTATGCTTCTTCATCCTAATTTGCAAGGCGCACACAATACAAGTCTGGCTGCAAGTCATAGACGTTCGGTGTTTCATGCATTAAGCATGTGGCGCCGGTGTGACTTATTTTCATGAATTATATAAATAGCATAATTTATGTGACAGCTTATCTCTAGAAATTAATAAGTATTCAGTAACATAGCACTGAACCTGACAGGGGGACCTTATGAAGTGGATGCATATCCTACATTCATATTCTTTAACAAAACAGAATCTGTTTTCTAGAAATATCCGATGACCTGCTTCCTGCAGGAAATCCAACCATGTTCTTGCTTTTCAGTTGCGAGTGGAATATACACTATGAAACAACTATTTTTGGTTGCTTAAAGGTATTGCACACTTTCTTCTATTCTCAATTTTATAATAACCTATTGTGAAAGGGTTAATTTATTGCAAGGCCCTAATTCTGAGTCAGAACTGCATAGAATTCCGCTCTTCCTAATTCGGAGTAGCTAGATTTTTCAACACCCAGTTTTTCTGAATGTGTCAGAACCATGAGTGCGAGAGAACCATGACCATCAGCCAAGCGTTATTCTCCATTATATTTCTTAAATAGGACAGCATGCAATGCTCCCTTACTCCTCCCCCAAACAAAGGTCCTCACAAGCATTAACCACCTCGGAGCAAGTGCTAAATGTATGCATTAAAAGCTCATGAAATGGGAAATTGCATGTGCAAAACAAAAACCTATTGTAATTATTGGGCAATTTTTGCTGACCTCATAGAATATCTGCAGATTGACTGGGCATATAAACAGTGCAGACTGGTTGTAAGCAGACACGCTGGGCAATGTTTGTCAATTCACCATAATTCCATAATTTGAGGTTTGCAGGGGATTCTGGGTAGGAAAACATTGGGGGATCCACACAAGCCATACCTCACTGGACTCCCCCGGGTATCTAGTTTTCAGAAATGTGTGGGTTTGGTGGGTTTCCCAAGATGGCCGCCAAGCCAGGGGCCAAATACCCAGGTGACCCTCTTGCAAAACCAGGTTGTTTTGTAATAGGTAATTTTGATGTCTCCTCAATATGTTTTGGGCCCTCGCCTGTCGCGGGTACTTGACCTGCCAACGCGAGTGAGGTACCATTTTTCTCTGAAGACTTTGGGGAATGCGGGCTGGGTGGAATTTTATGGATCCACGCAGATTCCAGAACTTTCCACCACAGAAATGTGAGGAGAATATGTTTTTTTTTTACAAAGTTTGAGGTTTGCAAGGGATTCTGGGTAACAGAACCTGGTGAGAGCCAGACAAGTCACCCCATCCTGGATTCCCCTGGGTGTCTAGTTTTAAAAAATGTATAGGTTTGCTAGGTTTCCCTAGGTGCCGGCACAGCTATAGTTCAAAATCTACAGCTAGGCACTTTGCAAAAAAAGGGTCAGTTTTCACTGTGACAATGTGGTGGGTCCACGTTGCGTTTTGGGCCATTTCCTGTCGTGGGCACTAGGCCTACCCACACAAGTGAGGTACTATTTTTCTTGGAAAACTTTGAGGAATGCGGGGTGCGTGGAATTTTGTGGATCCACACAGATTCCAGTACTTCCCATCACAGAAATGTGGGGAAAATGTGTTTTTTTTTACAAAGTTTGAGGTTTGCAAGGGATTCTGGGTAATAGAAACTTGTGAGAGCTAGACAAGTCACCCCATCCTGGATTCCCCTAGGTTACCAGTTTTTAAAAATGTATAGGTTTGCTAGGTTTCCCTAGGCGCCGGCAGAGCTAGGATTCAAAATCTACAGCTAGGCACTTTGCAAAAAAAGGGTCAGTTTTCAATGTGAAAATGTGGTGTGTTCACGTTGCGTTTTGGCCCATTTCCTGTCGCGGGCACTAGGCCTACCCACACAAGTGAGGTACCATTTTTCTCGGGAGACTTTGGGAAATGCGGGGTGGGTGGAATTTTGTGGCTCTGCACAGATTCCAAAACTTTCCACCACAGAAATGTGAGGAAAATGTGTTTTTTTTTTACAAAGTTTGAGGTTTGCAAGGGATGCTGGGTAACAAAACCTGGTGAGAGCCAGACAAGTCACCTCATCATGGTTTCCCCTAGGTGTATAATTTTTAAAAATGTATAGGTTTGCTAGGTTTCCCTAGGTGCCGGCGGAGCTAAGGTTAAAAAACTACAGCTAGGCACTTTGCAAAAAAAGGGTCAGTTTTCACTGTAAAAATGAAGTGTGTCCACGTTGCGTCTTGAGCCATTTCCTGTCGCGGGCACTAGGCCTACCCACAGAAGTGAGGTACCATATTTATCGGGAGACTTAGGGTAGCATATAATTATAGAGCAACTGTTATTACCTATTGACTTTTGATTCTTTTCTGCCATCCAAATGAAAGACAATGTGTAAAAAAGAAGTCACTTTGAAAAATTTCCTATAATTCTCATGCTAATTGGGTACTCTCAATTTCGGAAATGTGCAAATAGCTACTGTTTCTAAACTCTATATTTTGTTCCAATTTCAGAAATACATAGGTGTCTTTCATCCCGATTTTTCACTATATATATTTTCCCAAATTAATTGCTATATACCCGGTACAAAATAAATAACCATTGCAAGACGCTGCTCAGTTATTGGCTCTGGGTTCGTCAGGTTCTTGGTGAACCTACAAGTCCTATATATCCCCACAACCAGAAAGGTCCAGCGGATGTAACGGCATATTGCTTTCAAACATCTGTCATAATTAGAAGAAGTTACAGGTGAAAATGTTGGCACAAATGGCTGTTTTTTCCAACTCATTTTCAATTTTTCCCAATTTTCAACTGTTAGTTTCTATAAAGAAACCTTTTCTAAAATGTATAGCTTTCCAGGATCCATTATTGCTTTCATTCCCATTTCTACCATTAACTGGAAGAAGTTTGAAAGCACAAAAAATAGCAAAAATAGGCTATGTCCCACTAAAATGCCAAAACTGTGTAAAAAATGTTGATTTTCTGACAAAAGTCTGTCAGTCCCTGAAAGCTGGGAAAATTGTGATTTCAGCCCCACAAACCCTTTATTGATACCATTTGCAGGGCAAACAACAGATGCTTTCATTTGCAGCACTTTTTTTTCCATTTTTCCCCCCAAAAACTAATTTCTGGGTCCCCGCCAGGGGAATCCACAAACCCTGGGTACCTTTAGAATCCCCATGATGTTGGAAGAAAAGGACGCAAATTTGGCGTGGATACCTTATGTGGTCAAAAAGTTACAGAGGCCTAAGCGCGCACTACCCCAAATAGCCAAAAAAAGGCTTAGCACAGGGGGGGAAAGGCCCAGCAGGGAAGGGGTTAACATACTGAAGGCCCAGTTGAGAGTTTGGCAGACAGGATACTCCATTGCAAACGTTATGGAGCACCCTGCGCACCAGACCGTGGATCTGCCTGCCTAATTTCGAAACAGGTGGACTTTTATCATTCCGTCGAAGAAACCCCCATTCGCTACAATGAAATAAAATTTCTCCTGATATCCTGACAAAGTATGGTCTGTCGAACAAAGGATATTACACTGTGCTCCCTATTTACGGTCGAAGGTGTAACGTTTTTTTTCCCCTGTCAGTCACTACCAGGAAAACCCTGCTAGTGAGGCACACAAAAAAATATAAAGATGCACACACTGTGGGAGAAAAGACCTACAGTGTAAAGGGCTGTAAGATTTTTGTTTTTCAGTATCAAACTTCCACTTTGGTAGTTTGTTTTTGAAAAAACAAAAAGTTTAAAAGTTTGGCTTATGTCTATGAAAACAAACTGCAGACATACTCCATATTTTTGTGGATTAAAAGCAACCACCATGACGGAAGTTCCTGTCAATGCATACAGTTGTCCTCCAGTGGATAACTCTAAATTTGGCTGGCGGAGTACCCTAAGAGGGAAGCAGAATTGATCAACCTCTTAATCAGCCCGATGTTCAGTCTAGACATGTACCAGTATGGCCTCAAATGCCCGGTGCAGTCTCAATGTAGCAGATATATATATATATATATTCACAACTTGTCATTCCATCAACCCTTACGCACGTTTTAGTCTTAGATGCCCTATTTAGCCCCCTATGACTCAGTGTAGCCTGAATTCCCGACTGTGGAAGGAAAAGGTAGTGTAGACTCATGCACAATCAAAGCCTCAAAATAGCTTGTGCAGCCTCTTCATGCTTCAGATGGGCATGCGGGTAGGAGGCAGTGATAAATGTACTTAGGGTCCGAGCTGTTATGACCAGTTTTTCCAAACCAAAAGCTGAGTGTGTCTGTCAGTCTGGGAGATGGAGTGCAATATTTGGCTCAACATTGAAGAATCCCTAAAACCTTTTCCTGTCTTGTGGAAATCCTACATACTGTCCCAAGAGTTGTAGTGTGTAAGCTGCCAAGTTCCCCATACACTAACAGCAGGGTCTAGTTGCTCAAGAGGGGAAGTAGTCTCTGCTTATAAGCAGTAGTGTGGGAGCACCTGTTGACTGCCTATATACATTTCCATTCACTGGGCTGTAAGACCCTGAATAAATAAAACAAATTTCATTGCGCGTGCTGCATCGCCAAATGCGATGCAGCGCGCGCAACGAATTTCGTTTTATTTATTTATTTGTATACTTACCTCTGTTGGGCCGTATTCCAGAGTTTACTACCCCCCACCCTGCCCCTCCCCCGCCTCGCGTCACCGCCCGGCAACACTCCCACCAGGAGCCGCTACTGCCAAATACAACATTTGCAATGTAGTCCTACCTTTAATTTAAAACCTTACTTTCATCTTTCCAAAATAAAAATGGCTCTCATTGGTATGACGGTGGCATTGCCCTCCCCGACGTTAAAACCTACTATTGGGCTTCCCAGCTGGTGGCAATTAACTACTGGTTCCATACCCCCCAAGAAGACCCAGCGTACCGAATGGATAGACACCTATTGGCCCCTTACGGGATCATGGGGGCGCTTTACAATCAAAAGAGAAGGCATAACCTCACGGGCCCAACAGCACACACGATACGCATATGGTTTGAGGCACAAAGAGCCCTAGGTTGGGATGGAGTAGTCACACAGGCCATGCCTTTATGGGACACGAAGAGACTAGGTATGTTGCGCAATACCAAAGGCTTTAACAACTGGGACTTGATAGGGATATCGACAGTGGGGGATCTGTGGAAGAAGGGACAGGTAGTCACGTTTGCCCATTTACAGACCACCTACGGATTAGCACAGACAGAGCTATTTTGCTACACTCAGGTCCGTCACGCGCTTCAATCCCTGCTGTCACCGGGAACACGGCCTGAAGAAGCCTCCCCACTAGAAGACAGGCTTTTGACGACCCATCTACACAAAAAGGCAATCTCACAAACTTATCGGAAAATAGTAAATAACCGCCCAGACCCCAGGCAGCGTTGAAGGCCAAATGGGAACTAGAATTGGGAGACATAGACGAGGCTGACTGGCGGGGGGCACTGGCATCCCCTAGAGAGGCTGCCATACCATCGAGACTTAGACTAGTGCAATTAAAAGTCCTACATCGCACGTACTATACCAGGACACTAGTACACAGAATACACCGAGCAGATACGACGCTTTGTCTTAGGAACTGTGGGGAAACAGGTACATTTTACCACACTATATGGCTCTGTCCAGAGATAATGCGCTATTGGAGGGCTGTGATGCATATACTCTCCCAGGTCACGAAGGTCACAGTTCTACCAGAACCGAGATGCTGTCTCCTCAACATCTGGGACCCTACGGATTTGGGCACTACCGCTCAGGACTGGGTCACCCTAGGAATGACAGTGGCAAAACGAAACATCGCACAACGTTGGGGGTCCAGCCTCAGTCCTACCCTTAGTCAATGGTGCAGGGACATGGACCTGGCAATGATGGCGGAAAAGTCAGTTTACATGCATAGAGGGTGCCCCAAAAAATGGACAAAGATTTGGGGTGGATGGAACGCTTATCGGGGTGATATTTGTGAGCCCCCCCCATTGGATGAATCCGAGTTCGATAGTAGTGACTAAACACATTGTAGCATATGATATGTCTTAGACGTACCTGGGCGGATCGCTTGAGGTCGCTAGCATGGGCTGATGAGTCTCTAATTGCCATACGATGGGACCAATTTATGTACAATACCGTGTTTCTATCTGTGCACCAAGTAAAATATACTATCATTGTAACATTAAACAAACTGTTAATAAAAAGAATACAAAAAAAAAAATGTCTCTCATTTTAAAACAGGAAGTGAAAAACGGACATTCCAACACATATCTTTGTTGCAATCTGCCACACCAAACACGTATAAAAAGGGCTGCCCACCATCTCATATCCGCTGCTAATTATTACCAGACAGAGCTATCACAAACGATACCATCTCCAAGTACATAAAACTTACATAATGAAATGCTTATATTTGCACTGCCTACTTATACAACACATCTATTATTTTTTATTTTGCAAAATTTACAGATTTCGAACTTAAACTTTTCAAAAGTTAACCCAACAAAATCATTCTGAGTTCATATATTTAAAATTATTTTACATACAATAATTCACAGCTTGATAAAATATCGTTTTTCTAACTCAACTAAACACTAAACTCAGGACACTTGCTGGACAGTAACTAAGGGGCAACATTAATATTCTAACTCCGCCAAGTACTTACCTCAGGGCAGATACGGGATATTGACTAAGGGGTAAAATATCTATTCCAACTCCACCAAGTAATTACCTCAGGGCATGTGCTTGACAATAACTAAGGGACATATTACTATACTCATTCCACTAGTACTTACCTCAGGGCAGGTGCTGGACAGTGACTAAGAGGCAAAATTACTATTCCAGCTCGACCAAGTAATTACCTCAGAGCAGGTGCTGGACACTAATTAGTAGAAAATTACTATTCTTAACTCCCCAAATACCTACCTCAGGACAGGTGCTGGACATTGACTAGGGAACAAAACTGCTAATAAAACATCATCAAGTACTTATCTCAGAACTGCTGCTAGACAGTGACTAAAGTACAAATGTAATAGTTTAAAAGCATCAAATATTGAACTAAAACAAAATGCTCAAATTTATGGAATACATATTCTTCAAACAATTAATAACATATTTTGTTCCTTATTTTAATAGATACAGCTGTCTACAAAACAACTCAAAATAAACCCAATTACAAAACCTATCCCAAACAACAAATACAAAAATATACATGAAATTATTGTAAATATCAACAGCAAATAATACCAAAACGTTTTGAAAAACTAATGAATTGCATTTTCTTTTCACAACAGATACCAACAAAATTGACAGAAGAAAAATCAACCTACAGAATACTTCAAAAAAGATACAACAACTACTAACATCATCAGAAACAAACAACAAGGTGAAAACTAGTAACTAACAATAAATATATGATTTTCAACAGAGAATATAACCTTTATTTTTCTCTCCACAGAACAAATAACAAAATTAACAAAACGTTTTTTAAAATTTTAGAACAGGCAAACAAAAGCAAAGCTATAATACAAAAGCAAGCACATAAACTCACACCATTTTTCAATTTCTCTTTTTTAACTAGAGCAAACATCAATGGTATTCCCATCTAATGGAATGATCCTGCCCTGGACTCCATCACTGGTCCTGGACTCTGACTCCAACGGAACGGACAGACCGGGTTTTCGTACAGACTGCAGACCGCAGCAGCAGCGAGACCGGGAGCCGACCCGGGAGAGCGGGAGAGCGCTGGGGAAACGTTCGCTCTCAGACAACCGCCACCGTTTTACTTGAACCTGACTGCGGGATCACTGCGGGGGCTGCGGGATCGCTCAAAACCACAATCACCGGCCGCCGCCACCGCCGCCGCAGCTGACGGACAGGATTACTGGCAGCACAGGTACCGGCATGAATGCGTGAACGCGTGAACGCGAGTCTGCTAAGTGCTAAGTGCTCACAGCCACAGCCCCAGCCCCACTGTTTTCAGCCTCTGCAGTGGTCACTCCTGCTGCCCCGTAGCCTCAGTTATCTTTTTATCCCGTCTCTCGACCCCCCGGTGCAGGGGGGGGGTTGAGGGGAGGGGAAAGAGGTTGGAGAAAAGCGGTCCGATAACTGGAGGTGGGCCGGAAGGCAGGCTATGTGCAAATTAGGCGTGAGCCAGGCGAGCTAAGCAAGCAGGCACCCAAGCCTCTCAGTACTCAGCATTCAGTATTCAGTTCAGCTCAACCACTAAAGCGCTATTACTATCAACTGTCATCCAACCGTCAACCACCGACATCCACCGACTTCAGCCCCAGTAACAGCGGAGGCATTAGTCCTACATTCAACCTACATCTTATGTTGGGAAGGAGGCAGTAAAGCCGTATCAGTAATCAGTAATCACCAACTAGTAACCAGGTCACTGTGATTTGCCAACATCACCTATTCACTCATTCACAGTCTTAGCCAGCTTGACGAAGACATATTTGGCAGGGCAATGAGGTCGGGAAGGACAAGGAAGAACTTGCCACAGCTGACAAAGCAGAAAAGCAAGTCTAAACAAATGACTAAAGGAACCACATCAGTCGCACTCATATCACCTACCTACTCAATTTTTGTCTCAATGAACCCAACAGGTAAATTCACATTTTTAAAGGACCCAACTGCAGTCATCTACTCAATGCCAGAAAAGGTAAATGGCCTTATGAAACCACTGACGCCAAACAAATGGACCTCCACTCAGAAGGAAGATATAAAAGTCCACGTGGTACATAAGACGATGGCTATAGTGTCGAATGCAGTTCCGAACGTTGCTCCGCACAGCACTGGGAGCAAAGAAGCTCCTCAAGTGTCTGAGTGTTCTGTGCAAGAGGTCAAAAAATCATACTGTTCGAGCAAAAATACACAAGTCATTCAAGCACAAGTACATACAAACACAGAAGAGGGCGATAAGGAGGAAGCCCCAGCTCAGAGCAAGAGCATAGCCGCCACCCCGGGCACCGTGAGTGAAGGCAAAACAGAAATAAAACCATTCTATCTGAATAGCTTGAACCAAATAGAGCAAGAGCCTCTTAGTCTGCATACCAACCAGGATCCAATACACAGGACAGATGCAAGATTCTTTAACAGCTCAAATGTCATCAGTGACGCAGAAAAACCTAACAATCAATCCACACCAAGGCCCCAGCAACATAACAAAAATGAAGATATCTATAATTCAGACGATTTCAGTGACTCCTGGATGGAGTCCCAATCAATACTGAACAATAAGGAAATATTGCAGGCAATAAGTACAACATCCAAACTGACAAAACAAATCAGTAACAACAAGGAAATTCAGCAGGCAATAATTACAATGGCTAAACCTCTAAAACCAATTAGTAATAAATTAATGCCTCACCAAGGAGAACAAACAACAACAGAAGAAGCTCCAAGTCCATCAGTACAGGCAACCGTTAGGACAATAAATCAAATAAACAATAACATCGAACAATTAAATAAAAAAATGACCAAGCAATCGACTGAATCAAATGAAGTCAAAATGGCACAGCGCACAAAGCCAACACATGTCATTCTAGTACAAGGAAAAGATAAGACCGCAATAGAGGGTCATCAAAGGGAAAAATGGTTGTCGGTATCAACAGAGGAACAGCAAATAATAATTGATATATCTAGCACATCCAAACAGATAGGACATAACACTTCTGAACTAACCGACAAAGTATATGATACTGAACGTAGGACCAGTATGGATAATGTAGCAGATAAAATCAGTTTGGGTCTCTCTTCCCGTAATGTTGTGAAGCGGAACCACCCGGAACAGAACACCATCATCGAACACTTAAAGGATCAGCAACCAGAAAACAACCTGGAATCTCTACCAAATCTTCATGCTTCACTAATCAAAGCGCTGCATACCACAATCAGTACCCTTAACATCCAATCAGACAAACTTGACATTCAAATTAATTTAATGCACATAATTGCTGAATACATCTCTGGGATAAACATTAAACTTGACTCGATGATGGTCCAATTACCAGTAATCAATAAATACTTAAAAGCCACGCAGGTGGAAGCTTCAAAATGTGCTTGTTGCCCAATTCTGGACAAACTAAGGGACCTACCAACAGTATTAACAAGTATTCTTCAAGAATGTAAGAGGGCAAATCACTCACCCGACATAAACAAAGTAAATGGTAAAGAGCGACCAAGCGGGGAACGAAGCCTTGAAACGATGGTCTTACCTGATATCCAACAGACAACTCTTTTACCAACGGGAAATAAGTCAAAATCTGGTGAATCAAGTGATGATCCATCCATTGTGGATTTTTCCGCATCATATATGAACAATGATGCCTTGCGAACTCAAGAGACTCAGGAGCGAACGAATCAGGCGAACCAAATAAACAACCTTCCTCCAGTTTTAACAAAAAGAGAAAAAAAACGAGCCAGGAAAGCAAGAAATTGTCAGCATGAGAACAAAACATCAAGGATACAAGTACAGGACATCTATCCAATTTTCAACTTTAACAATGGCAAACAGGGGTCGTTAAAACCCATAGGGCAGCACCAAGAATCTAAGGAGGAAGATGAGGCAAGCTGCCCGGATCAGTTAGTCGCAATTCATCCATCAATCCTACTGCAAAGGGATTCCCAGCATTAAATAGTCCAGCATCAATAAATCTAAGTTTCGAGTCTGGTGGTCCATCTGCAATCAGAAAAAGCAAAGAAGAGTCTAAACAGGGTATGAGTAGACAGAGACGCTCAGAGGACATGACAAACAAAATAAAAAACTCAAAGGAACAGCAAACTTTCAGAAGAGAGCAACTCCAAACTCACAAGAAAATGGCCTCCTACATAGGAGCCCAGGTTCCATTTCACAAGCCTACAACAGGGACAACGGAGTAGATAGGCAAGTTATCTCAAGGACAGGGCAACAATTAGGAAGCCCCAAGAGTGCTCAGTTACTGATTAGTATAAAAACTCACTGTGATAACACAAATGAACCAGAGGAACTGGTAAGACACCAATACCCAAGGCACCTATTAACATCTCACCCTCAAAAGAAGGAGCCAAAACCAAATTTAAACAATAAACTCCTTTTCACGCCACATTACTCTTCACAAGGACCACAAGATTATTTAAACAGAGGGAACATCATGCGTCTCATGGCAGTCATTCCAACATTAAAACATTTAGGGGCCGATTCCGATTCGGGCAGGAAATCTCTCCGACTGAGCCGGACCCGGAGAGATTTCCGACCGAATCGGACCCTAGCAGACCGACCGAACGAGTACGATGCGTTCGCATGCTATCGGACTCGATTCGGTCGGACTCCCATTGAAGTCAATGGGAGCTGGTCGTACAACGCGTACGCGGGCTCCCATTGACTCAATGGGTGCAAGGCGAACAAGGGCGCCCCCTATAGCGGGTACGTGTCGAAGCGGGTCGCGCCGTATACGCACAGGTAGGGGGGACCCATGGGTCCCCCCTGTGTGCGACTCGCGCGGCTAGGCGTACAGGGGGGTCCGACACGGACCCCCAAAGTGTGGCTCCGACTGCTCTTTTGAGCCGGACGGCACGAGTCGGTCGGACTGCTCGCGGCGCGCATCGTACTTACCCGGCTGGGGAACGTCTCCATTGCGCGGTGCGAGTCGTGTCCGTGCGAGTCGGTCGGAGCGGTTGGGTCCCGCGAACGAGTCAGTCGGCGATTTCGTGTACGTTCGCATCGTACTCGCTCGCCCGGACGCACGTCCGACTCGGTCGGAAACAGGGCGTCCGAATCGGATCCGGTAAAGCCGAATCCGATTCGGAGCCCTACCGGCCGAGATCGGAATCGACCCCTTAGTATCCTCAGATTTACTGACAATAGAATTTATAAATTCAGATAAAAATGGAGGAAAGGAAAATACTTTAGCAACCTGGAAGACGGAAGAAATAGCGTCAGATATCTTAAAGGAGGCTACAAAATTCGAAGATTGGGGTATATCACTCTCTACTCCATCGGTAAAACGCTATCCGTCACCCTTTCTACCGTCTATTACATTTTTAAATAATAACCCAACAGCAAGCATAGTTCCTTCGGTCTTGCGAGGTGCTAAAGGTGCAGATGGCACAAAGATACAGCAACACAGGTCGCAAAAACGTCATATCAAAATTCCCATTTTTCAGGTCAAAAGGAGAATGAACCGCCATCATTCCTCGCACATCAAAGTATCCTTCAATCAAAATTCTGTCTTGGAATATAGCAGGAGCAAAGGATATCTTACAGGTAAAAGGAGCTTCTGATAACTGGAATAATTACGAAATCGTAGTACTGCAAGAAACATGGTTGAAAGCTCCAGTAGAGGTTCCAGGCAGGATTCTCCACTATGTAAACGCAACACGAACGCGGCAATATGGAAGACCCAAAGGCGGCCTCGCAGTTTATATTTCAACTGAACTAAAGGTGTCCTCAGCTCAACTGGCAACTACTACATCAGCCATGCAAATAATAAAATTGGAGCTGGGCTCTCAATTGGGGGTTAGTACAATCATCCTAATCAACATCTACGGACATCCAAGTCAAAAGATCAAAAAGGATGTATTCAAAAACTTATCGCCACTATTGCCGAATTTCGTTTTGAACAACCAACTTGGGAAATTATTTTAACTGGAGACTTTAATTCAAATTTGTTACACATACCAGAAGAAGAAGACAACATCATGGCAGCAAATGCAATTTGGGCAGTACAAACTCAATCTTATCCCAAGCCAAAACGTAAGGACAACATAGGGCGGCAACTTATAATGGAACTGGAACATCTAGGGATGCGTACATTAAACGGGAGAATAAAACAAGATAGACCGGCCGTATGTACGTATAATGGCCCTCATTCGAGCTCAATTCTGGACTATACAATAGTAACTCTTCCGCTTTTGGGGCAAATAGAAAGTTTTCAGATCAAATGTACCATCGATAGTGATCACTCAGCCCAGCATATAGAGCTTAAATTGATATTTCAAAGACATATCAAGGCACCGGTAGTGGAGGGGTCATTTTCGTCAATAAACCTGAAACGCCTGCGATGGACAAATGACACACTCCCGCACATCGCTTTAAAGGCAAAAGAACTAATGCTGGCCCTCGAGTCGCAAAACAACTTGACAATTGAAATATGGATCACTTTTCTGGCAAGTCTACCTTTAGTAGGGGTATCCACAAAACAGTTAAACAAAAAGTGGACAAATCACGTAAGTCACCTTAGTCAAGCTGCACGTACCATAGGGAAACAATTGACAAAGGCACTTCGGAGGGTACATCACCAAAGTTCTTCCTCAATAACATGGGATCAAGTACGTCAACTTAAGAAAAAATACAAAAAACAACTTTGGATTGACAAAAAAACTCAATATAATAACTTCTGGACAAAGCTATTACATAACGCAAAGAAATCAGATGCTAGATCCTTCTGGGAGCAAGTAAATTCCTTGAATAGGACACCAAAAGTCATAAACATAACCTGTATCACCGAGCTTGCCTGGGTACAACATCTAACCACCACATTCACATTAATAAATACAGGTGGGCCAAACCGCATTGTAACCAACATAAAGGGGGAACAAAAAACTTCAATGCCACAGCCATACACTCTTTATCCTGAAGCAGAAATTTTAAAAGTTATAACAAAAAGTCGTCTCGATGGAGCACCGGGCCCTAATGGCGTACCACAAGCAATATACAAACAAGATCCTACTTATTGGGCTAGTAAGATGTTCACCCTGTTCTGGTTGATAGGCTTAAATAGTCGCATCCCGGAGAGCTGGCGAGGAGCAATAATTAATCCAATATACAAAGGAGGAGAGCGCACAGATCCCGCCAATTACCGTCTGATTGCGTTAATAGATGCAGAGGCTAAATACTATGCATCCTTGATTTTAGCAGACCTGATAAGTTGGTCCGATGCGGATAAAAAAATACCCCTCAATCAGTCGGGCTTCCGTCGAGGCACAGGTACAATTACAAACGCCCTAGTATTAGGGCTAATCGCCGACAAAAGTCTACGACAACGACAAGATCTGTATCTATGTTTCGTGGACTTTAAGGCAGCGTTTGACCGGGTCAGTAGACACACGTTGTGGGCCAAATTGAAGCAGCAGGGTCTACCGGATCCAATTTTGACACCAATGATGGATCTTTATATGGATACCTGAATGCAGGTCAAAATTGCAGATGGCCTGAGGCTTACTAGGAAGATCCATACCAACGAGGGTCTAAAGCAAGGATGTGTACTGGCCCCACACTTGTTCAATTTATTTATGGCCGATCTATCACCAAGGCTAGATGGGGTCAATTCACATCCACCACGTCTGGGTATATTACCAGTGACGCACCTGTCCTACGCGGTGGATGTGGTCCTCTTAAGCCACACGAGAATTGGCCTGCAAAGATCTATCCATGAGTTAGCTGACTTCGCCAAAATAAATTTGATGGAAATAAACACAACAAAAACAAAGGTCATGATTATAACTCACAGATTACGTACACAAAAGTCATTTATAATTAACAACGCAAGGTTAGAAGTGGTTAACAGCTATAAATATCTCGGGATATATCTGGATGGAAGGTTCTCCTTTACAAAGCAGCACGAGGCCATACAAAAAAAGGGCAACGCATTACTTTTTGCATTTTGTAGTTTAGTGAAAAATATAAAAGGCCCATTGTTTACCCCACTAATGGCAGTGATTAAAGCAAAATTGCTTCCAACCATCGCATATGGAAGTGTGGTCCACAACGGAAACAACGCAGTAATTCTGGATAAAATCCAAACGCGAGTGTACAAAAGAGTATTCTGTCTGCCACGTGACGCATCACCAGCTCAGGTACGTCTGGAGTTCGGCCTGCAGGAACAGCAACTGTACAGAAGGTACGAGGCAATCAACATTTGGTATAAAATCTGGTTGAATCGTGGACTTGAAATCAATAAAGCACTCTGGGATGCCCTGCAAAATGACCCAAAGTCTCAATACGCAAAGTATTTAGACGCTTCATTACAAATAACAAGGATGGCTGACCTCTGGCAGAGAAAATTACCTTTGGCTTCATTCCAACTAATTATGAAAAAGGCAGTAAAAATGAACTCGCTACTAGACGACAAGGCGACATTAAGCCGACGAACACATGCATGAATGGTCTTACATTCTTACACTAAACCAGAGCCAGTGGCTTATCTGGGCCTTGCCTTCCCCTCTTATTTAAAAACAAAGTTTTTACAACTGCGTATCGGAAAGCTGCCCTCCAACGCCGACCATCCTAGCTGGGAGTTCAACGGCTCTAAAGCATGCAGCCTATGTGAGTCACCAACACAGGATTTCATACATTTAATATGTATCTGCCCAGTATTAGGTTTCCATCGTCGCCATCTTTTGAGGAGATATTTTAATGAAAAAGGCACCCGTACTTGCAGATCGGCTATATTACAAAGTTTGGACTCAAAGGACCCACAATTAATTTGTCAATTGATAACATTCTTAATTTGTTACGAGAAATTAGCGTCACAGTGATATTTGTCAAAATGTTGGCTTGGACTTCTTTTATCTTTTTACAGCCATAACATGGTAAATAGTAATAATGAACTTGATTTTAAAGCATTGAATATAAACACCGACAATTTATTTTTTAATATCAACTTTTTATCCCCTATGTGAATGAAATTGAGATATTAACAAATGCATATTGTATTTTATATATCGGAATATTGTGCTGGTTTTAATTAACTATACAATAAAGAATTATCTATCTATCTACCATCTAATGAAGTTATGTCAAATCCTGGAGAGGCAGCAGACTACTAAAGTATGCTGGCTACCTTTATTGTAAGGACACATTCAGTTAACCCAGATGTCATTAGAGATGTGTGCAGTACTTCTCATCCCATTGCACAGGCAGAGCGGTTACTCTGGAAAACACTGTAGTTAGGAAAACTGAGCATAACCACTCTGCCTCTGCAATGGAGATAGAGGTATGTGAAAACATGCAGAAAATAAAGACCTGGCATTCACTTGCGATGAGCCAATGTGGCTCAATTTTAAGACAGGTATCTGAAACCATTCCCATGCAGATAGCCAATAGTATGCCCACAATGCCCAATATGAAGAAAATGGTACAAAGATAAAAACAGGCAAGTCATCCTCAATGAATAACACCACAAACGTATTCTGACATTGACATCCCCCTGAATTAACAATCACTTTCTCCGAAGAACCCTTTCTACTGCATAACAACCAAAACCCTCAAATAAGAATACTAATATTTAGCACAAACCATAACCTTTTCACATTTGAAAATAGAGAATTTTGGATGATGGAGGGTACTTTTAAATCAACTCCACATCCATTTGCCCAATATTCACGCGAACATAAATAACAAAACTGTCCCATTAGTATATAGTTTATTCCATGACAAGCAATCCTGAACATACACTGAATTATTTAAAATTTATAAAATCCAAAACATTGACTAAAAGTCCTAGAAAATGTATAAATGACTTTAAATTATCAATGATTAATCCAATTACAAAAATTCAGGATGTTTTATTCACTTTTCCTCAGGCATATTGGCGTAAAATTCAAAAATCGTCCCTAGCTGAGGATTACTTCAAACAGTAAACTTCATTTTGAATTAAAAAATCTATCTTCCTTATGCTTCGTACCTCCTGACAGTGTAGCCGAGTACTACACAGCAATTTCTGAATCACAATATTTTACCCAAAATGGAGATAAATTGGCTCCCCTGATAAATTATTTTGAACATATATGGATTGGCCATCTAAGCATGTTGAGTTACAGGAGTAGACCAATATTTTCTTTTGAATGGTGGAACTGTTACATGACCTGCATAGAGGAGGTGCAAAAACTAACAATGCCATTAAGGCATGGCACAATTCCTTCAGCAAATCAATTGGCAAACTTCACCCAAACCTATATCATTTTTGGGAAATTTTGAATAAGGAACAAAAGGGGCTAATTATTATAGCTGGTGGTCGGACTGCTGCCTGCTATCACGGGGTTAGGAGACAGGCAGGTGGCAGTCCGACCACCTAATTACGATTTGACTGCTGTGATGGTGGTTGGAAAAGTGCTCGCTAACACTGTGGCTTGTGCTGTGGCCCAGGAAAAGGGGTGCAGCACAAGCCACAGTGTAAAAGAGCATGTTGGGCACATCTATGCACTGTGTGCCATGAACCATGTGGTGCATGGCACACGGTGCATGGATGTGCGTGGGATCACAACATGTGCCCCCTGGGTAACTTTGTAGTGGCCCATGAGGGACGGGCCCTGTTTGGGGTCCTCAAAGTCCCTTTCTGACAGCCTTTTCATGGTGGTGGCACCGCCACCCCATCCATAGCAGTCCCACTGCAATCTGTGACTGTGTTACTGCCCGCCTCAATATGATGGAGGGTGGTTCTTTGGCGGTCGAGAGACCCACCACCACAGATCCGACGGGCTCAAGGAGCCCGTTGGTCCATCAAAGGAGCAGTAATACCTACAATGGTGGCGGTGCACCGCCGTAGGTATGACAATGTTCCTTTCCGCCGGCCCATTCATGGTGGTGAACCTGCCATGAAAAGGCTGGCAGAAAGGGAAATTGGGGGCCCGTAGCGGGCCCCCCTTCACCCCTGGGCCTCAGCCTTGGGGGGCACCTATGGTGCCCCCCTACATATCCCTGCCCCATGTGGCAGGCATCGCATGGTGCCTGCCACGTAGTGCAGGGATATGTGTAATGTCCATTTTTTGTACTGCGGCATGTGCAGTAGCCTGCAGCACCTGCCGCAATACAAAATATAGGCATTGCGACTGCCGTGGTGGCAGTGGCATCCTAATTTGGCTGGCGGGACCGCGACTTGTAGTAGGGTGGTCCCATTTCTGAATGGACATCTAACCGCCATCCTAATGAGGCCCAATGTTTCCAAGAAATGAGACTTGCACAACCTCTGTCAGGTAGCCTGAACCCACGTAAATCCAAAAAGAGTAAATAAATGTCTGAGAGACTATTGGGTCAAATTCAACAATTTTCATTGATGGTGGCTTCAGGCTACCTGGACAGTATTGCATACATATTACATTACTAATACTAACTAATATTTCCCTGAATTACATGCCTGTTTTAACAATTCTATATAATTCAACTGTCATTTTTCTAATTATTTTACCAAGTCATCAAAAGTTTTAATTCCTACCTGTAGCTGTCTTCTTTCTTCAACTTCTGGTGACTTTTTAAACAAAGTGTCACCAAGAGTCAACAGTAATCCAATAATACACATATGTACAAATTAACATCCACAAGAAAACATTTTAATCCCAAAAAGCAGGGTTTTAAATGGAAGACCATTACCTGCAACTTAATTATTATAAATATATTAATCGTGAGTCTAAAAAACTACCTGCAATAATGGGAAATATTTTTTACAATTTATTTTCAGTTACAGTAGCTTGTAAAAAATCCATTCTCCAAAAACAAAATGATTTACAGAAAAAGACATTAGAAAAGGAAATCCATATTGAAAACTCTGTTAATAAAAACAGCACCTTAAAAAATAACACTGTTTCCAAATTGTGATATCCCCAGAAAAACGCTGTAATTCTGTATTCAGTACATATATCGTCATCCTGAAGCCACGTGATCTTCTTTCTGAGAGAAGTACAAACAATATTTTTTTTAAAGTAGGCAAAAAAGTAAAAATGTAGGGGCCGATTATGATGGCGGGGAGACCGCCACCGACAGGCTGTTGGTGGCAGTCTTTACACCATCGGAGACATGTTTCCCGCCCGCCATATTACAATGGCGGGTGGGGTGATGGCTGTTGGAAAGTCTGACTGCCGCACATCTGACGGGCTCCTTGAGTCCGCTGGTGCGGTGGAGGGGCTTGTAGTCCCTACCATGTTGGCGGTGCCTGCCAGGCACTGCTGTAGGGATTACAATGTCCCTTTCCATCAGCTTTTTCATGGTGGTTAACCCGCCATGAAAAGGCTAGCGGAAAGGGACTTTGGGGGCCTGTAGCGGGCCCCCTTCCCCTCTGGCCCTTGACGTTAGGTGGGTATGTTTCCTGTCCATTTCTTGCATTGCGGTGGGTGCTGCATGCAACACAAAAGATGGACAGTGCGACCGCCTTGGAGGCGGTCGCATTGTAATTTGGTTGATGGGACTGCTGACAGCATGTCGGCCGGTCCTGGTGTCTAATAGGGCACGTCCGTCTGCCATCCTAATCACCCTCTTAGCTTTTATTTCGGAAAAGTTTTAAAAAGATTTACTAACTTATCTTATGACTTTTATAAAACTGACTTTAATAAAAAACCAACCGTCCTGACGTGAGCATATGAACACAACCTGCATAGAAATGGAAATAGGATATAAACACTTAAAAACATCAGATATTACTATCTAACATCCAACTACCTTCCACCTGCACCTCACAATAAACACAGCCACCTATATACTTAGTAATATAAAGTAAATAGTTCATACCTGAGCGCAGCCCATCCTTGCTTTCGATCTTGACCGTGACCCTCCTTTGACTGTAGAAACATACGTACAATCGTGAGCGTCAAACTGAAAATTAGAAACAGAAAAGTGACAATATTTGCCATTGAAGTTAATTGTAAACCGTGGGAAAATAAAGTATAACATGTTAAAAAAAATATGTTACATATCATAATAAATGTGTATTTATTTTTCTAAAATATGTTATATTATTTTCTATTTTTGTAACAGTTTTGTTATATTTATAATATCTTTAAATAAATAATATACATATTAAACCTTTGTAGTACAATTACATGTTTTCAAATAATGTTTTCAAATATAATTTTGACAAGTAAATGTTAGTAAATTAATGTATAATATCTTAGAATTTCAATAATATAGATTTGTATATAATAACCAATTGTTTTTATCAACTTTTTACTGAAATAAATTCCTTTTAATTATTAGTATTCAACTACTACAATTAATACCTAAATAAACAACCCAAACAAATACCCCTATATCCTTTATATTCCATCCCTAAATATTTATTTTTATTTTAATATTAATATTAATTTTACTAAATTCCAAACCTTACATATTAATACTAAACTATTAAATTAATACTGGAGCATTAATACACTTCCCCACCTAAACACCTATGTCCATTGCATCCCATCCCTAATAATAATTTTACAATTTTATCAATATTTTTCATTTTAAAATAATGTATATCAATTACAAAAAAATAATTATCAATACTACAGTTTTAAAATTAATACCTAAGAATGAATACACTTCCCCACCAAATACCATTAATATCCCTTACATCCATCCCTAAATACTAATTTTAAAATAGTATTACATACTTTAATATAAAATTTATAAAATTATCATTAATTTAAAACTATTACAATGTACAAATATTAAAACTGATTTTGCAATTAATACCCGAGTATTAATACACTTCTCCGCCCAATACCCCTATAACCCTTACATCCCATCCCTAAGTACTAATTTTGAAATATTATTAAATAATGTATTAATTAAAATGATAATTTATTTAGAACAACTACAATTCATAAATATTAATAATAAAGTATTAAAAATAAAACCTGAGCATTAATACAATTACCCACCCACTACCACTATATCCCTAGCATCCCGTACCTCAATACAAATTTTTCATTTTTATTAAGTATTGTAAAAGTTAAAATTATCATTAATTTAAAACAATTAAAATGCATTAATATTAAAACTGAAGGATTACAATTCATACCCGAGTATTAATACACTTCTCCATTCAATACCCCTATATCCCTTACATCCCATCCCTAATACTAATTTTGAAATATTATTAAATAATGTATTAATTAAAATGATCATTTATTTAGAACAACTACAATTCATAAATATTAACGACAACGTATTAAAAATAATACCCGAGTATTAGTACATTTACCCACCCACTACCCCTATATCCCCAGTATCCTGTCCCTAATACTAGTTTTGCATTTTTATTAAATGATTATCATTTAAAAAAACAATATATAAAAAATAATTATAAAATGTATATTTACCAAATACCTGTAACATATGCTTACTTATATACTTACCCATATACTTACATATTTTTGGTAATAACAATAGTGATAAAACACATAAGTACTAATTACACTAGTAGTAACAAAATGTGTGGTAATGACACTAGTTGTAAAACGCATAAGTACTAACAACACCAGTAGTCAAAAAATGTGTTGTAATGAAACTAGTTGGATAACACACGAGTAGTAACACTAGTGGTAAAAAAAAAATCGTAGTAAAGACACATGCGTGCTAAATATTTAACTCCAAAAATAGTTGTAAAGTAATGCGGTATAATGACACTATGTTGAAGATATAGGGCCTGATTACGAGTTTGGTGGTTTGGCAGCGGGCCCCCAAGCCAGTTCCCCGCTGCAAGACCGCCAAACCTGTAGTCTGAATGCGCTTTGGATTTCGAGTTGAATCCAGTGTGGGTGGTCCTGCTGCTGCGGTCCTACGGCGATGACTTTCTAAGGCTCAAATGACAGCCATAGAAAGACAGCACTGTGAGAGCGCTGCAGCACGTTCCTTCACAGGGAGAAATGCACCATGTTGGGCATTTCTTCCTGTGCAAGAACTGGGGGTGCAAACAGGCAGGGGGCAGCACGTGTGCCCCCCTGCATGCACCCCCTGCACAGAGGCAGGGCACCCGAGTTGCCTCACTGCCACCCTTTCCATGGAGGGTTCACAGTCGTTGATATAGTCGCAGTGAGGGAACTCGTAAATATGCTCAGCTGAGTTTTTAAAATAAATTATTTGAATTAACTGTATAAGAGCTTCACTTTCCCATGGATATTATAACAACCACATGACCCAGAGTTAACACTTTGTCACTCTTCCTGGGTGCCCATATGCATCATGTATTGCAGAGCCATCAAGGTGGTTTGCAAGGCTATTTCACTTGCTGCTTTTCCATTAGCTAGGACATGGGGACTCGTAGAGAGTAGAGACAAAATTTGGTCCTACCCATCCAACGCCTTCTCCAGCAATGATAATATAGAACTCAACACTCCTTGCAGAGCAATTGATGATTCTGAAAAATTGGCTGTTTGCTTTCATACGCAGACACACCTGTATGTGGCTGATACTGATCAGGCACATTGAAGAAAATTGAATCCCCATAGTGGGACCTACAATACTCCTTTCCATTACTACTGGGGCAGTATTATCCACCTCTGCATGCATTGAATCTTTTACAAATGTAGTCATGTGCCTATTGCCTAATAGTTCAACTGGTACCTCTGGAAAAGGTAAATCTGTAAGAACAGGGAGGCTCACCAGGGGAATAATTTGTGCATTCGTTTTCAGAATAACCTCATTACTAAAATTAGTAATTCCCTTGGAGTTTATATTCCCAGGGCTATCAAATCCTCTTCTCTCTACATTTTCCTCAGTATTTGGAAACTGCTGTAGGGAATTAGCCTACTTCATTGAGTCGAGGGTGCCCTCCTGGGTGCCTTCTCCAGGAATATTCCCCCTATAACATTATATTTCATTCTCTGTAAGCTCAGTAGTCCTACATAAGGTTCCTTAAACATCGGCAATTCCTCGCCATCCTTGTCTCAGGAATTGTATGCACTAGATCGCCTCTGGGAAAAATGCATGATTTAATTCCCCCCTTTGTCAGGAACAATAGTGAAATCAACCTTGTCATTCAGTTGTTGTGACTGCACTTGCATTTGTCTTGTGGTCACCTTTTTTCTCTTGGGTTAGGAAGTAATAAGTTTGTTGTATACTCCTAAAGAATGTCTACAGCATGGTTGCTTGTCACCCACTTTTTATTTCCCACTGGCCACCATCCTCTTCAAGTGCAATTCAGATTGACTGGCTAATTTGTTTATACTTAAAATCCTTAGGATTTCTTGAAGATTACTAATGGCTTTTTTAAGAAGCCCTGAAAGTACTCTAAAGTATTTTAAAGTGCTTTAAACTAAAGTACCTGTGTGATGGAGGGATTGAGGAACTAGCTCAAGACACTATAGGCCTGCTTACAAATTTAGAAGTCCGACCGTCCAAAAAGACGTGGCCCTAAGTATCCCACAGTGCTGGCAGTCTACAGACCGCCATATTACAAGTTGATCACGGGGCCCACGTTGTGGCTGTGGCAGTCTTGCAGCGGTGGGCAATGGTTTCCCATATCCTTTGATGCATGTGTGTATATTTTGACTGCACATGTGTTGAATGTACACATATGCATGATACATGTGGAAAGATACCACCTACCCATTGCTGGAGTCGGGCCCATATGTGACCAGTCCAGCAATGGTATATGGTGCAAAAAGGACTAACCTGTAGATCACCGAAAACATGGTCGTATTCTTTGCGGTGAGGATGCTGCTGTTAAGGGGGGACCTAGAGAAAGGGATCCACATCAAACTCTACCTGGAAGAATAGGAGATGGGTGAGTATGCACCCCAAATCCATTGTTACCTCCAACTCGGAGCTGCTGGTCGGACCGCCACAGTCGGCTCGTCGGAGAGCCAACTCGTAATACAGATGGCGATGGAGCTCCTCAGTACTGCACTAGGACATCTGCCTTTCCCCGACCGCATCTCTGGCAGTCTGCTGGCAGTGTTGGGGGTTCAGCCGCAGTCTTTGGAAATGCAATCCGCCCATCTTGTAATTCCATGGTCTGACTCGCCGCGTACAGATTGCCACCACCGGTACAGTGGTTCACAGACTGCCAAACTTTTAATAAGGCCCTTAAATACTTAAATTGTGCCCTCTCTAAAGCGCTTAAGGTATTTAAAGGGATTAAAGACCTTAAAGGGCATACAATGCATAAAATGCTTGAGGTACCTAAAAGGCTTAAAGTGCATGTTAACATTATCTTTATGGGGTTTAACAGATTGCATGCAGTTCTCAACTAAAATTGAATAGATCATATGGCTACTTCTATTGCAGAATCACAAAAGATCAAAAAAGTTAGTTGTCTACAGTACTAGATGCTATTGGGTGCTTCTGGGCTCTCCCAGCCCGCACACACAACCTGACACACACCGTTACAAATTTTCCACCAAGGGTAGGGTGCCCTCTTTCATTCAGCTCATTGACTAGCTTGGGCCCAGCAATCCAAACAACAGCAGCAGGTGGTGGGAAGATCCGGGCAGCAGAGTGCAAACAGTGCCCCAGACACCCGATGTGGGGAATGAGCACTGTCAGCTGCCTCTGCAGCAAAAAAAGAGAGGAGGAAAATAGGGACATAGACGGATTTGACATGCCACAGCAATCTGGACAACCTGCAATCCACTAATCAAGTAATCAGGGAAAACCAGGTACAGTCCAGTCTTGAAGTAATGAGTGCATGAAACTGTCTTTCTGGAATTCATGGGAAGAAGAAAGAGAATTTCTTTAAAGGCTTGAAGCAACCCTAAAAGATGTGCCAAACACCAAAGATACCTTCAGTTGAAACTACAACTAAGGGCATGATTCTGATGCGGTTCTGAAGGCCTCCTAACAACATTTGCTCCGTCCAAATCGGATCGGGAACGTGTCTATCCGACCGACTCGGAAAGGTTTTGACCGACCGATTATGGTGCGAGTTAGGCGTTAGCAATATCCCACTCCGAACCTGATGGCATTTGGAATGACTGAGCCATACGGAGCAGAATCGTACATCTCTACAGGCCACATTTCAGAATGAATGAGCACAATGCTGGAATTGGCAGTCGGAATCAGACTTTGGGAGCCCGTAGTGGGCCCGCTGCACCTGGAGCCTTCCCAATCGGGTCCATGGGTCCCCCCTTACCAGCCATGCACAGTGAGGCAGGCACCAGGGGGTGCCCGCCACAGGCTGCTCGATTTTCCCCAGCCACCCCTTTCTTCAATAGGGGCCTATGTATTCAGTCGGAACAAAGGCTCCCATTGAAGTCAATGGGAGTCCAACCAAATCGTATCTGGAAGCATCCGTATGCATTGTACTCGGTCGGTTGGACTCTCCCGATCAGATTTGGTCGGAAACCATTCTTAAACTCATTCGGTTGGTAAGCTTTCCAAAGCTGCTTCAGAATTGGGCCCATAGTGTCAAACCTCACCCTTAGGTTCTTCACAACCATCACCGGTGGATGTAGAGGAAGCTCTGTTCCAGGCTCCCGCACTGGTGTTCTGTGCAGCTAGAAAAAACATTACACATTTGATTTTAGATGCCAGATAGGCCTCCCCCATTATTTTCATTTTAGTCAAATACAACCACAATAAGTAACTACAGTGCAATTACAGTATCTTCTATCAAACTCAAAATATCATGTTGAGCAATTTGTTGGTTGGCAATGTTTGAAAAGCCAGGAAATCAAGCCAACTAAAAACGTTTTGTAATGGAGGGGCAGAACTATGATGAATCTGAGTCAATGAAACGGAATGAAGGGGTGAAATAATTGATCAATGAAGGTCATATGGTCTTGGTTGGCAAATGCAATGAGGCCATCCCCATACTTCGAGCCATGCTGCACTGTCATCACCTGCTGATATACTATAATAGTAATACATATTCAACATTGGGTGGTCCACCATGGCCACTCTCTTATTTTACTGGTTGAGTATGAGCAAGAAAAAGAGAGCCTTCTCAACAAACATGCATACAATACCTCACTTGGGCATGCAATCCTCACAGTAGAGTAGTAGTACCTGACCTAAAATGGGTTCCTTGAGTTTTACAGTACCACCAGTCCATAAGATATATGAGGCGAGAGGGAAAGCTTGCTGACAAAGCAGAAGAAAGGAAGCTACAGACTAGTACAGGCAGTTTGATGTCAAGTACAGTAATTTTAACTATAGAAAATAAGTAAATAGGATAATGTATTCATAAGAAGAATGTAGGAAACAAAGAAATAGAACGAAGAGGAGTTGGACATAAATTCGGATACAGGCACAGCAAAAAGGAAAAGTAATTCTAAATGTGCAGTGGTAAAAGTTAGGGACAAAAATAAATATTAACAACAAGAGGACTCGGGCCAACAGAGCCATTTGCCGAGGCAGATGTGGAGGCAGTGGCACCTCCAGCTCCCTCCCACTCCTCACTGGATCCCTCCGGCCCATCCCTCTTCTTGTCCATGGATGCTAATGTAAGAAATACAAAAAATAAGATTAGTGGAACAGTTAATAATAATCTCCACAAAAATATTCTGACAGGAAAAGGCAAACACAGTAACATTAAACCTTTCTAAATCAGATTTCCTATAGTACTACTAGTATCGTGGACCTATTCCTAATTTCCTAAACCTAATCCTATTCTAAATTTCTTAAACTACATTTTGGAACTACTAATAAATTGTAACAAATTATCTTTGCTTCTCATATCATTCTCAATCTCTCAGTCTCAAGCTTTCCCCCTTTGACGGGCCAACTCAGTCTGCATTTCTTTTCAATGCATGCGTACTACACGTCACTGGGAAATTGCTTGGGGTTGGGACTGTACGAGCTACAAAAAATAAAGGCACAGAGAAGTGAGAGAATGCACTAACTCATGAATACTAATAACTACCACTATCTTAGTGACAGGACACAGGAGTCTCTGCATGACTTCTTAAATAAACAGCCCAAGCGAGCGCCAGCAAGTATGATTAGGTAGCACAGCTGAGCGCCTGTCTACTCTATGATCACATAATATTTGTAACATAAGCTTACCTGAGTGTGAGAAACATGCTTGCTATTTGGGAAAAAAATATTAGCATAGATAGAACACAACAAATAAATAATTATTACTCACCAAGTCCCACAACCTCCAGACCCCGCAGGTCGAGCAGGTCCTGGCTCCTATTCAGGATGTCAGCTAGCACAGCCACCTTCACCTCTGAGAATATCGAACGGGGCTACAGCCCTTCATTGTGTGGCCGACCTTGTAGGTGGCTGTGGGTCGTGCATGTTTTGAGGGGGGCTGGCGCTGCCGCTCCCCTGCTCTGCCATGGCCCTGGGTGGGGGAAGCAAAGAAAGTAGAAACAGGAATGAAAAAGAAAGAAGGAAGGAAATAAGAAAGTAAAGTGGAAAATAAAAAAAGGACAAAAGTCACGCAAAAACACTATTTTTTTAGAAAAAACATAAAATACAAAAGCACAAAGACACAGGTTAAGGTAATAAAATGAGAGGTAGATACGTTTTAGAAGGGTAGGATTATATAGATTAAGAGGGATTCAAAAAGTAGGCCCAGCACCATAAACAGAGCAAAAACAATATGGCAGCACCCATGCGAACCGCATAGTGCTGTTCATGCATGATTTTCAGTGTGATAAGGCACTGTCTGTTGTGTTTAGCACGTGAACGGGTGCAGCGAGCAACTCTACACACTCGCGAAACTCTGCGTAGTGCTGCAGAATTTTTTACCATTTTCCGGGCCTAGGGTGCGCCATCAGTGTACCAAAGGCAAGCCTGTCTGCACCTAGACCATGCCGAGCACCAGGAATCCTGGTACCTCCACCTCACACAGCTACACCACTGCAGATGCATCAACAACAACAACTGCTGCCACACATCTTCACGCACCACCAGAGTCCTGCTTCATCTGCAACACAAAGCAAACAACAATGTAGGAGACACCGCAAACATGACTGCATCCACCATGGCACAGCTCCAGTGGATTCTACTCAATGCACAATCACTCAGAAAACATGCCACGGAGATCTGGGACATGATCTCATCCTTCACCCCAGAAGTCATCTTCATCACAGAGACCTGGCTGAACCTCACCTCCACGCCCAACACTACATTGCCACGCCCAAAGGCTATAAGATAACACACAGGAACCAAACGAACAAACACGGAGGTGGAATTGCCATCATCTACAAGGACACCATTCACTGCACAACCTCCTCTGACGACTCAACTCCAATAATGGAGCATCTCAATTTCTAACTTTAGACAGACAGAAAAAGCACCATCAGAGGCACCCTCGTCTACAGACCACCAGGACCTCACCCCAGCTTCTGCATCGCCAGCCCTGGCCTCATCTCCATGATCATCATTGGCAGTGAGCATTACATCTTCTAGGGAATCTTAACTTCCAACTCGACAAGCCCAATGACACCAACACAACTGACCACCTGGAAAGCATGAGCCACATCGGCCTCAAGCAAATTGGCACTGACCCTACCCACATTGCAGGGCACACGCTCTACCCCATTTTCACATCCAGTGACAGAGTCAAATACAACCGCGTCTCACAGCTCACCTGGACTGACCACTACAGCGTCCACTTCACCATCTTAGGACCTACCAACACTGGTACCATGCTCCCCCAGCTCCGCACGCAGAAATTGGAAAAAGATATCAGAAGACCAGTTGAACAATGCTCTCAACTATCACCTCCCAGTCACAACATCCAACCCAGAACAGGCTGCAGAGAACTTCTTCCAGTGGATCACAGAATACGCTGATGCAATCGCCCCTGCCAAGCTAGTCAAATCCAAAGGACCTGCCAGAAGGGCCAGCTGGTTCACTACAGAGCTGATATCCACCAAATGCAACTGCCAGCAACTAGAAAGGAAATGGCGCACCAGCAAAGAGACAAGAGACCACACCACCTTCAAGACAGCACTCAATTAGTACCACTGTCTCCTGAAAGAAAAAAAGAAGAACACCCTAGCAGACCACATAGAAGCCAGCACAAACAAAGAGCTTTTCACCATCGTGAAGGAGTTCTCCAACCCCACAGCCGCAGAGAATGACATCATACCCTTCCAAGAACTGTGTGACACCCTGGTGGACATCGTCCACTGAGATCTTGTCACTGACAAGATCTCAGTCACCTATGGAAACTTCAAACCCCAACCACCCACCGGTGACAGCATCCGCCTGCTCACACCCACATTTACAAACCCCAAACACCTGCTCACCCATTGGGACCCTCTCACAACTCAAGTCGCAATCTCCATTGTGAGCTCCGTCAACTCGGGAGCTCCAACGGACCCCTGTCCCCAGCATATTATCAACCTCAGGAACAAAACAATTAGGGACGAGCTCAAAAAAGTCCTGAATACCTCCTTTACATTGCCCTCCTTCGCTGAGGACTGGAAACATGCTGAAGTAAGGCCCCTACTGAAGAAACCATCCATGGACCCCGCAGAACCAAAGAACTACCGGCTCATCTCCCTATTCCCCTTTCCAGCAAAGGTTCTTGATAAGGCAATGAACCAGCAGCTCACCGAACCCCTGGAACACAACAAACTCCTGGACCCTTCTCAATCAATATTCTGAGCCAACCACAGCACCGAGACAGTCCTGATCACAGGCATCAATGAAATCATGGTCCTCCTGAATCACTGCGAAATGGCAGCCCTTATCCTCCTCGAACTGTCAGCTGCCTTCAACACCATCTTGCATCACATCTTGATCAACAGACTCCACCACATCGGAATCCAGGGAGACGCCCTCAAATGGATCACCGTATACCTCACCCGAAGAACCGAGAGAATCCATCTCCCACCCTTCACCTTGGAACCCAAGAAGATCATCTGCTGTGTCTCCCAAGGGTCATTGCTCAGCACCACCCTCATCAACACCGATGACAGAAAGCTCATCCTCTAGCTGTTCCCCTCAACCACCAAAGCCAGCTTCCACAGATGTATGATGAATGTCACCGATTTGATGAAGGACAACTGTCTCAAGCTCAACTCTGACAAGACGGAAGACTTTATCTTTGGGAGCAACACCTCGCCATGGAACGACACATGGTGGCCTGCTGAGCTCTGCCGATTCCCCACCCCAGCAGACCATGCCTTCAACCTCAGAATCATCTTTGACAGCAAGCTAACTATGAAGAAACAAGTAAACGCAGTCTCATCTGCCTGCTTCCACACCCTACGCATGCTCCGTAAGATTTTCAAGTGGCTCCCAGTCAACACTAGAAGGACTGTCACATAGGCCCTCAGCACCAGAAGGCTGAACTACGGGAACACACTCTACATAGGAATCCCCACCTGCCTCCTGAAGAATCTAGAGACAATACAAAACTCAGTGGGGAGACTCATCCTTGACCTCCCCAGGTGGACCCACATCACACTGTTCCTTAAGAAGCTACCCTGGCTCCCGATTCAGGAGAGATGCCAATTCAAGATGCTGACCCATGCATATAAAGCCCTGCACAATGAAGAACCAGCATACATCAACAAACGCATGACCTTCCACCAACCGACCAGACACCTATGATCTGCCTCCTACTTCCTCGCAGACTCCCCCATGATCCACCGAGGCAAAATCAGAAGACACTCCTTCTCACACCTGATGGCCAAAGCTTGGAAGGACCTTCCCCTGCACCTGAGGACCACCTCATCACTCTGGGAATTCAGGAAAGAATTCAAGACCTGGCTGTTTGAATGAGCAGTTCACCACAAAGCATCTAAAACTGCAAGCAACTGAGATGGGCACAGGTGATTTGTTGCACTTTGATTGATTGAGTGATTGCTGGAAGGCATCCTCCTGCAGAACAAATTCTCTGTTCCATCCAGCACATTCTGGCACCACAGTCCAGACTAATCATACCAAGAATCACAACAGAATGAATCATATAGGGCAGTTTTTAATCACAGTGTCACTTGTATTTTATAATATTATATAAACGCTATATAGGCGCCTAGTAACCTTTATTCACTCAGCCGATCACCTTCTTAACACCTCCAGGAGTTATATCCCATCAATATCTGTTCACATGCTAATTTTAGGCAGTTTGGGAAATAATACCCTTAATTTAATCCATTGGGTAATGCAAAATGGCCTCACCAAGTATGGGATATTCAGTACTTTATCCCACCTTGCTCATGGGTGACGGGGCTGCCAGTGTGCATCACATGCCACAGCCCCCATGCTGATGCCAGCACGTCTCATGCAGAACCTCCCCCTCTCTAGGTGGAGAGAACATCCACAGTCCTTCGGCTGCACCAATGAACAGGTACAGAGTGGAGCCCTCTGTTAGTGGACCAAGTTGAGCATGGGCTCCTGCAATAGCTGCGGGCATGCTCCACTGCACCTCACTAGCTCCACTGCCCCTCATCATGTTCAGGGCCAGCCAGCACTACCCTACAAGACTCAGAAGTCAGGGCCTAGCCCAGGAAGGCTGCACCGAGCATCGACAGGACCTCACATTGCCGAGCACTCCAGCATACTCAGTCCTTGCAGATGAACCTTCTCTTCACCCACCATTGCAGGAAACCTCCTACTACACATGAAGTATGTGAGTGATCTTGAACTTGAATTTTGCCAGTGCGGGAGGTCCCTGATTTGACCTCAGAGCAGTGCGAATCACTCATTCACCTTCCTGACCACCACACACGTGCTAACTTCATATATCTGAAACTTTGCTTGATTTTCATCAATGATGTTTGACTTGAGAATTTTTGGTGAGCTCTCATTTTGCATGATTACAGGCTTTGTTTTTTTTTTTTTTATTCAAAGATGTTTTTATTAGAGTTTTGTACAAACAATAAATTACAGCTGAAAAACATATAGAAATTCAATCCATGGGAGGGTACCAACATACTGTATGGATACAACAGTATATCATACGATGAGTGAATCTCATATCACAACGAAGGGTAGGTGTAATTATATATATGTGTGGGATGATGAAGTGGAATGAACTGTTGTTTGTATGGTGAGGGAGTGAAACTGTTTAGTGAGGGAAGAGTGTGGGGTACACTGGTTAGCAGCGAGATGGGTGGAGAGTGATAAAATAAAGAGGAGGAAAGAGAAGAGAGGAAGAGAAGAGAAAGGCTAGATTTAGAATAGGGAAAGTGTGTGCAGAGGAGCAAATGGGAAGGTAGTGGTCGGGATGGTGAGATGGGCGTGGGGTTAAGGGAGGAAGGGAGAATGAGATTGTCAACTCCTACTACTTTAGGTACATATTTGAGATACAACTATCTAATTTGAGCCTGACTTTGCTACTTTTCATTGATGGTGTACTTAAGTATGTATTTAGTGAGTTAATTGCACCTCTATTAAACTGAACCCATTCCCATCAGGTATGGGAGGAGAGTTTTGATAAGTCATTCCACTCGGAGAGGATGACTTTGAGGCTGATTGAGATCAGGATGTCCCATAAAACGAGGTCTTTACTGTTCAGGGCATATTTAAGTTGGGGGGGGTGTATTCCTAATGTAAAGGAGGCTGGGTTAGGAGTCCAGTTTATGTGAAGAATTTGTGAAATGTTAATACTAATTTTGAACCAGAATTGCTTAGCGAAAGCACACAAGTCACCTGCTACTTTCTCACAGCTCCAGCAGATGTCAGAGGATCGAAGACATAGTAACCAGGGTCCAGTGGCCATATAAGCAATCCAGTACTGACACTGCGCTAGTGATGAGGTGATTATGTTAGAGGTAAGGCACTATAGCAAAATAGCAGAATAGCAGAATGTTCAAGTTAAACGCAGAATACGCGCAACCGTTAGCAGTGCGACTGGTAGTGGGGCGACGAGCAGCCCCACATGAACATGATGTTAACTAAGTGCTGTGTGGGCAAGGCACTTTTCCAGTGCGCACGCATTCTTGGAGTACGAGGAAAAAAGAAAGATAACTTTTGGTTAAACAGGAGTGCATCCAACATCCATATCTTCATAATAATTATTTTTGCCCTCAAAAATGGATAGCAGCCGTCAGTAGAAATGGGTAGAAGATGAAGAATTTCAAACAATAATGCAATAGTGTATTTTTCCACGCGTATGGTGTAACATCTTGGTTCGTCAAGCAAGTCGGTGTTTAAAGAGCAACAGAAAGGAACTTTATAATCATTTACAATTTGATAATTGATGTTTTAGTTGTTAACAGTGGTCACATTTTTATAAAGCAGTAAATTCAGTGATATACTGTTAACACGCAAATGATTATTTTTTATTATGTGCTTTGACAAACGTACTGGATTATGGGAAACGTAGTTTTTTCTATTTTAGAGCATGTGTGGGAGGGAAAGGCTGAACAGCTGGTTAATTAGGCAATACTAATGAGGGAGGGGCTCGTGTGTTTGCATGTCGTTAAAAACGGGGTGGAAGGTATGTGTGATGAATCACGTTGTGTTGCTGAGAGAAGGATTGACCGGTTTTAGCCGCTAAGGCAGGTACGTGCAGTTAAGTGAGGATATTTTTAAGCAGCAGTTTGAACAGCGCGCCAGAAAGTTGGTCCAAATTGTGGCAAAAGTATTAAAACAAGCAATAGCGTGCGCTGTTAGGCGTAAAAGTAAAAAGTTAGAACAGAGCGCGGTACAGGGCGGATGGGAGGATGGTCGAATGTTGACAAATGAGGAGAGTAGTGCAGATAGGAGTTCAAAAGTGGCACGTGAGAAAAGAGAGACGTTTGTAACTTAGCGGTATGAATCGTAACTGAGTAAGAGGGTGATACAGGTAGTTAGAAAGACGGAGAGATGTGAAGGCTGGTGAATGCAATGGGTTGTTGAGTGCGTGTAGTGATAGGGATGGTCAAGACAGGAGAGCACAGAGTCATTTTGCAACGGTAACGGTTAGGTAATGAAGGGGTGGGTGACCGTTGGAGCTGTTGATGTAGAGCACTATTAATAGAGTAATATGCTTAGGAGCGTTAGGCACACAAAATTGAGTATTGCACTGTGAATATTGATCATGCAAAGATGTATTAGAATATCAATTGAAAAGTACATACTGTATATTAATGAACAACAAGATAATGGGAAATGTTTTATTATTTACAGTTACCCCTGAAGAAGGGCTCTGGTAGCCTGAAATGCATTGGGTTTTTAATAAATACTGTCTTGGACGAATTTGCATCAGTTCGTGTTTTTGTAAGAGGCCCGGAGGGCACAACTTAAACATGGGAAACCTTGGAAATGGCACATTATTCCTACGTGTGGAATGGATGGGAATAAGAAAGTGGAAGAAAGTAAAAAGAGTAAAAAAGAATAAAATATGGAATATTTGGAAAACTATGAGCAAAATAGCAGAATGTTCAAGTTAAACGCAGAATACGCGCAACCGTTAGCAGTGCGACTGGTAGTGGGGCGACGAGCAGCCCCGCATGAACATGATGTTAACTAAGTGCAGTGTGGACAAGGCACTTTTCCAGTGCGCACGCATTCTTGGAGTACGAGGAAAAAAGAAAGATAACTTTTGGTTAAACAGGAGTGCATCCAACATCCATATCTTCATAATAATTATTTTTGCCCTCAAAAATGGATAGCACCCGTCAGTAGAAATGGGTAGAAGATGAAGAATTTCAAACAATAATGCAATAGTGTATTTTTCCACACGTATGGTGTAACATCTTGGTTCGTCAAGCAAGTCGGTCTTTAAAGAGCAACAGAAAGGAACTTTATAAACATTTACAATTTGATAATTGATGTTTTAGTTGTTAACAGTGGTCACATTTTTATAAAGCAGTACATTCAGTGATATACTGTTAACACGCAAATGATTATTTTTTATTATGTGCTTTGACAAACGTACTGGATTATGGGAAACGTAGTTTTTTCTATTTTAGAGCATGTGTGGGAGGAAAAGGCTGAACATCTGGTTAATTAGGCAATACTAATGAGGGATGGGCTCGGGTGTTTGCATGTCGTTAAAATCGGGGTGGAAGGTATGTGTGATGAATCACGTTGTGTTGCTGAGAGAAGGATTGACCGGTTTTAGCTGCTAAGGCAGGTACGTGCAGTTTAGTGAGGATATTTTTAAGCAGCAGTTTGAACAGCGCGTCAGTAAGTTGGTCCAAATTGTGGCAAAAGTATTAAAACAAGCGACAGCGTGCGCTGTTAGGCGTAAAAGTAAAAAGTTAGAACAGAGCGCAGTACAGGGCGGATGGGAGGATGGTCGAATGTTGACAAATGAGGAGAGTAGTGCAGATAGGAGTTCAAAAGTGGCGCATGAGAAAAGAGAGACGTTTGTAATCTTAGCGGTATGAATGGTAACTGAGTAAGAGGGTGATACAGGTAGTTAGAAAGACGGAGAGATGTGAAGGCTGGTGAATGCAATGGGTTGTTGAGTGCGTGTAGTGATAGGGATGGTCAAGACAGAAGAGCACAGAGTCATTTTGCAACGATAACGGTTAGGTAATGAAGGGGTGGGTGACCGTTGGAGCTGTTGATGTAGAGCACTATTAATAGAGTAATATGCTTAGGAGCGTTAGGCACACAAAATTGAGTATTGCACTGTGAATATTGATCATGTAAAGATGTATTAGAATATCAATTGAAAAGTACATACTGTATATTAATGAACAACAAGATAATGGGAAATGTTTTATTGTTATTTACAGTCACCCCTGAAGAAGGGCTCTGGTAGCCTGAAATGCATTGGGTTTTTAATAAATACTGTCTTGGACGAATTTGCATCAGTTTGTGTTTTTGTAAGAGGCCCGGAGGGCACAACTTAAACATGGGAAACCTTGGAAATGGCACATTATTCCTACGTGTGGAATGAATGGGAATAAGAAAGTGGAAGAAAGTAAAAAGAGTAAAAAAGAATAAAATATGGAATATTTGGAAAACTATGAGCAAAATAGCAGAATGTTCAAGTTAAACGCAGAATACGCGCAACCGTTAGCAGTGCGACTGGTAGTGGGGCGACGAGCAGCCCCACATGAACATGATGTTAACTAAGTGCTGTGTGGGCAAGGCACTTTTCCAGTGCGCACGCATTCTTGGAGTACGAGGAAAAAGAAAGATAACTTTTGGTTAAACAGGAGTGCATCCAACATCCATATCTTCATAATAATTATTTTTGCCCTCAAAAATGGATAGCACCCGTCAGTAGAAATGGGTAGAAGATGAAGAATTTCAAACAATAATGCAGTAGTGTATTTTTCCACGCGTATGGTGTAACATCTTGGTTTGTTAAGCAAGTCGGTGTTTAAAGAGCAACAGAAAGGAACTTTATAAACATTTACAATTTGATAATTGATGTTTTAGTTGTTAACAGTGGTCACATTTTTATAAAGCAGTAAATTCAGTGATATACTGTTAACACGCGAATGATTATTTTTTATTATGTGCTTTGACAAACGTACTGGATTATGGGAAACGTAGTTTTTTCTATTTTAGAGCATGTGTGGGATGGAAAGGCTGAACAGCTGGTTAATTAGGCAATACTAATGAGGGAGGGGCTCGGGTGTTTGCATGTCGTTAAAAACGGGGTGGAAGGTATGTGTGATGAATCACGTTGTGTTGCTGAGAGAAGGATTGACCGGTTTTAGCCGCTAAGGCAGGTACGTGCAGTTTAGTGAGGATATTTTTAAGCAGCAGTTTGAACAGCGCGTCAGTAAGTTGGTCCAAATTGTGGCAAAAGTATTAAAACAAGCGATAGCGTGCGCTGTTAGGCGTAAAAGTAAAAAGTTAGAACTGAGCACGGTACAGGGCGGATGGGAGGATGGTCGAATGTTGACAAATGAGGAGAGTAGTGCAGATAGGAGTTCAAAAGTGGCACGTGAGAAAAAAGAGACGTTTGTAAACTTAGCGGTATGAATGGTAACTCAGTAAGAGGGTGATACAGGTAGTTAGAAAGACGGAGAGATGTGAAGGCTGGTGAATGCAATGGGTTGTTGAGTGCGTGTAGTGATAGGGATGGTCAAGACAGAAGAGCACAGAGTCATTTTGCAACGATAACGGTTAGGTAATGAAGGGGTGGGTGACCGTTGGAGCTGTTGATGTAGAGCACTATTAATAGAGTAATATGCTTAGGAGCGTTAGGCACTCAAAATTGAGTATTGCACTGTGATAATTGATCATGTAAAGATGTATTCGAATATCAATTGAAAAGTACATACTGTATATTAATGAACAACAAGATAATGGGAAATGTTTTATTGTTATTTACAGTCACCCCTGAAGAAGGGCTCTGGTAGCCTGAAATGCATTGGGTTTTTAATAAATACTGTCTTGGACGAATTTGCATCAGTTCGTGTTTTTGTAAGAGGCCCGGAGGGCACAACTTAAACATGGGAAACCTTGGAAATGGCACATTATTCCTACGTGTGGAATGAATGGGAATAAGAAAGTGGAAGAAAGTAAAAAGAGTAAAAAAGAATAAAATATGGAATATTTGGAAAACTATGAGCAAAATAGCAGAATGTTCAAGTTAAACGCAGAATACGCGCAACCGTTAGCAGTGCGACTGGTAGTGGGGCGACGAGCAGCCCCACATGAACAAGAGGTAAGGCACTCCCATATAGACAGCCAGTCTAGCATCTCCTCCTGGGAGCAGTTTGAGTTGAAGAGTAAGGATGATTTGGTTAGAGCGGTTTTTGAAGGGGAGAGGAGAGAGTATAGTTTGGATGCTAGGTGTCCACCTTTGGTATGTGGTTGTAGTGTGTAGGGTAGATCTGGAGGATTTGGGGATTTGTGCATGCTATGAGTGTCTTACTCTTTGAGAAGTGAAAAAATTCTTGGTTGATTAAGTCGAAATAAGCTTAGAGTTGTGAGAAAGGTATAAGCATGGTATGAGTACTGCATTCTCCTACTGAGAGTATGTCTATTTATGCCCATTCCTCTATAAACATGGTTTTTCCTTCTAATTTCAGATTTTTATTGTGCCATATGGAGGCTAAGTGTGAGTATCACATTTTATTAGAGAGTTTGTTATCGATTTTATGCAGGGTTTGTACTATGCTTGATAGGATGGTTGCAGAGTGGTCCGTTTTTATTTTCTTAATAGCTATATGAGATATAAGCAAGTGTGGTTTAACAAGTTTTTTCAATAGAGAGCCACGAAGGGAAGGGGTTGATAGAAGGTAGGAGCCAGTGGCTTCCCTGTTACACTAGGAAAGTGTATTGATATCTCCTATAGTCTGGTAGGTTTAGGTCACCATGTTTTTTAGGTAGCCTTAGTTTTTTCAGAGCAATTCTAGATTTTTTGGAACACCTTAAGAACTCCATGAGCATCCCATTTATTTTCACTAAGAAGGTGTCTGAGAAGGTGTATGGGGTACATACTGATTAAAAAACGAATAAGGGGAGTTATCTCGTTTTGATGGATTCTATTCTTCCCCACCACATATTGAATTTGGAGGATCATTTACCTAAACTGTCCTTAATTTTTGTTGAGGTCAGTGGAATCTTTGAGGTTTTGTACATTCAGCAATCGTTTAACACCAGTATTTGTATTCCTTTCCTTTCTGGCCTTAAAATCTAGTGCATCTTTAATTTCTTGCCTAGTAACTGTTCACAAAATGTGTGCACTGCTTCCCAGACTTTACTTTCCAGAAACCTGTTGGTGTGCTGTCTTGAAATTTTTTAAGAGCAAATTACACTGACCTTTGAGAAATGGTCAAAAGTTTTTTTGTCCTTTTTAGGTAGCTGGGAATGAAGAGCTTTCCACCTTGTTCCACCGCTGCCGGCCTAGGACCTTGTGGGCATGCAGGCAACGCATCTTGGTAAGCATTACTGAGCATTCTCATATCATCACTGGGTCATATATGGCTTCTATATCCAACCTGAGCTCAATTGCTATTGGTCTTAAATCACACCTAGGTCCTGATCTACCATGACCTGTTGACCATGGCTGGCGACTAATGCTTTTTGCCACTATTATTATTTAAAATGTAAAAAAATATTATCATTGTATTCATTAAAATGATCCCTATTTTCTAATTCAGTTTGGGATTTTTAATGTATTGTGGGTTTACTTTATTACTGTTTTGGTACAGCATAAATACTAATCACATTGCCCTATATTAAGCCTGTCTGCTCTGTGTCATAGATACCAGGGGTTTGAGTTCAGGCTAATTTAGTGATGTTGAGGGTTCACCCTGCCAAGGATTGTGTTGCAAAGTCATCCTGTGCCCTGGGCATCCCCAACCCTTTTGCTGACTCGTACCGGTGGTAACTTACTTTGACTGACCCTAGGCTCTGACTGACCAGGTCCAGGGCCAGGGCCAGCGGTATGCTGAAAAGGCATGTAGAATACAGTGACAACACCTACATACACTAGGGTACACTAAGGGTTAGAGTACCCCAATGATTGGCAAGACCTCCCCTATAACGCCCTAGTACATAATAGGGCAGGGGGATAGACTCTACCTTTAAGTCCCTAGTATATAATAGGGCATGGCTGTTTAGAGGCCAGCAGCCCTTTCTGCACTTGCATGTGTGTACTTCTGAAGCCTGAGGTCAGTTTAAAAGCAGCCTAGTGTTGAAGGACTGCTTTTAAAGTACACATTGTGCCCAAACGTGATTTTGGTGTTTGGGGCACTTACAAATTGACAAACTACAATGTTTGGGCACATTAGATACCCCCAGAGTCTCCCCTAGGTGTCCCAGGGGTAGGTGCCAGGAATTTTTTAAGGAGGACCCTTATAAAATGAGTTATAGATGCCTTGGGTTAAGTGAAATTGCACATTTCACTCCCAACATTGTGATAAACTGCTTCCCCAAATCGACTTTTGTGCTAGGAGTGAGAATCTGCAATATTTGTACATATTCAGAAGCCCTAAAGTCTCCCCTAGGTATTCCAGGGGTGTGGAGTCCTGTAGATATAAGCCCTGTTGGAAAAATGGCCCAATCCATTTTTCCCATTGCAAGTTTCCAGCCACATAGGTTAACATGGCAAGAAGTTATTAAATAATAACTAACGTCATGGAGGTGATAAAAATATAATTCAAGCACTTCCTAGAATGGTATTGAAAATCCAACAATATGGTATTGTTGAATTTATCCTAAAATGTACAGACAAGAAGTTATAAGACTTTCATGTCTGCAAGCTAAAATTCAGGCTTCTAGTGGTCTGTCCTGATTGGCCAGAGTTAAGTGGATTAGTCAGGCTTCTTTGATGAGGTGATAAGTAGCCCCTGGGGTTATAAAGCCCTTCTGGGAGGGCATGGTGCTGTGACATAGGAATGCCAGAGCAGGGGGATGGGTCATAAACAATATTCTTCAATAGAAGGAGGAGACAGGCAGGAGAGGCCAGTTTCATTTACACCTCTACTCTTTGACCTAGCCAGATGGTAGGATTAAGGAATGAATGAGCAGATGCAAGGGGGGAGAGTCTATGGAGATTAAACATCCTGTGGGTGTGTTTAGCCAGTCTTCTCTCTCTGCTGGAAAATCAGCCATTATACATTTTGGAGAAAGGGTGCTCTCTGGGATAAGATAGTGCCACACTTTGGAGGATGTGGTCATACCCTGGGGTGTTGCCCTGCACCTCATTGGACAGTAGTGCCCTCCTGCTTGACCCAGAGAACTTGGAATAAATATCTGAGAGGGGCAGAGTCTCTCATATCTGCTGCTTGAAACTTAAGGAAGAAGGGCTCATGCTGAGAAGTTTGATTTGCACCAACCAGGCCCTTCACTCTAACTGACTGCGCCTGCAGCACAATCTGGAACTACAACCCTGTGTTTCAAACCTGCTTCAAAAGGCCTAAAGAGTGGACTCCCTGCAAGCTACAGGTTAACCGAGCTCATCTGGAACATCACCACCAAGAATTCTCAGCCTGGGGTACTGCCATTGGGTTTGTAAGGGTTTTGTCCAAATGGATTGTGGGAATTGAAGTCCCAAACTTTCAATGAGTATCTTGGAGATTCCAGACTCGGAGTAAGTTTTGGACACCTTGGGACCCTCAAAGGAACATCAGGAAGAAGTTTGGAACAATTGTGGAAAAAAGTTCCATAAGTGGACCGACTCAACCTAGCCAGCCAAGCCGGCGACCCTCAACCTCGAGCCGGCCTGCCATCCTGGTCCTACTGAAAAGCTCTGGCTGTCCAACTCCCAGAGAATGACCAGGAGTAAGCTGAAACCCAAACCAGCAAACCCTCACCGAATCCGGCCTGGTGAAGAACAACAAGGCACCCCAGAAGAAAAAGCTCTGTAAATGTTTCTTAGTCCGAACGTAGGAGAGGTGACCAGGACCAACAGCGAGAGTCAAGCCACCCACCTTCAACCGCGAGCCGGCCTGGATCCCTGGTTCATCCCGCTGGAAAGCTCCAGAAGTCAGACTTTCACAAGTTTGACCGGGAGCTTGTCGCAAGGCAAGGAGGTGAACCCTCACCAAATCCAGACTGGCTGAGAGCTTCGAGGGACCCCGGGAAGAAAAGCTCTAGAAAAGTTTCTAAGTCCGAAGGTTTAAACTTTGACCGAGACCTACCCCGAGGGGTAGCCCTGCAGGGCTCCATCGCAGTCGGCCTGAAACTATGACTTTGGCCCAGTCTAACAAACCAGATGTCCCAATAGGTGCTATAAATTTCAAAGTGCTATATAGTGCTAAATCGTTAGAAATTCATATCTCCGGTTCCCTACATTGGCTTTTTTTGTTTTGGTGTCACTTTAAAGATATAAATATTTCCTATTTTTATAAATTGGTGCTGGATTTTTATTGTGTGTTGTGTCTTAATTATTTACTGAATTGGTGTTTTTAAATGCTTTAAATAGCTGTCTTTGAAGTTAAGCTTGCCTGCTCGCAGCCAAGCTACCAAGGGTTGAGCATGGGAATAATCATCTAAGACCTGTACTGAGCCCTAGATTGTGGTAGTAGTCTTATTGCCAGTGCTAGATATAGATCTACTACTACTATTAACTCACTTTTCAACAGATTGTGATTATAACTCAAGGTAGGTAGTCACCCCCCTGAGTAATAACCCACATTCTTAAACATGTGACCTGTCTTTCTATCACTTGCTTCTCAAATTGCCACTCTCTCTCCTTTCCTCGCTATACGCTCTGCCTGTCTATCTTTATCTCTCTCTCTCTCTGATTCCGCCTCTTTCTAATTCACATCTATGGGGTCGATTCCGATGTCAGTCAGAAGGGCTCCAAATCCGATTCGGGTTTGCCGAATCCGATCCGGAGCCCTTGTTTCTGAGCGACTCGTTCCCAGTTCCGAACGACCAAGTACGATGCCTGAAAACCGTTAGGGCTTACCGAATCGGTTCCGAAAGGCATTCAGACAGGTCGAGCCTCTCTGGAGCCGATTCGTACAGCTCTATGGACTCGGTTTCTGAACGAGTATGATGACCGATTCAAACAACCTTTCCAAATCGGTTTGGGGGCCCGTAGCAGGCCCCCTTTCCCCCGGGGCCCTCAGAATCAGGCCCGTGGGGGTACCCATGGGTCCTCCCTTTCCAACCATGCACAGTGTGGTAGGCACCATGAGGTGCCTGCCACAGGGTGCAAGGTTTTCCCACCCACCAATTTCTTCAATGGGAGCCTGTGTTCACGTCCGACCGAATCGCATACGGATGCATACGGATGCATCGCACTCGTTCGGTCGGACTCCCCCAATCCGAGTCATACGGAAAGCATTCCTAAACCGATTCGGTGTGTATGCTTTCCGAACGAGATTGGAATCGGGCCCTATATCTGCAAAAACTCTCTCTCTACTTTACCATTCAATGTACCCCACACATCTGTCTCTCTGTACATGGGCTTTTCCCTATCTTAAGCTATCTCTGCCTCACTCTTAAACTTTACCTATCTCTGTAACTCTCTAGGAGAGGTGTGGCACAGCACCCATGGCAGCGGACTCCAGAGCATAGGGCTCACGGTTTGATTACCAGCGCTGGAGTGTTAGAATTGAAACGTAAAATTGTCATATTACTCGTATTTTACCCAATATTAAGTTAGCATTTATATAGCTAATACATTAAAAATGCATAGTGTATGTATATGCAACTAGTAAATGCAGATGTTATGTTTATTAGGTTGACATCTGTGCCGCAATTTTGAATCTCCAATGCGCCATTTTCTATTATAATCGAAACTGTTACTTGCTCATTTACGAGAAATGGTCAGTGGTAAGTTTTGTTTCTCTAATACTGAATCTTGCTCATTAACGCATGCTTTTTCTGTTACATCGAGGCCTTCTCCCACCTGACTAGTGGGGAGGATAAGCCAGACGACCTTGGGCAGCAGATAGCTTGTACCAGGCTGTGGAATCGAAACTTATGTTCTGTACCCTCATTGTATTACGCCAGCTACCAGTGTTTTTCCATAGTAGGCGGGTCTTTGTGGGTTCCGCAACATACATAATGTAACTCTATGCTTGTTAGAGTCAGTCCCTCATCAGCCATCATAGGAGGCTGGTCAGATTGGACTCTACTGCAGTGTACTTTGTGAATAAACTAGTTTGGTTGTATTCTCTACTGCGTCATCGACTCTTCATTGCATGGAAGGCTAGAGGAGGTCGAGAGTGACCCTGGTTGGGTCGCTTCCTTCAGTTGGCACCCGAACAGGGACTCCACCAGGTGGCCCATCTCGCCCGTAGTCGGGTTGTGGGGTCGGGGTTGCGTCCAGTCGGATGGGCGGATCGGGGATCCCCATATGATAGAGCACGGTTCTCGCGGCTTCCCCGCCTGTCTGATCGGGCGGCTCCTCATATAGTGGTCACCTCGGCTGGGGTCCTGAAAAGGCAAAACCCTTGGATCTGACCGTTTGGTCTGAAGAGTCGGCAGTGGAGAATAATCTTGACCTGTGTGCACCAGGTGAGTTTATCTTGATTTGTCTTGGTAAGAGCTGCGCCGTCTTGATTTACTTGGTGGCTTTGTGGACCCTTGTGATACGGAGCATTTTTGAACGTTCTGCCAGGCTATTCGTTGAATTTGGCTTATCCTTGAAAAAGGCCTGGGGCTAGAGCCTATCTTGTCTTGGTGCAGTCTGAAGACTGTTTTTGAGAGCTTTTTTGTTTGTCTGTGTTTTTATTGTATATGTGTGTGTTATTGTTTGAGTGAATAGTGAATGTGTCTGATGCTAGGATGCCTTGTTGGAGTAAAGTTTGGTGCTTGGTCGTTTGCTCTGGCTGTGAACGCGGATAACAACTGAGCTGCCTGCTAAATACGAGTAAAGAAAACCGAAGGAAACGCCCGCTTGCAGTCCGCCGCCGATTCGTTTAAATCAAATATATGATTTACACCAACCAAGATATGTAGCAGCCAGTTGAACATTACGTGTGGCCCCGCTACACCTCAGTCAGCCAAAAATTGAACATTTTGGTGAAAGTTGAAATGGTCAAATACCAGCTGAATATTCATAGCGATTAAGCTATTCTGGTCCTGATGAGAACTCCCGAATTGGTAGGGGTTCGAAACGCGTAGACCGTTATTTTCAAGGCCAATCTTAGATGGAATCATAATTCATTTTTTGATTCATTCAGTCAACTCGACAGATGGCCTGTTGATCTATTGTTTTGTGCTTAAAATGTCTGTATTAACATTGAAAAATAATACGTTGTTTTGCATGTTTGTTTGAATGGAAAAAGGGTATGTGAGAAGTTGAGTGACTGGGGTGTAAGCAGTGGTACATATGTTGTGGATTTGTATATATATGTAAATGTTCTTGTACATTGAAATTTTGCTTTGAAAAGGCTTCTTTATAAATTGTGAAATGTTTTGTATTATGTAGGTGAAAATAATTTTTTGATAAATAGAGAAAAGAAAAAGTTTTTTGATTAAATTCAACGGAAAAAGTGGTTGTTGTGGGCATTGTTTTGTTTTCATTGTTCAAAGTTTATTGATCGGAGTAAATATGCAGCAAAATATAGAACACAGCGTGATTGCTGATAGTGCCGTGTGTAAAAAAAGGGTGGTGAGTCTTAACATCCAATTAACGCTGGTGACAGTGAATGAAAAGTTCACATGCAAAAGGTGACCAACAGGCTTAGTGAATACATTCCAATAAGAAGTGAAGTGAACGCGCATCAATAAAGTTTTAGTCAGAAAAGGCGCAATCAGGCCAGTTAAGAAGGTAAAGGGATTAATAAAGTTACCTCAATGTGGTTAACTGTGGAAAAAGTAAAATAAAGATAAAGATAAAGAATCCCAAAAGTCAAAACAAAAGCGTGGTTAGTGTTGACTCTTAGTAACTTATATACGCGGTGAATTTAATACGCGTGCGGTAAAAACATGCAAACTTACTAACAACGTGATTTCATGAGTAATCTGTTCGGCAATATATTATTCACTGTGAAGATGGCTAAACACAAGAAAAAAATGTCAGAACCACATGACCAACGTTGCTAAATCAAGTGTACCGGTGTCAAACCGACAGGGGCTTACCCGTGCAGAAATTGTTAAAGCGTGAACGGCCTTTCCCGGTGTTTAGACGAGTGTGGATAGCGGAAACCGCATCAGCTTTTAGAGAGGTGAAACCCGGAAGTGAAAAGTGATTGCTAGTAACAGTGAACTACTGTAGTGATCAAAATGGAAAAAAGACACCAAAGGTTCGTGTGGAGTGTGTTGCCTATTGACATGGGTCAATAAAGGTTGTATGGATAGTTAAAGAAAGGTACAAAGCGCTGAAAATGAATAACAATGTAGACACAAAGGGAAACAGAAAAAGTGGAGGTCACCTGGACCTATGTAAAAGTACCTAGCTTCAATGTTCACCAGAAATTATATACAAAAGAAAAGTGAAGTAAAAATGTAACGTTTCACCTTTAGAACACCCACCATCCACAGACACCAACACCTGCTCCCACGAAGAAACTGGACCAAAATCACCGACGACTAGCTCACCTCCTCACTCGGCAACTCCACCCCAACCACCACGGAAGACGACGACCCCAACACCGCAGCCCGTACTTTGCACAGATGGATCTCTGACAGCGCCAACACCATAGCCCCCCTCAAGAAGAACAACAACACACACGCCAAGAAAGCCAGATGGTTTACCACCGAACTTCGAGAGTTCAGAGGCACATACCGCCGCCTCTAATAGGCCTGGAGGAACTCCAAATCCACAGAAGCCCACAACAACTTCAGAGGCGCCACCAACGCCCACCACCTACTCATCAGAAATACAAGAAAAACAGCGATCGAAGACAGAATCTCCACACATGCACACAACAGCAAAGAACTCTTCAGCACCATTAAGGAGTTCGCCCAACCCACCATTGAGTCTACTGACATTCCTCCCTCACAAGACCTCTGCAACAAACTCAGCACCTTCTTCCACCACAAAATCAAGCACATCTACGACAACTTCGACGAAGACAACCAACACACTGAACCCTCACCAGCCACCCCGACACCCTGAAGCCAACGATTAACAGATGGACAGCCCTCACCACAGAAGACACACTGAAGATGATGAAGTCAATCCACTCCGGGGCCCCCACGGACCCCTGCCCCACCACATCTTCAACAGAGCTGCCGACACCATCGCACCCATGCTTCGCCACACCATCAACCGCTCCCTGGCAAACGCCTCCTTCCCCGATGACTGGAAACACGCCAAGATCATCTCCCTCCTGAAGAAGCCCTCGGCGGATCCCACCGACCTCAAAAACTACAGACCTATCTCCCTTCTCCCGTTCCCAGCGAAAGTCATTGAGAAAGCCATCAACAGCCAACTCGCCACCTTCATCGAAGAGCACAACATCCTCGACTCCTCCCAATCCGGCTTCAGAAAAAAAACACAGCACAGAAACCGCCCTCCTCACTGCAACAGACGACATCCGCTCCCTCCTGGACAGAGGAGAAACAGTAGCCCTCATCCTCCTCGACCTCTCAGCGGCCTTCGACACAGTCTCCCACCGTACCCTAACACGCAGACTCCACGACGCAGGGATCCGGGACAAGATCCTCGACTGGATCCACTCTTTCCTCTCTGGCAGAACGTAGCGGGTCAGACTCCCTCCTTTCCTCTCGGACCCTACACCAACCACCTGCGGAGTCCCCCAGGGGTCCTCCCTCAGCCCCACGCTCTTCAACGTCTACATGGCTCCGCTCGCCCCCATCGTCAGAACCCACAGACTCAACATTGTTTCATATGCAGACGACATCCAACTCATCCTCTCCCTATCCAACTAACCCAACGCAGCAAAACACAACTTTCAAGAAGGCATGGAAGCCGTCGCCAAATGGATGAAAAGCAGCTGCCTACAACTCAACACTGACTAAACAGAACTACTCATCATGGGCCCACACCCCGATGCCTGGAACGACACCTGGTGGCCCCCGCCGCCCTCAGAAGCCCACCCACCCCCAAGGACCGCGCACGCAACCTTGGAATAATCCTGGACTCCGAGCTCAAGATGGACCGCCAGATCAACTCCGTCGCATCCTCCTGCTACCACACCCTCCGCCTCCTATGTAAGACCTTCAAATGGATCCCCCTCGAGCACAGAAAGACCGTCACTCACACCCTTGTCACCAGCAGATTCGACTACGGCAAGGCACTCTACGCCGGAATAAACAAAAACCTCACCCGCAAACTACAAAACATCCAGAACGCTGCCGCAAGACTTGTCCTCAACCTGCCAAGACACTGCCATATCTCCCAGCACCTGCGCACACTCCACTGGCTCCCCATCGAGGCTAGAATCACCTTCAAGATTCTCACCCACGCACACAAAGCCCTCCACAACACCGGACGAGCATACCTGAACAGTCGACTCAAATTTCACACACCCCAAAGGACCCTACGATCAGCCCAGCTCTCCTACGCCGTGGTACCCTGTGCCAGAATGACCGAATCGGGAGGCCGCTCCTTCTCCTTCCTCATGGCAAGAGCCTGGAACGCCCTACCGCTCCACCTCAGACAGACAACATCACTCCCCATCTTCACGAGAAACCTCAAAACTTGGCTCTTCGACAGACCCCCTCCTTGATGGACTGGAACCTGCACCCCCCTCCCCCCCAGCACCTTGAGACCCTCACGGGTGAGTAGTCACGCTTAACAAATGCATGATTGATTGATTGATTGATTGATTGATATGTCTTATTCCGTGCTCCAAAAATCCTTAAGGTGCACTGTGCTTAGGTGTGCTTTTTCTTTTAACTTTGGAATTTGTATTTGTTTGCAATTGCAAATGCTACACAGATATAACTGAATAGGGAAAACATAGAGCTAAAGAGTAGGGGCAGGGTTAAGAAAGAGAATAGCGGACAGATGGAGAGAAAGAAAGTGAGATGGATATAAAAATAGAGAAATAGTTAATATTGAAAATGTTGGACAGCTGGCCCATCCACCCTGCCATGAGACGCGGAACTTTACCAAGTTAATTTTCAATATTACATGAAAAACATTGGGGCATATTAGCAAGGGCGTTATCCGCGCTTTAGCGGCACTTTTTGCCGCTAAAGCGGCGATATTTCTATTGCCCTATTAGCAAGCTGTCGCTAACAGCTGTTAGCGACAGCTTTATGGCGAAAGCAACCGTTTTGGTGCCGCTTTGCATGTCAGCGATATATATTGCTAATGACATGCAAAGTAGGCGTTCCCAACTAAAAGCAACTGAAAACAGTCGCAAACACAACTTCCCTCTATTAGCAATGCCCGCGAAGCGATAAAAAAAGTCGTGCTAACCGCGATTATCGCTGGAATTTAACACCTGCTAAAAACTTGACTTAACCATTCTTGTCAATGGGAGGTGGATTGTAAGGTTAAGTCGTCACCTGCCTATTAGCAAGCTTTTCATTAGCGCAGTGATTTTATCGCTGGATTACTTGCGCTATTGCTGGGTTTCGCCGCTATCGCTGGATTTTTTATCGCCTTGGAGATAAGCGTTGATAATAACTCGTTATCTCCACGATGAAATCCAGCGATAGCCGGCGATAAAAAAAACAGCGCCAAGCGCTCTTTGCGATAATTATTGCAAATCCTAGGTAATATGCCCCACAATACTTAGGGGCCGATTCCAATTCCGGCCGGAAATCTCTCCGACCGAGCCGGACCCGGAGAGAATTCCGACCGAATCGGACCCTAGCAGTCCGACCGAACGAGTACGATGCGTTCGCATGCTATCGGACTCGATTCGGTCGGACTCCCATTGAAGTCAATGGGAGCCGGTCGTACAACGCGTACGCGGGCTCCCATTGACTCAATGGGTGCGAGGCTAACAAGGGCACCCCCTACAGCGGGTACGCGTCCATGCGCATCGCGGCGTACATGCACAGGTAGGGGGGACCCATGGGTCCCCCCTGTGTGCGACTCGCGCGCCTACGCGTACAGGGGGGTCCGACGCGGACCCCCAAAGTCCGGCTCCGACAGCTCTTTCGAGCCGGACGGCGCGAGTCGGTCAGACTGCTCGCGGTGCGCATCGTACTTACCCGGCCGGGAAACGTCTCCATAGCGCGGTGCGAGTCGTGTCCGTGTGAGTCGGTCGGAGCGTGTTGAAGCCACGTACGAGTCGGTCGGCGATTTCGCGGGCGCTTGCATCGTACTCGCTCGGCTGGACCCGCGTACGATTCGGTCGGGAAACAGGGCTCCGAATCGGATCCGGTAAATCCGAATCCGGTTCGGAGCTCTACCGGCCGAGATCGGAATCGGCCCCTTAGTGATGCATGGTGTATGCTAATCGTTGTGCAACTGGTTAAAATAAAGATATACACTACTCTACTGCACTCACATTGACAAATGCTCAAAGTAAGTCGACTAAATACGCCATGGATTTCAAAGTATAAACAAAGAATTGACTAAAATGAATTGGAACATTTCCAAGGCCTATTAAGCACTCGATGACTTATAGATCTACTCACTGATCTTCAAGGGAACAACATCTCGCCTTGCACGCTATTAATTTGTTCTACTTTGCTTTTAGTTACTTTTCTAATCATACTTGGTTCTGGACCTTTGTTTCCAATCGGCATCCATATTCTGAATGGAAATCAAAAATAAATAATTCCTAAGCGGTAATCGAAGCATGGGTTTCAGACTAGTTGCAGGGCTTAGCAACATTTTGTTAAATATAAAGATGTCTCGTAGACAGGTCGTGTAGAAACAAGTAGTTAGTTTGTTCATAAGGTAACAGCTTCAGATAAAGGTAACTGGAAGTTGGTAAAATCCATGTAATGCCCCACCAGGAGCAGCCTCCCTGCTGCTCAGCCTGCACACTCCAACTGACACTCCAAACCAAACCACACCAGGCACCCATGCATTCTACGACATCATCAAACATCCAACATTCCAATCATCACCAAGCACACCAGCACTCATCCTGTCTGAGCAGCACGGAAAAGGTAATTAAAGAAGAGGAATGGCAAACAGTAGGTTATAGCACATTTTCATTGTCTAGTTCCAGTTTATTGACTCCTGAAATGCCACGAGATGAATGATTTAGATAAATTTACTGCTGGATCACTTTTAACACAAATGTTTCACAGCAGCCTTCCCTTACGCAATATTTCAAAAGACAAAATAACTTTTGTTCTTTTCTCAAATCCAGACCATTTCCGAGACAGAAAACCTCCTACTGCTATTAATTTCTCATATCTGGTCCGACATACTCCACAGAGGAGCACTTTGAAGCACCAGCTGTGTGTTTATCACAATGCATTTTTTATTTCTCCTTTGTGGTGGTGCAAAGTGCAGGTACCCAACTTGTTCTGGGTCCTTACTGCGCCTTTGGCATCCTTCTAAATGAGGGTGATTTATCTATAAAAAGGGGGTTCATAAAAAGTCTGGATGACAGAGTTATATGTGGCACAGAGGAAATTACTGATGTGAGCGAAGTCCAAGGGAAGTTATCATCACCCAGTTGGTTTTATGGTAGCGACTGATTCTGCTCCTGATTATTGCACACATTTCACCCCCAGATTCAAGCAACATGGATTCAAAGGGCTGGATGGGCGGGAAAATATGTCCACACCAACACAACTGGGGACCAAGGTCAGAGGCAGACCAAAGATAAAGAAGAAACCCTGAGTGCTGCAGATGGATTTTTGTCCTTGCCAAGACTAGACTTTGGAAAGATCTTCCAAACTATGGACATAATTTAAAGTTTGATTGAGAGGGAGAACACTGTAAATCGATGGTTCTCCTGCCCTACCAAGCCCGCTGTTCTAAAGCTTTACATAGAGTCGGGGAAGTGCAGGGTTTGCTCAAAGAGTCTCTATAAGTTCAGTTGCAATAAACCCCTAACCTGGAACACTATCCTGTACAGGGCTGCCGGGTCACAGTAGCACTTGCCTTGCTGTATTTATAGCAGGACAATCTCCACTTGTTGTCCTTACCTGGAAATGACATGCAAGAAGATAGGCTGCATATCAAGGTCATTGTGTTTTTTGTTATCTGAAGATGAATTCTTGCTCTGGGAGTTTGGTTTCAGAGAACCACATATTCTGTCAAGTTGGTGCATCCACATGTTGCCCACTTGACAAGGATCTGTGCCTTCAATTGCCTTCAATCAACCCACATCAGTGGCAGCTTCACTGGGGGCACAAGGATGCCTGTCTTGCCGTCAGAATCTCTATGTATGTCAGTGGTCTTCCTCGAGGGGCATGAAGGACATACCCTCTGTTGATCTGCGAGGCCAACAAGCAGTCCACCAAGTGCTAAATTAGCATTGAAGGTATATTATTAGGTTACCCTCTTCTTCCTTGGAGACGTTTTCTCTTTCAATGCCAAGTAGGCAGAAGAGGCAAATATATCCACAAAGTCAAAGTAGTAGATTTTGGGCGAAAATAGTAAACTCATACTTAGATGTTTGGTTGGTAGGTGAGGGGAAAAAAAACAAGTTGTCCTCCACTTCATTTTATTCCTGCCATGATCTCCAATGTTCATCTCCAAACAGAAGTTATAATTGACTAAACACATCTGAGGGGTGAAATATCCCTTTCTCAGTTTCTGGCCTATGGTTTTGAAAATATGACTTTCAGGTCTCTGAAAATTACAGAAGCTGCTTTAGACTCTTTGATTATTTTTATAAAATTGCAAAAAATGTATAATGAGACATATTTTGCCATATTGTATACATCTTTTTTTATTTATAAAGGAGAAAAATAGACAATTTGTTTTGCATTCATACATCAATTATTCAACAATATGTTAATCTAATCACCTCTGTACAATAAAAGCTCTAATTTGGTTACTGCATAATGTTTTTAACAAATCTATAATTCATTACACCCTATTACTTTATATTCTAAAAGTCCTCAAATTTCAAGAATTTGTTTTTCTTGCCATTTGAACTTTATTATCACAGCAACGTCTAGCTGATAATAGTATCATAAGTATTCCAATCAGTGAGAGATATTTGATGGATTTTTTTCCCTCCAATTTCTTGCAATAAATACTCTAGCAATGATTATGGTAACATACACAAACTATCTATATCTCTTTAGTTTGACCATCTTTTCCTAATGTAACTTAATTACTAGTCAATACAATGTCGTACTTTAGAATTGCTGACAATATCACTTTTATTTGTGTCCAAAAGGCTGATAGTAATGGGCATTATATAAACATATGTAGATCATCTACAGATGATTCTAATATAAACCTAAGACTTTCAGAATGCTTTAAAACTCTGCTTATGAACAGTTTATCTGGAGTGTATTACAACCTGTTAATTACTTTATGAAGTTGTGTTTTGAAATTTGAACAAACTGTTTGTTTCACTATATTAATGTTTGAATAACTTATGTATATATCAATTAATTCAATTATTCTATCAATTTTTTAATCAATCTTGTTTAATCCATCTTCAAGTGATTTAGAAAAAAATGATAAGCCCATTATAGGGGCATCACCCGTCATGCTGATATAACATTTCCATTAAAGGTATTGCAGTTGCATCAATATTATGTATCCCTTGTATATTAAAGTAATCCCTAATATGCAGGTATTTTAAAAAGTTGTGTTTACATATTGAAAACTCATCTTATAGCTCAAAAAAATGGCATAGTATGCTTGCTTTTATTATGCGTCCTATTGTAGTTATGTCATGTCTGTACCATATTTCTCAGTAAGAGTCATAAAACATTCCCCATAAGGGAGTGAAGGTATTGATTTTGGTTATCTGCTATTGCTGATTTAGGGCTTTTCAAATCCAGTATGTCATTTTTACTGCTTTAAAACTAACTCCTTTGTTGTAGCTAGTAGAATCAAAGTATTTAAGGAACACACTACCTAGAATCAGTCCAACGCTCATCTGATACCCTTTCAGATATCAAATACAATTTTTCTAGCATGACTGCCCACTAATATGATTTAAAGTCAGGGAGACCCAGTTTTCTCTTTTACTTAGTGACTGTTTTTGGTGGTTTCTGATTGTTCCTCAAGAATTGCCCTATCATGGATTCAAGTGTCTCGAGGAAAGAGTTAGTTGCAAGGAGTGGAATAGCTCGAATTAGGCATAGGAAGTTAGGTAATAGGATAATTTTAATTATAGTACATCTACCAAGCAGTATTGTAGATAGTCTTTGTCAATTGTAGAACTTCGGAATACATAACTTCAGAAGGTATTTATAATTGATGTGTATATTTTCTACTTGACTGCGTGTTCTAAAGGTATGAGCTCAATTTATACCCTGAAACACTACCATATTGTTTAGCTATGCTCTTGATTATATTCATGGTTTGTAGAACATTTGTTGAACAAATGTCAACATCATCTGCATATGCAGAAATCTTAATCTATAGCCATTTGAGTTCCACCGTCTATAATTTTGGACTATACACAGTTGTGTTATAATATATATTGTGTAAATTTACAAACCAATGGAGAAATGGGGTAGCCCTGGCAAGTTTCCCACATAATGATTATGCAATTTAAAGGATCAAACCCATAGCTATTATTTAGGAGTGGAAATAACTCAAGTGCCTAACTCTGATCATTCAATGTGGTGCCTTGTTGTTATGCTATTTAGGGTCTGTTATGCAGTTAAAATCCCCAAATAAGACAATCTCTCCTCGCCACCCTGTCAACATCAGGGCAAGATAATACAATAATTCTACGTCATCTGCCCCATCCCCCCCCAAGTTTTTCCACCCCTTATATCATGTTTTTAAGAAGTATTTGCAATTATGGAGAAGCCTGGTTATGTATGCCAGTATCTTTCTTTATAGGCTATATCTGTTAAACTTATAATATCAGCGTATATGTATGTAGGCTTTGACATATCTGCTGACGTTTATGGGAACCGCTCATGCCACAAACGTTCCAGTTAACAATATATACATCTTTTATCAATCAATCAATCAATCAATCAATCAATCAATCAATCAATCAATCATGTCACTTATAAAGCGCACTACATACCCGCGAGGGTCTCAAGGCGCTGGGGGAAGAGGGGGGTGGTGCTGCTACTGATCGAAGAGCCAGGTCTTGAGGAGTCTTCTGAAGGCCAGTAGGTCTTGGGTCTGTCGGAGGTTGGTGGGGAGGGTGTTCCAGGTCTTGGCGGCGAGGTGGGAGAAGGATCTGCCGCCGGCGGTCGTTTCGGATGCGGGGGACTGTGGCGAGGGCGCGGCTGGTCGAGCGGAGCTGACGGGTGGGGGTATAGAAGCTGAGTCGTCTGTTGAGGTAGGCTGGTCCGGAGTTGTGGAGTGCTTTGTGTGCGTGGGTGAGGAGCTTGAAGGTTATCCTCTTGTTGACAGGGAGCCAGTGCAGGTCTCTCAGGTGGGGTGTGATGTGGCTGCATCGGGGGATGTCGAGGATAAGACGTGCAGAGGCGTTCTGGATGCGTTGCAGCCGTCTCAGGAGCTTAGCCGTCGTTCCTGCGTAGAGGGCGTTTCCGTAGTCCAGCCTGCTGGTGACGAGGGCCTGGGTGACAGTTTTTCTTGTTTCGGTGGGGATCCACTTGAAGATCCTGCGGAGCATTCGGAGGATGTTGAAGCAGGATGAGGGAACGGCGTTGACCTGCTTAGTCATGGAGAGGGTGGGGTCGAGGATGACCCCTAGGTTGCGTACGTGGTCGGTGGGTGGCGGGTGGCGGGGCTGTTCCCAGTGATGTTGGCCACCAGGAGTCGTCCCAGGCTGAAGGGTTGGAACCAAGGATGAGGACCTCCGTCTTGTCCGAGTTCAGCTTCAGGCGGCTGGTCCTCATCCATTCGGCGACGGCCTTCATTCCTTCGTGGAGGTGGGCTTTTGTGGTCTGAGGGTCTTTGGTGAGGGAGAGGATCAGCTGGGTGTCGTCGGCGTAGGAGATGATGTTGAGGTTGTGCTGTCGGGCGACGTGGGCGAGGGGTGCCATGTAGATGTTGAACAGCGTTGGGCTGAGGGAGGAGCCTTGGGGTACGCCGCAGATGATCTTGGTGGCCTTGGATCGGAAGGGGGCGAGGCGGACGCTTTGTGTTCTGCCGGAAAGGAAGGATGTGGTCCAGTCCAGGGCCTTCTCTTGGATCCCGGCGTCGTGAAGGCGTGTTCGTAGTGTGTGGTGGCAGACCGTGTCGAAGGCAGCTGATAGGTCCAGGAGGATGAGGGCTGCTGTTTCTCCATTGTCTAGCAGGGTCCTGATGTCATCGGTGGCGGCGATGAGGGCGGTTTCGGTGCTGTGGTTGCTGCGGAAGCCGGACTGGGAAGGGTCCAGGATGTTGTTCTCCTCGAGGTAGCGGGTCAGTTGTTTGTTGACGATTTTCTCTGTGACCTTCGCGGGGAACGGGAGCAGAGAGATGGGTCGGAAGTTCTTGAGGTCCTTGGGGTCTGCCTTGGGTTTCTTGAGTAAGGCGGTGATCTCGGCGTGCTTCCAGCTTTCCGGGAAGGTTGCTGTCTCGAAGGAGATGTTGATTATTTTCCGGAGATGGGGCGCGATGGCTGTACTGGCTTTGTTGAAGATGTGGTGAGGGCACGGGTCTAGCGGTGAACCGGAGTGGATGGTGTTCATGATCTCACTGGTGTCCTCGTCGTTGATGTTGGTCCAGGAGAGCAGGCGGTTGGTGGTTGTGGGGGCAGTGGTCTCGGTGGTTGCCGGGGCGGTCGTGGTGTTGAAGCTGTCGTGGATGTCGGCGATTTTGCGAATTCTTTTTTACATTTCATATGTGTCAAACTTTGTCCTGATATTAATATTCATTAATATTCATATATCAACATTGGTGACCGTATTCAGCCAATGAACTTCTACTTCCCCCTACAACCCCCACTGACTTTGTTTCACCATACTCTTATTTTCTTCCACCGATGTGGCAGGCAAAATCAACCCCACATCTGATGTCATTTCATTTAAAATAAATGGCACTAGGTCCCACCCAACACTTCACATTCAGGTTGTGAAATGGAAATTATTACCCTCCTCCTTATAACCTATTCCTTTTAACCAACATACCCTTTTCCAGTGGTTATTTGCCCAGCCAGTATACCCCAACATATATTGCAGCCTATTGTTATTCTACAAGAATTGTGCGCTTAACCCTTTACATGTCAAACCTCTACTTGTCTTTTCTACACCACTCTATGTCACTCAACTAACTGCTTTCAATTTCTATCTTTAGCACCAGCTGTCCACTGAGGGATTCAATCTTGAGATTTTGATTAATTTCTGATAAAATATGTGTGATGACTTGTGATCATTTTTAGCATGCAGGGCTCCTAACTACACAACTCTTCCTAACTCTTATAGAGGAGTTATACATGTTCAAAGCTTTCATCTGCACTCACCAGTTAAGCTTATAAAAACGAATATACCTCGTTATCACGCAGTCTTTTTCCCCGCAGGGAATTACAACGCGGTCGTTACAACGAACGCGTTGTAATTCCGCATACCATTACCCCGCAAGGGGGGGGCGCTGGATGTTGGAATAGTATAGTTTACTATTCCAACTCCAGTCTGCGCGCACAGTAGGGAAGGTGTTGGATTTTAAATCCAACACCTTCTCCCCCCTCCGCAAGTCGTTGTTCCGACTTGCGGAGTAATGGTATGCGGAATTACAACGTGGTCGTTGTAACGACCGCGTTGTAATTCCCTGCGGGGAAAAAGTTTTGTGGTAAACGTTGTTTACCTATAAAAACAGGCTGTCCAATAAAGAAAATATTCCCCACAGTCGTAAGTGAGTTGAGTTTTCCTTATGGAATATTGCTTGCTGCAATATGAAATTCCCTATTTAAATCAATATTGCTTAGGTTTTTCAGTCTTCTATGTTTTCCTGAAGGGAAACTTTTGTGTGCACTGAAGTTGTGTATCAATAGCTTTCTGGAAGAGTATCAAACTCCCTCGAAGCCGTCTTTGATGCCAAAACTGCACAAACTATTTCATCTTTGCAAGTTCTCCAAGTCTTCTGTTTTGTCCTTGAGATTATGCAGCCTATTTCTTTGTTCAGTGACCCACACTTGAATTCTTACATTGGAGTCTTCTGTCTCTACTGTTCGTTGCGTTAGGTGAGAGATACAGCCATGCATATCACCTATCCCATCCTATACAATTATATTCCAATTTTATGTTTTGACCTGTTCCTGTTTAACCTCAGCATAATCAGTCAATATCTCTTGCCTATTTTTCTATATTAGGTGGCAAATCTTGGTAAGAGCAGACTCATATCTGTTGTCTTCCATCAATACAGGCACTAAACTGACAACTGACTATAGACCAGTACCTCTATTTGTGCCTTTTTTTGCCTCATTTGTAAATACTATCTTCCTTTGTGGTAACAGATCAGCTGATCACTATCAGTTTTCCTATTGCTGTCGTAATTAGTTTGGGACTGTTGCCCCTCTTGATCTTTCTTGTTTGTAGTGGTATTTTCTTTCCTCCTCTTTTTCTTCTAACATGCTAGCCTTTTGGGTTTTAGATCTTTCCCTGACCCATCTGTATTCTTACTGCCTAGAATGTTTTTTCACCAGAGAGGGATTTTCCTGGGTAAGTATTGTCTCAGTTCAGCAGTTGTCCAAATTAAAAGGTATCCACTGTCTCTGGTATTTTATAGTTCATAGTCATCAGTAATGGGGTAGAAAGATGGTGGCCAGCTCAATGTGGCAGGGGGTGCAAACCTTCTTTTTTTCTAAATTAATCACCAGAAAAAGAATACCTCTTTTAACCCCCCACTCATTTTCAGTAATGATTGGGCTCAAATAGAAGGAATCAAAATATGTATGATCAAAGTGTTTATTTAAAAGAAAAGTGCACAAGAGCTGCTCCTGTTACTCACCGCTTTGTTCCTGGTGGAGTATCTCTTCTACACAGTTGCTTCCCATGCTGCCAGAGGGCAGCCAGCTGAAGGGGCAGCTGAAAACCGGTTAGGTGGATAAACCATGGGGGGCCCAGATCTGTGTGGTCCCATAATCCACCTGCCTCAGAGCGTAAAATCCTCCAGAAACAAGCAACCATTATAGTGGTAGACAAAGAGGCTGTTGAAATCCAGAAGCAATGCTTAGAATCACAGGCCAGAGCTCCAATCTGTATGGAAGTTGCCTTGAACAGACACATCGTGGATTGGAGAGGTGCATCGGCTGAATCCTCAGCTGTGGAAAGAAATGGTTCCTTTGTCTTGCAGGGCAGAGCAAGCACTGCCAGGGTTATGTGCATTTCTCAGGGCAGACCAAGCATCCCTATGGAACACAGGAGAACTGCAACTCTGTTGCCAATATGGCTACTGGGGAGGAAATAAAAACTAAACAATTTCACCCGGTATGAAATAGTTGAAGTACAAATATGATCGGAAGTATGGGTGAAGAGGAAAGAAGAAAACATTTGATTGTCACCCAACAAACAAGAGCAGAAATAGATAATCTGCCCTGCTCGTCAGTGCGCCCCAAAGTTTTTACAAATCCGACCCAGTTTTTTCAGTGGCAGACTTTAATGCCTAACCTAGCTTTAATGGACATAAAGGGGCCGATTCCGATCTCGGCCGGTAGTGCTCCGAATCGGATTCGGATTTACCGGATCCGATTCGGAGCCCTGTTTCCCGACCGAATCGTACGCGGGTCCGGCCGAGCGAGTACGATGCAGGCACCCGCGAAATCTCCGACCGACTCGAACGCGGCTTCAACACGCTCCGACCGACTCGCATGGACACGACTCGCACCGCGCTATGGAGACGTTTCCCGGCCGGGTAAGTACGATGCGCGCCGTGACCACTCCGATCGACTCGCGCCGTCCGGCTCGAAAAAGCTGTCGGAGCCGGACTTTGGGGGTCCGCGTCGGACCCCCCTGTACGCGTAGGCACGCAAGTCGCACACAGGGGGACCCATGGGTCCCCCCTACCTGTGCATGTACGCCGCGATGCGCATGGACGCGTACCCGCTGTAGGGGGCGCCCTTGACCGCCTCGCACCCATTGAGTCAATGGGAGTCCGACCGAATTGAGTCCGATGGCATGCAAACGCATCGTACTCATTCGGTCGGACTGCTAGGGTCCGATTCGGTCGGAATTCTCTCCGGGTCCGGCTCGGTCGGAGAGAATTCCGGCCCGAATCGGAATCGGCCCCAAAGTGGGGGTGATTTTATTATGTAATACCAGCATTTGTTTGTAAATGTCTCAAACTTGACCTTGCTCTTTAATATCAGACTGTGACCAAGAAATTGATTTGCCCATAGAATTGGCAGATGGTGAACTGCACTGGAATCTGGAGTTGGAGCACTTTTCAAAGTGAGGTGCTCACCTGTGGCATTTGTTCACTAAAATCATGAGGCTTCTGACAAATCCTGGTGTTGACGCCAGTGATTTAAAAACATTTGAGAAGCTCTTTCAGCAGCAGAGTATGTGGTAAAGCCTCTTATCTATAAATATGTACATATATTTCAGTTTTATATAGCACAAACACAACCCAAGGGCATAGGAGCACTTTGCATGAGCACCAGATTACATTACACATGGCCAGATTAATTTTATTATGAGAACTGGCCAGAATCACAGAATGTTGACCTAGCATCTGGACATGAATCTGGTTCCTCAGAACCAAAGTCAGCAGCTCTGGCCCTTTGGCCACATCAATATTTTTAAATGTATTTGTCAGTCATACACAACTGATATTGTTGTGCATGATCATACATTGTGAGCATATTCTCTGTTGAAATGGCTTTGTGAAGTAAAAAAACTATCAGTAAAAAATACTGCAAGGTTTACCCAGATTCTTACTTGGGAATACTTTCAAGGGTTTATTTTAAAATTTGACTTGGGGACATAGTTCAGCACATTTGCACTAGTGCACAAGCAGGGGAAATCATTTGAAATATTACTTACATATAGAATAGGACTTTCTCAACTCACCAAAAATTGGCTCCCAACTGACCAGTGGGTCCTGACCAGCAGTTTGGGAAATGCTCCTTTATATAGATGAATGTATCCCAAGTCACCAAAGCAATGCAAAAAGCTCCGGAAGTGATTGAAGCAACTGGGACGGCTGAGACAGTAAAATAAAATGCAATAGTGCCTCAGTTTTAAGTTTTAAGAAGTGATATGGCTGAGTTTGAAATAATGATATGCAATTTTACTTCCATATTTATTCTCCGGCTCAAACCACTTAAGGGTCTGAGGAGTCCTGCACTAGAGTTGTACAGGTAGATTTTCTGCTTGGGAGCCAGCCCTGACAAATCTCCATGATGATGACTGTTAAGTTCTCTTAATGCTCAAATGGATAAATACATTTCCCAGTAAAAATCTTCTGCTAGTCCACAAATGGAGTAGAGAGCAAAACAGTATGTGATCTGCACAGTGCTGAGCCATTATGGCCTATTTCACGTTGTAAACAGGCTGGTCATGATTTATTTCATTTTTCCACCGATCTCATTTACAGGGACAGGCATGATATAATTCACTCCTTCAGGGCCCCATGCCCAATATTAATGCATTGGCAGCTTACCCCCTGCAACTGAGCCACACTTGGATTGTGCTTTGGCCGTTGACCTTTACTAGGTCCCACTAAGTCTGCAATGGCCTTGGAAAAACAGACTTGGCAGTTACTACTGACGGAAGTGATTTTCCAAATCACCCCCTCCCCTCGTCAAGCTGCCAGGAAACCACCATGGACCTGATACTTAAGGAAATAATGTGGTGGGCCATCGGCTGGAAGTCATTAGCATAAAGATGACTGATCTTACGGTAGAGACGAGGTCTATCCATGCAGAGATCACCGGCTTCCATGGCAAGGTAGAGGGTCTGGAGTACAGCGTGACCTCTCTTGAAGTGAGAGTAGAATTGCTTCCAGACAGAGACCAGGAATTCCAGGCTCTACACAATAGGATAGTCAACCTTGAGGACCGCAGCCACAGGAACAATGTCAGCTTATTTAGTATCCTGGAGAAGGCGGAGGGCACTGATTTCAGGGGCTTCCTATGTGACTTCCTTCCCACCCTTGCTGGGATTGCCTTCCCGCCCCCACTGGAATTTCAGAGGGCTCACAGAACCCGGCAACGTTGGCTGGTAGCATCAGGGGGAGCGAGACCCATAATATCCTGTTTCCTCCGGCACGAACAAGCATGGCAGATTCTGGCTGAATTCTCCAGGGAAACAAGCAAGAGGCACTGAGCCTTCCTCACTCTTTGTCCACAGCTCTACAAATGGGATATCAAGTTCAGCCTTTTTGAACCAACACGGATGTGGATAACGATGGACGGCAAGTCCAAGGATTTTTACGACCCGGAAGTACTGCAAACCTTTCTGGATGGTCTGCGAGAAACTATCATGGCCACTTCTCCGTGCTCCCCTGGCCTCACATTAGATCAATCTACCTCAGGACACCTGAAACTGCAGCCTGGTGCATCCTGGCATCAACACCAGGACAAAACTCTTCACATCCAGTGTGGCAGGGAGAAGGCGATCAAGGCAGTGGCTGATCACATGCAAGACAAGGTCTGTGATAAATCCCGCTCTCCACTTAAGTCGAACCCATCTGCTCACTATGGAGCACTACACTGGCATTCAAGCGATGGACACCTCCTAGCCAGTCAGTTGAAAATTATATGCCTTTCTATTGTTACTGTTGGCTTGTTGCTGGCTTGCTGTTTTACTGTTAGCATTGCTGATGTAATAGCCTGTCTGTTAGCAGTGATTGAGGGCCCCCCTCCATCTTGCCATCCTGAATGTCCACTGTTTCACAGCTGCATACAATCCTGTGATCTTTCCCATTCCCTCCTGCGACTGCCCTCTGTTGAGACTTCCCCTGCCCCATGGAGCTCCCACAAGGCATGGTGATTTGCTCCTCATTCATCATTAATGGCCTGCTGAGGTTCAGTCCAGGGCCCTTTCCTCCTGCCACCCCTCTCCAAACCACACAGGATCATTCAGCCCTCACTTACCTTTCCACCCTTCCATCCTATCCTGGGACCTCCCATGCCTGGCAACCCCTCAGGTCTAGACCCGCTGACCACAGTTCTCTTTTTTATACAGCTTTCATGGCGCGTTGCCTCACAACTTTGCAAGTGTACTACATTGCAGTTTTGGTAGTTGTGATATTCAACTCCTGTTCTTCAGCCTCATCAAGCTTTCCATTCCCCAGTCCTTCTCACTAGGCCTGGGCGGAGTTCACGGAGTTCTGCATGACCAAAAAACTCAGCCATGTTACGCTGATTTCCACAAGTGGTGGAGTTCATTACGTCACTCCGTTCTTACTGTTGTTTGCGGCAGATGTTTGTCCTGCACTGTGAAATCTGCGCAAATGGAACCGCACACAGCACAAGAGGGTGCTGCTTCTTTCTGCCACTCAAGTAGATGTCCTACTCAAGAGGCAGCTTCCCTTAACATGAACGGTAATGACCATCCGCGACCACCCGCATTGAGAAATCTCGCTGGGAGGTGGTCTGAAGTAAGATGTTCCTCGCTCGCCAACTTAATGTTGGCGAGCATGGAAAAAACTCCACTTCAAGGAGTTTTTCAGAACTCTGCATGCTGCGTGGAGTGGGAAAAACTCTGCAAACTTCGCCAGTGGAGCGGTATTTCACACCCAGGCCTACTGCTCAACCTTGTTTCCCCCCTGCCTCCTCTCTATCTCTTTTTTCCCTCTTTATCTTGGCATGCCACTCCTCTTTCCTCCTCCCATTGCATTTCTCCATCCTAACACCCTTCCTCCACTTTTGCACCAAAGGAATTTTCTCACAGCACCAGCGCCTGTCAGGCTCCGCTCCCCGGAGGAGCTGGATGGGCCCCATTATTCAGCAGCATATGTACTCCCCTCCTAAGGTGCATATTCCCCCGCACTCTCAATGGCCTAGCAATCTGCCCTCAGGGTCATCTCTTGGAATGTCAATGGACTCACGCATTATATTAAACGCAAGAAAGTTCTTGCATACCTCAATTTCAAGCACGCCCACATAGCCCTTCTCCAGGAAACACATCTCGCTGAGACGGAGGTGGAGAAGCTATGGCAATATTGGGTTGGTAAGGAGATTCACAGCTTCTGCCCTCTGCAGGCAGATAACCCAGTGACCTCCCTCCCGGGAAACGTGGAGTTGCCATTCTGATGTACAGAGCCCTGCCTCACACCGTGTTCAAATTCTGGGCTGAACCAGAAGGTCGCTATTTATTCGCCAAACTGACAATAGGTGAATGTGTTGCCTTCATTTACGCATCTCGGGAGGGAAACAACTCATCTTTCTTCATCTCTCTCGGTTCTTGTTGGAAATCACAGCCTCACAACTCCTGGTGGGAGTTGACTGGTACTTAGCCTAGGACGTGATCCTGGGCTGTACAGGCCCTATTGGCATAGCCAGCAATGCCAACCGGGTCCTATTTGCAGACATCAAAGTGGACCATGGCCTTTTGGATGTGCGGCGCCTGCTACATCCGGGGGACCAGGAATATACCTATCTGTCTCCAGTATACAGCATGCAGTCGCACTTAAATTCTTTCCTTGTGACCCACCCTTTTCTCCCCATTGTATGTGATACCTCTATTTTAGAAGGCATCCTCTATGATCACTCTTCGATCGGCTTATCGGCCGGCACGTGCTTGGTCCGGTCAATCTGGAAACTCTGGCGACTCAACCTATCCCGCTCCATCCATCCCCCAGGCAAAGAACAACCAACAGCTCATGTCAAGACCTATCAGGAGCACAATCAAGGCACCGTGGCCTCGGCTCTGACCCTTTTGGTGGCCACGAAGCCCACTATCAGGAGTCGGCTAATGAGGGATGCAGCCCTGGTCATTATGCTATGGGAGGATGGCAGGCGGCCCTGGAAGGGGACATAGTCAACATCATGTGCATATATTCAGCCTACAGCTTGGATACTACAAAGCACTGCCTGGAAAAGGCACGCATGGAACTTGATAGCCTCTTCACATCCAAGGCCAAATATGTGCTCCAAAAGCTGAGGCACCGACATAACGAGCAGGGGGAGAATGTGGGCAAGTTACTTGCAGCACAGCTGAGGCAGAGAGAGGTGAGTATGGCTATACCCGCCATCATGTCATACTGTGGGACACTACTCACTAAACCTCAGGATATAGCGGATGTGTTTGCCTTATACAATAAGATCCTATACTCCCCTGAATCAGCTCCGGAGGATGTGCAGGTCGGCACTTTTCTGGACTACGTCCATCTCCCTTGCCTCATGGAAGAGAGACGAGAGTTGCTCAGCTTTGTTATTACCAAGGAGGATATCACCGAAGCCATAGCAAACATGCCCTACAGGTGAACCAAATCTGAAATAATCGATCTTCTTTATGAGGTGCTAGCAGGGGCCGATTGGGTGGCCACCATGGGTCTTGTCTCTAACAGAGCCCTATTCTCAGTCCTCCCCAAACCCGGGACAGACCCTCCCCTTGGTGGTAGCTACCGACCCATTTCCCTCCTCAATGGGGATGTTCAAATTTTGGCTGGGATCCTGGCTGTACCTCTCTAGAAAGTCCTCCGCTCCCTTGTCCACCACTCTCAAGTGGGGTTTGTGTCCGGCTGCTCGTCTCTCAATTAGGCCTGGGCGCTAAAATCCGCTCCGCTTGCAGAATTTGCGGATTTTTGGCAATTCCGCGTTCCGCAGAGAATGCGGAATTACCGAAAATTCCGCGATCCGCAGCGTAGCGGAAGTTTTTCCTTGTTCGCGCTTTAAAAATGCGTTTTTGCGCGCGCGGTAGCGACTTACCGCGATTCCTGCGTTCGCCGACGAGTTTTCCTATCCGTTCGCATGCGCCACGAGATTTTGGTAGCCGGCCGCGCGATCCCGCGAGAGTGTGCGATCGCGAACACGTCATTCGGACGCGCCATCGGACACCACGAGAGTGTGCGATTGCGAACACGTCATTCGGACGTGCCATCGGACATCCGGCGGAAGTTTGGTGAAGCTCGCGCAGCAAAAAACCTTCTCGAAAATGATGATTTAGATGAAAAAAACTCCTCAGATTGACATTTGGCTCTACTTTTTTGTGCAAGGACTCCTTATTTTAACTTTTTTTTTGGAGAGGAAGGAAGTGCCCCAGAGTCTCCAACTTCCTGTTCCTGTCCAGCAGGCTCCTCCCAGTGCTTCGGCCATGTCCTGTTCACTTTTCATTTAGATTTGGAGCTGGAAGGATCACTCTTTGTGTCTGCTGCATCATATATCATTGGATTTGAGGACTTTTGGATTTGAGGACTTTTGGATTAGAAATTTTACAAGTAAGTTGGTGTTGTTTGTTTGATTGGGGCTTTGCAGTTGCTGCAACTACAATTTTTGTACTTTTCATCATTTAAAAAAAAATATATTGTGGGTAGCCAGTAGGCCCAGAGCTGGTCATGGGTGCATGATGAAACAACTTTCTTTGGTGTGTGTTGAATTTATTTTAAACATCATTTAGGGCATGGATGGCATTGGATTGAATTGCAAAATGTGTATTTTTTGGGGTATTTCAGTTTTTGGGTGTGTGTTAAATAAATGCCTTTGTTGTGTGTGTGTGGTGTGTTTGTTGTGTAACTTGCACACCTTGTTTAGCCCTGTGGATTTTATTGCATTAATGCTGTGTTGTTTAGCATGCCTCCTTTGCCTGGCTATTATAGGCCTGTTTCAGTTCATTGTTTTCCAGGCTTCTTGTTGTTGTGGGCCTGGCCATGTGGCTGGCGGCCATTTTGAAGCCAGGCAGTGTGCTTTTGCCATAGGCCTGCATTGTCTGTCTTCCTTTTCTTGTTGTTGTGGGCCTGGCCATGTGGCTGGTGGCCATTTTGAAGCCAGGCAGTGTGCTTTTGCCATAGGCCTGCAAGCTTGTGGCCTAGTCTGCCAATAGGCCTTTCATCCTGTAGGCCCAGAGGTAGTCATGGGTGCATGATGAAACAACTGTTTCTGTGGGGGTCTGTTGATAAACATCATTTAGGGCATGGATGGCATTGGATTGAATTGCAAAATGTGTTTGTTTTGGGGTATTTCACTTTTTGGGTGTGTCTTAAATGAATGCCTTTGTTGTGTGTGTGTGTGTGTGTGTGGTGTGGTTGTTGTGTAACTTGCACACCTTGTTTAGCCCTGTGGATTTTCGTTTTTGCATTTTATTGCATTAAAGCTGTGTTTAGCATGCCTCCTTTGCCTGGCTATTATAGGCCTGTTTCAGTTCATTGTTTTCCAGGCCTCCTGCTTGTTGCTTGTGACTGTGAGTGTCCATGTGGCTGGTGGCCATTTCTGGTGGTAGTTATAAGTGTGCTGCTTTTGCCATATAGGCCTGCATGTGTTTCCTTTGTTCCTCTTGGCTTACTGCTTCCATCCCCTTTGCCAGCTGCAGCTCCCTGAATGACGTGATGTGCAAATTAAGGCCAAACAGGTTCCACTTCCATTCCATTTGTATTTTTGTTTTTGTTCTTCTTCTTTCCCATCCTTCCTGACTGTACACAGTATACCATGAAAGCCCTTGTTGTCAAAGTCTCACAAATGGCTACACTGTTAAAAAAAAATGTTATATCTTAAACTGAGTTAAAAAAAATTGTTTATTTGTACTAGTATTAATTGAACCACAACAACAAATGCAACATTTCACTGATGTTCCTCTTGCTTCTTTGCTTTTAGGTGCACAAAAGACTGAGGAGGAGGTGTCACTGTCATCATCATCACCCGTTGTACTGCCAGACAGAAGTCCTACTGCGCACAACGTCACGTGACGTGTGGCCACAGACATCTCTGCAACTTGTGCAACTGCGTTCTTCTGACATCTGAAGAAGATGGCCCCAAAGAAAGTTACCAGGTACTCCAATACCAAGAAAGTTGCCAGTGAGAATAAAGAACAGTAGAAGGAAGTGGCACTTACCAAGACTGGTGTGCTGCCCACAATGTTTTTTGGGAAACCAAAAATTATGCCTGCATCAGCGGTGTCCGGGGACCAAGCTGGGAGCAGCACCTCCGCATCAGCGGGCCCACCCCACCAACCTAAAGTAACAAAAACAATGGTTCTGTAGGGTATTACCTAAATATTTCTTATGAAAACGCCTAGTGTTATCATATTATTTAATAATCATTAACATCAATATCTCGGCTAACCAGACAAAAACAATAACACACAAGACACAAACTGTTGTCTATTTCTTCGTTTTTTTATATAAATTTAATCATTCATATATATACACAAATACGTAACTCAGGCTGTCAACACAAGGTGAGGTTTTATAATAAGTGATCAAGTGATATAAGTGCTCAGTGCTAGTGCTCCGTGCGCAATATATACAAAGTGTTTAAAATATGTACATGGGAAGGAATAGGCCAGAATTTTATAAGACAACAATGACTCTACTAAATATTGAATTTTATTAGTCAAGTAGAGCCTCGATCAGTCTGGACCGTGTGAGGTCGAGTCGACGTTTCAACCCAAACTCAGCTCCATTAGGTAGTCAGAACGGGTCTTCATCAGGACAAAGAACGGGGTCAAGGGTGACAGCCCAAATAACACCTGAATAATTCCTGGTTATTCATACATCTTGTAGATCAAGATAGAGAAATCCAATTTTATTGTAATTAATAACGCAAATCAAAAGGAAGGTCCGAGTGATGAATCTCAAAGAATTAATGAAGGGCAGCAACGGCAAATTCAGTGCTGTCTAGCAGCAACAGGCATATATCCTGTAAAGCCGCGACCATCTATCTCAATAATTTAGTAAGAGGCAGCAACGGTAAATTCAATGCTGTCTCACGGAAACAGGCATGTGTCCTGTACAGCCGCGACCATCCGTCTAAAGGAACCTAGGCCCAAGCCCATGAGTGTTGCAGAGGTAGCCAATCTACTTGCGCAAACGCCAACGAACAGTGATGTTGAAATGTCATTATCGCAAAGTAGTACCCAATCAATGCAGGTGGAAACTCAGCAGATAAGTGGGCAACAACAGCCGGAGCAGCAGCCGGAACAACAGCCGCAACAACAGCCGCAACAACAGCCGCAACAACAGCCGGAACAACAGCCGCAACAACAGCCGCAACAACAGCCGCAACAACAGTCCACAATAGTAGTTGTTCCTCCCGAAGTAGGGGCAGTTCAGGAAATCGAGCTTCATGCAGAGGAAGAAGAGCAAGCCACTCTTTCAGAAGATTCATTGTCTTCCAGATCCCCAGCAAGTAAAGGAGGGTTAGACCATCACCTTCTTCTTCAAGCCCCCCTTCTGATGATCTAGATACCACTTGGAAGCCACCAGCTCAGTCTGAGAGTGAGGCACGCCACGTGACAAGGCTAAGGAAAAGGAAGGTTCCAGAAAGCCTTAGAGTTATGGAGGAAGATGTAGAAGAGGAGGATGATGACGAGGCAGTCATCATGAAGATCACTCCCGCCCCAGTGGAGATGGAGACCGACATTATTATTACCCCATCCTAAATTGCTGTGAGGGATGTGGCACGGATACCACCAACACAGGTAACACCAACACGACCTCCAGCTTCCATATTTGCATTTGCTAAGGCCCGGCAGGGACCTACATCCAGCTCAACCACCACCTCAGTAGGTAGTGATACTGTAAGTGCACAGAGTCAAATTCCACGCCCACCCTCCAGTTCATCTGGCATTGAAAGTGGTACCTCCAGCAGCACCAGAAAGTTCACCTCCCCAGTTTGGGACTTCTTTTCGGTTAGCAGTAAGGAGAAGAATGTTGCTAGATGCTCAATTTGTCGACAAGCTGTTAGTCGGGGTAAGCTTGGTACAAACTATTGTACCGGAGGCCAAACAAGTCATCTAAAAAAACACCACATGATCCAGTGGGAGGCGCATCCACTTAGCGTACCAAAAAGTAAAACTGCACCCATTGCTGTTGGTGGGGATGAAGAAGTAGAAGAAGATATGATCGCGGTAGAAGGTGAACAAGAGGGAGATATTTCTAGCCCTGTCCGCAGCAGTGTAGTGGTACCGCCCACATCCTCAGCAACATCTCAGTGGCACCGTAGTAAGAGTCCGGCTGGGACACCAAGGCAACAGAGTACTGCAATGAAAAAAAGTGCGTCATTGAGCCTAACTGGGTTCAAGAAGTCACCTGCATCAGCTGCACTACAAAGAAAAATAATGCAGCCTACCATTGACAGCATGCTTAGGTCAGAGGGGCAGTACGAACTCAACCACCCAACGGCACGTTTGTACAATGCGAAGCTGGCTAAAATGTTAGCGCTGGACCTTCTCCCTTTTTCTTTTGTGGAAGGGGTGGGTTTCCTTGAATTTGTGTCAGCCATCTGCCCTAAATGGAAGGTTCCCAGCTGGTCCTATTTCGCAAGAGTTGCTGTTCCAGCACTACATCACGATGTGCTGGAATTGCTTGGACAAGCTTTGCAGCAGAGTGCTGTTCAAACTATCCACCTGACAACAGACATGTGGACCAGTTGCCAAGCCACTGATTACATGTGCATCACTGCACACTGGATCTCTTTTGTGGGGGTTAGAGAAAAGATATCTGAAGCAGGTGTTGTTGACACTGCTGAGATTTATCATGCTACTCGGAAACATGCAACTGTAGCCATGTTTGCCATGGAGAAATCTCATACTGCTGCAAATATTTTGGAAGAATTTAACAGCAAGGTCTTTGAATGGCTGTGCCCAAGAGGGCTTAACATTCATTTTGTTGCCACGGATAATGGCAGTAATGTACTTAAGGCCATGGAGGATGGTGCCTATTTCAGGGTCCCGGGTGGCGCACTGCATTAACATTATTGTTCAAGACTTTCTGAAAAAAGAAGCCATAGTCAGCAACTTACTGACCACCTGCAGAAGAATATGCACACATTTCAGCCATTCTTTTAAAGCCTGGAAGCAGCTGAGGATCATTCAACGTGAGTATAGAATGCCAGTCAAAGCACTCATTCAGGAGGTGGCAACACGTTGGAACTCAACTTATTACATGCTTGACCGTCTGTTTGAGCAGTACAGACCAATCAATGAATATGTCATGCAAAGAGGGGATGCTACTGTGAAAGGCATGACCCTACAGATGGACCAATGGGGCCTAGTTAAATGCCTGACAGAGCTGCTTCTGCCTTTCGAGCTCTTCACACGTGAAGTCAGCAAGGAGGACTGTACTATGGGCCAAGCTATCCCATTGTTGCACATGCTGGAGCAACAGCTGAAGGAGGTGTCTCAAGCGCACACAGGTGTGGAGGAAAAAAATGAAGCATATGAGTTGGTGGAGAGCTTATCCTGTTGCTTAGGTGAAAATACAAGGGTACAAACTCGCATTGTTTCACAAAAACATTACATTTGTGCCACAATTCTGGATCCACTGTACAAATCGGCACTGAACAGTAAGACATTAATTCCTTTTTCAGAAGTGGATGTTGCCCGGTACAAAACTTGGATAGCTGAGGCAGCCAGTGACTTTGTAAATGAACAGCTGGTAATTCAAGGCCCGCTACTCAAACCCACAACAAGTACTGCAGCAGGGCATCCGGCATCAAGTTCCACTTCAGAACCTGAGGGCAGTGCGTTTGGCTCAGAGCGGTCACCAACACTATCGACAACAGCAAGAACCGGATCATCAGCCCCAGTAAATTCGGCACAGGATTGGTATTTACAGCAAGGGCTTGCTAGGTCCATTGCTGATGCAAAGACAAAAGAGGCCCAGCTAAGTGTAGCACACTGAACATTGAGCGGATGGTCCAGGCCTATCTGGATGACCCAACAGAGGTCTACATTGATCAAAACCCATTGCAGTATTGGTATGGGAAAAGGGGCCAATGGCCAGTGCTCAGCAGACTGGCGATAAACTATCTGGCTTGCCCTGTGGCAAGTGTCTCTTCTGAATGTGTTTTCAGTGCTGCTGGTGCCATTGTAACAGTGAAAAGGACCAGTCTCTCGCCCAAAAACGTGGAGAGGTTAACCATGATCAAAATGAATCAGCACTTTATACCACCGAATTACACAATACATGAATCAACGCAGGAAGATGAGGACAGCGACTTAGGTGACGGAAGTAGTGTGTTAGATGATTACCTACTTCTGGTTGAACCCCCAGAGTTTGAGGACGAGCTATACTTCCCTGACAACAAGGCTTGAACTTCTTACTTTCTTCCTTCCTTATTTACTTGTATTTGTGTGTGTCTGTCTTTCTGGTTCGAAACTTCGAATCACAACAAATCCATCACCACCGTCTTCTAGTCTTTTTATTGCCATATTGGAGGTGCAGCTGTCTGCATTTCACTGAAGTCCACTACTCCGAGTCCTGCTCCTCCATCCTCCTGACTCACCCCAAATCCATATCCCTCAAGCCAGATGATGATTGGATGTAGAATAATAATAGTACAAGCAAGAAAATGTTGCCTCGTCGAGTCCCTCCAAAAGAAGTGGAACATGATGACTACTATAGCTATCCTCCTTTCCGAGCCGAGAGAGGCTGCCCCTTAACTTAAGATGAGAAGGAACAGGTAATGAATGATGGCATGCATTGGACGCTGACTCTGAGAGTGATTGTTGTTTGTGTTGTTGTTTGTTGTGCATGAAGTGAATTCATTGTGTACTATTATTATTTAATCTACACACTAAAATTAACTCAAGTCAGTGTTTCCCTTCTTGTTGTTTAATAACAAAATTGTACTTCTACTGCAGGCCGATCCATTGCATTTTTGAATATGGAATCTGGAGTTGGACAACACCATGATGATGACCACAGTGACATAATATCTTCGCAGTCACTCAGTAGGATCGGAGATGATTGATGGAATAACTCAGGGCGTTTCATGAGTGGCATAAAAGGTAAAAGTCAACAACAACCACAGCAGACCTACATGTCTGTGTAGTGGTGGAGTCGAGTGTAGTGGTATGACTGACAGCGGTGCATTGATTTAGTCACTTAATTTGGAAAATGCTATGTTGCTGTATATGTGCTTTGTCTGTCTCTGTCAAAATGTAAGCTAAATGGAGGTTGGGTCACGGGTGCCGTGGGCCTGCTCTGTCCTGTTGTTGTTGTAGGTTAATGCTGGAAACAGAGTAGACATGATGTGTCCATGCCGCCTCTGAAAGTGTTCTTGTTGCACTCCACCGTAATTTATGCATTTTTTTTCTCCTTGATTTTTCAATATCCCTTTTGTTTTTCCATCTACAATTACAGGACGGCCCTTACCCTGTGCTATACTGGGAAAAACAACTCACACTTACCTTACCAATCCTCATCCGCCAGGCAGGCAGTGGCGGCACCCAATATTGATGGACGGAGCGTCCATGGAAGGGAGGACCAAGAGGAATGCTGAGATGCAACTCCCCAATTTGACCAGAATAACATACAGTAACAGTATCAACATTCATCATCTTTTAAATAATTTGATTAATTTTTTATCTTCAATCATTACGACTGTGTGTAGTTGTTATTATGTTTGCTCTCTGCTTATAATTCATCCCTACAGCAATTTTTTAATTTTCTTTGCTATCTTTAAAAGTAGGCCCGGTACAACAGAACAGAAACTGTATGTAATTTGGGTCTCTCTGAGGGCAGACAGGCAAGGCAAATTGCATAATATACTGCTGCCCTGTACTGACTAATTGTCTAGTAGTAGTTAGTAAGTACTACTTATCATTAACCATCAAGTTATCATCATCATGCATGCATTTGCTTTTTTTCCCTTAACAGATTTATGGATATGGTCGTCTGCCAAGATTGTGTTTTGTTGTTTGTCCATGCGTAGTGTTTTTCTTTGTCAAACCTTTGCCCAAACCCCCTTCCCAACCATTCATCAAACCCTAACCCTCTTCCCCCGGCTGTGTGATTTATATTGAGGTGTGACTAAATTAATTGTACGCCAATAATTGATCACACGCTTGCTGGGGCGGATCTGATGAAAGCAACACTAATTCAATTTCAAGGCAGGGCGAGGAACTTCTTCTGCTTGCCCACCCGTGCTCAGTATATTTGCAAGTCAATTTTTTTCCCAAAGGAACCTAATCCATCATAATAAATTTCCAGCATCGATTGGATTCATCAACATCCTCCTACACAGCACTAAAGGTTACGCTTGTGTTGAGTGACTCGACACAACTACATTTTGTAACTTGTTGTACTAGGCTATCCCCGCCACCATTATGTTTTATTTTACTTTAGCATTGCTAATCAGCAATATTATTATTGTTTGGCAGTCTTCTTATGTACTGTACTGTACTTCGTTCTACTACTCCTCCCAGAGTCTCTCTCAGGCGACTGATTGTCTCATTTTCTTTTTTTGCAAATGCTACTGCCAGTGTCTACTACTACCACCACAACCATGGCATCTCCATTCTCTTGGGAAACCAAACCATCATCGCCATGCAGCCATCGCTGTGCCTAACTTAAACATCAATCACAGGTAAGATAAGAAGTTTGGGGGAGGTATAATAATGGACTAGGAGGAGAGACTGACAGTACTAGTAGGAGAAGTGAGGGGTACCGCATCTATCTGTTTGTGTGTTACAAAATCGGCAGATTATTTAAATCAAACAATGGCTGCGGCCCTGCAGCAGCAAGGAAACCATGTGAGGTAAAACAGTAACCCCCCCCACAAAACATTAACAACGTATGCTATGTTTAAGTATAAATATAATTTAATACCCTAACAAAAATAAACTATGTAAAAAATCCCACAACACCCAACCCACCCCTCTCCCTAACCCCAACCAATGTCCAAAAGGAGAAAGTCCAACCAATCTCCAAATTGTCCATAATAATAAACCCCAACACCCAATTCCCACCCACCAAAAAAAGGATTAAAAAGGGGGCAATCCAACAGGGTCTTAAAGTTATCGGCGGGCTCTTCTGATTTCCTTCTCCAGGACCTTGATCTTCTTGTTCAGCTCCTCTAAGTGCTCCTCTAGACGCGCATTTCAGAGAAGCATGCGGCGCGCATATGCCCTGCAGTTGCATCCACAGGGGGGGCAGCAGTGCTAGATGTTGTAGTGCGGCGGCGGGCATTGGAGGAGGCTGCTGCTGCCTCCTCCTCCTCCGCCAGAACCACCAGCCGCCGGTATTCTTGGCAGATGGCCTCCAGCTTCCGGCGCCGGGCCATGGCTGCCAACTCCTTCCTGGTTGGTTTTTTTGCTTGGGAAGGAGGAGCTATATCAAGAAAGAAAAAAAGACTATTGTAACCAATACTCTTAGCAAAACAGTAACACAAAATTAATTCAACACATAGTGGCACAGTAGCACTAGCAAGCACAGTACATAACATTTGTGGTATGCATCTATCCTCCCACTTCCTCGGCCTCTAACATTTGTGGGAGTTTCAGGCATTATACTAGCACTATGGACTTGATTACACAGTACACCAGTCTTCTTCTTCTCTCTTGTTTAGCGAAATTACGTAACCTTGTTGTAGCCGGCATGCCAGCTCAGTCAGCTTGCGCCCAAGACATGACGCAGACTCAGGTTAGTTTTATTTACTACTGTCTGCAGGTGGGGAAGCTTGTATTTTTCTATTACGGGTGGCACTGGCCATACTCTGTTACATCAAGGGCAACTTCTCAATTTCACTTTCACCCTGCCCTGACTACTACAAAAAGGCAGATGATATCTGATCCAATGATCATTGCTTATATATGGAACGACATGAGGTACTTTGTTTTGATTGATTGTGTAACCAGCCGATAGGCCACCCATGGCAGGCTGGCTGACACAGTCGAAAATAAATTAACATAGGTAGGGAGTGGTCCTCGGAGTCGGAGGAAGGCGCTTGATAACTACATACATACACAATATATATGCTGTGCTTGCAAACTACAGTGAGTCAAGGGAGTATTCTGAAAATACAACTTATATTCTCCTCGGCTTTGCTATTCTGGTGCGGTTTCTTTTACATTCTCTTCAAACTAAGACTCTTCATCCAGTGACAGTCTCCACCTATGCTATCTATGATGAATACCATCAAGGCATCCATCCATTCAAAGTAAACGTCTATCATTCTTCTTAATCTCTCAACAAACCTTAGTTTGTTTCACCAACAACAAACATTTATTCTTTTTTTAAACCACCACTCATGCGTCCTTCTTTCCTTGCTTGCCTTGGCTTTGAGTTTGACCCAAACACCACTGAGCATTCTTGCTATCCACCCATACAGTTTCACCCACCCAGGCAGGCATCTTTTCTTTCACCTTCCACACATCCTTCAACCACCCATGCATCTGATTCCTATCAGCCACCTATGCATGCATCCCACGTATCCTTCTCTGCCAGTCATAAATATTACATCTCGCCCGTCCTTCCTCCTTCCACCCTTCTTTCCCTTTTCGTTCAACACATCCATCAAGTTCATCTGATCTGACTTTTAGTCTTCTCCATAAACCTTTCACAGCTGAGTTGAAGTCAGATAGAAGAGGCCATTGGTTACTCAACTCCCGCCGCTAATGCTATTGCTAATGCTAAGTAAAGGGTGTCATCTTCAACCATTGTTCACAACAACTTCTTACTTACTAAGTCTCAACAGTACAGTGTACACCCTTGCAGTGAGTGTAATGTCAATAAGTAAGGAATATAACTTACCACCGCCCGCCACTGCTGCTGGCTCACCCCCTGCAGCTCCTGCAGCTGCCGCATCTCCTGCTCCCTCCAAAGTGGCCGCGTCGCCATCGCCGCTGGCCCCGGCACTGGTGGTCGGTAGTACGCCTAGAAAAAACATTACACATTTTTTAGATGCCATATACACCGCCCCCTATTTATTCTTTTTCACTAGCAAGATTGAAAAAAAAGTTAATACATACATATACAACATACATCACTAGTACAAATCGGGTACTAGAGTAGAGTAGACACTAGTAGTGTTATATGGTCCCTAGGGTCATTCTAGTCTTTGCTAAGTTAGCCTGAGCCATGCAACCATTTTAGATTTGTGTCTTTTATTTTTGCGCACGTTACCTCGCAGCTTGTGTGTAAGACGCCTTTGAGCCCACATGAGCTCATACTGCTACTGTCTGAGCGCTGTGTACAAGGTCGAAAAACAAGCCAATTTGTTATGGAGTTCTGGTCAGTCCGTATTGCTTAGCCATAACATGCTACACTTTTTGGCACAACTGAGAAATGCTTCAATTATACTAACGGGCACCATTTTTCTCATAACAGACGGAAGATTCCCTTCTACGAACCAGAGCTTTGCAGAGCTTATGATGTAACCAGTACTTCTAGGTTCTAAGGTGAGGGGTCCCCCAGAATTCGCTCAGAGATCTTCATTTATAATTTTATATAAACTATATTCCTACCAAGGGGATGGTGGTTTTGCCACCACTGTTCAGTTATCATGATTTCCCCTTTGTCTTCTATGGACACAATTGTAGTTGTAACAATGTTTATTGTTTTAATCTTATGCATTTTGCTGTTGGTGCTGGCTCGTATACTGCATTATAGAACAACATACAGAGCTTGTTAGTTGAAAATAAACCTTTTGAACTTACATAGACTCTGTGGTATTTGGTGTGGACTTACACGAGTGAGCGAAAGGGTGTGCATTGCTTCCGCGCCTCTGAGAGATCGTGAGTGTTATGTTCTGGGTTGTCTAATCATTGGGTATCTTCGGGGGGTTCGGGGAGCTAATGAGACACTATAGCTAGTCGGTCAGGGGATTGTGGGTTCTGAGGTGTGAGGAAGGTCCAACCTCCCATCACCAACGTCCTATTTTCTTGTGCATAGTTCTGTATGTGCAGAATCCCTACAACAGTAGTAGTATGTCCTATCCTATTAAAAATTGTAAAATATCTGGTTGGGCATTTTGTTGGTGGGAATTGTCGAAAAGCCTCAAGATTAAGAAGACTAGAAGAGGACAACCCAAAGGACTGGACTCAGTGGCTAGAGCTATAGGTGAATCTGAGTTTTATTTAAAACCATTTAAATAAAGAGTGGCCAACTGGGCAAGCTTAGCTACAAAAAGACTAATAGTAGTAGTACAGAGAGTCATAGCAGAGGCAGCAGGGATAACAAGAATTTAGAAACAGATAGTCTAGATCGAAGAAGATTTTGTAGAAAATAGAATTAGGAAACCGTTCGGAAAAAATAAGGTGCAGTAAAAGTTAGGGAAGTATAATTATTAATATTAACAACAGGAGGACTTACTGGGGCCAGCAGCAGAGCCCTCGTAGAGGAGCGGTCCTGGCCATCAGCTGCTCCCTCCGACTCCGACGACCCCGTCTTCTTGCCCCTGGGTGCTGATCATGAAAGATGTAAGAAAGAAAGAGACAAACATGGATGATTGGTGTGAAACAAATAAAATATTTTTAAAAATGCTCAAAAAAACATTTATGGAAACAACAATTGCAATAAAATTGACCTATCTAATCTGGTCGACTAGTATTGCGGGATTCGCGGACCGTCTAGTTATTATTTATGAACACTAATCCAGTGCTCCATTCTGATTCCAGAATACTAACTAAGCCTACGTACCACCTGACCTAGCCCACCTATTCCAGACGGGCCAATTTTTCACTAAGTCTGCATTTCCATTTATTTTAGTCCTCAAAAATGCATAGATGGAGGACACATGCATAAATTTTTGCATACACCAAATTGTTGGTTGGTTGCTGCTGATGTTCTGCTACTGATAAGCCTATTACCACTCACTAAACAAACTACAAAAGGTTCTACTAAGGACTGCGATAAACAGCACTCAGCAGCATGTGACGTGACGGAGGATGCGTCACGCAGACCACTAAAAAATTACCAACTGATACTAATAAGTAACTAAACCTATCAATCCAACACTATCTCTTCTTAGTGGCAGGAGGACAAAGGAAGGACTAGAGTCTCTCTAGCATTACCTAACTTAAGTTCTCTAAAGTAAACTCTTACATAATCAGGCCAAGCGAGCGCAAAGTTGCAAACAAGTAAGATTAGTAGCCCCGAGCACCTGTGTCATAACAATCACAGAAGATTTTTAAACGTAATTTACCTGCAATGTAAGCAGCAGCATTTTTGCTGTTCGGAAAAAAAATATATTCGCAATATATAACACAGAGCAGAAGAACACAAAGTAGAAATATTAAATAGCTACTCACCAAGCCCCGGGACCTCCACTCCTAGCAGGTCCAGCAGGTGCTGCTCCCGGTCCAGGATATCGGACCACTGGTGCGTCAGCTGGGTATCGGTGTGCCAGACACCAGAGTAGCAAAACACTGCCCGGCGCACCTTTCCCCACCGCTGGCGACGCTCCCGGAGCCCATACTCGGACCCAGGCCTGCCGCCTGCTGCTAGGGTTAAGGAGAGGTGGCGCTGCACACAAAAAACAAGTGCGGCCACCTCCGCCTCGTTGAAGATGTCCCTAGCCTGCACTCCTTGTGGGCGCCGCCTTCCGCTGGGAAGGCGGTTGTGGCTGCGGCTACGACGAGTAGCCTTGCCCTTGCCCTCTCCCTTGGCCATGGTTCTGGGACTCAGGGGGCGTAAAAGAAAAGGGAGGAATTAGAAAAGTCAGTAAAAGAAATGAAAAAAGTAAGTTATAGAAAAAGAGTGAAAAAGTAGTAGAAAAAGTCACAAAAAGTAGAAAAAAACTCAAAATATAGAATCAGGAAAATAGAGAGATAGATAATAAATAAAAAAGATAAAAAAAGTGTACAGAAACAAAGGATTGCAAAGATAGAGGGAGGATAGAAAAGCAGGCCCAGAACCATAGCAATAGAGTGAAAAACAAGATGGCCGCCCCCATTGCGACTGCATGGGCAAGTTTTCGCGATATTTCCCCCCGAGCACGCAAAAAGCATCGCGAAAACGTAATACACGTTCCTGAACAGGAAATACTCAACGCGAACGGGCGGGAGCACTCAATACGCGACCCGGAACAGGAAATAGCATCGCGAACGGGCGGGACAAGTGAAAAACAAGATGGCCGCACCCATTGGCGACCGCATGGGCAAGTTCACGAGATATTTCCACGCGAGCACGCCAACAGCGTTCCCGAACAGGAAAAACGCTTCGTGAACGGGCACAACAAGCAATTCCGCATGCTTAGCTCGCGGAGATTTTTTACCGTTTCGCGGAACTTTGCGTAACACGACTACGCAAAGTCCGCCCACCCCTACTCTCAATCATCTGAGGACCTTTGCCCATGCAGTATGTTCAGTGGTGGACATGCCCGAGGAGGCCTTGGCTCTGTCTTTGGATGCTGAGAAGGCCTTCGACAGGATAGAGTGGGACTACCTGTTTGTATCATTCCAGAAATTCAGCCTGGACATGAACTTCATCTCCAAAGTGCATTGGCTCTGTGACTCCCCCACGGTGCAAGTACATTTTGGGGCTTCTTATCTGACACCTTCCCCATTCACCGGGGTATGCGGCAGGGATGCCGTCTCTCCCTTCTGCTCTTCCTCCTCTCCATGGAGCCCCTGGCGGTGACCTTACGTCAGTCAGATTGAATTCTGGGCATCCCATCTCCCAGCGGACCCTCTAAACTATACTTGGAGGTAGACAATATTCTGCTTACTCTCTCGGCCCTGCCCTCTTCCATCCCTGCCCAATCCATGGAGCGCATGATAAAGGGCAACCTTGACCCACACATGGAACGCATGCGGCTCGACTTTGGTAAGTGGTTACACCTGAACCTGGCCCTCTGGAGCCGCTCGCAAGTGGTGAAAATGGTGACCCTTCCCCCTTTCACCTACATACTGGGCATGCTCCCTTTGTTAATGTCTCTCTCAAAACTTTGACACGTGGACAAGGCCATCATGACCTTCATATGGGGGTCATTGAGACCCCGTTTAGCCATTAAGAAACATATCTCCCCCAGGTCTGAGAGGGGTCCATTCTGTGGCGCACTATTATATGGCTCTCCACCTGACACAGTTGGAATTCATGCATACCCAAGTTCAGGATACCCCATTATGGGTGACAGTTATAATTTGAATCCTCCATGGCTCACTTCCATCATACTGCAAAGACAGTGGGGATTTCCTCACTAAAATTAATGATCTCACTTGGAGTAAATCCTATATCATGATTACACTTGATGTCACTGCCCTCTATACCTCTATTGATCACGATTTTGGGGTGCGTGCCTGTGAGTACTATCTGAAAAAAAGACCAGCATGTTTTCTGGAACACACTCGAATGCTTTTGGAGATGATCCGTGTCTGCTTGAAGGACAATATCTTCATGCATGACGGGAGTCTGTATAGGCAAATAATGGGGACTGCTATGGGCACCTGCTTTGCCCCCAGCTTTGCCAACCTGGTTATGGGCTGGTGGGAAAAGCAGGTGGCCTGGGCAGATGAGAATGCAGAGTATCTGCAACGCACTTTAATCTGGACCCGTTATATTGACAATTTGATCTTGTTATGGAATGGATCCAGATCGGAGGCAGAAGAATATGTTAGAATTCTTAATGAAAATCCTTTCAACCTGCATTTTACTTCTCATATGAACGTCAGCAAGATAACTTTTCTGGATATTTTGCTACAAGTGAAGGAGGGTAAACTCAACACTACAGTGCATCGCAAGATGACAGCTGGGAATAGCACTCTGCATTTCAAAAGCCAGCATCCAACTAACTTGAAAGAAAGCATCCCATATGGGGAAACATTGAGGCTTAAATAGATTTGCAACCAGGAACATGAGTTCCAAGGCCAGTTGCAAAAAATGAATGAGAGATTTTGCAAGAGGGGATACTTCCTGAAAACATTAAATACGGCAAAACTGAAATGCGAAAACAATACTAGAAACCAGCTTCTTTACCCCAATGATAGAACACAAAAGGAAACTACACCAGCTAGATTCATTGCATGTTTTAATCAACTGTCCCCCAAAGTACAACAGATCATGAGAAAACATTGACAGGTAGTAAGGAATGATACAATAATTGGAAAAGATTTACCTATGGCACCACCAGTAACATACAGGAAAGGCAGGACATTGGGGGACAGCCTCACACATAGCTATTTTACCAGGAGCCGCAAACCTGATACGTGGTTATCTACTATGAAGAGGTTTTTCAAATGTAATCACTGTAAAGCCTGTAGGATGGTGAGAAATGTTTCGACCTTCAAGTCTGCTGACAGACATAAAAGGAAGGTGAATGGGTTTTACAATTGCAATACGGATCATTGTGGCTATGTACTTAGCTGTCCCTGTCCCCTTATGTACTTGGGGAGTACGATCTTCCCCCTTAAAAAGCGCATATTAGAACATCAGCGGGCGATTAGGAATCATGATTTTACATATTCTGTAGCTAAACACTTTTATGATAAACACAAAAGCGATCCTGGGCTGTTGATGTTGTTTGCCATTGACAGAATCCCCCCCAATATAAGAGGAGGCAATAGAACCATGAATCTGAGACTCCTAGAATAAATGTATATTCTGGATTTGAACACTACATTTCCAAATGGGTTGAACAGGGATGAGGAGTTAGAAGTGCATTTGGGATGATCTTGGATCATCCATTCTCCTCGCCCCCAGTCTCTGCCTTGCCCTTTCATCCTCCCCGAGGGATTTACAAGTCTAGGATGAAATGTTGAGCAATGACAGATTAGTTTACCCTTACACTTATGCACTTTAGATATTTATGATTCTAATGTTAAATTGAGGTGCTATATATGGGCGAATTGTTGCACTCGGACACTTTAGACATTTCAAATGTTTTATAAATGTATAGCTATTTATTGTATTTACATATATAGAAGGATTATTTTTATAATGTATTTGATATGGATATACCTAAATATGAATTTTAGAAGAAATATTATATAGGGATTGATTTATATTGTGTCAGATTCATTATCAAATGAGTAACTATAACCTTTTTTTTGTGCAATAGCTTTTAAAATTCATGACTTATGGAATGTATTTGGGGCAGTCTGAATGCTTTGTCTTAGCCAAGGCTCTCCAGAATAAGCTATCAGTACGATTCCCTTTACCATATGATGTGTTCATATTACTGAGGGCACTGGCCCAAGAGTTTGCTTCACCAACCTCCAAGTTTCCAACATCCAAGCATGATGTATAAGATGTATTGAAATGATAAGCTGTTTTTTTATATAAAATAATTTTTATAAATGTTATAAAACAAAGTATAAATATAAAAATGATTATAGAAACATGAACATATATGAATATGCAATAGCCATCTAAAAAACACAGTCTCAAGAGGATTACGACATAGAGGATAACTGAGGTTTTTCTTCTATGTCCGTGATTGACTGTGCCTTTAAAATGATTGACTTGTAATGTAATATGACTTTGACAAAGGGTGGGATCAGCCGAAATGCGTCAGGACGGACATGGTGATGGAGATTTAATAAAATAAAATAATTTTTCGACTTGAATGGAGTGCCTACCTCTGGTCTTGTGTACGAGAGTTTTCGAAGCATATATACATATATACACATACATGTCACTAAGCTATACATGTAGAGTTAGGTTTAGAAAATCCATACCTATTTATCAGTTCATATTTTGAATTTGATATTTAGTCCTTTGTAATGTATTTGGATGCCTCGATATTCGGGATTTGATATTCAGCCTGTAAACAAACTGGAGGATTCATAATGGGAAACTATCTTTCTTACAGCCCTGTTTCAAACATTGTACTTCCAGTGGCCATCCCATATGCAATCATATTCATGCAGCTATCAGTAGACAATTCTGAAGGGTAATTAGTCACTGATTCCAGTCTCCCTAAAGAGGGAAGCATCAAATTAATTTTCCATTCGTCAGAGACAATACTAATGATGAGATCTCCGATGAAGACATAGGCTGTTTGGGTAGAGTCTCATGGCATCCTGGTTATCCATGCTGTTCTACGATTCTCTGAAGGAGCTGAAGGAATCCTTGTCAGGGGAGGCAATATAACTCTTTGTATTGGTCAAGAAGGTGATTAAAAGCTTTTGGTTGGTTCTGGATCTCAAAGGACTGAATAAATATATGAGATCAACATTATTCAAGATGGCAATATTCCAAAGCATAATTCAGTTGACCTCTAAGTAAAAGTGAATGTATTCAAAATCTCTGTCCCTAATTAATGCAATCTTTCATATACGAATTAGAAATTTCTGTCAGAGCTATATCAAGTTTAGAGAGATGGCCTGTGATGAATGGAGTGAAATGCGCACCTTGCAAGCTCTTTTGCTGGCGGGCCAATTTGTTAAAAATTCTTCATTATCACCCTACAGACTTGAAGGACTGGGACTGATGGCACTGCACAGTGGAGCTTCAGACACAAATACAGCTCTATGGAGAGCCACAATAATGTGAGCTGTCCATTCTCTCTGCAAAAGAATGCAAGATGGCATCAGACATGCTGAGCAGCATGTCGCAGCCTTATGGGAAAAGCAGAGAAAGACCTTGCACTGCTGTACTGATTTACAGTAGTACAAATGCTCCATACCATATTCATGGACATGCCTTGGGACCTTATTTCCCCCCATGCTACAGAGCCTGAATAACAGCTGTGTATACATGCAGCTGGAGGAGCCATGGATGGTGTGGAATTGTTAGTTGTGCCAAAGCATGAAGGCTGAAGGCTGATCTGAATCTACTCCTACTGACGAGCCAAATCTAGAAATCTGTTGATGGTAGAGAGAGGTTCCCCTGAGATTGGTTAAGGCCTGTGTACCTGAAGAGAAAGTGCAGGTCACTGAAGCCTGTGGGTAAAATCTGCCTCACTGGAAGCTGCGGGAGAAGTAAGGGATACACTTAATGTCTTGTGTTTCTGTTGTCAGCACCCCCTTGCCAGAGAGTTGGCCAACGTGCAAAAGTTTGAAGGTGAGTAAACACTTTTATATGTTAATTGGGAGTGGTCAGGTGCCCCCCTTGGATGCCCCCCACTTTACCCTGTAAATAATGTTGTCAGCAACCAGTACTGACAGTGAACAAGTTCCATTTCTTGGACCAAAATGGAAGTGAAATTCTGCTGCATTGCTGGCTGTCTGAGGAAAACCACTGATAGCCTATTTGGCATATATATTTCAGACACTTTTGCTACAATTATCATGTTTTCTCCTATCTAGGTACACCCCTTTCTTGAGCTATATGTTGATAATTTAGAGACAAGTGACAAATATAGAATGCATGCCCATTAATGCCATTATTCATTGCAACATGATAATTAAGTATGCTTGAATATATTCACATTATTAAATCCAAATGTAATACACTGTTATAAATATTAGTTATTGAGTGATAGACAAAATTTCATGGAATTGATAATCTCATTTTTTGATTACTGTTATTTAATTATGTGTACAGTTTCATAGAATGTAAATAAGTAAAAAGGTACAAGGGCTTTTTACTGCAAATTCTTTCTTCTGAGAAGTTCAACAGGAACATTATTTTATGTAAACAGAACTGAGTGCAATAGGTGAAAAAGGAACTTCATGCCAGAAGAGACAGGTCATGCTGAATCCTATCACCGACGTTCACTGAAGGCTAATCAGATGCACATTTAGCCTGTGCTGGTTGGATTTATAAACCTACTTGCCAACTCAGACTAGAATACCAGACAATGCAATTGCATTTAACAATAGTCTCATTGTTCACAACAGGTATGGAGCGTGGTCCATCTTTGAAATTCAAATTAGGCCCTGCCTTTGGTGGTAAGATCTGTTTAGTTAGCTAGACAGGTGAATGTTGGTAAGTAAATAATAATATATATGTAAAGCTTTTCCATCAATCAAATGCAAGTACTTGCGTGCTGCCAAAGCACCATATCCCAATAATTCTCATCTTCGTAAATCGAACAAGCATAGAGCAGCTCTCCAAATTGTGGATCCCAAAGATTTTTGGTTAGGAAAGAGCAAAAGTCAACAGGTTCCGGTTGTCCAGTTACAACCTTGCTCACTACAGTGAATGCCATTATCGTTTCTCCTTTTAAAGTGTCAAATGGTGCAGAAACATAAAAACAAACAATGGGAAGGTGATGTACGCTCAATTCATTATGGTTGCCATCTTTTAACATGCTAAGTAATTGCTTTTTCTTGATTTTTCATATCCAGTGAATTGCATACTGTGCTTAAATTAATCTGCAAGCATAAATGCTGAGAGAAATACTGAACAATTGATCAAACCAACGATAGGGGCCAATTTTACAAATTTCGCCATCAACTTTTCACAATTGTTAAATGGATACTCTATATCGCTCAAAGGAAGCATCTCCGTTCTGATGACAAGGGTGTGGCTTTGTATTCCAATAGACTTGTGAATGTCCATTGCATAAACGTCAAGATTTATAGCAAGTGCTTGAATCTTAGTTGCACAAATTACCTCCTCAATCGGGAGGCACATGGCAATCCCCAGTGGATAACGCCCTTAAATGCAGAGACTCCAAAAATAATCAGTGTCCTCATTATCTACGAATTCACAAGTTCCAAGTGGGCACTCATGTTCCAGTTGAAGAGATGATCGGCATAATGTATAGATAACATATGAGCTTTCTGAAACATATGTGCTAAACAGTGCAAACAAAAAAAAATTAAGTAAATACATTTTAATAAAACATGCAATACTCTGCATAACGGCACTCTGAGGGTTTACAGTGGGAAGACAGGTTCCAACCTAGACAAGTACACATAACTTCTTCCATTTTGAAACCAAGTGACTCTTTTCTGTCTAGCTCCGATATAAAATGTGTTTCTAGTCTATGGAGTTCCTTTTCCCTGTCTCCCCCTCTTTGGTTCTTGGGTATGTGTGCTAGGCAGCTATAAGTCAACTCAGTGGGGTTGCTAATATGTACTTTCTGAAAATGGCATGTAATAGGGTAACTGCGTTTGCTGTTTGTAATTGCTCTGATGTGCTGGAAAATGTATTATTATGAACAGGTAAAATGGTATTGCCACATATAATTTTGCACCTGGGCATTTGGAGACATAAACAACAAAACTAGTTTTGACCATCAGATTGCCCTTAATTGTGGTGGTTCTCTTGAATGGGGTCAGAATTTTAGTCATGTTTCACCATTCTTATAGGCCTTATACTTCATGCATTGTCAAAAGCCCTATTTAGGGGCAAGCCATGTTCTCTTGGTCTGTTCAGTCTCTACATCACTCCTCACTGGATGATCCCTTAGTGATTTAGACTTTCTATATGTGATCTGTGGATGGTGTGTTACTTTGGGACCTATGATAGGGTTGTCTCTGATAAAATACCAATGTTTTTGTAAGATGTGTCTTACCTTCTGATGTTCTAGACTATAGGTGGCGATAAATCTATGTGACATTTCCCATTTTATTTTTCTTTGAATTTTTAAGGTCAAAGAGGGCTGTCTCTCTGTTCTGTGTTCTTGCTCTCTTGGAGGTTGTATTGAGAATTTTATCGGGGTGCCCCCTCTGCTTGAAGTGTTCTACCATCTGTGCTTCAAAAAGATTCTAATCTTCTTCAGCGCTGCAGTCCTTTCTGGCTCTGTAAAATGCCTGAAAATGGATACTCTTTAATAGCGTGCCAGATGAAAATTGCTTACGTGTAGAATGGTATTCCCTGCCATAGGTTTTATATATGGTAGTCTCCAATTTGTTCTCCCCACCTGCTCCAGTACATCCAAAAACTCTATAGCAGTATTGCTTAGTTTGCAATAAACTTTAGATTGAGATCATTAGTGTTTATTTCAGAGATTAATCAATTAGCCTGCCTCTCCGTGCCTTTCCAGAGCCTGAAGAGGACATCTATAAACCTTAACCATATAGTGATTTTTTTGACCAATGTTCCATGTGGAGACCCTTCCCACCTGCTACTCCCATCAGCCCATATGGAAATTAGCATAGCTGGGGGCAAAGCAGGTGCCCATGGCTGTGCCCCTTACTTGCTGGAGCAGCTCATTGTTAAAAAGGAATATGTTTTTGTTCAAGCACCACTCCATCATTTCAAGCAGCATTTTGTAATGTGCTGTATATTTTATGGGTCTCATTCTAAGATAGTGTTGTGTAGCTCTCAAACCATCTTGGTGTCTAATATTTATGTATTGGGTGGATACATCAAAAGTCATTAGGAGGATGTTGTTTTCCCATTTAACATCAAATATGCGTCACAGAAAATCTGTGGTGTCTCTAATGTGTGAAGGGAGCTTGACAACAATAGGATTGAGAAAATAGTCAATGTACTTAGATACCTTTTCGAACACACTGTTCTGTGCAGCTATGATAGGTCTCCCTGGTGAAGTTGCTGCATCTTTGTGAACTTTTGGTATTAAATAAAATATCAGTAGCTTGTTCTTGTTTTAGAAACCTGCATTTGTCCCAGCTTAAGAGTTCCTGATCTTTCCGGGCATTGAGTTTCTCCATAAATTCCTCTTTTACTCGTAAGTAATCATCCATGGTGATGCGCTTATAGCAGTTTATGTCATTCAAATGTAAGTGTGCTTCTCTTTAGTATATTTCCTTGTCCCATAAAACATTATTACCCCCTTGTCTGAGAGTTGCACAATGACGTTGTCTGATTTCTTTCATTTCTCTACAGTTGCAAAGATTGATTGCTCCTTATTATCTCAGAATTCTCTCTTTCTACTGGATGCAAGATTTATATCACGTAAATCTTTTGTCACATTCTCCGAGAATATATCTATGTTATCTTCTGTGGTTTGATGGATATATCTGGATTTAGGGTGGAAGGGTGTGGCCCCTTTAGGTTGGGTGTCCACCTTGGCCAGTTCTCTGCCCAATTTCCTTCCCCTTTGAGTTCCAATAGGTTCTCTCGGAGCTCAATGTCTGATACCAAAACATTAGTAGCACTTTTGTTCTCTAAAATTCTTTGATTAAAATTGGTTTCACATTAGGTCATTTCTTTAATTCTGTGAACTTTTGTAAGTTTTAATTTTCATATGAACTTGTACAAGTCTATTCTACTGTGAGGATAGTTAAATTGACTTTTTAAAATGAGAGGCCTAATTCTAAGGTTTCCATATCTTCTTTTGTGAGAGTAGTGTTGCTCAGATTTATAATGGTCTTTTTCTGACTCATTACTTGTGGTTAGAGCTGGTTGTTCTCCCAGAAGATTCTCTTTGTTGTTTTTTTCCTTCCTTGGTCTCCCGTCCTTTGTTTCCTCTGCCTCGCGGTTTTCCTCACCCTTTTTGGGGTCTGTAGAGTAGTTTTTGGTCTTTCTCTAAAAAAAATTCATCAGTAACTGAGAAAGTGCTGCTCCTCCCTCACCTCTTGTCAGGTCTGCTTGATCCACTTCTGACTCACTGTCTGAGCTGAAGCCGCTACATGAGCGGTCTTGTTCGGTCTTATTTATATCCTGGATTTTATGTCTTCTAATTGTTTCAAATCGCTTCAGGAATGTATATATTTGACCCCTTTGGTAGTCCAGGCAGTCACACAGGAATTTATTTGATTATTTTCTTTTCTTCTTTATTGGCATTTGATTAGACGTTCTTTCAGGTTTTTGTTAAATTTAGTCACCTTTTCTCGGTTACAATCTTTTTCCAGGATGACACTAAGATCCTTTATTTTTTGTAGCACTTCAGCGCTCTCTATCTCCACATACATAATCAAAATTTGCAGCATTCCCATAGAGCTTTGGGCATCGTCTTCAGCCCACTCTTTCAAAAGGTCAGGGTGAGGATATGTTGGTGGTATCATGATATGCAGACCTCTCGCTATGAGTCAGACCTGTACATATTGCTTGGGGGAAGCACTTTCCCAACAACATGATATTTCTCTCTTCTTTAATCTTTCAAACTGTTGGAGATTCTTCCATAAATCATTACTAGCTAATGTTTTTCCTGTGGCTGCCCCTGCCTGTTGGCTGGTATTTATAGATAATAAGGACCCCGATTAATATTGGAGGTCCTGTATTTAAGGGAGTTACCTACTGGGGATTGCCATGTGCCCCTGATTGAGGAGGTAATTCATGTACCTAAGATTCAAGCACTTGCTGTAAATCTTGACTTTCATCCAGTGGACATTCAGGAGTCAATTAGAATACCAAGCCATGCCCTTGTAATCAGAACGGAGATGCTTCCTATGAGCGCTATAGAGTATTTAATTAACCAGTGTGACAAGTTGATGGTGAAATTTGTAAAATTGGCCGTTATCATTGGTTTGATCAATTGTTCCGTATTTCTCTTAGCATTAATGCTTGCAGATTAATTTAAGCACATTATGCAATGCACTGTATGTGAAAAATCATGGAACAGCAGTGATTTAGCATGTTAAAAGATGGTGACATGTTTCTGATCCATGTGACACTTTAAAAGGTAAAATAAAATGGTGCTCACTATCATGAGCAAGGTTGTAACTGGACAACCGAAACACCTTGACTTTCACTCTTTCTATCCTAAATAAACATATTTGGGATCCATGATTTGGAGTGCCGCTCTCTGCTTCTTTGATTTACGAAGACAAGAATTCTTGGGATATAGAAAGCTTTATTCATTAACAAAAAGGTTGCAATGTTCTTTACTTTTCACACAGCTCGTAAACAATGCAGCTACTATTCTGTTTCTTTTCTATCATAGTTACTATTCATAATGTGTGTACTAAGATATCATTTTCATATAAATATTTATTGTATATCCATTGTTTCCTAGTGTTCTTAAGTGTGCTTTTCTATTGGTATCCACCAATCATCTTTGTGATATATTACAGAATTGATCATTACCTGAAATGCATCTCACTTAGATACTGCTTAGTGGGTTTCAGGGTGCTTTTAGTCCTATTGTCTTTCTGTCTCATGTCACACATTGACACAGTCCTTAGTGCCAGGGGGTCTAGAAAGCCTATTTCCTGGTTGTGTTTTGGAAGACCGAGAAAATGCTTTCCTGTGAACCCCCGTCATCCTCCCATATCTACAGCAAACAGTCATCAGGTCTTTCAAGGATACAATACCCATAGAAGTGATCATCATATTCTTGAACTAAAAAGCAGACAGTGTCCCAACATCACAGGTGTTTTTCTTACTGGGACACTCTATAGCCTTCACAGTCATGTATTCTTTAATCAATCATGTGGAAATCCAAGACTCAGAAAAGACACTACTCTCAGCAACCTGACCCAGTCATGAAATCAAGGGACCACAATGCATGTTGCGAAGACAGCAAAAGATACCATAACAGTCAAATTTGACTGTATCCTACTGGCTATTAAAGACACAAGTGAGGTACTCAAGTTTAAAATAGACACTGTGGCATTAGGCATGGGTCTCTTACCAACTGATCAGAGAAAACTAGCAAAAAATGTTAGACTCAAAAACTGCATTGTCTGCAATGGCATAGAGCAAAATAAACATGTAATCTAAACTAGAAAAAGTCACAGATAGAGTATGCTACATTGAAGACAGATCAGAGGACTCTGGAGGGTGCTCTTGCAGCAATAAAATCTGAAGTGTAGGAATCCTGGGGAAAGTAGAGGGACGGAATATAGAACGCTACATGGAAAGCTAACAGAGCACCTTGGTAGCTTCACAGTATCTTTCAAGGTTAATTTCGCTGGAAAGTGCACATAGATCACTGATTCCAGCCCTAGGTCCCCACCTATACCCCTCACAGTGTGACTGCTGAACTAATGATACAGGTATAAAGTTGTACATAGATCCAGAAGCAACGTCCTTTGAACTATTGCAAAGAGCAAAGTTTTCATCTTTCTAATGAAGCTTCTCATGGCTCTGTTTTGGGGAAAGGATTTAGTAGCATGATGGGTGGACTTGGCTGGGCCTTCTGCCCCCTGCTCAGGCAAACTTTATATTAGACAGGGTGGTATTACTTCAGTACAGTTTCACACTGTGAAATGCCTAGAACATTGCCATTTCTGCCAAATGTTATGAGGTGCATTCATGCCAAAGATGCTGGGGCATTCATGTTGCCTTCCTCCAGGCACAGCATTAAACATCATATGAAATGGAGGTGCCAGTTGTTTAGCATGACTTACTATGCCTAGGCAGAGGGGGCTTTGATCTGGATTGTGCCCAGTGTCGTATACAAAAACATTGCAAACAGAGATGACAAGATCTTGTTGTGATGGATTGTGCCCTAAATGGGAAACCATTAACATTAGCTAGTATATAATCCCCCAGCACTAACCAAATGTACATTGAACGCTTGCTTATTAAAATGGCAAATAGAGTTGGTAAAACTTCACTGTGGAGAGGTGGTTACAGTAGTGTGCATTGCATAGAACATGAGAGATCTTTCCTGCCCCTTGCACAATACACGCAGCAGTAAACAAGAGGAGGGATTTAAGGAATAGCCAGCACATTGGTATCCCTTCGATAGATGGTAGATACACACCCTAGGTCTAGGAATGCTCATTTTATTCTCATGTTCTTGATATGCTTCCTTCCTGGAAAGTTTTCTAGAGAAATCAAATCTGGGGTAATTAACAGACACCACAGAATATCTGTTTCAATTTGATCTCATAACCTCATATTGTTGACTCTAAAATTTGGTAAGAGGCAGGCTAATTGTAATAACTCCTGACCTTTGCAAACATTAGCTTTGGAAACAAAGGGCTTTATTTAGAAGTTAATCCATCACAAGCATGAAATATATCCCATCCGCTGTATTACAAGTGCAATATAGCATATGGCACTTGCAATATGGTAGACAGGATATCCGCCATCACATGACAGAATGTCCTGTTCTCCAAACTCTGGATAAAGCCTATAGTATTTAGTAGTACTATAAAAGATTGGATAGCGAATGACTTAATTGAAAATGAGGGTTCCACCTAGAATGCACTGACTTAATTGGAAGCCTTTATTGTGCTGATAAGCGAAATCTTCATCAGACTACAAATCACAAATGGGACACAGACGGTCCTAAATGTGCACTTCACAGCTAGAGATATCGCTAAGAGAACTGGAAAAACTGAACCCCAACCCATTGGTGCCTGAGCAGCTTCACCATACTAGATCAAACTATATGGCACTGCTAGAGAGGAAGATGTTTCTTCACTATGAAGAATAAACTGTAAAGCAGCACAAGGGGCACAAAGCTTGATATTATTAACTGAACGTGGCATTGCACAAGTCAAGCAAATGCCATGAGCTTTCAGGATGAATAACTATGAGCCTTTGCCAGGTACTATACTAACCTTTATGCTGACACTCTACCTCAATACCAAATCTATCTTTAAAAGAATCTGGATATTTGTAACAGTTCCCTAATTGACCTATATCACAACAAGATATACTAGATATACATATATCCCTAAATGAACTTAAACCATAATTCAATTTGCTATTGACGAGATCCCCAAATCTGATGAATTGTCACTACATACCACATTTAAAGATCTACTCACACACCTCTACTTTCTCTATTCGGAGTTGCTAAATAAAAGGCAGAGTTGTACTGCAGTCAAGTTGAAAACAGCAGGAAGTAAAATCGTATCATGCTTAATCCATGCTGAACCTAGATGCAAAATCTTAAGGAAAATATTAGTCAACTGCTAGTACTAATGCTCCCTACCTTAATATATAATGATCAGAAATTTTTATTCTGGATCATACCACAATCTATAATCTAAAATGACTATTCACATAATGAATACCACCTCCACTGCTGGGCTCACGGCACAAATGACCTCTTTAGACATAGAGAATGCTTTAAAAACATTTGATTGGAAATACTTATTTACAGTGGTATCTAAAATAGGCACCAAATTGGGTATTCTACACTGCATAGACTTTCTAACCTCACATCGCACAATTAGGTTTGGTACAGGATTGTAATTTACATACAGTGGTTGATTGGTAGGGGCACCAGACAGGGGTACCCACTATCTCCCTTGCTTTTCCAATTCACTATGAAACCACTAAAAAGCATTTTCAAGATGAAAGTCCTTGCTGGGGATGCCATTAAGGAATAGGCATCACATGATTTTTTATGCACGTTCGTTGTCCTGCTTTATCTGCATGATGCACATCAAGATGTCAAGGTGGTCGTACACTCCCTGACTGACTTTGGCAACATATCTTGCTTAAAAGTCAATTGTGAGAAATAATGTAGATTCCTGTTACAGAGGCATCAGACCTGTGATGGGAACTGTCCACTTTCGAGCAACATGCTGTATAAATTGACAGCTGTGAATTGTGTGCACCACCAGAGTATCACTTTTTGTGATGTTATAGTGGCACACAGGACTTCTACATAACCATGCTTGGCATTTCATGGCCTTTTAGATATGGAGTGAGGCAACACAGTGCAAGTCACTGCATTGCCTCACACTATGATGGGGAGGGATGTCATCGGCATTATGGTGGGTATTCCCACGTAACACCCATAGCATTTGACACATTCCCAGATTTACAACAAGCTGTAAACCTGGAAGAGAGTCAAAAGCCTACGCCTCTCCAGGGGAGGACTAGGGGAGGTGCAGCGAGGAGAAATAACATTATTTCTCCTCTTTTTTTCCTCGTTATATGTGTGCTACTTCCAGCAGCTCGCATAGAAAGCCGAAATCACCTCCATTGATTGTTATTTTGTGGGAAGGTGTCCTTTCCTGCACAAAAACAATCATCCTTATAATGCGGACACCCTTGCGCCATGGAGCAAGGGCACCTGCGTTGGCGCATGGCAGCCATTTGAGCGCCAGCACAGTAACAGAGAAAAGCAATGTGCCATATCTCAAAGATACTGCATATTTTTGCCCATTTCTTTTCACGTAGGGCAGCACAGCAGGAAGGTTAGCGGCACTACCCTACCTCAAAGGTTTGAAAATGAGGCCCTAAGAGTCTCCTTTTTAGCACTTGATTCCAGCTACTGAGACAGGACAGTCCAAGCCTTATTCAGGGGAAGTGCTGTTGGCTATAGATTCAGCACTCAGGGACACAACAAACAACACTTAATAAATCTCTGTCCAGCCAGTAATTTTTCTTCTAAAAATGAAAAATACTCTGTTACACACTGTACTGAATACTATACACAAATTAAAAGTACACAAAGGCATGTGGAAATGACTATGGTGACGCCCAATAAAAAAAAACTTTGCATTCAATAGGGGGGGCACAATAAAGAAAGGTCTACAGGCCAGGTAGCCACTTAAATGTAACCTAGTTCCCTGAGCTTAAATCACCTCTAACAGTTTGTGCACCAGCAAACCTAAAAATACAATAACACCCCTGTATACCTAACACAACCTGACCTGACTTTTGTCAGGGTGTCAACACAATACAGAGAGAGACAATTTTAAATCAAAAACAAAGTATAATCAATACTGAAACATTAAAGAATGCGTTTCATTTACATTTATAAATATTTGCATTAAGAAACTGTCAAGAATGCATATGTCAACAAAATATGAATGTTTAGCATTAATCAGTGTATGAGTTTTCCACTGCTTTTATATGAGCTATGAAACTAAAAATCACAACTCTAAAAAAATGGAGACTAATGTCCCCAGGAAATTCTTCTTTTTACCTGGGAGACTTAGCATTCCAGAAGGACATTTAAAGGGGTAGGAGCTAACTATAAGCAGTTTTTGCTGTAGCCCTAAAGAAATCTATGGAAAATGCATTGGGATTTTTCATTTTGGTATTCCCTTTTGTCTTGGTCATCACTTAATGGATCGTCCTGAATCTTTTCATACACAAACTAGACAAAGAAGAGCACTTTCATGGATTGTTTTGTGGAGATTCGTCAAACGGGGCCAAAGTTATTAGCAAAAGAAAAAAGGTATTTCGGGCTTTATTAAGAGTCTCGTGGTTCACGGACCACCAGACTCAAGGGGGTAGGCTTACAACCACCCTATTATGACCAGGGTGGTCGGGCTGCCCTTGGACAAATGCAACCATCAGGGATCAGAGATCCCTGGCAGTGGCGTGGCTGTCTTGAGGGTGCAATATGCTTGGCGGGCCACTGCTGCCCTGCCAAGCATAATACAAATTTCCTCACCACCACACTTTTTATGGCGGTGCCCCTGGTGCCTCAAGCCATATAGATACATACAGGGGGGGCACAAAATGTGCGACCCTGTGTGCATGCACACCAGTACCTGCACAGCATGGACTGCAGCAGTGGATGCTGTGCAGGTACTGCCTTTGACAATCCCATCATAGTGCCTATTTCATAGGCACTGCCCTGGGAGCACCAAAGAACCACCCGCCGGACAGAAGAAAACTCCTAATCTGGCGGGCAGTTTGTACATGGGTTTGACGGGCGGAAGTGGGCGGTCCCAGTCCTGTACTGCCAAACTCATAATAAGGCCCTCTGTATAAAAATGCTGACCTAACTATAACTACCCAGTAGCGAGTGCCACTGAGAAATATATATATATATATATATATATATATATATATATATATATATATATATATATATTTCCACTGAAAAAACCATAGGTTTCAGGGACGCTATAGTTAGAAATTAGCATTTAAAAAACCTTAGAAATTCACTGAAAAAAACATAGGTTTCAGGGACGTTATAGTTAGAAATTAGCATTTAAAAAACCATAGAAATTCACTGAAAAAACCATAGGTTTCAGGGACGTTATAATTAGAAATTAGCATTTAAAAAACCATAGAAATTCACTGAATAAACCACAGGTTTCAGGGACGTTATAGTTAGTTGGACATTTCACTTGTACAAAACCAGAGAATTTCGGCCGTTATAGTTAGTTGAGCTAACTATAACTCACGCCCCGCAATGCACTGCTGGTGACATCACATATTACATCACTGATGACATGGTCAGTGACATCACTGACGACATCTCAAATGACATCACTGATGACATTACTGATGACATCATCCAGTGACTGAAAAGTTTAAGAATGTTATCTATATATACGCCAAGGTGTATTCGAAGAATGAGTGGGTGTATGAGTGTCTGTATGGATGATTTTGTGAGTGTGTGTCTGACTGTATAAGTGAGTGATTAACCGTGTCTTAGTGAATGCATGGGTGGATGACGAGTCTGTGTGAATGTCTGTATCTGTCTGTCAGTTGGTGTGTAAGTGGCTGCATGGGTTGGTGACTAGCTACATGAGTGTCTATATGGGTTATTGATTGGTTGTCTGAGTACCTGTATGGATGCTTGATTGTCTGTGTGGGTGGGTGGGGGGTGTAACTCCCTGCATGGATGTGTGAGTGTGTGATTTAGTGGGTGTATGGGTTCATGAGTGCATCTGCGAGGGGCTGTATGGGTGAGTGAGTGTGCGTATGGCTGTGTCGGTGAGTGAATGGATGTCTCAGAGGTTTATGTGTGAGTAACTACATGTGTGAAAGGCAGTATATGTATGTGTTGGAGTATATAACTAACTATATGTGTCAGTGAAATTGCTCTCCCTCCCTCGCAGCTCCACCATTAAGTGAGGCCCTCCTGCATTCTGTGTTGGTGTTCGAGGCCCTCCTCCACCTGCAGGTTATACCTGCACCTCATCCCTGGTGGTCCAGAGGACCTCTCTCTCCTTCTCTCGCTCCGCTCTATCCTCTCCTTTCTGCTCCATTTTTCCTTGTTTTTCACCTTTCATTTTTTTTTTTACCCTTTCACTCTTTCTTCCACTTTCCTCCACTTTTCCTTTTTTCCCACTTTTGCACCTGATTTTCTTCCCGCCATTGCTGCCCCCGCTGCCCCTCCCCACAGCGCGACCAACCCAAGCCAGTTTCCCCTCCCTGCTCCCGCCTCCCAGGTGTTCAGCCCTCCCCGACCCCTACTTAATGGCGGCCACTGCGAGGACAGGCGAGCAAGACCACTGTCTCATTGACAGTGAAATTGCTCTCCCTCCCTCGCAGCTCCACCATTAAGTGAGGCCCTCCTGCACTCTGTGTTGGTGTTCGAGGCCCTCCTCCACCCACAGGTTATACCTGTGCCTCATCCCTGGTGGTCCAGTGGACCTCTGACTCCTTCTCTTCCTCTGCTCTATCCTCTCCTTTCTGCTCCGTTTTTCCTCGTTTTTCACTCTTCATTTTTATTTTCACCCTTTCACTCTCTTTTATTTTCACCCTTTCACTCTTTCTTCCACTTTCCTTCACTTTTCCTTTTTTCCCACTTTTGTGCCCGTTTTTCTTCCTGCCGCTGCTGCCCCTGCAGCCCCTCCCCCCAGCACGACCAGCCCAAACCAGTTTCCCCTCCCCGCTCTTGCCTCCCAGCTGTCCAGCCCTCCCCGACCCCTACTTAATGGCGGCCGCTGCGAGGACAGGAGAGCAAGACCACTGACTCATTGTCAGTGAAATTACTCTCCCTCCCTCGCAGCTCCACCATTAAGTGAGGCCCTCCTGCACTCTGTGTTGGTGTTCGAGGCCCTCCTCCATCCGCAGGTTATACCTGTGCCTCATCCCTGGTGGTCCAGTGGACCTCTGACTCCTTCTCTCGTTCTGCTCTATCCTCTCCTTTCTGCTCTGTTTTTCCTCATTTTTCACTCTTCATTTTTATTTTCACCCTTTCACTCTCTTTTATTTTCACCCTTTCACTCTTTCTTCCACTTTCCTTCACTTTTCCTTTTTTCCCACTTTTGCGCCCGTTTTTCTTCCTGCCGCTGCTGCCCCTGCGGCCCCTCCCCCCAGCGCGACCAGCCCAAGCCAGTTTCCCCTCCTCGCTCCCACCTCCCAGCTGTCCAGCCCTCCCCGACCCCTACTTAATGGCGACCAAACACGTCACCAAAATTTGGGACCTCCTCAACAGCACCACTCCGGACGTAGCTTTCTTCACCGAAACCTGGACCAACACCACCTCAGGACCGGACATCGCCATCGCCATTCCCCAAGGATACAAGATCTCCCGGAAGGACCGCCCCACCCGCCCGGGAGGAATCACCATCGTCCACAAATCCACCCTCTGGCTGAGCACACTCCCTGACGAGCCCAAAGACCTGATGGAACACCTACACTTCAAGATACAAGCCAGCCCTACCATCACCCTCCGAGGAACTCTCATCTACTGAACCCCCGGACCTCGCAGACCTTTCGCCAACTCCATCACAGACATCATCTCCCCGCAAGCAATCGCATCCACCAACTACTCCCTGCTGGAGACCTCAACTTCCACCTTGACATTTAACTAGACCCCAACACCACACCCCTTCTGGACAACCTCCACAACATTGGACTCCGCCAGATCGTGACCGAACCCACGCACTCAGCAGGACACACCCTCGACCCCCTCTTCACAACAGGAAACTCCATCACTTTCAGCCACACCACCGAACTCCCGTGGACACACCATCGATGAATCCACTTTACTTTCAGAACACCCACCATCCACAGACACCAGCACCTGCTCCCAAGAAGAAACTGGACCAAAATCACCGACGACCAGCTCACCACCTCACTCGGCAACTCCACCCCAACCATTGTGGAAGACGACGACCCCAACACCGCAGCCTGAACTCTGTACAGATGAATCTCCGACAACGCCAACACCATAGCCCCCCTCAAGAAGAACAACAATGCACACGCCAAGAAAGCCAGATGGTTTACCCCCGAACTTCGAGAGTCCAGACACACATGCCGCCGCCTCAAAAAGGCCTGGAGGAACTCCAAATCCACAGAAGCCCACAACAACTTCAGAGCCGCCACCAACACCCACCACCAACTCATCAGATATACGAGAAAAACAGCGCACGACAGCAAAGAACTCTTCAGCATCATCAAGGAGTTCGCCCAACCCACCAGCGAGGCTACTGACATTCCTCCCTCACAAGACCTCTGTAACAAACTCAGCACCTTCTTCCACCACAAAATCAAGAACATTTATGACAACTTCGACAAAGACAACCAACACACTGAACCCTCACCAGCCACCCCCGATACTCTGAAGCCAACGATTGTCAGCTGGACAGCCCTTACCACCGAAGACACACTGAAGACGATGAAGACAGTTCACTCCGGGGCCCCCACGGACCCCTTCCCCCACCACATCTTCAACAGAGCTGCCGACACCATCGCACCCATACTTCGCCACAGCATTAACCGCTCCATGGTGAACGCCTCCTTCCCCGATGACTGGAAACACGCCAAAATCAACCCCCTCCTGAAGAAGCCCTCGGCGGACCCCACCAACCTCAAAAACTACAGACCCAGCTCCCTGCTCCCGTTCCCAGTGAAAGTCATCGAGAAAGCCATCAACAGCCAACTAGCCACCTTCATCGAAGAGCACAACATCCTCAAGTCCTCCCAATCCGGCTTCAGAAAAAAACACAGTACAGAAACCGCCCTCCTCGCCGCAACAGACGATTTCTGCTCCCTCCTGGACAGGGGAGAAACAGTAGCCCTCATCCTCCTCGACCTCTCAGCAGCCTTCGACACAGTCTCCCACCACACCCTAACACGCAGACTCCACGATGCAGGGATACGGGACAAGGTCCTCGACTGGATCCACTCTTTCCTCTCCAGCAGAACGCAGTGGGTCAGACTCCCTCCTTTCCTCTCGGACCCTACACCAACCACCTGCGGAGTCCCTCAGGGGTCCTCCCTCAGCCCCACAATCTTCAACGTCTACATGGCCCCGCTCGCCCCATCGTTAGAACCCACGGACTCAACATTGTTTCATACACAGACGACACCCAACTCATCCTCTCCCTATCCAACGAACCCAACGCAGCCAAACACAACTTTCAAGAAGGCATGGAAGCTGTTGCCAAATGGTTGAAAAGCAGCTGCCTACAACTCAACACTGACAAAACAGAAGTACTCATCATGGGCCCACACCCCGACGCCTGGAACGACACCTGGTGGCCCTCCGCCCTCGGAAGCCCACCCACCCCCACAGACCACACACGCAACCTTGGAATCATCCTGGACTCCGAGCTCAAAATGGGCCGCCAGATCAACTCTGTCACATCCTCCTGCTTTCACACCCTCCGCCTCCTACATAAGACCTTCAAATGGATCCCCCTCGAGCACAGAAAGTCCGTCACTCACGCCCTCATCACCAGCAGACTCGACTACGGCAACGCACTTTACGGCGGAATAAACAAAAACCTCACCCGCAAGCTACAAAACATCCAGAACGCTGCCACAAGATTGGTCCTCAACCTGCCAAGACACTGCCATATCTCCCAGCACCTGCGCACACTCCACTGGCTACCCATCGAGGCTAGAATCACCTTCAAGATTCTCACCCACACACACAAAGCCCTCCACAACACTGGACCAGCATACCTGAATAGCCGACTCAAATTCCACGCACCCCAAAGGACCCTACGATCAGCCCAGCTCTCCTACGCCGTGGTCCCTGCACCAGAAAGACCAGATCGGGAGGCTGCTCCTTCTCCTTCCTCGCGGCCAGAGCCTGGAACGCCCTACAGCTCCACCTCAGACAGACAACATCACTCCCCATCTTCACGAGAAACCTCAAAACTTTGCTCTTTTTGACAGACCCCCTCCTTGATGGACTGGAACCTGCACCTACCCTCCTCCCCTGCGCCTTGAGACCCTTATGGGTGAGTAGTCGTGCTTAACAAACACATGATTGATTGATTGAGTGAGTGATTGTGAGAGTGGCTGTATGCATGAGTGTGTGCTTGTGTCAGTGATTGTATAAGAGAATAAGTATGTGTTAGTCTCTGTATGAAAAAGGGAGGTGGTGTGTGTGTAACTGTATAGGTGAGTAAATGGGAGTGTAATTGATTCTTTGCATGACTAACTAGGTATGTGAGTAACTCTATGGGTGAGTGGCGGTGTGTGAGTGTCTGTATGGGTGTATGACTTCATATGATAGTGGCTGTATTGATGAGTGACTCCATGTATGAGTGACTGCATGGGTGAGTAAGTAGAGGTATGTGTAGATCTAGGAATTAGTGAGTGGGTATATACTAACTGGTATTGGTGTGTCTATGGTTTCGAGAATGGCATTCTGTATTTTAGAGTGGGTGTATCAAAGGTTATAATAGGGTGTGAGGAGGTGCATCTGATGATCGCATGGATGATGTCATCAGTGATATCATCAGTGATGTCATTTGAGATGTCATCAGTGATGTCACTGACCATGTCATGAGTGATGTAATATGTGACGTCATCAGCAGTGAATTGCTGGGGCGCGAGTTATAGTTAGCTCAACTAACGATAACGCCCGAATTTCTCTGGTTTTGTACGAGTGAAATGTCCAATCAACTATAATGTCTCTGAAACCTGTGGTTTTTTCAGTAAATTTCTATGGATTTTAAATGCTAATTTCTAACTATAACGTCCCAGAAACCTATGGCTTTTTCAGTGAATTTCTATGGTTTTTTAAATGATAATTTCCAACTATAACGTCTCTGAAACCTATGTTTTTTTCAGTGAATTTCTAAGGTTTTTTAAATGCTAATTTCTAACTATAACGTCCCTGAAACCTATGGTTTTTTCAGTGAATTTCAAAGGTTTTTTAAATGCTAATTTCTAACTATAACGTCCCTGAAACCTATGTTTTTTTCTGTGAACTTCTAAGGTTTTTTTTTTGTTTAAATTTCTTTTATTAGTTTTAGCATAGAGATAAAACGAACGAGCCAGTGTGCTCTATAGTCTTCGGGATGCAACCCAGCAGTCATATTGCTATGTCCAACAATCAAAAACAAAGTGAAAGAGAGAAGAAACAACCCCCCACCTTCCCCCCCTCCTCCTCCCTGAAAAAGAAATAACCCCTATAAGATGAGAGAACGAGGAACAACCTAGGGAAGGACAGTTTAGAGCATCCTAAGCGGTAGAAATGTTGGGGGCAGTCTGTGTAGGAGGATCTGCGAGTCTCAGTAGTCGTAGGTATTTGGGGGAGGTGAGCTCCATAAATTCTGACGTCAGTAGCGTAAGAAAGGGTGCCCACAAATCGTGAAAGGAGGCCCCTGGGTGAGTCAAGGAGAGAGAGATCCTTTCCATCCCCAAAATGGCCCACAACCTATGAAGCCATCCTAGTCGTGTAGGGACTGTCTTGGTACCCCAGTGCGTCAGAACATTTTGGACCGCTGCTCCCAGGGCTAATGCCATCTGCTTACCCCTCCGAGATTTAAGGGGGAAGGTGATGGCATTGGGGAGGCCCAGGAGAACATAGACTGGGAATCTGGGTGTCAAAGTGGGAATCTACATCGTCGAGAATTTGCTGCCAATATGTCCCCAGGGATGGACACTCCCACAGCAGGTGGGTAAGGGTGCCCAGTGAACCACAGGCTCACCAGCACTGCGGACTACGAGAAGGGTTGCCCTTATGGAGTCTAACAGGGGTTAGGTACCAGTAGGTGGCCACTTTAGTGGCAGTCTCAATAGAAGCGACATTACGTGCTGTGCGTCGGGCCCTAAGATAAATGTCATTCCATTCCTTCTGTGAAAGGACCCTACCCAACTCCCCTTACCAGCGTAGCTGTCCGTGGGACTTACCAGTGTCGGAAGTGCATCTTGCAAATTTATATAAGTCTGATGTCAACCGTGCGTCGCTGTGTCGTGTGAGCAACCACTTCTCGAACTGGGTGAGATGCCTCTCCGCGCCTCCTCGCAAGTCTCTTTGGAGAACCCAGTGGCCGACCTGTAAGTATCGATACCGCTCCGTTTCGGGGATGCCCTGTTCAGTACGGAGAGTAGAGAAAGAACGGGGTCCCGAAAGATCAAAGAGGTGACCTATGGAACGGCAGGCCTCTTTAGTCCAATGGTGGAACTCCCCGGGGTCAAGGCCTGGTGTGAAATCAGGGTTTTGTGCTATGGGCGTGATCGGGGATGGGAATGTCGTAAGCCCCCTAGAAGCCGTGGTCTTGTCCCAAGCTAACAAAGTAGGACGGGTCACCTCCGAGAGGTATAAGTTGCGAGGTCGGCCCGTGCGAGAGAGAAAAGGGACCCCCCATAATGGCTCGCCAGCAAGGGACCTATTCATAAACAACCAGTGTTTCTCAGATTCCGGGCGGGGCCACTTCACCAGCGCCCTCATCTGGGCCGCCCACCAGTAAGCTAGAAGGTTGGGAATTCCAAGCCCCCCTTCCACCGGGTCCCTATAGGTAAGTTCCCGAAGCAACCGAGCCCTCTGATCTCGCCAGACAAAGCGCTCAATGTCATGTTGCAATGCACGTATGACCCCGGTTGGCGGCATCAGCGGAAGTGTGTGGAACAAGTAGAGAATTTGGGGCAATATCACCATTTTCACCGCTGTTATATGGCCCAGCCATGAAAGGGAATGTGGTCTCCATTTCCTGAGGGAGTCGCGGATATGTCTCAGGATTACTGTGTAATTCAACGTTCTGGTGTCCTTGATAGTAGCGGATACCTGCAGCCCCAGGTAAGGAATGGAATCACGGGCCCACTGGATCTGGTAAGAGCGCTGTAACAGCTCCAAAGTCTCAGACCCTAAAGACAGGTTGAGGGCTTGTGACTTGTGCACATTGATCTTAAAGCCAGAGGCAAGTGCAAACCTATCTAGTTCATCCAGGAGAGCTGGTAATGATTCCCCAGGATGCTCTAGCGTCGCCACTACGTCGTCCGCATATAAGCAGAGCTTATATTCCGCTCTCCCGAAGTGCGCTCCTCTAATGCCAGGGTGATCCCGAACCCTCTGAGCCATGGGCTCCATATAGAGGGTGAACAGGAGCGGCAACAGCGGGCACCCCTGTCTGGTCCCTCTACAGATATGAAAGGCCAAGGAAGCCACCCCATTCACCCGCACAGTAGCCGTAGGAGTCGCATAACTCCCAAATACCCAGTCGATGAAGCGGTCCGGGAGGCCGAAGTGGACCGGGGACGCCCGGAGATACGGCCAGTGGACCCTATCAAACGCCTTTTAGCGTCGACAGAAAGGATCATTCGTTCCGCTGGAAAGTGTTCCGATCGATCCACTAGATGGAGGAGCCGTTTGGTATTGTCGGAGCATTGGCGTCCGGGGACAAATCCGGACTGATCCGGGTCAATCAACCCGGGAAGATGACGAGAGAGTCTGGTCGCCAGGATTCCGGTGAAAATCTTTAAGTCCACATTGAGAAGGGATATAGGGTGGTAAGAACCGCAGAGGCACTTATCAGGGGCGGCTGGTGTTAATGGGCAAAATGGGCGTCACCCTGCCCCTACCTCTCTGAGGGGAGAGGCAAAAAGAGAATTTAGAAAATCGTCACTCAGCTGAAATGAAACTACTACTTGCTGCTCTCTTATTTTTTAAGGGCAGCTGTGATGAACTTTGCAGCTGTCCTGCTCCTGCTGTGCATGTGCCTGCTGGGTGAAGTATTCTTCGACCTGCAGGCACAAGCTACAGCTGTGACATCAGGGCAGAGGGCGTGCCGATTTTCAATGCCGTGAATAAGGTTGGATTTCGGGCGCTTACACAAAGGCCCTGGGAGGAGTTCACAGAACTCTATTCATTTCAATGGCAGGGGGCAGGGCAGGCTGAGAAGGAGAACGAGTAATGGGTTGTAACAATTTAAACTCATCACGAGAGGGGGCGGGCAGTAGGAGGGGTGCAGCTGGATTCTCTCTTCATTCCTCGTGTGTCGTGTGCTTTCACTTTTGGAAACGTTACTTATGAAGCTGAAGCTGAGCCTGAGCCCTTTCTCTGTGGACACCTCTCTCATCGTGTTTGACGCAACACAGGCTCAAAAGAATACAGGTTGGCACCTATGTTCCCTTTAAGCTGCAATTACATGAGCCCCCTGGCTACATTAGAGAGTTCAGCTATTTTTAGTCACCAGGTTAAGCGATTTGCCCAGAATCACATCACAGGATATAGAGTCGGCGCCAAGTCTCGAACAGCGCGCAGTGCTTTTTTTTTCTCTCAAACCTCTGTTTCACCTCGTGCACAGGCTACTTTTTTCTCTTTCGGCAGTGCACATCCTATGCCTGTGTCTTGTAGTGTTCACCCCATGTCTGTCTCTGCAGACCACATTGTGCGCCTTTCTGTAGCGTGGCAGCCGGTACCCAGCTCTAGTGCTGCACTTCCTATGTCTCTCTGCATATCCAGTGTCTGTCCCTGCAGCACACGACCTGTGTCTGCCTCTTGCTGTAATTATCATCCTGTGTCTGTTCATGTACAGTGTCTAGCTGGTGTGTCTTGCTGTAGTGCTCATCCTGTGTCTTTCCCTGCAGTGTACAGCCTCTGTCCGTCTCTTTCGGTAGGGCACTCCTGTGTCTTGCTCTACTGTCCATCATATGTTACTCTCTGAAGTGCACCTCTTTAGAAGTGCTGTGGCTGTCTGTGATGTGACTAGGACTGTCTCTTGCTGTGGTGCACATCTTATGTCTATCCCTTGTTGCAGTGTTTATCTGTCTGTCTCTGCAGAGTGCAGCCTGTGTCTGTCTCTTGCTACAGTGTTCATCTTGTGTCTGTCTCTGCAGTGTAGAGCCTGTCTGTCTCTTGCTGTGCTGCACTTCGTCTGTTTCTGCACAACCAATGTCTGTCTTTGCTATGCATAGCTTGCGTGTATCTCTTCATTTTCTCTGTGTGTGTCCATCTACAGGAGTGCAGTGCCCTAGTTGTCTTGGCCTATCTCGCATAGGTTGAACCTGTACCTTGTTTGTCTCAGTGTGTCCACCTCCAGGAGTGCAGTCACCTGCCTGTCTCATAGCCGCGTCAATCCCACCCTGCCTCTAGCTAGCAGCAGTGTGTGTCCGTCTCCAGGAGTGCAGTCACCTGCCTGTCTCAGCAGTCGCTGCCTGTTGGGCATAGGCTGTGGCTGTCTCCAGGTATGCAGTCACCTGCCAGCCTTGCAGCAACAGTCAATATTGGCCTGCCTGCTCTGTGTTCTGCTCAGGGCGCCAGTCACATTTGTTCCTACCCATTCTAGCTTAGAGAGTTGCTCACCTACAGGCTATTTTTAACATTTATATTATCTACACCAAACCTCTGATCATAGGATAGAGATCCTTGGAGGAAATTTGAGTTACACATGGTTTCCATTGGTACGATCTACTTGGTAGCATATATGGAATTTTGGACATCTAAAAACTGATATGGAAAAACTGCCCACTTGCATCTAGGAACCGGACACAAGTCCGTATTGGCATTCCTATGTTTTTCTTAAGGACATATATAGCCTGTTGTCAAAACACCATGTCCTGCAATTGGACCCTACCAAAAGACATTTGCAACCGGTGAACTAGAATTTCAAATCAGTTTGGTTGATTTCAGTTGCATCAAGGATCTGGCGAACACTGCCTCATTGAGCTAGTTAATAGTATCTCATGGAGCTGGTTAATAATATCTTATTGAGCTGATCATCAGTGTCACTGAAACTTGTTCAATAGTGTGTCATGGCGATGTTTAATACAGTCTCAGGGAACCAGTTAAAAGTGTCCCACTGAACTGGTTAATGTTGTCTCATTCTGCTGGTTAATTGTACCTCGTGAATCTGGTTAATAGTGTCTCAGGGAACTTGTTAATAGATACTACTGCTTAATAGTGATTCTCAAGAAACTGGTTAATAGTGCCTCAAGAAATTGGTTAATGGTGTCTCAATTAACTGGTTAATAGATTCTAATAGAACTGGTTACAACTAAGTGTCTCAAGAAACTGGGTGACAGTGTCTGAGAAAACTTGTTAATAGTGTCTCACAGAATATGCAAAGTCCTGCAGAACCGGTTATTAGAATATTGTGCAATTAGTTAATAGTGTCACAGGGAATAGCTTAATAGTGTGTCATGGTTACGCTTGCGACGTAACACTTATTATCAACTTTTATGCCCTACCACTTTCAAATGTCACCAGCCGCCACTGGCGCTTATCCTTGCCAGGTTTAGGGATGACCGATATCAACGCCTCTAGCATAGAGGGCGGAAAGGAGGAAGCCGGAGGAGACCTGATCGAATTAAAAACCCGTACCAAGAGTGGGGCTAGGGCAGAGCAGAACTTTTTATAAAAAATGGAGGAGAACCCATCCGGGCCTGGCGACTTGTTGAGTTTCAGATGGCAGATTGCCGAGACGACCTCTTCCAGCCGGATAGGGGCCTCAAGTTCTGCCGCATGGTTCGGTAATAGTTTAGCTGTGGCAACACCGTGAAGGTAGTTGGTTGGTCCACTCTCAGGCAAGGATTGAGCCGCATATAAGGTCTCGTAGAATTGCCGGAATGCATCTACGATTCCTGGGTCATCGCCACAGTCCCTCCCCTGCTGGTCCTGCACCTCAGCAATCCCAGACGCTTGTCGTTGCGCCCGGAGCCGATTTGCAAGAAGGCGCCCGCACCGATCACCCCCCACGTAAAATGCATGTTTCAGGCGAAGGGCTGCGTACTGAGCCCGGTCGACATCTAACCCTGCCAGCTGTGCCCTGGCTGCTTTAAGGAGTTTCCAGACCCTGGGCGCCCCCATTGTGAGAAGTTGGCCTGGCATATGCTGTCCACTAATTATAGTGGGCACCTTGCACCAGTCCAAACAACCCCTTATTGGAGATAGGTTAAAGACAACCTTATTGAAAGCTAGCCTAGTGGTAGCTATGGAGAGCAGCCTTCAGGCTAAGTCTTGAAGGAATGTAAAGCAGCTTGTTTTACCAGTCTATAATCTCTTGAGTGACCAAATGAAAGAGCACCACACCAGGTATATATTCAAAATATATGTATTTATTGCTAAACACACCCCTCTAGTCTCTTTATGAGGCTAGAGTTCGAAGTACATAAGTTATAAGTTCTTAAATCACAGTAATAGCACAAATACACGTTTGAGCCCTAGGGGCGTACCAAACCATATACCAATAAAGTGGTATGCGAACCATGACTGAACTAGACACTAGGCCTAGAGCCTCTAGAAGTGCTTGGACCACAAGGAACCACCCAAGGTAGTGACACAGGGGACCTACGGGAGACGCGTGCAGTGTAAATACACAACCGCGATACGCCATTGACTTCTATGGAGAAAGTTGGGATCGGGAAAATAGAGAAAAGGGACACTTAAAAGATGACTAGGACAAAACCCTTTGAGATCTAGGACTTTGAAGAGTCTCTACCCACGGGAGCACCGGAGTACTCGTGTTACCTCACCCAGGGAAGCCGGGTGCATAGGTGCCTTTCGGGGTCGGGTTTCGTCGTCGATTCGAATGGCGATCTGCTGCAAAGTGCTGCTGGCGGCCAAGAGAAAAGTGTCCGGGTGGATCCAAGAGTGGATCGGAGTTCTGAAGAACCCGAAAGCAGAGGGGACAGAGTCTGGGTCACTAGCCAGTGACCAGGAAGGCGATGGACAGATGCCCACCGATGTCGAGTGCTTCAGGTGCGTTGATGGTCATCTTGACTCTTCAGCCACGAGGTCCAGGAGGCGTTGTCAGTGACCAGGAGCAGGATTCGGGCTGGTACACAATGTCTGTCGAGTGCTGAGGCATCGGCGACCGGATTGGACCCAACGAGCCTTGGCAACGGCAAGTCTCGGTGAAGATGTAGATCGTCGATGGTGCAGACCAGCAAGGTCTGTGGAACTCACCCAGCAAGGGTAAGTGAGGGCAGGCCTGGAGCAACCAGGATGCCAAGTAAGAAAAGGATTGGCCTTCGTTAAGGGCTACTAGCAAACGGGCTAGCGACCGCGAAGGAGCCTTGTGACGCCGCACGTGGATCTGGCTTACAGGACACTCGTGGAGTGGGGGCCAGTGATCTTCGGTGCAGGTGGTGCTAGAGGCTAGGGCTACTCGAAGCCCAAAGCACGACTTCTTGGGAGACCCAGAAGAGGATGCACTTGCAAATGTGCTCGGTGTCCAGGGGTCACGGTCTCAAGTCACCCACGATAGCCACGGGCCTCAGCTTTGCTGGGGACTCAGGGTAGCCTCGGGGAAGTCTGAGAATCCACCTCTGGTGATGCGATGACTTCGGCGTCCGACGGGAGCTTCAGAAATGCGAACCGGACAGATGCTTCTTTGGTGCCTGCCAAGCAGGGGAGTCACTCCTTGACCCCAAGGGAGATTCTTCAGTCCTCTAATCGTGAGTAGAGCATCGAAGGTCCAGGATTCAGTTTCAGAGTTTCATCCAGGGATAATCTAATCTTGCTGTGGCAAGGGTTCCCCATTTTAACCAGTAAAACAGGGAGGGACTAACTCTATGACCCCACCTATGGGAGGGTCAAGGGAGGGGGTGGCTACACCCACTTCCCTTTGTCCAGTTTCACGCCAGAGCAGGGGCAGGTAGCCCCTGAGCTGGTTTGAACTGGCATATGCACAGAGGAGCCTTTTGCTCCCCCAGTGCAGGACTTCAAAGCACTCTAAGAGTGCACCCACCCAGCCCCAATACACATTATCCTGTCTGGGGAGGTGGTCACACCTCCCTGCAACAGGAAACCTATTGTCCAGGCCTCCCCTGCCGGAGTTTCGTCCAGCAGCAGGAGGCCAGACTTGTGTCTGTGGCAGCAGCATCCATTTTGTGATGCCAGGGCTTCAGAAAGAAGTTACCGGGTAAGCCAGAGTTAACATGTCTTTCCCTCTAGAAGGGTGGAATGCTACCCCCGCCGCCAGGATTGGCGGGGGGTAGTATTCCAAGATGTTTGACACCAAACATGACATGTTTAGGTGCAGCCATTCCAAAGTTAGCATTTTACCGCGAGGATATAATGCGCTTAAGAGTATATGGTCAGGCTGCACTACAAACAGCATCAGAGATGGTCTCCGAACGCTGCAGAGGGGCCCTGCTCATGCAGGGGCACCCACTCACATAGGAACCATGCACTCTGCCTTTAGGATTGATAAGGCCTGCCTTAGGAGTGACTTATAGGTTTATATGTGTGTATGTATTTAGTGATATAGGTAACCTATATCACAGTAAGGGGTGCATGCACCACCTTACCCAGGCTGCAGTAGCAGACCTGTGGTGTCAGTTTGGATGGCCTTCCAGGGGTGGCACAATACGTGCTGCAGCCCCTGGTAGGCCTCTGAGGTACCTATGCCCTTGGTACATAGTATACCATATACTAGGGACTTATAAGGGCACTCCAGATTCCAATCAGAGATGTGCCTAAGGCACATGGAAACCATTTTATAGAGAAAGCAGATAGACTGGGGCCCTGAATAGCAGGATCCCAGTCCAACTAAGTCATAAACCAGCAGAACACCATAAAAAAAGTGGGGGCAACCATATAGTCAGATTCCACCTTCCTACATAACCCCCCCAAACGAAAGGAGATAAGGCTAACCTTGGCCAGTTGAGCCTTCATTGACTAAGTGGTCATATAAGGAAGCACCTGCACTAGCATGGTTGCCCCCTGTCTTATGGTCCACTAAGCAATCCCTCACCCTAAGGGTATGAGAGGGTCTCCACCATGGGGAATCACTACCTGTGGTGTGCTTAGGTAAAGTACAAGGCTGGTGAGGTGTCTGAGTAGAGAAGTGAGGCCCTAGGAATGTTGGCCTCAGCTTCCTCAGATCACTGGTCACCATGTATGCCTGTCTTTCCATGACTGAGTTGCACTTTGCTCTAAGGGTCAACCTTTGGCTGCCTACAGCTGGGGGTTGGGTCCCTTTGGATGGACTACTGGAGGGACATGGCAGGTTTGGAACCTTCTGGTCCCAGGTTTGCCCTTGCCTACCAGAGTCCTTCTGGAGGAGGTCCCTACATAAAGGTATGGGGGATCCTTCAGTGTGTAGAGGAATTTTCACCTGGCTAGGGCTACTAGACTGGGTGCCCCTAATCTGCTGATGGGGGCTTCCTCTGGACAGGGGGCCCTGGGGGTCCACTGACCTCCCTGACCTCTGCAGCCCTGGGCTGACTGAGGCAGGGTAGAGAGGGGCAGGTTACCTGCTCCAGACTGGGTACCACCTTGGAAGGGTCCTCTGCCATCAGGGGTGTGGCCAGGCCAGGCCTGACTACCTCTGGGGCAGTTCCTTCACTAGGGGTAGGGTCAGTTCCCTGAGGAGGCTGACCCTTACCTACTGTCTGGAGGGAAGAAGACTTTTCTTCAACCCTTGTGCTCTCTTTTGGGGGAGAGTGGGCCATTCTTTCAGGCTCCATCTCTCCAAATTCTTGGGCTGGGGCTGTGGCCATTACAGCCCCACTAACCTTTACAGGGACGCCCAGCATCCTAAGATGGGTTTGGTGTTCAACTTCAGCCCAGGCTGAAATTTCCAGATCATTGCCCATCAGGCAATCTACAGGTAGGGTTGGGGACACTGCCACTCTCTTTGGGCCTGTGACCCCCTCCCAGCTGAGATTGACTATGGCCATGGGGTGATCTGTTCTGACACCATCAATGTTGGTCACCTGGCATTTAAACTCAGGTAAAAGCTGGTGAGGGGGGACTAGTTTCCCTGCCACCATGGTGACACTAGCCCCTGTGTCCCTAAATGCCACAGCTTTCTGACCATTAATTATTGGCTCCAATCTGTACCTGCCCAATGCTATGGGACCCATGGTAAAGGTGGCAAATCCTATACCACCATCAGAGTCAGAGGAGTCTGTTGGGGGTCCCTGTCTAAACTAGGGCCCACCTCTGTTCCTCTTGCAAAAGCACCTAACTTTTTGGGTGCACTACTCCCAACTGGAGGATTACTACTGGTAGTACCAGGAGGGGTGGTAGTAGTTGTGGGAGGAACATTTTCTTTATTGCCAATCCTGGGGCAACTGGGATCAGTTTTCCAGTGCCCAGGCTTTTTACAGACATGGCAATAGGGTTTCTTTTCAGGAGAAGAAGGAGTTTGGGACCCATCCCCAGAAGAGGAATTTTGGGGCCCTGTAGGGGACTTATCATTAGATTTATCCCCACCTTTCTCTTGGGACTTAGTAGAATCTTTCTTCTGGTCACCACCCTGATTTCTAGTTTTTACTCTGGTTCTGACCCATTTGTCTGCCTTCTTTCCCAATTCTTGGGGAGAGGTCAGATCAGAGTCCACCAGATACTGGTGCAAAAGCTGTTTTTGACAATTATTAAGGATCTGCTCCCTCATAATCAAATTGTACAATCCTAAAAAGTCATGCACTTTGTTGCCATGTATCCAACCTTCCAGAGCCTTTGTAGCACAATTTACAAAATCAACCCAGTCTTGAGTCTGAGCTTTTTGGGTGTCTCTGAACTTCAACCTATACTGTTCAGTGGTTAGGCCAAACCCATCTATCAGAGCACTCTTCAAGACTGTGTAATTGTCAGCATCCTCTTCTCTTACAGTGAGGAGCTTGTCTCTACCTTTGTCTGCAAAGGAGAGCCACAAGATTGCTGCCCACTGCCTCTGGGGGACCTTCTGAACTTTACAGGCCCTCTCCAGTGCAGTTATCCATTTGTGGATGTCATCCCCACTCTGGTAGGGAGGGACAATCTTGTTTAGGTTTCTATGGTCATAAGACCTTTCCCTATCTCTAGGGATATTGCTGCCACCATGGGACTCTAGTCCCAACTTTCTTCTCTCTCTAAGGAGATCTAGGGATTCCCTATCTAAAGCCAATTACTTTTTTCTGATTTCCAGCTGAGTTTCCTCATACTGGACCAGTCTGGTTCTCCTCTCATGAGAGGATTCCCTCCTGTGAGAGGAGACAGAGCTCCCTATAGAGGTGCCAGAGTGGTTAGACTCCTGAGAAAGAGATCTAGACTTCCTGGGCACACTCTTAATCCTTCCTGGGGGGACAAAGAGGGCATCATCTTGATCATCCTCATCATCATCCACAGGAGGGATTGGGTTTTCCAGGTCAAGGTCATTGTCACCCTCCTGGCCAGTTTCAGAGGGGGGCTGGGGGTATTGGTACCCCTGGCCTCGTCCTCTTCTTCTGCCCCACCCTCAGCTCCTACCCCTTCAGTCCCTACAGGCTTACTAAGGTCATAAGCCACCAACAACTCCTTGAGGTGTTGGGTGGTGGGACTTTGGCCTGTCCTTATTTTTCTCAAGTTACATAAAGCTCTCAATTCCAAGAATGGGAGTGTATCATACTTGGAGGGTGGAAGCTCAATGGCTTCCTGCAAGGATTCTTTGGATCCTGCCCTTAAAGACATTACTAGTGTGGTGTGGTGTATGCACTACCTACTCTAGTGTGGCCTACTAAACTCTCTTGAGTTGTAGAAAGGGTTGTGCTATCCCTTAACACACAACTCTAAGTTCAGTAGAACTTACTGTATTCTAAGCTTAAATTATATGTACCTTAGGTACCTTTAGTGGTTTTCAGTTGATCAATTCAATTGAGATTATCTGGTAAAACAATAGCAAGCTGGAATCCCACACGCTGCACACCAATGTGAGAAGTTGGCCTGGCATATGCTGTCCACTAATTATAGTGGGCAGCTTGCACCAGTCCAAACAACCCCTTCTTGGAGATAGGTTTAAGACAACCTTATTGAAAGCTATCCTAGTGGTAGCTATGGAGAGCAGCCTTCAGGCTAAGTCTTGAAGGAATGTAAAGCAGCTTGTTTTACCAGTCTATAATCTCTTGAGTGACCAAATGAAAGAGCACCACACCAGGTATATATTCAAAATATATGTATTTATTGCTAAACACACCCCTCTAGTCTCTTTATGAGGCTAGAGTTCGAAGTACATAAGTTATAAGTTCTTAAATCACAGTAATAGCACAAATACACGTTTGGGCCTTAGGGGCGTACCAAACCATATACCAATAAAGTGGTATGCGAACCACGACTGAACTAGACACTAGGCCTAGAGCCTCTAGAAGTGCTTGGACCACAAGGAACCACCAAAGGTAGTGACACAGGGGACCTACGGGAGACGCGTGCAGTGTAAATACACAACCTCGATACGCCGTTGACTTCTATGGAGAAAGTCGGGATCGGGAAAATAGAGAAAAGGGACACTTAAAAGATGACTAGGACAAAACCCTTTGAGATCTAGGACTTTGAAGAGTCTCTACCCACGGGAGCACCGGAGTACTCGTGTTACCTCACCCAGGGAAGCCGGGTGCATAGGTGCCTTTCGGGGTCGGGTTTCGTCGTCGATTCGAATGGCGATCTGCTGCAAAGTGCTGCTGGCGGCCAAGAGAAAAGTGTCCGGGTGGATCCAAGAGTGGATCGGAGTTCTGAAGAACCTGAAAGCAGAGGGGACAGAGTCTGGGTCACTAGCCAGTGACCAGGAAGGCGATGGACAGATGCCCACCGATGTTGAGTGCTTCAGGTGCGTTGACGTTCGTCTTGACTCTTCAGCCACGAGGTCCAGGAGGCGTTGTCGGCGACCAGGAGCAGGATTCGGGCTGGTACACGATGTCTGTCGAGTGCTGAGGCATTGGCGACCGGATTGGACACAACGAGCCTTGGCAACGGCAAGTCTCGGTGAAGATGTAGATCGTCGATGGTGCAGACCAGCAAGGTCTGTGGAACTCACCCAGCAAGGGTAAGTGAGGGCAGGCCTGGAGCAACCAGGATGCCAAGTAATAAAAGGATTGGCCTTCGTTAAGGGCTACTAGCCAACAGGCTAGCGACCGCGAAGGAGCCTCGTGACGCCGCACATGGATCTGGCTTACAGGACACTCGTGGAGTGGGGGCCAGTGATCTTCGGTGCAGGTGGTGCTGGAGGCTAGAGCTACTTGGAGCCCAAAGCACGACTTCTTGGGAGACCCAGAAGAGGATGCACTTGCAAATGTGCTTGGTGTCCAGGGGTCACGGTCTCAAGTCACCCACGATAGCCACGGGCCTCAGCTTTGCTGGGGACTCAGAGTAGCCTCGGCGAAGTCTGAGAATCTACCTCTGGTGATGCGATGACTTCGGCGTCCGACGGGAGCTTCAGAAATGCGAACTGGTCAGATGCTTCTTTGGTGCCTGCCAAGCAGGGGAGTCACTCCTTGACCCCAAGGGAGATTCTTCAGTCCTCTAATCGTGAGTAGAGCGTCGAAGGTCCAGGATTCAGTTTCAGAGTTTCGTCCAGGGATAATCTAATCTTGCTGTGGCAAGGGTTCCCCATTTTAACCAGTAAAACAGGGAGGGACTAACTCTATGACCCCACCTATGGGAGGGTCAAGGGAGGGGGTGGCTACACCCACTTCCCTTTGTCCAGTTTCGCGCCAGAGCAGGGGCAGGTAGCCCCTGAGCTGGTTTGAACTGGCATATGCACAGAGGAGCCTTTTGCTCCCCCAGTGCAGGACTTCAAAGCACTCTAAGAGTGCACCCACCCAGCCCCAATACACATTATCCTGTCTGGGGAGGTGGTCACACCTCCCTGCAACAGGAAACCTATTGTCCAGGCCTCCCCTGCCGGAGTTTCGTCCAGCAGCAGGAGGCCAGACTTGTGTCTGTGGCAGCAGCATCCATTTTGTGATGCCAGGGCTTCAGAAAGAAGTTACCGGGTAAGCCAGAGTTAACATGTCTTTCCCTCTAGAAGGGTGGAATGCTACCCCCGCCGCCAGGATTGGCGGGGGGTAGTATTCCAAGATGTTTGACACCAAACATGACATGTTTAGGTGCAGCCATTCCAAAGTTAGCATTTTACCGCGAGGATATAATGCGCTTAAGAGTATATGGTCAGGCTGCACTACAAACAGCATCAGAGATGGTCTCCGAATGCTGCAGAGGGGCCCTGCTCATGCAGGGGCACCCTCTCACATAGGAACCATGCACTCTGCCTTTAGGATTGATAAGGCCTGCCTTAGGAGTGACTTATAGGTTTATATGTGTGTATGTATTTAGTGATATAGGTAACCTATATCACAGTAAGGGGTGCATGCACCACCTTACCCAGGCTGCAGTAGCAGACCTGTGGTGTCAGTTTGGATGGCCTTCCAGGGGTGGCACAATACGTGCTGCAGCCCCTGGTAGGCCTCTGAGGTACCTATGCCCTTGGTACATAGTATACCATATACTAGGGACTTATAAGGGCACTCCAGATTCCAATCAGAGATGTGCCTAAGGCACATGGAAACCATTTTACAGAGAAAGCAGATAGACTGGGGCCCTGAATAGCAGGATCCCAGTCCAACTAAGTCATAAACCAGCAGAACACCATAAAAAAAGTGAGGGCAACCATATAGTCAGATTCCACCTTCCTACACCCATCCTTTGATGTATACGCTCCAACTCGGTTATCTCACCTGTCAAGTGCTCCCTTTTCTCTCTCCTGTCTTTGTTATCGGCCGCCGCTATGCCAAGGAACTCCCCCCGTACCACGGCTTTCAGTGCTTCCCATAGAGTTGTCGTAGGGATGGTAGGGGAATCGTTAAGGTCTAAGTAATACGTTATACACTTCTGAATTTGCTGTACTACTGAGGGGCGCTGCAACATGGTCTCACGTAGGCACCAGAAGCGACGAGTAGGGCGTCGGTGATGTAGCGATAGAGATATCTTCATCGCTGAATGGTCAGACAAGGGGCAGGGAAGGATCTCTATGTCCCGCGTCTGTTGTGTCAGGGAGTCAGAGGTGAGAACATAGTCGATTCTGGAATACGTCTTGTGTGGGTGGGAGTAGAAGGTGTATGCCCTAGACTCGGGATGTCGAAGTCTCCAAATGTATGTAAGTCTGGCCTCTGTCAGCAGGCACTTCCCTTCTCTAGAAAGGGCCCCTGTCTGCCCCCATCTTTGTCCCGAGCGGTCCATGTCGCCATTGAAGGCCAAGTTAAAATCCCCCCCCCAACAGCAGTGTTCTGTCCGGAAGGCCTGTGAGTTTGTGTATTACCTCTCTAATAAAGCCCTCTTGCCCATCATTGGGGACATACACCGCAGCGATTTTGAATGTCAGGGTGTCCAGAGTAAAGGTGTGTGCCAAGAGCCTCCCTCTGATCTCGGCCTGTTTGCTACCTATGTGGCCCGGGAATCTAGCGGAGACCAGGATTGTCACTCCCGCCTTCTTGGATATAGTAGAGGAGAACATCTGATGGGGAAACGCTCTGGATCTCAATCTGTGCGTATCAGCGGACAAAATAGTGTGTTTCCTGGAGCAGACAAATATGAGCGTCCGTCTGCTCAAGATAGGACAGGACAGCTCGTCGTTTGGTAGGGTTATTCAGCCCCTTGATGTTAAGGGACACAATGTTAATGTCAGGAGACATAAGAAGGAGTCTCTAAGTGTGCTTTGGAGAGTCGCCCCGGGTCCTGTATGGATGGAGAAAGGGGTGGAGTAATGAGTGTCATTCTGTCAGCGAAATTCAGAGGAGGAGGAGAAAATCCAAAGTCCCACAACAAAAAACAAACAAGAACCATTTACTTGTAGAGTCTACAAATGTCCTGTGGTAAGGCGTGAGATGGATAGCAGGAACTCCCGCTGCCCCCTTCCCGCACCAGGCCCAACCCAATAAAGCACAGTAAGACCCAATAAGATTGCATATAAAAGCACCTCAGGCCATGCATTTCAATCTGCGGTATTCGAGTCTTCTGCCAGGGATTGCAGGACAGCTGTGCGTTCTTTGGCAATGGTTGCTGAGTCTGGGCGTAGACTCACTGGTGAATTCCCAACTCGCTGCCATCGTGCGGGGTCAGCCCTGCGTCCAGTGGAGTTAGCCCTCTCCGGTGCGGTTGACCCCTGGGAGCTGAAGAAGCGACGCAGCCTCCTCAAAGGAACAAACCTGGCGAAGCTTGCCCTGCCATTTAAAGATGAGCCTAAACGGGTGACCCCAAGAGAAAGCGACGTCCTTGGTGCGTATAAACGCCGTGATGGGGCGGAACTCCCGCTTTTTCTGAAGTGTGGAAGCCGCCAGATCTTGAAAGAGAAGGGGCCTGCAGGAGCGGAACTCGACGGGGTGTTTGACCCGCGCCTCTCGTAGGATGCGTTCTTTGAGTTTAAAGTCATGAACACACGTTAAGATGTCAGGAGGAGGAGCCGTCGGCGGTCGCTTGAGTCCCACCCGATGTGTCCGGTCAAGCCGGATCTCCTGATCCGGTGGGCCCCCCAAGATGTGACGGAACAGGTCTATGACGAAAGTCTCAATGTCCTGGTCTTCCGTTCCCTGAGGTACCACCCGAATCCTTATGTTGTTCCGGCGGGAACAGTTCTCGAGGTCTTCTGCGTGTGCCTGGAGATTTAAGTGCTGGTCCCTGAGTCGCAGGACCTCCTGTTGAAGCTGGGATATCTCCTCATCTCGAGCAGTCATCTGATTCTCCAGGTCGTCTACTCTCTCCACCACCGAGTCAATGTCTCTACGCATCTCCTGGATCTCCGCCGTGAGATCCTTCTTCATATTGTGGAATTCTCTCGTGAGGTCCGCGAAGAGAGACTCCAGGACACTGCGTGTGACTGGCTCCTCCGGCAAGTCCAATCCCCGTCGCGCCGTCGTGCCGCTCTGCGTTGTCATTGCCTCAGCACCCCCGGTCCCGGCCTTGATTAGTAGATCTTTGACGGACCTGTCCTTCCAAGATTTATTAGCAGCCATCAGGAGGACAATCGATAAGCGGCTCTGTGTGTGAAGAAGGCGCAAACCCAAGCCGGCAAGGGGTCCCCCCACAGGGCAGGCCGCCAGCCCACTGCCAACAGAAGCTCCCCACTGCCCCGGGGGCAGTGTTGCGAGTGCTGATAAGTTGGTGGCGCTGCGGGCCACTGAGCCAGGCAGTCCACACCATCGCCTCCCAGCGCTGGGTCGTCTCTAGACTCTCCCAATGTAGCGCGGGGCCGCTTCAGGGTTCAGCAGCAATGGAGACTGTGCTGGGCTAAGCGCTGATCGGCACCTCCCCCAGCGCGTCTGCTGCTGGGCCGCCGATCTCTGCCCAGGCACGCCTCCCGGCACCAGGTTCCTCACCCTCACAGTGCACAGCTCACTGCCCCCAGGACATGGAAGAACAGGGCACCTCCTGGCGGAAGACAGCGGCCGAGGAATCAGGCAGGGGATCGAGGCTGGCGTACCACCACCCCCTCGGGAGAGTTCACAGGTCCGGGCGCGATGGTGGGAGATCTCAGTGGTGGCAGGTCTCGAGGGGTGCGGCTGCGCTGGGAAGGGAGGGCTCAGCAATCCAGACGCGCCCGGCAGCTGAACCGCGCTCACCTCTATGGGATACAGCGTCGCACCTCCGGCGGGCTCAGATCCGCGCCGCCATCTTGTCGCTGTGGTGGGGGTTGTGCCGCGTGTGCTCAGGCCCGCTCCGGTCACCAGTCACCAGGCCCATTCAAGCCTCCCGCATCCTGGCCAGTGATCAGCGGGGGAACACCTGCAGGCTGTAGCTCCGGGCTCCTTCGCTCCCGCTCAACCTCACGCTGGGCCGTCAGATAGGCCGCAGGGCTCTCCCGGTCCGACACGTCCCACTCCCCGATACCAGGTGCCGGGAGGCTTCACCGCACCGGAGTCAGGTCAGAGGTGCTAGAGCATGTCGCAGACTCAAACAGGGTTCGAATCTGCGGTTAGGGCCTCGCTGGATGCAGCTATACAGGCTAGGAGCAGCGAGCAGGCACATCCTACTCGGCTGCCATCTTGGCCACACCCCCTCTAAGGTTTTTTAAATGCTAATTTCTAACTATGCCTACAGAGGTAGGACATGTGCAGAAAGAGGAAGAAAGGCACAGAAAGAAGCAAGAGAAATGCAGAAAGAGGCAACAGAAGTCCAGAAAGAGGAAGAAAGGTACAGAAAGAAGCCAGAGATTTGCAGAAAGAACCAACAGAGATGCATAAAGAGGCCTTTTTGCAAGTCATCCTTTGCTCTGGGCACCCCCCAACTTTTTGCTGACTGGTACTGGTGGTAACTGACTCTGACTGACCCTGGGCTCTGCCTATGCAGGCCCAAAGCCAGCTCTATGCTGAAAGACACTTATAATACAGTGAAAACACCTACATACACTAGGGTACACTATGGGTTGGGGTACCCCTGTGATTGGCATGACCTCCCCTGTTAGGCCCTAGTACATAATAGGGCAGGTGGATTAAAACTACCTCTAAGTAACTGGCATATAATAGGGCATGGCATTTAGAGGCCAGCAGTCCTTTTGTGCAATTGCATGTGTGCACTGCTGAGCCTGAGGTCAGTGTAAAAGTAGCCCTGTGTGTGCAGAAAGAGGCAAGAGAGGTGCAGAAAGAGGCAAGAGAGGTGCAGAAAGAGGGAAGAAGGGTACAGAAAGAGGCAAGAGAGGTGCAGAAAGAAGCAAGAGAGGTGCAGAAAGAAGCAAGAGAAGTACAGAAAGAAGCAACAGAGGTGCAGAAAGAGGGAAGAGGGGTGCAGAAAGAGGCAAGAGAAGTGCAGAAATAAGCAACAGAGGTGCAGAAAGAGGCAAGAGAAGTTCAGAAAGAGGCAGCAGAGGTGCATAAACAGGCAGAAGAGGTACAGAAAGAGGGAACAGGGGTCCAGAAACAGGCAAGAGAGGTGCAGAAAGAGGCAAGAGAGGTGCACAAAGAGGGAAGAAGGGTGCATAAAGAGGCAAGTGGGTTGCAGAAAGATGCAAGAGATGTGTAGAAAGAAGCAAGAGAAGTACAGAAAGAAACAACAGAGGTGCAGAAAGAAGCAAGAGCAGTACAGAAAGATCCAACAGAGGTGCAGAAACAGGCAAGAGGGGTGAAGAAAGAGGCAAGAAAAGTGCAGAAAGAAGCAAAAGAGGTGCAGAAAGAGGCAAGAGAGGTGCAGAAAGAGGCAAGAGCAGTGCAGAAAGAACCAAGAGACGTGCTGGAAAAGGGAAGAAGGGTGCAGAAAGAGGCACAAGGGGTGCAGAAGAAGCAAGAGAGGTGTAGAAAGAAGCAAGAGAAGTACAGAAAGAAACAACAGAGGTGCAGAAAGAAGCAAGAGCAGTACAGAAAGATCCAACAGAGGTGCAGAAACAGGCAAGAGGGGTGAAGAAAGAGGCAAGAGAAGTGCAGAAAGAAGCAAAAGAGGTGCAGAAAGAGGCAAGAGAGGTGCAGAAAGAGGCAAGAGCAGTGCAGAAAGAACCAAGAGACGTGCTGGAAAAGGGAAGAAGGGTGCAGAAAGAGGCACAAGGGGTGCAGAAGAAGCAAGAGAGGTGTAGAAAGAAGCAAGAGAAGTACAGAAAGAAGCAACAGAGGTGCAGAAAGAGGCAAGACAAGTGCAGAAAGAGGCAAGAGAGTTGCAGAAACAGGCAAAAGAGGTGCACAAAGAGGGAACAAGGGTGCACACAGAGGCATGAGAGGTGCAGAAAGAAGCAAGAGAAGTGCAGAAGGACGCATCAGAGGTGCAGAAAGAGGCAAGACAAGTGCAGAAAGAGGCAAGAGTGTTGCAGGAACAGGCAAAAGAGGTGCCGAAAGAGGGAACAAGGGTGCACACAGAGGCAAGAGAGGTACAGAAAGAACCAACAGAGGTGCAGAAAGAGGCAAGAGGGGGGCAGAAATGTGCAAGAGAGTAGCATATAGAAGCAAGAGCAGTGCAGAAAGAACCAACTGAGGAGCAGAAAGAGGGAATAGGGGTGCAGAAAGAGGCAAGAGAAGTGCAGAAAAAAGCAAAAGAGGTACAGAAAGAGGCATGAGGGGTGCAGAAAGAGGCAAGAGGTGTGCAGAAAGAGGCAAGAGAGGTGCAGAAAGAAGCAAGAGAAATGCAGAAAGAAGCAACAGAGGTGCAGAAAGAGGCAAGAGGGGTACAGACAGACGCAAGAGAGGTGCTGAAAGAGGGAAGAGGGGTGCAGAAAGAGGCAAGAGGGGTACAGAAATCTGGAAGACAGGTGCAGAAAGAAACAAGAGCAGTACAGAAACAACCAAGAGAGGTGCAGAAAGAGGCAATAGGGGTGCAGAAAGAAGGAAGAGAGGTCCAGAAAGAGGCAAGAGGGGTACGGAAAGAAGCAAGAGAAGTGCAGAAAGAAGCAACAGAGGTGCAGAAAGAGACAAGAGAACTGTAGAAAGAGGCAAGAGAGTTGCATAAACAGGCAAGAGATGTGCAGAAAGAGGGAAGAAGGGTGCAGAAAGAGGGAAGAAGGTTGCAGAAAGAGGCAAGAGGGGTGCAGAAAGAAGAAACAGAAGTGCAGAAAGAAGCAAGAGAAGTGCAGAAAGAAACAACATAGATGCAGAAAGAGGCAAGGGAAGTATAGAAAGAGGCAAGAGAGGTGCAGATGCAGGCAGTAGAGGTGCAGAAAGAGGGAACAGGGGTTCAGAAAGAGGCAAGAGGGGTACAGGAATAAGCAAGTGAGGTACAGAAAGAAGCAAGACAGGTGCAGGAAGAAGCATGGGAAGTACAGAATGAAGCAACAGGGGTGCAGAAAGAGGCAAGAGAAGTGCAGAAAGAAGCAAAAGAGGTGCAAAAGGAGGCAAGAGAACTGCAGAAAGAGGCAAGAGAGTTGCAGAAACAGGCAAAAGAGGTACAGGAAGAGGGAACAGGGGTATAGACAGAGGCAAGAGAGGTGCAGAAACAGGTAAGAGGGGTGCAGAAAGAGGCAAGAGGGGTGCAGAAATTTGCAAGAGAGGTGAAGAAAGAAGCAAGAGCAGTGAAAAAGAACCAACAGAGGTGCAAAAAGAGGCAAGTGAGGTGCAGAAGGTAGCAAGAGAACTGCAGAAAGAGGCAAGAGCGTTCCAGAAACAGGCAAAAGGGGTACAGAAAGAGGGAACAGGTAGGCAGACTGAGGCAAGAGAGGTGCAGAAAGAGTGAAGAGGGGTGCATAAAAAGGCAAGAGGAATGCATAAATTTAGAACAGAGGTGCAGAAAGAAGCAAGAGCAGTGCAGAAAGAACCAACAGAAGTGCAGAAAGAGGCAAGAGGGGTACAGAAAGAGGAAAGTGAAGTGCAGAACGAAGCAAAAGAGGTGCAGATAGACCAACAGAGGTGCAAAAAGAGGCATGAGGGGATACAGAAAGGTTTAGGAGAGGTGCACAAAGAGGCAAGAGGGGTACAGAAAGAGGCAGGAGGGGTGCAGAAAGAAGGAAGAGAACTGCAGAAAGAAGCAACAGAGGTGCTGGAAGAGGTACGAAGGGTGCAGAAAGAGACAAGAGAGGTGCAGAAAGAAGCAACAGAGGTACAGAAAGAGGCAAGAGTGGTGCAGAAAGAGGGAAGAGAGGTGTAGAAAGAGGCAAGAGAGTTGCACAAACAGGGAAGAGGGGTGCAGAAACAGGCAAAAGGGGTGCAGAAAGAAGAAAGTGGGGTACAGAAAGAGGCAAGTGAAGTGCAGAAAGAGGCAAGAGAGATGCAGAAACAGGCAAGAGAAGTGTTGAAAGAGGCAAGAGAGGTGCAGAAGGAGGCACGAGAACTGCAGAAAGAGGCAAGAGAGTTGCAGAAAGAGGCAAGTGATGTGCAGAAGGGGGCAAGAGAACTGCAGAAAGAGGCAAGAGAGTTGCAGAAACAGGTAAAAGGGGTGCAGAAAGAGGGAACAGGTGAGCAGACTAAGGCAAGAGAGGTACAGAAAAAGGAAAGAGGGTTGCAGAAAGAGGCAAGAGGGGTACATAAAGAAGCAACAGAGGTGCAGAAAGAAGCAAGAGAAGTACCGAAAGAAGCAACAGAGGTGCAGAAAGAGGCAAGAGGGCTGCAGAAAGAGGCAAGAGAAGTGCAGAAAGAAACAACAGAGATGCAGAAAGAGGCAAGAGAAGTATGGAAAGAGGCAAGAGAGGTGCAGATGCAGGCAGGAGAGGTGCAGAAAGAGGGAACAGGGGTTCAGAAAGAGGCAAGAGGGGTACAGGAATAAGCAAGTGAGGTGCAGAAAGAAGCAACAGAGGTGCAGAAAGAGGCAGGAGGGGTGCAGAAAGAAGCAACATAAGTGCAGAAAGAACCAACAGATGTGCAGAAAGAGACAAGAGAACTGTAGAAAGAGGCAAGAGAGTTGCAGGAACAGGCAAGAGATGTGAAGAAAGAGGAAACAGGGGTGCAGAAAGAGGCACGAGAGGTGCAGAAAGAGGGAAGAGAGGTGTAGAAAGAGGGAAGAAGGATGCAGAAAGAGGCAAGAGGGGTGCAGAAAGAAGCAACAGAAGTGCAGAAAGAAGCAAGAGAAGTACAGAAAGAAGCAACAGAGGTGCAGAAAGAGGCAAGAGGGGTGTAGAAAGAGGAAGCGAAGTGCAAAATAGAAGCAACAGAGGTGCAGAAGGAGGCAAGAGAAGTGCAGAAAGAAGCAAGAGAGTTGCAGAAACAGGCAAAAGATGTGCAGAAAGAAGCAAGAGCAGTGCAGCAGAAAGAACTAACAGAGGTGCAGAAGGAGGCAAGAGGGGTGCAGAAAGAGGCAAGAGGGGTGCAGAAATTTGCAAGAGAGGTACAGAAAGAATGAAGAGACATGTAGTAAAAGGGAAGAAGGGTACAGAAAGAGGCACGAGGGGTGCAGAAAGAAGGAAGAGAAGTGCAGAAAAATGCAACAGAGGTGCCGAAAGAGGCACAAAGGGTGCAGAAAGAGCCAAGAGAAGTACAGAAAGAAGCAACAGAGGTACAGAAAGAGGTAAGTGTGGTGCAGAAAGAGGGAAGAGAGGTGCAGAAAGAGGCAAGAGAGTTGTACAAAGAGGGAAGAGGGGTGCAGAAAGGGGCAAGAGATGTGCAGAAAGAAGCAAGTGAGGTGCAGAAAGAGGCAAGAGAATTGCTGAAAGAAGCAACAGAGGTGCAGAAAGAAGCAAGAAGAGTGCAGAAAGAGGCAAGTGAGATGCATAAATAGGCAAGAGAGGTGCAGAAAGAAGCAAGACAGGTGCAGAAAGAAGCATGGGAAGTATAGAATGAAGCAGCAGGGGTGCGGAAAGAGGCAAGAGAAGTGCAGAGAGAAGCAAGGGAGGTGCAGAAGGAGGCAAGAGAACTGCAGAAAGAGGCAAGAGAGTTGCAGAAACAGGCAAAAGAGGTAAAGAAAGAGGAAACAGGGGTACAGACAGAGGCAAGAGAGGTGTAGAAACAGGTAAGAGGGGTGCAGAAAGAGGCAAGAGGGATGCAGAAAGAGGCAAGAGAGGTGCAGAAAGAAGTAAGAGCAGTGCAAAAGAACCAACAGAGGTGCAAAAAGAAGCAAGTGAGGTGCAGAAGGTGGCAAGAAAATTGCTGAAAGAAGCAACAGAGGTGCAAAAAGAACCAACAGAGGTGCAAAAAGAGGCAAGAGGGGTGCGGAAGGGGTTAGTAAAGGTGCACAAAGAGGCAAGAGGGGTACAGAAAGAGGCAGGAGGGGTGCAGAAAGAGGGAAGAGAACTGAAGAAAGAAGCAACGGAGGTGCTAAAAGAGGCACGAAGGTTGCAGAAAGAGACCAGAGATGGTGCAGAAAGAAGCAACAGAGGTACAGAAAGAGGCAAGAGTGGTGCAGAAAGAGGGAAGAGAGGTGTAGAAAGAGGCAAGAGAGTTGCACAAAAAGGGAAGAGGGGTGCAGAAACAGGCAAAAAGGGTGCAGAAAGAAGCAAGTGAGGTGCAGAAAGAGGCAAGAGAGGTACTGAAAGAAGCAAGAGAAGTGCAGAAAGAGGCAACAGAGGTGCTGAAAGAGGCACAAAGGGTACAGAAAGAGCCAAGAGAAGTGCAGAAAGAAGCAACAGAGGTACAGAAAGAGGCAAGAGTGGTGCAGAAAGAGGGAAGAGAGGTGCAGAAAGAGGCAAGTGAGTTGCACAAAGAGGGAAGAGGGGTGCAGAAAGAGGCAAGAAACGTGCAGAAACAAGCAAGTGAGGTGCAGTTAGAGGCAAGAGAGGTGCTGAAAGAAGCAAGAGAAGTGCAGAAAGAGGCAAGTGAGGTGCATAAAGAGGCAAGAGAGGTGCAGAAAGAAGCAAGACAGGTGCAGAAACAAGCATGGGAAGTACAGAATGAAGCAGCAGGGATGCAGAAAGAGGAAAGAGCAGTGCAAAAGAACCAACAGAGGTTGTTATGTTGTTATATCGCTTGTAGAGCGTGCGGTTACCCCCAACGGGAGTGTCCCGTCGCTTAAGACAGATAGAGAGGTGGGGGATAGGAGTAGTGATTTCACAGGTGCTAAGGAAAACTGAAGAGCCATGTCTTCAAGAATTTCCGGAAGCATAGCTCCGTATTAGCCTTTCTGATGTGTATGGGCAGAGAGTTCCACAGAGTTGTGGTTCTAACGGTAAAGGACCTTCCTCCTATTCTAGCCTTAGCAAAACGAGGGATGGTAAGGAGTTCAAGATGGTTAGATCTTAGGTTTCTTGCTTGATAGGACTTACGGATTCTTTTCCGGAGATAGAGGGGGCCACTTCCGTTTATTGCCCGATAGGCAAGAGTGAGCGCCTTAAATTCTGTGCGTTTTTTTACGGGTAGCCAATGAAGACTATGTAAATGAGGAGAGATATGGTGCCTTAGAGGAACATTTCTAATAAGCCTTGCGGCTGCGTTCTGTATTACCTGCAGTCTCCTTAGCAGATACATTGGTACACCCAGATATAGACTATTGGCGTAGTCTAATTTTGATGTTATTAGTGCATGGACAATAGTTTTCCTGCAGTCCATTGGAAGGAAGTGAAGAAATCTTCGTAATGCCTTCATTTTCCAGAAGCAGGAGGATGTCACGAGACCTATCTGGGATTTGCATGAGAGAGTGTTATCCACCTTAAAGCCCAGATTTCTCGCTGAGGACACAGGCTGTGGAGGGGGATTGAGCTGTGAATGCCACCAGAGATCAGAGTGGGGGGAAGGCTGGTTAAAAAACAAAACCTCAGTTTTGGCGGCATTCAGCTGCAGACAATTCTTTGTCATCCAGGTAGATATGTCAATCAGACATTCCTTAAAGTGTGTGAAAGCGACCTCTGAATGGTCTTTAAAAGAGAACATTAGCTGGGTGTCATCAGCATATGAGATGACACCCACGCCATGTTGCTCTATGAGAGTAGCTAGGGCGCAAGGTAAACGTTAAAAAGAGTGGGGCTGAGAGCCGAGCCCTGAGGAACTCCACATTTCACCAATCGAGATGATGAAACATAAGGATGCAGCCTTACTTTCTGGGACCGCCCTTCAAGAAAAGAACTGAACCAGGCCAGAGTGGTCCCTAAAACTCCCAATTGTCTAAGCCTGTCAAGAAGGATCTTGTGTGACACAGTGTCAAATGCTGCTGACAGGTCTAACAGCACCAGCATTGCACAGTTGTTCTTATCTAAGGTTTCCCGGATTGTTTCAGTTACCTCCAACAGAGCTGTCTCGGTGCTGTAGCCAGCTCTGAATCCAGACTGAGAGTCATGTAATGAATTATTAATTTCTAGGAAGTGGGATAACTGCTTCTGTACTTCTTTCTCAAGGATTTTGGCTGGTGCTGGCAAGAGGGAGCTAGGTCTAAAAAATTTAGTACGGTAGGATCTGCATTCTCCTTTTGAGGATGGGTTGGACAAGTGCAGTTTTCCAGATGGACGGGTAGGTGCTGGATGTTAAAGAAGCGTTCCAGAGCTGATTCAAAGGAGGGTTAATCAAAGGGGCAAGTAGGTTAAAATCCCTAGCGGGGCAAGGATCTAGAGGGGATCCAGATTTTATTTTTTCCAATTGACTAAGAGAAAGGTCGGAGTCAAAAGGAATAAATTCCGACCAGGTATTTGTAGGGGATATCAGAGGAGTGTTGGAGGTATTAATCTCCGAAAATGAGGAATAAATATCTTGAATTTTTTCCTGAAAGAAAATTGATAAATTCTCACAGAGAGTATCGGACGGAGTTATGTTGCTTTTCATTGTCTCTGGTTGCAAGAAGTCTTGAACAATTTTAAAGACTTCTTTGGTGGAACTATCTGATCGTCTAATTTGATTGGCAATGAAATCCTTAATACAAGTGCGTTTCAGCCCGTGAAAGTGCTTAACTGCTTTCCTATAGATGTTTTTCATCTCAGTGCAGTAGGTTTTGCGCCATAGCCGTTCGAGCTTTTTACAGCGGCTTTTTTCTGCTTGTAATTCAGGTGTGAACCAGGAAGCTGAGGGTTTGTTCCTGGTTAATTTCATCACTTTCATAGGGGCTATTTTGTCTATGGCAGAGGTAACCCAATGATTAAAGGTTTCCGCATCCTTATTAGGTTCTCCAGTGAGTAGTAAGGGGGTGTTAGATAGTGCAGGGCCCATAGTTTCAGGGGTGATTTTCCTCCAGTTTCTGCGGACATCGTGTTTAATTTCCCTTTGATAATAATTTGTGGTAAAAGTTAAATTAAAGGAAATTAGACTGTGGTCTGACCATGCAAGAGGGATGGGGTTCTCTGTGGTAAGAGATGGGATGTTAGTAACTGCAAAAAGAGGCAAGAGAGTTGCAGAAAGAGGCATGTGAGGTGCAGAAGGAGGCAAGAGAACTGCAGAAAGAGGCAAGAGAGTTGCAGAAACAGGCAAAAGGGGTGCAGAAAGAAGGAACAGGTGGGCATACTAAGGCAAGAGAGGTGCAGAAAGAGTCAAGTCAGGTGCAGAAGGTGGCAAGAAAATTGCTGAAAGATGCAACAGAGGTGCAGAAAGAACCAACAGAGGTGCAAAAAGAGGTAAGAGGGGTGCAGAAAGGGTTAGTAAAGGTGCACAAAGAGGCAAGAGGGGTACAGAAAGAGGCAGGAGGGGTGCAGAAAGAGGTAAGAGAACTGAAGAAAGAAGCAACAGAGGTGCTGAAAGAGGCATGGAGGGTGCAGAAAGAGACCAGAGATGGTGAGGAAAGAAGCAACAGAGGTACAGAAAGAGGCAAGAGTGGTGCAGAAAGAGGGAAGAGAGGTTTAGAAAGAGGCAAGAGAGTTGCACAGAAAGCACAGAAAGGGAAGAGGGGTGCATAAACAGGCAAAAGGGGTGCATAAAGAAGCAAGTGAGGTGCAGAATGAAGCAAGAGAAGTGCAGAAAGAGGCAAGAAAGGTGCAGAAACAGGCAAGAGAAGTGTTGAAAGAGGCAAGAGAGGTGTAGAAGGAGTCAAGAGAACTGCAAAAAGAGGCAAGAGAGTTGCAGAAAGAGGCATGTGAGGTGCAGAAGGAGGCAAGAGAACTGCAGAAAGAGGCAAGAGAGTTGCAGAAACAGGCAAAAGGGGTGCAGAAAGAAGGAACAGGTGGGCATACTAAGGCAAGAGAGGTGCAGAAAGAGAGAAGAGGGTTGCAGAAAGAGGCAAGAGGGGTACAGAAAGAAGCAACAGAGGTGCTGAAAAAAGCAAGGTAATTACAGAAAGAAGCAACAGAGGTGCAGAAAGAGGCAAGGGGGTGCAGAAAGAGGCAAGAGAAGTGCAGAAATAAACAACAGAGGTGCAGAAAGAGTCAAGCAAAGTGTAGAAAAAGGCAAGAGAAGTGCAGAAGCAGGCAGGAGAGGTGCAGAAAGAGGGAACAGGGATGCAGAAAGAGGCAAGAGGGGTACAGGAAGAAGCAAGTGAGGTGCAGAAAGAGGCAACAGAGGTGCAGAAAGAGGCAAGAGGGGTGCAGAAAGAAGCAAGAGAAGTGTAGAAAGAAGCAACAGAGGTACAGAAAGAGGCAAGAGAACTGTAGAAAGAGGCAAGAAGTTGCAGAAACAGGCAAGAGATGTGCAGAAAGAGGGAACAGGGGTGCAGAAAGAGGCAAGAGAGGTGCAGAAAGAGGGAAGAGAGGTGTAGATAGAGGGAAGAAGGGTGCAGCAAGAGGTAAGAAGGGTGCAGAAAGAAGCAAGAGAAGTGCAGAATGAAGCAAGAGAAGTGCAGAAAGAGGCAAGAGAGGTGCAAAAACAGGCACGAAAAGTGTTGAAAGAGGCAAGAGAGGTGCAGAAGGAGGCAAGAGAACTGCAGAAAGAGGCAAGAGAGTTGCAGAAAGAGGCAAGTGAGGTGCAGAAGGAGGCAAGAGAACTGCAGAAAGAGGCAAGAGAGTTGTAGAAAGAGGCAAGAGAAGTGCAGAAAGAAACAACAGAGATGCAGAAAGAGGCAAGAGAAGTATGGAAAGAGGCAAGAGAGGTGCAGATGCAGGCAGGAGAGGTGCAGAAAGAGGGAACAGGGGTTCAGAAAGAGGCAAGAGAAGTGCAGAAAGAAACAACAGAGATGCAGAAAGAGGCAAGAGAAGTATGGAAAGAGGCAAGAGAGGTGCAGATGCAGGCAGGAGAGGTGCAGAAAGAGGGAACAGGGGTTCAGAAAGAGGCAAGAGGGGTACAGGAATAAGCAAGTGAGGTGCAGAAAGAAGCAACAGAGGTGCAGAAAGAGGCAGGAGGGGTGCAGAAAGAAGCAACATAAGTGCAGAAAGAACCAACAGATGTGCAGAAAGAGACAAGAGAACTGTAGAAAGAGGCAAGAGAGTTGCAGGAACAGGCAAGAGATGTGAAGAAAGAGGAAACAGGGGTGCAGAAAGAGGCACGAGAGGTGCAGAAAGAGGGAAGAGAGGTGTAGAAAGAGGGAAGAAGGATGCAGAAAGAGGCAAGAGGGGTGCAGAAAGAAGCAACAGAAGTGCAGAAAGAAGCAAGAGAAGTACAGAAAGAAGCAACAGAGGTGCAGAAAGAGGCAAGAGGGGTGTAGAAAGAGGAAGCGAAGTGCAAAATAGAAGCAACAGAGGTGCAGAAGGAGGCAAGAGAAGTGCAGAAAGAAGCAAGAGAGTTGCAGAAACAGGCAAAAGATGTGCAGAAAGAAGCAAGAGCAGTGCAGCAGAAAGAACTAACAGAGGTGCAGAAGGAGGCAAGAGGGGTGCAGAAAGAGGCAAGAGGGGTGCAGAAATTTGCAAGAGAGGTACAGAAAGAATGAAGAGACATGTAGTAAAAGGGAAGAAGGGTACAGAAAGAGGCACGAGGGGTGCAGAAAGAAGGAAGAGAAGTGCAGAAAAATGCAACAGAGGTGCCGAAAGAGGCACAAAGGGTGCAGAAAGAGCCAAGAGAAGTACAGAAAGAAGCAACAGAGGTACAGAAAGAGGTAAGTGTGGTGCAGAAAGAGGGAAGAGAGGTGCAGAAAGAGGCAAGAGAGTTGTACAAAGAGGGAAGAGGGGTGCAGAAAGGGGCAAGAGATGTGCAGAAAGAAGCAAGTGAGGTGCAGAAAGAGGCAAGAGAATTGCTGAAAGAAGCAACAGAGGTGCAGAAAGAAGCAAGAGGAGTGCAGAAAGAGGCAAGTGAGATGCATAAATAGGCAAGAGAGGTGCAGAAAGAAGCAAGACAGGTGCAGAAAGAAGCATGGGAAGTATAGAATGAAGCAGCAGGGGTGCGGAAAGAGGCAAGAGAAGTGCAGAGAGAAGCAAGGGAGGTGCAGAAGGAGGCAAGAGAACTGCAGAAAGAGGCAAGAGAGTTGCAGAAACAGGCAAAAGAGGTAAAGAAAGAGGAAACAGGGGTACAGACAGAGGCAAGAGAGGTGTAGAAACAGGTAAGAGGGGTGCAGAAAGAGGCAAGAGGGATGCAGAAAGAGGCAAGAGAGGTGCAGAAAGAAGTAAGAGCAGTGCAAAAGAACCAACAGAGGTGCAAAAAGAAGCAAGTGAGGTGCAGAAGGTGGCAAGAAAATTGCTGAAAGAAGCAACAGAGGTGCAAAAAGAACCAACAGAGGTGCAAAAAGAGGCAAGAGGGGTGCGGAAGGGGTTAGTAAAGGTGCACAAAGAGGCAAGAGGGGTACAGAAAGAGGCAGGAGGGGTGCAGAAAGAGGGAAGAGAACTGAAGAAAGAAGCAACGGAGGTGCTAAAGAGGCACGAAGGTTGCAGAAAGAGACCAGAGATGGTGCAGAAAGAAGCAACAGAGGTACAGAAAGAGGCAAGAGTGGTGCAGAAAGAGGGAAGAGAGGTGTAGAAAGAGGCAAGAGAGTTGCACAAAAAGGGAAGAGGGGTGCAGAAACAGGCAAAAAGGGTGCAGAAAGAAGCAAGTGAGGTGCAGAAAGAGGCAAGAGAGGTACTGAAAGAAGCAAGAGAAGTGCAGAAAGAGGCAACAGAGGTGCTGAAAGAGGCACAAAGGGTACAGAAAGAGCCAAGAGAAGTGCAGAAAGAAGCAACAGAGGTACAGAAAGAGGCAAGAGTGGTGCAGAAAGAGGGAAGAGAGGTGCAGAAAGAGGCAAGTGAGTTGCACAAAGAGGGAAGAGGGGTGCAGAAAGAGGCAAGAAACGTGCAGAAACAAGCAAGTGAGGTGCAGTTAGAGGCAAGAGAGGTGCTGAAAGAAGCAAGAGAAGTGTAGAAAGAGGCAAGTGAGGTGCATAAAGAGGCAAGAGAGGTGCAGAAAGAAGCAAGACAGGTGCAGAAACAAGCATGGGAAGTACAGAATGAAGCAGCAGGGATGCAGAAAGAGGAAAGAGCAGTGCAAAAGAACCAACAGAGGTTGTTATGTTGTTATATCGCTTGTAGAGCGTGCGGCTACCCCCAACGGGAGTGTCCCGTCGCTTAAGACAGATAGAGAGGTGGGGGGATAGGAGTAGTGATTTCACAGGTGCTAAGGAAAACTGAAGAGCCATGTCTTCAAGAATTTCCGGAAGCATAGCTCCGTATTAGCCTTTCTGATGTGTATGGGCAGAGAGTTCCACAGAGTTGTGGTTCTAACGGTAAAGGACCTTCCTCCTATTCTAGCCTTAGCAAAACGAGGGATGGTAAGGAGTTCAAGATGGATAGATCTTAGGTTTCTTGCTTGATAGGACTTACGGATTCTTTTCCGGAGATAGAGGGGGACACTTCCGTTTATTGCCCGATAGGCAAGAGTGAGCGCCTTAAATTCTGTGCGTTTTTTTACGGGTAGCCAATGAAGACTATGTAAATGAGGAGAGATATGGTGCCTTAGAGGAACATTTCTAATAAGCCTTGCGGCTGCGTTCTGTATTACCTGCAGTCTCCTTAGCAGATACATTGGTACACCCAGATATAGACTATTGGCGTAGTCTAATTTTGATGTTATTAGTGCATGGACAATAGTTTTCCTGCAGTCCATTGGAAGGAAGTGAAGAAATCTTCGTAATGCCTTCATTTTCCAGAAGCAGGAGGATGTCACGAGACCTATCTGGGATTTGCATGAGAGAGTGTTATCCACCTTAAAGCCCAGATTTCTCGCTGAGGACACAGGCTGTGGAGGGGGATTGAGCTGTGAATGCCACCAGAGATCAGAGTGGGGGGAAGGCTGGTTAAAAAACAAAACCTCAGTTTTGGCGGCATTCAGCTGCAGACAATTCTTTGTCATCCAGGTAGATATGTCAATCAGACATTCCTTAAAGTGTGTGAAAGCGACCTCTGAATGGTCTTTAAAAGAGAACATTAGCTGGGTGTCATCAGCATATGAGATGACACCCACGCCATGTTGCTCTATGAGAGTAGCTAGGGCGCAAGGTAAACGTTAAAAAGAGTGGGGCTGAGAGCCGAGCCCTGAGGAACTCCACATTTCACCAATCGAGATGATGAAACATAAGGATGCAGCCTTACTTTCTGGGACCGCCCTTCAAGAAAAGAACTGAACCAGGCCAGAGTGGTCCCTAAAACTCCCAATTGTCTAAGCCTGTCAAGAAGGATCTTGTGTGACACAGTGTCAAATGCTGCTGACAGGTCTAACAGCACCAGCATTGCACAGTTGTTCTTATCTAAGGTTTCCCGGATTGTTTCAGTTACCTCCAACAGAGCTGTCTCGGTGCTGTAGCCAGCTCTGAATCCAGACTGAGAGTCATGTAATGAATTATTAATTTCTAGGAAGTGGGATAACTGCTTCTGTACTTCTTTCTCAAGGATTTTGGCTGGTGCTGGCAAGAGGGAGCTAGGTCTAAAAAAATTTAGTACGGTAGGATCTGCATTCTCCTTTTTGAGGATGGGTTGGACAAGTGCAGTTTTCCAGATGGACGGGTAGGTGCTGGATGTTAAAGAAGCGTTCCAGAGCTGATTCAAAGGAGGGTTAATCAAAGGGGCAAGTAGGTTAAAATCCCTAGCGGGGCAAGGATCTAGAGGGGATCCAGATTTTATTTTTTCCAATTGACTAAGAGAAAGGTCGGAGTCAAAAGGAATAAATTCCGACCAGGTATTTGTAGGGGATATCAGAGGAGTGTTGGAGGTATTAATCTCCGAAAATGAGGAATAAATATCTTGAATTTTTTCCTGAAAGAAAATTGATAAATTCTCACAGAGAGTATCGGACGGAGTTATGTTGCTTTTCATTGTCTCTGGTTGCAAGAAGTCTTGAACAATTTTAAAGACTTCTTTGGTGGAACTATCTGATCGTCTAATTTGATTGGCAATGAAATCCTTAATACAAGTGCGTTTCAGCCAGTGAAAGTGCTTAACTGCTTTCCTATAGATGTTTTTCATCTCAGTGCAGTAGGTTTTGCGCCATAGCCGTTCGAGCTTTTTACAGCGGCTTTTTTCTGCTTGTAATTCAGGTGTGAACCAGGAAGCTGAGGGTTTGTTCCTGGTTAATTTCATCACTTTCATAGGGGCTATTTTGTCTATGGCAGAGGTAACCCAATGATTAAAGGTTTCCGCATCCTTATTAGGTTCTCCAGTGAGTAGTAAGGGGGTGTTAGATAGTGCAGGGCCCATAGTTTCAGGGGTGATTTTCCTCCAGTTTCTGCGGACATCGTGTTTAATTTCCCTTTGATAATAATTTGTGGTAAAAGTTAAATTAAAGGAAATTAGACTGTGGTCTGACCATGCAAGAGAGATGGGGTTCTCTGTGGTAAGAGATGGGATGTTAGTAACTGCAAAAAGAGGCAAGAGAGTTGCAGAAAGAGGCATGTGAGGTGCAGAAGGAGGCAAGAGAACTGCAGAAAGAGGCAAGAGAGTTGCAGAAACAGGCAAAAGGGTGCAGAAAGAAGGAACAGGTGGGCATACTAAGGCAAGAGAGGTGCAGAAAGAGTCAAGTCAGGTGCAGAAGGTGGCAAGAAAATTGCTGAAAGATGCAACAGAGGTGCAGAAAGAACCAACAGAGGTGCAAAAAGAGGTAAGAGGGGTGCAGAAAGGGTTAGTAAAGGTGCACAAAGAGGCAAGAGGGGTACAGAAAGAGGCAGGAGGGGTGCAGAAAGAGGTAAGAGAACTGAAGAAAGAAGCAACAGAGGTGCTGAAAGAGGCATGGAGGGTGCAGAAAGAGACCAGAGATGGTGCAGAAAGAAGCAACAGAGGTACAGAAAGAGGCAAGAGTGGTGCAGAAAGAGGGAAGAGAGGTTTAGAAAGAGGCAAGAGAGTTGCACAGAAAGCACAGAAAGGGAAGAGGGGTGCATAAACAGGCAAAAGGGGTGCATAAAGAAGCAAGTGAGGTGCAGAATGAAGCAAGAGAAGTGCAGAAAGAGGCAAGAAAGGTGCAGAAACAGCGAAGAGAAGTGTTGAAAGAGGCAAGAGAGGTGTAGAAGGAGTCAAGAGAACTGCAAAAAGAGGCAAGAGAGTTGCAGAAAGAGGCATGTGAGGTGCAGAAGGAGGCAAGAGAACTGCAGAAAGAGGCAAGAGAGTTGCAGAAACAGGCAAAAGGGGTGCAGAAAGAAGGAACAGGTGGGCATACTAAGGCAAGAGAGGTGCAGAAAGAGAGAAGAGGTTGCAGAAAGAGGCAAGAGGGGTACAGAAAGAAGCAACAGAGGTGCTGAAAAAAGCAAGGTAATTACAGAAAGAAGCAACAGAGGTGCAGAATGAGGCAAGGGGGTGCAGAAAGAGGCAAGAGAAGTGCAGAAATAAACAACAGAGGTGCAGAAAGAGTCAAGCAAAGTGTAGAAAAAGGCAAGAGAAGTGCAGAAGCAGGCAGGAGAGGTGCAGAAAGAGGGAACAGGGATGCAGAAAGAGGCAAGAGGGGTACAGGAAGAAGCAAGTGAGGTGCAGAAAGAGGCAACAGAGGTGCAGAAAGAGGCAAGAGGGGTGCAGAAAGAAGCAAGAGAAGTGTAGAAAGAAGCAACAGAGGTACAGAAAGAGGCAAGAGAACTGTAGAAAGAGGCAAGAAGTTGCAGAAACAGGCAAGAGATGTGCAGAAAGAGGGAACAGGGGTGCAGAAAGAGGCAAGAGAGGTGCAGAAAGAGGGAAGAGAGGTGTAGATAGAGGGAAGAAGGGTGCAGCAAGAGGTAAGAAGGGTGCAGAAAGAAGCAAGAGAAGTGCAGAATGAAGCAAGAGAAGTGCAGAAAGAGGCAAGAGAGGTGCAAAAACAGGCACGAAAAGTGTTGAAAGAGGCAAGAGAGGTGCAGAAGGAGGCAAGAGAACTGCAGAAAGAGGCAAGAGAGTTGCAGAAAGAGGCAAGTGAGGTGCAGAAGGAGGCAAGAGAACTGCAAAAAGAGGCAAGAGAGTTGTAGAAACAGGCAAAAATAGTGCAGAAAGAGGGAACAGGTGGGCAGACTAAGGCAAGAGAGGTGCAGAAAGAGGGAAGAGGGTTGCAGAAAGAGGCAAGAGGGATGCAGAAAGAGGCAACAGAGGTGCAGAAAGAGGCAAGAGGGGTGCAGTAAGAGGCAAGAGAAGTGCAGAAAGAAACAATAGAGATGCAGAAAGAGGCAAGAGAAGTGTAGAAACAGGCAAGAGAAGTACAGAATGAGGCAAGAGAATTGCTGAAAGAAGCAACGGAGGTGTAGAAAGAAGCAAGAGAAGTGCAGATAGAGGCAAGTGAGATGCATACAGAGGCAAGAGAGGTGCAGAAACAAGCATGGGAAGTACAGAATGAAGCAGCAGGGATGCAGAAAGAGGCAAGAGAAGTGCAGAAAGAAGCAACAGAGGTGCGGAGGGAGGCAAGAGACCTGCAGAAAGAGGCAAGAGAGTTGCAGAAACAGGCAAAAGAGGTACAGAAAGAGGGAACAGGGGTGCAGACATAGGCAAGAGAGGAGCAGAAACAGGTAAGACGGGTGCAGAAAGAGGCAAGAGGGGTGCCGACATTTGCAAGAGAGGTGCAGAAAGAAGAAAGCGCAGTGCAAAAGAAACAACAAAGGTGCAGAAAGAGGCAAGTGAGGTGCAGAAGGTGGCAAGAAAATTACTGAAAGAAGCAACAGAGGTGCAGAAAGAACCAACAGAGGTGCAGAAAGAAGCAAGGGAAGTACAGAAAGAAGCAAGGGAAGTACATAAAGAGGCAAGAGAGGTGCAGAAACAGGCAAGAAAAGTGTTGAAAGAGGCAAGAGAGGTGCAGAAGGAGGCAAGAGAACTGCAGAAAGAGGCAAGAGAGTTACAGAAACAGGCAAAAGGGGTGCAGAAAGAGGGAACAGGTGGGCAGACTAAGGCAAGAGAGGGGCAGAAAGATGGAAGAGTGTTGCAGAAAGAGGCAAGAGGGATGCAGAAAGAAGCAACATAGGTGCAAAAAGAAGCAAGAGACGTGCAGAAAGAGGCTACAGAGGTGCAGAAAGAGGCAAAAGGGGTGCAGAAAGAGGCAAGAGAAGTGCAGAAAGAAACAACAGAGATGCATAAAGAGGCAAGAGAAGTGTAGAAAGAGGCAATAGAGGTGCAGAAACAGGCAGGAGAGGTGCAGAAAGAGGGAACAGGGGTGCAGAAAGAGGCAACAGGGGTATAGGAAGAAGCAAGTGAGGTGCAGAAAGAGGCAACAGAGGTACAGAAAGAGGCAAGAGAGGTGCAGAAAGTGGAAGAGAGGAGCAGAAAGAGGCAAAAGAAGTGCAGAAAAAAAAGAAAGTTGCAGAAAGAAGCAACAGAAATGCAGAAAGTGGCAAGAGTGGTGCAGATAGAAGCAAGAGTGGTTTGCACACCATTAGTACCAATTTAACACCCACATTTAGCAATAAGTGACAGGTGACCATTCTAGGTTTGAAAAGGGCCTTCCACCACACTGTAACACTTGTTGCTTCATTTTTGGTAACGTTTGAGCCGTTTGAGCTAGAAACAAGGCTTTTTTTGTTCAAATCTGCAGATTAGTCAGCAGATGATGGATTATGTGGCTAATGCGGAAAATGTATAATTGTGCGAAAGTCGGTGCAGCCAAACAGTCACATAATTCCAGTGGCCCTGCTCATACCTCTGACTAGGTCCAGAAGTGCTCCTCAGTGATTCCTTCTATTTTTGTCTCATTGAGTTCATAATTTAGCTTCTATGGAAATGAGGAAGACTAAACCTGAGGTTACCACTCCACAACATAGACTACCATACCACATAATTACTCTCCATATCACATAATCCCACTCTACATAATTCCTATACACTAAATACCACATACTTTCTATACACTGCACAACATACCACATAATTCCACTTCACACAAAGTACATCCACTCCACTCCAAAAAACATTAGTAAAAAACTTTCACATTTACAATGCCAATAGCTCTAACTCTTGCAAATGCGAGACCTATTACATTACAAATGCTTCTTTAACTGGTAGTCGCGTTTGTAGAGTGGTGGAGAAAGGGGGCTGGGCCTCCAACCAGCGCTCGGAACTTCTGCTGCGTAGGACTTACAGGAGGTACCAGGAGGGCTTCTTGGCCCCCCAAGTCCCCCAGGAGTAAAGTGGACTTCATCCCCCAACCAGTACTATGCCAGGAGGCGCGTTTGCAGAGTGGTGGAGAAAGGGGGGCATGGCCTCTGAAGACCTCTTAGCAATCCCACTTTGTGGGACTTAGTGGAGGTAACAGGAGAGGTAGTTGGCCCCCAAGGACAACCTTGGGGGCCAACTACCACTCCTATTACCTCCAGTAAGTCCCACACAGCAGCATTGCTAAGTTCTCATAGTAGGCCACACCCCCTTTCCCCACCACTCTGCAAACGTGCACCCTGATGCTCTTGCATGGGGATTAAAGTCCACTTCGCTGCTGGGGATCCTTAGGGGCCAACTAGCCTACCTGTTACCTCCAGTAAGCCCCACACAGTGGGATTGGTGAGAGGTGGTCACAGGCCATGCCCCCTTTGTCCATCACTCTGAAAACGCACCTCCTGGCACACTCTTAGTTGGGAGGGGAAGTCCCCTTGCCTCCTGAGGGTCCCTGGGGACCAACTAGCCCTCCTGTTACCTCCAGTAAGCCCCACACAGCTGGATTGCTGAGAGTGGTCTGAGGCCACGCCCCCTTTTTACACCACTCTGCAAACGCGCTGCCCGGTGCACTGCTGCTTGGGGGATGATGTCCACTTCAGTCCTGAGGTCCTCAGGACACCAGGGGACCTCATCACCCCACCAGCAGTGTGCCAAGAGGCCCTTTTACAGAGTGGTGTAAAAAGGGGCATGGCCTCGTACCACCTGTCAGCAATCCCACTGTGTGGGGCTCACTGGAGGTTCCTGGTGGCCTAGTTGGCCCCCAGGGACCCTCACTAGCAATGGGGGCTTAATCCCCCAACGCAGAGTGCGCCAGGAGGTGCGTTTGCAGAGTCATGCAGGGAGGGTGCGGGGCCTCTGGCGAGTTGCCGGTTTCTTTTTTTTTTATTTTATGGGAGGGGGCGGCGTGGCTGTGCTGAGTTTCAAATTCATTTATTCTGGCAGCAAACACAGCATGACGTGTTTCAACTCTCCTGAGTCTTATTCATATGCAAAGTGTTAAACAGTCACTAATTGGTCAGTTTTATAGCCGGTATTCATGAGCAGTGACGAGGGACACAGTACCTATTTTCAAACGGCAATTCAAAATGTGCAGGGTGTGACTGCAGTGCACATGTAAGTTCATCTTAAACATTTCTTATATGGAAGCAGTGGCTGTTTTAAATTGAATGCAAGGATGAATCCACAATACTTTTACAATTTTTTAGCATCATTTCACTTCTCCACTGCTAACGATTCCTCTAACTCATGATTATACTCAAATGTTCAGACTACAGTCCCCACAATGCCTTATTTTTTCAAAACAAATGCTGGTGTCCCAAAAGTCACTAAGTTCAAATACCTTAAATCCTTAGTTTTGGAACATAATTATGCAGTCGCTTTCGTGTCTTTGAAGGAATAATTCCATGTATGGCAGAGTCTGTGGCATTACGTTTCAATTCAAGGTCGTGACATTTTCTTGAAAAAACTTCGATGGAAAAAGCTTCACTGCCTTCATTCAATAAACATAGGCACAGAGTGCAAAGAGCAATCATATGCAAAGTGATAAAAAGTCACTAATTGGTCAGTTTTATAGCCGGTATTCATGAGCAGTGGAGGAGGGCATCGTGGCCCCCCACCCGGGCCATTTTTGGCCCCGGGAACCCCATCCCCCAGGGCTTGGTAATTGCTTTTTTTTTTTAAATAAAGGGAGGAGGGCCAAGCGGCCACCTTCCCAGGCCATTTTTGGCCCCGGGGACCCCATCCCCGGGGCATGGCCACACGTTGGGGACCACGGGGAGCCCCAACGCCCCCGCGGACCCAGCCAGCTCTTCGTTTCCTATGGGAGCCGGCATTGCTTTTGGGCAAAGGGAGCTGCAAACATGCAGCTCCCCTTGCCCAAAAGCAATTCTGCTTTGCTTCCAAGAGCCCTGCTCCCGCCCTGCCATAACAAACAGCAACGTCCCGGGGGCGGGCACCCCGGGACATTGCAGGAGCCGGCCCTGGGGGGGTGGCGGTCCCCAGGGCCATTTAGGGCACCAGAGGGGGCCCAACTGATTAAAGCCCCGGGGAGGTTGTGGTCCCCGGGGCCGGGGGGCTGCAACGGACCCCCGCATTTTAATCAACAGTGCCCCGGGGTGGTGGTGGTCCCCGGAGCTGCGGGGGGCCCCTTTGCCCCCCCGCATTTAAATTATGTAGCCCTGGGGAGGTGGTGGTCCCCGGGGCTTGGGGAGGCCTGCGAGGCCCCCCGACGTAAATAAATTATAGCTCTGGGGAGGTGGCAGTCCCTGGGGCTTGGGGGGGCCCGTGAGGCCCCCCCACCCTAAAACAACAATGCCCCAGGGAGGTGGCAGTCCCCAGGGCAGCATGGGGGGGGCAGGAGCCGCCCACATATTAAAAAAAAAAGCCCTGGAGAGGTGGCGGTCCCCGGGGCTGCACGGGGGCTGCGTGCCTCCCGGCATATGATTATCTAAGCCCCGGGGAGGTGGTGGTCCCCGGGGCTGTGGTGGCCCCCGTTACATAATTATGTATTACCCCCGGGACCTGGCCCACCTGGGGGCTTATAGAAAATGAAGCGCGGGCCCGCGCTTCCTTTTGTGTTTTATTTTTTTCTGCCGGATTCGCGACCCCAGTGCGAATTCGGCCGATTTTTTTTTTTTAAATAATTTTGTTTGGCCCTGGGGGTCCTTGTGGGACCCCCTGAGCAGGCCTAGGGGGTTAGGGTGTGTCTACCCTGCCCCCTTTTCTTGTTTGTTATGCTTTTTTTAACTGATTTCTTGTGACTCGGTTTTACTGAGTCACAAGATGGCTGCCAGCACTTCCTGGTTTGGAGTGTTGACAGTCAATCAGAATCAAGCTTGTGCTCAGGAGGGTTCGTGAATCCTCCTCTGCCCTCAGATATTGATATTTTATTTTTTGAATTTCTCAGGAACTGCTATACAGATTTACACCATTTAAAAAAAGCACGCTTTCTGAACCAAGACCTACCTTTTTGCCAAATTTGGTGAAATTCCGTTCAGCAGTTCGGGCTGTAGCTTTGGCTAAAGTTCCTACGGAAATTAACATGGGAAAACGCATTTTGGGATCCCCTTTTTTCTCGGCCCCGCTTGACGAATCACCCCGAAACTTTCAAGACAGGAGCTGACCTGAGCGAACCATTAGTTTTGAAAATTTCGCAAAGATTCGTCAAACGGTGCCAAAGCTTTTGGCAAAAAGAAAAAATGCTTTTTGAATAGAAACAAGGTCCTAAATTTAACTACTTACTGGCGACTGCCAGTAGGTAATATAATTATGTATGTATATATATATATATATATATATATATATATCTATATATATATATACATACATGTATACATATATATATAAATAATGTATTACTATATATATTTATATAAACATATATATATATATATATACATACATAATTATATTACCTACTGGCAGTCGCCAGTAAGTAGTGTGATCAAGACAGTAATTGTCGAAACGCGTAACGAGCAATAAAGAGCTTCCTGCTTGGCATCCAAGACTTTGAGAGTGCGTTTTACTTGGAACAATTTTGGATAATAATAGCCGGTTTTGGGTTTTCCGGCAGCACGCACCACCTAACAATGACCCTTCTTCGTGGATCTGAATATATATATATATATATATATATATATATATATATATATGGTCCATATCATATCCTCCCTGGCAATAATGTCAACTCAGAGGTGCCTCACTTGCTGCTGGGTGCAGTATGCCCAGGTTTGGCTATGCATGCTGCACCATACTCTCCCCCATCATAGTTTTCACTCTACTAGGCTTTACGCCCTTTAGGGCGTGATAACATCTGCTGGCATGAAGGGAATTAAAAATAATCAGCACTGCTACCTCCACTTTATTAAAAAAGTTGCAGGGCATTTCCTTCTCACTAGCTAAAAGACATTTATTTCACACAAAAATAAATATTAAGCATATTTTGTAGTAAATATTACTGTAGATTCATTTTATATATTTATTTTGTATGCAGAACATATTTGAAAAGTTACAGGGCTATTAACTTAATTTTGAAAAAAATCTTTAATTAATGAAAATGTATTAAATTATATTTTTAAGTTTGAAATAAAAAATAAATTCCCACCCAAAGAAATTACATTTATTTTTTATTATACAATAATAATGATTAAAAGTGATGCACAGAATTTTTTGAAAATGTATTTAGTTTTCTTTTTCTAAAAGTATTCCTATATTAATGTTTAAATTCAAAATAGGGTAGTAAAATATTTTATAATTAAAGAATCAATATGCACTATTGTTATACATTTTTTTTAACTTTAAATCCCCAAGAGACTGACCTCAGCATGTCTGCCACGAGATAGACTGAGTATAACTACATGTGTGTAGTGTTTACTCCATCAGCCGCAGTTGACAGAACAACTCAACTTTATTATCTCTTTCTCCACTAACAATAGGCTGTGGTTGGTTTGGGATTTCTGCTTTGGCCCTTATTTTGATGGAGGATCATAAAAGCTAAAATGTGGCTGAGTATTCAGAAAACTGGTAAAGGGTGAATACCTTTACACTGAGCCTGTTATCAAATTAGTGGTTTGAGTTTGCTATCCTGCAGTAACCTTCTTAGTTCAGATAAATCATGCTGCAACACCAACATCTGGATTGGTTAAAATAGGAGCATACCTGATTTTCATTTGTTGTGATGACAACCATTGGATGACTTTGACGTTCTTGCCGAGACACCTGGTGATCTATTACTTAAACAGATGCACCTAAATAAAAATAAAATAATTTCTCCAGCATAGGCACAAACAATATAGTTTGCAACTGTGCGGGAGACTGCTCTGCAGTGAAAGACAGATCAGTGGCTTTAAATGATTAGTGGGTGGAGGAATGGTGCAGTATTTGAGTGCAGCCCCTTGCTGGGTGGCACACTTGGGGCCTCTTTTATGGGATGTTGGCGTAGGGCAGAGCAGCAGTAAGGCACCTTGCTGCACTGCCTTATGCCAAAGTGAAAGGACATGAATGCCCCTCATTTAAGCAATATGGTGCATTTCTGTTCTTTTTGCCTGCGCTGGTACCATTTCGGCAGCCTAGCACCAACGTAAACACCCTTGCACCTTGGTTAAAGGGTGCCTCTGTTGCAGACAAGATTGTTTTTTTGCATGAAGGTAGCACTTTCCAGCACAAAAATAATCCTAAGAGGCGTTTTCCTCTTTCTGTGTGTGCTGCAGAATGCAGCAACACACATAGAAAGAGGAAAACAAAATGAGAAATAAACACATTTTTTCTCGTTATGCTTCAACGTAGGAGGTGTGTGGATTTGACGCTTCCCCAGGTTTACATCACTTTGTAAATCTGGGGCAGTGTCAAATTCCATGGTTGTTGTGTGGGAAAACCCACTGCAACACACATGGAACGTCTCCCTGGCACAGAGTAAGGCGATGCAGCGTTTTGCGCTGTATCGCCTTACACATGATTCATGAGGCATCTCAAAGCCACTCAGGGTGACTTTGCGTGGCTTCATAAATCAAAATGAGAGCCCCGCATCACGCATGTACCACTTTACGTGGTGCAAAAGTGACACAGTGCTCATAAATAAGCCCCTAAACATGCACTGCTTTCAAAGTGGAAAACCTGTTTTGGTAATATGGCTTAGGTGAAATGCCAAAGGTGTTGCTCATCTGCATGGGTCCATTTCCATGTGCAAATGAGGGCACATCCCCTTGACGCCGAGTGCGTGTTCAGTGTGAATGCATGTCATCAGTATTATAGGAGACACTAAGCAAGTATCTGTTGGCCCTTCAGTTACACAGAAAAGTGCCTATGGATAAAAAAACTGCACAGCCACCCCTTTTTTCCCCGCAGCACTTCCGTAACCAAGGCCCTGGGCACATCTTTTCACTTCTTATTGCACCCTCGGTTGGATGCACACTGTTTTTAATTTGTCTAACAGACAAGACCTCCCCTCACTTGAACATTATTTGTTTACAACAATCACATACGATTAATAAAATAATTGGCGAATATACTGCTATTCAATTCAATTCAATGATTTGAATATACTGCTATATATAAAATAAAATAAGTTATTGTTTAATGTTTCTTTCACGGGACTGTTGTCCTTCACAATAACATGCAAGCAGCAATACAATAGTATGTAGAGCAGCAGTAACGTTTTATCGAACCTTGCATGGGATAATTTAATGGGATTATTTAAAGGTAAGCATACTAATTAGGGTGCCATTAGAATGTCGAAAATGGGCTTGGCAAAGTGAAATATGAGGTATATTTAGAGTGATTTTGAGAAAATTTTAAATACAGACTTGTGCCTTGTAATATTGTGATACTTTAATTTATTTTATGCAGCATTAGCCGCCCATTTACTCGTAAAATAATACTCCCAGTGAATGTCTCTGATCAAGTGACCCTATTGAAAGGATACAGTAGTCAACTGTAAATCCTTCAACTAAACCCCTTAATCGAAACTGACTCTCTATTTCGAATCATGAATCTTTCAGTCCACAGGTCCTTGCAAAAAATATTAATCCGTCTTGCCATTAATCTGTCAAAGATAATACTTCCCACAAAATTGACTTCCTTAATTTATAATCCTTTCCACGAATGTCTAACCTATATTTCTGCCGAAAATGAATTGTATTGTCTCGATCTGAAGTACCCAAACTAACTCCTTTGCAAAAACCCAAATCCACGCTTCTTTAGGAAAATATGTCATGTTTTAAAAATGAGGCATCCTTCACATTCATAACCCTCCTAAATTATTTATTTGGGTAATAATTCCCTGTGGACCAAACTGTCAGGGATTTAGTGGACATGTTAAAGGCATGAAGCATTGCTGAAGGCCCTTAACCTAAAAATGGACCTTGACTGACAGTAGGCGATTGCTATTGTAAAACATATTTTATGTTAGATGCCTTTCACGAGCTTTACATTATGTTTATGAAAATTGCTTTCTCAAATATGAATAAGGGTCTTTTCTCTGGAGGAGAACGCATATGATACGCAGGGAAAGCAGTATCATGAATATCGGTTTTGTGTGAAAGACTTTCATTTAGCGGTTACCTAGAAAAACAAAATGCTTGAAATAGATTTAAATAAATGATCCGCAGAGTTAAAAAAAACATATTTTTAAGGGTATTTTCAATTAAAGAAATTCAAAAACGCTGCCATTGCTGTTATTCTGTACTGTAGAAAAGAGCCCGTCGTTATTTCCAATTCCTTTCAAGGAGTTTTGTAAAAAAAAAGTGTTCGAATATGATGTCATTTCACTTAACAGAATGTACGAATAACCTAGTGATTCTTCAACATATTGCTACATAGCAAATTTGATTCAGCTAAAATGTTTTACAAAAATGTTATTTTATATTGCAAACTATGGGCCGGATTAAGAGTCTGGCAGACAGGGTAATGCAACGGAGCACCCTGTCCGCCAAACTCTCGGTCCGCCCATCTCCTTAGCCAGTGGCGGCTCGCATAGGGTGTGCTGCGGGGCGGCGGGGGAGGGGGTAGTAAACTCGGACATACGACGGAACGGAGGAAAGTAATTATTATGTTCCTCCGTTCCGTCGTATGTCCAAGTTTACTACCCCCCCCGCCCAAACCCTCCCCCGCCCGCCCCACCGCCCCGCAGCACGCCCTATGCGAGCCACCACTGTCCTTAGCTATCCATTGATAGCGCCTTCGGTTGGCTCTGTTCGAAGGAAGTTTCCTCCGATGGCCCAAAGGAGTAGGGGGTCGACAGATGAAGAACATTACACCCCTCTTCCCTCCCAATTAGACTGGAAGATGTAATGTGATTTTTTCTGTCCCTCACTACCAGGAGGAACAAAAAACATAATGAACCCCTTGGTTCTGTGCAGGCAATATTGATTAAAATTAAAATACATTCCTGTGGCATTGAAACAAGTCAGCCTGCTTATCATTCAGGATGTAACCTTTAAGGGTCTGACTTTTGAGGGCTCTGGAAATTTTCATTATTTGCATTTTTTCTCACCCAGCAAAATGCAATAAATAACTACATTTTTTCCATTGATGAGTAGTACGCGTGTGTTCGATGTGGCTTTCCAGTTTATTATGAAAGTACTCAAAAGTATTATTCATACTTTTTAACTGTGCAAATGAAGATTTCTAAAGAGATGCTTAGCATTTTATTTGCCTCAGCAGGAAAAAGGTTTTAAAACCACAAAACACCCATGAGTTCAGCACCACATCATGCGACCACATCAGTCCACAGACAATAACTGCTTTCTGAAGCCATCGTCTTTTTGTCTTCTGGTAGTTCATAGCTTCCAACCACTCAACTGCAAAAATGCTCCAATTACTTACCAGTAATCTTCATTACTCTTAGGGGTCGATTCCGATTCGGGCCGGAAATTTCTCCGACCGAGCCGGACCCGGAGAGATTTCCGACCGAATCGGACCCGTGCAGTCCGACCGAACGAGTACGATGCGTCCGTATGTTATCGGACTCGAGTCGGTCGGACTCCCATTGAAGTCAATGGGAGCCGGTCGTACAACGCGTACGCGGGCTCCCATTGACTCAATGGGTGCGAAGTCGGACAAGGGCGCCCCTACAGCGGGTACGCGGCGAAGCGATTCGCGCCGTACACGCACAGGTAGGGGGACCCATGGGTCCCCCTGTGTGCGACTCGCGCGGCTACGCGTACAGGGGGTCCGACACGGACCCCCAAAGTACGGCTCCGACAGCTCTTACGAGCCGGACGGCGCGGCTCGGTCGGACTGCTCGCGGCGCGCATCGTACTTACCCGGCCGGGAAACGTCTCCATTGCGCGGTGCGAGTCGAGTCCGAGCGAGTCGGTCGGAGCGGTTCGAGCCAGGAGCGAGTCGGTCGGAGCGGTCGGGACGCCCGGACGAGTCGGTCGGCGATTTCGCATCGTACTCGCTCGGCCGGACCCGCGTACGGTTCGGTCGGGAAACAGGGCTCCGAATCGGATCCGGTGAAGCCGAATCCGATTCGGAGCCCTACCGGCCGAGATCGGAATCGGCCCCTTAGTCTTACTCTTCCTCGTAAGACGTCATTACGTATTGAGGGGTCTTCATCCCAGGACAGAAGGAAAACACAGGAGAATTCAAAAGTAATCCCCACCCACCCAGTCCTCCTATATTATCCAAGCAACTGTCAAAGGCTAAGTATTGTAATAACTATGATGTGGACGTGCAGATCGAGAAGTAATAAATATTGCTGGTAAGTAATCGGAGCATTACCTCTACTTCCCTATTCCTTGTCCCAGTCATTACGTCATGAGGTATACAAAATCACATGACTTTGACAATGAAAAAACAAAACAAACGATAGTATGCATACCCACAATGACACACTACAAACATACCCATCCTGAGTAACCCAGTGCTGACTTCAGGACCCCCTACACCAAATGTTGTGCTCCCCTCAAGAACATTATTTAGTCTGTAACGCTTAATGAATATAGAATCGCAAAACGAAGTAGCCATCTGGCAGATTTCAGTAATAGAGACTCCTTGAAACTCTGCCCAAGAAGCGGCCATGCACCTCGTAGATTGTCCCTGAACCATGCCATCACCGAAGTATTTCTGATCAGCCTGTAGAATGGTGTATTTTAACCACCTGCTGAGAGTAGACCTAGATGCTTTTTTACCTCTCCGCACTTGTTCAAAAGTCAAAAACAGATGTCTTCCTCCGAGGAAGGGGAAGGATAAAAAGAAGGAAGAATCACCTCTTGAGAAAACTGAAAGAAGTAATTAATTTTGGGAAGAAAGGAGGGATCTGGCCTCAATACCACTCCATTATCTAACAACTGAAGGACAGGAGTACTACAGAGAAGAGCCAAAATGTCTCCAATCTGTTGAGCCGAAGTGATAGCAACTAGAAAGGGAAGCTTGAAAGAGAGGAATTTCAAGTCTACCTTGTCCAAAGGCTTCAAAGGAGGAGATTGCAAGTCCTGAAGCACTGTAAGGAAATCCCAAGCATACAAAGTAGATCTAGATATAGGTCTAGAGATAGAAAAGCTCCTAAAGACCCTGGTGACCATTGACTCAAGCTTTTTTTGAGGCTCTGAAAACTCCCGGAAGGCTTCAATAGCAAACTAATGAGTCTTGAAAGTTGATATTGAAAGATTAAGATGAAAAGTGACCACCAGAAACTGTAAGGCAGCTAAGAAAGGAGCATATGAAGCAGAAAGATCATATGCTAAACACCAATTGTGAAAAGCTTCCCAGTGTCTAGAATACGTTTTTAGGGTTAAAAGTCTTCTAGAACTCTGAAGAGTGCGCACCAGAGAAGGGAAAAAAACCCTTACTCAATTAGGTTGACTGCTCAACCACCAGACCGAGAGATGCAATTTTAGTGGAGAAGGGTGAGGCCCCTTGAGAGGAGAAGGAACCGAGGAAAGATGCCATGGAGGCTAGCAAGATATTCTCTTGAGGATCAGGAACTAAGAGCGTCTTGGCCTGAGGGGACCCCCCCTCTCCTGAAGCCTGGAACAGAACCTGCAAACCTTTGTGCTACTCCATGAAGTGAAGAGATCCAGATACAGGGCCCTAAACCTCTTGCAGATCTGAGAGAAGACTGTTCTTGATAAGAATATTTGTATCAATGAAGGAAATCTCCTGCTCAGGAGATCCACTTGCAAGTTGACAACAATGTTATGGATTGCTGATAGACTCAGAAGGTATTTTTCTGCCTAGAGGCCAATAGCTTTTTCCACCTGACTCAATGTTTCTGACCTGGTGCTGCCATGATGGTTGATATAGGCCTTGGATACCATGTTATCCGTCTGGAGTAAGACATCCCTTTGCAAGATGAAGGTGCTAAACTTCAGAAGAGCGCTGTATACGAATCACTGACTAAATATCGAAGGTCACAATATCGACCTACAAAAATATCGCAGCAAAAATATCGAAGACAAGAATATCGACATCCTATCTACATTAAGGTAAGTACAAAAATATCGGAAAAAAAATATCGATGTCAAAAATATCGTTGTTAAAAATATCGGGCCATATTAGCAACAAAATGCTGGAATATATCGCCACGCTAACGCTGTATTAGCAACAATTAGCGCTATGGCGATGATTATTCCAGCGATAGCGGCATAATGCGAGAATATCGCTGGAAAACCAGCGATATTCTCGCATTAACGCTAAGGTGGATTCAGCATTAGAATCCACCTCCTATACTACAAACAGGTAAGTCATCCTCACTAGCAGGTGTTAAAATCTAGCGATAAACGCGCTTAGCGCGAGTATTTTATCGCTTCGCCTGCCTTGCTAATAGGGGTAGTTGTGTTAGCGACTGTATTCAGTCGCTTTTAGTAGGAACGCCTTCCTTGCATGTCATTAGCGATAATTATCGCTGACATGCAAGGCGATGGAAAACGCGGCCTCTAACGCCTGAAAGCTGTCGCTAACGCCTGTTAGCGACAGCTTGCTAATAGGGCGATAAAATTATCGCCGCTTTAGCGGCAAAAAGTGCCGCTAACGCGGCGATAAAGCCCTTGATAATATGCCCCATCGTGTTTAATTTAAGTTAAAAAATACTGTAAAATAAATTAAATAATACATATAATTAAAAGAAACATAGTTAAAAATATTTTAAAATGCTTAAAAATTATAAGTAATATATATAATTTCAAAATACATTAAACATATACATATAATATATAATATATATATACTTACTTATTAATATGTTTTAAAATTTATTTTAATAACTTATAAATTGTTTAATTTATTTTTATAAATTATAAATACATCTATACACATAAAACAATAATATAAATAAAAATTAAATAAATATATGTATCACATTTTAAAAAATTACAATTATTTTTAATCTTTTTAAAAAATAATTATACAGTACATTAGCTAAAAAAATTCAAAATATTAGATAGCGGAGGAAATCAAATTACTATTCCCACTCCAGTGAGTGCAACAGTAGGGAAAGTGTTGGATAGCGTAGGGGTAAAAATTACTATTCCCACTCCAGTGAGTGCAACAGTAGGGAAAGTGTTGGATAGCGCAGGGGTTAAAATTACTATTCCCACGCCAATGAGTGCAACAGTAGGGAAAGTGTTGGATAGCGTAGGGGTAAAAATTACTATTCCCACTCCAGTGAGTACAACAGTAGGGAAAGTGTTGGATAGCGTAGGGGTAAAAATTACTATTCCCACTCCAATGAGTGCAACAGTAGAGAAAGTGTTGGATAGCCTAGGGGTAAAAATTACTATTCCCACTCCAGTGAGTGCAACAGTAGGGAAAGTGTTGGATAGCGCAGAGGTAAAAATTACTATTCCCACTCCAGTGAGTGCAACAGTAGTGAAAGTGTTGGATAGCGTAGGGGTACAAATTACTATTCCCCTCCAGTGAGTGCAACAGTAGGGAAAATGTAGGATCGCGTAGGGGTTAAATTAACATATTTATAAATACATTTTTTTAAATAAATAACATATTAATAATTATTTAACAAAATAATTATTAATAAATACCTATTACATTAAATTAATATTTACTTAAATAACATTAAATTACTTCCCACCCTATTCCCTATAAACACACAACGCGTACACATAAAAAAGAACACAATTAATTTAATTATCAAATAATCAATTTATACAAATTAATTACCAATTAATAATTAATTAACAATAAAGTAATTAACAATAACAATAAATAAAAAAATAATACATTAATTATCATTAATATAATTTTTGATTAACCAATTAATAAAAATTAATTACCAAGTAATAATTAATTAACAATAAATTAATAATCAATAACAATAAATATACACATATTAACTAATTAATTATATTTAAATTACTTCCCACCCTATTCCCCTATAAACCCACAACCCGCTACACATTAAAAATAACATAATTAATTTAATGACCAATTAATCAATTAATTAAAATTAATTACCAATTAATAAATAATTTACAATAAATTAATTAACAATAACAATAAATAAAAATTAATAATAAATTAATTATAATTAATATCATTATAAATTAACCAATTAATATAAATTAATTACCAATTAAGAATTAATTAACAATACATTAACAATGAATAACAATAAATAAAAACATAATTAATTATAATTAAATTATTTCCCACCCTATTCCCCTATAAACCCACAACCCGCTACACATTAAGAATAACATAATTAATTTAATTACCAAATAATCAATTAATTAAAATTAATTACCAATTAATAATTAATTTACAATAAATTAATTAACAATAACAATAAATAACAATTAATAATAAATTAATTATAATTAATATAATTATAAATTAACCAATTAATATAAATTAATTAACAATTAATAATTAATTAACAATAAATTAACAATCAATAACAATAAATAAAAACATATTAATTAAATAATTATAATTAAATTACTTCCCACCCTATTCCTATAAACCCACAACCCGCTCTGATACTAAAACGCAAAATTTCCTTTACAAAAAATTACTATTTTCTAAACATTTAATACATATATTTAAAAATAATGAAAAAACTTTAAAAAAAATGTTAAACATACATATAAAATACATAACACTAAAAGAAAATCGATATTAATTACAACTATATTTCTGCTAATGACTTCGATATTACTTACTTCAATATTAAAAAAATCGATATTACTTACCTTAAAGTCGATATTCTGGTCAACGATATTCTTGACTTCGATATTCTGTCCCTACGATATTAAAAACTCGATATTACTGTAGGTCGAAATTTAAAATTCGATATTTTGACTGCCCACCCACTGTATACAGCTGTCTGCTCCCTCCAATTCGATGACTGCCTCTCCTCCAACCTCAACCACTTTTGTTGAAAAGAATGCTGCAGCAGGGTGGCTCCCCAACCTATCTGGCTGGCTTCTGTTGTGGTGACTACTGGAGGACCCAAATGCATGCACATTCCCTTCTACGGGTTCTCTGCCACCAGCTGATTTCCTTCTTGACCTGGCTGAATAGACTAAGTAGATGGTCCAATTGGTAAATACTCAGACAATAACAAAGAAGGGGATGCCACAGGAAGGGGTGTATATGCAGTCGAGCTCAAAGAACTGTGAAAACACATGCCGTCATGTGTCCCTGAACCTTTAGGCAATGTCTCGCTGACACTTCTGAGCTGGAGAGTAGACTCTTGATCAAAGATTTAAGATGAAGCATTCTTTCCCGAGGAAAAAAGTTTCCCTAGATCTTTTCTGAAGACAGCTCTAATGAATCGGATTTGTCATGAAGAAGACGACTGACATTTTAAAATGTTGAGCGGAAACCCCAACTGGCCAAGGACTGATCTTGTGACATCCAGAATCCTTCAAGTCACTTTGAAAGAAGGAGCATGAAGAAGCCAGTCGTTGAGATATGGGTAGACAGGAATCCCTTTTAGACGAAGAAAAGCAAACTGCAGGCATCATTTTTGTGAACCCTCTTGGGGCTGGCTTTATTCTAAATGGGTGAACCATAAACTGCCAGTGCTGATCTCCTACTGCAAATCGGAGAAATTGCCAGTCTGCTCTTGCCAAGGGAATATGGAGATAAGCATGCATAAGATCAAGTGCAACCATGGAATTGTTAATGGGATCAAAGGAGTGATCCTCTGTAGTTTCTCCATCTTGAATCTCACATCCAGAATGAACTGATTCAGGTAGCTCAAATCGATGACCAGACGATAACCCCCAGAAGTCTTCTTGATTGGAAGCACAATATAGTAGACTCACATGCCTCTCTCCTTGGCTGGGACCAGAGAAATTGCTCTTTTCTTCACCAAGGAGGCAATGTCTGTTATTGATGCCTGCATCTTGGTAAGATTCTTGGGAATTGGAGTCCAGATAAGTCCTGATGGAATTGGAAGAGAGAGAAACTATCTGATAACCCGATTTGACAATATGGAGCACCTATTTGTCTCTTGTTATGTTTTGCTGTTCTGAGAAAAATTCCAATATCAGACCATTGACCTGTAATGGCAATGAAGTCTCAGCATAGTCAGGAATTCTACTGTTTTGGACCAGAACCCTGTTTCTGCTTCTGGAAAGAACAAAAGGAAGAAGACTTCCCCTGAGATCTGGAATATTGGTCAAAGGGCTTCCGTGAAGGCTGGCGAAATAATTTAATTTTCAACTCTAACACTTGGCTGGTTTTGAAGATTCTCTTCTGAATGAAGAAGAATGCTTCCTCTCTTTAAAAATTCAATGCAATTTCTCCTACAGTTCGGAATCAAACACTTGAGACCCATCAAAAGGCATCCTGAGTAGAAATAGAACATTGCGCCACATCTGTATTCCATTACTTCAGATATAGGTTGCGTCTGGCAGCATTCGAAGCACTCCCTACCCAAGCCACCGACCAAAACTCAACCTGACGTTCATTAGACTCCAGTAAGGGGAAACAGTCTCCTTCTTCCTGTGCCGTCTGGAATAAAGCCTTAAGATCCATAACAAGAGATTGTGTTGTGTAGGCACTGAAAGCCCCTACTCTGAATGCCACATTGGATCCTGAAAAGATCTTCTTCAGGAAGGCATCCACCTTTTTATCCACTGTATCCCTCAAGATATTCTTCTCAACCATAGACAACCGCCACACCAGACTGGCGGCAGCAGAGCCCACATGAACCACGCCTGGTAGCTTAGTATCCATCTCCTCCAAAGGATACAACTTTAAGACATAAATCAAAGCAGAGAATTCTTTTAGGATCCTTCCATTCATTGTTCACCACATATAAAATAAAGGTTTACGAAATTGCAGAAGTAAAGCATCTTTCGAAGAAGAAGGTTGCTCAAGTGGAGGAAACCCCATATACTCTGACATGGGAGAGGATTTCCTGTAAACTCTCTCCTGTAAACTCTCCTTAGAAATATGTTCCCCTTTAAATCTGGAGGAGGAGAAGATTCCTAACTGTCAGCGGAAACATCAGAAGCGGAAATAGATTCTCCATTGATCTGGTCAAAGAGTCCTTAGTGGCCACAACCTGGGAATCTTTGTGAAAGCTCTTTGGAGTCTCCAAAACAAATTGTTGAATCATCTCCTTCTCATCATCCCCTCCATGCTTCTTATGCTGCCTAGGGAAAGAAGGAGAAGAACTAGCCCCATAAGACAACCCAGATCTGGAAGGAGCAACATGCCTTTGCAGAGTGTTTCCTCCCATTAAATGCAGGGAAAGAGCAAGCAAGGTACAAACAGCAACAAGAAAGGCAAATCCACAGCACAACCATATGTGGCTTACTCTGTGGATTCTTTTAAATAATGTAGGTTTCCCCGTGGAAGAAACAGTATGCACGCATGCGAAAGTCATCAGTTTTCATGCAGGAGGCCGGCAGTTCCAGAGAACATGTCCAGACTTGTGCACTATTCCTCAGTCTCTCCAGGTTGGGAGAAACTTCAAACACTGCTGCCACCTGATCGCTAGCAGATGACACCCATATTTGAAAACTACCCCCTGCGGTACTCTGCCAGGAGAGAGCCTTGCCTCTAAAACTACAACATGCGTACTCCCCACTGAAACAATCAACCTGGGAGAAAGCAAACAGCCTGGATCCAGAGCCCATCAGCTCCCCGGGTTCGTCAATCCCGGAGAGTCAAGGACCTGCAAAGGAGTTTACAACTGCTGCCCCGCATGGTACTACTCCTGGCAACTAGGCTACTGAAAGTCCCACGATGGATTAAGAAACAGGCCCGCTGCACCACAGACAGACCAAACTGCCTGTTGCCTCATCCTTCATCATCCTCCTGGACAGAAAGGAAATAACAGGAGGATTCTGGGTAAGCTACCAACTATATGGCACCAAGGCGGGTGGGTGACGCTTACCTTTGAATTCTCCTGTGCGTTCTTTCTGTCCTGGGAGGGAGACCGCTCATGATTTATTGACTGTGACAAGAACTAGGGACATAGAAGTAACAGCTCATTAACTTTTATCTCCCCTAATTGCTTTTAATTTTCTTTCATCCAAAGAAGCACTACGGATGGAAATTTCAGAGCTTTCCAGCTAATTTGACCGCTCCCAAATTTGCCTCGCAAATGGCTCACTCTTTGCTACCAGCTCCCTGTCCTTCACTACACTGCAGGCCTCAGCCTCATCTCACCTGAAATCCCTCCCCGGAGCCTAAGGTAGGTTATCAGCAGCCTCTCGCCTGAAAGAATGGATGAAAAGCATAGTATCATTCTCCTGTGGTGCTTCTTCAATTTCCTCTGAAGAAGAAGCCATTTAAGAAACTGGTGTCCGTGCTCATCCTCTTGTTTTTTCTGAAGGGGAAGTCCAATCAGCCAAAGAAAAAAGGAAACGCTTAAATAAACTGAATGCTTTTTGTTTCCTTCATTCTTTTCTGTGACAATCGCTTCAGAAAAGCAAGCCGAGAAGCCCAGAGAGCCTTGTATGAAACTGTTGTTTTAGGAAAAGAGACTGACTGGAGTAGCTTTTTAATTTTTTACCAAATATTTCAGATGACAGCGAGCTCTTGCTCCTGTGCACTCCCTGTTTTGAGTGTATGTGGGGGAGGGGAGAGGGGGAGGGTTGGTATTAGCCTTTTTGCATTTCCAGCTTTAGACGGCTGTTAATTGCTCCCCTTGTTATACACGTTGATCTGTGTCCCTGGTCCATAAAAGGCACACATCTAATTTCATCATGAAAACCTCCTATAATCTCTTTAAGTTAGCAAATTGCCTGTATAGTGGCAACACATTTAATGGAAAACAACACGGTTAACCCATTTCTTTCTCAGCTTTGCAGTATTCTGAATATACTGGAAAACGCTGCTGGAGAACCCGCAAGGTCTGATTAATGTAATCTTATAGAAAAAGGAGCTTTAATCTGCCCTGCTCTCAACATTCATCATACACAGGTAAGGCTCTTAGTCTCAAAGGAGAAGAGAAACACATAGAGCTGTCTTCGCCTTTCTCAACAGAAAAAGGATTGAATTTAGCAGAGAAGACCATACAAGGCAATCTCATTGATCGATTGATCTCCTGAACTGTAATATCAAGTAGCCAGCAACTCTGACAAAGGAAATCCCAAGGATAATGAGGAATTAGAAAACTGAGTACTTAAACATTCCAGAAAAAAATCCACATCCAAAAAAGCCGAGTATAATAGAGTCAGACAGAAAAGGAGTTCAAGGTTTGAAAAATTATTGAGAAATGACATCTTCAATTAGGCAGCAACCAGCAGAAATAGCGGGTTTATACACATTCTTAATCCTATAAACAAGGCCTTGCCTAAACAGAGAGATAGGAAAGTGTGGAATGCCCTTTAGAGAAGTCTGGAAAATATACAGAATCCATCCACTGTCACAGCTAATCCATTCTGATATAAATCATATTTGTACTTTATGCCCATTACTCCTCAATGTATGTATGTATGTATGTATGTATGTATGTATGTATGTATGTATGTGTTGGACTTCGCCCTTTCTGCAGAGTCATCCCCAGAATTGTTGCCGTCACTCCTCCTATTTTTGCTGAAATAATTTTTGTTGGCCTTAGGACTCTGCACGCTTTACCAGTGATATCTAGCGCTAACATGCTTGTGGTTTATTCAGCATAAATTATGCTTAAAAAATGTTAGAATGGCTTATACCCAATTGGCATATTTAAATTACTTGTAAGTCCCTAGTAAAGTTGGCTCTGCATGTATATTAAATGCTACTTGTTCAGTATTCCGTGCACCATTTGTTCCTTTTCCTATTGTCGCCCTAAGTGGGAAGGGTATGCCGAGATGTGGGTCCCGTGCTCACTGCGCCACTTGATTCAAGCTAGCCTGGCGGAAGAGGGGTGATGCCCTGAAACCGGTCCCAGGATCCTTGTTTCCGGTCCAGGGAGGACCTGGCTTGGCAGTTCGGGCTGGACTGTTCCCATGAGGAGCAGGGTCAAGACTGATTTGCATATTGCTGGGTCCAAACTGGGGTGGCGTAGTGAACAAAGGAACAATGGATTAAACCCAGATCTTTATGACTGGGGGTGAATGTTTGCTTTGTTCAGCATTCCGTCCATCATTTGTACCTTTTGCTTTTGTCGCCCTAAGTGGGAAGGGTATGTCCAGACATGGGTCCCATGCTCACTGCGCCACAGATTCAATCTAGCGTGGTTGATGAGGGGTGATGCCCTGAAACCGGTTCCAGGATGCTTGTTTCTAGTCCAGGGAGGACCTGGCGTAGCAGTGCAGGCTGAACTGTTCCCATGAGGTGCAGGGTCAAGACTCATTTGCATATGGCTGGGTCCAAACTGGGGTGGCATAGTGAAGATAATAACTATGGATTAAACCCTGATCTTTGTGACTGGGGGTGAATGTTTGCATTGTTTAACATTCCATCCATCATTTGTTCCTTTTGCTGCTAGTGGGTCTGCAGCACTGGTTGTGCCACACACTTAAGTAGCATATTAAACATGTCTCAGGCCTGCCAATGCAGAGCCTGTTTGTACAGTTTAAACTGCCATTTCAACCTGGCAAAATAAACCTTTTTCCAGGCCCAAACCTTCCTTTTTAATACATATAAGTCACTCCTAGAGTTGGCCCTTGAAAGCCCAGAGGTCAGGGTGCAATGTATTTGATAAGTAGGACATGTACTTTTAAGTTTTGCATGTCCTGGTTGTGAAAAAGTCTTACATTAATTGTTCACTACTGCAAGGCTACCTCTGCCATAGTATAACACTGGAGTTACCTTATCACATTTTATAAGTGCAAATTCCAAATGGTAATGGGTAACCAGTTCATGTTAAGTGTCTCTGGAATCCTAATTTAAAATTCTAATTTATATTGATGTTGGATTTTAAATTACAATTTTGAAAATAACACTTTTAGAAAATTGGCATTTTCCTGCCTTAGCCATTTAGTGCCTGTATCTTGTCTCTGGTCAGATGACTGGGTGTAACTGACAATTGAGCTTTGTGTATTCCTCCTAGACAGCCACACACAATGGGGAGCTTAGATGTGACTGGATGAGCCTTCACTGGAAAGATGGAAGGGAGGAACTGGGCACAGCTCTACTTATTCATGAATAGGCTCTGTCCTGCCTCCTCACAATAGGCTGCATACCCCCAGTAGTTCATCTGGATCCTGGTCAGGGGAAGCATGGCACCTGTGTACTTGCCAATGTCATCCCCTACAACAGAGTCAGGCACCAGACCTTTAGGAATGTGGACCCTCTTGTCTCTAGAGGGCACTGTATGTATGATGCCACCATTACTGCTTGACCCTACCTGCTTCACACTGATGTCCAACTCTCTGAGGCTTATCTCATGGGCCGTTTTCATTTCCTCCATGGCTAGTCTTCTCTCCTCCAAAGGCTCTCTGAGCCTCAGCCTTCTCCTTTGCTGCATTCATGTCCAGTTTATTTTCCTCCGTCCTAAGTCTGGCCATCTCCAGCTAGAATTCTCCCTCCTCCTTAAACTACGATTTTCGACCTGGCAAAATAATTCTTTTGCGAGGCCCAAGTCTTCCTTCATATTTATAATACATACATGTCACCACTAGGGTAGGCATGGATAGTGCAGAGGGCAGTGTGCAGTGCATTTAAAAAGTAGGATATTTACTTTTAAGTTTTATGTTACATTATACAACCTTTATTTCTGCATTATGCCATAAAAGACAGGCAAACAAATTAAAAACATTAATAGTATTCAGTCTGTGATACAAAAATATCCAAATATAAAATATTATCCTACTTCTCCATGTTCAGAAAGATAAAGTAAAAACATATAAAACCATTTAACATTTGTAGAGATTATCGCAGCTTAGCATAACAATGATCAACCTATAAATTTGATAATATGTGGACAATTAATCACAAGTAGACAAATTATAAAGTGCATACCACAGTGCATATCCTAATGAGAAGTGAAAATGCGGCTTATACTTAACATTAATAACCAAATACAGAGAACAGGCTCTTAGTCTTGGGTCTAAAAGTGCACGTGTCATTTTTTTACTAGTGATGACATTTGTGGTCCTAAATCTTGTTATCAACTGAAGCAGGTCTAATTTACTTCTGCCACATTGCAAACAAATATTTTGACACTGTGACTAAAATATGTTGGCTTTTGTCAGATTAGAGTATTCTCAGAGCCTCCATGTGCTGGGCAAATCCCAGGTTCTTACAAATAGTTATCATTCATTTTGACCTTAACAATCTATACCTGCGGCAAAAGAACATAACATGGGCCACAGTTTCACTTGACCTGCCATAAGTAGGGCATGCCTGGTCACCCCCACTATTGGAACATGCCCATTTATGGGTGAAAGCAAGTTTTACATGTCCTAGTAGTGAAAAACTCTTAAATTAATTTTTCACTATTGCAAGGCCTATCCCTCCCATAGGCCCATCTCTCCCATAGTATAACATTGGAGTTACCTTATTACATTCTATAAGTGCAATTTCCAAATGTGAATGGGTGGCCAGTTAACGTTTGGTGTCTCTGGAATTCTAATTTAAAATCCAAACTTATGGTGAAGTCAGATTTTAAATTACAATTTTGAAAAGGCCACTTTTAGAAAGCTGCAAAAAGAACAATTGATGGACAGAATGCTTAACAATGTCAAACATTCACCACACTACAGAGATCTGGGCCTAAATCCTTAGTTTATTTTGCTCCCCATGCCATTCCAGTTCAAACCTAGCCATATGCAAATCAGTCTTGACCCTGCTCCCCATGGGAACAGTTCAGCCCAAACTCCCAGGCCAGGTCCTCCCTTGACCAGAAATAAGCATCCTGGGACCAGTTTGGGGCCTTCACCCCTCATCAGTCAGGCTAGCTTGACTCCAGTGGCATGGAGAGCATGGGACCCATGTCTAGGCACACCCATCCTACTTGGAGTGACAAATGCAAAAAAAAAACAATTGAAGGACAGAATGCTGAACAATGTCAAGCATTTACCCCAGTACAGAGATCTGGGCCTAAATAAAAAATGTTTGCTCCCCTTGCCACTCCAGTTTAAACCCAACCATATGCAAATCAGTCTTGACCCTGCTCCCCATGGGAACAGTCCAGCCCGAACTGCCAGACCAGGTCCCCCCTGGACCGGAAACAAGCATCCTGGGACCAGTTTCAGGGTTTCACCCCTCATCAGCCAAGCTAGCTTGACTCCAGTGGCATGGAGAGCATGGGACCCACAGTAAATAATCTTCAACCCTTTGCAGAAATTCTGTGGGAGGCCTTTTATCCTTTCTCCCTCACTTCAATGACTATCTCTTCACCCTTCAGCTTAGGGATGCATTATATACACTTCCACTATCTAGGAAAGCTGTATCCACTCTCCATAACTTCATGCAAAATGCATCTGACTCGCCCATGCACTTAGAATTTTCTCACCCATGAAGTCTTACTACTACACACTTGCTAAATATCTACAACACATTTAAACATATGGAATGTCAATTCAAAAGCCTGGGAGTCACATAGACTACTCTACTGGTCTTGACACTCATTGCCTCGCTGCTGATCTCCCTAACACTTCTTCCCCTCTTCATTTTGCCCTAGAGTTTCACAGACCTCTCATCTGGTGCTGAAGCTATCACTGCTGGCATGGGTCCCCAGTGCTATCGCAGATAGCAATCAGAGCCCTTTGTTACTCAGAATCCCTCTGTGGGCAATCTGAGACTGTCTATGTGAAGCCTCCCTTTACCCCTCTTCTGCTCAACTGAGCTTTCCTATGATCCTGTGCTCCCCTTTGCCACTTTCCTTAGCCCTTTGATCCCATTAACCAATTTTGTCCACTTCTGACTTCTGAGTTTCTCAAACACTTTCTGGCATTCTCTACAAACCAAACTCCTTTTAGCCCACCCACCTTTAGAACCCTCTGACAAGTTTTAGTACTTCTGCCCCCAGATCTCCCCTTAGACTACTGTGCCTACATAAGAGAGTGTCTGCTATCACTCAGAGGTCAGGGTGTAGGTCCTGCCTTTTTTTCACTTTGCATGCTTTGATTTGTCAGCAATTCGTACCTGCCAACACATGGGCTAAAATGGTGGTGGTTTCCGGGGGTTGATAGCATACGACAAATGAATAAGAAGCATTTCCAAAAGGGATATCCTTATACATACAACTAATCACAGGTTTCCTTCTGCTCCTGGTCTTCTTCTTTCTTCTCCAGGACCGTCTATGACTTCTGGTGTTGGTTTTCCTCCTGGTGCTGTTCCAAGTCTTTCTTGTCTGGGTCCTCCTGATCCTCATCCTGGTCAACTAGTACTGGTCACCCTGAAACTGGTTACCTCCACGTCCTGGTCCTCCTTGTCCTGGTATGCCAGGTCTGATACTTCTGGGCCTCTGTGACTTGATGTTCCTTTTCCCCTTTGTTGTGGTCCTGCTGGTCCTCCTTGCCCTAGTCCTCTTGACTCTTGTCCAGCTGGGTTTGGTTACCTGGACATTTTCTTCTGATTCACCGGATCCTGTTCTCTTAGTCTTCGTCGCTCTCAGTCGGATTTGCCTAATACTGGACTTCCTATCCTGGTCCTCACAGTCTGCTTTTCTTCCTGGTCTTGTGACCACTAGACTTGATCCTTTTGTGTCTGATCCTACTTCTTTGGATATTTGTATTCCTAATCCTCTTGGTTATGGACCTCCTGGCCATAGTGGTCTTTCCAAGCACTCTTCTCCAGACTTTTCCTCTTCCTTACTGATCCTTTTGAATCTCATCACCTAGAGCTGGTTATTCTGATCCTTCTCACCTTACTCACCTGATTCATAGTAAATCAGTTCCTGCTCCAGGTGGTCCACCTGGCCTCTCGTGTTCAGGATCTTAGGCCTTGCCCTCTTAGCTCCTGTCTTCCTGGTCCACCTGGCCCAGTGCCATTTTCTCATGTTCCTTCTGGCACTTCACTCAATGGTCTGGGCCTCCTTGGTCCTGGTTCTCTTTGTCTGGATCCTTCTGAGCCTTATTTGTTTGGTCCTGGTACTCCTGGATATCCGGGTCCAGTCCCCTTAGTCTTTCTGGCTCTAGCTGTTCTGATCCTCATAATCTTCCTCACCCTGGGACTGCTGCCCAAGGTCCTGGTGGATCAGCTTCACGTGGTACACTGGGACCTGATTATGGTCCCTTTGGCATTCCCAGGCCCATTCCTGGTCCTCTTGCTGCAGTTCTTTCTAATCATCCTGGCTCTGGTCCTCCTGGCTCTGTTGCTCCTCGTAACCTTGGTACTGCCTCCCTCCTCTTTTTGGTTTTACTGATCCCCTGTCCCTATTGGCTATAATCTCATTATACTAATCTTTCTAGTTGTCCAGAATCAGGTCCTGATCCTTCTGCTCCTTATTCTCATCCTTCTACACAAACTGATTATGGTCCTCCTAGCGCTAGTCGCCTTGAGCCGGGCCATCCTGTTCCTCATATTGTTCCCACCCCCTGTGGACTGGACTTCCATGGTGTGGTCACCACGGTCATGATTTACCTGGCCCTGATCCTTTTTTCCTCCTCACCATGGTTCACCTGGCCTTTGTACTCAAAGTCCTGATCCTCTTTGCCCTGATCTTTCCAGTCTCCCTAATCATCTGTTTCCTGTTCCTCTTAGAACCTTTCCTTCTGGCTCATCTTGCCTGTGTCCATAGTCTCAACTCCAAGCACTCCTGGCCATGGTTGTGTTATTTTTGTTGTTAACAGTTCTTGTGCTTTTTAAGATTATGTTCCTATCGACCCTGGTCCTCTTGGTCCTTATAGTTTGGTTTCTCCTGGGCCTAGTTTTCATGAACAGGGTCCACCAGCCATCCTACTTTTGGTCTCCTTTGTCCTGGTTGACCTGGCCCTTCTTGTCCTATTCTACTTGTTATCATAAACCTTGCCTTTTGATCAGCTTGGCCCTTCTTGGCTCCCCCAGTCCTGGCCAATCTGGCTCAGTTTCTTTCAGGCCTTCTTTGATCAGGTCACCATGTTTTGTTCTCCTCACCCTGAACTTCCAAGCCCTGGGACAACAAGTCATGGTTCATCTGGCCTCTCATGCCCCGGCACTCTTGATCTTTGTGCTCCTGGATCTTGGTCTTGGTCTTGGTCTTGGTCCTCCTGGATCTGTTCCATATCTTCTTAGTCTGACTGGTATTGCGGCCATTGGTCATGGCCCTCTTGATCCAGACACTCCTTGTTCCAGACCTCCTGAGCCTGGTCATTTTGTTCCTTGCCCTCTTGCCCACCACTGCCCAGTCCTCTTGGCCTTCCAGATTATGGTTGGCCCTCTTACATCTGATCCTCCTCACCCTGGTCCTGCTACCTGTAATGATTGCTCTGTCCCACTGGGTAATCCTTGCCCTGGTCTCCTAGCTCTCAATATTCTTATCCCTCTTAGCCCTGTTTCCAGTCCTCCTTGTCATGATACTTTTAGTTTACCTACTCCTCATTGCTCTAACCTTCTGGGTTCCCTTGGTACTGGGCCCCCTGTTCTTCGTAGTCCCTGTCCTTCGTATCCTGGTCTTCTGGTACTACTGGCCATTGCTCTCCAGGCCCTGATATTCGTAGTCCTTGTCATTCTGGTCCTGATCCTCCTGCTCCTTACCCTCATGGCTCTCCAGTGACTTGTCCTGGCCCACCACAGATCAACCCAGCATTTACTAGTTCAGCTATTCCTTGACCTCCAGTTCATGCTAGCCTTAGAACTACCTGACCCTGTACATCCTGGCCTGCCTTCCTATGTGCTCCCGCACCTAGTCCTTTGATTCCTGGGTCTCCTGTTTCTCAGGCTTCTGGTCTTGAACCTTGTCACCCCCTCACCTGAATTCTTGTCCAGGAGTCCCCCTGGTCATGCTTCCCTGGTTTATCTAGTCCCCTTATTAGCCTGTTCCTAATCCTTTTGATCCTGGTTCTCCTGGGTCATGTAGTCCTGGCCTTAGTACTGGTTATTTTTTGCCTGGCCCTCATGTATCATGTTTTCTGGTGCTGGTACCACTGGCCTTGGTTTCCTAACCCCCCTAGTCCCCTGGTCCTCATGCCAGAACCTAGCCCTACTAGTCCTCCTGGCCTCCTGATTTGCCTGTTCTACCTTGTTCTTATCAATATGTTCCTGGTCCCCTCTATCACGGTCCTCCTAGGCCTGGGCCTGGGCCTGGTCTTCCTCATCTCTATGGCACTAGTTTTCTAGTTCCCAAGTTACAGATCACCCTGGCCCATGTAGTCCTTGTCACCCTGGTTTAGGATCCCCCTCAGTCTAACCCTGATGGACCTTTTGATCCTAGTTCCACAGGGCCTGGACTTCCTAGTCCTGTATGTCCCTCCTAGTCATTCTAATCTATGGTCTCCAGGTCCTGCTAGCTCTGGTTCTTTCTTGTCATAGACTTCCCCGTCCTGGTACATTTGCTTTTGGCCCTTTGGTCCTCCTTGATCTGATCTCTGTGGTCTAAGCCCTCCTGTCTTTGAGCCATCTTTCCACTGGCCTCCTGGTACTGTTCCACTTTGTTCTATCTACCTCAGTCTGCTACTCCTGACCCTTGTCCTTATTACTCTGGTCCTGGTCTGTGCTCTCAGGCCCTCACATCCCCCTTGTCATTATGTTCCAGGGCCTTTTCTTCCTTCTATCCCCAGTCCTTCTGTTCCTCCAGGCTCTTGTCCATGGGTCCAGTTCCCTCTGCTCAACATCCTCCTGGCCCTCTTGAACCTTGTCACCCTGGTTCACCTAGTCCTGTTTTTCCTTGTCCTGTATTATTTCTCTATTTGTTTCGGGTACCCTCTGGCAATGTTAACTCTGGTCCTCGTAGATTAGGTCTTCCTCGGATTGGTTCTTATTGTCCTGGTCCTCGTGGCTCTGGTTGTCCACATCCAGGCCCTTATTTTCCTACTTATCCTTATCATCATCCTCTTCTTACTGACCCTACTCCTTCCTACCCCAGCCCCTCTTCACAATGACTTTAGTCAGTTACAGGCTGCAAACGTGTCACTATGATTTATTTTTATTTATTTTGCTGAGACAGCACAGTCAAGGACAGAAATGAGGGCCCACTGTAGACATGTCATTGGCCACTTAAAGCACTGCTTAACATGTTAAAAGTCGAAATTACCATTCCCAAGATACATTGTGCAGGTGACTAAACTGTTAGTGTGGCTGAAAGGGCCACTCATGACATGGAATCAATGAGCATATATGCCTTAAACCCACTCTGCTAGATGAATAGATTGATAAAATATGTTTATTTACAGGCAGCTGAGTGAACTCCTCCTGTGAATTACTTACCTGTCCTTTCACTTCCTTATTCCCAAGCAGTCCCATTATTGTGTCTAGTGCAATTAACCTCCTGCAAGTGTAGCAAGGGTCCAGGATACCACCTATCTCTCTGCATTCCCTGTTTGCTGCTGCATGTCAACTGTTGCTATGTTGGCAGGTCTGACATTCTAAGCAAGCACAATTCTCCTTAAAATGAAACCAAAAGCTAGCACAAGGCCTTCAATTAAAATTAGAAGCCTGAAAACAATCCAGCCCTCAAAAATCATCAAAAGGAGGAGAATGAACAGTACAAAAAATAATGTATTCTCATGAATGAATAAAAATGTATGCAACATGCTTTAGAACCATACTCATTATTTTTTGAAAGCTGTCCAATACTCTTAGATTGCAGCACAAAATAACCGTGTGGCATATCTTAAAGCTCCTGAAACAGAAGTTTGATTCCTACATTTTTTATTTGAATATTAAATTAACATGAGGGTTTTTATTTAAAATTGATTTTACTGTTTTTTCATCTGTAAACAGTTTAGCTTAATTCATGTACTTAGCTTTGTACAAACTATTGTAGATTGACCTATGCAGTTACTTTCAAATGTAGGGACCCTTACAGTGCCATAAAATTTGTTGGTAGAAAGATGGAAGCTGCTTGTGCAGTGGCCACTATTATTCCACGCTTTCAAATAACTGCCTGAAACTACTTTTTCTGATTCAATTAGAAATCTTTATTTAACTTTAGAATATTGGCTTGCGATCTGTTTTTGCGATCCAGGCTAATACTTCCAACATGGCACCTACTGGATGTCTGATAGTACTACCTGTTCAGACTCAATTCTTACCCTCACAACCCACTTTTGGCACACTTTTAAATAGCAGCATGCAACTGCTCTGGTTGGTGGGAATGAGCCACACAAGTAAGGGATTTTTTCCTGCTGCCCAATGAGACATTTCCAATGTTAATTTAAATTTATTTGGGTGAGTAGCCGAGCATTAATTACAGTACCTTTTGATATTTATCAATATTTGGAGGCATGCCTCCTACTTACAACCTGCAGTATGCTTACTTTCAGAGTACTCACGTGTACTGTGTACTACAATTGTGTTTTTATGTTTTTAGGACAAGTCCCTGTTGCCTGCTTTTTCTCAGCACATCATTCTAGACACTGACAAATAGACTGATGCACATTTTTGTCTTTCTCTTGCAGTCTCTTTGAAAGTATGATTTCAACATCTCAGTAATTTATGGGTATTCTGCATCCTTAATCAATTGGACATTCTATGTCAACATAAGGATTTTTTTATCTCCACTTAATGCGCCCTCTAGTATTCTGCATAGAAATTAGAAAGATGTTGATAAGGTCCTCATGCACTCCTACTGACAGGCACCCTACTGGCTGGATACATCAACATCGTGACACTGGCACTGTATTATGCTACAACACATGAATACGTGAATGTAGTCCAGAAGGATAATAAATGAATCTTTGTAATTTGTATACACATTTCAAAGAGGGCTGTGCTGTCTGTTACTTTATAGGACATGTTTATTCATACCACAATAGTTGACATTAATTCAACCATTTGAGGTTATGTATACAAAATAGGGCTTCCATCGCATCTTTTGGAAAGGTGTGGTGCAGCGTCCAGGGCAGCTGACTTCAGAGCACAGGGCTCACGGTTCGATCCCCGGCTCCAGCGGCAGCTCTGCTCAGCACCATGTGACTCTGGGCAATAGCTCACTTAATTTCCATGACGGCCCCCAGCGCCTTGAGACCCGTAAGGGTGAGCAGTTCGCGCTTTACAAATACGGATTTGTGATGCATTGATATGATGCTTCACATCTTTTTGTACTATGTAAATATGTTCAGATTGCTTGCAGCTTCAATATGTAATCTTTTGATCCACTCTTGTATGACTGAATCCCATGAAACGATTACTAGCATACCCAGGATCATGTTGGGTATAAGGGTTGCTCTTGTCACTCCTGCTTTTTACTATTTAAAAAGTTATTGACCATTCATGATGAAAAAAAGGACTCCACATCCACCATAATAGTGGCTAGCCTTTCTTCAATGCACCTAGACTACTATGCTTTTTCTGCAGTCTTTGCTAATACTAATGTATGTTCACATCACCCTCATTGTCAATATGATTGTACCTTATCCATTGAGAGGGGCACTATTTTCTCCTTTGGTCATATTTATTCCTCAACTAGGAAAGAGAAGGAGATACCAAAAGCTTATCTGAAGGAGTATTAGCAAATCTGTTAAATGGTATCATCTTCATCACCTGCTGGAGCATCTTTGTGTTTTTGTACACCAGATCGATCAAGATGTTCCACCTCCTATTATTATAGAGTTTCAAATTAGATTATTATTTGGAATAGATATTATTTGCCTCTTGGAAAAGACATCGTGACATTAATCCATGATTAGGAGTCTTTACTAAAATCGATTTACAAGAGACTTATCATCTAGTTATCATAAAGGAAGTTAACAAATGGAACCAACTCTCCCCAACCCATTTAGGCACTTAAAATAGTTTGTAATGCTGTGAAAAATTCCCCTTTGTGCATGGTCAACCCCATATTTTGCTGAATTGTGTTGCTGTTTTTTAGACTGTCATACGGTTTCCTTTTTGCAGTAGGAGCAGTGCCATTGTTGGACAACATAAACATTGGGATGGTGCTAGACTGATTTTATGCACCTCTTTGGGATATGTTGGCCTATAGACCAGCTAGCTGACAGTGCCACCATAAGTACCCCTAAACCTAGTGAGGTAACAAATGGTTTGGGCAACCTCAGAACATGACAACCCTGATCTCCCCAGGAATCATGGTAACAGATCTAGAACTCTTTGCTCAGCCACTAGTGATCCCTCTGAGAGATATACAAGAATTACACAAAGGGACGTTTTCAATGTTTATTGAACTATTGTGATTCTTGTATAAAATATATGTGCTGCAATATTCAATCGACAGAAGCAGATAAAAGTGATTAGTAATAAAAGGACGGTGAAGAAAATGAACAATTACACCATCGTGCTGAAACAGTGTATACATGCTGGCATATAAGTACTGGATATAGTGTATTTTTACTCTGCGTTCCCTGACCTAGTTGCCTAGGGTGAGGGTTCTGCCAAGAATATCCTATTGGATCTAACGCCCCATTATCTGAAGGCAAGGGATGTAGGTCCCAGTCTTGGTCACAGGTTAGACATCCCTCCTCGCAGAGGGATAAACAGGAACCAGCTGATCTAAAACGCCAACACAGAGATGACCTCACAAAGACAGCAGATTGCTCTTCTCCTTCGAGCACGGAAATATGTGTGTATTTATAACAACGGCATCCATGCTTCCGTGTCGATGCTTCAGCTGTGCTGACATTGTCAATTGCCTCTTTGATAGCATTGTTGCCTCATGGCCGAAATAGTAAATAACAACATTTGCACAATGTGTGTCGAGACCTTGTATGAAATGTTCAAGGTGTCGTGATAGTGTAATACCAAGTGGTTTTGTAAGCAATGTAGTTTCAGAGTAACTAATCCTACAGGCAACTTAAGAAATGTTAAAATGGCAGTGTTTCTTACCAGGACTAACCGAGCCACGTGACAAGAATCTGTACACAGCAGTACAAGTGCTCTGACCCCTAAAAAATATAAAATTGGGCTTACACATGATTGCCATATTTTGCTGTTCTGTAAATCCATTGTACATGGAGAAGTAACTACACATGTGGTAGGGTAAGTTACTGCAGTACTTATTGTGGCACCCATTATTGTGACAAGTATGCCTGACTGCTACAATGTAAACCTGCACCTCGACCTGCCCACCATTTGTGACAGGGGAAAAACCTTTCTTTCAAAAATAAAAAGTCACCCCCTATCTAGGTCTTGTAGTCTACACAGTAGTGAGTGTGGTATTAAAAGTCTATAGATTTAATGTCAATTCCCTGCAGTAACAAGCCCCAAAAAGCTATTCTCACTGTGGACCTCTGGCGGTCCTTTTAGGAAAGATAGAGACAGATTTAATATGATTTTTGCTATCTTGGGTTTGGTACAAGCAAGATAAACAATTCAATCACTATTTATAATGTTTATTAAAACTCCAGTCCAATAGTGAAATTAGATGTTTATTAAATATTTAGGAAAATTGACTTTTAAAGGTTAGCTTTTGACTACCTAAAGTTCCAAAAGGACAACAAGCATTAGCCTGCCAGTAGCTGCCCTATCAGCTGTTAAAAATGCATCTAGTGTGGGACAATGGCTTAGGGTGAGCTGGGTGTAGGGCAGGTGATACATATCAGCTCAGGAGGGGCAGCTGTGGAGGTTCTAGGAAATCCATTAACTTGAAGAGACAGAGGTGAAGCATGCCAATTTACAGTTTCATATCATGGAAAGCCTTGGGAAAATAAGCATTTCATCTTTAGGCCCTATGTACCAAATTTAGCACTAGCCTAGTGGTAGGGGGAACTGGTCCCAGGACCAGTTTGGTATGGCTTGGGAGGAGGGGACTACCCATTTCCCTAAATACACCCCTATCTGGCACCCAAGTTCCCTCTAAGGGCAGAAGGCCTGTGCCATCCTCTATTATCCTAGAATAGTGTATTTTGCACCAGTTTGTAGAAAGACACAAACAGGACATGCTCCACATGTGGGTAGGGTTGCCCCTGGGAAAGATTTTCCGATTGTTAGGGAGTGTTCAGAAATCATCACCACCCACCAGCTAGGGAAACCTACAAAGCTGGGATCTCACCACAGCTACTCAGAACTCTTTCTGAGCCTGTAGAAGAACAGAAGAAGAATTGCATCAGCTATTTGAGATCTGTGAGGAGACCTGAATGGCTGGATCTGCTTCCACTGATAATCAGGACAAAGGCATTGACTTTAAAGAACTCAACAAGCTGCAAGAGGCCTTTTTCCTGGAGTGACCTGGTACAACTTGAAGACAACTAGACCCTGCCAGTGGCGTTTGCTGTCCCTGAAGTCCTGGAAGTCTTAGTATGATCCAGAAGGACTAATATTGAAATCTCTGAAAATTTGGGACTTTTGGAAAATTTGGGACTTATAGACTAGGGCCAATCACAGTTCACCAGACCCTTGTGACAAGCCTATCCAATTTTGGTGTCGCCTTCCTGGATATAGCCTGCTGCTTAACCCTGCTCAAGGCACCTGAACTGCAAAAAAAGAGATTGAAGGTAGAATTTTTGATGGCACAAAGGCATCAAAAGTATCCAACTAACAAGAGATCTTCCCTTGGTGTGAAATTTGCCTTCTCTCGCTCTGAGTTTTTCCCGCCAAAAGCCTGCTGCTTTGCCTCGCAGGAGGTTTTTAACTTATACGTTTAAGACAAAATCTTTGACCGAGATGAAACTGCTTGGCTTATTTGACCCACTCACTCGCAGCCAGCCGGAAATAAAGCCTAGGTTACGGTCAGATGCAAACAGTATTGGCACTTTATCCTCAAATATTTATATCTCCAATTACCATTATTCAGATTTTTGTTCTTCTGGTGCCATTTAGTTTTTTTAAGTTTGCTCTAATATAATAAACTGTAATGGTATTTTTATTGTGTTTGTTTCTCGCTTTTAACTGTTCTTGTTCTTCTAAATGCCTTGCATATTTTCACTACATTTAGCTTGTCTACTCTTTGCAATAGGTGGTTGTATGTGATTTAATTGAAAAGCGATTTAATGGACTACCATTACAGAGAAACCATTTCATCTAAATGGTGCAATGGAAATTTTTAGGATGAATGGCATTTACCATTTCATTAAAACCAACTCATGGAATTTATTTTTTTCTAACTTGGCTTCTACGTACTTTTTTTTAAAAGTGTAAATTAAATGGGTTTCGGGTTTTATGCTTGGAAACATTTTTGTCTAAGGTATTTATTTTAATCACTTACATCAGGGGACATTTCTTCAGATATATATATTTTACATTGCCAAACAATTACTTTGGAGGCTTTTAATTCAATGAACCCTCACCACCCCTAAACACCATCCATCTCTGCCCTCCAAAAATGCTTCTTCATGCATAAACTACACCCATCAGTGACCCCTAAACTCCAGCAAACTCTGACCTCTAAAGGCCCTTTCTAACCCTAAACTCCGTTCATCCTTGAACCCCGAGAACCCCTCCCCACACCTAAGCTCCAACCATCTCTTACCTATAAACTCCACCCATCCCTGAACCCTTAAAGCCCTTTCTACTCCAAAACTCTACTCATCTCGTAACGTAAAACACCTCACTACTGCTAAACTCTACCCATTCCTGAACCCTAGAAGCCAATTCCTATGCCTAAACCCCACTAATCTCTGATCCCTCAAAATCCTACAACACCCCTAAGCTCTACACATCCCTAAACCATGAAACCCTCACCACCCCAGAAAACAACCCATTTATGACCCCTAAATCCCTTTACCTCCGCTAGGCTCCTACATCCTTGAATACTAAAACCCTCTCTACATAAAAACTCCACCTGTCCCTGAACTTTTAAAACCCTACCCACCCTAAACTCGACCCATTCCTGAACACTAAAAGCCCTTCACCACCCAAAAACTTTACCCATCACTGAACCTTAAAAAAATTCACCAGCCCTAAACTCCACCCATCGATAAAACCTAAAAACCTACAGCACCCCTACATGCCACGCATCCCTAAATCTTAAAAATCCCTCACCACCGCTCAACTCCACTCATCAGTAAACGTTAAAAACCCCTCACCACCCTAAACTCCTCCCATGCCAGATCCCTAAAAAATCTAGAACACCCCTAAACTCTACCCATCCCTCAAACTAAAAAACCTCACTACCCTTAATCTTCATCCAACGGTTTGATTTTTGATGTTTCCTTAGAAATTATCTTTTCTTTATAATGTATGCTTTAATTTTCAAGGTATTTGTATTTTCTTAAAATTGTCTTTCCTTAAGATAGTTTTTTCATGATTTGGTTTCCTCCAATCTGGTTTCTCGGTTTTATTTTTTCCATTAATTCACATGCATCAGCCATCAGAACCGCTTTATTAAATAATTGAAGCCTCTGCCAGGATCTGACAGGTTAGTGACATTAATAGTTGTGGTTGACTACCATTCACCCCAATTAATAATTCACTTTCTTTAAGATATCATTTGGTGGATTCAATTCAATTCAATTAAAGTAATTCATCAAGCGCATGGCTACCCAAAGGCTTCCCAGCACTGGGCAGTCTACCAGGCTTTATAACTGTCTTCAGCAAATAGATAATTCTTGAGTTGTTTCCTGAAGCTAAGTTGTCATTCATCCTACGTGTTAGGGGTAAGGCGTTCCACAGTTTAAGGGCAAGGTACGCAAATGAATGTCCACCACATTTGGCTTTCTTAGCCCTAGGGAAAAAAGAAGGCTCAGGTTGCCAGATCATGGCTCTCTTTTAGTTTGGTATAGGCTGACAAGATAATGAAAGATTCAAGGCCCCACATGGTGAACCATACAAAGAACTTTAACCTGAGTCCTCTTTTGTATAGGTAACCAGTTTAAAGTGGCAAGTGTGGGAGAGGCAGCCTGAAATTTGGGATGCTCAAAAAGATTTGAGCCGCTGCATTCTCTATTACCTGAAGTTTTTTTGTGACTGAGAGTGGACTTCCCAGGCACAGTTCCCATATAGAGAGAGTTCCCATAGTCAAGATTGGAAAATAGCAGACCCTAAACCACCACTCTTCAAACAGATACTGGTAGCCTGCTGAGCATCTTCCTGAGGGCTCTTAAGAGGCCAAAACAGCTGGATGGCAGCTTTTTGGCCTGAGACCCCCCATGGGGAGTTTGATGTCCAGTGTAACACCTAAGCTTTTAACTTCTGACTTAGGAGATGGGTGGTCTCCCAAGGAGGGGGGCCAGCTGAGCTGATTCCAGAGTGATAGATCATTGCCAACCACCAGAACCTTGGTTTTATCACCATTTAACTTCAGGCAGCTGGCAACTATCCAGTCGGCAACTAGCTTTAGGCAGGAATTTAGTTGATGTGACATTATTCCTATGCTAGGAGTGAGGGAGACAATGATCTGTGTATCATCTGCATAAGGCACCATAGCAAGACCTGAGGAGCAAATGATGTCTGACAGTGGACAAACATAAAGGTTAAAAAGATTCGGGCTCAAGCAGGAGCCCTGAGGGACACTAAACTTCAGGTGATGGGTGGCAGAAAGGAATGACCCTTTGCTCATTTGAAAGCTTCTGTTATTTAAAAAGGAGAAGAGCCATTTTAGGGACCCCCCCGTAATCCTAGCCTCTTCCAATCTATGCAGTAGGAATGAATTGAAGACAGTGTTAAATGCTGCAAAAAGCAGAATGAGAATAGCTGACCCACCTTGATCGAGGACCCTTTTCAGTTCCTCAATGGCAGCAAAGAACGCTATTTCAGTAATGCACACCAGCCGGAAACCAGTTTGAGTGGGGTGCAATATATCATGAGACTTGTTGGTTATTAATCGTTGTTTCCAGGATTTTGCTTACTCCAGAAATTAGGGAGATAGGCCTATAGTTTTCGGCTAACGCTGGGTCCAGAGACGGTATCTTTAAGAAAGGTGTGATTATAATGTGATCCATGGTTCTGGAACACTGCCACTGTCAAGTGAGAGATTATATATCTTAGTAAGTGCTGAAAATATAGCATTGCCTCCTTTAAGTAAAATATCGAGGAGTGCAGGGTCCAGCAGAGTGCCTGATTTAATAATTTTTACTCCATTCATGATATGCTCCTTTCTGGCCTGTAAGAATGAGGAAAGTTATCCATTTAACCGATCGGTCAAAGCCTTAATGTTGGTTATATACTTATATTCTGATGCCCCAGCGAGTTTGTCATAGATGTTCCTTGCTTTCCCAAGAAAGTAATTTGCTAGTAAAATACAATGTGACTCTGAGGGGGAGGGCCTGAGCCCAATCTCACTGTTTTAATAAAGAAGTTAACAAATTTATTGAGTTCATTTGAGGAATCGGGTGAGCGTTCAATCTTGGAACTGATATCATCAATCCGGGTTTTCCTTATGGCATACTGATACTTTTTTAATGCTTTTTTTGTAGATAAGTTTGCTTGTTTCATCATAACTTACCTTCATTAACATCAACCAGGATTTATAAAGCACGGCTAATCCCCCGCAAGAGTATGCAGGTGCTGAGATCCTGTCTGCTAAGATGAGTTTAATTGAACAGCCAGGTCTTGAGTCCCTTCCTGAATTCCAGAAAAGAGGGTGAGGACCAGAGGTGAAGGGGAGGGGGGTGTTCCCGGACTTCACAGCAAGGTAGGAGAAGAAGCATCCTCCACTGGTGCTTCGCGGATGTGGGGGGTGCAAGTTAGAAGGAGGTGGAGAGCAATTGTCTGGTGGGTTGGTAGAAATTCACGTGGTGGTTGATGTATGGTGGTCCTTGCTTGTGAAGGACTTTGCAGGTATGGATCAGCATCTTGAATTGATGTCTCTGCTGAATGGGAAGTCAGTGGAGCTTCTTAAACTGTCGGGTGATGAAGGTCCATTGGGAAGGTCAAGGATGAGTCTGGCTGCTGAGTTATGTATGGTTTGCAGTCTCCTCACAAGGTGCATGGTGATTCTTACTAAGAGTGAGCTGCCGTAGTCTAGCCAGCTTAGGTGTTGGTTCCTCTGGTGCTGACTGGGAGTCATTTGAAGATCTTACAGAGCAGGCAAAGAGTGAGGAAGCAAGTGGAAGATACTGCATTGATCTGGCATTTCATGGTGAGCTTGCTATCCAGGATAATGCCAAGGTTGCAGGCATGGTCTGTTGGAGTGGGTGAGAGTCCCAGTTTGGAAGGACATCAAGAGTTGTTCCACAGGGAAGTGTTGTTCCCGAAGAATAGCACCTTAGTTTTGTCTGTGTTCAGCTTCAGGCAATTGATTTTCATCCAGTTGGTGATGCTAGTCTTGCACGTGTAGAAGTTGAACTTCGTGGTATGTGAGTTTTCTGAAAGTGAGAGGATGAGCTGGGTGTCATCTGCATAGGATATGATGTTAAGTCCGTGGGTTCTGATGATGTGGGCCAAGGGGGTCTTGTTGGTTTTGAACAGTGTAGGGCTGTAGGACAAGCCTTGAGGGATGCCTCAGATGATGTTCTTGGGTTCCGAGGTGATAGGTGGTAAGCGGAGTCTCCGCATTCTTCCGGTGAGGAAGGAAGTAATCCATTTGAGGGCTTCACTTCCTTTCTCTCTTTTTTCATTCTTTCTTTAGTTCGACTAGATCTGCTGAGAAAAATGAGGCTTTTGCCTGCGGCCGAGCATTCTTACTTAGTCTCATGTATATTAACTTGCCCAGTGAGTCCTTCATCCAGTCATTAAATGTTGTATGCAGTGTGGAGACATCGCCGGGCAGGTCGGGGATAGAATTTAGTAAAATCTTTTCCAGCTGGCTATGTCAAGTTTGGACCATTGCCGACTAAGCCTTAGCTGCACAGCTATGGAGACTTTATTTCCTATTGTAAGGGAGAAAGGGATAATAAAATGATTTGACCAGTAGACCGAAAGGAGGAATTTCACTGTCAAGCAGGTGATCTTAGTAAAAATAGGTGATATAACCAATTGGGAGAGCTGTATAGCAAAATGGTCATGTATGAGGTTTACAGCACTTTCACAATCTTCGTCCTCGAGATGCACATTTGCATCACCCAGCAGAGTGAAATTAGCTTTCTGTAGACTTTGTGCAGCCAACATGTTGTGTAAAAAATGTAAGAACTGGGCAGCTGGCCCTGCGGGGCGATAGACGAGCAGCCTGGAAAACTTGTAACTAGGGAAACATTCATTCATAAATGAGAGACTTTCACATGTGGGGATCATGATGGGGGTGAAGTTTGCCTAAACATGATTTTTCAAAATCACAGCAACCCGCTCAGAATGGTCACATCTAGCAATAGAATATCCCTGAGGGAGTGACACCGCAAGATCAGGCAAATAGTCATCTTTCAGCCAAATTTCCAGGAGGAATAATGCCTCCTGATGGTTGTCCTTGAGAAAACGCATAAATCTCTAACTTATGTTTCGGGAGGAACCTGCAGTTGACCAGGAACATGTGACAGTGGTGGTCACTCTTACTTTGGGGGCTTGGAGGATATTTTACCAACTTCAGTTCTAGTTACCCTATTGTGTACTTGCATGCCTAGAATTTAGTGGAGAAGCCGATAGGATCGAGTGAGTGGAGGCAGTTCTTACCCACAGGTCAATTCAGAAGTTTCAGTGTTTTGGAGGAGTAGCTTAACTGCCCAGTGACCAAATGGGCAAGGGTTCTGGCCCCTGGCCCCGGCTAGACTTGGACAGGTGCAGATGGGCTTGCCATTGTCATGCCTGTGGCGTGCATTTGGCACGCCTTTGGCGCATCGGTGCTCCGGCACTCATGAAATAATGAGGTCGGACTAACGACTAGAGCCCAAACAATAATGGCACCTCTAGATGGCCTGCTAATGGCTGCTGGCACTTGAACACGGCCAGAATAATCAACTAAACATTAAAGTCCCCCACCGTGTTGCCCACCCTAGCTCAGTTTTATTCAGACAGAAAAGTGCAAATGCAGCAAACAGAATTAAAAAGATAGATTCAAACAGCAAAATGTAGCATTACTGTGCAAATAAGCAAGGTAAAAAATAAACCTGCTAGACCTGCTTGACCTGGGTTGTGCAATGCTCTTGCCATTTGTCAACATTTTAGGGGCTCAATGTTTTCTGTTTCCTTGAATCAGTTTATATTTTTCAACTTTGATGCTAGTGTTTTCAAAGACTCTTGAAGACCAACAGGAACACGTGAGCTTGGTGTTATCAAGACTTCAGGAACATCATTTATATTACAAGTCAGAGAAGTGTAAATTTATGAAGATAGAAAGTATGTATTTTGGATTTAAATTAAGTTTATCCGACATTTCCATGGATCCAAATATGGTTTCACCTATTTTGGACTGACCTTCACATACAAATAGAAAAGATACTCAAAGTTTCCTTGGATTTTCAAAATTCTATTGCCAATTTATCAAGGATTTTGTGTAGATAGCCAGTGACATCACCCTATTTTCTAAAAAGAAGAAAAGGAAAATATGAAGAGCGCTGATCAAGCTAAAAAGACTTCAAAATACTCAAAGAAATGTTTATTCATGTATTAATATTATGCCATCCTAAAACTTCAAAGACATTTTTATGTGGAAATTGTTGCCTTTAAAAAGCATGCAGTACAGTTTTGTTACAATAGCAAAAGAAGACTAGAACATTCTGTCTGCTACCTATGTCATGTTTTGTCCTCATTTCAACTGGACAACACAGCCATAGAGAGAGAACTTGTAGCCATGAAGATCACATGTATAGATTGCAGTCATCTTTTTATGAGCAGAAGAGAAACTGTAGAAAGATGAAATGACTATTGGAATTTACGTTTGCAAAATCTTTTGCACAAGAATAGTTGTCAAGGGAGATAAGCATGGTATGAATTCAATATAACCTATATTCCTGATTCAAAGAATGTTTTAGTGAATGCTCAATCTGATCATAATTGTGAACCATCACTTACTTATGAACAGTCTGTGATTCCCTCTGAAAATGTGGTTGGAGCGTTAAAGACTATTTTAGACAATGTTAAGATGGCACAAGGACAAATAGATCCAAATGAAGATTATCGAAGGACTCCATTATTTCAACAAATTAAGTTGTACTTCTGCCAACAAACTATCTTTGTTTTGACTAAAGATTTACAGTTGGATGTAATGGAAAAGTGTTAATTGTGTTCACCATAGAAGAGTTAAGCCTAAATAGGACTTAGGTTTACAATCTTTTTGGTGGCCAACTGTTTATTCTGATGCTCACAAATATGTTCTCCCCTCTCCCATTTCTGTCATGTGAGAATCTGGGTTGTTGGTTGAGTGGGGTGTTATCCTTACTCAAGCAAAGACCACATTCCCTGTAAGGGTGAACCACAAAAGTCCTTCAATTAAACTGTGCTTAACCCTCTGGTAGTTCGGCATAAAGGCAGTCAGGCTTAGCTTGGATGCAATTTGTAAAGTATTTACACAGCAAACAAACAGTAATAAAGTGAAAACAGCACAAGAAAAATCCTACACTGTTTTAGAAATATAGAGTTCATTTTAATAAGTTATTTGACACCAAAACAATAAAAGTCCAATCAGTAGAACCAGAGTTATCAAATTTTAAACTGTAAGGGAGAAAGTAGTGCCTAAATGCTTAATGTGCCAACAATGGACATCCAGTTAAGCAGGACCTGTGAAAGTCGAAAAATATGGTTGACCACGATGGAGCGCGAGCTGGAAAAAAAGTGGATTGGGCCTCGTTGGTGCCTACATTCAAACTTAAAAAAATTATTTGAAGAAAAAGTCCCTGAGAAGGTAGAAGTTTAGAAGGGCAAGGCTACAGGCAGTGTCTGAGGAGGAGGCGTCATCACTAGAGAGCCGCTGGACAAAATTAAGGTGAATATTTCTTGGTTCAGGCTTAATCCCTTTTTCGCAAAGCAAAAATCTCCAGCGCGATGAGGCTGAAGGCTGTAGCCGATGAGAGTTCCAGAAGGACGGATACCCCTTTGGCGAAGGACAGATGATCAGGATTTTCTGCTTCAGAGAAGAACGTAGCGGGAGCTGCCACAAAGTCAGTCAGAACGGCAGTGCACTTTGGGCAGATAGACAAGCAGGTTGGTCCTGGTCTTCCCTCGGCTCTCAGAGCGTGTTTTAGCCAAAAAGTGTCCAATGTTTTGGATAATGGTTATCTGGGAAACTTTAGCACCACCACGAAGGGTCCTGCACTGAAAGGGCACCACTTGGGGGGTTAGCACCCACTCAGGCTGGGTCCAGGTGCTGGTTCAAGATGGTTGGAGCCTTTTCTGTCCTGAGGTTCTGATCAGGAGGCCATCCAACTATCCCTTGGAGTCACTCTGGTAGTCCTGGGTTCAAACAGTGGAACAAGGCTCAAACAGAATAACAGGCCTTTAAAGGTTCAAGGCAGGCAGCCAACAGTCCTTCCAGGTGCAGCAAAGCAGTTTTGTGGCGTATACAGCAGGCCACACCAGAAGGCAGTCCTCTGAGAGTATTTCTGTAGGGCCAGAAAGGGAACTGAAGAGTTAGTCTGAGGGTTCTATTTTTCTACCTGGTGCCTTCTTTGAAGTAGGAGAGGTTTTAGAGAATGCCCTTTGAAGTGCTTGAAGTTTCCTTTATGTGAAGGTAGGGCACAGCTTATTTAGTTGCAAGTGCCATGTTCCGCCCCACATTCTGCCAGTTAATGGCCCATCCAGGCACACTGAATCCCATTAGTGAGTGGCTGTCTCAGAGGAATAAACAAAGTCCAACTGCCAACTACACTCAGTAATGTGACCTAGGAACAGGCTGCAGACACTAAGGGGCCGATTCCGATTCGGGCCGGAAGCGCACCCAACACTATTCGTCCAGAAAAACTACCAGCCGAACGCGTGTTTCCCGACCGACTCGAACACTCTACCGAACGAACAAGTACGATGCGCATAACAGCCCAGATTACGAGCGAGCCGAATTTACCCAATCCAGCTCCTTTTCTCCGCCTGAGCCGGATCCGTAAACGCCGAATCGAGTCGCACGGAACCAAATACACAGCACCTTCCGGCCGGACTAGTACGATGCGTCTTCCGTACGCGCCGAACCCATCGCTATGTCCGGCACGTTTCAGCATCCGGGAGAGCCGCACATAAGCTCCGTTTCACGTCACTAAACGATCCACGGCTACGAGACGAACAAGCCAGCGACGAGTACGAGTCGAAGACACGCGAAACCCGAACGAGACGAACCAACCATGAATACCATCACGCAGGTCCTACCAATACTCTACATCTATTACCGGGACCGATTCGGACACGTACGGTGCAGACGGTAAGTCTAACACCAACAATACAAACTAACTACACGTACCTAAAATATGTCACACACACATAGGGATGCACAAATGACGTACACTAGCAACTGCACAATCATAGGGGTGGGATGGGCATCACCAATGCCATACACACCCATAGGGGCCTGGATTTCTGCCACCACCACCACCCCTACTCAGGGGTGCTGGATGCCCATCACTACTACCACCCCTACTCAGGTGTGCTGGATGCCCATCACTACTACCACCCCTACTCAGGGGGGGCTGTATGCCTATCACTACCACCCCCCCTACTCATGGGGGGCTGGATGGCTGCTACTACTACCATCCCCACCCATAGGGGGCTGGATGGCTGCCACAATGGGGTGCCTGTTGCACATGTCACCACCCTGCAGGATCACCCTTAGGAAGTTTAATGCCATGACACAGGCATGCCTGCAAAGTCATACATCACTGTCTCAAGTCACATGGCCATGTTAGCCAGCAAACAACAGTCTGCACTGTGTCACTATCCTAGGACATGGGGAAGGCAAGTAATGTGACTGACAAGTGCACATGTTCATCCCCCACTAACCACATCCTCTGAACCAGTATTTGTACACTGCACAACATTTGGACAAATGGGAGACATGAAACACTACTCCCTGAACCAGAGCACCTCACAGTGTGCTGTGAATGATGAACAGCTGCCTGAAAGTCACAGTCTCATACACCTGTCTGCACAGTCAAGTGATCAAACACCTATGAGTCACAGAAGTCTTGTCTCACATGGTCCAATAGCAGATGGTATGCTGACCCCTAACCGAAGGACATCACAGGAGTCACGACAACGTAGTAAAAGCACAACAACACAGAGGCAGACACCTGAGGCAACATTTCACTGAGCACAGCATGTCAGATGATACACGGGAGTGGGAGTACAGAGTGTATTGTATGCCCTGTAGTAGGCATGACTGTCCGGCTCCACCTGCAAGAGGGATGAGCCCTGGTCAGTGGGCAGGTGGCTAAGCATGTGTGACACACTTGACATACATACTCCTGAGGCCCAGACAATTTACCCACCCGCAGAATGGGGGTGTGGCAAATACCCCAGGGACATGTGGTGAATTAGATGTGCAAGTGGATCACATATCAAAGTTACACCCAGACTACATAGCACGACTCAGGCATTGTGTGAGCAACTGACCCACCCATGAAGGCAAACACAATGTCACAGGAACAAAATCTGTCACCACCTTGAGCAAAGCAAAATGCTAGGACCCTGTACCCAAGTGACACAATTATCCTGAGCGTAAGGAGCACACTGGTGCATCAGATGGGTAGTGGCCAGGTTACAATAGAGGGACATGGGTACTGGACAACAAGACTGATGTACTGGGGAAGTTTAACCAGGCCAGAGGAGGGCACATAGCATGTTAGACAGAGTTCACAGTGCAGTCTTAGACTCACCCCCTCCTTGCTGCTGTCTGCCCTTCAGCTGCCCATCCAGCTCTGGGAACACCACCGGCAGGATCTGGAGCATGTGGGGGGTCAGGGTCCAGTGTCCGCCCCTCCTGCGAGGAGGTGACAGCTTCAGCTGGACCCTTGCGATCCTCCGGGTCCAGCCACGAAGGTCCTGCCACCTCTTCTGGCAGTTGCGGATCCAGCGCTTGTAGACCCCCACTGATAGGACTACCCGGACGATGTCCAGCCAGATGTTCTGCTTCCGATGGGCATCAACCTGTGAGGATGAGAAAGTGAAAAGGCCATTACTACACATGCAACATATCCGTGCATCACACAGTTGGAAATACATGTCTCAATCACAGCGGCATATGATGTACACAGGCAGTGCAACGAGGGCTATGGACAGTTTGCCAGCAGTTACTACATGGTATCATTGCATGGGTAGTGAACCTTGTTTGAATGCACTGTCACTCCACTGTACCTGTTCAGTGCAAGTGACTACACACTTTGGGGGTGCGAACTACTCAGTGGGCATGCTAGCCAGTGGTGTGCACACTGTAAATCCTGCTAGTCAGGCAACATGCACAATTAGTGAGGCAGTGGACAGCACACTCACCTGCTCCCCTGGTGTCCCATACAGCTTGCTGTACTGTGGAAGGAGGCTGTCCAGCAGGGCCTGGTTCTCCTCATGGGTGAAGGCTGGGGCTCTCTCCACAGTACGTGCCATTGCAGCAGCCAGAGGATGCAGAGACAGCAGCAGTGTAGTGGCAGATGTCGTCCAGGAGCATGTAGTGCAGGCAAGTGAGCTCTCAGGGGAACAGCCAGCATTATATGTGTGCTGCAGAGGCAGATACTGTCCCATGTGTCCAAAGTGATAGGTCCAAGTCGGTAGCATCTTCTGAATCTGGCCAATCCATGGAATAGCAGCTCCAATACACGCCCACAGCATCCTTCAAATATTCAACTTCATGACACCCATGAATTTGCAACATTGTTGTGGCTGGCCAACTGAATTCACTGCATCAGACTCGTGTAAATTCAAAACCGCATCCGTTGCCATGCCAGGCCCCAGCCAATGCGTGCACACCGATCGGACCATTGCTTACAACGTGTACCCGCTCACATGCAATGCAATGGTCCGAGCGGGCACACCGATCGGACCATTGCTGTACAACGCGTACCCACAATACAACGCGTACCCGCTCACATGCAATGCAATGGTCCGAGCGGGCACACCGATCGGACCATTGCAGTACAACGTGTACCCGCTCACATGCAATGCAATGGTCCGAGCGGGCACACCGATCGGACCATTGCTGTACAACGCGTACCCGCTCACATGCAATGCAATGGTCCGAGCGTGCACACCGATCGGACCATTGCTGTACAACGCGTACCCGCAATACAACGCATACCCGCTCACATGCAATGGTCCGAGCGGGCACACCGATCGGACCATTGCTGTACAACGCGTACCCGCAATACAACGCTGCACCCGCTCACATGCAATGCAATGGTCCGAGCGGGCACACCGATCGGACCATTGCTGTACCACATGTACCCGCAATACAACGCGTGCACTGCCACATGCAATGCAATGGTCCGAGCGGGCACACCGATCGGACCATTGCTGTACAATGCATACCCACAATACAACGCGTACCCGCCACATGCAATGCAATGGTCCGAGCGGGCACACCGATCGGACCATTGCTGTACAACGCGTGCACCGCCACATGCAATGCAATGGTCCCAGCGGGCACACCGATCGGACCATTGCTGTACAACGCGTACTCGCCACATGCAATGCAATGGTCCGAAGCGTGCACACCGATCGGACCATTGCTGTACAACGCGCACTCAGCAATACAACGCTGCACTCGCCACATGCAATGCAATGGTCCGAGCGGGCACACCGATCGGACCATTGCTGTACAACGCTGCACTGCGCAATACAACGCTGCATGCGCCACATGATATGCAATGGTCCGAGCGGGCACACTGATCGGACCATTGCTGTACAACACGTATCCGCTCACATGCAATGCAATGGTCCGAGCGGGCACACCGATCGGACCATTGCTGGTACAACGCGTACCCACAATGACAACGCGCACTCGCCACATGCAATGCAATGGTCCGAGCGGGCACACCAATCGGACCATTGCTGTATAACGCGTCCCTGTACAGGTCACACGCATGTGTCACCATGCTGGTCAATGGTGAATCTATGCCAGCCACATATACTTTCCAGGGACTCTGGGGCACACCTACTACACCACACCCAGTCCACACTGTATCTAAGGCATGTGTGGTAGCATGACCTTATCTGTGTATGGGTGTGTACATGTTGTTTTTGGGCTGGCACTTGGGGCAGACACACCCAGGCTGTGCACATGTTAATGGGGACAGGGTCCTTTGTGTGTCGTGCACATGACCACTGGGATGTGCAACTGTTCATTTTTTGAGCATGTTGCATGGTCACATTTCCAGGTTGTGTATATGTATGACATGTCACATACCCCAAGGCTCATGTGTGAAAGCATGTACATCACAGGGTGGCCCATTGCCACAATAGTCATGTCCCTCCGCAGTCTGTGTGCATGTTGTGTTTCACATGTCTGACTCCATGTGCACAATGGGAGACAGTCTCCACATCCACGTTGTTTGTGCATGGACTTAGATGTTGTGTGTGTGTGTCACTGACGTCCATGTCTGTCCTGCAGAGGCTACAGGGGGCACTACCTTTGGGAGTCATGTTTGATTTTTCTGACGTGTACATGATACGCCATGTCATGCCAGTGTCCATGTGGCAAGACAGGCTCCCTGGGAATCTACCTGTCAATGAGTTGAGATGCCTGTGGCGCATCTGTCCAGACGTCACTGTGGTATGTGTGTGGAATGTGAGTGCAGTAAATGGGTACTGTGACACAGCCAAATGGTTTCACATAGCACACCCTGGGACCTGTTGTCCACACATGTTGAACAGAGATGTTACATGATGTCCATGTGGGTGCCATATGTGTCCAAACAGAACGAGACACACATCAAGTACTAGTGTTTGCTGATGATGTAGCATGTGAACTACAGTATGGTGAATGGCACATATGTGGGGTGACTGACAATCTTGACTTCTTCACCTCTGCACTGCAGGGCTCCTGCTGTCCATCGACCATTCCCAGACCTGGCAACGATGGTGGAACGTGACAGCATCCGACGGTACCGCTTCACCAGGCAGCTGATTGAGGATTTGGCAGTGCGGTTGGACCCACATTTGCAGCCTGGCCGGCCGTATCCGACAGCGCTGACCCCCAAGGTGAAGGTGATGGCAGCCCTACACTTCTTTGCCACCGGTACCTTTCAACACACTGTGGCATCTACTGGTGGTATGTCACAGACTATGTTCAGCCGTGTGCTACGCAATGTTTTGGTGGCGATGTTGAGATGCCTTAACCAGTTCATCTATTTCCCACAACGTCACCGACTCACTGACGTCAAGAGTGACTTCTATGCCCTGGGGAGGATGCCACATGTCATTGGCTCCATTGATGGGACACATGTGGCTTTGGTACCACCACAGGCACATGAGCAGGCATACAGGAACAGGAAACATTACCATTCTGTCAATGCTCTGGTGGTATGTCTTGCAAACATGACCATCACACATGTTTGTGCCCGTTTCCCGGTTCTGCACACGATGCCTACGTGATGAGGAGTAGTCGCATCCCGAGGATGATGTCACAGATGCCGAACCAGCGTGCTTGGCTTGTCGGTGTGTACTGACTTTGTACCATTGTGTGTGTTGTGCTATGTTGCTTTCCGCACACTTTTCAATGTTGGCTAATGTGCAATTGTCTGTCTGTAGGTGACTCGGGATACCCCAACATGCCGTGGTTGCTGACAACCCTCAGGAACCCTGTGACACCAGCCCAGATGCGCTACAATGAGGCACATGGTCGGACCAGGAGGGTGATTGAGCGGACCTTTGGTCTCCTGAAGAGCCGCTTCCGCTGCCTGGACAAGACAGGAGGCGCCCTCCCATATGCCCCAGCAAAGGTGTGCAAGATTATCATCGTCTGCTGCATGCTCCACAACCTGGCAGTGCGGAAGGAGTTGCCTCTCATCCTGGATGACGATGACCAACATCCGCCACCTGTGGAGGATCCAGGCCTGGGCCACGATGCCAGTGATGATGATGATGATGGTGATGGTGATGTCCGCACACAGCTCATCACCAACTTCTTCAGCTGAATGTGAGTATCCAGAGTGTTGTACTATCAATGAATTTGATTTGCATGATATGTGTGTGTGGTGCTCTGGTGCTGTTTGAGTGTGGCCATGTGCAACTTGACTGGATGCATGCGGAGATGTGTCCTTGCAGGTGGTCTGTACTTGCCAACAGTGTAGACATGCTAACTTGCTTTTGTGTATTTAACTTGTGACAGGTATTAGACATGAGTATTGCCATTCTGTGCTGTTCTTCTGTGCTTTTGAGTGTGTGTCATGTCTGTCCTTCACAGGGTGCTGCTGGAGTTGTTAGAACATACTTGGATCCCCCGAATCAATGATTCAACTTCCAAGGTGGCAGCAGTTGTTCCCCTACAGGTGATGTGCCACACACCCCTGGACTTTCTATCTTCTGCATTGTTTGACTTTGTGGCCACAGCCAGGTGGGATTAGCTTGCATTTGTAGTGGAAACAACATGTAGCAAATGTGTAATAAACCTGTTCTACATTTTGGGCTGTGCGTTGTCCGTAGTCACACATCTGTGTGACATTTGCTTACTGCACCTGTGTTGTAGTTGACACAGACTGTGAATATGTGTGGTGTCTGTGCATTGCACTGTTTCCAGGCAACATCAGTGTAGGGGATGAGTCATATGGCCCTGGTGTGTATGTGTTGTGTGGCCCTAGTGGTGTGTCTCCCTCATATGTGTCACGTCGCCATGACTGCCATGACGGTGTTGGACTTGCTGTAGCAGTCAGCATGCACAGTGTCATATTTCTGATCACCATCTCCATGACAGAGACCACGTTGGAATCACAACAGAGGCAGATATGGTTTTTTGGTGAGTTTATTTACAAAAGGTGTGGGGATGGTGCACAGGATGGTGGGTGCTGTACATAGCAATTGGAATCCAAAGTTCCCATGTGAATTGGAAGTCCTGGTAGATGGAATGTCCAGGGTATTGTCCACAGTCATCTGATGAATTTGTACAACTAGAGCTCCCCATGTCATGTGGGCGAGTTGGGTTGCCATCGACAGGGCGTGCAGTTTGCACACAGAGGAAAAGTTCCAGAACAGGTGTTGGCTTCCTGGGGGATGTAGCTGGCCATCGGCCTCTCAGTTTGGCCTCCTCGGACGGCCCCTCTTCTTGGGGGGATCCTCAGGTGCAGGCTGCCGCGGTGCAGGGTACTCTCCGCCAGAGTCCTCCTCCCTCCCTGTGGCTGTTGCGGATGTAGTGGCAACAGATGTTGTGGGCGCACAGGGAGGTGAGGCCATGTTGGTGCTGATCTGGCGGAGGCATGTCAGTATGTCCCTATGCACCGCTGTGAGTTCTTGCAATGTGTCCCACTTGGACTCCATGCGAGACATGTGTGTCTCGACACGGGACATGTGGGAGTCCAAGCGGGCATGATGGGCAGCCTGCTGCTGTTGTATGTCCTTGAGGATCCCCACTACCTGGGTGACCTCTCCGGTGCTGGTCTGGTACGCATCTGCAATGCGTGCCAGTTGTGGGTCATCACGCAGTCCTGACCCCTCTGCAAATAGTGACCTGTGTCTACCACTCCTCCCACCACCCCTGGCAACACGTGCAGGGCCTGCGGTGCCACGCACAGGTGACCGTGTGCCCACTTGGGTGTTGTTAGTGGGCTCGATGGCAGCGGCTCCAGTTTGGTCCTGGGTCCCTGCGCTGTTGTCACCTGTGGTCCTTGGTGTGTCCGTGTTGGCAGGGGTGGCCTGTGTGTTGGCAGTTGTTGGAGGGGTGGGTGCAGGGGGTGCAGATGTTGGTCCTGCTGGTGCTGCATGATGACTGGCACCGGAGGGTCCAGCTTGTTGTTCGCCATCCGAGGAGTGCAGAGGCTGATCCACACCAGTGAGCTCTGTGTCCCCCGGAGCCTGGGACAGGGACTCCTCCTCATCTGCTGCTGAGTCCCCATCTTCACCTGTTTTGGGGAGAGACACAGATTGTATGGTATGTTTCTACAGGCATCAATTGTTAAAACACCGGACAGTTGTGACTGTACCTCTGGATGCGGCCCTGGACATTGCATTCTACTCAGTTATGACAGTCAGTGAGTGATATTGGTGTAGCACATTGTCCTGCCAACCTGTGGCATGTCAATGTGAATGTTGAGGTGTGTGCCTGACCAGCATTGGTGGTATTTGGTTGCCATCCGGGCCGACTTCTCCCCCGCCCAAATATCCCACCATGGAACATGCTTCCATTGCAGGGAGTGCAAGTTGTCTTTCAGGATGTCAGTCAGTGGTGTCCTGCTGTTGGTTGTTGCACAGTTGCCTGCAGGGCCTTGTGCTCCCCCAGCAGTACCCAGTGTCAGCCATCTTGTGAGTCCTTTTCCACTCCCTGTGATGTGGGCATGGTTCAGGGTGGTGTTGATGGGCCAATTGTGAGGCTGAGCAACATCTGTGACTGTCACTCCCATCATGCTATTGCCTCCACCCCCTTCCCAGCATGCCCATCCTTCCTTCCTTTTGAGTGGACTTCAGTGTGTGTGAGTGTGAGAGCAATGGCAAGATGGCTGACAATGTGGTCGTGTTGTTTGTTGGTGCACAGTTGCCTGCAGGGCCTTGTGTTCCCCCAGCAGTGCCCTGTGTCAGCCATCTTGTGAGTCCTTTTCCACTCCCTGTGATGTGAGCATGGTTCAGGGTGGTGTTGATGGGCCAATTGTGAGGCTGAGCAACATCTGTGACTACCACTCCCATCATGCTATTGCCTCCACCCCCTTCCCAGCATGCCCATCCTTCCTTCCTTTGGACTCTGCTTCCCTGTGGGGTGGGGTGCCTGTGCTGACAGGTTGGCTGAGAGTGTTCTCCTTGCAGTTGTTTGGCTACCAGTCCCAAGAGTGTCCCTGTGCTTCACACAGTATGAGCCCGGCTGGTTGGTCTTTGTGGGATCTTGAGTTAGAATGTGAGGCATTGCATTCTCCCAGGTGGGTTCTGTGGAGTTAGTGTTGGGGGTGTGTGAGGGGAGGTGCTTGTGACTATGGTCAGTGCTGTGAGTCCTCCTTCCCACCCAGCCAGATATCCCAGTGGAGAAGTGTGGCTCAATGGTTAGAGCGGCAGACCCTGATGCAGAGATCTGGCCTGGGACCAGGGTTCAATTCCCGCCTCGGCGGGTCTTGGGCTCAACTTCCTCGGACCTGATAATTCTCGCCTCGGTGCCTATTCTAATCATGGGTCCCACTCTGCAACTCTGGGCAATAGCTTGCTTAATCTCCACAACGGCCCCACCAGCGCTGGGATGCCTGGCTTCACCTTGGGGGTGCCCAGGAGTGGACATTTCACAGGGAAAAGCCAGGAAGGGTTCCACAGCGGTATGCGTACAGCGCCAGGAAGCCCCAGGGTAACAGTGCGCTTTACAAGCACAAATTCATTCATATCCCACCATGGTACGTGCTTCCATTGCAGGGAGTGCAAGTTGTCTTTCAGGATGTCAGTCAGTGGTGTCCTGCTGTTGGTTGTTGCACAGATGCCTGCAGGGCCTTGTGCTCCCCCCAGCAGTGCCCAGTGTCAGCCATCTTGTGAGTCCTTTTCCACTCCCTGTGATGTGAGCATGGTTCAGGGTGGTGTTGATGGGCCAATTGTGAGGCTGAGCAACATCTGTGACTACCACTCCCATCATGCTATTGCCTCCACCCCCTTCCCAGCATGCCCATCCTTCCTTCCTTTTGACTCTGCTTCCCTGTGGGGTGGGGTGCCTGTGCTGACAGGTTGGCTGAGAGTGTTCTCCTTGCGGTTGTTTGGCTACCAGTCCCAAGAGTGTCCCTGTGCTTCACACAGTATGAGCCCGGCTGGTTGGTCTTTGTGGGATCTTGAGTTAGAATGTGAGGCATTGCATTCTCCCAGGTGGGTTCTGTGGAGTTAGTGTTGGGGTGTGTGTGAGGGGAGGTGCTTGTGACTATGGTCAGTGCTGTGAGTCCTCCTTCCCACCCAGCCAGATATCCCACCATGGTACGTGCTTCCATTGCAGGGAGTGCAAGTTGTCTTTCAGGATGTCAGTCAGTGGTGTCCTGCTGTTGGTTGTTGCACAGTTGCCTGCAGGGCCTTGTGCTCCCCCAGCAGTACCCAGTGTCAGCCATCTTGTGAGTCCTTTTCCACTCCCTGTGATGTGAGCATGGTTCAGGGTGGTGTTGATGGGCCAATTGTGAGGCTGAGCAATATCTATGACTCCAACTCCCATGATGCTATTGGCTACACTGACTTTACCAGCATACACAGAATTCCTTCCTTTCAGTGATCTTCCCTGTGAGGTGGTGTTCTAGTGATGTCAATATATCTGGGAGTGTTTGTTGGTTCTATTTGTGCCACTGCCTTGCTGTATTTGTTGTTAGGTTTGTAGATGTCATGACACAGTTAGATGTCACCATGAGATGGCAGGTATTGTGTTTGTCTGACTGGCATTCACATCTTGGGATGAGTATGTTTTGTTTGCTGTGTATTTGGTGAGGGTGCATGGTTTGCCTATCCCTTTGAGGGTGCTGTGTGTGTATTGTCACACCATATTGTGTATATAAGTTGTGTACTCACCAGGCTCTGGGATGTCTGTTAGTCCATATACGCTCACTGGTGGTAGGATGGCCCGCACCTTCTCCTCCCAGGGCCTGAGGTATATTGGTTTTGCAGGAGGGCCACTGCCGGTGCGCTGGCTGATGATGTAGTCCTTTTGAGTAGGTCCTGGACCCTCCTGCGCACATCATACCACCTGTTCTGGATGTCTTCCTTTGTGCGCAAACATGGTGATTGTGCATTCACCCTGTCGACAATCCTCGCCCACATCTTGGTTTTCTGCGACATGGGGGTCTGTTGTACCAATGTACCAAACAACTGTGGCTCTACCCTGAGTATCTCGTCTACCAGGACTTCCAATTCACAATCTAGGAACTTGTGGTTCTTCTTTGGGGGCATGGTGATGGGTGGTGGTGGTGATTGATGTGTGTGTGTGTGTGTGTGCAAGTGGGGGTGTGTGAGTGTAGGTGTAGCTGGGTGTGTGTGAGGGTGCTATTTGTAAGTGTGGTAATGGTGTGTGGCTTGTGTGATGCATGAGCTGTGAGTGTGTCTGTGGTTGCTGTGTGATGGTGTTGTTTGCTGGCAGGTCTGTGGGATTTGCAAAGGCTCATGGTAGGGATTTGTGGCCTTTATGTAGGTGGGGTTGGGGGTGTGTCCTTGTTCCATTTTTTCACCCACCCCCAGTATTTATTGGCTTTGTGGTAGCTTGTTTGGACTTTTTTAAAAACTTTTTTCCCTTGGTGCTTTGGGTGCATGTAGGATTCGTTCTTGTGTCCGAGTCGGACGCTGCTGTTGTCTGATGCGATGTTGTCCGACTCGTTCCCGCTGTGTTTCAGGTTGGTTTCATGTGCGGCGTACGAGTCGGTCGCGGAGTATTGGGTTGATTCGGCTGAGTTTTGTGTGCGTGTGGTCGTACGGCTTGTGCTCCGTGCGAGTCGGTCGTGTTTCGCACGCATAGCATCGTACTCACGCGGGTCGGAGTTCGCGGGTACGTTTCGCTCGGTCGCTATCCGGGTGCGTGTCGGTCGGTTAGTTTCGAGTGTTTTTCCGGCCGGATGGCTTGTTTCCGTCCGGCTCGGTCGTTCGTTTTGTATTCCGTCCGCGTCGGTCGGGTTTCACATGCATTTCATCGTACTACCCGGGTCGGACGGCGCCGGTTCGTGTCGGTCAGAATAAATTCCTGCACTGAGTCGGTCGGTACGTTTTCCGGCCCCAATCGGAATCGACCCCTAAGTAGTTAGGTTAGGAAAATGCCAACTTTCTAAAAAGTGGCTTTTTGAAATTGCAACTTAAAATTCGACTTTACCATTAAATATTTTTTTAATTACAATTTCTCAGACACCAAACATGAAATGTTACCTGTTCCCAATCAAAAGTTAGCACCTATTAAATGTAACAAGGCAACCCTATGTTATCCTATGGGAGAGGTAGGCTTCACAGTAGTGCAAAAATGAAATTTAGGAGTTTTTCACTACCAGGATATGTAAACTTGAAAGTACATATCCAACCTTTTAATTACAATGCACCCTGCACTATCGGCTACATAGGGCCTACCTTAGGGGTGAATTTTACGGAATAAAAGGGGAGTTTATGGCTTGGCAACAGGGGTTATTTTGTCAAGTTGAATTAGCAGTTGAAAACTTCTTTTAGGGTGTCCATTCCTGCACAAAACCAGTCCTGCCCGTAATCCAGGCCCTATTGCACTATGGTGCAAGGGTGCTCGTGTTGGCTCTAGGCAGGACACAGTTCCCCAGTCCAAGAAGAGCAGAAAAGCTCTGTATGTTTGTAAAAATAAAGAATTTGTGCTCTCTCCCTTAAAATCCACTTAGCGCAGCAAGTTTCCTTGATGGACCATGCTGCTTGAAATATTAGTAAATGTGCCCCTAAATGCCTTTATGCTGATCATGCATTTCACCAGCATACTGCTGTTAAGTGCTGAGGGATGTAGCTCTTCATTCTAACCTGCAGTAAAAGTTCTACCGAATAATGACCACATGCTACAAGTCTGGGAATCTTGCCAGCACATAGCGCCAACGCCTGCATTTAGCACTACAGCTTTTCATTTTCAAATATTAAATGCTCACCACTCACTCACCAATGAAATAAGGCACTTATTCTTAATCAAAGGCTATGTAGGTAGTTCTATAAAATGAATGATTATGCTGGCAAATCAAAGGAAATAATTATTAGAAATCCCTGCATTAAACATAACCAAAATTAAATTGAAAAAGCCGAGATGTGTTGAGGTGACGAAATGATAAGACAAGGATTGAAGAATCAATTCAAGCAAGTGAATCAAAGGATGCAACAAAAATACATGAGCAAGCTGCACCATGGCACTAACTCAGCCATGCCATTATAGTCTGTGGTTGGTGTTACATTGAGCAGAAAGGAGGTAGCTTGGAAGCTTGAGCCAGATTCAGAGTGCTATTATTTTTGTCAAGACTGGATCGATTTAAATATTGTCAACACGGATAAGTTACAATTGATAGACCTGTTGGATGATTAATTTTCAGTAGTTTAGAAGTGTTAACTGAAGCATGCCTTTATGTGAGACTGAAAAGGAAGACGACATGCAGGTAGGTTTATCAGCTTCCTTTACTTCCGTCCAGTCTCACCAGCTCCTCGGCAGCAACTGCCAAAACTCTGCATTCCGTGTTCCACGCAGAGAACACTGAAGAAGGAATGCACGAGAACAAGACTCCACCCCACTCCAGATCCCAACACCCCCCCCCTTCCTTCACATGGCAAACACAACACAATAACGAAAACATACTTAACAATAAAAGCAAAAAGAGAACATGAAACCAACATACATTGCAAGGTTAACTAAGGTTGACAAAACACGTAGTGCAAGATTCAATACCTGACATAGTCCCGGAATTTGGTGGGAGCAACCCTTGCTCTAGAAGAACATTCCTGGGGAACAATCTCCCTGTCAGGAACATGAACTCTCCGGCCCACCCCCCCAGGAGGCACTTCCGTGCAGGAGGTATGGACCCCCAACTTCCCCCTTACATACTCAGCTTTCGACTCCGGCACTACAGAGACAGCACATTTGTTCCAATCTTACCATTCTCCAATACTACCACATGATCTCTCACCTCCCTCACTCTAAGCGGAGCAGAAAACCAAGAGGATCCTTTGCGAACAAGAACAGGTTTCTTCACCCTCACCCAGTCCCCCACACATACTGGGGAACCCTGACACATTCAGACGCATACTTGGTTTGCGCAGCAGCCCTGACATCAGCCACCCTGCCCAACTTCTGCAGATCAACCTCTTTTCTTGACATCTGGTCTTTATTCAGCTTGGAACCCGCTATCCTATCCCTTAGCAAGGTGAAAGGACACATGCCAGTACTCGCGTGAGGAGTGGTTCTGATTGCCTACAACATATCAGTGATTGCCACTTTCCAGTGCAATCCGTTGATTAAAGCCAACTGTAGCTGATCCTTGATGACACGGTTCAAGCGCTCAACAAGACCGTTGCTGCCGGGATGATAAAGGGAAGTGAGGATATGCTTTATGACATGCTCCTTTAAGAATTCCTGCATATCCACGGACACCAACTGGGTGCCGTTGTCAGTCACCAACTCTTATGGAAACCCCTCCCGAAGAAAGACATCCTTGAAAAAGTTGATGATGGTTGCAGAATTGACCCCATCCACAAACCTCACCTCGGGCCATTTGGAAATATAATCAATCAACACCTGGGCATATTTAGGAGAGTTTCCCAACACACCAAAAGGACCAGCCAAATCAAAAGCCAGCTTGCACCAAGGTGAGTTCCTAATAGCAATGGGATTGATGGGAGAAGGATAGGTTACCTGGGTTTTGTCACTCAGGACACACGCACCACAATCCCGAACACAATGTTCGATGGACCTATCTACACCCGGCCACCAGAAGTCCTCTCTAACCCTGCGCTTCATGGCACGAATGCCAAGGTGACCTTTGTGAGCCAGATCCAAAACTTTCTTGCGCATGCACACCGGCACTACCAACAACCCCCCCTCCGCAGAATTCCATCCACCAGGGACAACTCATCGCTTACTCTCTTGAAAGGGATCAACTCAGGGGCCAGATTCATGCTGTTGGGCCAACAGTGAACCACAAAATCCATCACCCTACTGATCTCAACATCCTCAGACCCAGCCAGCTTCCAATCAAGTTCGGAGAGAGCACCTTCAACAGTGTCCACTACCGCACCTACTGCACACACCATTTCCAGGTCCTCCCCCATAGTGTCATCAGCAATCACCGTGAGGGGTAACCTGGACAGACAATCGGCTACTTGATTCTTCACACCAGCCACATACTCCAGGCGATAGTTAAACTCATTCAGTCTGTACTGCCACTTGGCTATGCGTGGAGTGGCCATGCCACCCCCTTTGGTGGTAAAAAGTTCCACCAATGGTTTATGGTCGGTTCTGAGAACAAATTTGTTCCCCCACAAAAAGTTCTGAAAATACTGTACACCCCACCACAGGGCTAGGGCCGCCTTTTCAATCGTAGAGTAAGTGTTCTCTGCCCCAGCAGTGCTCTAGAGGCAAAAGCGATGGTCTCCTCTCTACCGTCACATCTCTTCTGCATAAGAACAGCCCCTAAGCCCACATTGCTGGCATCTGTGGTAACAATGCAACGATCATTGATGTTGAACAACTTAAGGGGACGTGCCTGTACAATTGCCTCCTTCAGGAGCTTAAAATCCCAACCACACTCATCCGTCCACTCATACCTGGCATTCTTTTTCAGGAGCTCGCGCAAACACGCCATCCTGTCTGAGAAGTTGCCCACAAATTTGGCGTAGTACTCCACCAGCCCTAGGAAGGAACGAAGCTGGTCCTTATTCTGTGGTTCAGTTGCATTTTGGATGGCATCTAAAATCTTTACCTTGGGTTCAACCCCCCTCCCAGAAATGTGATGACCCAGATAGTCTACACCTTCCTGAAAAAATTTGCATTTGTCCTTCCTCAGCGTTAACCCACACGACCTGATAATCTCCAACACCTGCTTGACCCTGGTATCATGCTCTAACTCGGTTTCCCCATGAATAAGGATGTTGTCTTGGAAAAGCACGAATCCCGCAGTGTCCTTAAACAGATTCCCCATGAGGCGCTGGAACACTGCAGAAGCCGACGCCAATCCAAACGGCATGCGTATATAACGAAACACACCTTCAGGTGTCACAAAGGATGTGAGGTGTCTTGAGTCCTTGCACAATTCCACCTGGTGGTAAGCAGAGGAGATGTCAAGTGAGGAGAAGTACTTGGCACCCTCCAACGTTGCCAGCATCTCGTTGATGTTGGGCAGAGGTGGCGATCCACCCATATGCTAGAATTAAGATCGTGCAAGTCTACACACATCCTGAGAGACTTGTCCGCCTTGTGCGCCAAAACGATGGGAGCCAACCATTCGGATCCCTCAATGGGCTCAGTTACACCCATGCTGCACAACCGCTCAAGTTCCTGTTTGAGTTCACTACGTAAGCTCAACGGTACCTTGCGCACCTTGTGTGCAACTGCCTTCACGCCTTCCTTAAGGACAATGCGGTGTTGAAAACCCTTCAGTTTCCCTAGCTTACCACTAAAAATCTCAGGATACCTTTGGATCCAGTCATCATTGGATAACCGTCCCACGGTGACTGTGTGCACGGTGGTGGCAGGGGAAGAAGTACAGTAGAACTGTTTGGCTTCTTGTTTTGACAAAACCATATCCTTATGATTGGGATCCAGATTGATCCCAAGCTCACCCTGCTCCTCCCACCCCAATAAATTTGCACCATCCTTCACAATGTATACTGTTTTCCGAGAAAAATCCCCTTTGAACTCCAACTTGCCCTCAAACTTGCCAAGGACCTCCACCCTTTTCCCACCATATGCAAAAAACCTTATACTGGACTGGTCCACCAGAATATCACCTAACCTTTCAAAGTCCCTGGCGTTGATGAGAGTGAATGGAGAACCCGAATCAGCAAGAAATCTCACACTTGTGCCGTTCACACTTATTGCACACGCAGGGGATTTCCTTTTATGTGGTTCAACAATGGAAGCTATTTCTGCAACACCTTCTGATTGCATGGGCGAAGAGGACAACATTAGCAAGACATTGCTCTCATTTTCCTCCCCAGAATCGGCATAGTCCTCTTCAATGGTTTTCACAGTTTGCGAGGGCCCCTTGTGCACTCCTGTAGCCTTACATACACGTGCCAAATGCCCTTTCTTGCCACATTTGAAACAAGTTTGGGTTATAGCAAAGTAAAACTTAGAATTCCCCAGGTGTGATTTGCTCCAACAACGGAAACAAGAGAGATCAGCCTTCTCGAATTTGGATTTGGACAAACCAGGTGCAGGTGTAGAAATGCGAGTCACGTTCGTGTTGGTTCCCTTCACAGGTTTACTAATGTGTTTTGCACTGACCATCTTAACTTTGTTTGATAGCGCTGTCCCACCCATTTCTTTCATACAAAACTGGGAATGCTCGATGCTTCTAGCTAGAGTGAGAGCAGTTTCCAAGTCTGAATCTTCAGAAGATAAGAGTTTTTCCTGAATCTTTCTATTGCATGTTCGTTCAATTAGCTGATCGCGGATTATCTCATCCCTAAATTCCCTATAATTGCAAGTGGTAGCGAGGGTTCTGAGTGCGGCCACAAAATCATCGATGGATTCGCCAGGAATCTGAGCACGTTGCAAAAATTTGTGATGCTCCAGTACTGTATTTCTCTTGAGGTTGAACCTCTTGTCCAATGTTTTGATAACTGAAGCATAGTCATCCACAATTAAAGAATCACCATCAACGCCCCCACTTACATGTGTACTCACTAGCTCCAGAGGTAAAGTCTTTAGAATACTTCTGCCCTCGGAACCCAAATTGTACACCAGTAAGGCTTTCTTCTTCTTTGAAGTGAAAGTGTCCCCATCTATCGCCTCAAGATAAGTGTCAAATGTCTCCTTCCACTGCTGCCAATTAAGAGGAGGAGTACCGGGTGATTGCAAAAAGGGAGGTGGTGCAAGTACGCGATCCATTGGGTGGCCGTGCGTGGGTGAGTTGCTGCCCCCAAAAAAAAATCACAGCCCAAACATGATCAACCTACAGGTAGAAATTGCCTTTCCAACTTGTCTTGAGCTCAAGACGTGCAGATTCACTACCACCAGTGCTGGAGACACACCCAAAATGCAGTTAATGGAATACAAGGTGTGCACATCACCGACGTGCAACCTCCCTACACATGTGAGTTATCATCACGATTGATTAGAGGATTCCATTAAGTAGTCACAGATTCACTTGAAAAATCATTTTAAAAGAAACCAACCTCCAAGATGATTCTTTTCAAAGTTCTCTTGCAGCTACTAACAACTCTCATACAGAGACGGGCTGTCAATTACCATGGGTGTGCGCATCACCGTGAGCGCACCGTCGAACACACCGTCAAAACAAACTGCACGCCTGGGAGGTTTCTCCTCCACCAGAAATTCCCCACACGTAGCAGCTGTGTGGAAGGAGGCGTAATGACATCAGCCCAGCGCCAGCCTGAAAGGGATTCTTCTCCTTCCGTAATTCCCTTCGCACTGCGGCTGCGCGGACACAGAAGGACCGTCACAACTTGCGATGGGACCCCCGAGCACCAGGAAGGCCAGACGGTCGCTAAATAGAGGTGCGCCGGCCGCAGCAGGACGCGATGTAACTAAGAGGAGCACTCCGGTGGCACTGCAACAGGGCAGGTTGACGACACAGCAAGGCAATGTGGCCGACAGGAACGTCGAAATGGCAAGGCAATCACAGCATCCAGCAACACGCGGTGAAGAAGACTGGGGACTGAACAACTCATCGCCACTGAAAAGGAAGACGACACACAGGTAGGTTTACCAGCTTCCTTTATTTCCGTCCAGTCTCACCAGCTCCTCGGCAGCAACTGCCAAAACCCTGCATTCCGTGTTCCACACAGAGAACACTGAAGAAGGAATGCACGAGCACAACACTCCACCCCACTCCAGATCACAACAGAGACCTTTTGTTCTGCCTTTTGAAGTAAACTATATTTCACTGATAAGGGCGACTGGGGTGCTCAAAATGCACCCTTTGCTCCTATTTCTCAATCAGGAACCAAAGTGGCCTGCAGTTTCACCCAGGCTGCTCAATTTCGAGCATTGTTTGCCTGACTTACAGATGAGCCGGATGACCTCATGTTCATGTTTGTTGACCGTCAGTATTAAATCTCTCAGTTGTATCATGATGGGCTTTTCTCGAGTACTGCAGAGCCCAGCGCTAGTTTTATGCGGCTGCAGGGTTGTAATGTGAAATAATTTATTTCGATATTTCTCTGAGTTAATGCTTTCATTTCAGATAGTGTGGCATAAAAGCAGTGGGCGGGGTTTGTCTTTTTCTGTTTCTGAGCTCTGCTGTCTGAATAGAAAGCACTAAGGAGCATATTTACAAGGGGATTGACACTTTTTCCGATGTTCTGGTGGTGCAATGCCCTGCACCATATTTACAAAGTGGCATAAAGCCACTGTGCGTGCTTTAATGCCGCTTTGTAGATATGGCACCCTTTCACACAGTTTCTGCATGAAAGGGGCATGCAATGGGTGTTGCTGTAAGCGTTCCACCAGAACACCCATTAATTTTTGACGTTGCCCTGGATGTACAGGGATCTGTAAATCTGAGGCAGCGCCAAAACCTCATGCAAAAGAAGGCATTAGATTGGAGCAACATGGAGAAATATTTTTATATATCCTTGTTTTTGCTTTGTGTATGTGTACTGCAGAAAGCAAAATACCATTAATGATTGTTTTTGTGCAGGAAGGTTTCCCTTCCTGCACAAAAACAATAGTTAGATAATGGTGATTTGCTACTTCTATGTGTGCTGCAGAATGATTGTTTATGTGCAGGAAGGGACACCTATGGCGCAAGGGTGTCTGTGTTGGTGCTAGCCAGCAGAAGGGAAAACACAGGGGTGCTCCGTATTATTGTAAATACAGCGCATCCCTGTGTTTTTATATGACTCAGTGTGGCGCTGTAAAATTTGCTGCAGCACCATGCTGAGCCATTTTCTAAGGGCCGTATTTATGGCAAAGTCATGCAGCGCAGAAAGTCATCTTGCTGCACTGTGTGTCAGGGAAAAGGTAGGAATTTGCCATATGTAAAAGAATATGGCAGATTCCTGGCTTTGTTCCTGCGTTGGTGCTGTTTTGGCTGCCATGCGCCAACTCAGGCACTCTTGCACCATGGTACAAGTGCCTGCTTTGTAAGGAGGACGGTTTTTTGCAGGAGGGGGCACCTTCCTGCACAAAAGCAATCTCCTGAGGCATTTTCTTCTTTCTATGTTTTCTGCAGAATGCAGCACACATAGAAGGAGGAAGTAACGAGGAGAAATAAAGATATTTCTCCTCGTTACGCCTCACCTGGGAAGGCATAGCATTTTGGCGCATTTCCAAGTTGACCACTTTTTAGGTAAATCTGGGAATGCCTCCTTAGTGCAGACTAATGGAATGCGTTACTCTGGATTTATGAAGCCACGCGAGGTGGCCTTGCGTGGCTTCATAAATCGCATTTGCGTGGTGTACGCGGGAACAAACCCCACTCATAAATATGCCCCTCTGTGAAATATTGGGTTAAATTAACTCACTTTACGCCCTGCAATCCTATGACCCAGGCATTCGACTCTGTGCTGCGCCAGAAAAGCCAATCATGATAAAGCCATTGGTCAAATGATGCGGGCGAGTGTATTTTTAAAATCTGTTTTTGAAAACGGTGCTTAATTTAAGAATGTGGTAGGAGATCTAAGCGAGTTGCCAGCTTTTGCCTGAGATGTGTGAGCAACTTCCAAGTTACAGATTTCAATGAATGCAGCTATTTTAGCCCTTTATCTTTCCGATGACACTACGAATACTACTAAGTCGAGTAAGAACGTTTCATTAAAGGCGCAATATAAAGTGCTACTACAAACAATTGTCCATGTAGGAAGCGGATGGGATATATTTGGCATTTTAGTGTACCTGTACAAGTGTTGCAGAGTTGCATTAAGAAGGATTTGGAAAACTTTATTGAGTTGAGCTTGGTGCATGGCAACAATAAGCTATATGACAGTATAATTGGTATCCCAGTTTTAGAGACAATATAGAAATACAGGCTATAAAATCCAGGCTCCATCAGATTAGAACATGAATTAATCATTTAATAAATAATGCTCAATTTCGCTCTCTATAAGAATATATATCTATATATTTGTGTGTCTGTGTACTTATATAAAATATTAAATATAACTACAGTTACTTTAAGCATCATAGTTGGAAAAACTAAGGGGCATATTAGCAAGGGCACTATCGCCGCTTTAGCGGCACTTTTTGCCGCTAAAGCGGCGATATTTATATCGCCCTATCAGCAAACTGTCTCTAACAGCAGTTAGCGACAGTTTGCGGGCATTAGCGCCCGTTTTTTACCGCTTTGCATGTCAGCGATATTTATCGCTAATGACATGCAAAGTGGGCGTTCCGACGAACAAACCTGGGAAACACTCGCTAACAGGCCTATCGCCTATTAGCAAGGTGGCCATGGGCCCAGTTAGCGACGTGAAAAGTCGCGCTAACCGGGGTCATCGCCATTTATTTAACACCTGCAATTAGCAGGTGTTAGCCATACCTAACATGGGGGGTGGATTATGCTGATACGACCACAGGGTCGTATCAGCAAGGTGTTCTCCCTTCTCCATGCATCATCGCTGGTTTTTCAGCGATGTTGGCTCATTTCCCCGCTTATCGCTGGAATATTCATCGCCATAGCGCTAATCGTTGCTAATACAGCGTTAGCGTGGCGATATATTCCAGCAATAGCCGGCGATAAAGAAAATCACGCTAAGCAGGGTTAGCGATGATTATCGCCTCTTCTTGCTAATATGCCCCTAAATTATTATGGATCCAAACTAAGAAATCTCCATAAATCGAAAACGTAGAACGTGAAAGAGTTTCACCAAACTGATAATGCTTCAAAACTAAGCTATGATGGGCCCGACTAATGTAGAAAAAAAGTCACCGTTTGTGCGAATAAGCTTCTCATTATATACAGACCTGCCAACCTTATGCACCTCCAGTGAATATAATTACAATACATTATTATATGTGTCATCTTTATAAAGAAGCACCTGGCAATTGCTTCATTACTGGAGTGACACATATAAACGGCTTTTAAAGGTGTATATTTAAATGTTAACTATTTCCTAATTTCAGATGGCCGCGCCTTTTAAAATAGCATATGGACAGCCATCCTCATTCACATTTAATTCAGCGATGATATTGTAGTCATATAGGTTTAAAGGGGGCACTAAACCTGTTTGGAGAGGCGCCACAAGAAACGGAAGGCTCTGTTTCAGCATTTTACAGAGTACAGTGTGAGAAAAAATGATGCTAAAGATGTTTATCAGGTACAATGCCTGCCATAGAAAAGCTTTTAAAAATACCATCCAGTAATAGGGAAACTTTTCATCTTCATTTAGAGGCAATTAGAATTTTGCTTTCACTGCTGCATCAGCTTCAAACAATGACAGACAGCAAACATTAGCGAAAGCATAAATCAGAATATTCAGCTCCATAACAAAGTTATCGGCCAAGCAACTACCCAATTCCAATCTATAACACAATTGACGTAATAAACATTACACTCAATAAGATTGCAATGGCTGGAAAAAAGCAATTTATATGGGCCATGCTAATGAAAGTGTGCAAAGTTGGGTACCATCGAATTTTGAACTCGAAGCAACCTGAAGGTCTTGTTGACTGCCATGCTTGAATCACGAAATCATGTTTCAAATTATAAATGTGGTTTATTCCTATTGGTTCATGTGAGAAAGTTATCCCGTTGGACCTGATCACCCCCATTTTTTTGCTTCATACAGGTGGTAACTTTCTCTGACTGTGCCCTGGGCTCTGCTTATCAGACCCAGGGTCAGAGATCTGCTTTAAAGGTATATGTTGGTTAGGCATAATTGCAATTGGCAATGACAGATCCTTGTAAGTCCCTGGTATATAATGAGGCAAGGGGATTCAAACTACCTATAAGTCCCTAGTATATGGTCGGGCAGGGATGTTTAGAGTCTCAGCAGATTTCCTGCACTGGAGTGTCTACCGCTGTGTTTCCTGCTGTCATTTTAAAGGCAGCCCTGCCTTGCAGACTGTCTTTAAAAGTAAATTATATGCAAATTCGACTTAGGAATTATCGGTACTTCTAAAGTAGTAATCAACCTTATTTTTACATTTAAGTCACCCCTAAGGTCTCCGCTAGGTACCCAAAGGGTAGGGTGCCATGTAACTATAATCAGGGGCATTATGAATGTTTTATATGCCCTAGTGTGGGAAAAACTGCCAATGTTGTTGTTCCCCATTGTAGATAATTAGCTTCATAGGCTAACATTGGAATATTGTATTTAAGTATAAATATTGACAGGAGCAAGCTAAAAATATAATTCAAAGACTTAAAATTATAGTTCTGATAATTCCAACAACTTGGCACTGTTAGATTTATAATAACTATTGCGAAAAGGAGTTATTAAACATTCTTTTCTGTAAGAGAAAATCCAGCCTTCCAGCTGCCCTCTCCTGATAGAGAAGCCTCTGCCAGACTGAGCCAAACGATTTTAATGAGGTGTGAAGTGGACTGCTAGAGAGACAAAGGATTTCCTGTGGGTGGAGAACTGTAGCTGCAGAGACAGAAGGTAGGATGAAGGAGGGGTAGCCAAATTTGTCTTCGAGGGGAGAATGACACTTTATGACAGTGCAGGCTCATCCCCACATCCTACAGCCCCAGCCACACAAGAGCCCCTCTAATTAGATTAGGGAGAGGGCTGAAAGGGGAGTGTTAGGGAATCTTAGCCGCTCCAGTTGGTTGGTTTAGCCTGAGTTAACCTCAAAGGAGAAAGTTTCTCCATGTTGGATTTAGGAAGAATGGTGCTATCTTGGCCAAGAATATTCCACACTTTTGAGGAAGTGGTCATTCACTTGTGTGAATGCCTGCATCTCATTGGTCAGGGGTACCCCCCTGCTTGACGCTCAGGAACATTGCATGGCAACTCAGATCTGCTGCCTGAAACTAAAAGGAGAAGAAGGACTGCCCTGCTGGAAACCTGATCTGCACCCCAAAGGCCTGCACTCTGAAGGACTGCACCTGCTACTTATTCTGGGACGACAACCCTAAAGACTTTGCCCTGCTTCAGGAGGGATTAAGGAGTGGACTCTCTGCAAGCCAAAGGTTAACTAAGCCCACCTGCATCATCTCCACCAAGAATTCCCCATCATGGAGTGTGTCAGTGGACTTTTAAGGACTTGGCCAGGTATATTGCAGAAATTGTAGTCACAACGTCTGGATTTGTGTTGTGGACACTTTGAACCCTCAAGGAGACCTTCTGGAAGATGATCCAGAAGTTTGGTGAAGTTTGGGAACTTTTTGGTTAAAAGCTTCATGAGGTGACAGACTCAATGTTGAGAGTCAAGCGGCGACCTTTACTGTGATCTGGTCTGGATTTCATGTTTGTGTAGCTGAAAGCTCCAGAGAACATGACCTCCAGGATTTCACCAGGGCCTCGCAGAAAACCAAACCTGCAGACATCAATGCAAATCCGGCCTGAAGACGAGCCTTGCTTAACGTCGAGAGAAAAAGCTCTAGAAAAGCGACTAAGTGCAAAGGTAAAATTTTGACCAAGGCCTCCCGCTTAGAGTATCCGACCAAGGCTCCATCGCGGTCGACCAAAAACTTTGACTTAGTCCTGGTCAAGTGCAACCAGATGTCCCAATTTGGTGCTATTGTTTTTTAAGCACTAGAAAGTGTTTATTATTTAAAAATTTCTATCTTTGCTTCCCTACATTGGATGTTTGTCATTTTCATGTCTATTTGTTCATAGAAATATAATCTATCTTTATAAATCGATGTTGGATTCTTATTGTGTGTGGTGTCATACGTATTACATGTTTTGGTGTTTTTAAGTACTTTACACACCTGTCTCCTAAGTTAAGACTGCCTGCTCATTGCCAGCTACCAAGGGTTATGCAAGGGTTTAATTTATTGAGATCCTAACTGAACCCTTTATTGTCTTTGTGGCCTTGTTACTATTGGTAATTCACTACTTATCACTACTAATAAACCACTTTCCATCACGCCAGCATTCACAAGATTATTAAAACAACTTAAAATAACCATTTTGAACCATTCTGTGACGAGGGCAGCACTGTCAATCTCTCATTTGTCATACAAAGATGAATATGTTGGCTCTTTTTCACTGTTCACGCATTCTGAAGGATACATTCCTCCATTTGCATGGTGGTATTAACATGTAGATGAAGTACTGTCCTTTGGCCCAACAAATATGTCCAATACGGGACATGTGCATGGACAAAAATGCCAGAGAGGGCGGCGCAATGTTCTCAAACAATGAGAAGATGAAAACTGTGACTGTAAGAAATTGGGTTATTTGTTGAGGGGGATAAGTACCCATCTCAAGTAATAATCACAATCCCTGTCAGGATGAAACCTTAAAGTCACTAAATAACCTGAGCGCAACCCCCTGGCAGTTATGGCACAGAGCGGATAAGCTTAACTTAGCAGCAGTGGGTAAAGTATTGATGTACTATTCAAACAGCAATAAAGTAAAAAACAACATGAATAAAATCTCAAGTCCAGTTTGGAAAAACTGAATATTTTAATAAATAAAATGACACCAAAATGACAAAAGCCCAATAAGGAGGACCAAGGTTAAGAATTTTTAAACTTTGAATTTAAAAATACCGCTAAAAAGTATTCAGTGCTTACCAAGGTCATCTGATTGTGTGGGACTGGAACAAAGGTAAGGTTTAAGGCTGACCGTAATGATTCAGGGATGAAGTTCATCCCGGTGAGAAAGTTACCTCCTGACATCAACAGCCATTGGTGAGAGCAGACAGTGGGCTGGTGTCGATGACAGGGGCTCAGCGTGGGTGAACTCCTGCATTGGTATGGAGCCTTGGCATGAACATTTGACTTTCGGTGGTAAAAGGTCCGGTGGTAGAAGTTCACATTTTCATTATCCGGTGGCTTATGGCACCAATCAGATCCTCATAGATGGTGGTGTTGAGGAAGCTGCGAGACAGCATTGATGAGGCCTCGGTGTCAACGGATTCCAATGTTGAGTGAAGACGATAGGGGCAGCTGCAGCAATGTCAGGCACAACGGTGATTCACTCTCATCAGATCAGCCTGGCAGGTTGGTCTCAGTCTTCCAATGGTTCTCCAGGGACAAGGTCAACAGAAAGTTTCTAAGGCCCAGGTTTTCAAGGGTAGTGCACTTTGACACCAGCCAAGGGTCCAGGACCTTGGCGACACCACTTGGGTTCATGACTCACTCCCACAGAGGCCAGCAGCAAGGTTCAGAGAAGGTCAAGGGGGGACTGTTCAGCAAATAATGCAGGAAGAAGGCCTCTTGAAGCTTGTTCAGTCCCTGTAGCTCAAACAGGAGGTCAGCATTCTGACCCTTGGAGTTACATCTGGGGTCCTGGGTACAAGTCTTTGGAGAGTAGGCAAGGCCTCTTCTGAATCTTCCTCAGGTCCAGCAGTGTTCTAAGGAGGGTACTGGGGATGTCACATTTAAGCCCTGTGGCAGACTGTGGGAGGGAGAAACTCCTGGTCACTCCCTAACCATTAGGGTAAACGTTCTCAAGGGTGGCCCTACCATTGTTCGCAGTAATTCCTGTGCCAAATCCAACATGTTTTAACCTTCCTTTACCTGGGCAGAGCTTCCCATGCCCACCCAGAGCCATGGCTTTGAAAATGGGTAGCCTCACCCCTGTGGTCACTCTAAACCAGTTCTTGGACAGCTCCCTCTCACACTGGAATTGAGCCAGCCTCACTAGGAGGACAGCAGAGGGGACAGGCCCAGGTGTGACCTGCATCTGCCTATGGCAAGGAAGGCCCTTTTGAAGCTAATCTAGTTACTGGGCACAGACCTAAGGTTCTCCTTTCAAGGGAAGGACAATAACTCCAGACACTCAAGGCCCTTTGTCTCTGTCCTGGGAGAAGTTCACACTTCACCACAGGGGAGACAACATCTGCCAGGTGACAGAATACTTATAGAAATTCCTTTAGAGGTTTTTTGCAGCAAAGAGGAAACTTTCTAAAAGTACCTTTTGCCCAATAGTTAGACTGATCCAACTTTATCATTAAATTAAATTTAACACTAAAAAGGGACCTTGAATTATTTTCCTAACTGCTACCAACACAAATCTAGCATTATATGGTATGATAATATAACCCAGAACTTTTCTATCGAAGTAACCAGCCTTGCTAGAGTGAAAATACCTTTTTGGCGTTTACACTGTAAGGACATCACACTTTTACAAATCCTACTTTTGAATACCATGCACGCTGTCTTATAAGTAATATGGCCTACGTGAGTGGTCTCTTATTAACCTCTTCGGTGCATCAGATGGCTGGTAGCAGTCCGACGCACCAGTACTCATGTGCATCGGGCAGCTCCCGGGCGTCCGTGCACATGGCACTGAAAACCCATCTGGTGCGGGCACCAGAGGGATTTTTTTTTTCACCCCTACAGCCTCAGGAGCTGGGGAAGGGCCTTCCTAGCTTCCAAAGCTGTCTCTTTGGTGTCTCTGCAATGACAATCAGTGCACGTCGCGCTGACGTCATTGCAGAGAGACCAAAACTGAAATGAGCCTATTGGCTCATTTCAGTTTCACTTTCTACGTGCTCAGGGGGCTATCTCAGCCTCCTGAGCACATAGAAAGACAGGAGAGGTATCATTAGAAAGAGGAGAATCTCCAATAAGTTTAGTCCATAGAATTGGACATTTTTCGCAATCACCGTTGTGTTTTTTCACAGATGATGCCAGCTTTAAATGTTTTTTGTACTTGATTTATGTTTGTTTTCATTTAGTGATTTTGTCGCTTGTTGTAATTTGTTCCAAACAATCCTCACTTTGGTGTATGTCCAAATTGTTTTTGATTGTGCATTGTGTTATTTATATGTGAAGGTTTCTGTGTCAATTTGAGAAATATGTGTTTCTTTTTCAGTCTTTTGAAAAAATTGTTTTGAATCAATTTAAAGACTATTTAATAAAAATTCTACTTGGACAGATAAAAGAATAGTCTGCCCGTTACTCCATAAATAGTAGGAGTGTAGGTTAGTACGGAGCCAGGTGTTCATGTTGTGTTTTGAACTTTCTAAAAGTGGCATTTTTAAAATCAAATACCCCACTTTACCATTAAATAAGGTTTTTGATGACAATTCCGAAGACATCAAACATGACATAGCTGTCTGCTCCCAATTGAAAATTACAGTGTATTAAATGTAATAAGGAATCTGCAAGGTTATCCAATGGGAGAGGTAGGCATTGCAGAAGTAAAAAACTAATTTAGGATTGTTTTTCACTGCCAGGACATGTAAAGCTAAACAGTACAAGTCCCACCTTTCAATTATGAGTCAACCTACCTTATGGGATACCTAGGGCCTACCTTAGGGGTGACTTATATGGAATAAAAGGAGAGTTTAAGGATTAGCAGGGAGGTTTTGATGACAAGTCAACATTGGCAATTTAAAACTGCACTCAGTTTGCAGTGGCAGGCCTGGGACACGTTTTAATGAAATTAAATGAAAGAGAGATTTATAAAGCACAATACAATTACCCGAAGGTGTCAAGGCACTAGCTCATCAGGTGAAAAAATGCCGAAGGGTCTTAGTTTAGAATCAGAGATTGAAGAGCCAAGTCTTCAATGCTTTCCTGAAGGCCAACAAGTGGGTTTCGTCTTTTAACCTCTGGGGAAGAGAATTCCAGAGTCTGGTCGTACCGACCAGAAAGCTTCTACCGCCCCAGGAGCTTTTCCTGAACCTGGGAGTCACCAGATTGTGAGCGTGAGCTGAGCGTAGATGGCGCGCAGGAGTGTATAGTTGAAAGTTCTGCTTAAAGAAGACAGGTCCTATGTCATGGGCTGCTTTAAATGCTATGCAGAGAGCCTTGAACTCAATACGTCTCTTCACTGGTAACCAGTGCAGCTCTTTTAGCGCCGCAGAGGCAGATTTGTGCTTGGGAATGTTCAGCAAAAAACGTGCTGCGGCATTTTGTACAATCTGTAATTTGGTTAGACATTTAGTCCGGAGGATGATAAAAAGACCGTTGCAATAATCGTCTCTGGACAAAACGAGAGCTGAGATAAGGTGCTACATAAGTGGATGGCACAATAAGTGCTGCAGGCCTGCTGGCAGCATTTAATTTACAGGCTCTGGGTATATGGTATGACACACTACAAGAGGCTTACATGTAAATTCAGTATGCCACTTGGATATTAGCCAATTTAACCGTATATTAGGGCAGGGAGCACAATTACTTTATGTTAGACCTGGCATCCTTGGCGTGGGTCTCCCTTCCATTTTTTCGTAATGCCTCCACTGTTGCCGATATGTTTTTGCTGGACTAGATGCTCATGGGCACTTTGCCGCTGCTAATCAGTGCCAAAGTGCAAGTGCTCCTATCGTTAATTGATATATGTATTAGTGACTCCATGATTGGATGATTGGTTTACTTGTCAGTCCCTAGTACAGTGCACTCAGTGTGCCCAGGGCTTGTAGAATCCAATGCCGCTGGTGGGCTTGCAGCACTGGTTGTGCCACCCACAGAAGCGGCCTGTAAAATGTGTCTCAGGCCTGCCATCGCAGAGCCTGTGTGCAGCCCAGGGCTGCCATGTTGACTTGGTGAGTACACCCCCTTACCAGTCCCTAAACCTTCCCTTTACTGCATGTTGGTCATCCCTAAAGTAGGCCCTAGGGCAGGGTGCATTGTAAGTATAAGGTAGGACATGCCCTGGTGTGTGTGGCATGTCCTAATAGTGAATTACAGCCATTTTCGTTTTTCACTATTGCAAGGCTACCTGCTCCCCATAGGCCAGAATGGGCAGACTGACTATTACACCTTATAGTCAGAACTGACCCAGGGAACATGGTAGAAAAACGAATTTAGTATGCCTGAACTCAGGATGATAAAATGCATCTTTTAGTGAAGTTGGTTTTAACATTCTGTGTTTGAAAATACCACTTTTAGAAAGTGGGTATTTTCTTGCCTAACTATCCAAGCCTGCCTCTGCTAGGTTGTGTATTCCTTGTCTGGAGATTGAGTGACAGGGGCTGGGGGTGGCTACAGGAGACAGGGTGAGTCAGCCCAGGGCTGAATAGAAAGATCTGCATCCAGAGTGGAGGGAGGAGTTGCACCTGGGTCTGAATATGGCTGTGCCTGCCTTCCACAATGCTGGCTCCACCTCCTGCCGGGCGGCTGAGCACTCTGCCCCACATTCTGAAAGGAAAGAAGGAGTCAGAAAAACAAAGTGCTCCAGGACTGACCAGAACTGGTTTTGGACTAGGCAGAGGCCTCTCTGCCTCCAGAGAACAAAGAGAATCAGGGTATAAGAGGGGCACCCAGACCCCAGGAAAATTAGATCACTTTTGGGAACAAGAAGAAACCTTTGCTGAGGAGCCGGAACCAAGAAGAAACTGAGGAGAGACTATCCCTAAGCTGAAGTGCTGCTTGGGGGATTGGCCTGCAGTGGTTTGCCTGACTGCCAAAGAAAGGAGAAAGGAACTTTTGCTTTGCTGTGACTTTCATCAACTTGTGAAGGATCTCCAAGGGCTTGGAAGAGAGCTTGCCCCTGACCGAAGTCCCAGGACCATTGGACTTCACCCCTTTGTGAACTGCTGCTGGAAACTCTGTTTCAGTGGCTGCAGAGGTAGGGAGCTGTGACCGACTCTCACGACCGACTCGGTGTCCTGTAAGCACTGCATCGAAGCACCGTCTCGCCCTGCAACGCACGGCCCTGGTCTCACCGACTCCGTCAACGAGCCGCTGCCTGCACCGCATCGAGGGACAACGCGTCCTGCAACGCTTCGCTACGCCGAATCGAACTGGTCCGACCGACACGGTCACTGCTGCTGAGTTCGAGTCCTGTGACCGCACCGGAGTTGGGCACCGCTCGCACGCTTTGCGACGCACCGCCCGACTCGCACCGCAGTCCGGACTGATCGACGCCAGCTCCTGAATCCGGCTCCGTCGCCGCACCGCAACCTGCCAGCACCGCATCGAAGCACCGTCTCGCCCTGCAACTTCGTGTCCAAGTACATGAAGTCCCTGTGGCAGGAGTGCGGTGTAACTTACAAGTTCACCACTCCTTACCACCCTCAAGGAAATGGTCTGGTTGAGAGATTCAACCGGACCCTCAAGGGCATGATTATGGGTCTGGAAGAACCCATGAGGCGTAAATGGGACGTCCTCTTACCATGCCTGTTGTTTGCATACCGGGAGGTGCCACAGAAGTCTCTAGGGTTCAGTCCCTTTGAGCTCCTCTATGGACACCCGGTGCGAGGACCTCTGAGTTTGGTCAAGGAAGGCTGGGAGCAATCTCCCAGGAAACCTCCCCAGGATGTATACAGTTACATGCTGGCCTTCAGGAACCAGACTAGGCGTTTCAGAGAACTTGCTGAGGCAAATCTGGAAGCCAGCCAGGAGGAGATGAAGCGGTGGTACGACCAGAATGCCACTCTGGTAGAGCTTCAGCCTGGTCAGAAAGTGTGGGTCATGGCCCCTGTGGAGCCTTGTGCGCTCCAGGACAGGTGGACCGGCCCTTTTACGGTGGTGGAGCGCAAGAGTCCAGTTACCTATTTGGTGGACTTGCAGTCTCCCAGGAACCCCTTGCGGGTCCTGCATGTGAACCGCCTGAAGCCCCACTTGGAGAGGTCCCAAGTGGGCATGCTCTTAGCTACAGATGATGGAATGGAGGAGGAGACCGAGCCTCTTCCTGACCTCCTGTCAGCCCGAGAGCAAGATGGATCAGTGGAGGAGTAAACCTCTCTACCTCCCTGACACCTGAGCAGCAGGGTGACTGTCGCCAACTGTTGGGACAGTTCCCTGACCTGTTCTCCCTGGTTCCCAGTGTCACTCATTGGTGCGTCCATGATGTGGACACTGGGGACAGTCTTCCTGTGAAGCACAAGGCTTACAGGGTGACTGACAGAGTCAGAGCCTGCATCAAGGAGGAGGTCTCCAAGATGTTTGCGCTAGGGGTCATTGAGTCCTCTAACAGCCCTTGGGCCAGCCCAGTGGTCTTGGTTCCAAAGGCTGCCGCGCCTGGTGCCACACCAGAACTCCGGTTCTGTGTGGACTACAGGGAACTCAATTCCGTCACCAGGACTGACGCCCACCCCATCCCCAGAGCTGATGAGCTCATAGATCGGTTAGGGGCTGCGCGGTACCTCAGCACGTTTGACTTAACGTCTGGGTACTGGCAGATCGCCTTGACTGATGGGGCAAAGAGAGGTCAGCATTCTCCACACCAGATGGGCACTACCAGTTCCGGGTGATGCCCTTTGGGATGAAGAATGCCCCTGCCACCTTTCAGAGGTTGGTCAACCAGGTGGTGGTTGGACTGGAGGATTTCAGTGCCGCCTACCTGGATGACATCGCAGTGTTCAGTGCCAGTTGGGAAGAACATCTGCGCCACCTCTGGGAAGTGTTGATGGCGCTGCGGAGGGCAGGCCTCACAATCAAGGCGAGTAAGTGCCAGATTGGGCAGGGTTCTGTGGTGTACTTGGGACACCAGGTTGGGAGCGGCCAGGTGGCGCCCCTCCAACCGAAAATTGATACCATTCTGGCTTGGGAGCCCCCAAGACCCAGACAGAGGTGAGAGCCTTCCTAGGACTCACCGGGTATTACCGGAGATTCGTCAAGGGGTATGGCAGCTTTGTTGCCCCCTTGACAGAGCTGACTTCCAAGAAGCAGCCCAGGAAAGTGATTTGGACTGACGCCTGTCAAAAAGCTTTTGACACCTTGAAGACTGCCATGTGCACGGCGCCTGTGCTCCAGGCACCCAACTTCTCCAATGAGTTCATTGTTCAGACCGACGCTTCAGAGCATGGTGTAGGGGCTGTTCTATCACAGATCAATGAGGAGGGCCTAGACCAACCTGTAGCCTTCATCAGTAGGAGGTTACTTCCCCGGGAACAGAGATGGAGTGCTATTGAGCGGGAGGCATTTGCTGTGGTCTGGGCACTGAAGAAGCTGAGACCATACCTGTTTGGGACTCACTTCCGGGTTCAGACAGACCACAGGCCCCTCAGATGGTTGATGCAGATGAGGGGTGAGAATCCAAAGCTGTTGAGGTGGTCCATTTCCCTACAGGGGATGGACTTTACGGTGGAACACCGCCCTGGTACAGAACACGCCAATGCTGATGGTCTGTCCAGATTTTTCCGCCTTAGCGATGAGAACTCCCTAGGGGTAGGATAGTTCTCCCCACATTTCAGCTGGAGGGGACACGTGTTAGACCTGGCATCCTTGGCGTGGGTCTCCCTTCCATTTTTTCGTAATGCCTCCACTGTTGCCGATATGTTTTTGCTGGACTAGATGCTCATGGGCACTTTGCCGCTGCTAATCAGTGCCAAAGTGCAAGTGCTCCCTATCGTTAATTGATATATGTATTAGTGACTCCATGATTGGATGATTGGTTTACTTGTCAGTCCCTAGTACAGTGCACTCAGTGTGCCCAGGGCTTGTAAATCCAATGCCGCTGGTGGGCTTGCAGCACTGGTTGTGCCACCCACAGAAGCGGCCTGTAAAATGTGTCTCAGGCCTGCCATCGCAGAGCCTGTGTGCAGCCTAGGGCTGCCATGTCGACTTGGTGAGTACACCCACTTACCAGTCCCTAAACCTTCCCTTTACTGCATGTTGGTCACCCCTAAAGTAGGCCCTAGGGCAGGGTGCATTGTAAGTATAAGGTAGGACATGCCCTGGTGTGTGTGGCATGTCCTAATAGTGAATTACAGCCATTTTCGTTTTTCACTATTGCAAGGCTACCTGCTCCCCATAGGCCAGAATGGGCAGACTGACTATTACACCTTATAGTCAGAACTGACCCAGGGAACATGGTAGAAAAACGATATTTAGTATGCCTGAACTCAGGATGATAAAATGCATCTTTTAGTGAAGTTGGTTTTAACATTCTGTGTTTGAAAATACCACTTTTAGAAAGTGGGTATTTTCTTGCCTAACTATCCAAGCCTGCCTCTGCTAGGTTGTGTATTCCTTGTCTGGAGATTGAGTGACAGGGGCTGGGGGTGGCTACAGGAGACAGGGTGAGTCAGCCCAGGGCTGAATAGAAAGATCTGCATCCAGAGTGGAGGGAGGAGTTGCACCTGGGTCTGAATAGGGCTGTGCCTGCCTTCCACAATGCTGGCTCCACCTCCTGCCGGGCGGCTGAGCACTCTGCCCCACATTCTGAAAGGAAAGAAGGAGTCAGAAAAACAAAGTGCTCCAGGACTGACCAGAACTGGTTTTGGACTAGGCAGAGGCCTCTCTGCCTCCAGAGAACAAAGAGAATCAGGGTATAAGAGGGGCACCCAGACCCCAGGAAAATTAGATCACTTTTGGGAACAAGAAGAAACCTTTGCTGAGGAGCGGAACCAAGAAGAAACTGAGGAGAGACTATCCCTAAGCTGAAGTGCTGCTTGGGGGATTGGCCTGCAGTGGTTTGCCTGACTGCCAAAGAAAGGAGAAAGGAACTTTTGCTTTGCTGTGACTTTCATCAACTTGTGAAGGATCTCCAAGGGCTTGGAAGAGAGCTTGCCCCCTGACCGAAGTCCCAGGACCATTGGACTTCACCCCTTTGTGAACTGCTGCTGGAAACTCTGTTTCAGTGGCTGCAGAGGTAGGGAGCTGTGACCGACTCTCACGACCGACTCGGTGTCCTGTAAGCACCGCATCGAAGCACCGTCTCGCCCTGCAACGCACGGCCCTGGTCTCACCGACTCCGTCAACGAGCCGCTGCCTGCACCGCATCGAGGGACAACGCGTCCTGCAACGCTTCGCTACGCCGAATCGAACTGGTCCGACCGACACGGTCACTGCTGCTGAGTTCGAGTCCTGTGACCGCACCGGAGTTGGGCACCGCTCGCACGCTTTGCGACGCACCGCCCGACTCGCACCGCTGTCCGGACTGATCGACGCCAGCTCCTGAATCCGGCTCCGTCGCCGCACCGCAACCTGCCAGCACCGCATCGAAGCACCGTCTCGCCCTGCAACGCACGGCCCTGGTCTCACCGACTCCGTCTCGACGACGTCAACGAGCCGCTGCCTGCACCGCATCGAGGGACAACGCGTCCTGCAACGCTTCCATTTTTGCATCGCGACCGCGACGAACAGCCATCCGGCTCGCACGCCCGTGCCTGCCGCTTCAAGTAAAAGGTACTGTGACCGAGTCTGTCTACGCTGTGTTGGCCCGTCTCGACGCGGTCAGCTGGATTTGTTAGACTCTGTTTGTTCTCGACATCGCCGTAGCCGGAGGAGGCTACCGACTCGCACAGAACCTTGAATTAAGCCTTTTTGATCAGAACTAAGTATTCTTAACAGTATTGTGGATTATTTTTGTCGTTTATGGTCTTGTGATAAATCTATATAAAGTATACCTATTTTTATAAATATATAACCTGTGTGGTGTCCATTTGTAGTGTTGTCACTTGATTACTGTATGTGTTCACAAATGCTTTACACACTGCCTCTGAACTAAGCCTGTCTGCTCGTGCCAAGCTACCAAGAGGGTGAGCAGGGGTTATTTCGGGAGTGTACCTACTTTCCCTGACTAGACGCAAGGGTCCCTATTTGGACAAAGGTACCTACCTCTGCCAACTAGAGACCCCCAAATCTAACATTGGTGGTCAGCGGTGAGGATTCTGGACTTGCATTTGTGACTCATGTACAGTGATTGGTGAACACTACTTAGTGAGTGCAGACCAAAAACGCAACCACATACTTTTATAGCATTTTTTCTGGGATTTCCTATTTTTGCAAATGCCAAGTTCAGTCACGATGGAGAAACCAGCATCAGTAGCCTCTGTCGAGTGTGATTGGGAAGAAGAGAGGCTAGAATGCTACACCCTTAAACAGCTCAAGCAATTCTGCAAGAAGTTTAAAGTGTCCATGACCGGACTCTCCAGGAAGGAGGACCTTCAAAAGGCGCTGAGGGCCTGGGTCGAATCAAGGAGTGCCCCTGTGGAGGGGGCTGAGAATGCAGAAGGGCAGCTGGAGGGGCTATTGGGTCTAGGGGATAAAAGACCACCTTCCCCAGTAGGTAGCAGTGTTTCTGCCAGAGGACTGTCTCCAGAGGAGTTGGAGGACAGGAAAGAGAGTAGGATGCACGAAATGGAGCTGACCAAGCTCAAGCTGAATGGGCAGTTAGAATTCCAAATGCAAACTAGGAAATTGGCCCTAGAGGAAAAGAAAATGCAGTTTGAACATGAGAAAGTTTTGAGGGAGTTGGAATTGAAGGCCAAGAGCTTAGAGATTACTCCCTCTGGTGGCAGTGTACCGCCTGTTCCTGTTGAAGCTAGGGTGTATATTCCCAAAGATGTGGTGAAGGAGTTTTTTAAAAATGATGACATAGGGCAGTGGTTCAAAGCCTATGAGGTAGCCATGTCTTCCCACCGGGTCCCTGAGAAGGATTGGGGAGCGGGGTTGTGGGGACGGTTCCTCAGTGAAGGGCGGGATACCTTGTTGGATTTGCCCTCTGAAGTCTATAGATCGTACAGCCACATGAAGGATGCCTTAATGACTAGGTATGGTTTGACCCCTGAGCTTTATAGGCAAAGGTTCAGGAACTGTAGTAAGATTGAAAGCAGTACCTGGGTTGAATATGTGACCTTCTTTTGCAGAGCCTTGGATGGTTGGGTAAAGGGTAGCAAAGCGACTGATTTTCAGGCGCTCTTTGATTTAATTGCCTGGGAGCACTTGTCCGGTAATTGTTTTCCTGAGCTACGCCAGCACCTGATTGATAGTAAGCTGACTAACCCTAGGCAGCTTGCTGAGGAGGCGGACCGCTGGGTGAGTACCCGGGTCCACAAGGGTCACGTGGGAGACTCCGCCAAGGGTGGGCAGGGTCCCCAGCAGAAGAGTGGGGGACAAGGGTAAACAGAAGGAGTTCCATAAAGGGCCCCAAAGTAGACCCCAAGGGAACCAAGGGAAAGGTTCCCAGCCTCCCCTGAGAAGAAGCCAGTGGCCCTGACAGGCCCCCTGTTCACCAGGGACCACTGGTATGTTACAAGTGTGGCGCCCCTGGCCACAAGGCAAACGATCCTCGTTGCCCTTTGCATGGAAAACCAGCACCCACCAGTGCAGTCCCCCGGCAGTTGGCTAGTGTAGCCCTGGGGGAGGAGTTGGGTGCCCAAGGTGGGGGATCCCACAGTGTTTTCCCTTGTCTCATTAGGAGACTCTGAGATGGTCCCTAGGACCCCGCTGCCTGAGAACACTAAGAAATACAGGCAGTGGGTGACCATCAATGGCCATAGGGTGGAGGCTCTGAGAGACACAGGAGCCAGTGTGACAGCTGTCAAGTGTCACCCGGTGTCTGAAGAGCAGGTTATCCCTGATGCATTCTATCCGGTTGTTGCCGCTGACAACACAGAGAGTCACTGCAAGGTGGCTCAGGTTCCCTTTGAGTGGGGGGTCTCGGGTACTCTTCAAGTAGCTGTGAGGCCAGCCATGCCTGTTGACTGTTTGTTAGGGAACGATTTGGAGAGCTCACCTTGGGCTAAGGTGGAGCGGAGTGCGCATTTAGAAATGTTGGGCTTGCCTGATTGGGCATGTGTGACCACCCGGTCAATGGCAGCTAAAGGTGTTCAAGAGGACCTGGAGCCTGAGAGGGAGGCCCAGGTGCCTGCCGGAGAGAGAGGAGGCAGGGGCGCGGGAAACCGGCCCCCGAAGTTCCCACGGTCCAGGAGGAGGCAGACCCTGAGGGGGATGCCCTGGAGCCTACAGGGGAACAGGTAGCTGAACTGGGGGACCTACCTGAGCTGACCCATTGGCAGCAAGAAGGAGGACCCTCCAGGGAAGAGTTCTGCAAGGAGCAGAACACATGCCCTTCTCTCGTGGGTCTGAGGCAACAGGCCACAGACCAGGCAGCAGGTGATCAGTCTGGATCACATTGGGTTTACTGGGAGAATGGTCTCCTGTATTCAGAGCCTAAGGTTGCTGAGCCTGGGTCAGCCCGTGTGCTGGTGGTACCCCAGCGCTTCAGAGCCTTCCTACTGGGGTTGGCTCATGATGTACCGTTAGCGGGACATCTGGGGCAGGACAAGACCTTTGACAGGCTTGTTACCCATTTCTATTGGCCCCAGATGCGCAGGAGTGCCGCCACTCACTGCAGGACATGCCAGACTTGCCAGGCAAGTGGAAAGAGTGGGAGGAAGCACAAGGCTCCTCTCCAGCCATTCCCTGTGGTCAGCACCCCCTTTGAACGGGTGGGTATTGACATTGTGGGGCCACTGGACCCCAAGACAGCCATGGGCAACAGGTTTATCCTGGTCTTGGTGGACCATGCCACCCGGTACACTGAAGCCATCCCTCTGAGGACAGTGACGGCCCCCGTGGTGGGACGGGCACTGATGGGAATTTTCTCACGTGTGGGATTCCCTCAAGAGGTGGTGTCTGACAGAGGTACCAACTTCGTGTCCAAGTACATGAAGTCCCTGTGGCAGGAGTGCGGTGTAACTTACAAGTTCACCACTCCTTACCACCCTCAAGGAAATGGTCTGGTTGAGAGATTCAACCGGACCCTCAAGGGCATGATTATGGGTCTGGAAGAACCCATGAGGCGTAAATGGGACGTCCTCTTACCATGCCTGTTGTTTGCATACCGGGAGGTGCCACAGAAGTCTCTAGGGTTCAGTCCCTTTGAGCTCCTCTATGGACACCCGGTGCGAGGACCTCTGAGTTTGGTCAAGGAAGGCTGGGAGCAATCTCCCAGGAAACCTCCCCAGGATGTATACAGTTACATGCTGGCCTTCAGGAACCAGACTAGGCGTTTCAGAGAACTTGCTGAGGCAAATCTGGAAGCCAGCCAGGAGGAGATGAAGCGGTGGTACGACCAGAATGCCACTCTGGTAGAGCTTCAGCCTGGTCAGAAAGTGTGGGTCATGGCCCCTGTGGAGCCTTGTGCGCTCCAGGACAGGTGGACCGGCCCTTTTACGGTGGTGGAGCGCAAGAGTCCAGTTACCTATTTGGTGGACTTGCAGTCTCCCAGGAACCCCTTGCGGGTCCTGCATGTGAACCGCCTGAAGCCCCACTTGGAGAGGTCCCAAGTGGGCATGCTCTTAGCTACAGATGATGGAATGGAGGAGGAGACCGAGCCTCTTCCTGACCTCCTGTCAGCCCGAGAGCAAGATGGATCAGTGGAGGGAGTAAACCTCTCTACCTCCCTGACACCTGAGCAGCAGGGTGACTGTCGCCAACTGTTGGGACAGTTCCCTGACCTGTTCTCCCTGGTTCCCAGTGTCACTCATTGGTGCGTCCATGATGTGGACACTGGGGACAGTCTTCCTGTGAAGCACAAGGCTTACAGGGTGACTGACAGGGTCAGAGCCTGCATCAAGGAGGAGGTCTCCAAGATGTTTGCGCTAGGGGTCATTGAGTCCTCTAACAGCCCTTGGGCCAGCCCAGTGGTCTTGGTTCCAAAGGCTGCCGCGCCTGGTGCCACACCAGAACTCCGGTTCTGTGTGGACTACAGGGGACTCAATTCCGTCACCAGGACTGACGCCCACCCCATCCCCAGAGCTGATGAGCTCATAGATCGGTTAGGGGCTGCGCGGTACCTCAGCACGTTTGACTTAACGTCTGGGTACTGGCAGATCGCCTTGACTGATGGGGCAAAGAGAGGTCAGCATTCTCCACACCAGATGGGCACTACCAGTTCCGGGTGATGCCCTTTGGGATGAAGAATGCCCCTGCCACCTTTCAGAGGTTGGTCAACCAGGTGGTGGTTGGACTGGAGGATTTCAGTGCCGCCTACCTGGATGACATCGCAGTGTTCAGTGCCAGTTGGGAAGAACATCTGCGCCACCTCTGGGAAGTGTTGATGGCGCTGCGGAGGGCAGGCCTCACAATCCAAGGCGAGTAAGTGCCAGATTGGGCAGGGTTCTGTGGTGTACTTGGGACACCAGGTTGGGAGCGGCCAGGTGGCGCCCCTCCAACCGAAAATTGATACCATTCTGGCTTGGGAGCCCCCAAGACCCAGACAGAGGTGAGAGCCTTCCTAGGACTCACCGGGTATTACCGGAGATTCGTCAAGGGGTATGGCAGCATTGTTGCCCCCTTGACAGAGCTGACTTCCAAGAAGCAGCCCAGGAAAGTGATTTGGACTGACGCCTGTCAAAAAGCTTTTGACACCTTGAAGACTGCCATGTGCACGGCGCCTGTGCTCCAGGCACCCAACTTCTCCAATGAGTTCATTGTTCAGACCGACGCTTCAGAGCATGGTGTAGGGGCTGTTCTATCACAGATCAATGAGGAGGGCCTAGACCAACCTGTAGCCTTCATCAGTAGGAGGTTACTTCCCGGGAACAGAGATGGAGTGCTATTGAGCGGGAGGCATTTGCTGTGGTCTGGGCACTGAAGAAGCTGAGACCATACCTGTTTGGGACTCACTTCCGGGTTCAGACAGACCACAGGCCCCTCAGATGGTTGATGCAGATGAGGGGTGAGAATCCAAAGCTGTTGAGGTGGTCCATTTCCCTACAGGGGATGGACTTTACGGTGGAACACCGCCCTGGTACAGAACACGCCAATGCTGATGGTCTGTCCAGATTTTTCCGCCTTAGCGATGAGAACTCCCTAGGGGTAGGATAGTTCTCCCCACATTTCAGCTGGAGGGGACACGTGTTAGACCTGGCATCCTTGGCGTGGGTCTCCCTTCCATTTTTTCGTAATGCCTCCACTGTTGCCGATATGTTTTTGCTGGACTAGATGCTCATGGGCACTTTGCCGCTGCTAATCAGTGCCAAAGTGCAAGTGCTCCCTATCGTTAATTGATATATGTATTAGTGACTCCATGATTGGATGATTGGTTTACTTGTCAGTCCCTAGTACAGTGCACTCAGTGTGCCCAGGGCTTGTAAATCCAATGCCGCTGGTGGGCTTGCAGCACTGGTTGTGCCACCCACAGAAGCGGCCTGTAAATGTGTCTCAGGCCTGCCATCGCAGAGCCTGTGTGCAGCCCAGGGCTGCCATGTCGACTTGGTGAGTACACCCACTTACCAGTCCCTAAACCTTCCCTTTACTGCATGTTGGTCACCCCTAAAGTAGGCCCTAGGGCAGGGTGCATTGTAAGTATAAGGTAGGACATGCCCTGGTGTGTGTGGCATGTCCTAATAGTGAATTACAGCCATTTTCGTTTTTCACTATTGCAAGGCTACCTGCTCCCCATAGGCCAGAATGGGCAGACTGACTATTACACCTTATAGTCAGAACTGACCCAGGGAACATGGTAGAAAAACATATTTAGTATGCCTGAACTCAGGATGATAAAATGCATCTTTTAGTGAAGTTGGTTTTAACATTCTGTGTTTGAAAATACCACTTTTAGAAAGTGGGTATTTTCTTGCCTAACTATCCAAGCCTGCCTCTGCTAGGTTGTGTATTCCTTGTCTGGAGATTGAGTGACAGGGGCTGGGGGTGGCTACAGGAGACAGGGTGAGTCAGCCCAGGGCTGAATAGAAAGATCTGCATCCAGAGTGGAGGGAGGAGTTGCACCTGGGTCTGAATAGGGCTGTGCCTGCCTTCCACAATGCTGGCTCCACCTCCTGCCGGGCGGCTGAGCACTCTGCCCCACATTCTGAAAGGAAAGAAGGAGTCAGAAAAACAAAGTGCTCCAGGACTGACCAGAACTGGTTTTGGACTAGGCAGAGGCCTCTCTGCCTCCAGAGAACAAAGAGAATCAGGGTATAAGAGGGGCACCCAGACCCCAGGAAAATTAGATCACTTTTGGGAACAAGAAGAAACCTTTGCTGAGGAGCGGAACCAAGAAGAAACTGAGGACAGACTATCCCTAAGCTGAAGTGCTGCTTGGGGATTGGCCTGCAGTGGTTTGCCTGACTGCCAAAGAAAGGAGAAAGGAACTTTTGCTTTGCTGTGACTTTCATCAACTTGTGAAGGATCTCCAAGGGCTTGGAAGAGAGCTTGCCCCCTGACCGAAGTCCCAGGACCATTGGACTTCACCCCCTTTGTGAACTGCTGCTGGAAACTCTGTTTCAGTGGCTGCAGAGGTAGGGAGCTGTGACCGACTCTCACGACCGACTCGGTGTCCTGTAAGCACCGCATCGAAGCACCGTCTCGCCCTGCAACGCACGGCCCTGGTCTCACCGACTCCGTCAACGAGCCGCTGCCTGCACCGCATCGAGGGACAACGCGTCCTGCAACGCTTCGCTACGCCGAAGCGAACTGGTCCGACCGACACGGTCACTGCTGCTGAGTTCGAGTCCTGTGACCGCACCGGAGTTGGGCACCGCTCGCACGCTTTGCGACGCACCGCCCGACTCGCACCGCAGTCCGGACTGATCGACGCCAGCTCCTGAATCCGGCTCCGTCGCCGCACCGCAACCTGCCAGCACCGCATCGAAGCACCGTCTCGCCCTGCAACGCACGGCCCTGGTCTCACCGACTCCGTCTCGACGACGTCAACGAGCCGCTGCCTGCACCGCATCGAGGGACAACGCGTCCTGCAACGCTTCCATTTTTGCATCGCGACCGCGACGAACAGCCATCCGGCTCGCACGCCCGTGCCTGCCGCTTCAAGTAAAGGTACTGTGACCGAGTCTGTCTACGCTGTGTTGGCCCGTCTCGACGCGGTCAGCTGGATTTGTTAGACTCTGTTTGTTCTCGACATCGCCGTAGCCGGAGGAGGCTACCGACTCGCACAGAACCTTGAATTAAGCCTTTTGATCAGAACTAAGTATTCTTAACAGTATTGTGGATTATTTTTGTCGTTTATGGTCTTGTGATAAATCTATATAAAGTATACCTATTTTTATAAATATATAACCTGTGTGGTGTCCATTTGTAGTGTTGTCACTTGATTACTGTATGTGTTCACAAATGCTTGACACACTGCCTCTGAACTAAGCCTGTCTGCTCGTGCCAAGCTACCAAGAGGGTGAGCAGGGGTTATTTCGGTAGTGTACCTACTTTCCCTGACTAGACGCAAGGGTCCCTATTTGGACAAAGGTACCTACCTCTGCCAACTAGAGACCCCCAAATCTAACACTTTACCACTGGTTATCAGAGTGCTAAGGCCACCTTACGGATGACAGGTTTACCAGTCCATAAAAGAAAAATGTAGCTTCTCTCAAAAAGATGGAAAGTATTGATACAGACTTCCTTGATTTCAAGAAAAGTGTTTTTAACACGGATGACACAACAAATATGGTAATTAACACTGAAGAAATTAACTGATTGGCCACACTGAGAAATATTTTGGGAAAGGCAATAAATCAATAATAACGTTAAATACCACAGAAGTCAGTACTACATAAATACATTGTAAACCTATCCAGAAAATGATTTTGTTTGGAAATTGTCACAATGGGCACTTTGGCAAGTTAACTGTAATTGTGCTAAAAAATGTGTGGTGGCAAATAATTCATACATGTGATACAATAGTGAAAAGAATAGTTTTCCCACTTGCATCTAAAAAACATATTTTCTGCAAAATGCAGCAAATTTCTGCATTTAAAAGCTTGCAATACCAGACCCCATGTGTTCCTAACTTCAGTAAGTAAATTCCACAAACTTCAAATTGACAGTGTCTCATTTAATTCAGGCTGACAGTATCAAGGGACCCATTGGATTTATATTACCTGTATTAATAATCCATGTTTTAAATTATTTAATTCTGGCAGCAGTGTTTAGCAAAAGTCTCTACAATTTTTTGACTGAACTCTGGCTGGCCACAACTCATTGGCTTTCTAGACACCTAATTCCTCCTGAGGTGACCAACAGATTGGCTTCAAAGTCAACCAATCAATTATCATAAACTTAATTTTGGAAATAAAACTTAAATGGCTATTTGGCCAAGACCTTTCTAGATTTTCTATTGTAAATTCAAATTCCAAGCTATTAGAAATTAGCTCTAGACAGTGCCTTGTACATTTCCTTCAGACATTTGCAACATGCTTGCCTAGAATATGTACTTCTATTGAATCTATATGATATTAATATTTGCCACTGCTATTCTATATAGTAAACGGCTTTATAGTTTTGCACTCATGGTTGAAATGCCATTCAGGCAAGTGTGAACTCGGGTGCCAATGCATTTTTAGTCAACCTAAATCCTTATCGTCAAATTAACTGAAGTACAACCTTTAAGGTCCTTGATAGTTAACATTAACATATTTGCATTTCTGTTTGAAACACAAGATCATAGCCTCGCCATAAGAATGTATTTATGGATTTACCATGCTATGTTCCAAGCCATGACAGTTTTGTGTGAGACAGTGCACTGACCTACAAAAAACCAAGCTTCTATCCCATTTACAATGAGAATGTTGGAAACTTATAGTCAATCCAATGATTCAGTGTCAATAAACTTGGGTTCTGAGCTCAGGGTGCATGAGCCTTATGGAGGAAACAGTTGACATGCAAATCAGGTGGCTTTGTTTAGTCAGTGAATGGTTGACATTGTCTGGCTCACCACCTGTCAAGTTTGGATAGAGGTGCATACATACAAATAGAGGTTTGAATAGGGTTTTGCGTACCAATCAGTATTAGTAAGTGTCTTTGATTTGTTTGAACTGAGGGATCAGGGAGGGTAAACGTGATCATTGGTGCACCTGAACGTAATAACCTCTCATTATTCCCACTTCAGATTACCAGACTCACCACTTTCCATTTTTGAGTTTAAATATTTTTTATTGGTAGATCAATCTGAAAATGGTAACATCCTAGCAAGTCATCTCTACATGATGTAGCTATTACGCCTCAGAGCAAGTGATAATGACAGGTATAGAAACAAGTAAACATAACTTGCATAGCAGTGTGTGTGAGCAGAAACATGCAGGAATGGATATTGCAGAGAAATATGCCAATATTCATTGCACCATTTCAGTCTTTTTATAAGATGCTTGATATCAATTAGCAGGAAGAGGAACAGAAAGGATAATGGGCAACAAGATATTATTCTTGCACTTTACTGGATGGAAGACCACATCCCATGTGGTGCTAAAGGATGCCCCCAACAGTGATAAGCAGGAAGAACTGGGGTGAGCAAGGATTCAGAGAAACGTGGTGACCTCACGTAAGAACGGGACCCCAAACATCAAAAAAGGTATGTAACTGATTGTTCAGTTTGTAAATCAGGTGTGCATGTTCCACTGTTGTCATCATGTACTCAGACCAGTCCTCCAAGGTATTCACCTTGGATGTTAATCAGTTCCAAAGGAGACAGATATTTGCCAAGCTAGTGCCGCAGGCATCCACCTTTGTATATGGTTAGGATATCAGAGATGTCATGAAGCAGGGCAAGGGCTGCATTCAATGTGTCATGGAAGTCCTGCATGTCCTGTTTCAACCTCCTTATTCAGGATCAGAAGTTTTGTATACCAGGGAAGGACCTGATAATATGTAAAAGGTCCCTGTCTGGTTGTTTGGTTTGTTTCTTGGAGCCTAGAAAAGTCAATATCTTTTTGAGTTTAACCTAAATAGTTTTACCGTTAACAATAAATAACCACATGTTTAGGGCCAACATGTGGCAGTGTGCCATTATGGAATCACAATATAATTATGAGTGAGCCATGGAGGAGCCGATATTGAGAGGTGAGGTGTATTAAAAGCAAGGGAATGGGACAGTGGTGGCAGGAGGTCCGATGCGCTTTACAATCAAAGTGTGCCCTCCAGATCCAGAAAGTTGTTTGGATGGAGCCTTCTGTCTGGCATCTGCTGAAATATGTTTGGTGTGGGTAGCAATAGCATCCAGGAGTCCAACCTTCACCCAGTTGAAAACAGGCTTCACATTGATCCTCATATGAGTCAGAAGAGTATTGTAGGAATATTGTCTCCAGGGGTAAGCAATCCAGAAATTATTTATTTCACTTGGGGCAGGCATGATGGGATATTTCTACGTAGATATTACGGGGATAAGTATTTTCCAGCCAGATATCTAGCTCCACTGGGTAATGATTTTCCTTGATTTGACTATTCATGGTTACGATCATAGTAACAGGTTAGAGGAGGCCAAACCTCAGACCTTGATTTTTTTAAATGGGATTCTCTTAGCTTCAGATAGAATAGCCCTAACTTGTTGATATCACAGTAGATTAGCAATTATCAGATGTAGTGATTCCTGGTTTACTGAGTCACACTGCGTAGTTCTGTGCGCCTTCTGTGTAGTGATATCATATAGAAGTAGAGTGTGGCATGTCGTCATGGCCACATGTAGAATGTAGAATGTTAGGAATGAAATCTAGTTCAGTTATAATAGCGGACAGAGCAGAGGAGCAGGGAAGAAGGAGCTGCTCTGATGTATAAGGAATAAATGTTTTGGCCCGTAATCCAGGTTCTGTGTCATTATAGATTGACGATGAGGATGATACGATTGAACCTACCAAACACCCAAATGCTGAACGCTACTTCATGGCAGTAAGAGTGCTCCATTAGTCGGTGTAAGTGGCATATGTGAGGTAAAAGCATAAGGCAATAGTGTAAGCGGCATATTTGAATATTAAATAGCAATTAAAAAGAAGAGCCCTTGCCATGATCAGAGCTCGCTAAGCTCCTGATACAACAAATCATTGGAGCATGTGCGTGACATCTCGTGAGACTTTGTTGCCCCACTCGGCCGGCATTTTTAAGTCAAGCAGGAAGGAAACTAATGCAAGATTTGCAAAATATTGGCGGCCATTTTTATGTCAGGCAAGTTCTGGGATATCATTGCGAAGAAGAAAGCCATATTAAAGTCAGCCAAAAATCAGAAAATAAGCAGAAAACACCACAAAATTGGAAATAAGTACTGGAGAGTGAGATTAGTATAAAAAACAACTGGTAAAGCGTATTTTTCTATAAATGTATATATATATATATATATATATATATATATATATATATATATACCATCCAAAATCTGTAATCACGGCCAGTTAGAATTCTCTGGCTCAATCGCAACCGCAACTCTATTTGATGAGCAGCGTGATTTATTTGACACTGGCAACAAAGAATCCCCTACGCGTTTCGGAGTTTCCTCACTCCTTGGTCATGGGTTAGGTCAGTGCATCATTTCCGCTTCGTTTTAAAGAAACAGATCGTGCGTTTCACTGTCATTGACATAAACAAAATACTTATGTTCTCGATGTCGAATCTTGTTAATAACGAATGCAATTGAAATGTATTCAAAATTTCCACAGCAACATGATAATGCCGGCCCTAGGCTTAAACAAAATTAAAATTACCCTCATTTCGGTCACCATTTCATTTTAAAGGGAAATCCCATTGTAACAAAAACACATCATATTAGTGTAACAGAATTATTACATCCGTATTTTAAAACATTAGTTGATCGCCCCAGTGGGCTTTTCATGTTAATATGGCAGAATGTTCCATCCGTTTTTATGACATTAGTTAATTGCCCCAGAGGGCTTTTAAACGAGACTCCAAATTGACAAAAACATAAACCGCTTCTAATTGTGCAGTGTAAAACATAATAACTTGGAGGTGGTGAATCCTATATTCCCGTGTTTATCAATCCAAGAGTTCTCATGGATGTCGATAAGGTTATACAACACTCAGATGTGATTTGTGCTCAATACAGTCCCAGTGGGCAAAATTTAAAATTCATTATATTTCACGATTGTTTCTAATGAGCATATTTCATCATACATTATAGAAGATCAATCAACCAGCCTGGCGAGATATAAAAGCTCTTTTGCATTTCCGCATTCTTGTATCTGAAACAAAATCGAAACAAAAAGTACCAATTAAAATCCTATTACAACACACATTTAAAAAGGCAAAAACCTATACAGAAGGAAAGAATTATCATGTTACAATCGTTATCAGCCTAAATGAACAGCCAGTTCTTCGTCCATTTTCAGTCCACACGGGTGAAGAGTATTATATTTAATAACTATCTTAGATTCTAGTCCCCTCAGTTCCAGTATTCGATTACCCCCTCTCTCACGATTTGGAACTTTGTCAAGGACCACAAATTTCATTAAATTGCTGTTTTGGTTGTGATGTGTTTTAAAATGACGCGCAGCAGGGTATTGTTTGTCGTAGTTTCTAATAGCGCGCATGTGTTCTAAAATGCGCTTTTTCGCTTTACGGATCGTACTTCCTATGTTCGCTAGTCTACACGGACACAGTAACGCATAAACCACACATTCAGTATTGCAGTTAAGTTGTTAATCGATCACATAGGGTTTTTGGTCCTCAACTAATTTAATCGTTTTACAGCTGTTACTGTATTTGCAGACTTTACATTGAGTGCATGTGAAAAAGCCTTCTCTGGAAAGCCCTCAAAAAAGAACAGTCAAAGGGGTGGGAAGCGACAGCATTGCTAAAATATATTGAATGCGGTAGAGTACCGCGTGGCTTAAGAATATTTATTACCCCTACCTTTGACAACCCCGACCCAAATATGTTGGAAGAGTGGATGGCCAACAATCATGACTGTTCCACTGTAATGCTTAAGATTTCGGTCAAATACGGACAAAAAGATTGCGAAAAATTCAAATTGGATATTGAAGAAAATACCTCTAAACTCAAGGAACTTTACGAACAAGATGAATTCGATACAGAAATGGCTAAAATTGAAACAAGATTGCTTAAAGTGGAGGAGGAAATTAATATGAAAAAACAAAGAAAATTTCACCGTGACGAAATGGATTATCAGAAAGGACAAATCCTAACTTTTGGTAAGAAATTCGACCATCTTAGAACAACAACTGAAGAAACAGGAAGAAGTTAACAACCGTCCACCTCAAGAACAATAACTGAGAATGTTATTGAAAAGAAAACCAATACTGAAATTACATCACGAGAGACAATTGATAGTGATCAAAGCGAAAGTGACATTTCTGTACATTCAGAAACGGCAGGGGTAAAAGCCCGCATTTTAAAGGAATTCCATCTTATGGCAAGGGGAAGCGCGAATACCCTGACCAACAAAAGCGCACCAATGCATAGAGGTCGTGGTCGAGGAGGCAGAGGAGGAAGCAGACAACAAGCGAAAACACAGGAAGAAAACCCCGTGGGAGTACAAACAAGGGGAAAGAAGGCTGGAAAATGAAGAAAGATAACACAGTGGTAAACTTATCCGATTTAACATTGAGTAAATATCAAATGGAGGTTTTAGCCTTAGGACTCTCCTTCTGCCCAACAGCCAGTTATAATTATACTGAAAGCCGTATTGATCTTTTTCAGTTTGTCAGAAAATTGAAAGTAAAAAAATGGTATGCCACAGTGAATGTCCAAAAACCCATGATACAGCAGGCACATATTAGCACATTAAATGTTAATGATATTGATGTCTTACATACCATGCATGAGCTTGAAGGTGAGGCTGAATTTATTGATAATCCTTTTCTCAATTTAGTCAATGACAACATTGATATTGGTTTGAGTGCCTCAAGTGGTTTTAAACCTAAGTCAATTTTTATGCCTCAATTCACCAATGAGGCGATCGATATCTTTGAAAAAGGTATGATCCAGGAAATCAAACGTATTAGTTTTAAGAACCCAAACAGCACCAAAAACCTTAAAAAAGTGCACATTGATGCAATCAAGGAAGTGGAAAATAACAGGAATATTGTTATTAAAAAATCTGATAAGGGGGGGAATGTCATGGTGTGGCCCCATGAAAAATACTTGAAAGAAGGGATGAAACAATTAAATGATGTTGACAGATATATAATATCATCGAAAAACAAATTATGATGATGCAAACAAAATGTAAGTTGAGAAATTGGTGAATTGGAGGGACCAGGGAATCCTAGAATGGGATGAATATCAATTTTTATTATGTAAATTTCCAAAAATCCCAGCACTCTATTTATTACTGAAATTGCATAAAGATGCTTGTAATCCACCAGGGAGACCAATTGTCTCATCGAGGGGAAGCATGTTAGAAAGTACGTCGAAATATGTAGATAACTTTTTGCAACCATATGTACATGCTCTCCCCTCATATGTTAGAGACACTAGGGATTTCTTGAGGCTGATCAAGGATGTCATCTGGGAAGATGACTATTTGCTATTAAGTCTAGACATGAATAGTCTCTGTACGTTCATTCCTCATGATTTAGGAATAGATGCATGGAGACAGTTCTTGAAAAGCAGATCACTATCTTATCTTCTGCACACTGAAATGTTAATTGAGATGATTCATATCTGCCTGACAAACAACTTCTTTCTGTTTGATAAACAAATCTACAGACAAACCCAGGGGATGGTGATGGGCACCTGCTTCGCCCCCAGTTTTGCAGGGTTATACCTCGGCTGGTAGGAGAAGCAGGTGGTCAATAACATCAGACAATTTAATGACCACGTCGTCCTCTGGGTTAGATACATTGATGACATTTTCTGTATCTGGAAGGGCACACGAAACGAGGCAAATTATTTCATTCTCACACTGAATGATAATTCATTAAACTTGACATTCAGTAGCCATATGGACAATAAGACAATTGAGTTCCTAGCCCTTAGACTTACAGTTAGAAACAACAAACTAGTCAGCAATCTGTTCAGGAAGACAACAGCAGGGAAAAGACTGTTAAGAGCTGATAGTTGTCATCCAACTTCATTGATTGAAAGTATTCCGTTTGGCGAGTTACTGCGAGCCAGAAGGAATTGCAGTACTGATGATGGCTATACTAATGAAATGAACAGTATGACACAAAGGTTTAAGGAAAGAGGATATAGCAACAGAACGGTTCAAAAGGCAATTGATAAAATTGCATTTTTAAACAGAGATGAGCTGCTCATTCCTAAAGTAAAAGAGACAGAAGAATCAAAAATTCGATTCATTACGAGGTACCATAACCAAACATGGGAACTTAAGAAGAGTCTAACCAAATATTGGGATGTCTTTAAAACAGATCCTGATTTGGCTATATCCATTGGTCCAAATCCAGGAATAACGTTCAAAAAGGCAAGATCATTAAAAGATACTTTGAGTCATTGCTTAGTGGGTCCCGAAAAAAATAGGACAGAGATTAAGGGCTTTTTCACATGCAATCAATGTAAAGCCTGCAAATACAGTAACAGCTGTAAAATGATTAAATTAGTTGAGGACCGAAAACCCTATGTGATCGATAAACAACTTAACTGCAATACTGAATATGTGGTTTATGCATTACTGTGTCCGTGTAGACTAGCGTAAATAGGAATTACGATCCATAAAGTGAAAAAGCGCATTTTAGAACACATGCGCGCTATTAGAAAGGACGACAAACAATACCCTGTTGCGCGTCATTTTAAAACACATCACAACCAAAACAGCAATTTATTGAAATTTGTGGTCCTTGACAAAGTTTCAAATCGTGAGAGAGGGGGTAATCGAATACTGGAACTGAGGAGACTAGAATCTAAGATAATAATTAAATATAATACTCTTCTCCCAAGTGGACTGAATATGGACGAAGAACTGGCTGTTCATTTAGGCTGATAATGATTGTAAAATGATAATTCTTTCCTTCTGTATAGGTTATTGACTTTTCAAATGTGTGTTGTAATTGGATTTTAATTGGTACTTTTTGTTTTGATTTTGTTTCAGATACAAGAATTCAGAAATGCAAAAGAGCTTCTATACCTCGCCAGGCTGGTTGATTGATGTTCTATAATGTATGATGAAATAAGCTCATTAGAAACAATCGTGAAATATAATGAATTTCAAATTTTGCCCACTGGGGCTGTATTGAGCACAAATCACATTTGAGTGTTGTATAACCTTATCGACATCCATGAGAACTCTTGGATTGATAAACACGGGAATATAGGATTCACCACCTCCAAGTTATTATGTTTCACACTACACAATTAGAAGCGGTTTATGTTTTTGTCAATTTGGAGTCTCGTTTAAAAGCCCACTGGGGCAATTAACTGATGTCATAAAAACGGATGGAACATTCTGCCATATTAACATGAAAAGCCCACTGGGGCGATCAACTAATGTTTTAAAATATGGATGTAATAATTCTGTTACAGTAATATGATGTGATTTTGTTACAATGGGGATTTCCCTTTAAATTTAAATGGTGACCGAAATGAGGTTAATTTTAATTTTAATTAAGCCTAGGGCCGGCATTATCATGTTGCTCTGTAATGTAAATTTTGAATACATTTCAATTGCATTCTTTATTGACAAGAATCAAAATCGAGAACATAAGTATTTTGTTTATGTCAATGACAGTGAAACGCACAATCTGTTTCTTTAAAACAAAGCGGAAATGATGCACTGACCTAACCCGTGACCAAGGAGTGAGGAAACTCCGAAACAAGTTGGGGATTGTTTGTTGCCAGTGTAAAATAAATCACGCTGATCATCAAATAGAGTTGTGGTACTGTGGTGATTGAGCCAGAGAATCCTACCTGGCCGTGATTACAGATTTTGGATGGTATTTTGGAGGTTTGCTACCTCGCCGCTAACTCCTCGTGCAAGAAAGCTGGGGCATAAGCGATTACTATTGGATGGAGAATATATATATCACAATCCACGATACTCTCAAAACCTCCTCTCAGCGAAAAGAGAGTAACGGACACCCAGGGATATAGGGGCAAGTTTTCTTTATTCCTTTTCACTCCTCTTATGACGCGTTTCTAGCAGCTAGTGCCCTTGATCACACACGGAGCACAGTCCGCCATACCTTTTTAAATCAATTGTACACACCCCCTTCCCCCGTGTCACATGTTAATTAACATAGTAGAAACACTTTAGGCTCAGACTCTTCGTAAAAACAAACACCCTTTTGCTTTACGTATATTTACACATGGTAAAAATACTTTGAAATATTGGGACATCACAAAAAATCATTCATTAGCGAGTACTGCATGTATATGAATAAATAAATAAATAAATACCCATAAATACGAATAAATAGATAAATATACACATTGACATACAGAGATGGACCAATATACGCATTTAATTTCAGCTTAGGGCCAATATTGTGCAAAGCCATCGTAATACCGTAATTTCATGTTTATAGTCACCTTATTTTAAATGTCCATTTGTTCCTATACTAAACCCCAACAAGGTTTACATTATTACAGCATGAGTGCTGATTCCTTTTTCCATCAAGTTGGTGACGTGATCACTCTTATTTCCTATCTCAGCCTAAATGCTGATATATTAGTCCAACTCTTCATAATATAGGAACCACATATGAATAATGTGTTTCTTGATTATTGGGTGTTAAAGAGTCATTTTTCTTTCATTTTATGAAAATATTTTAAACAACTATTTTGTTTTTCTCTCATATAAAGTGCTTCTGTGCCTAGCAGCAAACCCATCTGTGCAAAAATGCTAAATGTAAGTGCAAAATTCTATGCAAGTGCAAATCTAGGCATACAGTGCTAAAACCTTTAAAACAATTTTTTTTAGAATCTAATAATAACATTTGGGATGTTAAAACAATAATCACTTTTAGATGGAGGCGGATACAAATCATCATTATTATATCATGATAAAAGATCCTGCTGTTTCATCCACAGTATTACTTATAATGTAATATCAGTTTTCATATTTAGTTTTACAGAAAATTGTGCACGTCCTCGGTGTTGTTGAGCCCGTTTGGTACTTTGCTATCTAGTTTAAGAATCATGCGTGTTTCCAACTGCCTCAAAAGTCGTTCCCTATTCCCACCTCTACGTAGGTTGGGAATGGCATCAACCACATAGTATTTTAGACAGTTTATATCATTGTTGTGCATGCTCTTGAAATGTCGTGCCACAGGGTATGTAGGATCGTTGTTAATGATTGCACTCAGATGTTGCAATATTCTGACATGCACCTGCAGCTTGGTACTTCCAACGTATCTCAAGCCACAGGTGCATGTCAGAACATACACCGCATACTCTGTTCTGCAGTTGTAATTGCCTTTTATTGCAATCCCTTCATGACTGAATGGAGTACTAAAATGAGTCGTGTTAACTCCAAACTTGCATGCTCGGCACGACGAACATTTAAAGAAACCTTGTCTGGGTTTAAGCCATGTACCTGTGGGGCCCAATTCTGGGCTGTTTTTAACCAAATGAGACCCCATAGATTGTGATTTCCTAAAGGTAATCTTGGGAAACACAGGAAGTCTGGTTCCTAGAACACAATCCGTGAGCACAATAGGCCAGTTCTTTTTTATTATAGAGCGTATTTTCCTTTCCTGCTTGCTATATGTGGTTATCAAGCGGGGACCTTCATCCATAAGGGGAGTTCTATTCTTTCTTCTTCTTCTAATCTTGGTAGCAGAGTTGCCCTAGGCCTTTCCTCAGCTTTACTGACAGCCTCCCTTAATATTTTTCCACTGTATCCTCTATTTTTAAGCCTAGCAAGTGCCTCTTGTGTACAGTTCTCAAAATCTGTTTCCGTACTGCAAATATGTTTTAATCTTAGGATTTCCCCATAAGGGATGCTACTAATTAGGTGTTTCGGGTGCGCACTGCTAGCGTGTAGCGTAGCGTTACCCGCCGTTGTTTTCCTAAATAAAGTTGTTTCCAATTTCCCTTCATTAACATATAATTTCACATCTAAAAACTCAATGTTAGATCTACTCATGTGGGATGTGAAATTGAGGTTGGCAGAGTTGGTGTTGATTGCCCTGATAAACTGTCTGGCACTCGCCTCATCCCCCTTCCACACAATAAAAACGTCATCAATGTAGCAAAGCCAATGTATTATATGTTGTGCATACATCTCCTGATGGTCTTTTTTCAGAACCTGTTCCTCCCACCAGACAACATGCAAGCATGCATAGCTGGGGGAGAAACAGGCTCCCATCGCTACTCTTCTTAGTTGTTTGAAAATGTCCTTGTCAAACATGAAATAATTATTATGTAGGCACCAAGGGATAAGGTCAAGCAACATCTTACTGTGCTGATAGTATTCACAGGGTCTTGTATCCAAGAAGTGCCTGACTGCTTTTAAACCTGTTTGGTGTTCAATACTTGTGTACAGTGACTCTATGTCCAATGTAATGAGCATCAACTCGTCTGCCCATTCAATGCCACCTATTTTGGTTAAAAAATCCCCTGTGTCTTTTACATACTTGGGTAAACATTTCACCATGTCTTGTAGGAAATAATCCACATATTGGGCGACCTGTTCTCCCACACTGTTAATTGCAGAGATGATGGGTCTGCCTGGTATTGGTACAACGTTCTTATGGACCTTCGGGATGAAGTATATCACCGGGAGGACTGGAAACTCTTTATACATAAATTTGTATTCATCTAATGAAATTAGTCCCTCCCGTTTCCATTGTTGCAACTCTTTCTTCAGGACTTCCTTTGCTTTGTTGTATTCCCTCATCGTTGTCCTTTCATAGCATTGTTCATTGTCGAGTTATCTCTTGGCCTCTTGGATGTAATCTTTTTTGGGCCACAACACAATGTTCCCACCCTTATCTGATTTCTTTATAATGATCTCTTGATTGTCTCCCAATTTTTTCATCAGTTTGGCATATTGTATTTTGTTGTATTGTTTGCTCCGTTTTTTGTGCTTTACTTGATGATATAGTTTCTTAATATCCTCCGTCACTCTCTCGTGAAAGATGTCAACGGCATCTTTTGGCATGACAGGGAGGAAAGTAGATTTGGGTCTGAACGGGCTACTTCCTGCACCTCGTTGTGATATGTTAATTTTCTGCAATTTTGTCTGAGTTGAATCCTCATAATTAGTCTCCTCATTGCTTAATTCTTGTAAGGTTAACAACGTTGGAATATCCGATACTTGGAGCAACTGTGCTTCATTCCCTCCAGTATGATGCGCCATTTTTGAATGTTCCAAGCCAGTTTTAATAGTAAAGAACTTTTTAAGCTTGAGTTTACGAATAAAACAAAATACATCCACTCTTGTGCTTGTATAATTGAAGCTGCTCTCTGGACAATAATTTAATCCCAGTGATAATAGTTGTTTTTCTGCTTGGGTTAGCGCAACAGATGTTAAATTTATGATAGTATTGTCGTCTGTCATTATTTTTTGCGCCATTGAGTTTTCTTCTTTGGCTTTGTGTTCGCGCCTTTTGCGCCTGGCCCGTCTTCTTGCATTTCTTCTTTTTCGGTTGGCCTCTTTTGATTTCTCGGCCTCAGGGTCTGTCGACGGTCTAAGACTAAAAAATCCAGCTCTTCTCCAAGACTCAGTTTAGTTTTTGCTATTGCACTATTGAAACTGCGGCATTCCGAGCCCGATTCACTTGTTAAAGATTCTGCGTCTGTGCTGGATAATTCATCAATATTGCCGGGTTTCTGTATTTCCTTTGTTGCATTGCTTCTTGTCCTGTCATTGTAACTCAGCTTTTTGGCATTGTCGAATTTGCGCGTGAAAGTGAATATTCGGCCCTGCTCATAATCGGCCTGATCGCGGGCAAATTTGTGAGCTTTACGAATTTTAATTTTATCTTCATGCTTCTTAAGTCGCTCTTTGATTTCACATCTCGTTGTCTTTATAAAATCCTTCATTTCTGATTTGTTGAATTCTTCATTGATTTTGTCAATCTCCTCTAATAGTATCTGGCGGTCTATTTCGGCGTATTTAATTAGGATGTTTACTCGATTCATTGAAGCGGCTAAATTGCTTTCACCATATATATATATATATAACCCAGAAACGCTCTTCACGAGACTTGGGACTTGTGGAAGGTGGTACACGCACCGGGAGAGAAGCCGGTAATGAATTCCCAAAAAGTACCTTCCGCTCCGCGAAAATAATGCACTCTCAGGGCACACTCCAAAGTGAAGTTCAGGAAGTTTATTCCGCTCTAACGCTATGAATTTCGGCAATTAAGCCTTGCTCACACGCGTGAGCAATGCTTAATTGCCGAAACGCGTAGCATTAGAGCGGAATAAACTTCCTGAACTTCACTTTGGAGTGTGCCCTGAGAGTGCATTATTTTCGCGGAGCGGAAGGTACTTTTGGATATATATATATATATATATTTATATAAAATACAGAGTAAAATGTTGGAAGAAAGTGAAAGTTCCATAAGTACAAAAGCAAACACACATATGGATGATGTATATGTCCAAGAGGAAGAACATTTTTCTAGTGTGATCTTCAGGAAACCTCTACCGTTTGACATTACGGATCAACAAAGTAGTGCTCAAAGATGGGAAAAAAGGAGAAGTGGATTTGAACATTTTGTAAAAGCCACTTGTAAGAAACACACTGATGAGCAAGCTAAAGACTTAGGGCTGATTGCGATGGTGGACGGACTCCAGTCCATCCGCCATCGTCTCGGGGAGTGGGACCGCCCGCCTACAAGGCACCGGTCCCACAGGGGGTATTAGGATGCGACCGCCACCTTGGCGGTCTCACTCACCATACTTTGCATTGTGGCAGGTGCTGCTGGCTGCAGCACCTGCCGCAATGCAAAAACGGCACTGTTCAAATTTCCCTGCACTACGTGGCAGGCACCATGGGGTGCCTGCCACATGGTGCAGGGAAATGTTGGGGGCACCTTAGGTGCCCCTCTCACCCCCAGAAGAAAATGCCCAGTGTGAAGGGTGGCACGCTATAGGCCCCCAATGTCCATCCCCGCCAGCCCTTTCATGGCGGGTGAACCGCCATTGAAAGGCTGGCGGGGATTGACATCATAATCGGACCTGTTAGGCACCGCCGCCATTCTGGGCTATGCGGGTGGTCCGACTGGCGGTCAGAAAATGACCACGTCTCGGAACCGTGGCCGTCGGTCTTTCCGACCACCACGTTTCCGCCCGCCATAGGAATCTGGTGGGTGGAAAACCGCAGTACTATGGCGGTGAACCCACCACAGGCAGCCTACCGGTGGCGGGTTCACCGCCATCGTAATCAGCCCCTTACTCTTTAATTTGGTAGGAGATGCGGTAGAAGATATAATTGTCACATTCCCTGATACGAATAAGAATACATACAAGGGGCTTATGAAATGTTTAAATGAGTAGTTTGATCCGCAAAGAAATTTAGATTTTGAAAGATACAATTTCAATATAGCATGTCAGCAAGATAAGGAGACCATTGATGAATTTGTAACCAAATTGAGGAAGTTAGTTATGTTCTGCGAATTCAATAAGTTCAATAATGAGGAAGCAATCAGATTAAGAATCATCCACGGATGTAATTCAGTAGAATTCAGGAAAAAACTATTAGCAAAAACGTAGGATTTGCAAACAATTCTTCGTATGGCACAGACTAAAACACAAGCTAAAAAGTATGCCTCCAATATAAAAAAAGGATGAGTAAAAGCTTTAAACAAGTCAGACAAATGGTCAAGAAAGGCAACAAAACTGAAAATAAATCAAATAGAACAACTTTCAAAAGAAAAGACAGAAGAACATGCAATAGGTGTGGAGAACCATTTCCATATCCAGATATATTCCAGGAATGGGGCAACCATGTAAAGGATGTGGAAAAATGAATAATTTTTTCAAGTGTGTGCAGACTTAGATGAAGAGATAATGAAAAAACGTGTAAATGACAAGCTAAAGGAAATGTAAAACACATTAGGCCGAGTTTTGATGACTCTTCTGTAGATGAATTTGAACAGGAACGACTATATTTGATGACTGAGGAAAGCAAAGATGAAACAATTAATTTGTTAAAGAACAAGAATAGTAAATAACAGCACTCAGGCCCACATTTGAATGACATGATTAGGATTTTGAATGGAGCGACTTTTTTTCAAAGTTGGATCTTTGTAAGGGCTATCATCAATTAGAGATTGATGAAATATCGAGATATATCACAACTTTTTCCTCACATTTGGGGCTGTTCCACTTCAAAAGACTTAATTTTGGAATAGGTTCAGCAGCAGAAATCTTTCAAGAGATCATAAAACATGTCATCAGGTCGGTAAACAAATCAATGTATTATCGTGATGACAATCTTGTTTTTGGAAAAACAGAAACTGAGCACAACCAAGTATTAAGAGAAACAATGTTATCATTTATCAAGTTGGATGTTCCAGCAGCAATTCATGTGATTCGGGTGCTGAAAAACTTGGCATTCTTTGTGGAAGAACAGCCAACACGTGTTTTGTCACAATGTGACTTTCTCAAGGCTGCAAAATTTACAACAAGACAAAGCAATATAAGACAATGGTTGACCAATGTGGTGACCTAATTTAAAAATAATGGGGTGATGATGAAACAGGACAACAGAAAATAGAAAGAAGGACCATATTTAGAAAAGGTCCCGTGAGGAATTCAGAAAAAAAGCGGTAGATTCCTTTTTTATATGAAAAAGATGATGTAACTCAATAGGGTGAATTTAGGTTGACCTCCAAGAGTCACCATAAGTAAGCCTGTATTGCGTGGATTCTGCACATACACAGAACTATGCGCAGGAAAACAGGACCTGGGTGTATAGGGGTGTACCAATCTACCACCTTAGTACTCAAAATCCCAAAACCGACTAGCTATAGTGTCTCATTCGTTCTCCTCCAAAATCACGAAGCTACAAATGATTAGATAACCCAGAATACAACACTCCTGACTCTCTCAGGAATCACGGTAGCAAGACATACCCTTTCGCTCGCTCACTTGTACTTGTCCACAATAAGAATGGTGAGAGTCACTGTCATAGTTCAAAATGTTTATTTTAACCATCGTGCTCTATAATGCAGAATACGAGCCACTACCAGCAGCGAAATGCATAAACTTAGAACAATTAGCATTGTTACAATTCCATAGAATATGTCATCATATACAGGCAGTGGAAAAAGGACTACAAGGGCTAACCACCCTCCCCTTGGTAAGGTGTTTATTATATAAAAGAAGATCTCTGGGCTTTGTCAGAAGACCCCATACCTTAGTGCCTACATGGAAGCTTTACATCATAGGAATCGCATAGCTCTTCTCCCTGGAAAGGACCCTCTCCAAGTGTGTCTCAGAACAACATGCATCCCCGTAATATCAAAGCACGAGTTTCCAGTAGCGCAGCTGTGTTAGCATGTTTTGTCTAGATGCTAGGGACTGACCAGAATAGAATAACAAGGGGCATTGTTTATTGACCTTGCACATCGTGTTCAAACTAAACTCCAAGAACAGGCAGAGAACGCAGAAAGCAGACAGTTGTCATGTGAAAGGCACAAACAGAGTCTTGCAAAACAAAGTCATGTAGTAACGTGCGCAAAAGCAGCATCATGGCAGCAGAGCTCATGCTAACTTGGCAATGTCGACAATGACCCTAATGGCCATATAACACCTGTGAAAAGTATTAAGTCTAGTAAGCGAAGAGAAAGTAGGGAGAAAGTAAAAAAAGACTTGCCGTGAATGCCAGCTAGCATATCTAAATAGGTTGAGATATGTTCCCACCTTGTAAGAACAACAGTCCTTAGTGGTATCCGTAGAAATGTTGTAGATCTGAAATAAGTCCTAGGTAAGCTCTGTATTTTCACACGTCAAAGGATTGTTGTGAGATGGTAGTTAGTGATAGCACTATATTTAACTAAGAGAGAATAAGTAATGACAACAAGATTAGGCACCAGTATTGGTGAGAGTAGTTATTTCTACTCATAGAATGTATTTCACATAAGGTTAGCCAGACTTACCCTCTTTAGGGTATTTAGGGAGTTGAAGCAAGTGGATATGTCAGTCAGTCAGTCAGTCAAAAATACTTTTATTGATTCGTTAAAAATCATAAAAGGATGGCAAACCATCATGAAACACTATACTTTAAATGAGCATTTTTTTAAAAAAACATAAAAGAGAAAAAAGGCCTTAGGGTCATGGCCACAATTAAAAAACTAACGAATATTACAATACATTTAGAAATGTCAGCCAGCAGATTATTTATTGGCTGCTTGGCATGAATCAGTTTTTTCCAGTTCCTTTGCTGCTATTTTCCAGAATTTTATGGCGCTACAAGACAGGGGAATCGAAAACCCTCCAAGACACCTGATGACTGCGGCTCTACATGTTCTTATCTGTTCATTCCTTAAAATCTCCTGAAGAATGGATTTACGGGTTTTCAGTAAAAAAGGGCAAGTACATAGTAGGTGTAGTAGTGACTCCTCCCCTTGACCACAGAGGCGACATTCCTTAGATGGCCATGTATGTTTCCATGTTGGGGTCAAATCCTTTGAGGGGAATGATCCCATTCGTAGCAACATCAGGTAGTGCTTTTTATGGTGGGAGAAATGTTCAATCAGGTACTGTTGCGGCTTCAGCCTCTGGTAGGCCTGTATCACCGCCCAGGCATGATGTTTTTTTGCAAAAATCATTTTATCAGTTATTAAAGAGATCCGCTTGATTGCAGTATTCACCACGCTTTTAAATCCAACATACGTTACTGGTGTTAACCAGACCTCCTCTAGCTGTAATGCCGACAAAGCTTCCTTCAGGATTATCGTGATTGAATTAGCTTGTCTTCCTTGATTTTCAATCTCAACCCAACAACGGTGGGCTAGAGTGTTATCTTCTGCCTCCCTCATCCTCCAATAATACTTTACTAAGGCACCTTGTCTGGCCATGATCTGATTTTTTAGTCCAAATTCTAAGCGAATTTGTTCCTGTGAAGTGTGTAGCGGTATTAAAAACAGTCTTTTGAAAAATATAGATTGTGCTGTATTTAATATTGTAGCATCTTTAGTATTCAGGAGTTCTGAGCCATACGAGATGGAAGGTAAAAATTTTGCGGCGATCACTTTTAGCAGATGACCGGTAGAACAACCTATGAGTTTTTTTCTCAGGATTTTGAAGGCAAATAACAGTTGTTTAGCTTTCGTGCGTCCTTGTTCCACGTGTTGCTTAAGGTTGAGCTTGCAGTCTAACAGGAAGCCTAGATATTTATAGGAAGCAACCCGTGCCAGCGATTGGTCGCCCAATTTCCAAGAAAAGGTGTGCCTTTTCAATAATTTATTATGTTTTGAAAAACACATTACTTTTGTCTTTTGATGATTGATCGTGAGTTGGTTCAAGGTAGTATAGGCTCCTAATCCCGTGATCAATTTCTGCAGGCCCACCGGAGTTTGTGCTAGCAACACAATGTCATCTGCATATTGGAGGCACGGTGTCGGTATTTTGCCCAATTTTGGGGGGTCAGCTGGAATTGACTGAAGGCACTTATCGAGATCATAGGTGTAAATGTTAAACAGAGAAGGCGCTAAAACGCATCCTTGTTTTAGCCCGTTTAAGGTTGGAATCTTACCGGTTACGCTGGCCCCATCTCCTTTCTTGATTTGGACCCACGTGTGAGAATACAGATTGATAATAGCGTCCAGAAGTCTAGGCGGGACCCCCCAGGCTTGCATTTTTGCCCATAGAGTGGCTCTTGGAACTTTATCGAAAGCCGCTTTGAGGTCTATGAAGCAGGCGTACAGAGGCCTTGATTTTGCAAAAGCTTGGTTGGCTAGAAGGGTAACCGCAGAGATGTTCGTAAGGGTGCCCATCCCAGCCCGGAAACCAGTTTGCGTATGTGGTATTAAGTTTATTAGACTGACCCAAGCCTCTAACTCTACCAGGAGATTAGATGCGTAAATTTTCGCCTCCACATCTATCAGCGCGATCAACCTGTAGTTGGAGGGATCCAAGCGGGAACCCGACTTATAGATTGGATTAAGGATCCTTCCTCTCCAGGACTCAGGGATCAGCATGTCGGCTATAGCTTTGGAAAAAAGAGGAGTCAAGACTTGAGACCAAAATGGGGGGTCAAGCCGAAACAGGGCATTTGGTAATCTGTTCGGACCTGCGGCTCACTCAGATTTTAAATTTTTTATAATTTTTAGGACTTGAATGTCTGAAAACGACACAAAATCTTCGGGGGATTCATGGTTCATGATTTCGTTGACTTTACCTCGACCTCCAGCCTCCTTCCCTGTTAATAATCTGCTATTTGGGGCCAGTAGGGGTGGAGTTTCGTTAAATAAAAGTTCGATGTGAGCTCTCCATGTGGCCTCCAATATATCCGAATTATGATGTTGGTTCCGGCCATTAGTTAGTTGGTTGATTTGTTCCCAGAAGAGCTTGGAGTCCCCTAATTTACAAGCATAAAGAAGTTTCACCCAAATATGTTCTTGGTACACTTTTTTGGTAAATTTTATGTCCTTTTTCAACTTTTTTCTTGTTTTTGAAATTAAGAGCAGGAGTTCCTGGTGGCCTTCTGGTCCCTGGGATCGTAGTTGTCTGAGGTACTTATTTAGTTGTTGTTTTTATTTCCTCAGGCTATTGGTAAACCAGACTGCCCCTTTTAGGCTTCCTGCTTTGTGGGCATGGACATGCTTAGAAAATTTCTTGTTAATTTCATAAATAAAAGGGTCCCAAGCTTTTATGGTCAGTGTTTCAGAGTTGGATCTTTCCAAAAGACTGGTGTATGTACTTGTAATGTCCTCGATGTTATCCTTATTCCAGCGAAGGCGTTTTAGATTATAACATTGTGTTAAAGATGATAGCGCCTTTGCTTTCTCTGAAGTTGTAAAGGATTTTAATAGGGTAAAGGATTGCGGTTGATGGTCACTTTCCGCCCTGTCTTTTATTTGGAAGTTCGTGATATACGGGAGAAGGTCGTAATCCGTAAACGTGTAATCAATGGTAGATCGTGTTTTTTGAGTAACCCTGGTGTATGCTGCGGGCTGATCAGTCGAGCCTTGACCATTGAGTACACACATTGAAAGATCTCTCAAGCGGGCTGCACATTTCTTACCAGATGTGTCCTGTCGATTAAGGGCTGGGGTGGCCTCTGTTTTGCCCTTACTCCTGGCATATTGTAGATTTATATTGAAGTCGCCCGACAGGATGATTTTAGCATCTGGATAGACGAGTTTTAATGTTGTTAATGAGGTAATTAATTGTTCAGTTCTTAACCTCTTTTGTTTGGATGCGGGGTGAATATAGATGTTAAGTATAAGCAGGGTATAGGACACCGAGACGTCTATTTTGACGCACAACAACCAAGAACAATCTAAATCTATAATAGAAGCGTGCCATGGGATTTCTGTTGAAATGAAGGTTGAGAGGCCCCCTTTTGCTCTTCCATATTTTTTGACTCTCTTAGGCGGGTTCAAGAATTCTTTGAAACCAGTTATTAGGGATGGAGTTATCTGCCAGGATTCTTGAAAAAGGAGAATGTTGTATTGTGTGATAAAGTCCATGAAATCGGGGTCTTCTAATTTTGAGTGAAGGCCATGCACGTTCCAGGAACAGATGTTACAACCTTGATGTACGTGTGGGGCGATTGGTAAGGTTGTTCATGCCATTCCCAAGGGTGTGCCTTCTGTGTTCGAGTCCCAAGGACCTGAAAACTTACTGACTTCAGAATGATCAAAGGTGATGGTAATTTTCCTGGCCGGGTAATCTTTATCCCTTATTTGGCTATGATGATCCGGGCCTTTTGCCCCTTTTAAAAGACTCGCAATATAAAGAGGTGGTTGTAGTGGACTAGGATAACGAGGGGGATTATCTTTTTAACTCGATTCCCCATTTGGCGAACGAGTCCTTCTGCTGCCAGATCTGTTCGGTGAACATATTGTTAATAAATGTGGCTGCTGTAAATTCTTGACCAATGAGACTCGGGTCAATATCATTGGTATTTATATGGCTTAGAGGTGGAAGAGCTTTAAATAATTTAAGCAAAACACTTCTGTTAAGAATGTCATGCGTTCCCCTTGAAACGTATTGTGGATTAAAGACCAATTTGTTGTTAACTGGAGAATCGTGCTGCGATTCAATGTCTGAGGTCCTTTCCATTTCTTTTTTCACCACCGTAGGCTCTCGGGAGATCTGGGGTAAATCTCGAGGTTCTAGAGTATTTTTTTTTGGGTGGATTTCACCTCCCCTATTTATTTCTGGCACTCGGCTTACGTCTGTGCCAATTTCCTCAGCCAGGATAGGCACACCCTGGGTTGTTTTCCTTATTGCCAACTTGGAGCTCCTCACTGTTAATTGTGTAGCCTGAGTTTTTGAAATATGTTTTTCCATCCCAGCTACAGGTTTGAATAAACTGTATATTTTTTCTGGCGGCGGTGGCTCCCTTGTATTGTGGTTTGAAGTGTTGGGCGTGACGGGCGGATTAAGGAATGAGATCGGTTGCTCCTTAAGGATTACTACTTCCATGCTGTTTTGGGTTACATTATTTTCTTGATGAATTCCATTTTGAACTGATGTTGCCAGGGATGAGTCTTATACCTGGCTTGTTTGTTTGCGCTTTCTGGATTTTCTCAATCGTTTTCGCTCCCGCTTTGATAAAAGCTTAGGTACTTTTGAATGTCTTTCTAGAGACTGGTTGCATTGATCTTGAAATGAGAGGCCCTGGTCGCCTAAATTATCGAGAACACTTGATGTATTGAGTGTAAATGATGTTAACTTGGAGGTTAACTCTGTTTCGCTGCTTTTTTGCCCCACTAAGGGATTAGGACATTCCGAATCTGTTTCCTTTGAGGCTGCATGTTCTCTCTCTACTGTTCTTGCTTTTTCTTTCTCTATTACTGTTACAGGCATGGTTAAAACTCCCCTTGTTGTACCCAATAATTCAGTAAGGATGGTTGGAACAGACGCTAGTTTATCGATTATTCGGGTACAGTGACAATGGCACATTTGAAAAGCTGTTTCCCGATCTCATTGCACCTTCAGCATCATCTCATTAAAGCTATGAAGCTTTTGTTCGACCCCCTGAACATGAATTGCAAGAATATTTAAGAGGTCTACTTGAGTGTCCAATTTGTCTGCATGGAGAATCATTGCTCTGCCAATTGTGTCCATTGTGCCTAGCAAGTGGGGCCAGACTGGAGACGTTGATGAAAGTGAGCTGGCACGGTGGTCCCGATGGGGCGGTTGCCCTGGGGATGGCTCGCTCAAGCAACCTGAGAACCTGTTGAGTGGTGCCTTGTTTTGAATAGATGGTGTCTGGGAGACTAATCCGGAGTGATTTAGTTGACATATCGGCGCATCATTTGGTTTGTCCTGACAAAAGTGCTCTGCTATTTCCGGCATGTGGAAGGGCATGTGGAAGGGTGAATCAGAATGGACTTGGATGTCGGGGTTTGAGTTGGCTACCCCCTGACTGGTGGGGGAGTGGGCCCCCGGCGATGGATCTAGTACACCCAAGGGACTCGAAGTGGTTGTATTGTACTTATGTACTGGGTTACTTTCAATGTGATAATCATGAACACTGTGGCCGTTATGACCACTGTGTCCAGGTCGAGATTCTTGTTGTTGTGACTGGTAAGGCAAATCCAGGTGAGACGGATGGTGGTGTAATACCTCAGTTACCTGGGAATTTTTTTCTTTGATGGATCTCCGAAGGGCAGAAAATTTTGGGAGTTAGTAGTTGGGGGCAATGAATTTCCTGATTTTTATCGCCCATGATACCCAATCCCGTGTGCCAGAGATCTTTGTTTTCCTTCCATACAACCTCACTATTGGTTGTGCTTATACTTGTACTTCTGTCCCCTAGTGAGGACATGTTGGCATCATTAGCTTTATCATTGTTGATTAAATTGATAGGGTTAGTAGCTTTCATAACATAACGACTCCGGTTTTCCTCCGTTGTTTTAATAGCAACCTTTAAGAAGTCCGTTATCAGTGCCCGTTTGCTGCTATTCGGGCAAGAGTTATGCCTATTGAGGGCCGTACGGATTGCCGTACGGGTTGCCTTCTTACTTCCGACACACTTGGCTTGTGGGGCCCTCTGCGGCCTCTGCGGAGGTTTTTTCTGTTGTTTCTGTAGTTTCCGAGATGTTCGCCATGGTAGATGATACATCTATTATTGGTCCGTGCTCGTGCCGTACTTCTGTTGCTTCTGTTGCTTCTATACCCTCTATGTTTAGCGTGCCAGGATTTACCGGGGACTTACCAGAAGGGTTATACATTTGGGCTATGATATTGATCAAGTCTCCTTCCTTGTCCTCGTCTTTATCCTCATCTTTTCCGTTTTTAGCTGGGGCTTGCAAGTGTTTGTCTTTTTTTGTCACCTCCTCTTATTTTCCCTGATTGCATTTCTGGATTTTTACCAAGATTATTGGAGCCCACACTCTTTCCCACGCTCTTTCCGGACTATAGCGTTTACCAGCCACTGTGTTGTTCAAACAGATCGCTAAGTGGATATGTCTACCAGGAATTAAACAGGGAACAGGGAATATTGTCATAAACGGTTCCAGACCGAACAGGACAACCTTTGGGAGAATGTGTATGATAACGCTTTAAACAAGAAGGGCATGCTGGCGATTTCTTATCTAGTATGTAACAAAGGACAACATGAGTCGCTCAAGGCTTAATAGGGTGAACAATAGGCATCAGGAGTCCATTATAAGCTCACGTGAAAGAGAGGACAATGTGTGAATACTAAAACTCAGTAAGCCACGATAGTGAAGCTGATTTGGTTATCTTGAACTGCTGCGGCACGACCAAGTGAAAGGGCTCTTCTGTGTTTTTTATCGGTACAGCATTAGCTAAAGCCTTAGCTAAAGCCTTATTCTGTATTACGTGTGAGGAGTATGTTGACTTACCTACAATTCTTGGAATACAAAGTCCAAGCGAGGTCCCGATGGGGCTCAAGTCCTATCAGCGTTTGTAAAGGAAGATTCCAATTTGAGGGACGGCATCTTAAGCATTGTGGCGTACAAGATTAGTCGATATAGAAAAAGGAAAGAGAATGGATCATCCCATAGGAAGTTTTCAGTTATAGCAGCCATCTTTGTAGGTCGCTTAGTGAGAGAGTCGGAATATGACTGAGGTACATGTGAGGTCAGAAATAATAAGCTGCACGTTTGACGTATGTCCTGAAGATGAGAAAATCTGGGTAAAACGTCCCGAAGGCGGGATGTCCTGAGTATTTGTTATAAGGGCAAGAAATGGTTAGGTAAGAGGCTACAGAGTTGGAGACGGGGAGTGCAGTGGTCATATTTGAGGGCATCTTGTCTTGTGATATCCAACAAGAGTTTCAGTCACGTTATGTAACAAATGTCAGTAGACATGTTACCACTGTGCAGGTGCAAAAGAAATTGTATTAAAATTATCAAGAAGTTTTTAACATAGGGAACCAAGGCTATTAGATAGAATATTCCATAGTAGAAGGAGAGGCAACAGTCAGTCGAATTATTACCACTGTTTAGGTGTAAAAGGAATGGTATTAAAGGTGTAAAGAAGTATTTAAAATGGAGAACCCAGGCTATTAGATAGAGTATTCCATAACCGAAGGAGAGGCATGTGGAACATAGTATGTACAGACAGGGTGAGAATCAAAATATACCACACACTATGTTTACATGAGACAATTGTGTTGAGAGCATATAACCAATGTTTCCACAATATACGGTATGATACACATTTGTTATAATAACGTTTTTTCGTACATGTCCTCTAATACAGTCACGCACATGAGAAAGTATTTTATTCATCATTACAAAATATGCAATTGTTACTAACTGTTCAGAGAAAACATATAAAGGACAGTATGTAAACTGATATGAGCCAGAAACCTTGTATACAGACTTGCTAAGTATATAGATATTGAATTATTTAAAACTGTTAAAGAGAGATGTAGTCAGTATATTGTTACACCATACATAGAGTAATACAGATTGCTCATTTCATTCTGTAAGGAAAACATGCAATTCTCTATCTATATTTAAACCTTAATCTACTGCTTGTAACCTAGTTATCCATTTACTTTCCATCTTCCTCAGAACTGTTGTTCTATCTCCCCCACTGGGTTGATATCCACCTGTGCTAGTCCATGGAACTTAGGGCCTGATTCACAAAAGTAAACTTAGACCAAAAGTCTAAGTTTAGACCTGAAGTCTAAGTTTAGACCAAAAGTCTAACTTTACTACTACTAAAGTTAGAATTTTGGTCTAAACTTTGACAAAAAGTCTAACTTAGACCAAAAGTCTAACTTTACTACTACTAAAGTTAGACTTTTGGTCTAAGTTTAGACCAAACGTCTAACTTAGACCAAAAGTCTAATTTAGACCTGAAGTTTAAGTTTAGACCAAAAGTCTAACTAGTAAAGTTAGACTTTTGGTCCAAGTTAGACTTTAGGTCTAAACTTAGACTTTTGGTCTAAGTTTACTTTTGTGAATCAGCTCTCAATCAAAGAAAGACCAGATTAATTTCTTAACCTTTGTTCTCTATTCAAATAATGTTACCCAGTCTTGTAGTCCAGTAAAGATCACAGTCCCAGATACTAAAGGGACCTTGTCTGACATTCAAAAATAATCAGTTTAACAAAAGAGAGAAAAGACCTACAGGAACACAGTCAGCTAATAGCCAGTTTGAACAAAATCCAAGGTGTAGCTCTGTTGCTTGTTGTGAAGTTGCCAAGTCTACCACTGTCCTTGTAGAGAAAGATCTGCAGTCTTCACAGGATATAATTAGATCTAAGATTCTTGAATTACAACGAGAAAATAAAATGTTTCAGACTATGTTAAAAAACTATATCCAGAGTTCAAGTGGGAATCTAAAACCCCTGTACAAGACAACTTTTCCACCTCTATGTTAGCCTCCATGGAAATGGAGAATGAAGCCTTGCATTCTCTTCTGCGTTCCCCTCAGAGCTGGTGCAGTGATTGTGTGAATAATACTGTGGCTGATCACTCAGAAAAGCCATAGTACCTTGTCTCACAGTGCAGTTAATCCAAGTATGTGTTTGAAGTCTGAATTTTCTAACTCCTCTGATGTTTTGTCTTCTAGTGCTAAATTACATCTGAGATGTGTCCCTCCAGTTTTCAGGAGCCCCAAATGCCAGGCAAAACACAAAACATCTCCTTGCATACTTTTTCTGGCAGTGAGGTCAGTTCTATCTCAGAGATAACCCATAAATAGGCCATTGACATACAGACAAAACTAGAACTTGTGACATTATCCTGTGATTCAGACCACACTCTTGATTTAACTGCTGTGACTGAAGCCAACCTCCTCATTGAGAACGAACAAAATCCTGACCCCTTGTTTGCTGTCTCGCCTTCAAGTACACCACATATTGAGAAGTCAGGAACTATTACTCTATGCTCTGATGCATTTGTAATACCTTGTAATATAGAGGAAATTGAAATAATTTCCAAAGACCAAGTAATCTCTGACCTGTTTCCTCTGACTAAGATATGTGAACTACCAAATGGTAACTGGAGTCTGGTCGTCAGAGACTCTAAGATAAGCAGTATTCTTAGCCATCCCGAAGAAAGCGCTTCAGTGTGTTTTAATGAGCCAAGGAACTGTGAAAATGTCATTATTGACAACAGGGAATCTACTGTTCACGGGCTATCGCCATTCCCAGAATTTAAAGTGTGTCATCCTTGTGCCTCTCTACCATCAGCTTGTCTTCTTGCAGAGTCTCCAGAATCCTCTGCCGGCCAGCTGCTTTCAGAGTCTCCAGAGTTCTCAGCTGGCCTGCTGCTTTCAGAGTCTCCAGAGTCCTCGGCCAGCCTGCTGCCTTCTGAACTTCAGCCTGCCTGCCATCTGAGCCCATGCCTGCTGCCTGCCTGCCATTAGTACCGGAGCCTCCAGACTGCCTGCATTCAGAGCCCAAGCCCTCCGCTCACCTGCCTACTAAGTCAGAGTCTCCAGCCTGTCTGACTTCAGAGCCAGAAAGTCCAGCCTGTCTGACTTCAGAGCCATAACTTCCAGCCTGTCTGACTTCAGAGCCAGAACTTCCAGCCTGTCTTACTTCAGAGCCAGAGCTTCCAGCCTGTCTGACTTCAGAGCAAGAGCTTCCAGCCTGTCTGACTTCAGAGCCAGAGCTTTCAGCCTTTCTGACTTCAGAGCCAGAGCTTCCAACCTGTCTGACTTCAGAGCCAGAGCTTCCAGCCTGTCTGCCTACAGAGCCAGAGCTTCCAGCCTGTCTGACTTCAGAATCAGAGCTTGCAGCCCGCCTGCCTTCAGAATCAGAGCTTCCCTCCCACCTGCCTTCCGAACCAGAGCTTCCCTCCCACCTACCTTCTGCACCAGAGCTTCCAGGCCACCTGCCTTCCGAACCAGGCTTCCAGGCTGCCTGCCTTCTGAACCAGAGATTCTAGGCTGCCTGCCTTTTGACCCTATGCTTCCAGTTTGCCAGCCTTCGGAGGTCTCAGTACGCATATGTTCAGTCTCTAAACGTCCAGCATCAGAGAAAAAACTCTCAACATGTAAGCCTCCAGGGCCTGGGTCTCCTGCATACCCGCTTCCAAAGTCTCCTGCATATGTGTCTTCTGTATGTTTTCCTCCAGGTCCAGAACTTCAGGTCTGCTTCTTGTCACCTCCTTCATCTTCAGCCAGTTTGCCTTTGACCTCTGTGTCTCCTGCCAATCCGTTATTTGCTTTTGAACCTACAGTCAATCTGCCTTAATTGGCTGTGCTACTGCAGCCTGTCATCATCTAAACATCAATCACCTTTGATTCAGGCTCCTAACTCACCATTACTGGTTTTGGACTCTTCAAATCTGCATTCTATTCTGCCTCCTGCATCATTTATTTATTTAGGAGTTTTATCTAGCGCTAGCCAGACCCGAGGGTATCAGAGCGCTTTACAACATGTAACAAAGATGCAATCAAACATAAGAAGTGACCATAGTAGAACATAGTGATTCGTGACGAGTATAGTTCAAACACACAGAGTAGCAAATCGAATGTAATGATACGTGACGAGTACAGTTCAAACACAGAGAGTAGCCGATAGACTCCATGATTCGTGACAACTCCAGATCGGTGAGGGGGAGCACCGGAGAGAGACAAGAGGTAAGAGAGGTATTGGACCTCTTAACAAAGTGTTTGTATATTGCAGTGTGCGGGATTCGATATAGAGCATCAGCTATCCATTCGGAAGAGTTCGGTTGAGGAAAAGGTCTTTGAGCTGGCTTTTGAATTTTGGAAAAGAGGGGTTATTCCTGATATGAACTGGGATGGAGTTCCAAATTTTGGGCGCATTACCAGAGAAGGCGCGTGATGAGGCTTTATGTTTGCGAGTTTTTGGCGGGATGAGAAGTAGAGTGTTAGTACTCCTTAGGTTCCTTGACTGACCGGCTTTGTTTAGTTTGGTGGCCAGGTATGCAGGCTTGCTGGTGTGCAGGGCTTTGTGAGTGAGACAGGCTGTTCTGAAGCTGGCGCGCATTTCGGTTGGTATCCATTTTAGCTCTCTGAGAGCAGGAGTGATGTGTTCATATTTTTTTACTCCAGTGACCATCCTGTCTGCTGCATTTAGAGTTGTTCTGAGGGGGGCTAATTGGGATTTTGCTGTGTCTGTGAGGGTTGTGTTCCCGTAGTCCAATCTGGACAAAACCAGGCATTGGGTGGCTTGTTTGAGGTCATTGGGGGGGATGAATGGCTTTATTTTGTTGAGCAGTTTTAGGTTGATGAAAGCGCTCTTGGCGGTATGTTTGATGTGTTTGATCATGTCTAAATTAGGGTCCAGAGTGTTTTCCCAGTGATTTTACATAGTCTGCTGGGATGAGGCTGCAGTTTAGAGCATCAATGGTTTTTAGCCATTCTGTGACTTGGGGGGTCTGTGCTTTGTTGGATATTATGAGTATTTCCGTCTTGTCCTGGTTTAGTTTCAGGTGGTTGAGGGATAACCAGTGTTGGATGTCTTTCAGGGTGAGGTTTAGTCTTTGTATGTCCTCAATAGAGGAAGCTTCTAGGTAGATCTGGGTGTTGTCTGCATATAGGTGGAAGGGGATGTTGGCTTTATTGAGTATTTTGGTGAGGGGTCCATGTAGATATTAAATAGTGCCGGGGAGAGAACTGAACCTTGCGGATCCCCCCTGTTTACGGGGAATAGGTCTGACGTGCTGTTTTTAATTTTTATTCTTTGGGTACAGTTCTGCAGGAAGGAGGAGAACCACTGTAGTACCACCTCGTCTGCTCCAACCCTTTCCCGCAGTACATTAATGAGCAGTTTGTGATCAACCATGTCGAAGGCTGCCGATAGGTCCAGGAGGATGAGTAGGCAGCATTGATCATTGTCAAGTGACTTGTGAATGTCATCTATGACATTCAGGATCGCTGTCTCAGTGCTGCAACCTTTTCTGAAGCCTGATTGGTGAGGATCTAGGAAGTTGTTGCTTTCGATGTGTTGTGTTAATTGCAGGAGGACACATCTTTCCAAGATTTTTGCTAGAAAAGGGAGATTAGATACAGGCCTGAAGTTGTTGAGATCATTGGGGTCAGATCCTGTTTTTTTTAGAAGTGGTGTGACTTGACCCATTTTGAGACAGTCTGGCATGACTCCAGTTCTTAGAGAGCTATTTATAATCTTGGTCCAAAGCGGGGCTAGGGTGCAATTGAGTTTCTTAGCTAGTTGCGCAGGGATAGGGTCCGCGAAGTGTGACGAGGCTTTGGAGCTGGTAATCAATTTAGAGATCTCTGCTTCTGAGATGGGGGAAAAGGATTTCCAGTTGTGGGGGGGTGGCTGGGTGGGTTGAGGTTTACAGCGGGGAGGGATTATGTTGGGTGCTTGAAGGTTGTTGTCCAAGCAGAGCTCAATCTTGTTGATCTTCTCATTGAAGAAGGTGGCAAAGTTGTTGCATAGTTCTGTGGAGGCTGCCACTGCGGGTGAGGGGGGCTTGGAGGTTTGTTGTCTGATGATATTAAAGAGTTCTTTGGGTCGATTTTTGGCATTGTTTAGTGCATCACAGAAGAAAGAGGTTTTCTCATTCTTGATGTGTTTTTTATATTCCCTGCGTTCAGATTTGAGTAGTTCTAGGTGGATTAATGACGGGTTGTTTCTCCAGAGTCTTTCTGCAGCTCTTAGTTGTCTTCTTTCAAAGTTTAGGTCTGTGTTGAACCAGGATCTTGAAGGAATGGTCCTGGTTTTTTTTAGTTTCAGGGGGGCAATCTGGTCGAGAATGGAGGTCATTGTTGCGTTGTAATGCGAGGTGAGTTCGGTTGTCGAAGGTTCGCATGCGGTGATGGGAAGGAGTGAGCTTACCCTTTCTTCCAGGTCGGTGTGGGGGATTTGTCTAAGATTTCTCACCCAGTGGAAGGATTCCTGTGTACGGGGTAGGCGTTGGCATGTCTGATTGATGTGGAATAGGATGATATGGTGATCTGACCAGTCGACAGGAAGGATGTGGTCTATTGTGATTGTGTCTTCGTGGGCAATGATGGCATCAAGAATTGCACCCCTGTTATGGGTACGTTCGGTGCAGTGTTGGGTAAGATTGTTGTTGAGAAGAAGATCGTTCAGGGATTGGGTCAGAGAGTTGTTTTCATTGTTCCAATGTAGTTTGAGGTTGCCTAGTATTATGTTGTTGGAGTCTTGGAGAGAGCAGTGGGTTATCAGGTCTGAAAGGTGTTCTCCGAATGTAGGGGCGTTGCCTGGAGGATGGTATAGGAGATGGCAGTCTAGTGTTTTGTTGTCACTCGTCTTAATGGTGGCAGTTAGGTGTTCGAATGAGTTGTATTCGAGGGAGTCTGATTCCGTTACGGAAATGTTATTCTTGTGGATGATTGCAATGCCCCCACCTCGGTGTTTCTTTCTATCTTTATTGATGATTGAGAATACCGGGGGGATGAGCATGTCCATGATTGGGGAGGAGGACTCATTTAGCCAAGTTTCTGTAATGAATGAGATGTCTATGTCGTTGGTGAGGATGGTTTCTGCCAGTTCGGTGGCATGTTTGTTGGCTGATCTACAATTAATGAGCATGCATTTGGTTAGCTCCTTGATGTTGAGTATCTTCTTTGTGGGAGTCAAGGGGACATTAGCGAGGACGGCTGGAGGCCTCGGTGTTCTGGGTGGGGGGCGTTCTCTTCCAAGTCCCATGATAACCTTGATTTTGGCACAGGGGTTGGCCGTTGAAGAAGCGTCATAGGAGTTGGCAAGATCAATCGCCTCACTCATGGACATTGCTGCAGTTGTTCTTTTGGGTCTTAGATGTTTGTTCAGGGAGGGGGTAGTGGGCCAGCTGTGCCATTGAGCCTTAGGGGGTCTTGTGAGTTTAGTGTTGGTAATTGTGGGAATAAGGTGAGGGCGTAGGGAAGGCTCCAGATGAGAAGAGAGGTACAATACGATGTTGTTGATGCCCAGTATTGCGATCTCCAATTTGTTTTCAAGTATCGTCAGTCTCTGTGTCATGATCGAAGGGGAGGGGATGGTGGAGTTCATGTTTTTGATGTCCCAAGCAGGGCTATCCAGGGAAGGGGGGGAGCGTGCTAGTGAGAGAGTGTCTCACAGTGTAGGACTTTGCTGAATTGCCCTTGGGGGTGGTCGATGACGTGAGGCGTGGCATCACCTGTCGTGGTTCAAGCGTCAGCTTCTTGGGAGTCGGTGATAGGTGAGGTTTGGGAGTCAGTGACTGAGGGTTGATTACATTAGCTGCTTGTTGTGGATGGTATTGTGGAGGTTGGAAGAGGTGGAGCTCTGCATGGGGATGGAAAGTCTCAGGAGAGACGTACTCCAGATTAGTACTGGATGAGAGGAATGTGTTGTGCGAGTCAGGGGAGGGGGGGGAAGGTGGTGACGGGGGTGTAGGTTGGGGTTGGTGAGGTGTGTCATGAGGTTGGTTTGTGAATTCTCCATGGGGGTACGTCTGTTGGTGGTCAGTGGGTTGTTCGAGTGGGCATATCGGAGATGGGTGAGGGCGTTGCGTAGCGTGGGGAAGAGGGCGTCAAATGAGTGTAGATTGTCATTGTTGGCTTGGATCAGTACTGTACCGTTGCTGTAAATGGTCACCGAGGTGTTGCCACAGCGTTTCGGACGGTTAGAGGTTGATATCATCAGTTTGCAGCTGAGAGGGGTGCTGCTTGTTTTGGATATGTGGAGTTGTGTTCTCACAATGGTATTCCAATCCGCAGGGCTCAGGGTGTGGAAAATGAGATCCATTTTCTGCTGACCTTTGGAGGAGCAATGATAAATATCAGCGAATAGTGTTTCCGGGTGCTGTCTAATCAACCCCTGTTGAGTGATAGATTGGGGGGAAAGATGATGGAGAAGGAGTTTGGGCCGTGGGGTTTCATGTAGTTCGTTGAGGGGACGTGGAGGGAGGTTGATGTGACAGTAATCATTTTGTTCTCTTTGGCAGTGTGGTTTACCACTCGGGTCTCTCCACAGTCTGTCGGTCTTAGAGAGTTGGGCTGGGGGGCTTGGTTGAATCTTGCTCTTCTCATGGTAATCGAGCTAGTGAGAATAGTTAGGCCTTTGTATTAATCCAGTGGGTGGGTGTATTGAACGATTACCCTGTCGAGTGTGGGATTGGTCTTCAGGAGAGGTCGCACTGAGTGTTGTCTTTGTGCTGTGGCACCGTTGCTCCATTAGTGACCTGACGAGTCCCACGGGAGGCCTCCGCTGCCATCTGAGTGACAGGTAACAAAGTTTTCATGTCCGTAGTTACTCCTTAGGTTAGGGTTCAACAGATGGAACTGATCACAGTTCCGCTCATAAAAGGAGAGTATTAAAATGTACAAGTAACTGCTCCACGCGCAGTTGTTAGGGGATTCGCGGTGGAGGTAAGTAGGCTTGAAGATCCCCCATCTTAGGGTCAGGTAGTTGTGACTTAATGAGAGTGCACCTAGGTGGCAGGCATCCAGGTTATCAGGATCTCAGGTCTTCCGCAAAGTAGAGCTCAGGTCGAGAGAGTGATCGTAGGTCCGTTCACCTTATAGTGGTGTGGAGTGATCAGGTCTCACTCCGCAAGCAGTTGATTGGGGAAGCTCTTCGTGGGTGAACAAACTCGGGGACCCGCCATCTAAGGGTCAGGCATCCTTGTTGTTCGAGACTGCACGTTTAATCCAGATTATAGTACAAGTGGATTTCAATAAAGATGTCACCTGGGTTAGGGCTCACCTGCCTTCTAACGTATTACTTCTTAGTTAGGACGATACAACAAATTTGCCTGAGAGCCAGGGAAGCTCGTCGTGGGTAAAACACTCGGGGAGCCGCCATCTTATGGTCAGGCAACCGTGTAGTTTGAGATTGCACGTTTTGATCAAATTGTGGCACAGGTAGAATTGAACAGAGGTGTCACCAGGGTTAGGGCTCACCTGCCTTCTAACATATTAATTCTTTGTTAGGACGATACAGCCGATTAGCCTGAGAGCCAGGGAAGCTCGTCGTGGGTAAATAATTCGGGGAGCCGCCATCTTAGGGTCAGGCAACCGGGTAGTTCGAGATTGCACGTTTTGATCAAATTGTGGCACAGGTAGAATTGAACAGAGGTGTCACCAAGGTTTGTGCTCACCTGATTTGTAGCGTATCAGTTCGTTGTGAGGGATGAAATACCCGATTATCGGGAAAACTGGGGAGCCATTTTGGGGTCAGGCACCCAGGATAAAATGTCCCGTATCTCCAGGAATAGCGTTAAACCAAGTACTCTGTTCCGTTGGCAAACAGTGGAGCCTTGTGTCTCCGTTGTCCTTGCTCAGCTGATGGAGCCGTAACTCGTCGTTGTAGAGGACGTACTTCTTCTTTAGGATGGATGTTGCAGCCATTTTGTCAGAGCCCGGGGAGCCTCCATTTAGGGGTCAGGCATCCGGGATATTGAGACCCGTGCTTTGTTGCAACCACGGGCCGCTCGTCATGAGTAGCCGCACCGGGGATCCGGTGTGTTGCCCCTTGGCTTTACCTTTCTGTCACTCCCCGAAGCTGTTTACGATAGGAGTGGCGTGTAAGGGGGGCGCAGGATCCTACATATGTGGGGAACGCTGGTCATGGGGTGATTCGGAACCATCCTACGAGTGGATCGCTGGTCGCACCTCCGGGGCTGCAGTTACCAACCTGGAGGCATCGGGGTGCGGATCAATGTTCACTGCCATTTCATGCCGTGAACACACCACTCGGATCGTTCCACCCCGTTGGCTTCGTGGTCCGGAGAGTCAAGGATTGTCCGGTAAGTTCTTGTTGTCTCTGTTGCCTCAGTGGCCCTGTGTTCGAGTGGGGGGGGGCACGAGTATTTGCACAGATTTGTGATACAGGTGATCCGGTGTCTCGGAGCTCGGTCTCATAGCTCCCTCCTTTCGGCCATCTTGAATGAGAGATGCACCAGAGTGCTTATCTCCTCAAAGTTCTGCTTTGGATGCTGCTATTAATATACAGCCTATTGTCCTACCCGCCAGAACATCACAGTTTTTCTGCAGTCCTCTTGTATCTTGCACTATATCTATGGTGGAAATGGACTTACTTCTTAGGAGCAAAGGCTTGGAATCCAGTTCCAGATTCCGGGAGTCGGTCTTTGGAGGGGGTATACTGTCAAGATTCGCTCCCTGCACTCAGGTGCCCACCACCAGAGGGGTGCATAGTGTAACTTTCCTGTGTTCTAATAAGCTGCCAGATACTCCTCTGCATGCATATCCTGACTTCCATCCATTTGGTCACTATTTGGGAATTGACATCCATTCCCAATCCATGCCGGGTTTGGTGAAAGCCAGCCTGCTCATGTTTGGACCTCCATTACCTAGAATTCCCTGCTCACTGCTTCGTCTCCATCCCTGCAGGCCAAGGATGGGTGGAGGAATTCAGCTCACCTGTGGCTGGCTGCTGCTAGCCTGCTCACACCTGATTCATGTGATTACTGTGAGCTCTTTTAAGCCCCAGCTCCATTCATGTCAAGGTTGGACATTGTAGCTGTGTACCGGTGAGACCGACCCTTGTTTCCAGTGTTTCCAGAGCTTTTGATATTCTTGTTTCCAGTGGTTCCTGAGCTTTAGTTATTCCTTGTTCCTGAGCTGATGCTGTTTTCATTGTTCCTGAACTAGCACTGCCTGCAGTGCTACCTTGACTCCTGAGATTTTGCTCAATTCAAGTTCCTGCTCCCGTACTGCCTTCAGTGCTGCTTTGTTTTCTTGACTCCTGATCCAGCACTATTCTAGTATACCCTTGTAGCCTCCCCTTCTGTATATCCTTTTCCAGTCCATGCCTGTCTTCTCCTCCTTGCTAGCTCCTTGTCTATTGTGCTTGTGTTTAGTTCTACACCCTTGCTGTTACTGCCTTGCGTGTTCCTGTTTGATCGCCAGGATCCGTGGTCACAGCTGACTACCTAGGTGGTGTTTCTTGTTCACTGTGAGTATTGTCTTTGAGTTACATTTATAACATTACCATAGGTATCAGCTCCACAGACCTTGCCTTTGCATGCATATCCTATATGTGGGTATTTGCAGTTAGTATCTGTAACAGTAATTGGGGGTGAGGAACTTAGGGGCATATTATCAAGAACGGTGTTATAATTATCGCCGCTTTAGCGGCAGAAAACTGCAGCTAAAGCGGCGATAATGGGCTTGATAATATGAACTTGAGAATTCCAATAGAAGCCCATGTTGACACCAGAACATGGGCTTCTATTGAAATTCTCAAGGGCATATTATCAAGCCCATTATCGCCGCTTTAGCGGCAGTTTTCTGCCGCTAAAGAGGCGATAATTTTAACGATGTTTCTTGATAATATGCCCTCACCTGAGCTTCAGTCTTACCGTGTGGAGCTCCCGAGTGCTTTAACCCACATTCCCTTTATTGTTAATGTTGTTTTATATATGTGTATTGCACATCCATCCTGGGTGTACTGATTCTGAATGCTGAACCGTCTCATGAGTACCTGTCATTTCTGAGTCCTAGCCATCCTGTTCCTTCGTGCAGGCTTCCCCTTTGGATACCTTTTCTCCTCTGACTTCCAGTGTGATCCTGAGCAGTGCTGCACTTCTTTTCCCGCTTCATTTTCTACCCAGTCACCAGTCTTTGCCCCAGTCCCTGACTGTGTCCCAGACAGTCCCGGACAGTCCCTGGCAATCAGGCCCTCTATGATTAAGAATTCCGTTTTTGAGTGAACACTGTTGAAGTGTACTGCAAATTGGTAGTTGGAGTTGTTGTTTTTTATTGCTCTGATGTATTCTTGGATGCGTTCCTTGAGTGGTCTGACCGTGCTGCCTACATATGTGAGACCACAATGGCAGATCAAGCAGTATATGACAAATTTAGTGTTACAATTTATAAACTGTTGCATGGGGTGGACTACTGGTGTGTTGTAGCAGAAACTAGTAGTTCTTTTTGCAGCAAACTGGCAGATATTGCACAGTGTGCATTTGAAAAAGCCCACAGGTTTGTCATGTAGCCAGGTATGTCCCTGATGTTGTGCCTTTATTGGGATGTAACCTGAGCAAACCATATTTCTTAACATAGTTCCTCTGCTGAAAGTAATGTTAGGTTTATTCCTAATGTACTTGGAAACAGCCTTGTCTAGTGTGAGAAGGTGCCAATGCTTGTTCAAGACCTCGTTAAGGTCCTGGTTGTTTGTATTGCATTTAGTGATGAGCACTATTCCGCGTTCTCCCTTTTTTTATGCTTTTTGATGTGCAGTAATGACAAGCGTTGTTTGGTCAGGATCTTTGTTTTCGCCTGAGCTAGAGTCTTGTCAGACAGAGTACACCCTCATAGACAAACAAACCTGAAGAAGTTCTAATTCCTCTAAGAAGATGTTTTCATCACTACAGTTTCATCTTAATTGTGTCATTTCACCCAAAGGAATTGCGTAAACCTGACTTCTAGGATGCGCACTTGAGGCATGTAGAATAGAGTCACATGCAGTGGGTTTCCAGTGCAAGCGTGTAGCAATCCTGTTATCGTCTGTGTAGATAACTACATCTAGAAACACTATTTCCTTGTTGTCTATGTGATGAGTAAAGTGTAAGTTATAAGTGTTGTTGTTCAAATGAGGTAGCAGTCGGTCCAGCTGGTTTACATTACCAGTCCAAGTCATAAAATTGGTATTGATGTAACATCCCCAATTACATAATGTGTTCTGAAATGTCTGGAGGGCAAGCCATTCACACATGCTGTTTCTCAAAGTGGCCCATATATATGTTTGCATATGAGGGCGAATAAATGCTATAACTTCCTGTAATGGATTGCCAGACAGTATAGTGTAACTGAGCTTGTCCGCTAGTTGTCTATCGATTTCGTTGGTATAATCCTGATTGCTCATCAACACAATCAGCCTCTCTGATGGTAACATCTGTCATATTTGACAGTTTATTTAATGCTAGGCGTTCCTCACTGTTGAGATTATCTCTATACTTTTTGTGTTTCTTGAGATACTTATCTTCCAAATCATAAAGATCATTAGTAACAGAAGCTGTCTAATAGGCTATCTGCTGGTAGTGTAGGTACAAAGGTGGACTTGGGCTTCAAACCACTGTCTGTATTCAAGTTGGAAGCGATGTCTAACTCAGAAAGTAGGTCAATCATGGTAGGAGCAGTTTGTTCACCTTCATCAATAGATAGTAATGTATGCAAATCTTGTATATCCTTGATTGTTTTATTACACCCAAGGGCTGGTACAGCAAGTGGTGGAGCAAACACATGTTGGTCATCACAAAATGTCTCTAATTTTAAGCGTTGCACAAATTTGAACACTTCTATGAGGATCTGGCTGAAATCAGGCTGAGCAGTTCGACAAAAGCACAGACCAACCATGCTTTAACACATCAATTTCAACATTAGACAACTCATGGTTAGAAAGATTAACAATTGTAACATTTGTGGCACTTGTAGTTCATTCTAAAGTATTCACATTAGACATAGCATTAGGAGTATCATATGCATAACTCAGTTTCTCTGGTTGCGAGATGTTGACCTCGTTGTCACTCTTACATAGTCGAATTTACGAGCAAAGGTGAAAATTCTGCCATTTTGATCGTCGTTCTAATTTGATGAACTTATGCTTTAGCCCTTTATGTCAGATGGTGGGTGGATTGTCATTCCTTAGGACTGCATGGTCTGAAAAGAGTTCCTGTAGTAGTTTGTTTCTATCATTATCGAATGCGGCCATAGTGTGTCTAAGCTTAAGATGTGTTTCAGTTGAAGAAGTCAACATCCACAAACAGAGATAAATGAGTGCAGATACCACAATAACGAGACAAGGATAAGATACTTGGAATCTATCTTTTGTTGCCCAGTGTCATCATCACCTCAATTATTTGTAAATTAGGCCACCACATTGGTCAACCATTGTCTTATTTTGCTTTTTTTGTTGTACATTCTGCAGCCTTGAGAAAGTCACGTTGTGACGAAACATGTGTTGGCTGTTCTTCCACAACGTATACCAAGTTGTTCAGCACCTGTATCACAAGAATTCTGCTGGAACATACGACTTAATAAATGATAACATTGTTTCTTACTAGTCCTTACTTTCTGGATTGTGTACTTCTCTCACAGGACCACGTTAGAGTGCTATGGTTTATTTAGTATTGTTTGATTGACAGACTGGATTTCTTCGGCCTGGCAGGGAACACCTTTGGTAGTAAGGTGTCTAAACCATTAAAGCACCACATGTTTCATAGAATACATTGGGCTAGTTAATAATTTATTCAAAATATATGCCTCTAATCATGTGCGATATCTAAACCACTACCAGACACTAGGCATCATCTGCTGTGCCAGATGTCAGTTCTATGCCCCTCTGAACTTAGTTGGATCTATGTAGACCCCATCAGTGAAGCATCTGACCTTACCTTGCTCACAGATGCATCCCAGTAGGCAGCCAGAATCACCATGGCCAACAAAACGATATGGCCTATTCTGCCACTTGGATCAGACTTCTTTCTCTAACCCAAGGAAATGTCTGTCCATAATGACAACAAACAACATTGGCCACTGAGAGCTGTCAGTGTCAAGAGTCAGGCCATCGGCCAGCTTCCGGTATGTACAAGTGTGCCCACCCCAGGCATAGCTGTTTGCTATGGCTTGGTGGGAGCTACACCGCTCCTGCCAAGCCATAGCAAACTGTGTTTGCTTTCAGCAAGCGAGAGCATTGAAAATCCTCTTGCTTGCTGAAAGCAAGAATAATTGCTTTGACAGAGAGGGAGCTGCATATTAGCAGCTCCCTCTGTGTCAAAGCAATGCTGACTCCTGCAGGAGGCGGTCCCTGTGGTGAGTTGATGCCATGGAGGTCCCCACTTTAAATGGACAGGCCCTAGGGGATGTGGTCCCTGGGGTCAAAATCAGCCCGGGGAGGGGGGCCCCCTCCCCTGTTTTAAAATACAAAATATAGAAGTGGCCACACCCAACAGGATGAGGTCCCCATAGCTGAAATTGGCCCATGAGGGGTCTGCTCTGCCCCCTCCCTCAAATAAAAAAGAACTAAAAAAGTCCAGGCCCCAGGGGATGGGGTCCCCAGGGCTGAAATTGGCCTAGGGAGATGGGCCGGATGGCTCTCCTCTCCCGTTCAAAATAGTCTGGCCGCAGGGGATGGGGTCCCTGGGGCCAAAATCAGCCCAGGAAAAGGGGACCATACAGCACCCCTCCCATTATAAACAAAAAAAAATGGCCCGGCAAGTCCCCGGAGGCCCTGCTTCCTTTCTGCACCATTCTGCAAATGCACCTCCTGATGCACAACCGGTTGCAGGATGATGTCACCTTGGCTGTAGAGGGTCCTTGGAGGCCAAGTACCCCTCCTTTTACCTCCAGTAAGTCCCACACAGCGGAATTGCTGAGATGTTGGCAGCAGCTATGCCCCCTTTCTTCATCACTCTGCAAACACGCAACCTGGGGCACTGCTGGTTGGGGTATGAAGTCCCCTTGGCTCCAGAGGATCCTTGGGGGCCAACAATCCCTCCTGTTACCTCCAGTAAGTCCCACACAGCGGGCTTGCTGAGTGGTCCTTGGAGGCCACGCCTCCTTTCTCCATCACTCTGCAAATGCACCTCCTGCTGGTTGGGGATTGAAGTCCCCTTGATGCTAGAATGTTCTTGGGGGGCCAGCAAGCCCTCCTGTTACCTGCAGTAAGTCCAAAACAGCGGAATTGCAGGGAGGCCTTAGGAGGTCATGCTCCTTTTCTCCACCAATCTGCTGCAAACGCACCTTCTGGCGCATTGCTGGTTGGTGGATGAAGTACTCTTGGATGCTGAGGGTTCTTGGGAGCCCAGAAGCCATCCTGTTACCTCCAGTAAGTCCAACACAGCAGGATTCCTGAGAGCTGGTCGGAGGCCCGCCCCCTCTTCCATTACTCTGCAAAAGCGACTACTAGTTAAAAAATCTAAGAAATTAACTTAAAAAACCAAAGGTTACAGGGTCATTATAGTTAGGAAATAGAATTAAAAAAACCTTAGAAATTCACTGAAAAAAACAAAGGTTACATGGATGTTATAGTTAGGCTCAGATTTCACTCATACCAAACCAGTGATGACATGGCCAGTTTCATCACTGATGACATCACTGATGACATCTCAAATGATATCACTGATGATCATCCACAGAACCCCTCATACCCCATACAACCTCTCATACACCCACTCATATACCTGTACAACTACTCATTCACAGACCCATACCAGCACTCACACACCCATGCACTCCTCCATAGAGGCATTCACACTACCACTCTTTCACTCATACAACCACTCACATAGCCATTCACTCACCCATGCAGCCACTTATACAACTGGTCACTCACCCATACCATACAGCCAGTCACATAGCCACACACTCACCCATATAGCTACTTACACAGCCACTTATTTTCCTACACAGTCACTGACACACCCACTCACTCACCCATACTGCCTCTCAACACAGCCACTCACTTACCCATACAAGCACTCACATACTCACACACCCACACAACCCCTTACGTACCCATTTATACATCCATACAAGCACTCACACATCTGCTCACTCACCCATACAGCCATTCACACAGACACTGACTCTCCAGTACAGCCACTCACACACCAACTCACTTAAACAAACACCCACTCAAAGAGCCACTCACTCACCCTTAGAGCCACTTACACACTCAATCAATTACTCATACAGCCATTCAGATAACCACTCACTCACCAATACAGTCACTACACACCCAGTTACCCACCCATAGTACCACTCACACTACCACTCACTCACACATACACTGACTCACCAATTCAGCCACTCTTACACAATCTCACTCACCCACACACCCACATTTACACCCATACAGCCACTTACACACCTATAAAGACAAGTATACATACAGTCAAACTGCCACTCACTAAATATATGTTAGAAGCAGTATCACCTAGTAGTACTGCACCTAGTATACTAATTTTAGTTTTGTAGTAGGTTAGTATATAGGTTTGCCACCCATAAACTCTTAAAAACACTTACAATCACTGGATGATGTCATTAGTGATGTCATCAGTGATGTCATTTGAGATGTCATCAGTGATGCCACTGACCATGTCATGAGTGATGCAATATGTGAGGATATAAGCAGTGCATTGCGGGGCGTAAGTTATATTGAGCTCATGTAACTATTACTGCTGAATTTCACTGGTTTTGTACGAGTGAAATCTGAGCCGAACTATCACAAATTAAACTACACAAACATTGGAAATTCTAAACTTATAGTTATCTCTTAAATGTATGGTTTACTCATCAGTTACGCACTTATTTATTTCTTATTTGTGACAAACCCAACTTAAAGTACACAAACATAACAAATTTAAAAATTATACTTATGTTTTGAATTTATCATTTATACACCACTTTCAAATTACTACAAATCAGGCTTATAACTTACATTTACACTTACGCACCACCCTTAAATTAATATCACGCACACACCTCCATGTACAGTCTTGTCACCTCTCTCTCCAATTGTTTAAGCAGCGTTATAGTTAGGTGAAAATGTCAGTTTAAATGTAATATTTTCAACAAAAAACCTCTGAAATTCAATAGTCATAGTTATGCCATGCATAGTGTTGTTGTCAATGATGTTAGTTCAGTTGTCATCAGTAATGCTATCAATGATGTCAGAGAACATATTATGAGTGTTGTAATATGTGAGGTCATAAGAAGTGTGTGGCAAGGGCGTGAGTTATAGTTACTTGAAATAAGTATAACTCTTGAATTTCAGTGTTTTATTTTTTAAACGTTACTTTAAGCTGACATTTTCACCTAACTATAATGTCACTTTAACCTTTATTTTTTCAGTGAATTTCTGAGGTTTTTATAATGGAAAGTGAGATTTTTATTGCCATACCTAACTATAACACTACTTTATCCTTTATGTTTTCAGTGAATCCTTAGATTTTTTTAACATAAAGTAATATTTCATTGCGATTAGTAAGGTCCCCACGTCCATTGGCAGTGAGCAGCGTGTCACTGGCCGCAGGGCTTGGCCTATGGTCAGGCCTTTTGCCCAAACTCCCAAGGGCAGCCAACCCCCCACCATACACCACCATCTCCTGCTCATGGCAGCTCACTGCAGACTTTCAGTCCCCACCCCCTTTAAAAATATATATGATCTCGCAAGACTAGCAGAAGGAAGTGAAGCCCTTATGCTCCTGTGGGACTTCTATGGTGCAGCTCTGGCTCCCATGGGAAATCTGGGGGACACACACGGGATTGCGGAAACCCCCCAAAATGATATATATATTTATATATATTTTTTTTTAATTTAGCCTCAGGGGTACCTTTTAGGGCCTCCAACAAGGTCCAGGGGAGTCTGGGTACCCCTGCCCACATATACCTTATTTTTTACTTAAATTTTCAGGACACAGGGACCGAGTCCTCATGTCCTGAACTGGCAGCATCAACATTTCTCTTCATGTTGTGGCTAGCCAACCAGAGCACGAGCTCTCGCATGAGTTCTCAGGAGCTTTTTGCTCGCAGGAGTGAGGCTGCCAATGGAAAAGAAGCCCCCTTAGCCAATCAGATTGCTCTATTATTTGAAGTTGCCTGATTGTGCGAGTCTCCCAAGAGTCCAACTGTCCAGATATACAAAGATTTTGAACCCTAATTACTCAAAAACTACTGAACTTATTCACACAAAATCACAAAAAGCACTCTTTCTGAACCAAGATCTACCAGTCTGCCAAATTATGGTAAAATTCCATTCAGCCGCTTTCGCTGTACCGCTGTTGAATTGCATTTTAGGACCCCCATTGTTTCTTCGCTGCTGCTTGATGGATCATCCCGAAACATTTCAGCAAGGAGCTAACTTAAATGAACTTACTTTTTGGAAAGTTTTGTAAAGAATAGTCAAACAGTACCAAAGTTAATAGAAAAACCCCAAAAAGCTATTCTTATAGTCACTCAGTGCTATTACTACACAATGGAGACCACAAATGGGTAATATATGTGTGTGTGTGTGTGTGTGTGTGTGTGGGTGCGCGCGTGTGTGAATATATATATATATATATATACATACATATATGTATGTCTATATGCACACACTTATATATATATATATATATTCACTGAAAAAACCATAGGTTTCAAACACGTTATAGTTAGAAATTAGCATTTAAAAACCTTTGAAATTCACTGAAAAAACCATAGGTTTTAGGGACAGTTATAGTTAGTTGGACATTTCACTCGTACAAAACCATAGAAATTCCCCGTTATAGTTAGTTCAGCTAACTATAACTCGCGCTCCCGCAATGCACTGCTGATGACGTCACATATTACATCACTTATGACATGGTCAGTGACATCACTGATGACATCACTGATGACATCTCAAATGACATCACTGATGACATCTCAAATGACATCACTGATGACATCACTGATGACATCATCCAGTGACTGTGTGTTTCTGTAAAGTTTAAATATGTTTAATATATATAGGGAAAGGTGTATTGAAGAATGAGTGGGTGTATAAGTGTCTGAATGGATGATTTAGTACGTGAGTGACTGACTCTACAAGTGAGTGATTAAATGTATCTTACTGAATGCATGGGTTAGTGACTAAACTGTGTGAATGTCTGTATCCGTCTGTCTGTTGGTTTGTAAGCGGCTGCATGAGCTTTCTGAATAGCTACATGAGTGTCTACATGGGTTATTGATTGATTGTCTGAGTATCTGTATGGGTGCCTGAGTGTTTGTGTGGGTGGGGTGTGTGTGACTCTGTGCATAGATGTGTGAGTTGGTGATTCACTGGGTGCATGGTTTCAAGAGTGCATCTGTGATGGACTGTATGGGTGGGTGAGTGTGTGTATGGGTGTGTTAGTGATTGAATGTATATCTCAGTGGTACATGTGTGAGTAACTACATATGTGAAAGGCAGTATATATGTGTGTTGGAGTATATAAATGGCTATAAGTGAGAGTGTGTGATTGTGAGAGTGGCTGTATGGATGAGTGTGTACTTGTATCAGTGATTGTATAAGAGCGTAAGAATGTGCTAGTATTTGTATGAGTAAGTGAGCTGGTGTGTGTATAACTGTATAGGTGAGTAAATGGGTGTGTGATTAAGTTTTTGCATGACTGACTAGGTGTGTGAGTACCTCTATGGATGAGTGGCGGTGTGTGAGTGTTTATATAGGTGTATGAGTGCATATGATAGTCCTGTACTGAGTGACTAAGTATGAGTGACTGTACGGGTGAGTGAGTGGATGTGTGTGTAGACCTAAGAATCAGTGAGTGGGTATGTAGTTTTTGGTGTTGGAGTGTCTATGGTTTTGAGAATGGCAGTCTGTAATTTAGAGTGGGTGCATCAAAAGTTATATTAGGGTGTGAGAAGATGCATGAAATTATCACATGGATGATGTCATCAGTGATGTCATTTGAGATGTCATAAGTGATGTCATCAGTGATGTCACTGACCATGTCATGAGTGATGTAATATGTGACGTCATCAGCAGTGCATTGCGGGGCGCGAGTTATAATTAGCTGAACTAACTATAACGGGGGAATTTCTATGGTTTTGTACGAGTGAAATGTCCAACTAACTATAACTGTCCCTAAAACCTATGGTTTTTTCAGTGAATTTCAAAGGTTTTTTAAATGCTAATTTCTAACTATAACGTGTCTGAAACCTATGATTTTTTCAGTGAATTTGAAAGGTTTTTAAATGCTAATTTCTAACTATAACGTGCCTGAAACCCATGATTTTTTAAGTGAATTTCAAAGGTTTTTAAATGCTAGTTTCTAACTATGCCTACAGAGGTAGGACATGTGAAGAAAGAAGAAAAACGCACAGAAAGAAGCAAAAGATGTGCAGAAAGAACCAACAGAGGAGCAGAAAGAGGCGTTGTTGCAAAATCATCCTGTGCCCACAACTTTTTCAGACTGGTACTGGTGGTAACTGACTCTGACTAACCAGAGCCAGTGCTATGAAATTTGTGAGAAAAAAAAAAAATGAAATTTGTACTTGTAAAGCGCACCCATACCCCCAAAGGGGTGTCCAGGCGCTGTACGCATACCACTGTGGAACCCTTCCTGGCTTTTCCTGTGAAATGTCCACTCCTGGGCACCCCCAGGGTGAAGCCAGGCATCCCAGCGCTGTTGGGGCCGTTGTGGAGATTAAGCAAGCTATTGCCCAGAGTTGCAGAGTGGGACCCATGATTAGAATAGGCACCGAGGCGAGAATGATCAGGTCCGAGGAAATTGAGCCCAAGACCTGCCGAGGCGGGAATTGAACCCTGGTCCCGGGCCAGATCTCTGCATCAGGGTCTGCCGCTCTAACCATTGAGCCACACTTCTCCACTCCAGTGCTATGCTAAAAGACACTTAGAATACAGTGAAAACACCTACATACACTAGGGAACACTATGCGTTGGGGTACACCTGTGATTAGCATGACCTCCTCTGCAAGTCCCTAGTACATAATAGGGCAGGGGATTAAAACTACCTCTTAAAACGCAGCTACAGGGCGCGTTTGCACAGTGGTGAAGGGAGGGGGGCCTGAGGTGACGTGTGCAAACGCACCCCGTGGCGCGTTTTAAGTTGCGGGATTAAGTCCCCTTGAATTCTGAGGGTCCCTGGGGCCCAACTAGCCCCCAGGTACATACAGTTAGGACCACAGAGCTGAGTTGCAGAGAGGCGTTCCGAGGCCACGCACCTTTTTCACCTCTCTGCAACGCAACTCTGTTGTGCTTACTGAAGGTACATGGTGGGCTAGTTGGCCCCCAGGGTCCCTCAGGATTCAAAGGGAATTAATTCCCCAACGTAAAACGCACCACAGGGCGTGTTTGCGCACATGTCAACTGAGGCCCCGCCCCCTCCCTTCACCACTGTGCAAACGCGCCCCGTGGTGCGTTTTAAGTTGGGGGATTAGGTCACCTTGAATCCTGAGGGTCCCTGGGGCCCAACTAGCCCACTAGGTACTTCCAGTAAGCACCAAAGGCCTGCTTTGCAACGCCTGTAACAAATTGTGCAGTTGTGTTTAGGTAGTGAAGAGGGTCGTGCTGGGGGTAGTGTTTTAGGGTTTAGGGTAGTGCAGTGGTGTTTGTGTAGTGTAGGGGGTCATGCTGGGGGTAGATTTAGGGTTTAGGGTAGTGCAGTGGTGTTTGGGTAGTGTAGGGAGTCGTGCTGGGGGGAGTGTTTTAGGGTTTAGGGTAGTGCAGTGGTGTTTGGGTAGTGTAGGGGGTCGTGCTGGGGGTAGTGTTTTAGGGTTTAGGGTAGTGCAGTGGTGTTTGGGTAGTGTAGGGGGTCGTGCTGGGGGTAGTGATTTAGGGTAGTGCAGTGGTGTTTGGGTAGTGTAGGGGGTACTGCTGGGGGTAGTGTTTTAGGGTTTAGGTTAGTGCAGTGGTGTTTGGGTAGTGTAGGGGTACTGCTGGGGGTAGTGTTTTAGGGTTTAGGGTAGTGCAGTGGTGTTTGATAAGTGTAGGGGGTAGTGTTTTAGGGTTTAGGGTAGTGCAGTGGTGTTTGTGTAGTGTAGGAGGTCATGTTTTAGGGTTTAGGGTAGTGCAGTGGTCTTTGGGTAGTGTAGGGAGTCGTGCGGGGGTAGTGTTTTAGGGTTTAGGGTAGTGTAGGGGGTCATGCGGGGGTAGTGTTTTAGGGATTAGGGTAGTGCATTGGTGTTTGGGTAGGATAGGGGGTCATGCGGGGGTAGTGTTTTAGGGTTTAGGGCAGTGCAGTGGTGTTTGGGTAGTGTAGGGGGTCGTGCTGGGGGAGTGTTTTAGGGTTTAGGGCAGTGCAGTGGTGTTCGGGTAGTGTAGGGGGTCGTGCTGGGGGAGTGTTTTAGGGTTTAGGGCAGTGCAGTGGTGTTCGGGTAGTGTAGGGGGTCGTGCTGGGGGTAGTGTTTGAGGGTTTAGGGCAGTGCAGTCGTGTTCGGGTAGTGTAGGGGGTTGTGCTGGGGATAGTATTTTAGGGTTTAGGGCAGTGCAGTGGTGTTTGGGCAGTGTAGGGGGTAATGCTGGGGGTGGTGTTTTAGGGTTTAGGGCAGTGCAGTGGTGTTCGGGCAGTGTAGGGGGTCGTGCTGGGGGTGGTGTTTCAGGGTTTAGGGCAGTGCAGTGGTGTTCGGGCAGTATAGGGGGTGGTGTTTCAGGGTTTAGGGCAGTGCAGTGGTGTTCGGGCAGTGTAGGGGGTCGTGCAGGGGTGGTGTTTCAGGGTTTAGGGCAGTGGTGTTCGGGCAGTGTAGGGGGTCGTGCTGGGGGTGGTGTTTCAGGGTTTGGGACAGTGCAGTGGTGTTCGAGCAGTAAAGGGGTCGTGCTGGGGGTGGTGTTTCAGGGTTTAGGGCAGTGCAGTGGTGTTCGGGCAGTGTAGGGGGCGGTGCAGGGGGTGGTGTTTCAGGGTTTTGGGCAGTGCAGTGGTGTTCGGGCAGTGTAGGGGGTGCTGCAGGGGGTGGTGTTTCAGGGTTTAGGGCAGTGCAGTGGTGTTCGGGCAGTGTAGGGGGTGGTGTTTCAGGGTTTAGGGCAGTGCAGTGGTGTTCGGGCAGTGTAGGGGGTCGTGCAGGGGGTGGTGTTTCAGGGTTTAGGGCAGTGTTGTTCGGGCAGTGTAGGGGGTCGTTCTGGGGGTGGTGTTTCAGGGTTTGGGGCAGTGCAGTGGTGTTCGAGCAGTAAAGGGGGTCGTGCTGGGGGTGATGTTTCAGGGTTTAGGGCAGTGCAGTGTTGTTCGGGCAGTGTAGGGGCGGTGCAGGGGGTGGTGTTTCAGGGTTTAGGGCAGTGCAGTGGTGTTCGGGCAGTGTAGGGGGTGCTGCAGGGGTGGTGTTTCAGGGTTTAGGTCAGTGCAGTGGTGTTCGGGCAGTGTAGGGGGTCATGCAGGGGGTGGTGTTTCAGGGTTTAGGGCAGTGCAGTGGTGTTCGGGCAGTGTAGGGGGTCGTGCTGGGGCTGGTGTTTCAGGGTTTAGGGCAGTATAGTGGTGTTCGGGCAGTGTAGGGGGTCGTGCTGGGGCTGGTGTTTCAGGGTTTAGGGCAGTGCAGTGGTGTTCGGGCAGTGTAGGGGGTCATGCTGGGGCTGGTGTTTCAGGGTTTAGGGCAGTGCAGTGGTGTTCGGGCAGTGTAGGTGGTCGTGCTGGGGCTGGTGTTTCAGGGTTTAGGGCAGTGCAGTGGTGTTCGGGCAGTGTAGGGGGTCATGCTGGGGCTGGTGTTTCAGGGTTTAGGGCAGTGCAGTGGTGTTCGGGCAGTGTAGGGGGTCTTGCTGGGGCAGTGTTTTAGGGTTTAGGGTAGTGCAGTGGTGTTTGGGTAGTGTAGGGGGTCGTGCTGGGGGTGGTGTTTCTGGGTTTAGGGTAGTGCAGTGGTGTTCGGGCAGTATAGGGGGTCGTGCTGGGGCTGGTGTTTCAGGGTTTAGGGCAGTGCAGTGGTGTTCGGGCAGTGTAGGGGGTCATGCTGGGGCTGGTGTTTCAGTGTTTTGGGCAGAGCAGTGGTGTTCGGGCAGTGTAGGGGGTCATGCTGGGGGTGGTGTTTCAGGGTTTAGGGCAGTGCAGTGGTGTTCGGGCAGTGTAGGGTGTCGTGCTGAGGGGTGGTGTTTCAGGGTTTAGGGCAGTGCAGTGGTGTTCGGGCAGTGTAGGGCGTCGTGCAGGGGGTGGTGTTTCAGGGTTTAGGGCAGTGCAGTGGTGTTTGGGCAGTGTAGGGGGTCGTGCAGGGGGTGGTGTTTCAGGGTTTAGGGCAGTGCAATGGTGTTCGGCCAGTGTAGGTGGTCTTGCTGGGGGTGGTGTTTCAGGCTTTAGTGCAGTGGTGTTCGGTCAGTGTAGGGCATCTTGCTGGGGGTGGTGTTTCAGGGTTTAGGGCAGTGCAGTGGTGTTCGGGCAGTGTAGGGGGTCTTGCTGGGGCTGGTGTTTCAGGGTTTAGGGCAGTGCAGTGGTGTTCGGGCAGTGTAGGGGGTCGTGCTGGGGCTGGTGTTTGAGGGTTTAGGGTAGTGCAGTGCTGTTCGGGCAGTGTAGGGGTCGTGCTGGGGCTGGTGTTTCAGGGTTTAGGGCAGTGCAGTGGTTTTCGGGCAGTGTAGGCAGTCGTGCTGGGGCTGGTGTTTCAGGGTTTAGGGCAGTGCAGTGGTGTTCGGGCAGTGTACGGGGTTGTGCTGGGGCTGGTGTTTCAGGGTTTAGGGCAGTGCAGTGGTGTTCGGGCAGTGTAGGGGGTCGTGCTGGGGGTGGTGTTTCAGGGTTTAGGGCAGTGCAGTGGTGTTCGGGCAGTGTAGGGGGTCGTGCTGGGGCTGGTGTTTCATGGTTTAGGGCAGTGCAGTGGTGTTTGGGCAGTGTAGGGGGTCGTGCTGGGGGTGGTGTTTCAGGGTTTAGGGCAGTGCAGTGGTGTTTGGGCAGTGTAGGGGGTCATGCTTGGGGTGGTGTTTCAGGGTTTAGGGCAGTGCAGTGGTGTACGGGCAGTGTAGGGGGTCTTGCTGGGGGTGGTGTTTCAGGGTTTAGGGCAGTGGTGTTCGGGCAGTGTAGGGGGTCTTGCTGGGGGTAGTGTTTCGGGGTTTAGGGCAGTGCAGTGGTGTTCGTGCAGTGTAGGGGGTCGTGCTGGCGGTGGTGTTTCAGGGTTTAGGGCAGTGCAGTAGTGTTCGGGCAGTGTCGGGGATCGTGCAGGGGGTGGTGTTTCAGGGTTTAGGGCAGTGCAGTGGTGTTCGGGCAGTGTAGGGGGTCGTGCTGGGGGTGGTGTTTCAGGGTTTAGGGCAGTGCAGTGGTGTTCAGGCAGTGTAGGGGTCGTGCAGGGGGTGGTGTTTCAGGGTTTAGGGCAGTGCAGTGGTGTTCGGGCAGTGTAGGGGTCGTGCTGGGGCTGGTGTTTCAGGGTTTAGGGCAGTGCAGTGGTGTTTGGGCAGTGTAGGGGGTCTTGCTGGGGGTGGTGTTTCAGGGTTTAGGGCAGTGGTGTTCGGGCAGTGTAGGGGTCTTGCTGGGGGTAGTGTTTCAGGGTTTAGGGCAGTGCAGTGGTGTTCGGGCAGTGCAGGGGGTCGTGCTGGGGATGGTGTTTCAGGGTTTAGGGCAGTGCAGTAGTGTTCGAGCAGTGTAGGGGTCGTGCAGGGGTGGTGTTTCAGGGTTTAGGGCAGTGCAGTGGTGTTCGGGCAGTGTAGGGGGTCGTGCTGGGGGTGGTGTTTCAGGGTTTAGGGCAGTGCAGTGGTGTTCGGGCAGTGTAGGGGGTCGTGCTGGGGGTGGTGTTTCAGGGTTTAGGGCAGTGGTGTTCGGGCAGTGTAGGGGGTCTTGCTGGGGGTGATGTTTCAGGGTTTAGGGCAGTGCAGTGGTGTTCGGGCAGTGTAGGAGGTCTTGCTTGGGGTAGTGTTTCAGGGTTTAGGGCAGTGCAGTGGTGTTCGGGCAGTGTAGGAGTCATGCTGGGGGTGGTGTTTCAGGGTTTAGGGCAGTGCAGTGGTGTTCGGGCAGTGTAGGGGGTCGTGAAGGGGGTGGTGTTTTCAGGGTTTAGGGCAGTGCAGTGGTGTTCGGGCATGCTGGGGGTGGTGTTTCAGGGTTTAGGGCAGTGCAGTGGTGTACGGGCAGTGTAGGGGGTCTTGCTGGGGGTGGTGTTTCAGGGTTCAGGGCAGTGGTGTTCGGGCAGTGTAGGGGGTCTTGCTGGGGGTAGTGTTTCGGGGTTTAGGGCAGTGCAGTGGTGTTCGTGCAGTGTAGGGGGTCGTGCTGGGGGTGGTGTTTCAGGGTTTAGGGCAGTGCAGTGGTGTTCGGGCAGTGTAGGGGATCGTGCAGGGTGTGGTGTTTCAGGGTTTAGGGCACTGCAGTGGTGTTCGGGCAGTGTAGGGGATCGTGCTGGGGTGGTGTTTCAGGGTTTAGGGCAGTGCAGTGGTGTTCGGGCAGTGTAGGGGGTCTGCAGGGGGTGGTGTTTCAGGGTTTAGGGCAGTGCAGTGGTGTTCGGGCAGTGTAGGGGTCGTGCTGGGGCTGGTGTTTCAGGGTTTAGGGCAGTGCAGTGGTGTTCGGGCAGTGTAGGGGGTCTTGCTGGGGGTGGTGTTTCAGGGTTTAGGGCAGTGGTGTTCGGGCAGTGTAGGGGGTCTTGCTGAGGGTGGTGTTTCAGGGTTTAGGGCAGTGCAGTGGTGTTCGGGCAGTGTAGGGGGTCTTGCTGGGGGTAGTGTTTCAGTGTTTAGGGCAGTGCAGTGGTGTTCGTGCAGTGTAGGGGGTCGAGCTGGGGATGGTGTTTCAGGGTTTAGGGCAGTGCAGTAGTGTTAGAGCAGTGTAGGGGGTAGTGCAGGGGGTGGTGTTTCAGGGTTTAGGGCAGTGCAGTGGTGTTCGGGCAGTGTAGGGGGTCGTGCTGGGGGTGGTGTTTCAGGGTTTAGGGCAGTGCAGTGGTGTTCGGGCAGTGTAGGGGGTCGTGCTGGGGGTGGTGTTTCAGGGTTTAGGGCAGTGCAGTGGTGTTCGGGCAGTGTAGGGGGTCGTGCTGGGGGTGGTGTTTCAGGGTTTAGGGCAGTGGTGTTCGGGCAGTGTAGGGGGTCTTGCTGGGGGTGATGTTTCAGGGTTTAGGGCAGTGCAGTGGTGTTCGGGCAGTGTAGGAGGTCTTGCTTGGGGTAGTGTTTCAGGGTTTAGGGCAGTGCAGTGGTGTTCGGGCAGTGTAGGAGTCATGCTGGGGGTGGTGTTTCAGGGTTTAGGGCAGTGCAGTGGTGTTCGGGCAGTGTAGGGGGTCGTGAAGGGGGTGGTGTTTTCAGGGTTTAGGGCAGTGCAGTGGTGTTCGGGCATGCTGGGGGTGGTGTTTCAGGGTTTAGGGCAGTGCAGTGGTGTACGGGCAGTGTAGGGGGTCTTGCTGGGGGTGGTGTTTCAGGGTTTAGGGCAGTGGTGTTCGGGCAGTGTAGGGGGTCTTTGTGGGGGTAGTGTTTCGGGGTTTAGGGCAGTGCAGTGGTGTTCGTGCAGTGTAGGGGGTCGTGCTGGGGGTGGTGTTTCAGGGTTTAGGGCAGTGCAGTAGTGTTCGGGCAGTGTAGGGGATCGTGCAGGGGGTGGTGTTTCAGGGTTTAGGGCAGTGCAGTGGTGTTCGGGCAGTGTAGGGGATCGTGCTGGGGGTGGTGTTTCAGGGTTTAGGGCAGTGCAGTGGTGTTCGGGCAGTGTAGGGGGTCGTGCAGGGGTGGTGTTTCAGGGTTTAGGGCAGTGCAGTGGTGTTCGGGCAGTGTAGGGGTCGTGCTGGGGCTGGTGTTTCAGGGTTTAGGGCAGTGCAGTGGTGTTCGGGCAGTGTAGGGGGTCTTGCTGGAGGTGGTGTTTCAGGGTTTAGGGCAGTGGTGTTCGGGCAGTGTAGCGGGTCTTGCTGAGGGTGGTGTTTCAGGGTTTAGGGCAGTGCAGTGGTGTTCGGGCAGTGTAGGGGGTCTTGCTGGGGGTAGTGTTTCAGGGTTTAGGGCAGTGCAGTGGTGTTCGTGCAGTGTAGGGGGTCGAGCTGGGGATGGTGTTTCAGGGTTTAGGGCAGTGCAGTAGTGTTTGAGCAGTGTAGGGGGTAGTGCAGGGGGTGGTGTTTCAGGGTTTAGGGCAGTGCAGTGGTGTTCGGGCAGTGTAGGGGGTCGTGCTGGGGGTGGTGTTTCAGGGTTTAGGGCAGTGCAGTGGTGTTCGGGCAGTGTAGGGGGTCGTGCTGGGGGTGGTGTTCAGGGTTTAGGGCAGTGCAGTAGTGTTCGGGCAGTGTAGGGGATCGTGCAGGGGGTGGTGTTTCAGGGTTTAGGGCAGTGCAGTGGTGTTCGGGCAGTGTAGGGGATCGTGCTGGGGGTGGTGTTTCAGGGTTTAGGGCAGTGCAGTGGTGTTCGGGCAGTGTAGGGGGTCGTGCAGGGGGTGGTGTTTCAGGGTTTAGGGCAGTGCAGTGGTGTTCGGGCAGTGTAGGGGTCGTGCTGGGGCTGGTGTTTCAGTGTTTAGGGCAGTGCAGTGGTGTTCGGGCAGTGTAGGGGGTCTTGCTGGGGGTGGTGTTTCAGGGTTTAGGGCAGTGGTGTTCGGGCAGTGTAGGGGGTCTTGCTGAGGGTGGTGTTTCAGGGTTTAGGGCAGTGCAGTGGTGTTCGGGCAGTGTAGGGGGTCTTGCTGGGGGTAGTGTTTCAGGGTTTAGGGCAGTGCAGTGGTGTTCGTGCAGTGTAGGCGGTCGAGCTGGGGATGGTGTTTCAGGGTTTAGGGCAGTGCAGTAGTGTTTGAGCAGTGTAGGGGGTAGTGCAGGGGGTGGTGTTTCAGGGTTTAGGGCAGTGCAGTGGTGTTCGGGCAGTGTAGGGGGTCGTGCTGGGGGTGGTGTTTTAGGGTTTAGGGCAGTGCAGTGGTGTTCGGGCAGTGTAGGGGGTCATGCTGGGGTGGTGTTTCAGGGTTTAGGGCAGTGGTGTTCGGGCAGTGTAGGGGGTCTTGCTGGGGGTGATGTTTCAGGGTTTAGGGCAGTGCAGTGGTGTTCGGGCAGTGTAGGAGGTCTTGCTGGGGGTAGTGTTTCAGGGTTTAGGGCAGTGCAGTGGTGTTCGGGCAGTGTAGGGGTCATGCTGGGGGTGGTGTTTCAGGGTTTAGGGCAGTGCAGTGGTGTTCGGGCAGTGTAGGGGGTCGTGAAGGGGTGGTGTTTCAGGGTTTAGGGCAGTGCAGTGGTGTTCGGGCAGTGTAGGGGGTCGTGCTAGGGTATGTGTTTCAGGGTTTAGGGCAGTGCAGTGGTGTTCAGGCAGTGTAGGGGGTCGTGCAGGGGCTGGTGTTTCAGGGTTTAGGGCAGTGCAGTGGTGTTCGGGCAGTGTAGGGGGTCGTGCTGGGGGTAGTGTTTTTGGGTTTAGGGTAGTGCAGTGGTGCTTGTGTAGTGTAGGGGGTCGTGCTGGGGGTAGTGTTTTAGAGTTTAGGGTAGTGCAGTGGTGTTTGTGTAGTGTAGGGGGTCATGTTTTAGGGTAGTGCAGTGGTGTTTGGGTAGTGTAGGGTGTCGTGCTGGGGGTAGTGTTTTAGGATTTAGGTTAGTGCAGTGGTGTTTGGGTAGTGTAGGGGGTCGTGCTGGGGGTAGTGTTTTAGGGTTTAAGGTAGTGCAGTGGTGTTTGTGTAGTGTAGGGGGTCGTGCTGGGGGTAGTGTTTTAGGGTTTAGGGTAGTGCAGTGGTGCTTGTGTAGTGTAGGGGGTCGTGCTGTGGGTAGTGTTTTAGGGTTTAGGGTAGTGCAGTGGTGTTTGTGTAGTGTAGGGGGTCATGTTTTAGGATAGTGCAGTGGTGTTTGGGTAGTGTAGGGGGTCGTGCTGGGGGTAGTGTTTTAGGATTTAGGTTAGTGCAGTGGTGCTTGTGTAGTGTAGGGGGTCATGCTGGGGGTAGTGTTTTAGGGTTTAGGATAGTGCAGTGGTGCTTGTGTAGTGTAGGGGGTCGTGCTGGGGTAGTGTTTTAGGGTTTAGGGTAGTGCAGTGGTGTTTTTGTAGTGTAGGGGGTCATGTTTTAAGATGCAACGCTCCAATACCTGACCAGTCTGCACTACATAAAACTGCAAAAAAACTAAAAATAAAAAGTGTTTTGCACACTTTTGTCATTGGGCTATATGTGGGCTACATCTCGGTAATATTTGTGCTACATTTGGGCTCTTTTTTCACTGGTGGCCATCTTGGAAGACTTCTTTGTTATGAAGTGTCCTAATTTCCTCATTTACTGCAGTCTCCTCAGTAGGAAATGCTTTCAGTTTTTTACTTTGATTCCATCAAGAAGGCATTCAGATGTGTCACACATTTGCCATAAATTCAGAATGTTATTACTCTAGTTGTTCATTAGATCACTGTAGTAAAGCTACTGCTCACCAAGGAGTTAACTGGAAGTCTACTGCTGGTATTGAAAGTGATTGTTTCAGTCTGCATGTCAGAATTTTCTAATGAAATAGAAGAGGATTTGAGATCTCACTTAAAACATGCACTAAATTTTCTTTTTGCAGCACTAACCATAATTTCTATGGCAAAATGAACACCCTCATTTTGTTCCTTTTTAAATTAAATGTTTTAAGTGTTACCAGTTTATTCCAATCAAGATGGCTTCCGGTGTGCCATACTTTTGTCATAAGTAAGGCTGTTAGCACTCTAGTTGTTCTTTAGAACACTCTGGGAAGCTGCAGTAGAACACAAAGGCATCAACTGACAGGCTGCTCCTGTTGAAATATAACAGGAAGATATTTGAGATCTCACTTAAAACATGTCCTAATTTTTCTTTCTACAGCACTAACCATAATTTCTATGGCAAAATGAACCCCCTCATTTTGTTCCTTTTTAAATTAAATGTTTTAAGTGTTACCAGTTTATTCCAATCAAGATGGCTTCAGGTGTGCCATACTTTTGTCATAAGTAAGACTGTTAGCGCTCTAGTTGTTCTTTAGAACACTCTGGGAAGCTGCAGTAGAACACAAAGGCATCAACTGACAGGCTGCTCCTGTTGAAATATAACAGGAAGATATTTGAGATCACACTTGAAACATGTCCTAATTTTTCTTTCCAGAGCACTAACCATAATTTCTATGACAAGATGAACCCCATCATTTTGTTCCTTTTTAAATTAAATGTTTTAAGTGTTACCAGTTTATTCCAATCAAGATGGCTTCAGGTGTGCCATACTTTTGTCATAAGTAAGGCTGTTAGCACTCTAGTTGTTCTTTAGAACACTCTGGGAAGCTGCAGTAGAACACAAAGGAATCAACTGACAGTCTCTGCCCTTGTTGGATGTACATGTTTTACTGAGAATGTCAGACTTCATTCTCACATGACTGAGAAAGATAATGTGAATTTACAGAAAATATGCTCTCATTTTAGCTTCTGGGGCACCTTCCAAAACTGTATGGGACAAGCATGTGAAAATAGTTTTCTCTCAAACATGATTCATGATATCCCAGCAGAAGGTTTTTCACAGGGTAAAATCACCTTAGAACACACCACAATTCCTGAAATTAGTATGGTACCATCAACAAATGAATTCTAATGTAACTAAAGTCTGTTATCACCCTTTATAGTTCTCCTTTTGGTAACCCTCAAAATCTTCGATTCACTACAATGCATTTCAAAGGGGGACTATCATTTATATTGGTCCCAAGATGGCTGCCAGCAATTCCAGGATGAAGTGCTGACAGCCAATCAGATCTCACGATGACGTGTGGTTAGGCTCCGCCCAGATATATATGTGTTTTTACTTTTGATTTTCTCAGCAACTACTGAACGGATTTACACCATTTAACAAAAGGGTTCTTTTTGAACCAAGAACTACCTCTTTGCCAAATTTGGTGTAATTCCGTTCAGCAGTTCGGGCTGTAGCCTTGCATAAAGTTTCCTATGGGAAATTGATTTTTTGACTCTTATTTTTTTAATTTCTCCGCAACTACTGAACGGATTTACACCATTTAACAAAAGGGTTCTTTCTGAACCAAGAACTACCTCTTTGTCAAATTTGGTGTAATTCCGTTCAGCAGTTCGGGCTGTAGCCGGGTCTAAAGTTTCCTATGGGAAAATGAATGGGGAAAACACGTTTTGGGACCCCCTTTTTCTCGGCCCCCGCTTGACGAATCACCCTGAGACTTTCAGGGTAGGAGCGGACCGGAGCGGGCCATAAAGTTTGAAAATTTCGCGAAGATTCGTCAACCGACGCAATAGTTATTTCAAATAGAATGTCGCGGATTTCCTATGGAAAATAGGTCCTAACTATAACTATCTACTGGCGACCGCCAGTAGATAATATATATAAATATATATATATATAAATATATATATATATATATATATATATATATATATATATATATATATATATATATATGTATATAAATATATATATAAATATATATATATATATGTATATATATATTCACTGAAAAAACCATAGGTTTCAGACACGTTATAGTTACAAATTAGCATTTAAAAAACCTTTGAAATTCACTGAAAAAACCATAGGTTTCAGACACGTTATAGTTACAAATTAGCATTTAAAAAACCTTTGAAATTCACTGACATTGCACTCGTACAAAACCCGTGAAATTCCCCCGTTATAGTTAGTTCAGCTAACTATAACTCGCGCCCACAATGCACTGCTGATGACGTCACATATTACATCACTCATGACATGGTCAGTGACATCACTGATGACATCACTGATGACATCTCAAATTACATGACTGATGACATCATCCAGTGACTGTGTGTTTCTGTAAAGTTTAAATATTTTTAATATATATAGGAAAAGACGTATTGAAGAATGAGTGGGTGTGTAAGTGTCTGTATGGATGATTTAGTAGGTGCGTGACTGACTCTATAAGTGAGTGATTTAACGTATCTTACTGAATGCATGGGTTAGTGACTAAACTGGGTGAATGTCTGTATCCGTCTGTCTGTTGCTGTGTAAGTGGCTGCATGTGTTTGTGAATAGCTAAATGAGTGTCTATATGAGTTATTGAATGCTTGTCTGAGTATCTGTATGGGTGCCTGAGTGTTTGTGTGGGAGGGGTGTGTGCAACTCTGTGCATAGATGTGTGAGTGGGTGATTCACTGGGTGGATGGTTTCAAGAGTGCATCTGTGATAGACTGTATGGGTGGGTAAGTGTGTGTAAGAGTGTGTTAGTGAGTGAATGTATGTCCCAGTGGTACATGTGTGAGTAACTACATATGTGAAAGGCAGTATATATGTGTGTTGGAGTATATAAATAGCTATAAGCAAGAGTGAGTGATTGTGATAGTGGCTGTATGGATGAGTGTGTGCTTGTATCTGTGATTGTATAAGAGCGTAACAATGTGCTACTATTTGTATGAGTAAGTGAGCTGGTGTGTGTATAACTGTATAGGTGAGTAAATGGCAGTGTGTTTAATTATTTGCATGACTGACTAGGTGTGTGAGTATCTCTATGGATGAGTGGCGTTGTTTGAGTGTCTATATAGGAGTAAGAGTGCATATGATAGTCCTGTACTGAGTGACCGTAAGTATGAGTGACTGTACGGGTGAGTGAGTGGATGTGTGTGTGTAGACCTAAGAATCAGTGAGTGGGTATGTAGTTATTGGTGTTGGAGTGTCTATGGTTTTGCGAATGGCAGTCTGTAATTTAGAGTGGGTGTATCAAAGGTTATATTAGGGTGTGAGGAGGTGCATCAGATTATCACGTGGATGATGTCATCAGTGATGTCATTTGAGATGTCATCAGTGATGTCATCAGTGATGTCACTGACCATGTCATGAGTGATGTAATATGTGACGTCATCAGCAGTGCATTGCGGGGCGCGAGTTATAGTTAGCTGAACTAACTATAACGGGGAATTTCACGGGTTTTGTACGAGTGCAATGTCCAAGTAACTAAAACTGTCCCTAAAACCTATGGTTTTTTCAGTGAATTTCAAAGGTTTTTAAATGCTAATTTGTAACTATAACGTGTCTGAAACCTATGGTTTTTTCAGTGAATTTCAAAGGTTTTTTAAATGCTAATTTGTAACTATAACGTGTCTGAAACCTATGGTTTTTTCAGTGAATTTCAAAGGTTTTTTAAATGCTAATTTCTAACTATAACGTGCCTGAAACCTACGGTTTTTTCAGTGAATTTCAAAGGTTTTGTAAATGACAATTTTTAAATGTATTAATTGTTATATTAATTTTTTTCATACTGATTTACTACATTTTTAGAAACTATTTTTTTTTACATATTTTATTTTTTAAATTACATTGTAATTACATTATACATTACATTACAAAAAATACTTTCTCAGAATGAATTACTTTAGTTTAAATACTTTTCAGATAGGCAATAGACTTTTAAGTACAGTAGTTACAGTTGTTGCAATGGGCAACACATTTTCAAACACAATGCAACATTCAGCTCAATGTGAATTTCTAGTTAAATGCAATTAGTTACTTTATGGATTACTTTTGTAACCACAGGACTGGATCCTAGATTCAGTCCTGGTACATCTCCTGTAAACAGTTGAGTAAAAGCGTTTTGGTTACAGTCGTGATTTTTAAGGAATATTATTGTATTTTAAAAGTTGACACTTAGAAACTTTTTCTCATAGAATCACCAATGTTATCCTATGGAAGGAAATTCACTTAGCAGGTAAAAACTGTTATCGTTACTTTTTCTTACTCAGTGTTGGATCCTGGATCCAGCACTGGTGCATCTCCTGTAAACAGTTGAAAAAATGCGTTTAAGTCATACAGGCGATTTTTAAGGAATATTTGTAGTTTGTGAAAATCAACACTTTGAAACTTTTTGCTGAAAACCAGTCAATCTTAGCCTATGAAGGAAATTCAAGTTACCGGTAAGTACGGTTAAAATTACTTTTGAGGATCAGTACTGGGCTGAAAGATGCAGCACTGAGGTCTCTCCTGATAACAGGTGAGTAAATCGGAATTCGTATTTCGGCTGATTTTAGAGGAATATTTTAAAGTTCCAAAACTCCACACTTAGAAGAATTTCCAAGTGAAACCAGTCAATGTTAGCCTATGGAAGGAAATTCAAGTTACTGGTAAGTACGGTTAAAATTACTTTTCAGGACCAGTACTGGGCTGAAAGATGCAGCACTGAGGTCTCTCCTGATAACAGGTGAGTAAATCAGAATTCGGATTTCGGCTGATTTTAGAGGAATATTTGTATGTTTCAAAAATCAACACTTAGAAACTTTTTCAGCAAAAAGCAGGCAATGATATCCTATGGAAGGAAATTCAAGTTACTGGTAAGTACGGTTAAAATTACTTTTGAGGATCAGTACTGGGCTGAAAGATGCAGCACTGAGGTCTCTCCTGATAACAGGTGAGTAAATCGGAATTCGTATTTCGGCTGATTTTAGAGGAATATTTTAAAGTTCCAAAACTCCACACTTAGAAGAATTTCCAAGTGAAACCAGTCAATGTTAGCCTATGAAGGAAATTCAAGTTACCGGTAAGTACGGTTAAAATTACTTTTCAGGACCAGTACTGGGCTGAAAGATGCAGCACTGAGGTCTCTCCTGATAACAGGTGAGTAAATCGGAATTCGTATTTCGGCTGATTTTAGAGGAATATTTTAAAGTTCCAAAACTCCACACTTAGAAGAATTTCCAAGTGAAACCAGTCAATGTTAGGCTATGGAAGGAAATTCAAGTTACTGGTAAGTACGGTTAAAATTACTTTTCAGGACCAGTACTGGGCTGAAAGATACAGCACTGAGGTCTCTCCTTATAACAGGTGAGTAAATCGGAATTCGTATTTCGGCTGATTTTAGAGGAATATTTTAAAGTTCCAAAACTCCACACTTAGAAGAATTTCCAAGTGAAACCAGTCAATGTTAGCCTATGAAGGAAATTCAAGTTACCGGTAAGTACGGCTAAAATTACTTTTCAGGACCAGTACTGGGCTGAAAGATGCAGCACTGAGGTCTCTCCTGATAACAGGTGAGTAAATCGGAATTCGTATTTCGGCTGATTTTAGAGGAATATTTTAAAGTTCCAAAACTCCACACTTAGAAGAATTTCCAAGTGAAACCAGTCAATGTTAGCCTATGGAAGGAAATTCAAGTTACTGGTAAGTATGGTTAGAATTACTTTTCAGGACCAGTACTGGGCTGAAAGATACAGCACTGAGGTCTCTCCTGATAACAGGTGAGTAAATCGGAATTCGTATTTCGGCTGATTTTAGAGGAATATTTGCACAATGGTGAAGGGAGGGCGGGGCCTGAGGTTACATCTGTGCAAACGCGCCCCATGGCGCAATTTAAGTTGGGGGATTAAGTCCCCTTGAATCCTGAGGGTCCCTAGGGGCCAACTAGCCCACCAGGAACCTCCAATATGCGCCAGGGGGCTGCGTTGCAGAGACGTGTAGAGAGGCCACACCCCTTTTTACACCTCTCTGCAACGCAGCTCTGTGCGCTTTCTGGATGTACCTGTTGGGCTAGTTGGCCCCCAGGGACCCTCAGGATTGAAGGGGATTTAATTCCCCATCTTAAAACGCGCCACGGGGCCTGTTTGCACACATGTCACCTGAAGCCCCGCCCCTCCCTTCACCACTGTGCAAACGCGCCCGTGGCGCGTTTTAAGTTGGGGGATTAAGTCCCCTTGAATCCTGAGGGTCCCCGGAGTCCAACTAGCCCACCATATACCTCCAAAAAGCGCCACAGAGCTGCGTTGCAGAGAGGTGTAAAGGGGTGTGGCCTCTCTACACGTCTCTGCAACGCAGCCCCCTGGCGCATATTGGAGGTTCCTGGTGGGCTAGTTGGCCCCCAGGGACCCCCAGTATTCAAGGGGAATTCGTTCCCCTCTGCAAACGCGCCAGGGGCGCGTTTGCAGAGTGGTGAAGGAAGGGGCGGGGCCTGCGGGCCCGATCGTTTTTTTTTGTCCCCTGAAGGGGGGCTGTGTAGCCCCCCTTCCTTTTTCTCTTTTTGGGCCCTGGGGACCCCATCCCCCAGGGCCTTACCCCTTTTTTAAATTACAAAAAAAAAAAAACGGGAAGGGGGCCGCGTGGCCCCCTTCCCTGGGTCTGTATTGGCCCCGGGGACCCCATCCCCCGGGGCATGGCCTCTATATTTATTATTTTGAGGGGGGCAGCGTGGCCCCCCTCCTCTGGCCATTTTAAGGCCCCGGGGACCCCATCCCCCGGGGCGGCCTTTCCATTTTTTTAAATTATTATTTTTTTCCTTTTTTGGGGAGGGGGGCCGCGTGGCCCCCCTCCCGGGCCACTACTTGCCCCGGGGACCCCATCCCCCGGGGCTGGCCCTCTCCGTTGGGGACTGTGGGGGTCCCCAATCCCCCACAGTCCCGCCGGCTCCCCACGTCCCTTGGGAGCCGGCATTGCTGTTCCACATGGGGAGCAGCTGACATGCTGCTCCCCATGTGGAAAGCAATCGCTTTGGATATTGGAAGAGAGAGCAGGTTTCCCTGCTCTCTCTTCCAATATCCAAAGCAGTTTGCTATGGCAGGACGGGAGCCGCGAGGCTCCCGTCCTGCCATAGCAAACTACAGTGTCCCGGGGGTAGGCACCCTGGGACACTGCAGGAGCCGGCCCTGGGGGGTGGTGGTCCCCAGGGCCATCAAGGGCTCCAGGAGGGGGGCCGCGCGGCCCCCCTCCCATTCAGTACACAGCCCCGGGGAGGTGGTGGTCCCGGGGCTCTGGGGTCCGTAACGGACCCCCATATTAAAATGTTTAGTGCCCCGGGAGGTGGTGGTCCCGGGGCTGCGGGAGGGCTCAGAGCCCTCCCGCACCATTTTTTAAAAAGACCCGGGGGTGGCGGTCCCCGGGGCTTGGAGGGCCCTTTGAGGCCCCCACACATTAAATTATCCCCCCACCATGCCCCCGGGACTTGGGCCACCCGGGGGCCAATACTATCGAAGCGCGGGAGACCGCGCTTCGATTTTTTCGGCAGGATTCGCGCACCCTGAGCGCATCCTGCCGATTTTTTTTTTAAAATGCTTTTTTTTGCCCAGGGGGTCCTTGTGGGACCCCTGAGCAGGCCTAGGGGGTTAGGGTGTTTCTACCCTGCCCCCTTTGTGCGTTTTGCGCACTTGTTTCTTTTTTTTTCTCGGCGGGATATGCGCAACCTAAGCGCATCCCGCCGATTTAAAAAAAAATCTTTTCTGCCCAGGGGTCCTTGTGGGACCCCCTGAGCAGACCTAGGGGTCAGGGTGTTTCTACCCTGCCCCCTTTTGCGCTTTGCGCACTTGTTTCTGTCCCTCGGTTCTACCGAGGGACAAAATGGCTGCCAACACTTCTTGATTTGGAGTGTTGACAGCCAATTAGCATGCAGCTCGTGATCGGGAGGGTACGCGGATCCGACGCGCCCATAGATATATATGTGATTTTAATTGTGAATTTCTCAGGAACTACTGAACGGATTTACACCATTTTAGCAAAAGGCACCAGTCTGAACCAAGGGCTACCTCTTTGCCAAATTTGGGGTAATTCCGTTCAGCAGTTCGGGCTGTAGCTGCGACTAAAGGTTCCTATGGAAAAATGAATGGGGAAAAGCGTTTTGGGACCCCCTTTTTCTCGGCCCCCGCTTGACGTATCACCCCGAGACTTTCAGGGTAGGAGCGGACCGGAGCGCCCCAACAAGTTGGAAGCTTTCGCGTCAACCGGCGCCAACGTTATTGCAAATAGAATGTCGCGGATTTCCTATGGATAATAGGTTGTAACTATAACTATCTACTGGCGACCGCCAGTAGATAATATATACGTATATATATATTTATACATATATATATATATTCACTGAAAACAAAGGTTAATAATCCTTCACCCTTGCTTCCAGGATAAAAAACGGAACGGACTCCACTTAATGAGTGCTTATTTTTAGTTTTATTCGTGCTTTCTCGCCTTATATATATATATACATACATAAATACATATTACTTACGAGCGGTCACCAGTAGGTAGTTATACTTAGGACCGTGTTTCTATAGTGAAAGCACTTTTTCTTTTTGCTAATAACGTTGGCGCTGTTTGACGTATTTTGCAAAAATTGCAAAATTAGTATGACGTTCACTTCAGCTGCTGTCCTGAACGTCTTGGGGTGATCTGTCTTGCTGGGGCCAAGAAAAAGAGGGGGTCCCAAAATGTTTTCCATTTTCCTATAGGGATTTTACACACAACTACATCCAGAACCACTGAACGAAATTACACTAAATTTGGCAGAAAGGTAGCTGTTGGTCCAGAAAGCGACCTTTTTGTATATTGGGGTAAATCCATTGAGTCATTTGGGAGATATTAACCCCTTCACTGCTAGGCCTTCCCCCCCCTGTGCTAAGCCTTTTTTTGGCTATTTGGGGTAGTGCGCGCTTAGGCCCCTGTAACTTTTTGACCACATAAGGTATCCACGCCAAATTTGTGTCCTTTTTTTCTAACATCATGGGGATTGTAAAGGTACCCAGGGTTTGGGGATTCCCCTGGAGGGGACCCAGAAATTAGCCAAAATACAGCAACATTTAGTTTTTTGGGGGAAAAATGCTAAAAAAAGGGCTACAGATGAAAGCGTCTTGTTTTTTCCCTGCAAATGGCATCAAAAAAGGGGTTGTGGTGCTGAAATCACTATCTTCCCAGATTTCAGGGACAAGCAGACTTTTGTCAGAAAACAAACTTTTTTTACACAGTTTTGGCATTTTTCTGGGACATAGCCTATTTTTGCTATTTTTTGTGCTTTCAACTCCTTCCAGTTAATGGTAGAAATGGGTATGAAACCAACAATGGATCCTAGAAAGCCATACATTTCTGAAAAGTAGACAAAATTCTGAATTCAGCAAGGGGTCATTTGTGTAGATCCTTAAAGTTTTCCTTATAGAAACTAACAGTTAAATGAAGGAAAAATTGAAAATTAGTTGAAAAAAACAGCCATTTGTGTCAACGTTTTCACCTGTAACTTCTTCTAATTATGACAGCTATTTAAAAGCAATATACCGTTATATCCGATGGACCTTTCTGGTTGTGGGGATATATAGGACTTGTAGGTTCACCAAGAACCCGACGAACCCAGAGCCAATAACTGAGCAGCATCTTGCAATGGTTTTTTATTATGTACCGGGTATATAGCAATTATTTTGTGAAAATGTATACATGGAAAAATTGTTATGAAAGACACCTATGTATTTCTGAAATGGGAACAAAATGTAGATTTTAGAAACAGTAGATATTTTCACATTTCCGAAATTGGGAGTACCCATACTAGCATGAGAATTATAGGTCATTTTTCAAAATGACTTATTTTTTACACATTGTCTTTTATTTGGAAGGCAGAAATGCATCGAAAGTCAATAGGTAATAACAGTTGCTCTACAATTCTGTGTTACCCTAAGTCTCCCGATAAAAATGGTACCTCACTTGTGTGGGTAGGCCTTGTGCCCACAACAGGAAATGGCTCAAAATGCAACGTGGACGTACCACATTTTCACAATGAAAAATTACCCTTTTTTTGCAAAGTGCCTAGCTGTAGTTTTTGAACCCTAGCTCTGCGGGCACTTAGGGAAACTAAGCAAACCTATACATTTTTGAAAACTAGACACCCATGGGGAATTCAGGATGGGGTGGCTTGACTGGCTCTCACCAGGTTCTGTTGCCCAGAATCCCTTGCAAACCTAAAAAATTGGCAAAAAAAACACATTTTCCTCACTTTTCTGTGGTGGAAAGTTCTGGAATCTGCGTGGATCAACAAAATTCCACCCACCCCGCGTTCCCCAAGGTCTTCCCAAAAAAATGGTACCTCACTTGTGTGGGTAGGCCTAGTGCCCGCGACAGGAAGCAGCGCAAAACACAACGTGGACGCACCACATTTTCACAGTGAAAAATGACCCTTTTTTTGCAAAGTGCCTAGCTGTCGTTTTTGAACCCTAGCTCTGCCGGCACTTTGGGAAACCTATACATTTTTGAAAAGTAGACACCCAGGGGAATCCAGGATGGGGTGACTTGACTGGCTCTCACCAGGTTCTGTTACCCAGAATCCCTTGCAAACCTTAAAAATTGGCAAAAAAAACACATTTTCCTCACTTTTCTGTGGTAGAAAGTTCTGGAATCTGCGTGGATCCACAAAATTCCACCCACCCCGCGTTCCCCAAGGTCTAACGAAAATAGTGGTACCTCACTTGTGTGGGTAGGCCTAGTGCCCGCGACAGGAAGCAGCGCAAAACACAACGTGGACGCACCACATTTTCACAGTGAAAAATGACCCTTTTTTTGCAAAGTGCCTAGCTGTAGTTTTTGAACCCTAGCTCTGCCGGCACTTTGGGAAACCTAGCAAACCTATACATTTTTGAAAAGTAGACACCCAGGGGAATTCAGGATGGGGTGACTTGACTGGCTCTCACCAGGTTCTGTTACCCAGAATCCCTTGCAAACCTAAAAAATTGGCAAACAAAACACATTTTCCTCACTTTTCTGCGGTAGAAAGTTCTGGAATCTGCATGGATCCACAAAATTCCACCCACCCCGCATTCCCCAAGGTCTTCCGAAAAAAATGGTACCTCACTTGTGTGGGTAGGCCTAGTGCCCGCGACAGGAAGCAGCGCAAAACACAACGTGGACGCACCACATTTTCACAGTGAAAAATGACCCTTTTTTTGCAAAGTGCCTAGCTGTAGTTTTTGAACCCTAGCTCTGCCGGCACTTTGGGAAACCTAGCAAACCTATACATTTTTGAAAAGTAGACACCCAGGGGAATCCAGGATGGGGTGACTTGACTGGCTCTCACCAGCTTCTGTTACCCAGAATCCCTTGCAAACCTAAACAATTGGCAAAAAAAACACATTTTCCTCACTTTTCTGTGGTAGAAAGTTCTGGAATCTGTGTGGATCCACAAAATTCCACCCACCCCGCGTTCCCCAAGGTCTTCCGAAAAAAATGGTACCTCACTTGTGTGGGTAGGCTTAGTGCCCGCGACAGGAAGCAGCGCAAAACACAACGTGGACGCACCACATTTTCACAGTGAAAAATGACCCTTTTTTTGCAAAGTGCCTAGCTGTAGTTTTTTAACCCTAGCTCTGCCGGCACTTAGGGAAACCTAGCAAACCTATACATTTTTGAAAATTAGACACCCAGGGGAATCCAGCATGGGGTGACTTGACTGGTTCTCACCAGGTTCTGTTACCCAGAATCCCTTGCAAACCTTAAAAATTGGCAAACAAAACACATTTTCCTCACTTTTCTGTGGTGGAAAGTTCTGGAATCTGCGTGGATCCACAAAATTCCACCCACCCCGCGTTCCCCAAGGTCTTCCAAAAAAAATGGTACCTCACTTGTGTGGGTAGGCCTAGTGTCCGCGACAGGAAGCATCGCAAAACGTAACGTGGACACACCACATTTTCACAGTGAAAAATGACCCTTTTTTTGCAAAGTGCCTAGATGTAGTTTTTTAACCCTAGCTCTGCCGGCACCTAGGGAAACGTATTGAGGCGACATTAAAATTGCCTATCACAAAATGTTGTGGGCCCTTGCCTGTCGCGGGTACTTGGGCCTCCCACCCGAGTGAGGCACCATTTTTATCGAGAGACCTGGGGGAACACTGGGTGGTAGGAAATTTGTGTCAGCCCAGTGATGCCACAACTTTACCACACAAAAATGTGTGAAAAAAGGGATTTTTTCAGCAAAATGTCAGGTTTGCAGGGGATTCTGGGTAAGAAAACGTTGGGGGATCCACGCAAGCCATACCTCCCTGGAATCCCCCGGGTGTCTACTTTTCGGAAATGTGTGGGTTTGGTAGGTTTCTCTAGGTGGCCGCCGAGCCCCGGGCCAAAACGTCATGGGACCCCCTTGCAAAACCAGGTCGTTTTGTGATAGGCCATTTTGAGGTCGCCTCAATACGTTGTGGGCCCTTGCCTGTCGCGGGTACTTGGGCCGCCTACCCGAGTGAGGCACCATTTTTATCGGGAGACCTGGGGGAATGCTGGGTGGTAGGAAATTTGTGTCAGCCCGGTGATGCCACAACTTTACCACACAAAAAAGTGTGAAAAAAGGGATTTTTTCAGCATAATGTCAGGTTTGCAGGGGATTCTGGGTAAGAAAACGATGGGGGATCCACGCAAGCCATACCTCCCTGGAATCCCCCGGGTGTCTACTTTTCAGAAATGTGTGGGTTTGGTAGGTTTCCCTAGGTGGCCGCCGAGCCCCGGGCCAAAACGTCATGGGACCCCCCTTGCAAAACCAGGTCGTTTTGTGAAAGGCCATTTTGAGGTCGCCTCAATACGTTGTGGGCCCTTGCCTGTTGCGGGTACTTGGGCCTCCCACCCGAGTGAGGCACCATTTTTATTGGGAGACCTGGGGGGACGCTGGGTGGTAGGAAATTTGTGTCAGCCCCGTGATGCCACAACTTTACCACACAAAAATGTGTGAAAAAAGTGATTTTTTCAGCAAAATGTCAGGTTTGCAGGGGATTCTGGGTAAGAAAACATTGGGGGATCCACGCAAGCCATACCTCCCTGGAATCCCCCGGGTGTCTACTTTTCAGAAATGTGTGGGTTCGGTAGGTTTTCCTAGGTGGCCGCCGAGCCCCGTTCCAAAAACCCAGGTGACCCCCCTTGCAAAACCAGGTCGTTTTGAGATAATGTGTTGTTTATTTCTGCAGCGTGAACATTTTGGCACAATATTGCAAGGAAAATGTGACAGACATTTTGAGGTTTGCAGGACATTGTGGGTAACATAAATTGTTGGGATCCACAAGAGAGATATCACCATGTACTCCCATGGGTGTTTCGTTTACGACAATATCTACAGTTGGTAGGTTATTCTTAGACGGAATGTACACCTTGGCAGACAGACTAAAAAGACAAAGATTACTGCATAGCCATCTATTCCTCAAGCACACACACATACTGGTTGGATTTGGCACGAGGGCAAGTGATGGTTCAGTATATACAATTTTATTAACAAGAGATTTCACAAAAATGAAATGCACTGTCAATAATTGAAAGGACAAAAAACTGAACCAGTGACTCGCAGCTCGTGAGCTGTAAAGCCTCATCAAGGCCCCAACCGCTTTACAGGCCATTCACACACCTTTCATACGTGATACACACAAGACCATTCACACCACCAGGCACGAAACAAACACATTACAACATTCACAAAAAGGGACAAGGTACACCCTGCTTGAGCAAGACAAAAAAAAAATATTACTGCACAGCCATCTAATCCTCAAGCACACACACATACTGGTTGGATTTGGCACGAGGGTGAGTGATGGTTCAGTATATACAATTGTATTAACAAGTGATTTCACAAAAATGAAATGCACTGTTAATAATTGAAAGGACGAGAAACTGAACCATTGACTCACAGCTTGTGAGCTGTAAAGCCACGACAAGGCACCAACCTCTTTACAGGCCATTCATACACCTTTCATACGTGTGACACATACAAAACCATTCACACCACCAGCCTCGGGCCCATCACATTACAACACTCACACCAGCAGACAGCGCCATTCAAGGGCCCATCACTTTCACACGCCCACATTCCTAACACAGCAACCACACAAGCTGATGGATTGCGTGGAGTGTCGCTCGGCTAGCAGTGTGTGTACTGACCAGCAGCAAGTCACTACTCACACACTGCCAGCTGAGTGGCAGTCCACGCACACCGCCAGCCAAGCGCCACTACACGCACACCGCCAGCTAAGCGCCACTCCACGCACACCGCCAGCCAAGTGCCACTCCACGCACACCGCCAGCCAAGCGCCACTCCACGCACACTGCCAGCCAAGCGCCACTCCACGCAAACTGCCAGCCAAGCGCCACTCCACGCACACCGCCAGCCAAGCGCCACTCCACTCACACCGCCAGCCAAGCGCCACTCCACGCACACCGCCAGCCAAGCGCCACTCCACGCACACCGCCAGCCAAGAGCCACTCCACGCACACCGCCAGCCAAGCGTCACTCCACGCACACCGCCAGCCAAGCACCACTCCACGCACACCGCCAGCCAAGCACCAGCCTATACACACCACCATCACATTTAGGATTTTTTTATACAAAAAAGAAAACACAAACAAATTGCAAATAGATACAAATCTACTAACACAAAATCAGAAACTAAATACATTGCACTAATGCCAAACTTGAAACAGAACAACAATTCTTAAACATTACAGACCAGGCAGTTCACTTTACCACTCATGGTTGCTCCCAATAATTCTTTTGCTTGTGGTACGCTCTATAACAAGCAGGCACACACAGCCCAGGGTTAGAAGGACACTTAGGGCAGTACATACGAGTCTCCTTCCGTGTACCTCTTCGCCAACAGACTCTACATCTCCTAGTGGGAAAGTCTTTTGAGGGTGTAGGAGGAATGTGATCAGGAAAGTGGCGATCTTTCAATCGAGCCAGATCCTCCACCACTCCAACTCTAGGAACACTTGCCTGTTCCACAACAACAAGGCTGCCTATGACAGACTGCTGAAACTGAACAAAAGTCAACTTTGACGAAGGAGAACACTCCTTGAACACAACAAAAGCATTGAAAGTTGCTAAATTGAAGATATGGATGGCCAACTTCTTATACCAAATGTAAGCCTTACGAATAGCAGTGTAAGGTTCCAACCTCTGATCTACTCTATCAACACCACCCATGTGCTTATTGTAGTCTAAAATGCACACAGGTTTGCGCACTTCAGCAATCTGACCCCAAATAGCCACAGGTGAAGTACTCTCATCATGGATGGTAGTCAGCATGTACACATCCCTCCTGTCCACAAATTTCACAGCTAGTAGTTCATCACTACGCAAGGAACTGCACTGTCCCCTCTGAAGTTTTTTGCAAACAAGCTCTTTTGGATAACCCTTACGGTTAGAGCGGATTGTGCCACGAGCAAAAGTGTCCACTTTGAACAATTCCTTAAACAATTGCACAGCAGTGTAGAAGTTATCAAGGTACAAATGGTGGCCTCTGTTAAACAGTCTTGCTAGGAATGTACTGCCTAAAAACCAAACGGCCCTTGAACAGGACCAAAGACTCATCAATAGATATTTCTTTCCCTGGAGTATAGATCTCTGAAAATCGATCTACAAAGTGATCAAGAACAGGCCGAATCTTAAAAAGACGGTCACATTCAGGGTGATCTCGTGGCAACGCCAAACCATTATCAACAAAATGCAGCATCCGAAGCAAAAGTAAATACCGATCACGAGTCATAACTGCAGGAAATATGGCCGTTGCCATCAAGGGACTGGTAGACCAATATGAACCCATGGACGGCTTCCTTATCAAATCCATCAAAAAAGTCAAACCCAAAAACTTCTTTATCTCTTCCAGATTTGTGGGACACCACCGGGTAGCTCTAGAATGGGGCCTAAGTCTGGCACTGTTGTCCCTCAAAAACTGTTCAGCATACAAATTAGTCTGCTCAACAATCTCACCCAAAAATACATCATCCATAAACAACTGAAAATAATGTATAGGCAAATAATGTTCACAATCCACTCTACACCCTGCATAACCACTAAAGGCAGGCAACACCGGCTGCACCATGTTTGGATCAACCCAGAGTCCAGCACTTCCAGTAGGAAGCCTAGCAGCCCAGCCTGCAATCCAGATGCCTCTTGCACCATCGGCACAGTAGTATCCTCCTCTAAAACAGGCACTTCATCTGCACTGAGAGTACCTTCATCATCCGATGATTCCATGTGGAGAGAAAACTCACTGCCTGAATCTTCCCCTCCCTCCTCTCCCTCAGACGCACTGTCAGTCTCATAATCCTACTCAGAGGAAGATTCAAGAAGCAAACCAACCACCTGCTGAGCAGTCATTCTACGGCTAGCCATAATGCTTACTAATAAAGGTTACTTGTCAAACAAGTCAACAACAACAAATCCTTTGTAAAAAAAAGAAATAAACAAAATGTAGCTTTATCACAAAGACCTATATACTCCAACACTATACCACTCACGTGACAGAAGCAGCTAGACTCACCACCACCTACTCTGCACAGACACAGTAAGGATCAACAATATCCCACTAAAAAAGAAGAAAAAAAAATTACACATAAGACAATGCAAAACATCGCAAAGAATTTCATGCTCTGAACACTAACAAATATGCTGCCATTATGACACCACTTACAAAAAAATTCATTCATGCATGACAATAATACTCATTTGGAGTACACGCAACAACAATATTTTTCTTACCAAATAAATGCAATTACGCAAAACTGCAGAACAACCATTGCCAAAAATCCATTCCCTTTTGCTGGATTCCGGTACGTGTTTTCCGTGATTCCGCCGTCAGCTGTGCAGCAGAGCAGAGCAAGCAGCCGTGAGAGACGCCGCCGCCGCTGCCGCCACCGCCACGAGAGAGCGAGAGAACGGCCGCGGCAGGACGAGTCTGGCAGGCTGGTTGGCTCCTGTCCCCTATTGAGACTGCTAAAGGGTGACGGGCTCACAACTCACAACTCCGCGGATCCGGGGGCCCGGGGCGCCACGGCAGAGGGAGCAAGAGGTGAGGTGATAAGTTTGCTGAAAGCAGAGAGCGCAGCCTTCACTACTGGAGGCTGCTAAAGTGTAGTGCCCGGCAAGACTGCAAAAAGCGGCCCAACTAGGTTGGATGCAGCTTGCAGTCGGCCAGTGTGCCCTGCTCTCTGCTCTAAATCCTTAGATCCTCATCCTTGAGGCAGTTGCGGAGGCGGTACCACAGAGCAGTACAGTACAGCACAGCAGCAGAGCGGCGGAGTGGAACTCGGGTTCCAAGAAGGCGCAGAGTAAGGCGCTGAGTAAGGCGCCTAGAGGGGGCGATTACCACAGAGAGAAACAGCGGTGAACCGCAGAGAGAGTGTACCTAAAAAGAAAAATCTACACAAGAGAGACCAGGAAATCTAGCCAAACAGTATCTCAATCAATAAATAAATCAACAAACCAAATCAAATCCAAGCAAACAATCAACCAACATCAAGAAAACAACCGCTTGAGCAAGCAAGCAAGTAGATAATCTTGAATTAATCACCAGGGGGGGGGTCAACTACAACACCTACAACAGTAAGCTCTTGAAAGCGCCATGAGGTCAGGGAAAGTCAGGAAAACGACAAACAACGTTCCGGCAAGAAGGCGCGGTAACAGCAAGTCCAAGGCACCGAACAAAACAAATAATTTGTTGGTGCAGGCGCTATCTCCATCAGAAAACCTGAGCTGTGAAGAGGTAGTGAAGGAAACCCAGAGCAGACTAGCAACTAAGGGTTATCAACCGAAAATCTACACAATCTTTTCATTCATGAAAGACCCTGGCTCGTTCCTAAGCACCTCAATAAGCAACCTCAAGGGACTCCCTTCCCCCATGGAACCCGAGGGGAGCACTCAAAACACTGCCACTGGAGGCGAAAAAAGCGAAAACATTGTAAATATAACACAAGATACAACGAGATATGAGAGAGGCACAGGGGCTGGATGGGGGCAAGATCAAGGAAGCAGGATGGAGGGCAAGGCTGAGGCTGAGGGTGAATTGGGACCACACACATCCAAGGAAAGCCCCGTCCGAGCCAAAATTCAAACCGAAATGACCAGCACCGGTAAAGGCGGCTGCAGGGAAAATCACAAAGTCAATAAATGCACGGCCAATGAAAGGGGCTACCCGCTTGAGCCGAAGATAGCAATTTTGCCAACTTTACAGTCATTATTCACAGAAATAGGAGCTGAGCAAAACAATCAAGAGCTCGCAAACAACATAAAATTAGATCCATCCAGATATTCAGAGCCACAGACCTCAAGACAGCCATCAATCAAGGACCTTAACGCTCTGGACCAGTTAAGAGCAAATTCACGACCCAACATCAGCAATCTAGTGGCAGAAATTGCCACAGACCAGGCCCCAGTCCAGCAGACTCTATTTGACCAACCAGATCATATTCCAGTGGGAGATGCCAGAGAGCTAGGAAAAACATTGAAAAGAGAGTATACAGAAGAAAGAGAAGAGACAGAAGAGACGGAAAAAATAGAGATAGAGCATGATCTAATGGATACCTCCAAACTAGAAAATACCCCCCAGCTTACAAGAGAGGAGTGGGAGAGGCTAGTTGCATCATACTCCCCAGCTATCCCTCAGGAGGAAGTCAGCAAACAAGAACCCAACACAATCCCAAACACAATCCCGAACATAATCCCAAACGCAGAAGAAATTCCAAAAGGATCGGAAATACTATGGACATCCTTGCTAAACACGTTACAGTTATCAATAAAGGCGATGCAGTATCATTCGGACAAAATGGATATGCAATTATCCCTCCTAAATTTCCTAGCCATACGTGTGGCCAATATCGATGACAAGCTGGCAGATATGAACAGCATGATTAAGAGGGTCCAAGCAGAAACAAAAATAACGCAGCCAAGTTGTGCCTGCTACACAATTGCGGACAAACTTACAACGATCCCACTATTACTGGGGGGCATCCTGTCTGACTTAAAAAAGACAATTGACAACGCAAAAGATGAATCAAACACAGGCACGGCGAATGCATCAATAAAGCCACATTTCAGTCAGCAAAGAGAACAGCCTGGGAGCCCAAATTTGCTGAACACTGCGCATTATTGTCCCACTAGCCACAGCAGCAATAAAAGAGACAAAGATGGCAAGGACAAAAGTTTACTCCAACAACTAGGTGGCAGTGGACAGCTAATAAAAGAGTCAAGGAACCTACCCAATACACTAAATTCCAAAACCAAGAATGGGCACATGATCCGAAACCTAAGCGGGGGTGAGCCAAATAGCCCGAAAACGTCGGAGAAAATTAAAGACGAAACCTATGCCACAGTTGCAGGGAAAGTTATAAAGACGCCTGCAGAAACTCCACAAAAGGATTGCTTTGAGCAATCAAATACACAGCCCAGTTACATGCAGGGGCAACAGGGGAAGGTATCAGAAATCACCTATCTTCGAAGCCCTCATGACAAAAGCATGGGGAAAGGAAGCCCGGAAAAACTCAGGGAACAATATAAAAGAGGGAGAAAACAAAAAAGGAAAGGGAGAAATAAAACCAGTAATATAAAAGCATTCTTTAAAGTGGTAAATCCGACTACAGAAGAAGATGAAGCAGAAATAGATAGGTCAACAGTGACCACAACAACATCACCGGCTAAGGAAACTGTACAAACCTCACAAAGCCAGAATTCCAACCAAATAGGCAAAGGCTCATACAGCAAGTGCCAAATAGAAAACATTCATCGAAAAATTATGCCTAATACCTGGAGAGAGAGGGTAGACAGTATTGATTCCCCAAAAACACAAAGGCTGGGAAATTCGCGAGTTGGCATTAAGGGAGCCCCCCCGACACAGGGCCATAAGTCAGCAGAAGACATGGTGGAATCAGATATGCGAACAGAAGAGCCACTACTCGGAAAGAGAGCCGACTGGACACAGGTCAAACCAGCCACGGAAGAGCCCAAATTATGGGACCACAGGCAGGTGGGAGCCAAATGCGGCACAATCTTACTCATTCCAGAGTATAAGTCAAGAGGCAGAGGGGATATTCTCAACCAAGGTAACATTTTACGCTTATTATCCACCATCAGCAATCTGATGGATATAAGTACAAATGACCTTGAATCCATGGAGTTTGCACACTATTACTACCTGTCAGATCAAGAGGTCACTAAAACAACATGGGCCACACAGGAAATAGCCGAAAGAATCATGGAGATGGAACCGTGCTTTCAAGCATGGGGGATACGCCTAAAAAGACAGGTAAAAATAGGGTATCCTGAACCTATATGCCAGGCACAAAAAGAGAGAGACGAGTGCAGTTTTCCAAATAAACAAAAAACAGTGAAACCGGAAAGCGTCCTGAAGGGGGCCCGAAGTTCATCAATTTCACAGATGGACACCAACTCATTGAGCCCAAGGCAAGCTCAAGGATCACTTGGACAAAATGACTGGAATTGGATAGCAAGGACCATTAATATAAGGGCCTTGAATACATGACAACATACGGAACGAAAAACTGCAACAAAACATCAACTAAGAATATGTTCTTGGAATATAAATGGCTTAGGGAATAAAGCAGATGATACTCAGCTTTTATTTTACTTACAAAAATTTGACATAATTGCCCTTCAAGAGACCTGGTTAGATCAACCGCATCAAATACAGGGCTATAAAGCATATCACCTACCAGCTAAAAGAAATGCCAAATACGGCCACTTGAAAGGAGGCCAAACAATATACACTTCAATAAAGAGCATTAATGAAATAAAGAACAAAGATGCTAGACAGTCTGGTAACAATAGCATAAAAACAATAGAGCTGGAGTTAGGGGGAAAAGAACAAAACCAAAAGCTAATACTGCTCAATGTATACCTACACCCTCGTGAGAAAAAAGCTGGGATGAAATTATTGATTGCCGAAGTGACAAAAACACTGTCAGAGGAGCCAACATCTAACCTCATAGTTACAGGGGACTTCAACATGTATCTTGGAGGGCCCCAGATAAGGGATCCAATTCTGGAAGAGCAGTTTTCTGCATGGGGCAAACCACAACAGGAGGCAAGTAAATGTGGCAAACAAAACAGGCTGGCAAGAGATAGTTTAAAGGACTTAGAACATCTTAATCTTGTAGCTCTAAACGGCCGTTTTACAAACGACAGCCCCTCGGCAGCCACCTTTTATAATTCGACCGTAAGCTCGACTATAGATTTCACATTTTCATCTCTACAATTTTTCTGCAAAGTGTTGGATTTCCGAATAGGAATAATGTCAGTCAGCGACCACTTACCGCAAGAGATCACCCTTAACATCTACGGGGCAGTGGCAACCTTTCCAGTAGCAAACGTGGGATCCTCACTTTCAGTTATTCAAAAAAGAATAAAATGTAATACGTATAACTTGGAAGGCTTCGAGAAGGAAGCAAAAAAACAGTGGGAAAAAAGCTCCGTGACTCAGATAGACAACTTAAGTTGATGGGAGCTATTCACCAGCAGCCTTGGGACAGTACAAACAAGGAATAATAAGGTCGACATATCAACGGTAGACCAAAATCAAAAAAACCCCATAAAGTGTTCTCAAATTATGGAAGGTCACGACAAGCTAATAAAACAAAACACCAACTTAAAGTCCCTTAAGAGAAATATTAACAAATTACTGCGGCAATTACACCGAGATGGTCTGGACAAAGCCGCACAAATGGAACTGCAAAAATTAAAAACCATCAAAAAGAAATTAATTTGGCACTTAAAAAGGGAAGCAGAAGAAGAGCTATGGGCTAAGTTGCTCCACGACGCAAAAGGAAATAACACCAGCGGAAGATTCTGGAAAATGGTGAACAACCTCCAGAACCCAAGAAGACCCAGCATTAATTCACACCTTACTGAAGAAGCTTGGTCCGACTATCTTTCGCTTCACTTTAATATAGCACCAAAGAACACCATAATGAGGTCAGCAGAACTCGACAGTAAAATTCAAGGCTGCTCACTATTAACGGATTCAACTATATTGACTTTCACGGAAAAACAAATCATAAGTAGGATAGGGAAAGGAAAGACAGAGGGGCGCCGGGCCCCAACGGAATCCCCCCCATTTTGTACAAACGAAACCCGGAATACTGGGCCGCAGTGTTATTACCACTGTACAAACAGATTTCTGAAACCGAAACAATCCCTGACTTATGGAAAGGCTCAATAATAGCTCCAATTCATAAGAAAGGCAACATAAACGATCCAAAAAATTACAGACTTGTTGCCTTAATCGACAATGAGGCCAAATATTATGCCGGCCTCTTACTAGAGGAGCTCACGGAATGGGCAAATGTAAATGCAGTGATTCCCATTTTCCAGACAGGCTTTCGGAAAAAAATGGGAACAACAACAAACATTCTGGCTTTAACACTCCTAATAGATGCTGTGAAACTTGCCAACCTGCCTCTTTATGTATGTTTCATCGATTTTACTTCAGCTTTCGATAACATCAACAGAAATCTACTATGGGAGAAGCTGGCTAACAGAAAAATACCATCAACCCTATTATCACAATTGATGTTACTACATACGGACACGTGGGTACAAATTAAGTTGGGGTCGGGCGACCGCCTGTCAAGGAAAATACAGATGACCAAGGGTTTCAAACAAGGGTGTGTGTTAGCTCCGACCCTTTTCAACATCTTTATGTCGGATCTCTCATTGAAATTAGATGAAAGTAACCCTCATGCCCCGAACCTAGGTGGCCTAAGTCTTTCGAACTTGATGTATGCAGACGATATCGTGCTCATTAGCCGTACGCCGATAGGGCTACAACGCTTAATCGACACAACACATAATTATTCGGCAATGAACGGCCTCAGCATAAACCTCTCAAAAACAAAAGCCATGAGAATAAACGCGAAGACGTCTACACCCAAGTCTAGTTGGCAAATGGGAGGAATAACACTGGAAACTGTGGACGAATATAAATATCTGGGCGTAATTGTCGATAGAAAAGGGTCATTTCAACCACAGAAAGAAGCAATAATGAGGAGAGGAATCTCAATATCGGTCGCACTGAGGAATCTTAAAACGAAAGCAGCAGGCCGCAGCTTCACCCCACTACTACAAGTGATCCAAGCAAAATTAATACCGGCCATCACCTACGGAAGCGAATGCCTCTGAGGGAGGGATGCGCAGATATTAGACAACACAACCGCTAGGGCAATGCGAATGATATTCAACTTGCCTACGTATACCTCGCAGGCACAAATAAGGCTTGAATTTGGCCTGAGGAATCAAAGAATAGAAAGAATGGGCGCCTATGCCAAAAGCTGGCACAAAATACAGGGAGCCGAAGTCTCAAGCTTGGATTACTATCTCTGGAAGGAGGTAGAAAGAAAAAAAAAGAGTGCAGCTGCAAACTATTTAAAGCTCTCAATAGACTCCTTGGAACTACAAGATGCCTGGAAGAGAATAGGATCTCATAATACGTTTAAACAACTAGTAAACAAATCTGTTAGGATTATTTCACTAGTAGAGGACAAAGCAACATTAGCTAACAGGGCTCACGGTTGGACCGTCATTCAAAACTATACCAGCAGCGCCTGTCAAAGTTACCTAGGAGTCGGTTACACACGAACCACAAAGGAGAAGTTTATACGATTACGGCTGAGTATTCTCCCATCACAATATCATCTCCCCCCGTGGAAACGGCCGCAAATGATAACAACTTGCCGTTTATGTGGGGATCCAAAAGAGGACATTCTTCACCTAATATGTATTTGCAAAGCCCTGGAAAAGGAGCGCAGATATCATTTGAAACCAATCCTAAAGAAACTGGGAATAAGAACATGTCGGCAGGCGGTTAAATCATGCTTTGACGGCAAAAATATCCAATTAGTAAGCCATTTTGTTAAATTTCTGGAAAAAGCGGAAAAAAAGCAGAACGCCAAAAGTGAGAGACTGGACGAAACATATTCATATGGCATTTAAGTTCAACTGCCCCACTCGTCAATGACTAGGAACAACCACTTCAACGTTAAAACCTTGCATAAAAAAATCTCCGGATTCCCCTAACTGTTACGCTGGCACGTAGGGGGCATAAGAAAAAGGTATTCGCCATTAAACAACATAAGCAGCGTGCCTAGATAGTCTGGCTGCGCCCATCTCAATTACCAAAAAAAACAATAAAAGCCTTCTTTTTTAAACAAGCATATACACTTCTGTTATAAAGGACCGGTCACAACGGTACAAAACCGCAGAAGCTGCTCGAAACCAACGGTCTATCTTTTGACTGTCACGTTCATCTGACGGTGTTGCCCAAAACAGTCCCAAGAACCTGTAGCCGCATGGACTTGAATTCAGACACTTTGGGCCACATAACGACTCATTTTTATCTTAATTTATGGAATACGTTAATGAAGTCTAATTCTCAGAACGCATATTTTAGCCTTATGAAAAGTTTTTAACGTTTTAAAGAAATTTTAACTAAATTCATTTATAAAAAGGGGTGTATTAGATAAAATTGTATTTTAAGTTTGTTTATATGTATAAGCTCATGTGGCCGATTGCAATGGTTTTAATTAACTGAGCAATAAAGAATTACTTACTTACTTACTCACTGCCAAAACCGCAAACAGGAATCAAAAGCTTTACACTAGAATAAAAAGGAGAAAAAAAACATTACAATCACATATGCGAATAATGCACCAGTCCACACACAATCCACCAGCCAAGCTAAGGGGTAGTTGGGCCAAAGAGTATAAATAAAATATTCACCCCCGTAATAGGGGAGCAACCCTTGCCCTTTTGGCCACTCCCCAACACAAAAATTAAAAAAAAACCTGGTGTCTAGTGGCTTCTGTCCTCCTTGGGGACAGATGGGCCTAAAAACATACTGCTATTCTGCCACCCAAGGGGTCACTCTCCACAAATAAATGCCTGGTGGACTAGTGGGTAGATACCTTTATCTTCCGCACACGATCTCTCACTACTCAACTCTACTCTCAACTCTATTCACAACTGGATGTTAGCTCACCAACTCATTCTGAATCCCGCCAAAACTGAATTCCTCCTCCTCTCTACCTCTCTCTCACCTCCTCCTGTTCAATCTTGGATGGATCAGCTGAACCTACTCAACAACAAACCCATCATTGTCGACAGCGCTAAATCCCTAGGTGTCATTCTTGACAAAAGACTCAACCTAATCTCCCACATCAACTCTATTGCTAAGAACGCACGTTACCAGTTGCGCCTTCTATAGGGGATCCGTCGGTTCTTCCCGGAGAAAGACTTAAAAACCTTGGTACAATCTCTGGTTCTCTCAAGATTGGATTATTGCAATTCTCTTCTGACGGGCCTACCCAAATCCCACCTCTCCCCTCTCAAATCCATCCTCCATTCAGCAGCTCGCTTCATTTCAGGGTCTAAACGAAGCAACCACGTCACTCCTATCCTGTCCTCTCTTCGATGGCTTCCGATCGAGGCAAGATCTATTTACAAAACTGCCTGCATCACACACAAAGCCTTACACACGTCCTCACCTCGTTACCTGGTGAATAAATTGAAATTGTCCGGCGGCTCTCGCCCTTTTCGCAATGCGGAAAAGCTTCTGCTTGAGCCACCCCCCCCGTCTTCAAAAGGGAAAGATCGATGGCGCAATCCTTCTCAGGCAATGCGGTGAGAATCTGGAACTCGCTTCCCCCATTGCTCCGTGCCACCTCCTCTACCCGGATCTTCAAAGCTGACCTCAAATCTCTTCTCTTCCAAAGACACTTTCAGAACTAATACTTTCACTCTCAGCCCCCTCTAGGAAGTTCGCTCTTCATTGTAAATTTGTACTTTTTCCTGTACATTCCTCACCCTTGCATGCTGTGCTGTGCTGGATTTGTGTACCCTTCATTTTAAGTCTCCTGTTTAATTCACGCCCTCTCTACTCCCTCAAGGAAGTTCTTCCACTATAGGAGATTCTGTACTCCATGCCTATAGAAGTGCCTTCCCAGTGTGTTCTAAGTGACTGCCACTTATTGCAGTATTATACCTCTATTTGTATTTTGTATCTCATGTATCATGCACAATTGTCACTTTTTCCTCATGTAATATAACGCTTGCTTTTGTATTATGCTCACTTGTAACCTTCTCCTCATGTAATGTTACTGTTCCTATTGTGAAGCGCTCTGACACCTTCGGGTAAAGTCTGCGCTATATAAAAACGCATAAAATAAAATAAATCAATATACCTTTCCTCCCCATCCACAAGATCAGTTAGAAGAAATATAACTGAGCGACCACTATCCAATATTCCGTCTCCCTCCCTACCTCCTCCCGTGGGATGAGCTGCTGGCACAAGACGCGCAGACCCCTTCGTTGCTACCCAGATAGCGCCTGGATACCCTTGCTGGTGATAGTGAGCTTTACAAATACACATAACATGTGTGAGTGAAGAATATGGAGTTGAGATAGGGGCTAAAAATCTAAACGTAGCAAACCACCACCGAAAAGGACTCCTGCCCATACTATCTACCAGCAACACAGTGAGGAGGGTAGGGGGGCACTGACAGACAAGGATTGGGGGGGGGCTGTCCTCTCCTGATCATGGCCCCTTTGCCATAGAAAGATTACAAACTTTCAGAAGAGTCTGCAGGATCCCAAAAACAAAAGAGATGCCGAGCAATGGCCGCTCTTCCTGCAGTGGATGAGAAGGCACGAAGTGTACGCGTGACCCCAAGTCCGAATATGAGTACCCGGGAGAAACGAGAGCACCAAACGAGTAAAGCCCTGCGCTATATAAAAAAAAACTGCCCCCCACAGGGGGGCAGAGCACCAAAAACATATGGCCCCCAAAAGGGGAGCGACGCTTGCCCAAGGGGCCGCTCCCCAAAACAGTATTTTCATTTTTAAAAAAAATCCCTGGTGTCTAGTGGGCATTCCTGCTGCACGATCGTATGATCGTGCAGCAGGAATGCACAAAAGAGGCATCGAGGGAAAGGAAAGGGTTTTCCTTTCCCTCGATGCCTCTTCTGTTTGAAACCCCCCCCCTCCCCGGAGCCAAAACTAACCTTATTCCCCGACACGCTGGAAGCAAATGGCTTCCAGCGCGTCGGGGAACAAAAGGAACCCCCAATGACGTCAGCGCGCCTCGCGCGCTGACGTCATTGATGGGGGGGGGACGGGGGGAGGCAGGGGAAGCCCTTCCCCTGCCTTCCCCCCAAAAAACCCAATGATCGGATTCCCACGGGGGGAGCGCCAGCGCTTCCCCCGTGGGTGGTCTTATGACGAGCTGGACTCGTCATGAGCACACGACCACTGTGTGCCATTACGAGTCCAGCTCGTCATAAGCATCGAAGGGGTTAAAGACAAACCAAATTTGTATGTATAGAGACATGAAGGCTCCACAAACCCTCCCGATCTCATGCTGTGATCTAATTGGAGGGCAACACTTTTAGCATGATCATCATCTTGGGACTCAGCTTCAGCAGAGACAAAGTAAAAATGGGATGTGGGGCCGCAGTGACTCTGAACTGGTCTAATCCTACAAGTGGCGCAGCCGAGAAATAAATAAAGAACTGGACATTTTACATTCTTAGGCCCATTGGAGGGCTTTGTACAAATACCTATTATTTTAACATTGAAACTACACAGAACTCGCTGGAGGGTAAAAATCGGCTCAAAAATGAACCACAAGTTCCAGCATGCATTGAAAACTTAACTCACCTGAGTGGCACATCGGAGGCCTATAAAATTGGTAGCATGCAGGGAATGTTGGGAGCGGGTATTGCTGTTTGTTCAATGTCAGCCTATGAATAAGGAGCTGGGGACTCCGAAACGCTTTAGGCAGAGGAAACGATTGGAATGAAATGCCAGTTTATGAAAATAAAAGATTTGCATAATCATTTGCTGCGGAGTGCATCCTTGATGCAGGGCAACATGGATATATATATATATATTCATTGAAAAAACCATAGGTTTCAGGGACGTTATAGTTAGTCAGTCATTTCACTCGTACATAACCAGAGAAATTCAGCCGTTATAGTTAGCTGAGCTAACTATAACTCACGCCCCCGCAATGCACTGCTGATGACATCACATATTACATCACTTATGACATGGTCAGTGACATCACTGATGACATCTCAAATGACATCACTGATGACATCATCCACATGATCATCTGATGCACCTCCTCACACCCTAATATAGCCTTTGATACACCCACTCTACAGTCTACCAATCTCGAAACCATGGACATACCAATACCAGTTAGTACATACCCGCTCACTGATTCATACGTCTACACACACATCCACTCACTAACCCATATAGTCACTCATACATGCAGTCATTCATCAATACAGCCACTATCATATGCACTCATACACCAATACAGACACTCACACACCGCCACTCATCCATAGAGTTACTCATACACCTAGTCAGTCATGCAAAGAATCAATCACACTCCCATTTACTCACCTACACAGTTATACACACACCACCTCACTTATTCATACAGATATTAACACAAACTTGCTCTCTTATACAATCACTGACACAAGCACACACTCATCCATACAGCCACTCTCACAATCACTCACTCTCACATATAGTCATTTATATACTCCAAAACTCACATATACGGCCTTTCACATATGTAGTTACTCACACATGTACCACTGAGACATCCATTCACTCACCAACACAGCCATACACACACTCACCAACCCATACAGCCCCACACAGATGCACTCTTGAACCCATACACCCAGTGAATCACCCACTCACACATCCATGCAGGGAGTCACCCACCCACCCAGACACCCATACAGGTACTCAGACAACCAATCAATAACCCATATAGACACTCATGTAGCTACTCACCAACCCATGCAGCCACTTACACACCAACTGGCAGACTGATACAGACATTCACACAGATAAGTCACTAACCCATGCATTCAGTAAGACACATTTAATCACTCACTTATACAGTCAGTCACGCACCTACTACATCATCCATTCAGACACTCATACAGCCACTAATTCTTCAATACACCTTGTCGTATATATATATATATAAAACATATATATATATATTTTTTTAAATCTTTTTATTCAAGAAACATAATATAACAACACATCCAAAAAATAAAGAGCAATCGTCAGATTGAGCAAGCCTTATACAGCAGGCACCACACCAGGGCTGCCAGAAAAATAAAGAAACATTTCAAATAATATCACACACATACATTGGTTGAAAATCATGAAAGTACCTCATTGTCCATATTATGAGGGGCGTTATCTGCAAACGGAGTGCACAAAAATCCTCTGTATTTGTACCAGGGGCCCCATATTTTAGTCCATTTACCCGGGCAACCCCTGCTTTCATATAATGTCCTCTCGGCCTGCATGCACCAATCCATATCGCCAGCCCAGTCCGTGTGCAGAAGCCCGACTCCCCCCTTCCATGTTCTAGCGATGTTACGCTTTGCAACGATGCAGCCCAGAGAAACCCATAATTGTTCGGTGCGGTTAAGGTCTGTTGCATCCCAGATGTTTAAGAGGCATAGTTTAGGGGAGGGTGGTATGGGCTTCCGACATATTCGGGACATAGTGGATAAGACTTCGGTCCAATAGTGTTGAAGAGTTGGGCATTCCCACCACTGGTGCAGAAAAGTGCCTACAGAGCCACAGTCTCGGGGGCAGAAAGGGGAGGTTAACAAACCCATCTTAACAAGTGCTGTGGATGTGTAGCAAGTCATGTGCAGTAGTTTCAATTGTATAAGTTTAAAGCGGGAGCGGATCGCAACCTCTCTGGGGAAGCCAAGCCCTCCCTCCAATCCTCGTCTGGCAGTTCCCCTATGTCATCCACCCACTTTCTACGGAGTTTGTTAAGCGGCTCCGGGAGATTGTTAAGTAACTTGCGATAGGTCAGGGAAATGGCCTTGTCAGGGAGGTAGTCGTCGAGGAGCCTATCTTCCAAGGGCGAAGAGGCGGGAAGATCGGAACCCTTAGGGATGGCCTTATTGAGCGCACTACGTGCCTGCAGGTAACGAAATGTCTCCCGCTCATGCAGATGGAATTTTACTTGTAGGTCGCTAAATGGAACCACGGCACCCTCCGCCCACATATCTCCCACTGTCGAGAGACCGATCAGGTCCCATTTATTAAACCCCGGTAATCTTGATAATACACCCAGCTGACTGGTTCTAGCAGGGGAGTCATTCGTGAAATTTTCCCCTTCCAGCCCAGCACCGCGTTGGCGGTATGCCAGAGTGAAATCGTAGTGGAGGTGGGCGTAAATTTTGGTAAATGTTTAGGTCCTCCATAGAGCGCCCTCATGTAATTGCCCGCCGCCATATTATATTATATCTGTCCAGTCTGTGATGGGGCGGTGGGCCCAGTGATTGAGAACCACAAGTTGCGAGGCCCAGTAATAAAGTTTAATCGCATGGAGAGCAATGCCGCCGTCGTACCAGCTACACAGAAGCTTTTTCAGGGCGATACGAGGGGTGCCGCCATCCCATAATATTGAACGGACCTCAGCGTCTATTGTTTGGAAATATTGTGGCAAGACAGGGTAGGGGGTATTCTGTAGGGCATAGAGGAAACGGGGAAGTGCCATCATTTTAAATAAGGCGGCTCTACCCAGTAGAGTCAGGGGCAACGCTCTCCAATGTTGTATGTCCGCCCGGAGGCGCTGTAGAGGGGGGAGAAGGTTCCGTTTATGAAAGACCTCCGCGTCTCTCGTGGCGTAGATGCCCAGGTAGCGGAAGCCTTCTGTAACTATGTTGGCCGTGCAGCCCGGGGGGAGCCGTGGAGGATCCCCGCTGAGAACATAGATTAGGGACTTATCCCAATTGATAGTGTAGCCGGAATATTTACGAAAGAGAGTAAGAATGTGGAGTATTGCATGAAGAGAGGATCTTGGTTTGGCCAGATATAAAAGAATGTCATCGGCGTAAAGGGATATCCTATCCGACCAGTCCGGTGTCCAATTCAACCCACGGATAGATGGATCGCCTCTAATCCATATCGCCAAGGGTTCTAACGCTAAAGCAAATAACAGCGGTGACAGGAGGCAGCCCTGTCTTGTGCCTTTACCTAACTCAAAAATCGCCGATCTGCCACCGTTAACTGAAACATGAGCCAAAGGTTTTGCGTATAATAGACGTATCCAGGATATAAAAAGTGGTCCAAAACCATATCGCTCCAGAACAGCAAATAGGAAAGGCCACTCCATCATATCAAATGCCATTTTGGCATCCAAGGATACAATAACTGCGTCTTCCCGTATGGTTGAGTCCCTGCCCAAAACACCGAAGAGGCGACGAAGATTAAGCGCCGTGTTTTTTGTAGGCATAAAGCCGGATTGGTCCGGGTGTATTAGGTTATGTAGATGGGGCAACAGGCGAAGGGCCAAGAGTTTCGCTAGGATTTTGACCTCTGGGTCAAGGAGGGAAATCGGTCGATATGAACCACATTGGTCCTTGGGCTTCCCCTGCTTGTGTATGACCACAATATGGGCTAGCTGCTGTGTCTCAGGCAGGATCCCCTGCTTTGTACATTCATCATACATTCGGACTAGGTTTTGGGCCAACACTAAAGAGACTACTTTGTAGAGTTCAATTGGAAGGCCACTGGGCCCCATGGCCCTGCCAGAACGCATTGCGCCAATTGCCTTGGATACTTCCTCAGGGGCAAGTGGGGTGTCAAGCTCCGCAACCGCTTGGGGATCCAACAGAGGCAGAGGGAGGTTAGACAGTAAGTCTGCCGCCTCCTCCTGCGTGGTGGTGGATGCCGGGACATAGAGGCCCTCGCAATGGGCCGCAAATGTCTCTGCAATTCCGTCTCGGTCAGTCCGGCTCTCTCCGCTCGGGCCACAATACCAGCCACCCATCGGTTGGCCAGTTCTCGCTTGTCCAACCACGCCAATAATTTACTGGCCTTGTCCCCTATTTCGTAGATGCAATATTGGGTCGAGCGATAATGCGCCTGGGCCGCCTCTCTGGCTATATCGTGACATTCTTTGTGTTTAACTGCGAGCTTATGTGAGGCATCTGGGGAGGTGGACGCAATCAAATACCGTTCAAGGCTGACTATCTCTAGTTCTATGTCTTCCAAACACTTACGTTTCTCCTTGCGGTGGCCGGTCACCTCCGCCACCCCACATCCCTGAATTACCATCTTGTATGCCTCCCACAACGTGACGTCAGAAGAAACGGAGCCTTCATTTTAATCAAAATAATCAGAGGTAGCCTTAATCAGATTGTCTCGTATCGTTGGGACTTGAAGAAACCATGGATTGAGAACCATCTCCCGTCGAGAGCAGGAGGGAGCACCACCGTAAAGGGCAAAAACAGGGGAGTGGTCGGATATGCCCCTTGGTAAAAAGGATATGTCACGGAACAAGGAAAGCTGCGAGGCATGGCAAAAGAGACAATAAATTCGCGACATGCTGCCGTGGACCCCGGATAAGAAAGTGTATTGCCGATCTGAGGGGTGATGTGTACGCCATACGTCGACTAGGCCAAGGGCCGATAGAAATTCGGACGTGAGTTTTCCCTGTGGTTCGTTTCATCGGGGTGGGAGGCGATCTAAGTCCCCCACTAGGGCGGCATTGCAGTCTCCCCCTAATAAGATATCACCCCCGGTAAATGCAGCAAATGGGGGCCTAAGGCCGTCAAAGTAGAGGAGTGAAGCCTGGGGGGTATATATAGGGAAGTCACGTTAAGGGAGCGACCCTCCCAATTGCCGGACACCGTGACGAATCGCCCTGCAGGATCGTGTGTGCCTGTCTGTACCTGGAAGGGAAGGGAAGAGCGTACTGTAGGACTAACCCCCTTTTAATTCGGTCGCCCAGGCCGTTCACATTCCAAGAGATTATTTTAAGGCAACCCAGGGGGGTGGAAACCGCAGGAGTGTCGCTCATCAGAGTCGAAAGACAGGGGCCCCACTTCCCACCGAGCCCAGGAAACAATAGCACTCAAGATAACGCCCGCAACAACACATAAAGAAATTTGGCCTGTGTGCCAATGAGCACCATAGTGGTGTGCCCAGTCGATAGACAAAGATTGCTCAGAACAAAGGATCAAAAGAAAAAACCAATAGCACAACCCGTTAACAGAACCCCACCCTGCCTCCCTGCAACGTGGACTCAGAACTGACCACCACCCCAATTTGCAGAGCACGTAAATACCCATAACTAACCAAGTCAAGGGGGAACGTTACTCAACCAATCTACCCAAAGAAATTACCCTCTTCCTCCCCCTGTAGTATCATAATTGCCCAGCCTAAACCCAGATAGTATTGTACCCCCACATCAGCAAATAGTAGTCGTAAAGACTCGAGGCGATCCGAATCCCGCCCCCTCCCGCCAGACAACAGGTCTCATGTAACACCTAATAAGTGTCAACGCGTACACCCATAAGGCAGAACCAATAGACATTATTTAACATATGTTCCATGATGAGTCCCTTGCCACCAAGACAAGAAACGTGGCCAAAGGTTTATCAGTCAATGGCGCGGCAAACCGACACTAAGTCAGCGAGTGATCCATGTCTTTCAAATTAGAGGGACCTGGTCAAGAATGACATAGTCCAGGGTGTGACATGCTGATCAAAGACCAGGCGGGCACACCAGTTCACGATAAGTCCGACAATACCTGTTCGGTAGACGCTCAGCCCATCCCGCCTCCACGGCGCTCTGCCTCGCCGGGGCGGTCTCTGGTAGCACCGTCTCTGCTTCTCAAGGAGCGCCACCCCTCCAACCAGTCCCAGGTCTCCTCCGGGGACTGGAAGAAGAGCGACTTACCACCAGACTGCACACGTAGCTTTGCGGGGAAGAGCATGGCGTACTTCAAATCATGTTCTCTGAGGGCCCTTTTCACTTCCAGGAATGAGCGACGCTTCTGCTGCACCTTAAAAGTAAAATCCGGGAAAAAGGTCACGCTCGAGTACTCGAATTTCAGTGGGGGTCCACTTCGGGCGGTCTGAAGGATAATATCCCGGTCTCGAAAGTTGAAAATCCGTGCCAAGATGGGACGCGGTGGAGCGCCCGGTTTCGGGGGGACTCCAGGCACTCTGTGGGCCTGTTCGACAGAAAAATAATTAGAGAGGGAGCGAGGCTGTAGATGGTTTTGGATGAGGTCTTCAACGAATAGGTCCGTGGCCTGCCCCTCTGCTCGTTCGGGAACCCCCAGGATGCGCACGTTGTTCCTTCTTGCCCGTCCTTCGTAGTCCTCCAAACGGGCCTCAAGATCAACCGTCTGGGTCTGCAGCTTCTTGACCAGTGATTCCACTTGTGTGGCGGAGGTCGTAAGCGTGGCAATGGAGTCCTCATTTGCCTTGACTCGTTCCCCCATGGTACTTAAATCGGCGCAGATTAAATTGACATCGATAGCAACCGTGTCAATCTTAAGTTCTAAAGCCGTTCGAACTCCCTGGCTCGCCTCCAATATATCCGCCAGAGTTGGGCCTTTCTCTGCAAGCTGTTGTTTTTCAGGAGCACCATCTTGCCTCTCCTCCATGTCATCAGGCCTGGCGTGGGCAAATCTCGACAGTTTTTGCGTTGCGGACGGTTTAGGGCCTCTAGCTGTGGCCATCGCAGCCCGTCTCTCCCCCTAAAGTGAAGATCCCTGGTCAGATATGCGGTAGATAGCGGGCACGCACAGCCGTAGGCAGGCAGTGGTGGATCAGGTAGGCCAAAGACCATGCGCACCCCAAAATGGCGGCGGCGGGCCCCCAGGCCCCCGGATGAACAAAACCCGTGAAATTCCCCCGTTATAGTTAGTTCAGCTAACTATAACTCGCGCCCTACAATGCACTGCTGATGACGTCACATATTACATCACTCATGACATGGTCAGTGACATCACTGATGACATCTCAAATGACATCACTGATGACATCATCCAGTGACTGTGTGATTCTGTAAAGTTTAAAATTTCAAATAACAGTTTTAAAATGTAATTGTTATTATTGCTGCTACAAATCAGTTTTTACTCATTGTTTGATCCTATTCAGTATTTTATAGATTTTATGGTTTTACACAATTTTGAGGCAAGGTATCGTTTTAAACATCAATATATTTATTTAAAAAAACCTATGGTCAAATGTTTGATAACCATGAAGTCTGTCATCTATCTCTATGTTAAAACCTTATTTTCTAAAAATGCACTGGTCACTTTAAAAAATGTAAAAAAATGGTTAACAAAAATGGTATAAAAGGTACCTCCCATCCCTGAAGCGCGTCATGTGATCAAGACCCAAGTTGGGTCGAAACACGTCATGGCTGACGAGGTTGTTTATTGAGCGGAATAAATCAATGATTTGCAACGATCCTGTGGTCCGTGCTCCTTTTACTGGGTGAAACCGGCGTTTTAAAATGGAGTACAAGCAATATATATATATATATATATATTCACTGAAAAAAACATAGGTTTTAGGGACAGTTATAGTTAGTTGGACATTGCACTCGTACAAAACCCGTGAAATTCCCCCGTTATAGTTAGTTCAGCTAACTATAACTCGCGCCCCCGCAATGCACTGCTGATGACGTCACATATTATATCACTCATGACATGGTCAGTGACATCACTGATGACATCACTGGCGTCAAGGTAGGCGAGCTCGAGTCGGAGGACGCGCGCTGCGCTTGACTGGAGGCTGTTCGGGGAGTAACTAGCCTGATTGAAAGGTTGGCTGGGTTGAGAAGGTGTGCAGTAAACCGCGCGGCGAATATTACAGAAAGGGCAAGGAATCCTTTCACCGCGCGAAGAAAGCTGCAAGATAGAGACATTACTCACAACAGCGCGATGTCAGCGGATGCGCTCAAAGAAAGGGAGGCAGCAGACATGTTCTGTGATAATAAGACTTTTAATTTGGACTCAATTTCCCAGCATGCATCACAGGGGCATAGAAATACCAGCATATGTCATCAGTGATGTCACTGACCATGTCATAAGTGATGTAATATGTGACGTCATCAGCAGTGCATTGCGGGGGCGCGAGTTATAGTTAGCTGAACTAACTATAACAGGGGAATTTCACTGGTTTTGTACGAGTGCAATGTCCAACTAACTATAACTAACCCTGGGCAAAGCACTACGCTACGCTCGCGTAGTTTGCGAAGTTTGCGCTACTTCGCACAACGCGAATTGCACGTAGCACAGTGCAAACACGCGTAGCGTAGCGTAGTGCAGCGGTCATTTTTTGCTTGCTCGCGGTCCTCAGCGTCAAGTTGGCGACCGCGAGCAAGCAAAATGACATCCCGGCGAGGCTTTTTCCTCGTTCGCGATCAGCAACATCAAGTTTCCGATCGCGAGCGTGGAAAATAAACCTCCCGGCGAGATTCTCAACGCGGGGAGGTCAGGTTTCTCATTGCGAGTGGTCGCGTATGCTCGCGACCGCTCGCGATGAGAAACTACCAGTCCGCGTTGAGAAAGCTGCCGCTCAAGTAAAAATCTACTCGAGCGGCAGTAAAAGACAGCTCGCACTGTGCAAGATGCCGTTTTCAATGATTGCACAGTGCGGACAAGCATCCGGCACTGTGCAATCATTGCGAACAGTGCACTACGCAGTTCGCGTAGTGCTATGCGTAGCTCGCGTAGTGCGAACTGCACTTTGCGTAGCTTCGCGTAGCGCTACTTCGCGAACTACACCCAGGCTTAACTATAACTGTCCCTAAAACCTATGGTTTTTTCAGTGAATATATATATATATATATATATATATATATATATATATATATATATCATTTCAAAACCAAGAATTTTGTTCAAAGGTAAGCACTATTTTCAATTCAATGCTACAGGTAAGTAAAGCTTTTAAAGTTGTGCACCTTTATGCACAATGCTATCCTGTGGAAGGAAAAGTCAGAGATGCATAAAGGTAGGTACAGTAGGTTTCGGGGTTCACCTTCAGGGTTCAGAGTGGTAGTGGGTCAAGGTCCAAAGTACCACCAGCAGTTCTTCGGAAACTGCCCAGATTCTACCGGGAGCAGGGTGCTGGTGAAGTTGGTAGCTGGGTGCGCTACAGAAAAGGAGGGCCACCCAAAAACAGGTTGCAAAGGTGGACAAGTCAGAGCGCTCCCAAAAGGGGGCATGGGTCGCAAGGGGTCTCGGAGTAAGGAGGCACAGCTGGTTCATCGGGATCTGGGCTGGGCGACTCAGGTGCAGAGTGGTTAGGTCAGCTGGGCTGGATGCACAAAGATGCTCCTCGCGGTCAGGGGCAGACAGCTGGCAGGGCAAAATCAAGGCAGCTGGGCAACTCACAAAGCGGATCTCAGTGGTCCTGATGTCCCTCGAAGGCTGCATGGTCCTGGTGCAGTGGTAATCTGGACTGGATTCTCACTGTTGGTGTTTGTTGCAGGGCGTCCGGTACCCCGGGGTTTGGTGCTGCACGGCTCCGGTTGGTCCTGGTGTCTTCACCCTCGGTGGGGAAACAGATCTGACCTTCCAGAACACTAGTACCTTCTCCTGGTCGTCTGCGGTGTTGGTCAGTGATTTTTGAAGTGCTGGCAGGCTACCCAAGGCTTTGGTAGTTCTCCAGCTCGCAGGACGAGTCACTCTGTCGTGATTGTCGCAAGAGGGCTTAGGACGGGCAGGGTTTAGTGCCAAAAGTCCATAGTTCTGCTGCAGTTTTCGCCAGGCAGGGACTCTTCTTCATCCTTCTCTTGATCTGTTGAATCTAAGTTCTTGGGTTCAGGGGTGACACTTAAATGCTCAATTTAGGGGTGTTTAAGGGGAGTGACAGGTAGTGGCCGATGGGCTACCTATCTTTAGGGTGGCAACATCCTCTGTAGCACCACTTCCTGTGGGAAGTGGGCATAGCCCTGATCCTAGGATGCTAATTCCGTCCAAAACAAGATGGGGGAATATGAAAGCACCCTGGGGGTGGTGCTAGCTAAATGTGGGCACACATCCTAATCTTACTAATTTTTCCGCCTGTCAAAAGTGGGAGCAGGACAGGGGGGTGGGTATATCCACTATCTGGAGAGGTCGGGGTCACATAACAAAGGCGGCAGGACTTTTGAAGCTTCCCTCCCTGGAATGCACATCCTGATTGGAGGAGGCGTGAGCACCTCTACCCAGAGCAGGCTTTGTTCCTGGTCTCCGAGAGCGAAAGGTCTCCCCTCAGGAGGTCAGAAACCTGTCTATGGTGGCTGGCTGTTCGAGACCAGTCAGTCAACAAACTAGTAGTTGGTAGGTTTTCAGTGGGCATCTCTAAGGTGCCCTCTGGGTGCCTCGCTTAATAAATCTGCCACTGGCATTGGTGTGGGTTTATCAAGACAAGGTGTTTGGTACCAAACACTTTGGGTACAGTGAAGCCATCATGTAGTGGGGAATTTGTAATCAACAATGTCCAGCCCATGTACTCATCTTGGCTTCCCTGTGCACTTGTAATATCTAAGGCTCTGCTTAGGTATTACCGGGACACATCCACTCTCGCAGATATGCCCACACATGGGGTATAGTGCACCCTGCCTTAGGGCTGTAAGGCCTGCTGTAGGGGTGACTTGCCTATGCCACATGCAGTGCTTTGCTGGCATGGCACGCAGGGGTGTGTGCCATGTCGACTCTTCGTTTTTCTCTGCACCAAGACACGCAGGCTGCAATGGCAGTTTGCATGAGCTTGGTGAGGGGCCCTTTAGGGTGGCACAATTTGTGCTGCACCCTTTAGGGACCCTCTTTAGTTCCAAGTCCGTAGGTACCAGAGGTACCACTTACTAGGGATTTACAGGGATCCCAAAGTTATGCCAATTGTGGAACAATGGTACGGTTTAGGAAAAGAACACTTGTACTGGGAACCTGGTTAGCAGGAACCCAGTACACTTTCAGTCAAAATTGCACCAGATACCAAGCAAAAAGTGTGTGTGGGGGGGGGGAGGGTGCAAGGGGGGGTACTGCAACAGAGTCCAGTTTCCTACACCTGGCTTTTGAATTAATCAATCTACCTTAGGCCGGGCTAGGCACCCACACCTGCTCACTGCAAGATGCCCTCGCTGATGATAGTGCACTTTATAAATACACATAACATAACAACATGCATCACAGGCCCATTATTACCACAAAAAGTATCACACATTGTGCACCAGCATTGGCAAGACTGCCTTATCTTCAGCAGTAGAATCATCAAGAACCCAGATGTCATCCAGGGCACCCCAAAACGCACTACTGTTCCCCCATCGCCCTCGGCAGCTGTGGACACCTGACTACTTTGTGCTACCTAGAGGGGGCCAAGCGATCAAATTCACAGTGCTAGCCAGAGCTGAAACAGGGGATCCAGTTCAAGGAAAATATGATCAAAGTCTGATAAAGAGTTGTTATATCTGAAAGAAACACATAGTGATAGATTCCTTACCTTAGAATATCCCCAGGTGTCAGACTGGATCCGGAAAGTTTTCGTCAGCAGTACCCCTGCGCGTCGGTAGGGGCGTCGTGCGGCTCTGCGTCCGTCGTTGGCATCGTGGTCGCCGAGATGACGTCGCGGGCACTACTTAGACGCCGCCCACGCGCGCTGACGTCAGTTCTTTCTTTTTCCGCGCCAGCAAGCACAGATCCGGAGAGAGCAGTACCACTAGTCTTTTTTTACTACGTTTTTTTAGATCTTTTTCTCACCCTTTTCGAGTCGATTCGACTCCTGGTGCAGTTAGGGATGCCCGGGTTTAAATCCTGCGAGGACTGTCATCGGATGATGTCGGTGACGGACCCGCACCGCGTGTGTCTCTTCTGCCTGGGGCGCGACCACGACCCCAAGTCGTGCCCCGACTGCCGGTCCATGGCGCCGAAGTCTTTGCGGGAGCAGTCCCGAAAGCTGCTTGAAGCCTGGCAGTCGGCTCCGCGCCGTGAGAGGTCCCGGTCCAGAGGGAGGTCGAGGGACCGTGCGCGGAGACTTCATCGGCAATCGTCGGGATCAAAGTCTTCGCACTCGGGGTCAGCTAAGGCGAAGCACAAGAAGTCGAAGAAACGTCATCGTTCTCCGACTTCCCCTCGCCGGTCGCGCGACGCGGCTGAGGGTACGGGTGGTGCCACCCCGCGGCTCCGGCGGAGTCCATGGAGTCGCCGCCCGACTATCTGGGTCATCGGCGACTCCGGCCCAGATACAGGACTTCCTGTCGGCCATGGCTCGCCTCTTTGGGCCGTCGGGTCCCGCCGGTGCGCCTTCGGGCCTGCGGTCCCGCATGGGTGTCCTCGCGATTCCTCGCTGGCGGCTCTGGCCCCGGCGTCGCTGTTGGCTCCGGCCCCAGCGCTGCAGGACACCCTTGGATCCAGGCCTGGATCCCGGTCAACGCCGGTTGACCTTGTTACGCCTCCACCGACGTCGACTCCACCGGCACCGATCCTGACGCCGCCCGCTCCTCGGGACGACGTCGACCTCAGATTCAGCCCCAAAGTGGACGAGGCGTCGGTCCGGCGTCGATCGATGCCGTTCTCGAACCCGTTTGGGGATTTCTATCCCCATGTCCCTACTCCTTATTTTAGGCCTGTTGAACAGCCTGAGGAGCAAGAGGAGGACTGGGAGGGGTTGGATGACCCTCTCGCTGCAGCCTGCGAGTCTGAACAGGACTGGGCTGAGGAGTTGGGGGACGCCAGTGATCTGGATACCTCACCAGACCTTGGCATGCTGTCTCCTCCTACCGTGGCTACGGAGGAGGGAGCCAGTTATGCAGTGGTGTTGCGTAGGGCGGCGGAGGCCCTACACCTCCAGTTCCCTACTGTGGCCGTCAGGACTAACCTCCTGACAGAGGTGCTTCAGCCAGCAGCTACTTCTGCGGAGCCGCTGCTGCCCTTTAATGAAGCCCTTTTGGACGTTCTTTTGGGCACTTGGTCCAGGCCCACCACAGGGGCTCCTGTGGATAGGAACGTGGCCCGACGCCATCGCCCGGCACCGGGTGACCCCATTTTCCTCTCCCAACACCCCACTCCCGAGAGCTTGGTTGTCCAAGCCTCTGCTTCCCCAACCGCCTTCCCTTCCGCTCCACCGGATAGGGAATCCAAGAAGCTGGATCAGTTTGGGAAGAAGATTTTCTCTTCCACCAGCTCTGCGCTGCGGTCCGTGGACACCGCATGCCTCTTGGGCCGTTATTCCCACTGTCTGTGGGATACGGTGGTGAACGAGCTGCCCCAGTGTCCGGAGGAGGCCCGGCCTGCTCTCGCCCAGGCTGTTGCAGAGGGGAGAGACGAAGCGAAGTTCATGATCCGTTGTGGTCTAGACACCGCCGACTCACTGGGCAGATCCATTGCAACGACGGTGGCGGTTCACCGTCACGCCTGGTTGAGAACCACTGGATTTTCAGGGGATGTCCAAAACACCCTTATGGACATGCCCTTTGATGGCCGTCACCTCTTCGGCGACAAAGCAGACAGCGCATTGGAGCGGTTTAAGGACTCACGGGCTACGGCCAAGTCCTTGGGACTCTCTGCAGTCCGCCTTCCTCCGCCTTCTTCTTTTCGCTCCTTTCGTGGCACCGGAAAGGGCGCCCCGCAGCGTTCGCAACAGAGCCACAGGCCGGCGCAGCAGTCATCCCAGCGCGGACGCGGGTTCCGCCGTGGCGGACAAAGGGGCCAGCGGGCGGGTCAGTCCACCACCACCCCGGCCACCACTGCCTCCAAACCTTCCTAGTCCGAACTTTCAGGCCCATCAAAGGCCAGTGGACGGCAGGCTCCGCCATCACCTCCCCCACTGGCGCACCATCACTTCGGACAGGTGGGTTTTAGAGATAGTCCGGAGGGGCTACTCCTTCCCCTTCGAGACTACTCCCCCAGCCATGCCACCTCAATACCACTGCATGTCGGGAGATCACGTGGTGCTTCTTCAGCAGGAAGTTGCGGCCCTCTTGGCCAAGGGGGCCATCGAGCGCGTTCCGATGCACGAAGTAGGTCGTGGTTGTTATTCCCACTACTTTGTGGTGCCCAAGAAGGACAAAGGCCTGCGTCCTATCTTGGACCTCTGGAACGTCAATCGCTTCCTCCGCAAAGAGAAGTTCAAGATGCTCACTCTAGCTCAGGTCTTGTCTGCTCTCGACCCACAAGACTGGATGGTAGCGCTGGACTTGCAGGATGCCTATTTCCACATCCCCGTCCTGCCAACCCACCGACGTTACCTGCGGTTCACGGTAGGCCACGAGCACTTTCAGTTTACCGTGCTCCCCTTTGGCCTTACCAGCGCCCCTCAGGTGTTCACCAAGGTGATGGCGGTGGTCGCAGCTCATCTGCGCAGATCAGGGGTCTCAGTCTTCCTCTATCTCGACGATTGGTTGTTGAAGGCGGGATCGCCCCAGACAGTCGTCTCCCACCTCCAGACTACGGCCGACCTCCTGCACTTGCTGGGGTTCTCCATCAATGTGCCGAAGTCGCACCTGATTCCCTCCCAGAAGCTCCTCTTTATCAGAGCAGTTCTGGACACAGCAAAGTTTTGGGTCTATCCTCCCGAACGGCGAGTCTGGGATATTCGGGCTCTGATTCCCATCTTTCAGCCCTTGTCCCGGGTTTCGGTCAGAGTGACTCTGAGGCTGCTGGGCCTCATGGCCTCCTGCATCCTGCTGGTCAATCATGCCAAGTGGCATATGTGGACTCTGGAGTGGGACCTGAAGTTCCAGTGGGCGCAGCATCAGGGAAACCTGTCTGATCACGTCCAGATCTCAGAGGGCACTGCACAACAATTGCAGTGGTGGCTCACGAACCAGCATTGGGTCGACGGCAGATCCCTCTCCCTTCCCCAACCGGAGTTCACAGTGGTGACGGATGCGTCCCTCCTGGGATGGGGCGGCCACATCGGAGAGGCGGAGATCAGAGGCCTCTGGTCTCCGGCGGAGTCCCGGCTCCATATCAACCTTTTGGAGCTGCGGGCGATCAGGCTTGCACTGAAGGCATTCCTTCCCTCTGTCAAGGGGAGAGTAGTGCAGGTGTTCACAGACAACACCACTGCCATGTGGTACTGCAACAAACAAGGCGGGGTGAGGTCGCGGACCCTCTGTCAGGAGGCTCTGCGTCTCTGGACATGGCTGGAACATCAGGGCATGTCCCTGGTGGTTCAACACCTGGCAGGTTCTCTGAACACCAGGGCGGACGAAATCAGCCACAGGTGCATGCTCGATCCACCAGAGCTACTGCAGCCACTACTGCATTGGGACGTTGTGTCCCCCTGCAAGACATATGTCAGGCAGCCACGTGGGCCTCGCTGCACACGTTTACCAAGCATTACTGCCTGGACAGCCAAGTCCGGAGAGACGGCTTCTTTGGCCGTTCTGTTCTCCGTGACTTTCTGGTGTGATCTTAGTTCGCAGACCCACCACTGGGGTTGGTATTGCTGGGGTATCTATTCTAAGGTAAGGAATCTATCACTATGTGTTTCTTTCAGATGAACAAGTTACTTACCTTCGGTAACAATATATCTGTAAGAAACATTAGTGTGTGTTAGATTCCTTACCGCCCCACCCATCCTCCCCGTTCTGCGAACGGATTCCTAGGGTTAAGGTCATCCCTTTCAGGGCCCTAGTTTAAATGCACCAGTGGTCAGTATCTTGCATGGCTCTGCGTTCCTGGCGCGGAAAGTCGTGTACAGAACTGACGTCAGTGCGCGTGGGCGGCATCTAAGTAGCGCCCGCGACGTATTCTCTGCAACCACGACGCCAATGACGGACGCGGAGCCGCACGACGCCCCTACCGACGCGCAGGGGTGCTGCTGACGAAAACTTTCCGGATCCAGTCTGACGCCTGGGGATATTCTAAGGTAAGGAATCTATCACTACTGTTTCTTACAGATATATCGTTACCGAAGGTAAGTAACTTGTTTGTCTAAAGCATAACAATTGCTGTAATATTCACAAGTGCTTTAATGAAGTAAATTAGATAATAACCCTGCAGTGAGTGACTGTGTTGAACTGCATAGGGTGCTGTTCACAAAAGGAAATTTACATCTGTAAATGTATTCATGTGTAAATCTCCTTCACCTAGGTCTAAATTTACACTTTTATGCCATTCACCATTTCTGAGTGTAGATTTACACCCAAGTGCAGACTTACATGTCTCCACCCCCTCATTTCAGGGGGCAGGGTTATATAGGAATGAATTTATGAGTATAAAGTTACTATTACATAGGTATAGCTCTCCCTGTGTGAAGGTATAGGTAAAATTAGAAAAGATTTTTTTTTTAAAGTAATACACATATTTTAATGTAAAATATAATTGAAAATATTGTTTTTTAACTTACAACTAATGAAATGTTAAGGTACATTATCTCTTCAAAATAACTGTCTATTAAATAATTAAATGCTTAAAATATATATGTTCGAGGCATGTGAGCTGTAGATCACATGCTTTGCATACTCCCGCTTTCTAGTGTTGGGTCCGGATGTTTGCAAGTTGTTTTTCTTTGAAGAAGTCTTTCCAGTCACGAGGTAGGTGACTCCTCCTTTCGGTGATAGTGCACATGGGCATCGACTCCATTGTTAGATTGTTTTTTTCCGCCATCGGGTTCGGACGTGAATTGCAGCGCTCCGGTTCGGCACCGTTTCTTGGGTTCCCCTCGGTGCGCAATCCACTACCCTCGACGGTATTGTTATTCGATCGCGTTTCCCATTCTCCGCGTATCGGATCGACTCAGAAATCTTCGATCGGAAACTTCGTGGAAGGCCGTTGGGCCTAGCCGCAAGAGGTCAGCTCGCAGTCGATGGAACGGACTCCATTTAAATTCTGTCCCGGGTGCAGCGCCAAGTATCCGCGCACCGACTTGCACAAAGTGTGCAACTTGTGTCTGTCCCTGGAACACAACGAACAGGACTGCGACGCGTGCCGATCTTTTTGATCCAAGAAGACGCTCCGTGACCGTCGGGCTCGACGTCACGAAATGCACCAGCATCATAGCGGCTCCGTTCCGGCTCTCTTCGGAGAAGATTCCGACCAGGAGGTCTTCGACGCACAAGGAGCCGAGGAAGAAGAAGAACACATCTCCGTGTCCGAAGCCGATTCCGACATGGAAGAAGAGGTTCCGCAGGGTCAGTGTCCCGTGAGTAATGATACTCCCCTGCCCCAAACTATGCCCAAGAAAAAGGCTCCGGTCCTGCCTCTGCCTTCGGGCCAAGGTCAGCACTGAGATCATGTTTCGAATGCCCCGCCTTCCGGCTCAGCACCGAAACACACACCAAAGCCTTCCGGCTCGGGAGTAGGCCCCATTCGGGCACCGAACCAAAATCTTCGGTGCCAAATCCAATCATGTCCTCGTGACTATCCCTCCGGCACCGAAACCTAAATCTTCGGATCCGAACATCTTAGCACCGAAACCTTCGGCACCGAAGATTCTGGCACCGAAAGACAAAACAGCTCCTCCTCCATCCAAGGAGCCTTGTTTCGACGTCCTGCCTTCCAACACGGACCGGAAACAGAAAGAACTTGTTATTAATCGCAAAACTGGACATATTCATGCAAAATTGCCAGTTAAACACAAGCCAGAAACGGAGGAAGCTTACCACATTCCCCTTAAAAAGAAAAATGTGGGTACTAATCCTTCTCCTCTTCCTCTTACACCTCCTTGCCCACTTGACCCCAATTTGCTAATTACACCTACAAATTCACCCCCACCACAGTCACCTGACCACCAGGATGATGGGCATGGGGATGCCCCAGATGACATTATTCCTGATCCATTGACTGATTACAATACAGATCCTAACACTGATAATGACCCAGATCTATACCCTTCAAAACCCTCTCCGCCTGACGTCAATGTAGGGTACATAGAGTTGATAAATAGGGATGCTCAATATCACGGAGTTCAGCTTCACAAAGAGGCTCTTGAAGAGGATTTTCTCTTTGAGACTTTAAGTTCTTCTCAAAGAGCAACTCATACACTGCCCATGCTTAAGGGTATGCTTAAATACGTAGACGATATTTTTAAGGACCCGGCGCGTGCAAGAATTTTAACACCAAGGGTAGATAAGAAATATAAACCTGCACCTACAGACCCAGTCTACATCAAGGGTCAACTTCCCTTAGACTCCCTAGTGTCATCTAATGCTCACAAAAGGGCAAACTCACAAACAACAGGAGATGCCCCTCCTCCTGACAAAGAATCCAAACTCATAGATGCCTCTGGCAAAAGAGTAGCTGCGCAGGCAGCCAATCACTGGCGTATTGCCAACAATCAGGCTCTTTTAGCGACATATAACAGGGCTCACTATGACTAATTGGAACAATTGCTCCAGTTCTTGCCAGATGAACACAAATCTAAGGCGCATGACTTAATTCAGGAAGTAAAATGTGTTTCTAACACTTCCATTAGGTGCGTTTAGACGCAGCTGACACTGCTGCTCGCGCTGTTAATACCAGTGTTCTGTTAAGAAGGCACGCCTGGCTCAGAATTTCAGGGTTTAAACCCGAGGTCCAGGCCTCTATTTTGAACCTACCCTTTGATAAAGAACACCTATTTGGGCCTGTGGTAGACACTTCTCTGGAAAAAATGAAGAAGGACACAGAGGTCGCAAAATCTATGGGAGCTTTGCAGACCCCATCCAATCGGGGTTCCTTTCACCACTCCTTCTATAGGGGGGGCTCACAAACTATATCCACAGACAACGCCTCTACTTCATATAGAGGCAACAATCAATCACCCTCTTCAAGAGGTTACTTTAGAGGAGGATTTCGAGGCAATAATGGCAAGGGAAGAGGTAAAGGTAACACAACCCGTACTTCCCCTGCAGCAAACAAACAGTGACTTGCCTCCCCCTCCCCTCGATCATTCCACACTTGTCGGGGGACGTCTCTCTCTATTTCTTCCCGTCTGGAATACAATAACTTCAGACAGATGGGCCCTAGAAATTATCCAATCTGCCTGGAGCTTACCGACAATCCCCCAAACATTCCTCCACGATCACACAAAATGTCACCAGAGCATCTGCACCTTCTCAAACAAGAGGTTCACTCACTACTGCAAAAGGGAGCAATAGAGCCCATACCATTACAATATCGAGGTTCCGGCATATACTCCCTATACTTTCTCATACCCAAAAAGGACGGCTCTCTCAGGCCTATACTAGACCTCAGAGACCTAAATTTCTATATTCAATCAGATCATTTTCACATGGTGACACTACAAGTGCTCCTGCTCCTTCAACAAGGCGACTCTCTGTCTACATTAGTCTTAAAGGATGCATACGTCCATATTCCAATACACCCCGCTCACTGCAAATATCTCAGGTTCGTGGTAGCGGGACAACATTACCAGTTCAAAGTTCTTCCATTCGGAGTCACCACTGCTCCCAGAGTATTCACCAAATGCCTAACAGTAGTCGCTGCTCACCTGCGAAGACAACATATTCACATCTTCCCATACTTGGACGACTGGCTCATCAAAGCCAGCTCTCTCATAAAGTGTTTACAGCAAACTCAAAGCACAGTACAATTACTGCACGATTTGGGGTTTACAGTAAATCTGCCGAAGTCCCATCTCCAACCCTCCAACATGCAAACTTACTTGGGAGCCACTCTCGATACACAGAAAGCTCTAGCCTCTCCCAATCCTGTCAGGATCTGCAATATTCAGACTCTCATTTCACAGTTTCAGCCAAACCACTCTTACTAGCTCGAGCATTTATGCAGCTACTAGGAATGATGGCGTCTTGCATCATGATAGTTCCCTATGCGAGACTTCAAATGCGTCCCCTTCAGGAATGCTTAGCACGTCAGTGGAACTAATCTCAGGGTCAATTGTCAGACCTAGTGTTGGTGGACGGCCGCACTCATCGCTCTCTGCGGTGGTGGAATCCACAAAACCTATCCAAAGGGTGGCCCGTCATCGACCCTGTTCCACAGACAGTACTAACAGCAGACGCATCGCTTACTGGTTGGGGAGCTCATCTCCAAACTCACACAATTCAAGGCCTGTGGAGTCAAAAGCAAAAACAACTTCACATAAATCATGTAGAGCTGCTAGCAGTATTTCTAGCGCTGAGAGCCTTCCAAACTCACCTTGTAGGCAAAGCTGTCCTGATACGCACAGACAACATGACAGCCATGTGTTACATACAGAAACAGAGGGGGACACACTTTCTCCAACTGTCACACCTTGCACAAGCCATTTGGAAATGAGCCATACATCACAAGATTTATTTCCTAGCGGAACCCCTCCCAGGGGTAAACAATCAGATTGCAGATATGCTCAGCAGGCAAAGACAACAGATTCACAAGTGGGAACTTCACCCTCAAGTTCTCCTCTCGTTCTTTCAAATGTGGGGCTTCCCAGACATAGATCTGTTCGCCACACACCTAAACGCAAAATGCCCAAGCTGCGCCTCCAGGTATCCACACCCATTATCCAAAGGCAATGCTCTATGGATGAACTGGTCAGGGATATTTGCCTATGCTTTTCCGCCTCTCCCACTCATTCCACTAGTGGTTCGGAAGCTGAGGCAAACGTCTCTCAGGCTAATCCTGGTAGCTCCTACATGGGCTCGTCAACCCTGGTTCACTACCCTGTTGGAACTCTCAGAAGTTCCTCATCAAAAACTACATCTCACATCCAGTCTCCTCACGCAGAGCTGTGGAGAGATAAGACATCCAGATCCCAGACATCTCAACCTTGCAACCTTGCAATCTGGCACCTGAAATCATAGAGTTTGGTTATATGAATCTTCCACCAGACTGTATGAATATCATTAAAGAAGCCAGAAGGCCTACTACAAGAGCTTGCTATGCAGCAAAATGGAAGTGGTTTGTTTTATATTGTAACAACAACCATATCAATCCCTTAGATGCTTGCATTCAAAATATCATGTGTTACTTACTAAACTTGCAACAATCAGCGTTAGTTTACACATCCATACGCTTGCATCTTGCTGCAATATCTGCATACCTTCAAAACAGACAGCATCTGTCCCTTTTCAGAGTTCCTGTTATCAAGGCTTTTATGGAGGGACTCAAAAGAGTTATTCTACCAAGACTTCCACCTGCCCCAGCGTGGAACCTTAGTATTGTCCTTACCAGACTAATGGGTCCACCCTTTGAGCCATTGCATAAATGTGAACTGCAATTTCTCATTTGGAAAGTTGCTTTCCTCATTGCTATTACTTCACTCAGGAAAGTGGATGAACTTCAGGCATTAACCATAGAAGAACCATTTTTCCAAGTCCACCAAAATAAAGTGGTTCTTCGCACAAACCGCAAATTCTTACCCAAAGTGGTATCTGCGTTTCACATCAGCCAATCTGTTGAGTTACCTGTGTTCTTCCCTCAACCAGATTCAGTGGCAGAACGAGCTCTACACACTTTAGACGTAAAATGAGCACTGTTATATTACATAGAAAGGACCAAACTTTTTCGTAACACTAATCAACTCTTTGTTGCTTTTGCTCCACCACACAAAGGCAATCCCATTTCAAAATCAGGTATTGCACGGTGGATAGGTAAATGTATTCAGACATGCTATGCAAAAGCAAAAAGAACTTTACCAGTTTCCCCCAGAGCGCATTCCACCCGCAAACTAGGGGCTTCTATGGCTTTTTTAGGAATCATCCCAAGCTAATGTAGGCCAGGCAGTTCTTCGTACACTTTTTCAAACGACTGCAACGGCTACAGGTTAGCCACTGCTTTGGAAGATTACTGCTCTATAGTCTATGCAAGCATGTGATCTACAGCTCACATGCCTCGAATGGAAATTGCTACTTACCCAGTAAGCATCTGTTCTTGGCATGTAGAGCTGTTGATTCACATGCGCCCACCCACCTCCCCGGGTACCTGTAGCAGTATTCTCTTACTTACATACATATGCATGGACATCTCTATTCTACTCTTACTAACTCCATTCTCACCCTCTGCGGGAAAATAATCTAACAATGGAGTCGATGCCCATGCGCACTATCACCGAAAGGAGGAGTCACCTACCTCGTGATTGGAAAGACTTCTTCGAAGAAAAACAACTTGCAAACATCCGGACCCAACACTAGATGGCAGGAGTGTGCAAAGCATGTGAATCTACAGCTCTACATGCCAAGAACAGATGCTTACTGGGTAAGTAGCATTTTCCATATATATATATTTTGTAGATATTAGATTTTAAACATAATAAAAATAAAATCCCACCCTCACTAACATTTTTCTCAAATTAATATTTAGTACTCTTAATTAAAAGTTACATTCTTAATTAATGATTTTTTTTTTTTTTCCAATAAATGTTCAAAACATTTTTGTAAGAAATACATTAGCTATTGATTATTAAAACTGTAAAATATGTATGTATATAGATAGACAGTAGATATATCGATAGATAGATATTACAGGGCTAAGCCTTCTTATTGAATGTTTGTCAGCGGTTTCCCATGATTCACAGTACCTAATTAATTTGCAGGATATTTAGCTTCTCTAAACAAACAGGAAAGTTAAACACTTCATTTGTCTTTCAGTGCTGGTAAAAAAATGCTCTCACGATGACAGTGCTGCTCTAAATCAGCACACCTGTAAGAAACTGGATTATTATTCTTTGGGGTCGGTGACAACGCACCTCACGGAATATTTGCAACCCTTTTTCAGAGTCACGCAATGAACCTGAGTTCAACCTCTGGTAGTTGTGGCTCGGAGCAGACGGGCGTGACTTAGGGCAAATTGTAAAGTATGCAGGCAGTACCAAAACGGTAATAAAGTCAAAATGCAGAACAATAAAAATCCCTAACCAAATCAGAAAAATATAGTAAAATGTAATAAACAAGATTACAATAAAATGATAAAAATTCAATAAGGGTAACTGGAAATATGAATTTCTAAAGTTTTAAGTAGTAATAGCTCCAAGAAACACAAAGTGCTAATTATAGTCAGTGGTCACGATAGACCGGGACCTAGGAGCATTTTGACACTGAGCATGATGGAGTGCATGTCGGAAACATCAACTAGTTCATCTTGACTTTAAGTCCCATTCGGCCACAGGAGTACACATCTAAAGCTCCAAAGGTCCCCAGGGAAGGTACTTAGAGACTCATAGAATGTCAGGCCGAGGATAACAGCAGGGTCCAGTCCAGGTCCAGTTCCCACTGGTCAGCTGGACAGTTGCAGGAAAGGCTTATGAGGTTATTAGTTATATTACGTGCCTGTCTCCATTAGTTTCTATGGAGTGGTCTGTTGCAGTACCTGTGAGTGGCCATGTGTGGTGCTACACTTACTCCAAGGCTGGGCTAGAGTACATTAACACCTGTTTTGTAAACTAGAGTAGTATTAACTTCATATGTGTTGTTTGTGAATAGTAATGGTCTTAATCTTTTTGCATGTGTGTTTGTATCAGCATGTCCTTCCTAATGCCCTCTTTACATTTCCCTAAACCACTGCCATTTTTTAATAACTATTCCACATTTTCCTAGCTCTCCCCTGGTCCCTTGCACATTTACATCTAAATCGCATACTTTCATGTGTGGGGATCTCCGCGTAGAAAAGACAGGAGAGATTTTCAGTTGTAAGTTGGAGAATTGGATTTTGTAGTACAACTATAGAACTATTTCGCATTCTACAAAACAAAGGGGGTCATTACGATGGCGGTGAAATCGGCAGCCTGCCGGTGGCAGTTTAACCGCCATCGTAAAGCACTTCTCCGCCCACCAAATTACAATGGCGGGCGGTGTGCTGACGGACGCAAAGTCCGTCCGCAACGGGTCCGCCACAGGCAATCGTTATGATTGCCTGGCCGACCCACCCTGCATCAACAATATGGTGGTGGTGCCTAGCAGGCACCGTCCGCCATATTACGATGCTGCCTCCCCACCAGTCGGTGTATGGCGGTGTAACCGCCATTCACAGGCTGGCGGGGATTGCATTTGGGGGCCCGTAGCGGGCCCCCCTCGTGTTGTGGGAGGTGGGAGTGCACTGGGGGGTACCTACATTTCCCTGCACCAGGTGGCAGGCACCGTGTGGTGCCTGCCATGTAGTGCAGGGAAATCCAAACAGTGCATTTCGGACATTGCGGCGGGTGCTGCAGCCAGCATCACCGGCCGCAATGTTGAGATGCACGATGCGACCGCCACGGTGGCAGTCACATCATAATCTCAATGGCGGATCCGCCGCATTACTGGCGGACGGTCCCAAGCCCCGGCACGATGGCGGACGGAAGTCCGTCCGCCATCGTAATGACCCCTTAAGTTTGTGAATAGGCCCCTTCATTTTTAATCATAACATCACAAAGACTCTGGGGGTTGTATCAAGAAGCACTGCACAGGCTCAGCAATTAGCTGAGCACCCAATTTTTGGAGTTTGAGGTATCTAAAATTCAAACGTGTGTAGGAATTTCTCAGAGTGAATGTACAAAATGTAGACGACACAAGTTGGAAAAAGTGGCTAGCAGGTACCTCTCTTTGTTTCCAACCTGTTCTGCTTAAAGTTAATGCATTAACTCAGAGGATTCCCCAGTTTCACCAATGACAGCATGACATCATCACACCTCTCATCATCAAGGCCAGCACCTTCATCCTCCTCAGAGACCTTAACTTTCACCTAGAAGACCGCACCAACTCAAACTCTACAACCCTTTTAGAAAACCTCAGAAACCTCTGCCTCACCCAGCACTTTTATTAACCTACCCAGATCGCCGGACACCTATTGGACCTGATTTTCTCTTCATTTAGAAACATCACAATCAACAAGCCACCAACTATGACCAGGACAGACCACACGCTCAACAGTTTAGGCATAATCATGTGGCACCATCACAAACCTACCACCACCAAACTCACCCACTGCAGCTGGAAAAGCATCTCAGAAGTGGACTGGGCGTCTGCACCACCCTGTGAGACTGTATAGAAAGCTGCATAGATATCTTCAAATCTGCCCTAAATTGCTACCACCAGCAGATACAGAACCCAGAGATCACAACTCTTGCAGACCTCATCAACGCCGGCACAAATAGCAGCAAGGAAATCTTCGCAATCATCAAAGGTTTTACCAAACCTCTTGCCACCTCCAGCAACAATGTCTCCTAGCAAGGCCTCTGCAACAAGCTCTCTAAATTCTTCCGTAATAAAATCACCTCATTGTATGGGAACTTTAAACCTCAACCCGACCCCATCAGTATAACTACTCAACTTCCCATCATTGGCGAAGAAAAAACTCTTCTCGTGTAGTTCCTATAAACCTATATAGGATCTGCACGTTTAGACAACATACACTGTAGGACTGGTGTCCAGGCTGATTCTAGACACCCCCACCAGGTATGTTAGCCTGTATACCAGCTAACTCACAGTGCCACTAGAAACCCCTCTTACCAAGGAGAGAATAGTCCTTGGCAACTATCGAACATGACAACCCCGATCCCTCAGGATCGTGGAAACAGTGCAATACTTTACGCTCAGTCACTCGTGCTCACTTTGTCTCAGAGAGATGCACTGAATAAGCGGTGGGGACGTTTTTCAATAAGCATTTATTGAACCAGCGTCATTCTAATGTAAAATAGGTGTGCTGAAACAACCATAAGACTGAAGCAGATACAAATGATCGTAAGCACCAACAGAGTAAAAGGATGGTAGATTTCTACCATCGTGCTAAAACAATGAATACAGGCAAGTATATAAAATTCATGACAGTAATAAAAGCGTACTCCTACGGTGCGACCCTAACTAGATGTACCTAAGTGTACCTAGCATGCATGTAGGTGTAGAAGCCAAGAATCCATCTAGGATAAAGTCAACCCCATTACCTGAAGTGAGAGAGTGTGGGACCCCCGTCTTGGTCTCGAGGTGGACACCCCGCAAGGGATGTCAGACCACTGTGAGCTGGCGTGCGTGCAGGAACCTCAGCGTCTCACGTCAGTGTGTCAGCGTCGAAGTCCTTTTCTTCTCTCTTGCCTCAGCAGAGATATGGTGTTTATATACCCAATGTGGTACCCCCAGGGGATATACCTTACTGTGTCATGTCGGACTAGGATGACGGAAGGAATGACCCTTATACATAGTTATTATGCAGTAGATGGTGTCCTGCTGTGTCCTACTGTGATTCCAAGAATCCTCATGCATAATGAATGAGGCTAGTTTTCAGATAAAACCCCATGTCATTTAGGCATTACCGTAACTAGGTAAAAGGTCAGTACTAAGAACTGTTTTGTAGTGTAATGGCAGGGGAAATGTAGGTGAAAGGTCGGGTTGCTACCTGAGCCTATATTGGGCACCTGTATGAAACATAACACTCTGAGCATGCGGCCCACCATTAGCACAGTCGAAACGTCCGCTACCATGAAGACCATCCACTCGGGGTCCCCATCTTAACTTTTGCTCCCACCATGCATTCACCAAAGAACACCTACCAATCAGTGAAGTACTAACATCCATCCTTAATGCCTCCATCGACTCTGCCACATATCAGGACACCTGGAAACACACCACCATCATGCCCCTGCTCAGGAAACCATCTGCTGACCCATCCACACTCTCCAACTACAGACCCATCTCCCTTCTACCATACACCTCCAAGGTTTTAAAGAAGCTAAACAACCATTCTCTTCCAGGGGATCCTCATCAATAGTCATAAGCACTGAATATTCCTGCCCATGCGCGGGGACCCCAGAATATATTTAAAAAAATATATATATATATTATATATTCACTGAAAAAACCATAGGTTTTAGGGAAAGTTATAGTTAGTTGGACATTTCACTCTTACAAAACCAGAGAAATTCCCCCGTTATAGTTAGTTCACCTAACTAGAACTCGCGCCCCCGCAATGCACTGCTGATGACTTCACATATTACATCACTCATGACATGGTCAGTGATACATATGTTCCTGACTTCTAATCTCACAAGAGAGTTGTTTAGTAATAAATACATATATATTTGATATATATACCTGTGTGGTGTCTTTTCATTTGGTGATTCAAGAGATTGTGTGGTAAAACAAGCTGCTTTACATTCCTCCAAGACTTAGCCTGAAGGCTGCTCTCCACAGCTACCACTAGGATAGCTTTCTATAAAGGTTGTCTTAAACCTACCTACCATAAGAGTCGAATTGTACTGGTGCAAGGTGTCCACTCTAACTAGTGAACAGCATATACCAGGCCAACTTCTCACATATATATATATATATATATATATATATATATATATATATATATATATATATATATATATATATATATATATATTCACTGAACAAACCATAGGTTTTAGGGACAGTTATAGTTAGTTGGACATTGCACTCGTACAAAACCCGTGAAGTTCCCCTGTTATAGTTAGTTCAGGTAACTATAACTCGCGCCCCCGCAAAGCACTGCTGATGACGTCACATATTACATCACTCATGACATGGTCAGTGACATCACTGATGACATCACTGATGACATCTCAAATGACATCACTGATGATATCACTGATGACATCATCCACGTGATAATCTGATGCACCTCCTCACACCCTAATATAACCTTTGATACACCCACTCTAAATAACAGACTGCCATTCGCAAAACCATAGACACTCCAACACCAATAACTACATACCCACTCACTGATTCTTAGGTCTACACACACATCCACTAACTCACCCGTAAAGTCACTCATACTTACGGTCACTCAGTACAGGACTATCATATGCACTCATACTCCTATATAGACACTCACACACCGCCACTCATCCATAGAGGTACTCACACACCTAGTCAGTCATGCAAATAATTATTCACACTGCCATTTACTCACCTATACAGTCATACACACACCAGCTCACTTACTCATACAAATACTAGCACATTTTTACGCTCTTATACAATCACTGATACAAGCACACACTCATCCATACAGCCACTCTCACAATCACACACTCTCACTTATAGCCATTTATATACTCCAACACACATATATACTGCCTTTCACATATGTAGTTACTCACACATGTACCACTGGGACATACATTCACTCACTAACACACTCTTACACACACTTACCCACCCATACAGTCTATCACAGATGCACTCTTGAAACCATCCACCCAGTGAATCACCCACTCACACATCTATGCACAGAGTCGCACACACCCCACCCACACAAACACTGAGGCACCCATACAGATACTCAGACAACCAATCAATAACTCATATAGACACTCATGTAGCTATTCACAAACCCATGCAGCCACTTACACAGCAACAGACAGACGGATTCAGACATTCACGCAGTTTAGTCACTAACCCATGCATTCAGTAAGATACGTTTAATCACTCACTTATACAGTCAGTCACGTACCAACTAAATCCTCCATACAGACACGTATACACCCACTCATTCCTCAATACAGCTTGGCATATATATAAAACAAAATTAAACTTTACAGAAACACACAGTCACTGGATGATGTCATCAGTGATGTCATCAGTGATGTCATTTGAGATGTCATCAGTGATGTCATCAGTGATGTCACTGACCATGTCATGAGTGATGTAATATGTGACGTCATCAGCAGTGCATTGCGGGGCGTGAGTTATAGTTACCTGAACTAACTATAACGGGGGAATTTCACGGGTTTTATACGAGTGCAATGTCCAACTAACTATAACTGTCCCTAAAACCTATGGTTTTTTCAGTGAATTTGTAAGGTTTTTTAAATGCTAATTTCTAACTATAACTGTCCCTAAAACCTAATGTTTTTTCAGTGAATTTGTAAGGTTTTTTAAATGCTAATTTCTAACTATAACGTGCCTGAAACCTATGGTTTTTTCAGTGAATTTCAAAGGTTTTTTAAATGCTAATTCCTAACTATAACATGTCTGAAACCTAGGGTTTTTTTCAGTGAATTTCAAAGGTTTTGTAAATGACAATTTTTAAATGTATTAATTGTTATATTTATTTTTTTGATACTGATTTACTAAATTTTTTTAAACTATTTATTTTTAGATATTTTTTTAAAAATTACATTGTAATTACATTATACATTACATTACAAAATATACTTTCTCAGAATGAATTACTTTAGTTTAAATACTTTGCAAATAGGCAATAGACTTTTAAGTACAGTAGTTACAGTTGTTGCAATGAGCAACACAATTTCAAACACAATGCAACATTGAGCTCAATGTGAATTTCTAGTTAAATGCAATTAGTTACTTTATGGATTACTTTTCTAACCACAGGACTGGATCCTAGATTCAGTCCTGGGACATCTCCTGTAAACAGTTGAGTAAAAGCGTTTTGGTTACAGTAGTGATTTTTAAGGAATATTATTGTATTTTAAAAGTTGACACAAAAACTTTTTCACATAGAATCACCAATGTTATCCTATGGGAGGAAATTCACTTAGCAGGTAAGTAGTGTTATCGTTACTTTTTCTTACTCAGTGGTGAATCCTGGATCCAGCACTGGTGCATATCCTGTAAACAGTTGAAAGAATGCGTTTAAGTCATACAGGCGATTTTTAAGGAATATTTGTAGTTTGTGAAAATCAACACTTTGAAACTTTTCTGCTGATAACCAGACAATGGATTCCTATGGAAGGAAATATAAGTTACTGGTAAGTACGGTTAGAATTACTTTTCAGGGTCAGTGCTGGGATAAAAGATGCAGCACTGGGTTCTCTCCTGATAACAGGTGAGTAAATCGGAATTCGTAGTTCGGTTGATTTTAGAGGAATATTATAAAGTTCCAAAACTCCACACTTAGAAGAATTTCCAAGTGAAACCAGTCAATGTTAGCCTATGGAAGGAAATTCAAGTTGCTGGTAAGTACGGTTAAAATTACTTGTCAGGATCAGTACTGGGCTGAAAGATGCAGCACTGAGGTCTCTCCTGATAACAGGTGAGTAAATCGGAATTCGTATTTCAGCTGATTTTAGAGGAATATTTGTATGTTTCAAAAATTGACACAAACTTTTTCAGCAAAAAGCAGGCAATGATATCCTATGGAAGGAAATTCAAGTTACTGGTAAGTACGGTTAAAATTACTTTTCAGGATCAGTACTGGGCTGAAAGATGCAGCACTGAGGTCTCTCCTGATAACAGGTGAGTAAATCGGAATTCGTAGTTCGGCTGATTTTAGAGGAATATTTGCACAATGGTGAAGGAAGGGGGTGGGGCCTGAGGTGACAAGTCTGCAAACACACCCAGTGGCGCGTTTTAAGTTGGAGAATTAATTGCTTCTCAATCCCGAGGGTCCCTAGGGGCCAACTAGCCCACCAGATACCTCTAGTATGCCCCAGACAGCTGCGTTGCAGAGAGGTGTTCAGAGGCCACGCCCCTTTTTACAACACTCTGCAACGCAGCTCCGTGGCGCTTACTGGAGGTACCTGGTGGGCTAGTTGGCCCCCAGGGACCCTCAGGATTGAAGGGGATTTAATTCCCCATCTTAAAACGCGCCACGGGGCCTGTTTGCACACATGTCACCTGAAGCCCCGCCCCCTCCCTTCACCACTGTGAAAACGCGCCCCGTGGCACGTTTTAAGTTGGGGGATTAAGATTAAGTCCCCTTGAATACTGAGGGTCCCTGGGGGCCAACTAGCTCACCATGTACCTCCAAAAAGCACCACAGAGCTGCGTTGCAGAGAGGTGTAAAAAGGAGCGTGGCCTCTGTACACCTCTCTGCAACGCAGCCCCCTGGCGCATACTGGCGGTTCCTGGTGGGCTAGTTGGCCCCAGGGACCCCAGTATTGAAGGGGAATTCGTTCCCCATCTGCAAACGCGCCAGGGGAGCGTTTGCAGAGTGGTAAAGGAAGGGGGCGGGGCCTGCAGCCCGATCGTTTTTTTTTTTCCCCAAGTGGGGCTGTGTGGCCCCCTTACTTTTCCTATTTTTGGGCCCTGGGGACCCCATCCCCCAGGGCCTTATCCCTTTTTTTTTAATTAAACGGGAAGGGGGCCGCGTGGCCCCCTCCCATGGCCGAATCCGGCCCCGGGGACCCCATCCCCCGGGGCATGGCCACACTTTTAAATACATTTTTAAGGAGGGGGGCTGCGTGGCCCCCCTCCTCAGGCCTCATTTTGCCCCGGGGACCCCATCCCCCGGGGCAGGCCTTTATTTTTTTTTAAATTATTATTTTTGGGGAGGGGGGCTGCGTGGCCCCCCTCCCGGGCCACTACTTGCCCCGGGGACCCCATCCCCCGGGGCTGGCCCTCTCCGTTGGGGACTGTGGGGGGTCCCCAATCCCCCACAGTCCCGCCGGCTCCCCACGTCCCTTGGGAGCCGGCATTGCTTTCCACATGGGGAGCTGCTAACATGCAGCTCCCCATGTGGAAAAGCAATTTGCTTTGGATATTGGAAGCGAGAGCAGGTTTCCTGCTCTCGCTAATATCCAAAGCAGTTTGCTATGACAGGACGGGAGCCGCGAGGCTCCGTCCTGTCATAGCAAACTACAGTGTCCCGTGGGTAGGCACCCCGGGACACTGCAGGAGCCGGCCCTGGGGAGTGGTGGTCCCCAGGGCCATTGCAGGCTCCAGGAGGGGGCCGCGCGGCCCCCTCCCTCCATTGACAAAGCCCCGGGGAGGTGGTGGTCCCTGGGGCTCTGGGGGTCCGTAATGGACCCCCATATTGACATTTTTAGTGCCCCGGGGAGGTGGCGGTCCCCGGGGCGTGTGGGGGGGCTCGAGCCCCCCCACACAGGTAATTTTAAAAAAAAATAATTAAAGAAGCCCCGGGGAGGTGGCGGTCCCCGGGGCTGCGGGAGGGCCGAGAGCCCTCCCGCACCATTTATTTTTAAAGCCCCAGGGGGTGGCGGTCCCCGGGGCTTGGGGGGGCCTTAGAGGCCCCCCCACATATTATAAATACCCCCCCCATGCCCCTGGGACTTGGCCCACCCGGGGGCCAATTAACAACGAAGCGCGGGAGACCGCGCTTCGTTTTTTTTTTTTTTCGGCGGGATTCGCGCACCCTAAGCGCATCCCGCCAATTTTTGGGGGGAAAAAATGCTTTTTTCTGCCCAGGGGGTCCTTGTGGGACCCCCTGAGCAGACCTAGGGGGTCAGGGTGTTTCTACCCTGCCCCTTTTGTGCGTTTTGCGCACTTGTTTCTTTTTTTTTTTTCTCGGCGGGTTCCGCGCATCCCGCCCGATTTTTTTAAAAAAAAATGCTTTTTTCTGCCCAGGGGTCCTTGTGAGACCCCTGAGCAGACCTAGGGGTCAGGGTGTTTCTACCCTGCCCCCTTTGCACTTTGCGCACTTGTTTCTGTCCCTCGGTTCTACCGAGGACAAAATAGCTGCCAACACTTCCTGATTTGGAGTATTGACAGCCAATTAGCATGCAGCTCGTGATCGGGAGGGTACGCGGACCCTACTCGGCCATAGATATATATGTGATTTTATTTGTGATTTTCTCAGAAACTACTGAACGGATTTACACCATTTAAGCAAAAGGCATGACACTGAACCAAGGGCTACCTCTTTGCCAAATTTGGTGTAATTCCGTTTAGCAGTTCGGGCTGTAGCCGCGATGAAAGGATCCTATGGAAAAATGAATGGGGAAAACGCGTTTTGGGACCCCCCTTTTTTCTCGGCCCCCGCTTGACGAATCAACCCGAGACTTTCAGGGTAGGAGCGGAGTGCCCCAACAAGTTGGAAGCTTTTGCGAAGATTCGTCAACCGGCGCAAGAGTTATTTCGAATAGAATGTCGTGGATTTCCTATGGAAAATAGGTCCTAACTATAACTATCTACTGGCGACCGCCAGTAGATAATACATTCATACATATATATGTATATATATATATATGTATATATATGTGTGTGTATATATTACCTACTGGCAGTTGCCAGTAGGTAGTTATAGTTAGGACCTTGTTTCTATTCAAAAAGCGTTTCTTCTTTTGCCAATATCTTTGGCGCCGTTTGACGAATCTTCGTGAAATTATCCAAACTAATGGTTCACTCAGGTCAGCTCCTGTCCTGAAAGTTTCGGGGTGATTCATTAAGCGGGGGCAGAGAAAAATGGGGGTCCCAACACTCATTTTTCCCATGTTTTTTTCCATAGGAGTTTTGAAACAGGCTACAGCCTGAACTGCTGAATGGAATGACACGAAATTTGGCAAAAAGGTAGGTCTTGGTTCAGAAAGCACCCTGCTTTTTAAATGGTGTAAATCCGTTCAGTAGTTGCTGAGAAATTCAAAAAATAAAAATATCGATATCTGAGCACCGAGGAGGATTTGCGAACCCTCCCGAGCACGAGCTTCATTCTGATTGGCTGCTAACACTCCAAACCAGGAAATGTTGGCAGCCATCTTGTGACTCGGTGAAACCGAGTCACAAGACAGTAGAAAAAAGATTAAACAACAAGAAAAGGGGGCAGGGTAGAAACACCCTGACCCCCTAGGCCTGCTCAGGGGGTCCCACAAAGACCCCCAGGGCCAAAAAAAGCATTTTTTTAAAAAAGAAATTGGCCGAATTTGCGCTGGGTGCGCAAATCCGGCCGAGAAAATTGAAAAAAATGAAGCGCGGGCTTCGTTTTGTATAAGCCCCCGGGACCTGGCCCACCCATGTCTAATTATAAAGTGGGGTCCTGGGGACTGCCACCTCCCTGGGGCTAAAATAATAAAATAACGTGGGGGGTGCTCCTGCCCCCCACTCTGCCCCGGGGACCACCACCTTCCTGGGGCATTTTTCCATTTTGGGTGGGGGGGCCTCGTGGGTCTCCCCAAGCCCCGGGGACCGCCACCTCCCCCAGGCATACACAATTTTGAATACGGGGGTCTGTTGTGGACCCCGGGGACCACCACCTCTCTGGGGCTATGCAAATGTTGGGAAGGGGGCCGCTGGGCCCCCCTCCTGGAGCCCTCTATGGCCCTCAGGACCGCCACCCCCCAGGGCCGGCTCCTGCAATGTCCCGGGGTGCCCACCCCCGGGACATTGCCATTTGCTATGGGAGAGTGGGAGCACGGCTCAAACCGGCCTGAAGAACTGATGGTCCGGACAACTTTTCCGTTGAAAGGGAGAAGATGATTTGGGTGTCGTCCGGGTAAGAAAAGAGGGACAGCCCAGACTCCTCTGCGATCACTGCCAAAGGTTTGATGTATACATTAAACAGAAGGGGGCTTAAAATGGAGCCCGGGGGTACTCCATGCGGGGAAAAGTAAGTTTTAGAAGTAGCCTTAGGTGAAAAGACTTGAAATGTCTGCTTGGCGAGAAAAGATGAAAACCAACCGAGTGCTGGGCCAGAAATGCCAAGAGACTGCAGGGATTTGATTAACACAGTGTGAGACACCGTGTCAAACGCGGCGCTCAAGTCAAGCAATATGAGGGCCACTGTGTCCCCAGAGTCTAGGCGTTGTCGTACCATTTCTGTAACGCCAAGGAGAGTCGTCTCGGTCGAAAAACTGGCTCTAAAGCTGGATTGAGAGGGGTGTAAAAAGTTGGAGGATTCAATAAACTGAGTTAGTTGTAGGTTTATGTGCTTTTCCAGAATTTTTGAGTAAATAGGAAGCAAAGAAATTGGCCTAAAATGTGATGGCTGGGCAGGATCGGCATTATATATTGACAACAATGGTGAGAGCAAGGAGTTAGAGAGGGTTACGTCCGTCTCCCCAAAATATAATTAATAAAAAATGTGGACGTACCCAGTACCTGGATAGATACCACTGGGAACTCACAGTGCAAAGGAACCTTCAGGTTCTTTAAAAGACCCCTCACACACCAACCTAGTTGGTGTCATGCTTCATCATCGGGGTCCCAACCAGGCGGCCGAGTGCCGCCCGATTGTGCTACAACGCTGATTACAGCGGAGCTGGTGTGGTGTAAGAGTGTGATGAAGTGTGGTAAATTAAGAACACCTCCGGGGATCCTTGCCTGGATGTTCAAAAAAAGATTATTTAATGATGGCGGCCCGGGGTATGAATAAAATCAGAAGATGGACAACCATATGAGGGTAATTAGTCTCTGTTGTCGATAGAGATGGTCTACATGTTTCAGCCCCAGAAGTAAGTATGGAGGGGGCTTTCTTCAGGACCAGAGGTGAAGACTGTGAAATGACAAAGTGAGTGGCAAAAATCAGGCCACGTGTCAATAAAAAATCACAACCCACGCGCTAAGGTGGGGAGGAAAAAAACAACGATGGTCGCAGGTCGCGACTTAAACATAGAAACCTGTAAATAAGGAAAAAGACAGACAAAACATATATGACAAAGACACAAGCAAGCATAAAATGCAATCTTTCTGTGTGAGAGTGCCTGTCAAAATTTAGCTTAAAGGCACTGTAGTGAGTCCATATGGTAACCGCGTGTCTAAGGTGTCTATGAAACAAGCGCATATGACAAACTACACGGTACTGTGAAAAAAATGCAGGTACTTTAGAGATTAAAATGAAGCGTGCTCATACTGCATGCTGAGAAAAAATTCAAGGAGGAGCCCATAGGGGCCCCTCGTGTGTGCAAATAAAAAGAAGTCACCGTTAAATTGAGAGCGTAGCTGGACTGGCTATTGGGCTAGACCTGAAAATGCGCCCTGTGATATGGGAAACAACGAGTGCAACTAAACATGCATTGACATAACAGCATATTTACACTCGGTTTCAGTGGAGACAGCTGATCGGGCCCGGGAGGGGGGGACCGGCATTCCCAACATCTGGGAGTGTGGCGAGGAATGAAGAGAAACAAGGGGTAAAAAGAAGGGAAGGGAGAGGATAGGAAGTTAGAGACTCAAAGGCTGTGTCGAAATGGCAGCGGGCTCGAATGACGGGCCGGCGGAGCCAAGGAGTAAGTGGCAACACAGCATGGTCTGACTTACTAATGGGAAGCGGTGTGCCCTCAGTACACCTAGGATAGGCTCCGTGGGTCCCGGCTGCTCTAATGTGGCGCCGCCGCTGGTGCGGATATAACGGACCGAGGCTCACTGGATGCCGGGAAACTGTAAGACTGGAGGACTAGTGCGTGAAATGCGGAGGCCCGCACGCATGCGCGGGCGCCATGTTAGGTATGAAAAGCACACCGGATCAGAGGCTCGGGGAATATATGGACATGGAATGGATGAATGTCAAAAGTAAACTAGCTGGGGGAACTGGGAAGAGTCACAACGGGAATAGGAAGGACTGATGAAAACGGGATATATGGGAAACCCTCGTTATGAGGCAAGGTAGAGTACCCTATGACAGAGAAAAAGAAAGAGAAAAGCGAGAAAAGGAGGGGAAAAGGATTGAAAGAAAGAAAAGAGAAAGAAATAAAAAGGAAAAAAGAAAGAAAGAAAGAAAAAAAAAAAAAGAAAAAAAAAAAAAAGGGGGGGGGAAATGAAAGGGGGGGGGAAAGGGGGGAAAGGGCGGGAGGTGGGGAGGTGGAAGAGGGATATTGTGTAACAAAGGGAAAGCAGAGGAGTGGGGAAGTCTGAAGAGTATCTGATTAGGACACTGCATGAGCTCACAGAGCTCAAGATGATCTGAGGGAGTTCCACGGAATGTTGTCATTCAGGCCCCGGAGATGACTTGACAGACGGTAAATCCATTGTTGTTCTTTTTCGAGGAGGCGGCTTTCAATGTTGGAAGTGGTGGGGTCCAAGGTTTCAATGATCAACCACCTCATGTCATTGGGCGTATGGCCGACTTCCAAAAAGTGGTTGGTCATTCTGGTAGTACTCTTTTTGCAGCGGATTGTGCTGCGATGTTCACAGATCCGAGTTTTGACCTTTCGGTTTGTCATGCCGATGTATGTAAGACCGCAAGGGCACATGATGCGGTATATAGCATGGGCAGTGTTACAATTGGTATGATTCCTGATAGTCCATATTTTCTCAGGTTCTAATGACAGAGTTTTGGTCGTCTCGGTGAGGTGGCACACGCTGCAGTTGCCGCAGGGGAAGTGGCCCACCACGGCGGGCATGCCCCATAGGTTCCAGAATTTTTGAGTAAATAGGAAGCAAAGAAATTGGCCTAAAATGTGATGGATGGGCAGGATCGGCATTAGCCTTCTTCAAGAGGAGAAGGACCATGGCGTGTTTCCAGTCGGGCGGAACCATAGCCTCTTGTAAGGAAGCATTAAGTAGCTCTATGATTAACATCATAGATGGTAATTCAAGCTGCTGTAGTACTGAGACAGGGAGGAGATCACAAGGGGAGCCTGATTTAATACTGCCTAGGATCTTTTTAAAAGAATGAATATCGAGAGGCACCCAGGATTCTAGTTTAGTGATCTGTTCAACCGTGCAAGTAAATCCAGAGACAGAGGTCGGCGGAGAAAGGACCATTAGCTGGGTTTTGCAGAGTGTAGAGTGTATTTGTTCCACTTTGTTTACAAAGAAGTTGGCAAGATTGTCGCATTGTGGTTCATCTAAAATAGGGGATGTGGGCTGTGCGTCAGAACCAGCTAATTTTTTTACCATCGTGAACAAGGTGCACTAACAATTCTGCGCGTTGGAAATGGTGGAGGAAACATAGTCTGCCCGAGCTGACTTACAACGAGCTTGGTAATCTTTTAAAGCTTTTTTATATTTCAGTTTAGAGTCAGGTGAGTAGTTCCTCCTCCAGCGTCTTTCCAGAGCTTTGCATTTAGTTTTCTCATTTTTTAGTGACTCCGTGAATCAAGGAGCAGGGGGACGATGATTATAGAATCTTTTAGTAGAAAGTGGAAGACAGTGATCAATAGCGTTAAGGATCCAGTTATGTATTGTAGCCAAAGAGGTGGTCGATATTTTATCAATAGTGGGGACACTATTAGACAAGAGTTTATTAAAAGCATCCATATCTAGTTTACCCCAGTTCCTGGAATATATGTCTTATACATTTGAAGGTGCATGATGTATAACAAAGATGTGTTGTTGCTTTTTATGTGGTAGGCTATAGATTGTGAGTAGTAGTAGAATGGTGAAGATGCAACACAAACGTGTGGTTTAGAAGATGTTGAGATAAGGTATTAGAGATTAGACTACTTTTTTATAAGTCTCTAGAGAGGTACAGTTGAAATATGCCACATAATTTGTGGTGTTTGCTTGAAATTGTAAGTTTGTTCTGTGAATTTTTAAGGTGTGCATAGTGTTGTGGTACAGAATTATGCATGCATGTTTTCAGGAATATAATGAGGCTTATACCACAGACATGTGAAGGGTTCCTGCTTTGTATTTGGCTAGGTGTAACATTATAAGTAGTTGTAGAATGGTAAAGCAGCAGCACAAAAGTGAGGTTTGAGATATGTTTGTAGAGATATTATTTATTAGAGTAATTTGTATGAGTTTGTGTAAAGGTACATTTCAATTATACCGCGTAATTTTCACTGTCTGTTTGAAATTTGAAGTGTAGTCTTTGAAGTTTTAAGCTGTGGATGCTGTTGGGAGTGAGGTATGTCTCTACTTGCATATGTATTGTGGTACGTGTTATGTGTCAGAAGATGATAGATGTAGAAAACATAGGTATACATTTATCTGTATATTACTTTTATATATGATGCTGCTAGCAAAATGTAGATACATATGCATGTATGCTTTTAGGAATATGGTGAGACTTACAGTAAAGACATCTCCTCCAATCACCCTGTCAGGATCTATGCACTCTTCCAATCACTTAGCCAGTACTGATGTACCTATAAAATCTCTCAGGCACTACCTATGCACTTATGCAATCACTCAGAAACAACCCTAGTACTCCTCCAATCATCCAGGCACTACCCTTGTTCTCATGCAATCACCCAGGCACTACCCCTGCACTCCTTCAATCACCCACCCACTACCCCTGAAGTCCTATGATCACCCATCCACTACATATGCACTTATAAAATCACCCAGGCACTACTTTTGCACTCCTTGAATCACTCAGGCACTACAATAGTACTACTCTAATCACCAAGGCAGTATCCATGCACTTATAAAATCACCTAGGCACTTCCTATGTACTTCTGAAATCCCCCAGACATTTCCTGTGCACTCATGCAATCACCAAGTATTAACTATGTATTCCTCTAATCCCCCAGACATTACTTCTGCAATCATGCAATCATTAATGCATTAGCTATACACTGGTTTAATCACCTAGGCACTACCCTTGCACTCTTCCAATCACCCTGTAAGGATCTATGCACTCCTCCAATCACTTAGCCAGTGCCTATGCACTTATGAAATCACCCAGGCACTACCTTTACACTTCTCCAATCACTGCAGCCCTACCACAGTACTTCTCCAATTACCCAGGCAGTACTGATGCACTTATAAAATCACCCAGGCACTTCGTATGTACTCTTGTAAACCCCTAGATATTACCCCTTAACTCATGCAATCACCCAGGCATTACCTATGTACTCCTTAATCCCCCAGACATTACCCCTGCAGTCATGCAATCACCAATGCATTAGCTATACAGTGGTTCAATCACCCAGGTACTATCCTTCCACTCCTCCAATCATCCTGTCAGGATCCATGCACTCCTCCAATCACTTAGCCAGTACCCATGCACTTTTAAAATTACTCAGGCACTACATATTCACTTATGCAATCACTCAGGCACTTCCCTAGTACTCCTCCAATCATCCAGGCAGTACCTTTGTCCTCATGCAATCACTCAGGCACTACCCCTGCACTCCTTCAATCACCCAGCCACTACCCCTGAAGTCCTTCGATCACCCAGCCACTACCTATGCACTTATAAAATCACCCAAGCACTACTTTTGCACTCCTTGAATCACTCACGCACTACAATAGTACTACTCCAATCACCAAGGCAGTATCCACGCACTTAAAAAATCACCTAGGCACTTCCTATGTACTCCTGAAATCTCCCTGCCATTACCTGTGCACTCATGCAATCACCAGGCATTAACTATGTGTTCCTCTAATCCCCCAGACATTACTTCTGCAATCATGCAATCATAAATGCATTAGCTATACACTGGTTTAATCACTTAGCCACTGCCCATGCACTTATAAAATCACCCAAGCACTACCTTTACACTTCTCCAATCACTGAGGCACTAACAGATTACTTCTCCAATCATCAAGGCAGTACCTATGCACTTATAAAATCACCCAGGCACTACCTATGCACTCCTCTAATCACCTAGGCAGAACCTCTGCACTCATTCAATCACCCAGGCACTACTTGTGCACTCATGCAATAACCCAGGCACTACCCTTGCAGTCTTGCAATCACTCAGACACTATCACATGTCTGAGCTGTAGGTCTTACCACATTCCTGCAATAATGTATACATATGTTTGTTCCTTTTCCTAGCAAATTCATATATGAAAGTAATATACAAATAGATGTATAGCTGTGTTTTATATGTCTATCAACTTAATATGTATGATATGTATCAAAATATCTATGTAAGTAGAGATATACCTCAGTCACAAGAGTATAAAGGTTCTAAAACTTGACAGATTGCAATTTACATTTTAAACACACACCTATATTTATGTGGCATACTTGAAGTGTAAGTCTCACCATATTCCAAAAACCATATATGTGTCTGTTTGTACCTTCTAAATTGAAAGATATTTCTTTAGTAATAGATGAGAATATTTGTATATAATTATTTTAATAATATTAAATAATTTTTACAATGGTTTTAAAAAATTTTTCTTCAGATATTCTCCATTATTATTAAGAAATATTCAGTATGCCTAGAAAAGTTGAAAAGAAAAAACAACAAAGAAAACAGTACTATTTAAATCAGAGAGAAAAGCAGAAATTAGATGAAGTACAATATGTGACATTGAAGAAAAAGACTTCTGGTAAGAGAACTAAAGAATTTGTTAAAAAACTTTTAAAGAATGTAATGATTTTTCAAAATAGAGAAAAGAGAAAGAAAAGTAGTACAACGAATCAGAAGGAAACAAAAAAAGGACAAATTAATGGAAAATCAGGTTATGGGAAACAATCTATGTTGAAAGAAGGATGAAACAATTTAAAGACATTAGAAAGAGAATGTATAAAAGTAAAGTACTACAAAATGTATTGAAAGATTGCAAAAAATATAAAAGAAGATCAGCATTTTACAAGAAAAAACAACAGATTGAAAATGTAGTTGAACAGGCTTTTGAATTGAAAAGAAAATTGTTTATATTAGTATTGAAGAGAATGAAAACATTGAATAAAATAATGCACTTTATGAAGGAGAAAAGTAAAAGAAAAAACTGGTTAATAGAACTAACTTTTGCAAAATCTTTTCTGGTGAATGGAAGCACACTTCTAGTACTGAACCTTTTTTTAATGAAGAAAGCTATTTTCAACAAAATACATTAGTTCATGCAGTTGATACCAGTGGTCGTTGTTATGAGGTCAAAAACGGTTGTCCAATTGAACAAGAAAAGATGGTTCCTAGAAATGTGGAAGAAGTAATAGCTGAAGAAGTTCAAGTGAGACATACACAAGCTCCAGTGTATAAGTGGGAATGTAGTAGTATTTGTAGTATACAACAGGAATCTATTGATGTATTACGAAATGTTTTACGAGATTATGGTAAAAAAAAGTGTTAAACAGAAGATTAAGATGTTGCAAGGACTAGATCCTTGTAAAGTGAGAAAATATAGTAACTTGCAGGGTCATTCTCTGGCTTGTCTTTCTAGAAAAGTGTGTCGAAGTACTTTTCCTCATTTAAGAATGTTATCAGCACATGACTCAGAAATGCAGAAGTTAGTAAGAAGATTGTACTACGTAAAAAGTCCTGCATTATCTCTAAATGAAATAAACACAGCTCTTTTGCATGGTTCAGTGTTGGATGTAAAAAAGTTTCTGAAGATATACAGTTTCGTTTCTTTGGTCTTCAAGAGGAGTGTAGAGAAAGTGAGAATCTGATAAGTGTAGGTGTTGATGAAGAGGTGGAAGATAGTACTACTGTGAAGTTTGCAGAAGAAATTACAAAGTTTAAGGTAGTTTCTTGTGAAAAACCAAACTATGTTTGTATTTGTTGTCGACGTACTCACTATAGTAGTCAAACTAGGAATGTAGATCTGTATTTAAAAAGTGAAAAGGAAAACAATGATAAATGGGAGCAATTTGGTGCTTATTTGTTGGTGGAAGTTCGTTTTGAGTTGGATAGTGATAAACGTATTTGTAAATATTGTTACATCTAATTAGAAGAGAACAAAATGCAGGCTAGAGCTGTACATAATAACCTAGAGTTGGTAGCTATTCCGCTGGAACTGGTAGATTTAAATACATATGAGTCCATTCTTATTCAATCTGTGCACCCGTTTCAGGCTATAGTTTGTATGTTGCCTAAAACAGGTAAGCTGCCTCCAACAGATTTACAAAGAGGTTTAAAAGGAAGAGTTGTGTATTTACCTTTAGATTTTAAGAAAAATATTGAAACTGTTGGTGTAGAGAGAGAGGAAAGTGAACCTGTAGTTATTCTAGTTAATGGTGTACCAACAAAGAGTCGGAAAATATGGCAAGAGTTAGTAGATGTCACCAAACTTCAAAAGGCTACATTATATCTTGTACAAAACAATATTTATTATAAAAATGTATACGTGGAAGAAGAAAAAATATCTTTAGAAGATGAAAGAAAAATTTCAACTGGCCAAATAGAAAAAGTGGACAACTGGATAACTATGAACATTATAGTATACATCCTCTACATTCAAAAGAAGTGATAGGAAACACTATTGAATTTTTCCAAATGAAGCGAAGGGAACTCCCATGAGTGTATGGGAAAAAAGTTTGGAAGCTCATTGTTTTCCACAGCTGTTCCCCACTGGAAAAGGTGGACGATATGATGAACGACCAGTACAGATTCCAGCTTCAGAATATCGTACAACAAGATTGTCCTCAGAAGATCCAAGATTTCGACAGTGCATTCCATATTTATTTCATCTTCTGTTCGAAAGTGACTTGTCTGGACTTTTATATGCAGTGAACCACATATTAAAAACAGGAGTTCATCTTACACATCTTTCTGCAAAGGATTTTTTGGACAAAGTTCAACAAAGAGACGATCATTTAGAATCTCAGTTAATTAATTTGATGACGTGTAAACGTGGTACTAATGAGTATTGGTATCATCGACACGGAGAACTTAAATGTATGTTAAGGAACTTAGGAACCCCTACGTGGTTTGTTACGCTTAGCTGTGCTGAGTACGCATGGGACGATTTACTTTAATTTCTACGACAAGTAAATTCAAATGTAAAAAATATTGAATTAAAGACAGCTGGAGAACAGTGTTCCTTGGATCCTGTAAATGTGTGCAGATATTTTAATCATAGGTTTCAAGCTATGATGTCTTTTATCTGCAATAAAATAATCCACCTCTTGGAGAAGTTGTTGATTTCTTTTGGAGAAAGGAGTACCAAGCCAGAGATGCACCTCATATACACATGCTGTTACGGATCAAGAATGCACCAAAAATTTGGAACTGATACTGATGAAAGTGTTTTCTCTTTCATTGAAGAGTATGTTACCTGTGCCATTCCAAAAGAAGGAGGAGAAAACAACTTGAGACAACAAGTTTTACGGTTTCAAAGTCATCGATGTGGAAAATATTGTCGACGGAAATACAAGTCAATGGGAAACTTTTATACAAAATGTCGTTTTGGATTCCCACATCCAGTAATTTCAAAAGAAAGAGTCAACAGTTTCATGTCAGCAGTAAGGCATACTATAACTCGAAAATCTCCAAAGAATACTTACAACATAAAAAGTACTGAAGAATCAAAGTATATTAATGACTACAATCCAGTGATTTTAACAATGTGGAATGCAAATGTGGATATCCAATATGTTGCAGATAATTTGATTGCTGTTGCTCGCTATGTTACGTCATATATAACCAAATCTGAAAATACGGAGTTGAAAGAAATTTCACAAGAGAAGACTCTTAGTAACAAATTGTACAGCTTTAGTTTGGAGATGCTTTTCCATCAAGAGATTGGATCCTACAAATGTTCAGATCGGTTGACCTCTGCAAGTTTATATTCAACGTCAAGAGGAATCATTTGGGTACGTCTAGGTCTTGCTGCAACACGAAATCGAGTATTGAAATCTGTACAAGAAATTAAATGCTTAGCATTGAATGAACCAGAAAGTACAGATATTGTTAAAACTAATATGTTGGATACGTACTACCCTAAAAGAAGTCCACATCTGGAAAACATATGTCTCTATGAAGTACTGCAACATTACAGCTTTAAGAGAAATGTTACAGAAAATATAAATGAAGAAAAATATGCAGTAATTGGATGTGAAGGATGTTTGGCAAAACATGCCAAAGGAAATCTTATTAACCACAGGAAACTCAGTTGTGAAACTCCAGATAAAAGGGAATTTTTCTATTTAGCACTTCTGCAACTTTTCAAGCCTTGGCGTAGTGAAATGGAATTACATGGAGATGTTGACTGCTATGAAGATTCTTTTAATGCATGTAAAGATAGTATTCAATGCACAACTTTTCCAAATTATCTACAAATGTTAAATGAAGGATTGAACAAGAAGCTACAATTGCAGCTGGAATAGCATAGAGACAGTTCTCAAGATAGTCAAAGTTCTGCTCCACTAAGTCAAGATCCATTAGGACAACCAATTGTTGAAAATGAAGCAGCAATAGCCATGAATGAAGTAGAAACGGCAATGCAACAAGCACAAAAGGACATTATTGAGTTGGGAAACTTGGAAGAACTAAATATTGAACAAAAAGAAATATATCTGAAAGTGACACAACAGATACAGCATGGTTTACTGCATGAAAAAAAGAATGCAAATGCACATCATTTAAACCTATTCGAATGTATAGCAGTGGTAAGCTGGAACAGGGAAATGTTTCTTAATTAAAGTTTTGACCAGTTATCTACAGAAAACCACTGAATCACATTTATCTTGTGTTGTAACTGCTCCAACTGGGTTAGCAGCACACAACATTAAAGGGATTACATTACATCGATTACTCATGCTACCAGTTGAACATGAAAATAAGTTGGAATATCACAAGCTATCTGGAGAAGCTTGTTATGAAGTCTCAAGAGTACTAAAGAAAATGAAACTTCTGATCATTGATGAGGTGAGCATGGTCTAAAACTTAATGCTTGCCTTTGTACATTTAAGAATGCAACAGATTTTAAAAACAGATTATGATGTTTTGTTTGGAGGAAAACATGTAATTGTATTCGGCGATCTACTACAACTTGCTCCTGTGAAAGGACAACCAGTTTTTAACCCCTTCGCTGCTAGGCCTTTCCCCCCCCCTGTGCTAAGCCTTTTTTTGGCTATTTGGGGTAGTTCGCGCTTAGGCCCCTGTAACTTTTTGACCACATAAGGTATCCATGCTAAATTTGCGTCCTTTTTTTCCAACATCATGGGGATTCTAAAGGTAACCAGGGTTTGTGGATTCCCCTGGAGGGGACCAAGAACTTAGCCAAAATACAGGTACATTTTGTTTTTTTGGGGAAAAATGGGGAAAAAGGGCTCCAGATGAAAGCTTCTGTTTTTTCCCTGCAAATGGTATCAAAAAAGGGGTTGTCGTACTGAAATCACCATCTTCCCAGCTTTCAGGGACAAGCAGACTTTTGTCGTAAAACCCACATTTTTTACACAGTTTTGGCATTTTTCTGGGACATAGCCTATTTTTGCTATTTTTTGTGCTGTCAACCTCTTCCAGTTAATGGTAGAAATGGGTATGAAAGCAATAATGGATCCTGGAAAGCTATACATTTTAGAAAAGTAGACAACATTCTGAATTCAGCAAGGGGTCATTTATGTAGATCCTTCAAGGTTTCTTTATAGAAACTAACAGTTAAATATAGGAAAAATTGAAAATTAGTTGATAAAAACAGCAGTTTGTGTCAACGTTTTCACCTGTAACTTTTACTAATTATGACAGCTGTTTGAAAGAAATATACCGTTACATCCACTGGACCTTTCTGGTTGTGGGGATATATAGGACTTGTAGGTTCACTAAGAACCCGACGAACCCAGAGCCAATAACTGAGCAGCGACTTGCAATGATTTTTTATTATATACCGGGTATATAGCAATTAATCTGGGAAAATGTATACATGGAAAAATCGGTATGAAAGACCCCTATGTATTTCTGAAATGGGAACAAAATATAGAGTATAGAAACAGTAGATATTTGAACATTTCTGAAATTGGGAATACCCATACTAGCATGAGAATTATAGGACATTTTTCAAAATGACTTCTTTTTTACACATTGTCTTTAATTTGGAAGGCAGAAATGCATCAAAAGTCAATAGGTAATACAAGTTGCTCTACAATTCTGTGTTACACTAAGTCTCCCGATAAAAATGGTACCTCACTTGTGTGGGTAGGCTTAGTGCCCACGACAGGAAACGGCTCAAAATGTAACGTGGACACACCACATTTTCACAATGAAAAATTACCCCTTTTTTGCAAAGTGCCTAGCTGTAGTTTTTGAACCCTAGCTCTGCCGGCATCTAGGGAAACCTAGAAAACCTATACATTTTTGAAAACTATACATCCAGGGGAATCCAGGATGGGGTGACTGGACTGGCTCTCACCTGGTTCTGTTACCCAGAATCCCTTACAAATCTACAAAATTGTCAAAAAAACAACATTTTCCTCACATTTCTGTGGTGCAAAGTTCTGGAATCTGTGTGGATCCACAAAATTACACCCACCCCGCGTTACCCAAAGTCTTCCGAGAAAAATGGTACCTCACTTGTGTGGGTAGGCATAGTGCCCGTGACAGGAAAGAGCCCAAAACGCAAGGTGGACACACCACATTTTCACAGTGAAAAATGACCCTTTTTTTGCAAAGTGCATAGCTGTAGTTTTTGAACCCTAGCTCTGCCGGCACCTAGGGCAACCTAGCAAACCTATACATCTTTAAAAACTAGACACCCAGGGGAATCCAGGATGGGGTGACTTGACTGGCTCTCACCAGGTTCTGTTACCCAGAATTCCTTGCAAACCGAAAAAATTGTCAAACAAACCACATTTTCGTCACATTTCTGTGGTGCAAAGTTCTGGAATCTGCGTGGATCCACAAAATTCCACCCACCCCGCGTTCCCCAAAGTCTTCCGAGAAAAATGATACCTCACTTGTGTGGGTAGGCCTAGTGCCCGCGACAGGAAACAGCCCAAAACGCAAGGTGGACACACAACATTTTCACAGTGAAAAATGACCCTTTTTTTGCAAAGTGCCTAGCTGTAGTTTTTGAACCCTAGCTCCGCCGGCACCTAGGGAAACCTAGCAAACCTATACATTTTTAAAAACTAGACACGAAGGGGAATCCAGGATAGGGTGACTTGACTGGCTCTCACCAGGTTCTGTTACCCAGAATCCCTTGCAAACCTAAATTTGTTTAAAAAAACCCACATTTTCCTCACATTTTTGTGGTGCAAAGTTCTGGAATCTGCATGGATCCACAAAATTCCACCCACCCCACGTTCCCCAAAGTCTTCCAAGAACAATGGTACCTCACTTGTGTGGGTAGGCTTAGTGCTCGCGACAGGAAACGGCCCAAAACGCAAGGTGGACACACCACATTTTCACAGTGAAAAATGACCCTTTTTTTGCAAAGTGCCTAGCTGTAATTTTTGAACCCTAGCTCCGCCGGCACCTAGGGAAACCTAGCAAACCTATACATTTTTGAAAACTAGACACCAAGGGGAATCTAGGATGGGGTGACTTGACTGGATCTCACCAGGTTCTGTTACCCAGAATCCCTTGCAAACCTAAAAAATTGTCAAAAAAACTACATTTTCCTCACATTTCTGTGGTGCAAAGTTCTGGAATCTGCGTGGCTCCACAAAATTCCACCCACCCCGCGTCCCCCAAAGTCTTCCAAGAAAAATGGTACCTCACTTGTGTGGGTAGGCCTAGTGCCCGCAACAGGAAATGGCCCAAAACCAAGGTGGACACACCACATTTTCACAGTGAAAAATTACCCTTTTTTTGCAAAGTGCCTAGCTGTAGTTTTTGAACCCTAGCTCCGCCGGCACCTAGGGAAACCTAGCAAACCTATACATTTTTTAAAACTAGGCACCAAGGGGAATCCAGGATGGGGTGACTTGACTGGCTCTCACCAGGTTCTGTTACCCAGAATCACTTGCAAACCTAAAACATTGTAAAAAAAAACACATTTTCCTCACATGTCTGTGGTGCAAAATTCTGGAATCTGTGTGGATCCACAAAATTCCACCCACCCCGCATTCCCCAAAGTCTTCCAAGAAAAATGGTACCTCACTTGTGTGGGTAGGCCTAGTGCCCGCAACAGGAAACGGCCCAAACGCAAGGTGGACACACCACATTTTCACAGTAAAAAATGACCCTTTTTTTGCAAAGTGCCTAGTTGTAGTTTTTGAACCCTAGCTCTGCCGGCACCTAGGGAAACCTAGCAAACCTATACATTTTTTAAAACTAGACACCCAGGGGAATACAGGATGGGGTGACTTGACTGGCTCTCACCAGGTTCTGTTACCCAGAATCCCTTGCAAACCTAAGAAAGTGTCAAACAAACCACATTTTCCTCATATTTCTGTGGTGCAAAGTTCTGGAATCTGCGTTGATCCACAAAATTCCACCCACCCCGTGTTTCCCAAAGTCTTCCGAGAAAAATGGTACCTCACTTGTGTGGGTAGGCCTAGTGCCTGCAACAGGAAATGGCCCAAAACGCAAGCTGGACACACCACATTTTCACAGTGAAAAATGACCCTTTTTTTGTAGTAGTGAGGCGACATCAACATTGCCTATCACAAAATGTTTTGGTCCCTTGCCTGTCGCGGGTACTTGGGCCTCCCACACGAGTGAGGCACCATTTTTATCAGGAGACCCGGGGGAACACTGGGTGGTCGGAAATTTGTGTCAGCCCGGTGATGCCACAACTTTCCCACACAAAAATGTGTGGAAAAAGTGATTTTTTCAGCTAAATTTGAGGTTTGCAGGGGATTCTGGGTAAGAAAACGTTGGGGGATCCACGCAAGCCACACCTCCCTGGAATCCCCCGGGTGTCTAGTTTTCATAAATGTGTGGGTTTGGTAGGTTTCCGTAGCTGGCCGCAGAGCACGGGGCCAAAAACCCAGGTGACCCCCCCTTGCAAAACCAGGTTGTTTTGTGATAGGCAATTTTGATGTCACCTCACTACATTTTGGGTCCTTGCCTGTCGCGGGTACTTGGGCCTCCCACACGAGTGAGGCACCATTTTTATCGGGAGACTCGGGGGAACACTGGGTGGTAGGAAATTTGTGTCAGCCCGGTGATGCCACAACTTTCCCACACAAAAATATGTCGAAAAAGTGATTTTTTCAGCTACATTTGAGGTTTGCAGGGGATTCTGGGTAAGAAATCGTTGGGGGATCCAAGCAAGCCACACCTCCCTGGAATCCCCCGGGTGTCTAGTTTTCAGAAATGTGTGGGTTTGGTAGGTTTCCCTAGCTGGCCGCAGAGCACGGGGCCAAAAACCCAGGTGACCCCCCTTGCAAAACCAGGTTGTTTTGTGATAGGCAATTTTGATGTCACCTCACTACGTTTTGGGCCCTTGCCTGTCGCGGGTACTTGGGCCTCCCACACGAGTGAGGCACCATTTTTATCGGGAGTCCCGGGGGAACGCTGGGTGGTAGAAATTTGTGTCAGCCCAGTGATGCCACAACTTTCCCACACAAAAATGTGTGGAACAAGTGATTTTTTCAGCTAAATTTGAGGTTTGCAGGGGATTCTGGGTAAGAAAACGTTGGGGGATCCACGCAAGCCACACCTCCCTGGAATCCCCTGGGTGTCTAGTTTTCAGAAATGTGTGGGTTTGGTAGGTTTCCCTAGCTGGCCGCAGAGCACAAGGCCAAAAACCCAGGTGACCCCCCTTGCAAAACCAGGTTGTTTTGTGATAGGCAATTTTGATGTCGCCTCACTACATTTTGGGCCCTTGCCTGTCGCGGGTACTTGGGCCTCCCACACGAGTGAGGCACCATTTTTATCGGGAGACCCGGGGGAACAGTTGGTGGTAGAAAATTTGTGTCAGCCCGGTGATGCCACAACTTTCCCACACAAAAATGTGTTGAAAAAGTGATTTTTTTCAGCTAAATTTGAGGTTTGCAGGGGATTCTGGGTAAGGAAACGTTGGGGGATCCACAAAAGCCATACCTCCCTGGAATCCCCCGGGTGTCTAGTTTTCAGAAATGTGTGGGTTTGGTAGGTTTCCCTAGCTGGCCGCTGAGCACGGGGCCATAAACCCAGGTGACCCCTCTTGCAAAACTAGGTCATTTTGAGATAGGCAATTTTGATGTCGCCTCAATACGTTTTGGGCCCTTGCCTGTCACGGGTACTTGGGCCTCCCACACGAGTGAGGCACCATTTTTATCAGAAGACCCGGGGGAACGCTGGGTGGTAGGAAATTTGTTGTTTGTTTCTGCAGCGTGAAAACTTTGGCACAATAATGCAAGGAAAATGTGACAGACACATTTTGAGGTTTGCAGGACATTATGGGTAAGATAACTTGTTGGGATCCACAAGAGAAACATCACCATGTAATCCCATGGGTGTTTAGTTTACCACAATATGTACAGTTGGTAGGTTATTCTTAGATGGAATGTACACCTTGGCAGAGAGACTAAAAAGACAAAGATTACTGCACAGCCATCTATTCCTCAAGCACACACACATACTGGTTGGATTTGGCACGAGGGCGAGTGATGGTTCAGTATATAAAATGTTATTAACAAGAGATTTCACAAAAATGAAATGCACTGTCAATAATTGAAAGGACAAAAAACTGAACCAGTGACTCGCAGCTCATGAGCTGTAAAGCCACGTCAAGGCCCCAACCGCTTTACAGGCCATTCACGTACCTTTCATACGTGATACACACAAGACCATTCACACCACCAGGCACGAAACCAACACATTACACCATACACAAAAAGGGACAAGGTACACCCTGCTTGAGAAAGACAGAAAAGACAAATATTTCTGAACAACCACCTATTCTTCAAGCACACAGACATGCTGGTTGGATTTGGCACGAGGGTGAGTGATGGTTCAGTATATACAGTTGTATTAACCAGAGATTTCACAAAAATGAAATGCACTGTTAATAATTGAAAGGACGAGAAACTGAACCATTGACTCACAGCTCGTGAGCTGTAAAGACACGTCAAGGCACCAACCGCTTTACAGGCCATTCATATACCTTTCATACGTGTGACACATACAAAACCATTCACACCGCCAGCCGCGGGCCCAGCACATTACAACACTCACACCAGCAGACAGCGCCATTTAAGGGCCCATCACTTTCACATGCCCACATTCCTGACACAGCAACCACACCAGCTCACGGATTGCGTGGAGTGGCGTTTAGATAGCAGTGTGTGTAGTGACCAGCAGAAAGTCACTACTCACACACCGCCAGCCAAGCGCCCGTCCACGCACACCGCCAACCAAGCACCAATCCACGCACACCGCCAGCCAAGCGCCAATCCACGCGCACCACCAGCCAAGCACCAATCCACGCACACCGCCAGCCAAGTGCCAGTCCACTCACTGCCAGCCAAGCACCAGTCCACGCACACCGCCAGCCAAGCGCCAGTCCACGCACACCGCCAGCCAAGCGCCGGTCCACGCACACTGTCATAAATTTTTTTTACCCAAGAAAGAAAACACAAACCAATTGCAACTAAATACAAAACTATAACTACAAAAACAACAGCAGTAACTAAAGACATCATTCTATTGCCAAACATTAAACTGAACAACTATATAAAACCATACAGACCAGGCAGTACACTATTAGTCTCACGGTTGCTCCCAAAAACTCTTTTGAGTGTGATACAATCAGAAACATGTGGGCACACACAGCCCAGGATTAGAAGGACAATCGGCACAGTGCAAACGACTCTCCTTCCACACACCTCTTCGCAAGCAGACTCTACATCTCTTACAGGGATTGTTTTTTTTGGGCGTGGGAGGAATTAAATCAGGAAAGTGGCGATCTTTCAATCTAGCCACATCCTCCACCACTCCAACTCTAGGAACACTTGCCTGTTCCACACCAACAAGGCTGCCTATCACAGACTCCTGAAACTGAACAAAAGTCATATTTGATGCAGGAGAACACTCCTTGTACACAACAAAAGCATTGAAAGTTGCTAAATTGAAGAGATGGATGGCCAACTTCTTATACCAAATGTAAGCCTTATGAATAGCAGTGTAAGGTTCCAACCTCTGATCTACTCTGTCAACACCACCCATGTGCTTATTGTAGTCTAAAATGCACACAGGTTTGCGCACTTCACCAAGCTGACCCCAAACAGTCACATGTGAAGTAATCTCATCATGAATGGTAGTCAGCATGTACACATCCCTCCTGTCCACAAATTTCACAGCTAGCAGTTCCTCACTACGCAAGGCACTGCACTGTCCCCTCTGAAGCTTTTTGCAAACAAGCTCTTTTGGGTAACCTTTACGGTTAGAGCGGATTGTGCCACAAGCAAAAGTGTCCACTTTGAACAATTCCTTAAACAATTGCACAGCAGTGTAGAAGTTATCAAGGTACAAATGGTGGCCTCTATTAAACAGTCCTCTAGCAAGATCCCACACAATGTTCTCTGAAACTCCAAAAGTGGACGGACAACAAGGGGGTCAATAGTGGAATCTCTACCAGTGTACACCCGGAAATTAAAGACATATCCTGTCCTACTCTCAGACAACATATACAGCTTAATTCCATAATGTGCCCTCTTGCTAGGAATGTACTGCCTAAAAACCAAACGGCCCTTGAACAGGACCAACGACTCATCAACAGATATTTCTTTGCCTGGAGTATAGATCTCTGAAACTCAATCTACAAAGTGATCAAAAACAGGCCGAATCTTAAAAAGACGGTTACAGTCAGCATTATCTCGTGGCAACGCCAAAGCATTATCAACAAAATGCAGCATCCGAAGCAAAAGTAAATACCGATCACGACTCATAATTGCAGGAAATATGGCCGTTGCCATCAAGGGACTGGTAGACCAATATGAAGCCAGGGACGGCTTCCTTATCAAGCCCATCAAAGAAGTCAAACCCAAAAACGTCTTCATCTCATCCAGATTTGTGGGAGTCCACCGGGTAGCTCTAGAGCGGGGCCTAAGTCTGGCACTGTTGTCCCTCAAAAACTGTTCATCATACAAATTAGTCTGCTCAACAATCTCACCCAAAAATACATCATCCATGAACAACTGAAAAAACTGTATAGGCAAAAACATTTCACAATCCACTCTATACCCTGCATCACCACTAAAGGCAGGCAGCATCGGCTGCACCATGTTTGGATCAACCCAGAGTCCAGCACTTCCAGTAGGAAGCCTAGCAGCCTCAGGCTGCAATCCATATGCCTCTTGCACCATCGGCACAGCAGTGTCCTCCTCTAAAACAGGCACTTCATCCGCACTGAGAGTAGCTTCATCTGCACTGAGAGTATCTTCATCATCCGATGATTCCATGTGGAGAGAAAACTCACTGCCTGATCTTCCCCTCCCTCCTCTCCCTCAGACGCACTGTCAGTCTCATAATCCTGCTCAGAGGAAGACTCAAGAAGCATACCAACCACCTGCTGAGCAGTCATTCTACGGCTAGCCATAATGCTTACTAATAAAGGTAACTTGTCAAACAAGTCAACAACAACAAACCCTTTGTAAAAAAAGAAATGCACAAAATGTAGCTTTATCACAAAGACCTAAATACTCCAACACTATACCACTCACTTGCCAGAAGCAGCTAGACTCACCATCACCTACTCTGCACAGACACAGTAAGGATCAAGAATATCCCACTAAAAAGAAAAAGAAAAGAAAATTACACATAAGACAATGCAAAACACATCGCAAAGAATTTCATGCTCAAACCACTAACTAAATATGCTGCCATTATGACACCACTAACAAAAAAATGCATTCATGCATGACAATAATACTCATTTGTAGTAAATACAACAAAAAATTTTTCTTACCAAACAAATGCAAATACGCAAAACTGCAGAACAACCACTGCCGAAACCGCAAACAGGAATCAAAAGCTTTACACTAGAATAAAAAGGAGAAAAAAAGCATTACAATCACATATGCAAATAATGCACCAGTCCACACACAATCCACCAGCCAAGCTAAGGGGTAGGTGGGCCTAAGAGTATAAATACAATATTCACCCCTGTAAAAGGGGAGCTACCCTTGCCCTTGAGGCCACTCCCCAACACAAAAATTTAAAAACCCCTGTTGTCTAGTGGCTTCTGTCCCCCTTGGGGGCAGATGGGCCTAAAAACATACTGCTGTTTAGTGCTGATGCAAATTGTGTAAGAGAGTATAATCGGTTAAGAAGACTTTATGGTCCTAACTTAGGTGAATATCCCATATATGAGAAACATATAGTATGTCCAAAGCGGAAATATGACAAACATTCTAGTGGTTTTCTTGCATTTGTGGCAGCCATCTGCCTGAAATGGAAGGTTCCCAGCTGTTCCTATTTTGCCAGAGTTGCTGTTCCAGCACACATCACGATGTGCTTGAATTGCTTGGACAAGCTTTGCAGCAGAGAGCTGTTCACAGTATCCACCTGACAACAGACATGTGGGCCAGTTGCCAAGTTGACACGTACATCACTGCACACAGGATCTCTTTTGTGGGGGCAAGAGAAAAAATATCTGCAGGTGTTGACAGTGCTGAGATTTTTAATATTGCTCGGAAGCATGCCACAGTAGTGATGTTCTCCATGGAAAATTCCCATACAGCTGCAAACATTTTGGAAGACTTTAACAACAAGGTCTTTGAATGGTGGTGACCAAGAGGGCTTAAGATAGGATTTGTTGCCACAGACAATGGCAGTAATATAGTTACCATACCTGAAGTACCACAGGAGAAAGATGAGGGAAACTCAAGTCATGGACGTAGTGTGTTATGTGACCTACTTCTGGGCGAACCACTGGATTTTGAGGACGAGCTCTATTTGCTCTAGTTCCTTGACTACTAGGCCTGGGCCAACAACAACCATTCAGATTTCTCTCTCAGTCCGTGGTCTATCGCTGATCTGCTTTCTTTCTTTCTTTGACGCCCCAAAAAAGAAGATATAAATTCTAGGGAACATTATTTACTTTATTATTTGTGTGTGTCTGGTTGACCAATTCCTCCCCACGTCTTACTCTTAGACACATTTTATTGCCAGATTTGAGTTGCAACTGTGTGCAGTGAAGAAGTCCTGACTCTCCTGCCAAACCCATTTCCCTCAAGCCAGGCATTGGACGGAGACTACAAACAAATGTGTGCCTTCCTCCAACCCTGGCCCATGACTATCTATCCTTTCCTACCCTAGAGGGACTGCCCCACATGTGACATTATAATTTTATTTATACTGTTAATTCTCTGCTTCCTGAACAAATGGATCTGCATTCTGCAATGCACCATAAATCAATCACAGTGAGCACACCAGAAGAACAGGTAACTGCTGGCATGCATTGCACTCTGAGTGATTGCTATTTGTTGTGATGTGAACTTGTTGTGATCTCTCATCATCATGAATGTGGAGAAGAGATAATTCACGTGGAGGCAGGCAGTGTGACACTGGGTGCTTGTTTATCAGCAACTATTACGTTTAATGTGTTAGTGATGATTAACAATGTTGGTGGTCCACCAATGGCTGATCAATAATTTTCCCCTCAAGGTTATTTTTTTTCCTTCCCCTTTGAGAAATAGCGAGATTCCTTCACCGGGTCCACTCCACAGTCCACACTGCTTTGTTTTTTGTTTTCTGTTTTATACTCCTCAAAGAGACAGACCTAACCTGTCCCTCAGATAATGCAAACATAAATCTAGTCTACACAAAAAGTGACTCAATCTTTCCCTTCTTGTTGTTCAACAACAAAATTGTCCTACAGGCCGGTCTATTGCATGTGAGTCGGGACTAGGGGCACAGTTGGAATGGAGTTGGGCACCATTCTCGGAGTTCGGCTCAGGAGGATCAGAGATAATGGAATGACTCGGGCGTGGGCGTGACTACTTCAAGAACAGCCACCAGAAAAAGATGAACGTTTTCAAATTCACTGAAACCAACCGAATTGGATGCTGACTTTGAAGTGGCCTAAAGGTAAACAACAGAACTACACAACTCTGTGAAGTGGTGGTGAGTGGTGACTGACAGCGGTGCGCTCATTTTTTACTTGATTGGGAAAATGCTATGTAGCTGGGTGTGTGTGTTCAGTGCTGTCTGGCTCAAATTCAAAGCTCAGTGGTGGTTGGGTGGGGGGGCCTGTTGTTGAAGGTAGCTGGAAACAGACATTTAGCCATGCTGCCTCTGAGTCTTCTTGTCGTACTCCTCATGCAGTTTGACTTTTCTCCTTGATTCTTCAATATAATTTTTGTTTTTCAATCTTCAGGCCCTTTACCCTGCCGCACACTGTAAAAACAATATAACATACTCACACTTACCTTACCGAACCGCATCCACCAAGCACCCAAGATTGACGGATAGTCCAAGAGGAATACAGATTCAACTCCAATTTGATAATACAGTATCATTTTTTCTCTTTAATCATTGGAACGGTGTGTGTTGTTTATGTTTGTTTACTTGACTCCTACAGATATTTTAATTTTATTTGCTATCTTTCAAAGCTTGGTACAATAGAACATAATGTAACTTGGGTCTCTCTGGGGGCAGACGGACAATTTGATTTGGTTTTCCTGTACTAGTACTCATCATCATGCATGTATTTACTTTTCCTCCCATAACAGATTTATGATGGTAGGCTGCCAAGATAAATGTTGTCCTTGTGTAGTGTTTGTCTTTGTCAAACCTTTCCCTCAAATCCCCCTTCCCATCCATTCATCAAACCCCTAACCCTCTTCCCCCAGCTGTGTGATTTATTGAGGTGTGACTAAATTAAATTTACACAATTAATTAATCACACACTTCATGGGGCGGATGCGGTGAAAGCAACACCAACTCAAGGAAGGGCAAGGATCTTCTTCAGCTCTAAGTACAGCCCACACTGGCAATAATATATACATTTAGATTATCCACCCATGCACAGTATTCGACATTTAATTTTTTTCAGAGGAACGTAATTCATAATTGCCAGCATCATCGCTCTTCCGGCACTGTATTGCAAGCATCAAAGGTTACGCTTGTCCACTTCATAGCTCGAGTCAACTTCATTTTGTAACTTTTACTAGCTCACAATTCTGATTATTTTCATTTAGCATTGCTTATCATAGTTTCTCATTTGGCTCTCTTCTTCTTGCGTACTAGTAGTACTCTAGTCTCCCTCTGGTGACTGTCTCATTTTTTTTGTAAAGCTTGCATATAAAATGTCATTAACTCAGTTTTTATTTCAATTTAATTAGTTTCCTGCGATGAATATTCCTCATCCTACAGTTTGAGTTTGGCTAGGAGGGAATGGGACCTCGCTTCTGGAGCTGGTGCTTTCACTATTCGACTAGTTCGCTAGCATGCTGCTACTGTCTACCACCATGGCACCTTAGGAAACCATGCAGCCAATGCTTCGTCTAATCGTAGGTAAGAGAAGAACTGTGGGGGATTCATTGTTGACCTGTAATAATCTATATACAATGGAAATTCACACACCTACACCCCCCTCTGAGTCCTTAGGGGTTAATATAGTTGCAGATTGCAGAGACTAGGAGGAGAGAGTGGTAGGACAAGTGAGAGTACCACATAACAATTTGTTGGTGTTACACTATCGGCAGGTTTTAAAAACTGTCTGCAGGCCTGCGGCAAAGAAAGCACTGCAAAGTAAAAGAGTAACCCCCAAAAAGATTTAAATCATATGTACAACTATAAAAAATGTATTTCTTTAACAAATATAAACTAGAAAACCCACAACACCTGGCCCATCCCTCTCCCTAACCCCAACAAATGTCAAAAGTAAGCTTATAAAGGAAGTACAAAAACGTAATTGTCCATAAATATCCATAAATAAATAAGTGAAAAACCCCAAGAATGCCCCAACAAGACCCACCCACTAAACAAAAGATTAAAAAAAGGGCAAGTGAGGCCTAGCCACGGGCTAGAAGCTTCCTCTCTAATTGGTTGAAACGCTCCTCTATCCTGGCTTCCAGGCGTGCAATACTCTGGAGCATGCGCTTCTGAAGGGCTCTATAGAGTATATAGGGGGGATAGCAGTGGTTGATTGGCAGTGGGCGGCTGCCTGACCATGGCGCTGGACTATAAGAGACACTGGGGCCTGACTGGGGCCCGGGGCATTGAAGGCTGCAGCTTCTGCTGCCTCTTCCTCCTGGACCACCAGCTGCTGATATTTCGCACTGATGGCCTCCAGCTTCCTTTGCCGGGTCCTGGCTGCTCTCTCCTACCTGTTGGGTCGTTCTGAAGAAGATGATGATGGATTGGCAGGAGTAGCTATATCAAGAAAGAAAAAAGACAAATTGTAACCAATACTCTAAGCAAAATGGTAACACATAAAATTATATAATGGCACGGCAGCACTAGCAGTACATAACATTTGCTAGTATCCTCGATTCCACAGCCATTTGATTTTGATGTGAATAGAGTTTCAGACATTAAGCACTATGGAGTATACAAGTATTCTTCTTCTCTCTCTTGTTTAGCTAAATTAATGTAGACATGCCAGCTCAGCTTGCGCCCTAGACAGACATACCCGTGTTGTGTTACTTTGCTACTGTCTGCAGGTGGCCAGCTGTACTAGACAATTATCTCTTTTTCTATCATGGCTATGCTCTGTTAAAAAATGCCTCAGTTTCACCCTGACTACAACAAGGCAATTGAATACTAGTTACTAATATATGAATGAAATACGTCACATGGGGTACTACTATTGTAACCATGCAGCCGATATGTCACCCATGGCTGTCACTGGTGAAATGCCATGGGTAGGGATTTGGAGGGAGGCAATTGATGATGATGGGTGGGTACATAATATATGTTGCGCTTGAAAACTACTGTGAGTCAAGGGAGTTGTCTGAAATACCACCTCAAAACTATAAATCAAAAACATTGATACAAAAATACATTCCTTGTTTACTTTTCATCCCAGGGATTTTTCCATTCATCATTGCATTGTACTTCTGGTATTTTTTATTCTTCACCCTTGGCTTTGCTACTCACTCACCGTTTAAGTTTTACATTCGCTTCATCCAGTTTTCACCTTTGAATACCATCCATCCATCCATCCAAACATGGCTCCCATTCTCAACAAAACCTTTACCAACATACATCTGTCATAAAACCACCCATGCATCCTTGCTTTGACCCATTAAAAATCCCCCCGGAGGATTACTTTCACCCATACACTTTCACCCACCCAGGCAGGCATCCTTTCACCTTTCATCCATCCTTCACCCACCCATGCATCTTCCTACCAGCCACCTCTAGTATATGCATCCTTTCACCCACGCATCCTTCTCTGCCAGTCATATTACATTTCACCCATCCTTCCTCCTTCCATCCTTCTTTCCCTTTTCCATCAACCCATCAAGGTCTGATTCTTCATGAATTTTTCTCTGTTGAGCTGAAGATAGAAGATGTCATTAGTTACTCAACTCCTGCAGTATATGCTAAGTAAATCAGGGTGTCTTCAACTGTTCACAAGTCTCAAAAGTACAGTAATACACCCTTGCAGCCAGTATATAAATTGACAATAAGTAAGCAATATGACTTACCACCGCCACTGCTGCTGGCTTACCCCCTGCAGCTGCTGCATCTGATTCCTGGATGGCGCCACTGTCCCCGCTGGCCCCGGCACTGGTGGACGATGTGGCTAGAAAAAAACATTATACATTTTTTAGATGTCATATACACCTCCCCCTATTTCTTTTCTTATTTATTTTTGTAGCAACATTTAAAATACATACATTACTTACATCACTACAATACAGACAGTATGTTTTATCAAAAATATCTGGTTGGGCATTTTGTTGGTGGCAGTTTTTGAAAAACCTCTCAAGATGAATCTGAGTTTTTGAAAAGAAATAAGAGTGGCCAACTAGATGGACATAAGGTTGTCTTGGTTGGCAAATTCAATGGGGCCATCCTCCTCCTCCTCATACTTCCTTCCAGTCATGTTGCACGGTAATCAGTTCACCATCAACTGCTGCTAATAATACTAGGCCTAGATAAGAAGGCACAACTTTGGGGTGTCCAACGTGACCATGGCCATTCTCTCGTTTTATTGATTGAGCAATGATGATATGAGAAAGCAAAAGAAAGCCTTCTCATCTCAACAAACATGCGTAGAATACCTTACTTTTTCATGCAATCTGCACGGCAGAGTAGTAGATTTAGTACTAGTAGTAGTAGTAAGTAACCATGACCAATGGGTTCTCTGAGTCTTACAGTACCATCACCAGGCAGTCCACAAAATATATAAGCGGAGAGGGAAAGCTGACTGAAAAACCAGAAGATAAGAAGCTACAGACAGACTAGTACAGACAGAGACAGTTTGAGGTAATATACAGACACTAGAAATATAAAATAACTTAGTAAATAGGATAATGCAGGGATAACAGAAATTTAGAAACGGATAATTTGAAGAGGATTTGGGAAAAAAATGTAATTAGGAAATGAGTAGAAATAAATAGTTTAAAAAAAGGAGCGGTAAAAGTTAGGGAAATATATATTAACATTAACAACAGGAGGACTTACCGGGGCCAGCAGAGCCATCGGCCCAGGAGCGTTCTTCTTGGGAGGCACCTCCAGCTCCCACGCCCGCCTCAGATGACCTATTGCCCCTGGATGCTGATGTAAGACATAATTAAAGAGACAAAAAATAACTGATGGTAAATAAATAATCTCTCCAAAAAGATTTTCTGACAGGAAATGGCAATTGTGATAACATTGAACCTTCCTAAATCAGATCGACTAGTAGTAGACTAGTATCACGTACCGTCCTATCTATTCCACATTTCCTAAACCTACCTAGCCTGCCTATTCTAAAGACTTTGGAATAAATTTGCAATCATTCTCAACCCCCATTGACGGGTCAATTCATTAAGTCTGCATTTTGTCTTTAAATGCATAGCTAGATAGACGCATGCATACACCAAATTGGTTGGTTGCTTATCACTGTACGAGCTACAAAAAGGTTCTAAAAACTGAAGTGAGAGGATGTGCGCCGTTAAATTACCAACTACCACTATCTTAGTGACAGGACAAAGGAAAGGAGTCCCTCTCTAGTCTGCATTACTGAAGTTCTTACACAATTTGCCCAAGCGAGTGCAAAGTCACAAAAAAGTACAATTAGGTAGCGCTGAGCACCTGTCTAGAATAATGATCACATAATATAAGATTTATAAACATAACTTACCTGCATTTGAGCAGCATGCTTGCTATTTCAGAAAAAAATATTAGCAATACCATAGAACACACAAGTAATAATGATATTAATAATTAGCTACTCACCGAGCCCCACAACCTCAACCCCTAGCAGGTCCAACAGGTACTGCTCTCCAGGTCCTGCTCTCGGTCCAGGATGTTGCACCACTGGTGCGTCAGCTGATTTGGGTTTGCCGGACCCCAGAGCAGTGATTCAATGCCGGGCGCACCCTTGCCCAGCGCTGCTGGTGCTCCCAGAGCCCTTACCCGGACCCAGGCCTGCCACCTGCTGCCAGGGTGGAGGGGAGGTGGCGCTGCACAAAAAAACAAGCGCTGCCACCTCCACCTCCAAAAACAAGGCCCATCGGGGAGCCACCTTCCGCAAGGAAGGCGACTCTTGGTTGCTGCTTTTTTCGGGTCACGCTTCCCTGTCATGATGATGGTGGGGTGGAAAATAAAATGTAGAAGTATAAAATAAATAACAGGAAGAAGAGGGAAGGAAGTACAAAAAAATTAGGGGGGAAGTAGAGAGAAAAACAGTACAAAAACTCAAAAAACACCGGAAAAAAATGAAAAATACACACTTGGGAAGACAGAGAGAAAGATAATAAATAAAAAAGATCAGAAAACAAGGATTAAAAGGATTAAGAGGGATTGCAAAAGTAGGCCTGAGCACCATAACAGAGAAACAAGGCAAGGGGGATTCAAGCTATCTATAAGTTCCTAGTATGTAATAGGTCAGAGAGGTTTAGAGGCCCAGTAGATTTCCTGCAGTGGAGTGTACACTGCTGTGTTGCCTGCTGTAATTTTAAAGGCAGCCCTGCTTTGCAGACTGTCTTTAAAATTAAATTATATTCAAATTAAACTTTGCAATTGAAGGTAAATCCAAGGTAGTAATCTACCATATTTTTACATATAAGTCACCCCTAAGGTCTCACCTAGGTGCCCCAGGGGTATGGTGTCATGAAACTATAAGCAGGGATATTCTAAAAGTTGTTTTATATGCCCTGGTGAGGAAAAACTGCCAATTTCATGTTTCCCCATTGTAGATAATTAGCTCAATCGGCTAGCATTGGAATATTTCATTTAAGTCTAAATATTGACAGGAGCAAGCTAAAAATATAATTCAAGGACTTAAAATTATAGTTATGTTAAATCCAACAACTTCCCACTGTCAGATTTATAATAACTATCTCAAAAATGGAGTTCTCAAACTCTCTTTTCTGTAAACCAAAATCCAGTCTTGCAGCTGCCCTCTCCTGATTGGCTAGCCTCTGCCAGACTGAGCCAAGCAGTATTAATGAGGTGTGAAGTGGCCTGCTAGAGAGTCATCGGATTTCTTGTGTGTGGAGGACTGCAGCTGCAGAAGGCAGGATGAGGGAGGGGTAGCCAAACTGGTCCTCAAAGGGAAAATACAATTTAGGACAGCACAGGATCACCCCACATCCTGTACCCCCAGCCACACAGGATCCTCTGTAATAAAATTAGTGAGATGTTTGGAAGGGGAGTGTTAGGGAATCTTAGCCATGCCAGTGGGTTGGCTTAGCTTGAACTAACATCCAAGGAGAGAGTTTCTCCATTTTGGATTTTAGAAGAATGGTGCTTTCTGGGGCAAGATTATGTTACACTTAGGAGGAAGTGGTCATACACCTGGGTGGCATCCTGCATTCCATTGGTCAGGGGAGCCCCCATGTTCGATGCCCTGGAACATTGCATAAATATGGAAGATCTACATGGCAACTCAAAACTGCTGTCTGAAACTACAAGGAGAAGAAGAACTGCGCTGCTGGAAACCCGATCTGCACCCCAAAGGTCTGAAGGACTGCACCTGCTGCACATTCTGTGACTATAACCTTAAGGACTTTGCCTTGCTTCAAGAAGGATTAAGGAGTGGACTCCCTGCAAGCTAGAGGTTAATTGAGCCCACCTGGATCATCTCCACCAAGAAGTCCCCATCCTGGAGTGCGTCCAGTGGACTTTTAAGGATTTGGCCAGGTGCATCAAAGGAATTGTAGTCCCAACATCCCAAGGAACATCTCAGAGATTCTAGACCCCTGGATTGGTGTTGTGGACACTTTGAACACTCAAGGAAATATTCTGGAATGTGACCTGGTGATGTCAAGAGTCAAGCCGGCGACCTTCTAACGCAACCCGGCCTCGATTTCAGGTTCGACCCTCTCAAAATCCAGACTTCCAAGATTTCATTGGGGCCTCGCAGGAAAGTAGTTTTTAAGCACTAGACAGTGTTTATTCTTTAAAAATGCAAATCTCTGGATTACTACATTGGATGTTTGTAAATGGTGTCTATTTGTTCCTAAAAATATAATCTATTTTTATAAATTGGTTTTTATTGTGTGTGTGTTGTGTCTTACTTATTTTATTTATTGATGATTTTTAAATGTTTTACACACCTGTTTCCTAAATTAAGCCTGCTTACTTATTGCCAGCTACCAAGGTTTGAGCAAGGGATTAATTTATTAAGAACCTAATTGAACCTTTTATTGTGTTTGTGGCCTTATTACTAATGGTAAGTCACTACTTATAACTACTAATGAACCACTTTCCAACAATTCACTCCAAGGTCTATCACTTCTGGTAAATATAGGAATACATCAAAATCCATGGATGGTGCGTGGGAACAACCACGTAACACCCATGTAACACCTCTGTGGTGCAGTGTAAGGCAACACAGTGATTTACACTGCTTTGTTCTACTCCAGGTTTATGAAGCCACTCAGGGCACACAAGGTGGCCTTAAATGGCTTCATAAATCGCATTTTTGAGTTGCATCGCTCTTGGACCACTTTGTGTGGTGCAAAAGTGACTCAACAGGGCATGTAAATATGCTCACCAGTATCTACTCATATAATCTGTAAATATTGGTTTGGCTAGCTCAAAGAACCACATCTAAACTCCTAACCTGTCAGAGTTATAGATGTTTGTCGGCAACCTCAAACATGATCACTCTGATTCCTAAGGAATTTGTGGAAACAGATCTAACCCTTTCCTTTTTCACCTTTGCATGACCTAATTGTTTCAAAGAAAAGAATTGATAATGGATTTTCAGATGTTTATTGAAAAGCTGTAATACTTGTAAATGAAATGTGAACTGCGATTATCAAACAGATGAAACACATCTTTGTGATAAGCATTATTAGAATGGTGAAAAATACAAACAATTCAACCAAATTATTTGTTCCTAACGTTACTCCTATCTATCAATAAAACTTCTACTCTAACAAGAGCATATTGGACATATCCTTCTTCCAGACCTGTTTGGAATGATCTAACCCCATAGTTTGGTACAATGTCTCAGGAAGCTGGCCTCCATGCATTAAAGAATGCAAACCATCTGAATGTGCAACAACTCTGCTTGCGCATTTATCTTCCTTCTTAGGATGAATGTCGGAGCCTACGGGGCTGAATCTCATTCACAGCTCTCTTCAGCATTCATAAGAACTCCGATGTGAAGTGCCTCTCCCAGACCTAAACACGGGCATGGTTTAAATAAAAAAAAACTGGTCTTATCTCATTCTGCTAGAGACACAGAATAACAATGTTGCTTAGTCTGAAGGGATAAAGGTTTCTTCTGTGAACACATAATAACAAGGACAAAGGCATCGTGTTTTGATATGTGTGTTACTGGAATTAACAGGACAGACTATAGAACAACAATGTCTATTAAAATTAAAAACATGCATGGCACATTCTTGTGTTAGTGAATAAAGTCTTGCAAACCACCATCTCAAAAAGAATTCGGACCATCACAAGGGTGATGGTCCGAATTCAGCAGTGAGACAAGTTTAGGAAGCTGTAACTGAGCGAAACTCCTGACGGTGGGATACACTGGTGCTTTCATCCAGCTAATGCCCCTCCAGAAGTGAAAAGGTTTTAGAACATACATAAAAGATTCTATATCTTTTTTTCTGGTACACTGGTCATTGCCATATCTTTAGATACTGCTTATTGGACATCATGTAATGGATAAATAAAATACTTTTCCCATTCCTTGCCAAGACCGCACGCAAAAACCACTTCCAAATTAAATTGCGAATTTTTCTCACAAGGATACCCTGGCGCATCTTCTTCCTTTGTATCATCAGGAATTTATTTCCTCAAATCCTCAGAGTATCATTTAGAGTCAACTATTCAAAGGCAACAAGGAACACTCTTTACTCTTTTACAAGGAAGCAAACAATTCTTTCTAAATCAGTCTATTATTCATGCATTCTCATAAACCAATGACATACTGAGCTGTGAGTGAGGGGAGCAGTGTTTCATAGGCAGAGCTCCTAGTGAATACCTAAGTTTCCTGAACAAATCATTTCAGAACTGATGCACAAATATTAGACATCTTTTCTCAATAGTGTAATTCAGTCCCTGCTCGTTAAGGCATGAAACTATCCCAGAAAGCCATATGTCTGTCTCCTGTGGCTCCACCCAGAACCTACTCTTGCAGCCTCATGGTCAAAATTAACACATTTCTATTATTGACTCAAAATATGATCAGCAAGCTCAATAAATTAATGTTCAGCCGGACATAGATACTGCTTTTATGAGAAAAAATAGTTCTCTTATACAAATGCAAAGCAAAGTACGGCACACTACAAATAAGATACAGTATTTATTAGGCTGGCCTCTAGCACTGTCTGAGTAAAATCCTGAGGGCCACTTCAATGTCTAAGGGCTGTGGCCATTCCCCACTTGCCTGAGGCAACAATCAGGCTAGATGCCACTAGTGTGTCTGATTCTCATAAGTTCCACTATGGCTTTTTAACCCTTTCTATGCTCATGACGGAGCGGTTCCGTCATGAGCCACGGTGGGCGTGTGCTCATGACGGAACCGCTCCGTCATGGCACCCACCCATGGGGGAAGCGCTGGCGCTCCCCCCATGGGCAGCCCATCTAGCCCCCACAAACAGGGATGGCAGCGGAAGAGTTTCTGCTGCCACCCCCGAACCCCCCATAGGAATCCCATGACGTCAGCGCGCACAGTGCGCGTTGACGTCATCAGGAAGTCCCCGACACTCTGGAAGCCATTTGCTTCCAGGAGTCCGACCGAACAAGGTAGGTTTCCTTGTTCCTGGGGGGGTTTGCTCCATGCATCAACGCATCGGGGAAGAGGAAAGAGTTTTTCCTCTTCCCTGATGTCTCTTTGCAGGGCATTTCTGCTTCACGATCGTGCACAGCCCCCACTAGGCACCAGGGATTAATTTTGTTTAAATGGAAGCGACCCCCTGGGCAAGGGTCGCTTCCAAAGGGGAGCACATTGTTTGGATGATTGGCCGTTTTTTTGGCCTTTCGGCCCCCGGGGGGGGGGGGACAGAGAACCCCACTAGCCACCAGGGATTTAACCAGGGATTTATTAATTTAAATGGAAGTGACCCCTTGGGCAAGGGTCGGATCCAAAGGGGCATAAAATGTGTGCATGTTTTTTCTGCCCCCCCTGAGGGCAGATAGGCCCGTTTTTGGCAGAAAACCCCACTAGGCATCAGGGATGGTATTTATTTTTAAATGGAAGCGACCCCTTGGGCAAGGGTTACTTCCAAAGGGGTTCAAATTTATGGCATGTTTATTCTGCCCCTCCTGGGGACAGATTGGCCCATTTTTTTGGCCTTCCAGGAGGGACAGAAAACACCACCAGGGATTAATACATTTAAATGGAAGCAACCCCTTGGGCAAGGGTCGCTTCCAAAGGGGCTCAAAATTTGTGCATGTTTTTTCTGCCCCCCCTGCCCTTTGTTTTGGCCTTTCTGTCCCCAGGGGGGCAGAAGACCCCACTAGGCACCAGGGATGGTATTTATTTTAAATGGAAGTGACCCCTTGGGCAAGGGTTGCTTCCAAAAGGGGTCATGTTTTGTGCATGTTTTTTCTGCCCTCCCGGGGGCAGATCGGCCCTTTTTTTGGCCTTTTTGCCCCCCCTGACCCACTAGGCACCAGGGATTGTGTTTTTTAGTGTGTGGAAGCGACCCCTTGGGCAAGGTTCGCATCCAAAGGGGGTCATAATTTGTGGATGTTTTTTCTGCCCGCCCCCCCCTGGGGGCAGTCGGCCCATTATTTGGCCTTTCTGCCCCCGGGGGTGGGGGGGCAGTAAAACCCACTAGACACCAGGGATTTTCTTTTATATGTAATGGAAGCAACCTCTTGGCCAAGGGTCGCTTCCAAGGGGGTTAAATTATGTTTATGTATTTTCTGCCCCACTGGGGACAGATCTGCCCCTTTTTTTGGCCTTTCTGCCCTAGGCGGGAGGGGGGAGGCAGAAAACCCTACTAGGTACCAGGGATCTATTTTTTTTGCAAGGGGGGCAAATTTCTGTCTGCTGTTTTCTGCCCTACCTGGGGGACAGATTGGCCTGGCAGAAAACACCATCTAATCCCCATTTTTCTCAGCCCTATTTGAAGGCCCATCTGGCAGATTGACCATTTGGGTAGTGACATAGTGTGTTATAATTGTAATTGTTTTATTTTTTGTGAAATGTAATTGTAATTTTTTATTTCTCCGTTTTATTCTAGTTCAAGGCTTTTGCTCTTTAGACTGTTCCAGGTTGCGGTTTCGTTACTGGTGGTTCTGCAGTTTGTGTAGTTGCATGTGTTTGGTAAGATAATTTTTTTTGTACTATTTACTCTAAATGAGTTTAATTTCCCTCCATGAATGTGTTTTTTGCAAATGGTGTAATAATAGCAGTATGTTTGGCTTCTGTTTTTGAGTGTCAAAATCTTTTTGCATTAGTGCTCGATGTGTACTTTGTTGTCTTATGAGTAATTGGTTTTGTTTTTTTCTTTCTAGTGGGATATCGTTGCTTTTTGCTGTGTCCCTGCAGAGTAGGTGCTAGTGAGTATAGCTATCTTTGGCAAGAGAGTCATATTGTTTTTTGAGTATATAGATCTTTGTGCTAAAGCCACACTTTGTTTATTACTTATTTTGCACAGTGTTGGATGTTGACTTGTTTGTGCAGTCTCCTTTCTTAGTAAGGATTATGGCTAGCCGCAGGATTACTGCTCAGCAGGTTGTTGGTATGCTTTTTAAGTCTTCCTCTGACCATGGCAGTGAGTTTTCTGTCCACGAGGAATCATCGGATGATGAAGCTACTCTCAGTGTGGATGAAGCTACTCTTAGTGCGGATGAAGTGCCTGTTTTAGAGGAGGACATTGATGTGCTGATAGTGCAGCAAGCGGCATCTGGGCTGCAGCCTGGGGCTGCAAGGCTTCCCATTGGAAGTGCTGACCTCTGGGTTGCCCCGGGCATGGTGCAGCCGGCATTGCCAGACTTTACTGGTGTTCCAGGGTGTAGAGTGAATACTGAAAACTTTTTGCTGATAATTTTTTTTCAGTTGTTTATGGACAATGTATTTTTGGCTGAGATTGTTGAGCAGACTAATTTGTATGCTGAATAGTATTTGAGAGACAACAGTGCCAGCCTTAGGCCCCACTCTAGAGCTACCCGCTGGACTCCCACAAATCTGGATGAGTTGAAGAAGTTCTTGGGGTTAACTTTTTTGATGGGCTTGCTAAGGAAGCCATTAATGTCTTCAAATTGGTCTACTAGTCCCTTGATGGCAACGGCTATATTTCCGGCAGTCATAAGTCGTGATAGGTATTTGCTTCTGCTTTGGATGCTGCATTTTGTCGATAATGGTTTAGCGTTGCCACGAGATCACCCTGATTGAAATGAAATGAAATGAAAATTTTATTTCTAAAGTGCACTAATACCCGCGGGTGTCTAGGCGCTGAAGCTTCGTGAGGGGAGAAAACTGGATAGCAGCCCCAGACAGTGGCGAGCTGCCGAGTGAAGGGGGACGGGTTTGATCTAGTTATTGAAAAGCCAGGTTTTTAGTGCTTTGCAAAAAGAGAGCAGATTACTTGAGGTTTTTAGGGTAAGTGGCATGGTGTTCCAGAGTTTAGCAGTGGTGACTGCAAAACTGTTTCCACCCCAGGTAGTCCTCCTGAACTTGGGGACGGCTAGTTTTGCCTGGGAGGCCGATCTTAAGTTTCTGGTCGGGATATAGCGATGGAAAAGTTGCCTAATGGAGGCTGGTCCTTTGGAGTGGAGAGCCTTAAGGGCTAAGCATACGGCTTTGAACATAACGCTTTTCTTAACCGGGAGCCAATGAAGTGAAGGAAGAAACTTGGATACCGACAGATATTTTGGGTTCCCTAGCAGCAGCCTGGCTGCCGCGTTCTGGACCAATTGAAGTTTGTCTAACGCTTTCTTGTGGGCCGTCAGGAAGAGCCCATTGCAATAGTCAATTTTGGAAAAGACTAGGGTGGTAATCACTGCTTTCCGCAGGTTCAGAGGGATGCAAGGGAAGATCTTCCTGAGGGATTTAAAGATGAAAAAACAGGATGAAGTAATAGCATTAGCATGTCCCATGAAAGAAAGTTTTCCATCAAACTGAATGCCCAGATTTTTCACCTTTAGCACAGGAGTGGGAATTGGACCCATTTCCTGAGGCCACCAACTGGGGCCCCAGAATAATGGATTAATGCCGAACAAAAGCACCTCCGTTTTGTCGGAGTTCAGTTTCAAACAATTGGTGGACATCCAATTCCCAATCTGCAGCATGCAGTCGTGGAAACAGCTAGCTGTGTTGTCGATGTTTTCTGTGACTGACGCCACGATCTGGGTGTTGGCAGCTTAGGAGGCAGCCGAAAAGCCCAGGCCTTTGATTAATATGGCCAGAGGTGTAACGTACAGATTAAAGAGAGTGGGGCTCAATGAAGACCCTTGTGGAACCCCACAGGGAAGGGTGAAAGGAGTGGATCTGTGGCCGTTACATTCCACGAACTGCGTTCTTTCAGAGAGGAAGGAGCTGAGTAGTCTAAGTGCAGTACCTCCTACACCTATCTCTAACAGCCGGTTGATCAACAGTTGATGGTTTACGGTGTCGAACGCTGCCGAGAGATCAAGAAGAATCAAGGCAGCATTCCCACCTTGGTCTAGGGTTGCTCTGACATACTCTGAGGCTGTGATCAGAGCAGTCTCTGTACTAAGTTGACCTCTAAAGCCAAACTGAGAGGAATCCAGTAGATCGTGTTCCTGGATATAGAGAGAGAGTTCGGTGTCCAAGGCTTTCTCTATCAGTTTGGCCGGAAAGGGGAGTCGAGATATTGGCCTGTAGTTGTTAGGGCTGTCTGTGTCCAGGTTAGCCTTTTTTAGAAGAGGGAGAATTGACGCGACTTTCCAGTTTTTAGGAAAGTAGCCTGATTGAAGCATAAGATTAAAAATTCCTAGGAGGTGGCTAGGAACTATGCTTGATCCCAGTTGGAGAATTCTGGGCGGGTAAGGATCCAATGGTGAACCTGACTTAATTTGCCTAAACAGATTGGTAACTTGATCTAGCGTAAGGGCAGAAAAAGCATGGAAAGCGGGATTGTTGGATTGGAAAGGTATCATCGCATCTGGTTTTAGCGAGGCTTTTCCTCCTTTAGGATCGTTTAACCCATCGGACTGAGGGATGTCAGGTGAACATAGTCCCCCAGGGTCAGCACTTGTGGTTAAGGAATTGAAGATTACTTCGACCTTGGTTTTAAAGCAAGTGGCTAGGTTGTTACAAAAAGAGGCATCTATGTTCAGGTTACTATCTGGGGATGGATTACTGAGCTTGACCACAGTTGAAAATAGCTCCTTGGGAGTGTTGAGAGCTGAGTTAATCTTATTTATGTAAACATTTGATTTAGTTTTGGTCAGGAGTTTTTTATACTGTTGCAGTTTCTCTTTATAGGAGACTTTGTCGTCCCTGTTGTAATTGAGTCTCCATTTCCTTTCTAGTCTTCTACAAAGTTGTTTGGCCAGTCTAAGCTCTTCATTGAACCAGGGTTCAGATGGGGAGGTTCTCTTATTGTTTCCTCGTTTGGCCGAAGCTAGGCTATCGATAGAGTTGCTGATCCATTTGTGGAAATCCACCGTCGCTTGATCCAGGTTAGGCGCTATTGGTACGATGGAGTCTTTAAGGGCCCTAGAGAAAGTGCCCTCTGAAATCAAGTGCCAAGGCCGATAACTAGTCCTGGTTGCACACTTGGGCTCTTTCAGGTTGTAATCACCTGGGTTCAGGTGGAACATTACTGCCCTATGATCCGACCAGGTTAGTGGTAAAGACTGGGTGACCTGAATGAGTGGACAGTCTGAAAAAATGCCATCTAGGGTATGGCCAGCGGAGTGCGTGGGACCATGGACTAGTTGAGATAGCCCGAGAAGAGAGAGGGAGGTGGTAAGGTCTATGGTATCTGGGTCCTCCATATTCTCAAGGTGAAAATTAAAATCACCAAGAATGGTGAAATCAGAGGCATTAGCTTTTATGTCCCAAAGGGATTTATCCATCTCGAGGAAGACTTTTCTAGGGCCAGGAGGTCGAAATATCAGAGCTCCATTGAAGGAGTAGTGACTGTTAAGGTAGATTTTAAAGCTCAGGGCTTCGCATCCAGGGTGAGGCAGGGGGTCTACTCTGACTTTAAAGTTAAGTTTAGAAATAATAGCTAGTCCACCGCATCTATTCCCAGTGCGGTTCAATCTGGTTAATGTGTAACCGGGGGGGGTAGCAGAGACCAAGTCTGGGCCAGATGCAGCATCAGCCCATGTCTCTGTTATGAAAGCTAAATCAATAGTCGCACAATCTAAGAGGTCAGCCATTTACATAGCATGTTTGCTGAGAGACCGTGCGTTTAACAAAGTGCAATTTAATCTTCCTGCTGTGCGTTTTTTTTTTGCAAACTGCCCGCAGCTTGTTTAGGGGGTTTTGTCATTAATAGCTTGAGCCTAAAGGAACAGTCTGGGCAAGACAAGCAAAGAGATGTATCTCCAAGGGACAGAGGGAGGGCCGAACAGTGCTGTCTGTCAGTATTCCAGAGGAGTAATTCTTATCTGCTGTAGTTGTGACCATTGTGGTACTGAGACGCAGTTCCATTGATTTGTGAGCATTTGCGGGGCCAAAACTGGCAGGGGGGCTGGCACTGTGCACGTCCGGAGCGCGGACGGGCGCAGACGGGCTTGCTTTAGGCACGCCAGCGGCGCGTCCGCGCCGCAGCCCGCATTTAATGGATGTTGGGGATCAGCTGGTCCAAATACTAGACCGCTGACCCTCAAAATGGCACCTGACTGTGGGCTGGGACTGAGGTACACCGGTCAATTGCGATGGCCGAGGTCGGCCCAGAACCAGCGTGGCGGCAGAAAAATGGAGAGTGAGGCAGGAGAGAAAGATAAAAAGGCTCTTGCACCCTGCAACACGCAGCAATGCGGGAGTGAAGATTAAAATGAGCAAAGTGGAATGGAGAAATAACAGGTAAAATTACATATGTAGTGCTTTAAAAATTGAGCAGCAAAGTGACGCACGAAATCGGCTCCTGCCGGTCTGGCATTACTGCCCAGTGTGACTGTCTTTTTAAGATTCGGCCTGTCCTTGATCACTTTGTAGATCGATTTTCTGAGATCTATGCTCCAGGGAAAGAAATAGCAGTGGATGAGTCTTTGGTCTTGTTCAAGGGCCGTTTGGTTACATTCCTAGTAAGAGGGCACGCTATGGAATTAAGATGTATATGCTGTGTGACAGTAGGACTGGATATGTCTCTAATTTCAGGGTGTACACCGGTAAGGATTCCAGGATTAACCCCCCTGGTTGTCCGTCCACTTTTGGAGTGACTGAGAAAATTGTGTGGGAACTTGGTAGAGGACTTTTTAACAAAGGTCACCATTTATATGTAGATAACTTCTACACTGGTGTGCAGTTGTTCAGGGAATTGGCCAAAGTGGACACTGTTGCTTGTGGCACAATCCACTCTAACCGCAAAGGTTTCCCAAAATAACTTGTTTGTCAAAAGCTTGTGCGTGGACAGTGCAGTGCGTTGCGTAGCGAGGAACTTCTAGCTGCAAAGTTTTCAGACAGGAGAGATGTTTACATGCTGACTACCATCCATGATGAAAGCACTTCACCTGTGACTGTTTGGGGTCAGGTTGCTGAAGCGCGCAAACCTGTGAGCATTTTAGACTATAATAGGCACATGGGTGGTGTTGATAGAGTAGATCAGAGGTTGGAACCTTACACTGCTCTTCATAAGGCTTACATTTGGTATAAGAAGTTGGCTGTCCATATTTTCCACTTGGCAACCTTTAATGCTTTTGTTGTATTCAAGGATTGTTGTCCTGAGTCAAAGATTACTTTTGCTAAGTTTCAGGAGTCTGTAATAGGCAGCCTTGTTGTAGTGGAACAGGCAAGTGTTCCTAGAGTTGGAGTGGTGGAGGATGTGGCTAGATTGAAAGATCGCCACTTTCCTGATCACATTCCTCCCACGCCCTCCAAAGAATTTCGCAGTAGGAGATGTAGAGTCTGTTGGCGAAGAGGTTCGCGGCAGGAGACTCGTATGTCCTTCTAACCCTGCGCTGTGTGTGCCTGCTTGTTTTAGTATGTGCCACATGCAAAATAATTTTTGGGAGCATCCATGAGTGGTAAAGTGAACTGCCTGGTCTGTATTGTTTTATATTTTTTGTTCAGTTTCAAGGTTGGCATTTGTGCAATGTATTTAGTTTCAGATTTTGTGTTAGTAGATTTGTATCTATTTGCAATTTGTTTGTGTTTTCTTTTTTGTATAAAAAACCCCTAAATGTGATGGCGGTGTGTGTAGGCTGACGCTTGGCTGGTGGTGTGCGTGGACTGGTGCTTGGCTGGCGGTGTGCGTGGACTGGCGCTTGGCTTGTGGTGTGCGTAGACTGGCGCTCGGCTGGCGGTGTGCGTTGACTGGCACTTGGCTGGTGGTGTGCGTGGACTGGCGCTTGGCTGGCGGTGTGTGAGTAGTGACTTGCTGCTGGTCACTACACACACTGCTAGCCAAATGCCAGTCCACGCAATCCGTGAGCTGGTGTGGTTGCTGTGTCAGGAATGTGGGCGTGTGAAAGTGATGGGCCCTTGAATGGCGCTGTCTGCTGGTGTGATTGTTGTAATGTGATGGGCCCGCAGCTGGCGATGTGAATGGTTTTATATGTGTCACACGTATGAAAGGTGTATGAATGGCCTATAAAGAGGTTGGTGCCTTGTCGTGGCTTTGCAGCTCACGAGCTGTGAGTTAATGGTTCAGTTTCTCGTCCTTTCAATTATTAACAGTGCATTTCATTTTTGTGAAATCTCTTGTTAATACAATTGTATATACTGAACCATCACTCACCCTCGTGCCAAATCCAACCGGTATGTATGTGTGCTTGAGGAATAGATGGTTGTGCAGTAATATTTGTCTTTTCTGTCTTTCTCAAGCAGGGTGTACCTTGTCCCTTTTTGTGAATGTTGTAATGTGTTGGTTTCATGCCTGGTGGTGTGAATGGTCTTGTGTGTATCACGTACGAAAGGTGTGTGAATGGCCTGTAAAGGGGTTGGGGCCTTGACGCGGCTTTACAGCTCACGAGCTGTGAGTCACTGGTTCAGTGTTTTGTCCTTTCAATTATTGACAGTGCATTTCATTTTTGTGAAATCTCTTGTTAATAAAAGTTTATATACTGAACCATCACTCGCCCTCGTGCCAAATCCAACCAGTATGTGTGTGTGTGCTTGAGGAATAGATGGCTGTGCAGTAATATTTGTCTTTGTGTCTCTCTGCCAAGGTGTACATTCCATCTAAGAAAAACATACCAACTGTAGATATTGTCGTAAACTGAACACCCATGGGAGTACATGGTGATGTCTCTCTTGTGGATCCCAACAAGTTATCTTACCCACAATGTCCTGCAAACCTCAAAATGTGACTGTCACATTTTCCTTGTATTATTGTGCCAAAATTTTCACGCTTCAGAAAGAAACAACAAATTTCCTACCACCCAGCATTTCCCCAAGTATCCCGATAGAAATGGTACCTCACATGTGTGGGTGGGCCAAGTACCCGCGTCAGGGAAGGGCCCAAAACGTATTGTGGAGACATCAAAATGACCTATTTTGAAAGGACCTGGTTTTGCAAGGGGGGTCACCTGAGTTTTTTGCCCCGGGCTCGGCGGCCATCTTAGTAAACCTACCAAACCCACACATTTCTGAAAACTAGACACCCTGGGGAGTCCAATGAGGTATGGCTTGCATGGATCCCCCAACATTTCCCTACCCAGAATCCACTGCAAACCTCAAATTTTGCTGAAAAAAATCCATTTGTTTCCAAATTTCTGTGTGGGAAAGTTGTAGGATCACTGGGCTGACACAAATTTCCTCCCACCCAGCGTTCCTCCAGGTCTCCCGATAAAAATGGTACCTCACATGTGTGCTAGGCATAGTGGCTGCAACACGAAATGGCCCAAATCGTACTGTGGAGACTTCAAAATTACCTATCACAAAACTATCTGATTTTGTAAGGGGGGTCCCATGAGTTTTTGGTCCCGGGCTAGGCGGCCATCTAGGGAAACCTACCAAACCCATACATTTCTGAAAACTAGACACCCTGGGGAGTCCAATGAGGCATGGCTTGCGTGGATCCCCCAACGTTTTCCTACTCAGAATCCCCTGCAAACCTCAAATTTGGCTGAATAAATCAAATTTTTCTCAAATTTCTGTGTGGGAAAGTTCTGGAATCTGCATGGATCCACAAATTTCCTACCACCCACTGTTCCCCGAGGACTCTCGATAAAAATGGTACCTCACTCGCGTGGGTGGGTCAAGTACCCGTGACAGGCAAGGGCCCAAAATGTATTGAGTAGACATCAAAATGACCTATCACAAAACAACCTGGTTATGCAAGGGGAGTCACCTGGGTCTTGGGAAACCTACCAAACCCACACATTTCTAAAAACTAGACACCCTGGGGAGTCCAGCAAGGTATGGCTTGCATGGTTCCCCCAACATTTTCCTACCCAGAATCCCCTGCAAACCTCAAATTTAGCTGAAAAAATCACTTTTTTCTCACATTTCTGTGTGGGAAAGTTCTGGAATCTACATGGATCCACAAATTTCCTACCACCCAGCGTTCCCCCAGGTCTCCCGATAAAAATAGTCCCTCACTTGCATGGGTGGGTCAAGTACCCGCGACAGTCAAGAGCCCAAAACGTATTGAGGAGACATCAAAATTACCTATCACAAAATAACCTGGTTTTGCAAGGGGGCCACCTGGGTTTTTGGCCCCGGGCTCGGTGGCCATCTTGAGAAACTACCAAACCCATACATTTCTGAAAACTAGACACCCAGGGGAGTCCAGCGAGGTGTGGCTTGCGTGGATCCCCCAACGTTTTCCTACCCAGAATCCCCTGCAAACCTCAAATTTAGCTGAAAAAAACACATTTTCCACATATTTTTGGGTGGAATCACCATGCCGACACAAATGTCCGACCCCACAGTGTTCCCCTCAGTCTCCCGAGTAAAATGATACCTCACTTGTGTGGGTGGGGCAAGGGTCTGTGACTGGGAAGAGCCCAAAACATAGGGATTAAGGTTATAGCACCGAGAATTCTAAGCGCTATATTTGTTTTAAAATACGTTTTTAGCCAATTCTGTATTGGACACCCACCCAAGTGAGGTATCATTTTACTCGGAAGAAAAGGAAGCAAATTTGGCGTGGATACCTTATGTGGTCAAAAAGTTACAGGGGCCTAATCGCGAACTACCCCAAATAGCCAAAAAAAGGCTTATCACAGGGGGGAAAAGGCCTAGCAGCGAAGGGGTTAAAAGTCAAGCATTCTCAGGGCCGTGGCTATCCAGTCTGAGAAAGTTTCCCTAGAGGCTCTGCATCCTGGAGATAAGTCTCACTTCCTCTTGCTGTTGTTGGACTACAGAAAGCCCAGGTGTTGAGCAGTAGTCTGGATGATCAGTGTGAGGTGGCATTTGTCCATAATAATCCCCTGGTCGTGTGGTAACTCTTCCTGATTCCGGAGGACGTTCTCAGGTGGCTTTTGAGTTCTGGTGGCTGAGGCAATGCTTTGCTTTCACAGGTTACAACCCACTATGCTTCACTTTTGAATGCTAATCAAGGGCAATGGCCCCCACCTGCCACACAGGGATCATGAACAGTAGCATTTCAGGCGACAACCCCTCTGGGCAGCAACACTGCATAGGGCAATGGCCCCTCCGAGTCACAGCACTGCACAGGGTGACGCCCCTTAATCTTCACCACGGTCCCCACCTGGAATATGGGGGTCAGGAACAACAGCACATGGGCAGACTGGAAGACGTCTGCGATTGTCTTAACTGGACTGGAATCTCACACTTTGCTTCAGGGAAGCACTCAACTGGCTACTCCACTTGACCTCACTCATCTCAGCAGCAGGTAAACACTGATCCAGGGCAGGTAGTATTGATTCTCCTGGGTTGTGTCCTCTTAGCCAGCAGGGAAACTATCTGACTTTGGTCCCCTGTCCTGGTCACAACAGGCAGAAGTCATGCTGAGCTTCCTCAAACTGACATGCAGCCACGGTTGACTGTCATTTATTTGACAGTTTTAAAAAGATCAAACTCCCTTTTTATAATCCACTTCCAGACACAGATGGGATTTATTATCTCCATCTTTGAAGTTTGTGCTGTTGGTGGTACCCACTTTGAAGTGCACACTTCTCTGTCCTGTTCTTTGCCCAGGAAGCAGTCTGTCACATCTAGAGTGACTCAAAGCTTGATATCTCCACAACACAGGACATGGGAGTGACTAGAGGATCACATCTGGGTGTCACCCATACTGATATATGCTTACCAAACTGTTAAACAAACCCTAGCCCTGCTCTTTGTTATTCCCTGCCTCTAAAATGTTTCCCTTCTCAGCTCCATCATCTCTCTGTTACTGTCCCAGGCCTCACTAACAAGTTACTTTTTAAAATCAAGGAGACCTTTTGAAGTGCACAAGAGAGCCTGTCTCCCCCTTTCACCAGTGTGTGTGTCCCACTCAGCCCTCAGAAATGCAGGCTCGCCACATGTCTTTCAAGGCCCTGGGTTTCCAGTAAGGATCCCACAGAACTTCATGTACTCTACCACACACAGGCAGACATACATTACAGCACGTACATGTAAACACACGTGTCCTGCACAGTGCACCATACTAACATGATGCAGACAAAAGCGAGGTAAGTACACAGCAGCAGAACTTTACATGAGTGGCCTGTTAGGCCTTACTCCAATGACACAGGTAAAAAGGCTTCTTCAGTCTACTAACCATTATTACAAAAATGGAATACTGCTACCACAGCACTCGTGATACTTAACTCTTAGTAAGTGTAAGTAGCCCTTTACCCCTATGAGGGCAATGCTTTGTGTGCCCCCTTTTTTTTAAACAAGCCCATAATCTGTGAGTCAGGCCTACGTCATGGCGCACATGCAAGATACGTGTTCACCCATAATCCAATAGTGGTAACAAGGAACCAGATATTGTTGCAGCTGGGGTACTCAGGAAAGAGATGCATGTCCACCACCATGCAGGGGACTTTTCACATCCAACAGTGGGCTATTTGAGAATGTATTTTTTGTTAAAAGAGGCTTATATTGCTTGCCAATTTACATCTTTTACAACTTTCCTAAATTCTAGTGCATTAGAAAGTAAATAACTTCTTTGTTGGAATCCTAGACAGACAACAGATGCCAAATCAGAAAGTTTAAACTGGATTTCTGTGGCCACTTTGAAATGTTGCTCTTGGAAGGGCACTCTAACTGTGCACCACTTTCTAGGTTGCGCACATTGAGGGCCTAATTACGATGTTGGGCGGACTTATGTCCCCCCGACACCGTTGTGGTCTCGGGACTGACCGTCCTCCGGTCGGTCCCGAGACCACATGGTGCTGTCGCATACTCCCATTTGTCTATGGGAGCTTGTGCTACAGCCGTAAACCGGCCATAGCACAAACTCCCATAGACAAATAGGAGAATCTGTTCATCCCTGCACCGTGTGGCAGGCACCTCAAGGTGCAGGGATAAACAGGGGGGGCACCATAGATGCCCCCTCGGTCCCCAACCGGAGGCCGCAGGGTGAAGGGGGCCCTGCTACGGGCCCCCAATGTCCCTTTCTGACAGACTTTCCATGTCGGAAAGCCCGACACCAAAAGCATGTCGTAATCCCTACTGTGGAAACGCTGTCCATAGGGATTACATGCCGGTCTCTGACTGGCCGACGGGATCCTTGATCCCATCGGAATCCAGCTGTAATGACCGTCCGGTTTCACTTTCGTCCACCTGCATCATAATGCGGCGGTCAAAACGGAAACCACGATGAGGCTCGGAAAGCCTCCGGCGTGCAGTCGGAGGCATTCCAACTTTCATCATAATGAAGGCCTTAGTGTGTTTTCCCAGAGCCTGTTTGCTCCTGAACCCATTTGGGTACTATTGGACATGGATAAGGGTAAAGCCATTTCTCATTTGAATGGGGCCAGGTACATTACAAATACAAAATTCCCATTTGACATTGCGCGGGTTCAAAGTGTGCACCCACCCAATTGGTATTACAGAAGTAGCTGAACAAATATCAGCAGCCTATATTGTATTAGTGTCCCAGAGGCACTGCAGCTATTGTACACTGCACCTCCTTATTTCGGTCTCTAAAGAATAGCAGTTTTCGTTCTGTGTACTGGCTAAAATCTTTATGTGAAATCACATATCAGATTTTTCCCTAGTGCAGTGTTTGATGTTAACAAACGTTGGAAATGTAAGAGAGAACATGCGACAGATACATTCTTTAGTTTTAGCATGCTTAATTTGAGTTTGTCTCAGAGCACAGACCTGTATAGATTTGTTGTTGTCTGAAACTCAATTTTTATTTGAGGATTCAATTAATTTCCAATTAATTTCAATTTGCCGTGTCAATTTGCTGTGTCCATTGAATAGTTGTTGATATCATTAGTTTTGTACCTAATACCAAAGTAGCAAACTGTTGATTACATGGTTACTATGTATATTTGTCATATTAACACAAACCGGTGAAAACAGGTAGCATTCAAAAGAATGAACAAAGAGGATTGTGTTTTAAAATAGTGTTAACATATAATTATCTAAGATCGCTAGATCCTGAGTAATCGATTTTCTAATGGAAATGCTTAACTGCGCTGTCCATTAAAAGCAGCTCTATAATCTGAGTTATGTTTATGAGGAAATCAAGAGGTAAAACAGTACTAAGTTGCAATTCCTGTGAATAATTCTAAAAGTCTTCAGAATTATTTAGTAGCAGACATTTTCTGCCCTTCATTGTATGACATGTTTTTTGAACATTCGTATATTTAAATGTCAAGCTTAACAAATGGGCATGATATTTTGGTCAGCCTAAAGCAGTTATTTAATTAATAATGCATGCTAGGTAAAGTACAATTCACCAATTTCATGGAGCTGCATGGTTTGAAGAAATAGAAATATATGTATTAAGATAATTAAAATATGACTTCTTAAGTAACAGAAATGAGACTGAATCATTTCATTCTTAATCGAAAACTAATTGCCTCAAATATGTATGTAGAGGTCTGTCATGAAGATATCTTGAAATATTGTTTAACAGTTCAGGTCATTGCAGAGCCACACATAATTGTGAAAAAAGAAAGAGGGGCGCTCTTGCACTCTTTTCTCTTTAACTGACTATTCTTGTGTTTAGATGAGTGCCAAATGGTGATCAGCTGACACACTCTCCACTCGCTGACGATCCAGAATGGCACAGCAGGGAAACAAAAGATGTGTCTCTAAGGGACAATGTATGTCACGTCACAGCTTGGCCAAGAGATAAATGGGGGTATGCAAATGTGTGTGATATTACTACAACAGCAAGGATAAGGGTCATTTGTGTAATATCCCATCTTAGTTAGATGCAACGAAAGCATCATGCATATTCAATAATATTTAATGTATCATTCATGCATTTATGTATATTTATAATTAACCAAATGATGACTCCTTTCATAGAACAAAAACAGAATTGATAATATCACTGCCCTATTTAATGGCATTAATTTATCAGCACCCTAAGAATTAAACTTTGATTTAGCCAAGCATTGATTCAAAAATAAACCAAGAAGGTCCCTGGCAGATCTATGCAGAAGCGCATAGCCCACTGAGCTATTTTCTTGAACATGTGAACTGCACGATACATAAATACATGTGTGACAATGGCATGGACCCACCTAGCTATCTTGTTACAATTGCAAACTACAACTTGCATGTTTATACGCATCGACATGAATAAGGCGTATTACTATGGTTACTAAGCAGCAAGTCTGTGGTAACTAGCTGCATGTGTCAATAGACGTACATTGATATGTATGTATTGAGCGCATATGAACATTCTTTTACATGAAGCTTGTTATCGCAGTCTTGGTGTTTATTCATAACAATACTGTGACTTCTCAAAAGCACTGGAAAAGACCATGCCACTTTCTAGTGGACAAAGCTTTAAGTCTGCCTTTTCTTAAAGCAAAAGTATTACCTAAGAGCGAAGATTGGGGAGGTGTTTGGCTGCGCACTATGGGCCAGATGTACTAACCTTTCATGCAACGCAGTGCAGCAAGGCAACTTGCTGAGCTGCACTGTGTGAATGTGAGAGAGCAGAAATGCACCATATCTACTAAGATATGGCGCACTTCTGCTCGCTCATAGTGTTGGTATACTTCAGGCAGCCAACGCAGGCACTCTTGCACCACAGGTACAAGGGTGTTTGCATTACAAGGAGAAATGTTTTTGTGTTGGAAGGTATACCTTCATGCACAAAAACAATCACTCGAGTCGTTTTCCTCTTCCTAGGTGTGCTGCACAATGCAGCACACATAGAAAGAGGAAATAACAAGATGAAAAAAATATTTTCTCTTCATTATACCATCCTTTGGGAGACTTCGCAATTTCACACAACCCCTGTGTACAAACCTTATTTGGGTCAATGCACTGGAGCTCCCATACTCCTCCCATGGAACTAATACCTCCCAGAAAAAAACGTAACTGAATACAGCGCAAGATGCTGTGTTGCATTACATTTCTTTAAAAAGCTGTGCAAGGCAGTGCAATTTGTCCCTTGCAATGCTTTGTAAATATCTACAAACATTTTGCGCCAGGGCTGCTCCACAAAAGTGACACAACCATGATGCAAGATGTTAGTAGAAGTAGTTGAGAATGTAGATGCCTGGTGTGGTGTCGGGCCTCAGGCCCGCATGAGGTTAATAACTGACACAGACACCAGGTGGTCAAGTGCAGTAACTGGCCACGAGCACGTACACCCGGGCCCTTTTATTGCCGGGGCCAAGTCACTCGTGACACCCGTGATGGATGGGTGTGGGGGTGCAGTGTGTCCAGCCCTCAAGGGAGTGGCTGGGGTTACAGCTTCCTGCGAAACACTAGAACGTGCCCGGCAGGACATTACATTCCTCCCCAACTTTATTGAAGAACAAATAAAACTTTAGTCCAAACCTGTGGGGACAAAACAAACAGTTAACAGAAATACCACAGGGTCCATCAGTCTTCTGAGTCAGGTGGCGGGAAGACATAGGACATGGGCCGGGGACTCGGCCTGCAGCAGGACCATCTCGGCGGGCACTCGTAGTTTAACCTGAGGGGCTCAGGACACGACCGCTGGCTTTGATGAAGTCCGCTGCATACCGTCAGTTCTCTGATGATGACATGTCTTGCATGGCTCCACGTTGCTGACGTCCGGGATGGTCTGTGGTGGGTTCTGTAGGAGAGTAGGATCTGCTTCACATGGGTACCCCCACTTTTTGCTGATGCTTCACTGTTTTTCGACATTAGTCTGGCTGGGGCCCTGCTAATCAGAACCCCAGCCTAGCTGCTTCCCTCTCTAAAATGGTTTCCATGTGCCTTAGGCACATCACTGATTGGAATCTGGAGTGCCCTTATAAGTCCCTAGTATATGGTATACTATGTACCAAGGGCATAGGTACCTCAGAGGCCTACCAGGGGCTGCAGCATGTATTATGCCACCCCTGGAAGGCCATCCAAACTGACACCACAGGTCTGCTACTGCAGCCTGGGTAAGGTGGTGCATGCACCCCTTACTGTGATATAGGTTACCTATATCACTAAATACATACACACATATAAACCTATAAGTCACTCCTAAGGCAGGCCTTATCAATCCTAAAGGCAGAGTGCATGGTTCCTATGTGAGAGGGTGCCCCTGCATGAGCAGGGCCCCTCTGCAGCATTCGGAGACCCTTCTCTGATGCTGTTTGTAGTGCAGCCTGACCATATACTCTTAAGCGCATTATAACCTCGCGTTAAATGCTAACTTTGGGATGGCTGCACCTAAACATGTCGTGTTTGGTGTCAAACATCTTGGAATACTACCCCCCGCCAATTCTGGCGGCGGGGGTAGCATTCCACCCTTCTAGAGGGAAAGACATGTTAACTCTGGCTAGCCCGGTAACTTCTTTCCAGAGCCCTGGCATCACAAAATGGATGCTGCTGCCACAGACACGAGTCTGGCCTCCTGCTGCTGGACGAAACGCCGGCAGGGGAGGCCTGGACAATAGGTTTCCTGTCCCAGCGAGGTGTGACCACCTCCCCAGACAGGATAATGTGTATTGGGGCTGGGCGGGAGCACTTTCGGGTGCTTTGAAGTCCTGCACTGGGGGCACACTTGGTGTCCCTGTGCATACCCCAGTTCAAACTGGATCAGGGGCTTCCAGCCCCTGCTTTGGCGCGAACTGGACAAAGGGAAAGGGGTGTAGCCACCCCTCTGCCCTGACCCACCTATAGGTGGGGCCACAGAGTAGTCCAACCCCTAAACTTAGTATAAGTATAGGAACCCAGTCCTTAGGACTTTAGATTATCCCTGGACGAAACTCTGAAACAGAATCCTGGACCTTCGATGCTCTACTCAAGATTAGAGGACAGAAGAATCTCCCTTGGGGTCAAGGAGTGACTCCCCTGCTTGGCAGGCACCAAAGACGCATCTGTCCGGTCTGCATTTCTGAATCTCCCGTCGGACGCCGAAGTCTTCGCATCACCAGAGGTAGATTCTCAGACTTCCCCGAGGCTACCCTGAGTACCCAGCAAAGCTGAGGCCCGTAGCTATCGTGGGTGACGTGAGACCGTGACCCCTGGACACCAAGCACATTTGCAAGTGCATCCTCTTCTGGGTCTCCCACGAAGTCGTGCTTTGGGCTCCCAGTAGCCCTAGCCTCCAGCACCAACTGCACTGAAGATCACTGGCTTCCACTCTACAAGTGTCCTGTGAGCCAGATCCACGTGCGACGTCTCAAGGCTCCTTCGCGGTCGCTAGCCCGTTAGCTAATAGCCCTTAACGAAGGCCAATCTTTTTCTTCTTGGGCATCCTGGTTGCTCCAGGCCTGCCCTCACTTACCCTCACTGGGTGAGTTCCCCAGACCTTGCTGGTCTGCACCATCGATGATCTACATCTTCATCGAGACTTGCCGTTGCCAAGGCTTGTTGGGTCCAATCCGGTCGCCGACACCTCAGCACTCGACAAACATCATATACCAGCCAGAATCCTGCTCCTGGTCACCGACAACACCTCCTGGACCTCGTGGCTGAAGAGTCAAGATGACTGTCAACGCACCTGAAGCACTCAACATCGGTGGGCATCTGTCCATCGCCTTCCTGGTCACTGGCTAGTGACCCAGACTCTGTCCCCTCTGCTTTCAGGTTCTTCAGATCTCCGATCCACTCTTGGATCCACCCGGACACTTTCCACTTGGTCGCCAGCAGCACTTTGCAGCAGATCGCCATTCAAATCGACGACGAAACCCGACCCCGAAAGGCACCTATGCACCCGGCTTCCCTGGGTGAGGTAACACGAGTACTCCGGTGCTACCGTGGGTAGAGACTCTTCAAAGTACTAGTTCTCAAAGGGTTTGCTCCAAGTCCTCCTTTAAGTGTCCCTTTTCTTTAATTTCCTGAACGCGACTTTCTCCATAGAAGTCAACAGCGTATCGCGGCTGTGTATTTACACTGCACGCGTCCCCCGTGGGTCCCCTGTGTCACTACCTTGGGTGGTTCCTTGTGGTCTAAGCACTTCTAGAGGCTCTAGGCCTAGTGTCTAGTTCAGTCGTGGTTCTTATACCACTTTATTGGTATATGGTTTGGTACGCCCCTAGGGCCCAAACATGTATTTGTGCTATTACTGTGTTTAAATAACTTCTAACTTATGTACTTCGAACTCTAGCCTCATAAAGAGACTAGAGGGGTGTGTTTAGCAATAAATACATATATTTTGAATATATACCTGGTGTGGTGCTCTTTCATTTGATCACTCAAGAGATTATAGACTGGTAAAACAAGCTGCTTTACATTCCTTCAAGACTTAGCCTGAAGGCTGCTCTCCATAGCTACCACTAGGATAGCTTTCAATAAGGTTGTCTTTAACCTATCTCCAATAAAGGGTTGTTTGGAGTGGTGCAAGGTGCCCACTATAATTAGTGGACAGCATATACCAGGCCAACTTCTCACATTGGTGTGCAGCGTGTGGGATTCCAGCTTGCTATTGTTTTACCAGATAATCTCAATTGAATTGATCAACTGAAAACCACTAAAGGTACCTAAGGTACATATAATTTAAGCTTAGAATACAGTAAGTTCTACTGAACTTAGAGTTGTGTGTTAAGGGATAGCACAACCCTTTCTACAACTAAAGAGAGTTTAGTAGGCCACACTAGAGTAGGTAGTGCATACACCACACCTCACTAGTAATGTCTTTAAGGGTAGGATCTAAAGAATCCTTGCAGGAAGCCACTGAGCTTCCACCCTCCAAGTATGATACACTCCCATTCTTGGAATTGAGAGCATTATGTAACTTGAGGAAATTAAGGACAGGCCAAAGTCCCACCACCCAACACCTTAAAGAGTTGTTGGTGGCTTATGACCTTAGTAAGCCCTTGGGGACTGAAGGGGTAGGAGCTGAGGGTGGGGCAGAAGAGGAGGATGGGGCCAGGGGTAGAAATACCCCCAGCCCCCCCTCTGAAACTGGCCAGGAGGGTGACAATGACCCTGACCTGGATAACCCAATCCCTCCTGAGGAAGATGAAGAGGATGATCAGGATGATGCCCTCTTTGTCCCCCCAGGAAGGATTATGAGTGTGCCCAGGAAGTCTAGATCTCCTTCTCAGGAGTCTAACCACTCTGGCACCTCATTAGGGAGCTCTGTCTCATCTCATAGGAGGGAATCCTCTCAGGAGAGAAGAAAGAGGCTGATTCAATATGAGGAAGCTCAGCTTGAACTCAGAAGGAAGCAAGTAGCCTTAGACAGGGAGTCCCTAGATCTCTTTAGAGAGAAAAGAAAGTTGGGACTAGAGTCCCATGGTGGCAGCCATGTCCCTAGAGATAGGGAAAGGTCCTATGACCATAGGAACCTGAGCAAGAATGTCCCTCCCTATCAGAATGGGGATGACATCCACAAGTGGATAACTGCTCTAGAGAGGGCCTGTAAAGTACAGAAGGTCCCTCAGGAGCAGTGGGCAGCAATCTTGTGGCTCTCCTTTGCAGACAAATGTAGAGATAAGCTCCTCACTGTTAGAGAGGAGGATGCTGATAATTACAAGGTCTTGAAGAGTGCTCTTATTGATGGGTTTGGCCTAACCACTGAACAGTACAGGTTGAAGTTCAGAGATACCCAAAAAGCACAGACTCAAGACTGGGTAGACTATGTGGATTGTTCTGCCAATGCTCTGGAAGGCTGGTTGATGGGCAGTAAGGTGTGTGACTTCTCAGGATTGTACAATCTGATAATGAGGGAGCAGATTCTTAATAACTGTCAAAATCAGCTGTTGCATCAATACCTGGTAGACTCTGATCTGACCTCTCCCCAAGAATTGGGAAAGAAGGCAGACAAATGGGTCAGAACCAGGGTGAAGCAGAAGGTACAGAACCAAGGTGGGGAAACCAAGAAGCAAGATGCTAAGAACTCTGAAAAGGGTGGGGAGAAGGGTAAAGATCAAAAGTCTTCATCAGGCCCCCAAAAATCTTCTTCAGGTGGGGATTCACAGTCTACAAAAGGGAAAGGCCAAAGAAAACCATGGTGCAAGGTCTGTAAGCAAAAGACCCACTGGACCAGTGATTGCACCAAGTCCAAAGACTCAAGTCCAGCACCCACCAATGCCCCTAAGGCACCTGTTCCCCCTAGTACAGTTGGTGGGAGTGCTCCAGCCAAGGGTTTAGTAGGGTTCACCCTGGGTACTGAGTTGGGCTCTGACCTAGTCAGAGAACTGACTCAGGCTGTGTTAGTCTGTGATGGAGGCATGGATGTGACCTCCTCTGTGAGTCCCAGTAATCTGGGCAAGTACAGACAACAGCCTTTAATCAATGGACGAGAGGCTTTGGCATTTAGGGACACAGGGGCAAGTGTCACAATGGTGACACAAGACCTTGTGAATCCTGGGCAAGTTATACTTGGTGAGATGTACCAAGTGACCAATGCTAGCAATGTCAGAACAGACCATACTCTGGCAGTTGTTAACTTCTCCTGGGGAGGGGTAACTGGCCTTAAGAAGGTTGTGGTGAGTGCAAACCTACCAGTCGAATGCTTGATTGGCAATGACTTAGAGACTTCTGCTTGGGCAGAAGTGGAGCTCAGGACCCATGCAGAAATGCTGGGGATCCCTGCAGATGTGTTTGCTGTGACCAGGTCACAAGCCAAAATGTCTAGCACTGAACAGGCCTTGGATTCTGGAAGAATGGACCAAGTGCCTTCCAAGAGGAGGAGTAGAAGGGTTAAGGCAGTGCCTTCCCCCTTGGCTCAGGAGGAAGATCAGTCCCTGGAGGGGGATGATCTCAGTCCTGAAGAAGGAACTGTCCCAGAGGAACTTGAACCTGACCAGGTTGAGTTCTTGGGGACAGGGGGACCTTCTAGGGCAGATCTGAGCCAGGAGCAGCAGAGCTGCCCCTCCCTTGAACCCCTCAGACAGCAAGCTGCTGCTGAGGCTGCTGGGAAAGCTAGTGGTCCCCATACATTGGGATGATGGACTCCTGTACTCAGAGAGTAGAGACCCCAATCCTGGTGCTACCAGGAGGTTGGTTATACCTCTGAAGTTCAGGGGCTTCCTATTGACCCTAGCCCATGATATTCCCTTGGCAGGTCACCTGGGCCAGAACAAGACTTGGGACAGAATTGTCCCTCACTTTCACTGGCCCCACATGTCTGAAGACACCAAGGAGTTTTGTCACTCCTGTGTAACCTGCCAGGCCAGTGGCAAGGCAGGTGGCACTACAAAGGCCCCCTGATACCACTACCTGTGGTGGGGGTGCCCTTTGAAAGGGTAGGGATTGACATTGTTGGTCCCATGGATCCCCAAACAGCATCTGGGCACAGTTTTATCCTGGTGGTAGTGGATCATGCCACCAGGTACCCAGAAGCTATTCCCCTCAGGACCACTACAGCACCTGTGGTGGCAAGGGCCCTCCTGGGAATTTTCTCAAGAGTGGGCTTTCCTAAGGAGGTAGTATCAGACAGGGGTGCTAACTTCATGTCTGGGTACTTAAAAGCAATGTGGAAGGAGTGTGGAGTGACTTATAAGTTCACCACACCCTATCACCCACAATGCAATGGTTTAGTTGAGAGATTCAACAAAACCTTGAAGGGCATGATTAAAGGCTCCCAGAAAAGCTTAGGCGAAGATGGGACATACTCTTGCCCTGCCTTTTATTTGCATATAGGGAGGTGCCTCAGAAGGGGGTTGGTTACAGCCCTTTTGAACTTCTGTTTGGCCACCCTGTGAGGGGTCCACTGTGCTTGGTGAAGGAAGGATGGGAGTTACCTCTCAAGCCCCCAAAGCAAGACATAGTGGACTATGTACTTGGTCTCCGCTCCCGGATGGCTGAGTATATGAAAAAGGCAACCAAAAACCTTGAGGCTAGCCAGGAACTTCAAAAGGCCTGGCATGACCAAAAGGCTGTTCTGACTGTTTACCAGCCAGGACAGAAGGTGTGGGTGTTGGAGCCAGTGGCCCCAGCAGCTCTCCAAGACAAATGGAGTGGACCCCACACTATTGTTGAGCAGAAGGGTGAGGTTACCTACTTAGTAGACCTAGGAACACCCAGGAGTCCCCACAGGGTTCTCCATGTCAACAGGTTAAAACCATATGTGGACAGAGCAGACATGGGCTTGCTCATGGCTACTGATGAAGGGCAGGAGGAAGAGAGTGACCCACTCCCTGACCTGCTCTCACAGAACCCTGATGATGGGTCAGTAGATGGTGTAGCCTTGGCAGGCAGCCTCACTACCCAGCAACAGACTGATTGTAGACAAGTGCTCAATCAGTTTAGACATATGTTTTCACTGACACCCAGTCAGACCACCTGGTGCACTCATGAAGTGGACACTGGGGACAGTCTGCCTATTAAAAATAAGATTTATAGGCAACCTGACCATGTCAGGGACTGTATCAGGACTGAAGTCCAGAAAATGTTGGAGTTGGGAGTTATTGAACCCTCAGATAGCCCTTGGGCTAGTCCAGTGGTCCTTGTGCCAAAGCCTCACACCAGTGGTGGAAAAAGAGAGATTAGGTTTTGTGTGGACTACAGGGGTCTCAATGCAGTCACTAGGACTGATGCCCATCCAATACCAAGGGCAGATGAGCTCATAGATACTTTGGCCTCAGCCAAATATCTCAGCACATTTGACTTGACAGCTGGCTACTGGCAGATCAGACTAGCTGATACTGCAAAGCCCAAAACAGCATTCTCAACCCCTAGTGGGCATTATCAATTTGTGGTAATGCCCTTTGGTCTGAAGAATGCACCTGCCACTTTCCAGAGGTTGGTGAATACAGTTCTCACAGGTCTGGAAACCTATAGTGCAGCATATCTAGATGATATTGCTGTCTTTAGCTCCACCTGGGAGGATCACCTGGTCCACCTCAGGAATGTTTTACAGGCCCTGCAAAAAGCAGGCCTGACTATCAAGGCCACTAAGTGCCAGATAGGGCAGAGTCAGGTTGTGTACCTGGGCCACCTTTTGGGGGAGGCCAGGTTCAACCTTTGCAGAGCAAGATCCAGACTATCATGGACTGGACTGCTCCCACTACCCAGACTCAGGTGAGAGCCTTCTTAGGCCTGACTGGGTACTATAGGAGATTTGTCAAGGGGTATGGATCAATAGTGACCCCCTGAATGACTTAACTTCTAAGAAAATGCCCAAAAAGGTTCAGTGGACAGTTAGCTGTCAAAAGGCATTTGATGACCTGAAGCAGGCCATGTGCACTGCTCCCATTCTACAAAGTCCTGATTACTCCAAGAAGTTCATTGTTCAAACTGATGCATCTGAATTGGGGGTAGGGGCTGTACTGTCACAATTGAATGAACAAGGTCAGGATCAGCCAGTAGCTTTCATTAGCAGAAGGCTGACCCCTAGAGAAAAACGTTGGTCAGCCATAGAGAGGAGGCCTTTGCTGTGGTCTGGGCTCTGAAGAAGTTGAGGCCATACTTGTTTGGTACACACTTCCTGGTTCAGACAGACCATAAGCCCCTCTTATGGCTAAAACAAATGAAGGGTGAAAACCCCAAACTGCTTAGGTGGTCCATTTCCCTACAGGGGATGGACTTTACAGTGGAACATAGACCTGGGAGTAACCATGTCAATGCAGATGGACTCTCTAGGTACTTCCACTTAGAACATGAAGACTTAACTGGGCAAGGTTAGTTTAATGTCCCTACGTTTGGGGGGGTTGTGTAGGAGAGTAGGATCTGCTTCACATGGGTACCCCCACTTTTTGCTGATGCTTCACTGTTTTTCGACATTAGTCTGGCTGGGGCCCTGCTAATCAGAACCCCAGCCTAGCTGCTTCCTCTCTAAAATGGTTTCCATGTGCCTTAGGCACATCACTGATTGGAATCTGGAGTGCCCTTATAAGTCCCTAGTATATGGTATACTATGTACCAAGGGCATAGGTACCTCAGAGGCCTACCAGGGGCTGCAGCATGTATTATGCCACCCCTGGAAGGCCATCCAAACTGACACCACAGGTCTGCTACTGCAGCCTGGGTAGGGTGGTGCATGCACCCCTTACTGTGATATAGGTTACCTATATCACTAAATACATACACACATATAAACCTATAAGTCACTCCTAAGGCAGGCCTTATCAATCCTAAAGGCAGAGTGCATGGTTCCTATGTGAGAGGGTGCCCCTGCATGAGCAGGGCCCCTCTGCAGCGTTCGGAGACCCTTCTCTGATGCTGTTTGTAGTGCAGCCTGACCATATACTCTTAAGCGCATTATAACCTCGTGTTAAATGCTAACTTTGGAATGGCTGCACCTAAACATGTCGTGTTTTTGTCAAACATCTTGGAATACTATCCCCCGCCAATTCTGGCGGCAGGGGTAGCATTCCACCCTTCTAGAGGGAAAGATATGTTAACTCTGGCTAGCCCGGTAACTTCTTTCCAGAGCCCTGGCATCACAAAATGGATGCTGCTGCCACAGACACGAGTCTGGCCTCCTGCTGCTGGACGAAACTCCGGCAGGGGAGGCCTGGACAATAGGTTTCCTGTCCCAGGGAGGTGTGACCACCTCCCCAGACAGGATAATGTGTATTGGGGCTGGGCGGGAGCACTTTCGGGTGCTTTGAAGTCCTGCACTGGGGGCACACTTGGTGTCCCTGTGCATACCCCAGTTCAAACCGGATCAGGGGCTTCCAGCCCCTGCTTTGGCGCGAACTGGACAAAGGGAAAGGGGTGTAGCCACCCCTCTGCCCTGACCCACCCATATGTGGGGCCACAGAGTAGTCCAACCCCTAAACTTAGTATAAGTATAGGAACCCAGTCCTTAGGACTTTAGATTATCCCTGGACAAAACTCTGAAACAGAATCCTGGACCTTCGATGCTCTACTCAAGATTAGAGGACAGAAGAATCTCCCTTGGGGTCAAGGAGTGACTCCCCTGCTTGGCAGGCACCAAAGATGCATCTGTCCGGTCTGCATTTCTGAAGCTCCCGTCGGACGCCGAAGTCTTCGCATCACCAGAGGTGGATTCTCAGACTTCCCCGAGGCTACCCTGAGTCCCCAGCAAAGCTGAGGCCCGTAGCTATCGTGGGTGACGTGAGACCATGACCCCTGGACACCAAGCACATTTGCAAGTGCATCCTCTTCTGGGTCTCCCACGAAGTCATGCTTTGGGCTCCGAGTAGCCCTAGCCTCCAGCACCAATTGCACTGAAGATCACTGGCCTCCACTCCAGGAGTGTCCTGTGAGCCAGATCCATGTGCGATGTCTTGAGGCTCCTTCACGGTTGCTAGCCCGTTGGCAGGTAGCCCTTAACGAAGGCCAATATTTTTCTTCTTGGGCATCCTGGTTGCTCAAGGCCTGCCCTCACTTACCCTTGCTGGGTGAGTTCCCCAGACCTTGCTGGTCTGCACCATCGACGATCTACATCTTCATCGAGACTTGCCGTTGCCAAGGCTTGTTGGGTCCAATCCGGTCGCCGATACCTCAGCACTCGACAGACATCGTGTACCATCCCGAATCCTGCTCCTGGTCGCCAACAACGCCTCCTGGACCTCGTGACTGAAGAGTCAAGACGACCGTCAACGCACCTGAAGCACTCGACATCGGTGGGCATCTGTCCATCGCCTTCCTGGTCACTGGCTAGTGACCCAGACTCTGTCCCCTCTGCTTTCAGGTTCTTCAGATCTCCGATCCACTCTTGGATCCACCCGGACACTTTCCACTGGTCGCCAGCAGCACTTTGCAGCAGATCGCCATTCAAATCGACGACGAAACCCGGCCCCGAAAGGCACCTATGCACCCGGCTTCCCTGGGTGAGGTAACACGAGTACTCCGGTGCTCCCGTGGGTAGAGACTCTTCAAAGTACTAGTTCTCAAAGGGTTTGCTCCAAGTCCTCCTTTAAGTGTCCCTTTTCTTTAATTTCCTGATCGCGACTTTCTCCATAGAAGTCAACGGCGTATCGCGGTTGTGTATTTACACTGCACGCGTCCCCCGTGGGTTCCCTGTGTCACTACCTTGGGTGGTTCCTTGTGGTCCAAGCACTTCTAGAGGCTCTAGGCCTAGTGTCTAGTTCAATCGTGGTTCGCATACCACTTTATTGGTATATGGTTTGGTACGCCCCTAGGGCCCAAACGTGTATTTGTGCTATTACTGTGTTTTAATAACTTCTAACTTATGTACTTCGAACTCTAGCCTCATAAAGAGACTAGAGGGGTGTGTTTAGCAATAAATACATATATTTTGAATATATACCTGGTGTGGTGCTCTTTCATTTGATCACTCAAGAGATTATAGACTGGTAAAACAAGCTGCTTTACATTCCTTCAAGACTTAGCCTGAAGGCTGCTCTCCACAGCTACCACTAGGATAGCTTTCAATAAGGTTGTCTTTAACCTATCTCCAATAAAGGGTTGTTTGGACTGGTGCAAGGTGCCCACTATAATTAGTGGACAGCATATACCAGGCCAACTTCTCACAGGTTCTAACAGTTCATTTGGTGGGTTGCGTCATGAACATGGATGGAGTCCACGGTGAGGATTCACAGAGGTGTTGCTGGACCGACTGTCCCTGTTGAACTGCTTGGCTGTTGCCGGTAACCTGTCGGTGGGGCAACGCCTCTTCTCGCTCTCCCGCCTGGGGAGGCCCATCGTCGGGGTTGCTGCGGGACTGTAGGAGGGCTGCGCTGGGGGCCGCTTGTGTGCCGTCTGGGGGCAGCTGCAGGACCGCTGAGGAGCCGTTACTTAGTCACACGCACAACCCTCACGGGTGGATGAGTCTTGGCTGAGACTTGCACTCGCTGCCGCAGTTCCGGTGTAGGCCAGGTTCACAGGTGGATTCTGATTTCTTTTAGTCGGCTGGTGTGGCAACGGTGTCGGACTCCCGTCCATCGGTACTCGGGGGGTGGTGTTTGACGCATGTGCTGATGGCTGGCATGATGGCGGTTGCCAGCCATGTGGTGAGTCGGAATGATAGGTGGTGGTGACTTGCTGGGAGAGTTGAAAGTGAGGAGGGACTTAGCTGCCAGGTGTCTCCGTCGTGCTGAGATTGATCTTTGGTGGCGGCCTGGCATGGCGAGTGTGCAGATCTTCTCTTGCCTGACTTGGGGGCCACTGCCGACTCCCTCTTGAGGCGGTGTGAAGAGGGACACTCGGTGCTGATCTCCATCCACAGCATCTGTGCCCTGGACCAGGGATGCCGTTGACTTGGACTGCTGATACTCTGGGATGGACAGTCGACTGGGGAAGTGTTGGGATGAGACGCGGTCTGCGCTTGCTGTGGCTTACGTTCGGTTCATCCGTGAGGCTGTGTCCTGGGACGTCGGTCCGCCTTGGTGGCTGTCTGGTGTGTCAGGGTCTGCTCTTGGCTTGCTGTGTGAGTCCTCGGTCTTCTCCTCCTGTTGGTCTTTTCACCACACCTGTGTTCGTCCAGTTTTCGGTGTGACAGGGCTGTCACTCTTCTTCCCTTCGGGGTGACAGGGCTGTCACTCTTCTTTTCTCAAGGGTGTTGCGCTGGGACCTCGAGGCGGCGCTGTCGTGGCACCTGCTTCTGCCTTCGTTCCGGCATGCTTGTCGGGACTGATCACTTCGCGTGACGTGCTCCTTGCTTGATGTGCGACGTGACGTCCGGTCACGTGTCGACATGTTGTCGGAGCACCTGTCGCTGTGGCGGCCTGCCACGTGGAGTGTGCAACTCCTCTCTTGCCTGTCGTGGGTCACTGCCGACTCCGTCTTGAGGCAGTGCGAGGGAGGACACTCTGTGTGGTCTTCGGCCCACTGCGGGGCTTCGTTGGTGCAGTAGAGACGTGGTCGTTCTCGGTGCTGCGTTTGGCCCCTTCCGGGCTCTGTTGCTGTTGCTGCTGTGGAGATGTAGGGGATCTCCCTGCTGACCCCAGCAGTGCTTCTTCGTGGAGATGTCTCTATCTCCCGGGCACCTGCCGGTGCTGTCAGGTTCACTGGTGTGGCCTTCTGCATGCCTCTGACTTAGTGCGCTCCGTCTTCTTCTCGGGCGCTCTCTTCTGGCACTTGGTGTGCCTGTGGTGTAGCTTGCGGTCGTGTCTGTACACCAGTAGGAGCGAGTGGTGCGATCTCCTCTCTGGCGGTGGCATTGGTCAGCCACTTGTGGTGCGTGCTCTGCACCAGACTTTCTTGTGCTTGTAGGATTGTCCGTCTCTCCCCGTGCTTTGTAGAGGTGACAAGCGTTGAATGCTCTCGGGCCGATGCGCATTCCGCCTTCTTAGGGGAAACCAACGCCCGGGTGCACTTGTGGGGTTGGACACTCCCCTCTGTTGGCGCACTTCCTTTCCTCTTCCTGGGTGCTGCGTGCTCAGGCTGTGCTGCTTTGGGCCTTTGGTCACACTGTTCTGGCTGGACTTTATTTGGCGGCGCAGGTTTTGGCTTCATGCAAACTCTCTGCGGGGCTGACAGAGTGTCCTTCGTGCGCATTGTAGCCACAGGGCTCGTGTGGCTGACATCATTAAGCAGATGGGTGGTGCCGCTGTCAGTGTTCTAGGGGTCACCAGGTGGCGCTGTGGTTGCTGTTGGCCACCGGAGGGGTGTCAGTCACTGGTGCTGGTGTCGCAGCAGCTTCGCTGACACTGTGGGACTCTGTATATGCCAGTGTGGGGTTGTAGTGTAGGGACTTCTCAGTGTGCTTAACTGTTCCTGTTTGATTTCTTTATTCTGTGTGCAGTACCTCTCACCAGCCAGCAGATGGCACAGTGGTTGCTCTCCATTCAGGCCACCGTAGCCGAAGACGGCCTGGAGACAGATGGGACTCTTCGGGACCGGCACTGTGAAGAGGAAGGTCCACTCACCCAGATGGAGGCACGAGGTGCTGGCTGACTCCTCCCTCACGTGGCAGGGTGCAACTTCAGACAGGAGGCTGCAGCCCACTGCAGTTTCCTTCATGCCGCGAGGCCGTGCGCTTTAGTTGCAGGGACGTCTCGTGCAGAAGGCGGTGCACAGCATGCACTGTAAGGTGAGGGTGCGCGGCTGTACTAATTGCTGGTGGCTGCTGGGGGTGGCTTATCGATGACCCATTGTGTGAGGCATGGCCTGATGTTGGTCCCACGATGTCCTGTTGTGCCAGGGCGCATCCGTTGCATGCGCTACTTTCTCTGTCAGTTGCTATTGGCTGTGCGATGTGGGGAGGGTCTCGGCGTCAGCAGTGCTGGAGGTGCAGGGACAGTGTCACCTGAGCCTTGGTGTGAGGGCAAGTCGCGGGAGCGCTGTCACTCCTACAATGCTCTGAATGCCTTCGCCCGAAAGGCCGTTCTGTGCAGTGTGGCGAGGCGGCGGCTAGATGGTGCCCCCAAGCGCTGACCTCCAATCCTCACAGCAGCAGTGTTTCTGGTCTTGCCGCCCGTGCTCCAGCGCGGCCTGGAGCAGGCAAGTCATGCACTGAGGCGCTTCTCTACTGGTGGCGTGCCTCCGTTGCGCCTCTTGATGCCCTGGAGCGCTGCGGTAGCAGTCCTGTGCGCAGCAGACTACAGAAGTTCTGGAGGGGCTGGGGTGGGCTGCGCACCCCACTGGCGCACTAGAGCCGCTTGCATGCAGGTATGGGCTGCGTGTCACGCACCGCTTTGGTTTTCTGCTGTGTAAGGTACTCTTGAGTGCTTTGACCGCCGGCCTGCTCTGTCAGCAGCGCTCCTCTTTTCGCGCTCATTTGTGCTTCAGTGAGGTGGGCCCGCACTACACACTCATACAGGTGCTGCAGGAGACGGGCCAGGGAGCGTCGTCCCTCGTCGTGCTACTGGGCCGCGGGGCTTCCTTAAGCCAGCCTCCGCCGCACACTTGCCCAGTGATAGTCAGTGAGGCAGGGATCTCAGTGGGCTGTATGACGTCCTGCTCGGCAGTGGCGGGATGACTCTCCTTGTTGCCGCACGGTGAGGGTCACAGGGCCTCTTGATCACGGCAGTACCAGCTTGAGCGCGGCAGCGGGCACATTGCTGGGTTAGCAGGGGGCTCTTACTCTCACCAGGATCGATGGGGCAGGAGACGGCCAGTCTCCATTCGCTCCTCCTTGAAGGCAGAGGGCTGCATCACGGTGTCGAGCCCGATCTTTTCCGCACTAGCGGGCGTCCGTAGGTGGCATGGTGGGGATGTCATACCCCCTGGCACATTCCCTCCCCATGAGGGATGAAGGTAGGGCTGTGCAGCGAGCGTGCGGGGGTCAGACCCGCCTCATCGCCATTGTAGTGTCGGGCCTCAGGCCCGCATGAGGTTAATAACTGACACAGACCCCAGGTGGTCGAGTGCAGTAACTGGCCACGAGCACGTGCACCCGGGCCCTTTTATTGCCGGGGCCACGTCACTCGTGACACCCGTGATGGATGGGTGTGGGGGTGCAGTGTGTCCAGCCCTCAAGGGAGTGGCTGGGGTTACAGCTTCCTGCGGAACACTAGAACGTGTCCGGCAGGACATTACACCTGGGAACTCCTTAGCTGGGAGTTGAGATTAGACTGTTAAAGAGCCTCACAGGATATGAATGCCATTAAAGCAGGTATCCTGGTTCGTGGTAGGTACCTGAAGGCCACTGATGGCTCAGAGGACGGACTGAGGTTATTTTAAATGTGAAAGTGAGGGACAGATAGTTGACTAGCAGCTACCACAAGTGATTTGTGGATATCTGAGTGTCAAAGAATAGGGCGAGTGCTCTTCAGACACTATACACCAGATTTAATATCTCTGGGACTATTGGGACAGGCAAGGAGAGGCTGTTAAACTTTGTGAGGGATGTCTTAGGGATGGAGAGGAACATCCAAAGGATTTTAAGAGTTAGGTAAGGGTTATTCAGGGCTAGGTTAGGTTCTTTGGGTTCTGCTGAAGGCCGATAGATGTTGAAAGTTTGTGGGTCGAGGGCAGGTTGAGGGTGTCTGTGGGAAGTCTGATGCTCAATAGAGCATGTTTACACACAGTGTTGTAAGGGGAATTGGATACAAATCTATAAAACATGTGAACTGAAGAGAATTTAACATGCACATTTCTGAAGTAATGCAAAGATAGTGTTCCAGAAAATTGCTACAAAGTACAGAAATTGATTTATTGAAATATTGCTGAAAATTGTAAGATGACTAGTGAATGAGAAGTGGGAAGAGGACGCTAGCTTAATATGGTTTTCGTCCTTAACAGAAGTGATAGTATAGTTAGAGCCTAGTGTGTTTCACTTGGGGCATGATGAATAGTATTATGTTTGAAAACATGTAAAACCAAAGCTGGAGAGTTTTTATGCTAACCTAGGGGGATATTTATAAAGAAGGGTCAGAGTGAGGCGTTAGCCGCAGGGCTTAACGCCTCACTCCGCCACTTCAGAAACGCAAGGCTGCACCAGATTTACAAGGTTATGGTGCAGACTTGCGTTTCCCCCTGCGCTGGCGCTACACTTAGCAGTGTGGCGCCAATGCAGGCACCCATGCACCATAGTGTAAGGGTGTCTGCATGCAGGGGAAGATTGTTTATGTACAGGATGGTCCTCCTTCCTGCACATAAACAATCTTGAAATGCCATTTTGTCTCTTCTATGTGTGCTGCTTCATGCAGCACACATGGAAGTTACAAAATGTCATTTTTTTGAAGGATTGTTTATGTGCAGGAAGGGTCACCTTCCTGAACATAAACAATCCAAGACGTTTTGCTTTTTCCATGTGTGCTGCATAAGGCAGCACACATGAAAAAAGCAAGAACAACGAGAAATAAAGCATTTCTCCTTGTTTCGCAAAGTGAAGACCAGGATTTCCCTGGTCTTAATTTTGGCGCTGCCTCCAAAATTCATTAAATGAACCTCAGCTCAACACTCTGATAGTAAGGACACAGAGCATCCGGGCACCCCAAGACATAGCAGGACCTGGCCCTGGGGGCTGGCGGTCTCCAGGTCCATATATGGCTAATGGAATGGGGGCCGCACAGCCCTCCTCCCTCTCTGTGTATGGGCCGGCCCTGGGGAGGTCGTGGTCCCGGGGGTCTGTGCAGCCCCCTGAAAATTTTTAGTATTGCCCTGAGGAGGTGGTGGTCCCTGAGGCTTCTACAAGCCCAGGCAGTGGGTCCAAAGGGCCCCCCTCCTTTATTGAAAACAAAGCCCTGGGGATGTGGTGGTTCCCGAGGCTTCAAGAAGCCCAGGAAGGGGGTCCACGCAGCCCCCTTCTTTATTGAAAACAATGCCCCAGGCAGCTGGTGGTCCCTGGGGGCCAAAAAGCCTCAGGACAGGGGCCCCATGCACCCCAACTGGCCCAACTGGGGACCCTTTTCAAAACAAGCACAGGAGTTTGCGTTACTTTTTTTAAAATAACATTTTCACAAATTTGCAATTTTTTGCGATTTTGCAGCATTTTTAAAAAAAAAATGCATTTTTGCCCTGGAGGGGTCCCTCTGGAACCCCAGGAAGAAGGCTTGAGGATCAGGGTATTCTTACTGTGCCCCCTTTTGTTTTGCATTTTTGACACAGCAGGCAGCAATTGTAGAGTCATTGGAGCAGCTGGCAGGGTTTGGCACCCTTTTCTTCTGCAGCAGTGCTACAGTTCTCTTGCAGTGGGTCTTCTTTGTCCTGGTCTTCTTTGGGGCGATGGTTCTGAGGTTCAGGTCTCGAGGAGTCACCTATATACTGAATTTAGGGGTGTTACAAAGGGAGAGAGGAATAGCCAATTGGCTATCTACCTTTACGGTATCAACACCCTTTAGTGATTACTTCCTATGGGAAGGGGCACTACCCTAGCCCTGACTGAAGGATTTGTCATCATCTGGAGATGGTGGAATTTCCGAAAAGGGGTTCACCTAACCCGCCCCACCCTAGGGGTGGTGCAGGGTGAGGATGGACCCTTCTCCTCATCTGACTAATTTTCCCGCCTTTCCTCCAGCCAAAAGTGGAGCAGGAAAGGGGCTTGGCATCCCTCACTAGCTGGAGGTTAATCGATTTGATTTCATAGGTGGCATTGCCTTTTCAGCTTCCCGCCCAGGAAGGCCTTCCTGTTCTGGAGGAGGTGTGAAAACACCCATGCCCAGAGCACGTATTGTTTCTGTCCTCTGAGCCCGCTGGCTCTCACCCCATTAGGTTAGAAATATGTCTGGTGGTGGGAGGCTGGTAAAAACCATCCGGAGACCCCACTAGTGTTTGGTAAAGTTTCAATGGACCCTCAAAAAAGGGTCTCCTGTGTGAATTTAATAATAAATCCAACACTGGCATCAGTTAGGGTTTATTAAGACAAGATGTTTGGTACCAAACATCTACGAACAAACATCTATGAAATCGGTGAAGCCAACATGGAGCTAGGAAACTGGTGATGACAAGTATCCATCCCAAGTACTCTTTATGGCTTCCCTGTTCACTTACAACATCACAGAATGGACTGGACATTGTAGGGGCATATCTGTTTGTGCTGATATGCCCACACGTAGCATATAGTGCATCCTGCCTTAGGGCTAAAGACCTGCAGTAGGGGTGACTTACCTATATCTTATGCAGTGCATGGGAAGCATGGCACACAGGACTGTGGGCCATGTTGACTCTTTGGATTTTCCTGCACCAAGACACGCAGCCTGCAATGGCAGAGTGCATAACCTTGATGAGGTGGCCCTGGGGTGGCACAACCAGTGCTGCAGCCCCAGAGGACCCTTTTAAGTACCCATGACCTAGGTACCAGGGGTACAACTTACTAGGGACTTACAGGGGTAGCCAAAGCTGTGCCAATTGTGGTATAATTTTTTGGGAAAGAGATCTGGCACTGGGAACCTGCTTAGCAGGGACCTAGAGCACTTACATTTCAAAATCACATCAGGAGAAAAGTGGAGGCTAACCATGCAAAAAGAGGCACTTTCCTACACTCATGACATGTTTTATGACATCATTTATGACATCACTGATGACATCACTGGTGACATCACTGATGAGATCATCCAATGAGTGTGCTCATTTGTTTTATAGTTTAGATTGTGCCGGATATCTACCATATCACTTTTCTACTTAATTTTGTACAATTTGGGTCCAGCAATGTCTTCCTGATGCACCCTAGCTGTGTAGTGGGATTAAACATGTTATATATCTTTATATTCAATAGTAATTTGTTGTACATGTGACAGTAAACGTGTTTATTATGTTCCACATAAGTATTTGGTACTGCAGAAATTTTTTCCTGCTTGGTAAATAATCTACATACTCTATACTAAGTATGATAAGCAGCCTTGAGTTATTGAAGAGACTCATCTCAGCATGACAATTTCTACTTAACACAGAATACTGTCTGCACCAGGTACTAACCTATGTACATGTGCTTGTTTTGCTGCAGAAGATTGCCTATCTTCACTAGAGTATGAACGGTGCAGGTAATAGAATATTTAGCACCTTTAGGTCTTGGTTATTTTTACAGAGTAGTGTCTTTTTTGACAGCATTTGCATAGAGTGTGCACTGTTCTTAGTAGATATTTTTTATTAGTCTGTTGTGTTTCTTACAAGTAAGTATTATTTATAGTACTCAGCTCTCTACTGATACCAGCTTCAGTGTGTGTCAGGGGGTTGATACAAATGAAAGCTGTACATAGTAGGACATTTATTTTGGAATTGGTATTCACTATTTGGGCTTTCTCTCAACAGTTTTATACAGATTTAACACCATACTCAATGAGGGTTTCTCATATATCTGTGGTTAATTGTTAATGTGAACTATGCTATGTGTAAAGCCATAGCAATTTATATAGCAATGTGCGGAAAAATGAAGCTTGGATAATGTCATTTGAGATGTCATCAGTTATGTCATCAATGATGTCATTTGAGATGTCATACATGATGTCATAGAACATGTCATGAGTGCTGTCATATGTGATGTCATAAGCATTGCATGGCGGGGGCGCAATTTAAAGTTAGCATTACTAACTAACTGGTGAATTTATGTGTTTTTTTAGTTCAAAACATTAATGTTCACATTGACAAAGTATAACATTACTTTAACCTTTGTTTTCTTCAGTGAATTTCTAAGGTTTTTCTTAAACAAAAACAGATATTTTTATTACACCTTGTTACACTGGTTAATATAGTACGGTGTGTGGAGGGACTGGCCTCTGTGCTAAGACCTCTCTCTGTAATTATAGGTTTGAGTGGTAGGGTGTGGGGAGTGACTGGACACTCCTCTCAGAATTCTGTCCCAGATGATGGTTGTGGGTAGTAGTCTGTTCGGATGAGCTTTAACTCTACTAACAACTCTTCACAAACCAATGAGTATATATAGTAGAGTCTGATCAACACCATCTCCAGGAAGACTCCTTCATACATAAACAAGTGTGTCTAGCAAAGTGTATTCAAACATTACCTACTTGTTCCTACTTTTCATGATCCTGCAAGAGTCTTGTGAGATTGTAACAAAAGGTTTAACTTTCAAATCATCATAGTACTTATCTCTTACACACTTCCTCTCAAAAACAAAAACCACAATATGCATTCCTACTAATAGAGTGTTTTGAGAACTCATCTACTCCGTTTTACAATTCACAATCCTGTGAGAGTTCAGCGAGATTGTAAAAATAAGTTCAAGACAATATACATTTAATTCTTCAAAGTACTTATTCCATAGACACCTGCTTTCTAAATCTAGGGGGACAGCATGTTTTCTGCTGCTCCTTATAAAGCTTTTTTCACATTAAACAGTAATAGCGGTCATTTAATTTTTAACATTCCAACAGGCAGCCAATCAGAGCGCATGCTCTCGTAAGACTCGCAGGAACCTCTCACTCCCACGAGAGCATGAAGGCTCAGGGGAAAAATTGGCCTCTCAACCAATCACAGGCCACCATTTTTGATTTTGTGCTCTTGCAGAATGCTTGTGGGACTTGAGCAAGCCCAACTGCAAAAATTTGGATCCGTACTATCTCAACAACTACTGAACGGTTTTACACCAAATCACAAAACACACAATCTGTGGACCAGGATCTAGCTTCCTGCCAAATTTGGTGCACTTCTGTTCAACAACTACCCCTTCTGTTACTTCCAGTAAGTCCCACATAGTGGGATTTCTGAGAGGTTTTCGGTGGCCACACCCCCTTTCTCCATCACTCTGCAAATGCGCCTCCTGGTGCACTACTAGTTGAGGAATTAAGACCCCTTGCCTCTTGAGGGTCCTTGGGAGCCAACTACCCCTCCTGTTACCTACAGTAAGTCCAACACAGCTGAATTGCTAAGAGGTAGTTGGGTGGCACGCCCCCTTTCTCCACCACTCTGCAAACATGCCTCCTGGTGCACTGCTGGTTGGGGAACGAAGTCCCCTTGGATGCTGAGGGTCCATGGAGGACAACAAGCCCTCCTGTTACCTCCAGTAAGTTTCACAGAGCACGATTGCTGAGGGAACTTTGGATGCTATGCCCCCTTTCTCTACCACTCTAAAAACACGCCTCCTGGTGCACTTCTGGTTGGGGTATGAAGTCCCCTTGGATCCTTAGTGTCCTTGGGGGCCAACAAACCCTCTTGTTACTTCCACTAGGTCCCACAGAGCACAATTTCTGACAGGTCTTCAGAGGCCATGCCCCCTTTCTCCACCAATCTGCAAACGTGCCTCCTGGTCCACTGCTGGTAGGGGATGAATTCCCCTTGGCTCTAGAGTGTCCTTAAGGGCCACAAGCCCTCCTGTTACCTCCAGTAAGCCCCACACTGCGAAATTACTGAGAGGTCTTCGGTGGAAACTCCCTCTTTCTCCAACACTCTGCAAATGCATCTCCTGGTGCGCTACTGGTTGGGGAATGAATTCCTCTTGGATGCTGAAGGTTTTTGGGGGCCCAGAAGCCCTACTGTTACCTCTAGTAAGTCCGACACAGCATGATTCCTGAAAGCTGGTCCCCACCCTCTTTTTCCACCACTCTACAAACTCAACTACTAGTTAAAAAATCATAGAAATTCACTTTAAAAACCAAAGGTTACAGGGGCATTATAGTTAGCAAATAGAATTAAAAAAACCTTAGAAATTCACTAAAAAAAAAGTTTACAGGGGTGTTATAGTTAGGCTCATATTTCACTCGTACAAAACTAGTGAAACTCAGCAGCTGTAGTTACCTGAGCTAACTATAACTTATGCCCCCACAATGCACTTCTTATGGCCTCACATATTACATCACTCACGACACGGTCAGTGACATCACTAATGACATCACTGATGACATCTCAAAGGACATCACTGATGACACACACCCCATAGAACCTTTCATACACCCATTCCCACTCCCACATACCAGTACTTACACACCCACTCACTGATTCATAGATCTACACACATATCCACTCACTCACCCATACAGCCACTCATACACCCACTCACTCACTCACTATTACAGCCACTGAGATATCCACTCATGTACCGATAAAGCCACTCACACACTGAGTAAGTCATATATAGAGCTACTCACACACCTGCTCACTCACCCATACAATGAATCACATAGCCACTTACTCACCCTTACAGTTACACATACCCATTTATTAATCATACAGACACTAACACATACTCACTCACCTACACAGTCATTGACACAAGCACACACTCACCCATACAGCCACTCTGACATTTACTCACTCACTCATACAGTCACTCATATACCCCATCACTCATCTTTACTGCCTTTCAAATACCCAGTTACTCACCCTTATACCACTGACACATCCGCTCATCCACACAGCCATACACACACTCACTCACCAATACAGCCCCTCACATACGTACTCACTCACCCATACAGCCACTGACTCACCCACTCACTGATCCATACAGGCAGTCATACACCCCATCACCTACCAAAACAGACACTCAGACACCCATGCAGGTAATCATACAACCAATCACTCACCCATACAGCCACTCACATACTCACTCATACCCCCATACAGACATACAGACACTTAGACACCAACTTCCAGACTGATACAGACATTCACACAACCAGTCACTCACCCATACATTCACTGAGAAACCTAATTACTCACTTATACAGCCATTCAGGCACCCACTCAATCATCCATACAGGCACTCATACAGTCTGGATGATGTCATCAGTGATGTCATTTGAGATGTCAATAGCAGTGAATTGTCGGATCATGAGTTATAGTCAGCTCAGCTCCCTTGGGCCTAAGTTATTTTAACTGCTGTGGCATATATTAATTACCTACTGGCAGTCGCCAGTAGGGAGTTAAGTTAGGACCATGTTTACATAGGATAAACTTTTTTTGACTTGCCTATAACTTTGGTGCCATTTGTCGGATCTTCACGAAATTTCCATAAAAAACTGCTCTAGTAATTCTTGTTTCACCTGGAAAATTTTGGGGGGATTCCTGGAGCGGGGCTGAGTAAAATGTGGTTGAAATAATTGTGCATTTGCAATGTTAATTCCCATAGGAACGTGTCAACACAACTACAGCCCGAACAACTGAACTGAATTATGCCAAATTTGGCAGAAAGGTAGGTATTGTTTCGCAGATTGGGCTTTTTGTTATTTAGTGCAAATCCTTTCAGTAGTTGTCGCGAAATTTAAGAATAAAACGATAGTGATATCTTTGGTCGCCAAACCTTCACGAAAAAAGACGAGCTTGTGCAGGGAAATGCACTGCTCTGATTGGCTAGCAAAATTTCACCCAGGAAGTGTTGGCAGCCATCTTGGGACTTGGCTTCACCGAGTCCTAAAAAAAAGTGAAAATAAAGAAAATGGGGCAGAGTCGGAATACCCTGACCCCCAAGCCATGGTCTTGAGGTCCCCCTGGGACCCCGCCACTGCATAAAGCATTTAATAAAAAACATTTGCTGCAAAATCGCGATATTTGCGAATTAACGCCATGTGTGGGCTTCCGCGGGGGCATGTTATAAATAGAGGAGGGGGCACACGGGGCCCCTCCTACAGTTTATCAAAATCACATGGACCACCGGTTCCCCAGTGTACCTTTTATTACGTAAGCGGGTGGCCCATTGGGCCCTCCCGCAGCCCCCGGGACTGCCTTTTCCATGGGGCTAAATATTATAATATGGGGGGGCTCTTGGACCCCCCTTCCATGGGGACTGCCACCTTCCCAGAGCTAACTACAATAAAATGGGAGGCCTCGAGTAACCCCCCCTGCCCCGTGGACCGCTGCCTTCCCAGGGCTAAACAAATAATCTTGCATGGGGGGGCTCTGCCCCCATGTAGCCCTGTGGACTGCCACCTCCCCGGGGCTAAATATGAGAAAAATGCGGGGGCCATGTGGCCCCCTGGAGCCCCGGGGATGGCCACCTCCCCGGGGCTATAATGAATTATTAATGCTTGGGGGGGCTCTGGGCCCCCATACAGCCCCAGGGACCACCAGCTCCCCAGGGAAAGTCTTTTAAAATAAATACAGGGGCTGTGTGGCCCCCGCAGCCCCAGGGATCACCACCTCCCCGGGGCTTAGTTAACAAAGGAGGGGGACTGCCACCCCCCAGGGACGGCTCCAGCAATGTCCTAGGGTGCCCGCTCCCAGGACATTGCGGTTGGCTATGGCTTGGCGGGAGCACTGCTTTTGCCAAGCCATAGCAAATTGAGCTCCGCTTTCAGCCAGCAAGAGCAGAAAATGCTCTCTCTTGCTGAAGGCAGAGCATGTCTTTTTCCCTGCCCTCTGTCAAGCAAGCAGGGAAACAGACAAATTGCTTTGAGATCCAGGGAGCTGCATGTTAGCAGCTTCCTGAGTCTGAAAGCAATGCCAGCTCCCGCAGTAGACTGGGAACCGGCAAGGACTGCGGGGGCCTTCAGGCTCACCCTACTGTCCCTAACAGAGAGGCCAGGCCCCGGCAGTTGGGGTCCTTGGGGCTGCAATCGGCCTGGGGATGGGACCCCGCGGTCCCCCTCTCCTTTTTATAAAAAAATATATAAATAAAGGCCGGGGATGGAGGACACAAGGACAAAATCGTCCTGGGAGGGGGGCAGCGTGACCCCCCTTTCCTTGATAAAAAAAGGAAACAGTGGGGCCCTGGTGCTGTAATTGGTCCTAGGAAGGGGGCTCCGTGGCCCCCTTCCCATTCTAAAAATGCTTGGCCCCGGGTGTTGGGGTCACTGGGGCCAAATATGGCCCAGGGAAGGAGGTCCACATGGCCCCCCTACCTTTATAATATCAAAAAAAAGAAAATGGTACCCAAACTTTGCCGGAGGCCCAGCCCCCTTTCTGCAGCACTCTGCAATCGTACCTCCTGGTGTGCTGCTGGTTAGGGAATGAAGTCCCCTTGGCTGCTGAGGGTCCTTAGTGGCAAACAAGACATCCTGTTACCACCAGTAAGTCCCACACAGTGGGATTGCTGAGAGGTGATCAGAGGCCATGCCCCCTTTTCAACCACTCTGCAAATGCACGTCTCTGCACACTGCTGTTGGGGGGATGATGTCCCCTTGCCTCCTGAGGGCCTCAGGACTAAAGTGTACTTCTTCCCTAATCAGTAGTGCGCCAGAAGGTGCATTTGCAGAGTGTGGGAGAAAGCGGGCATGGCCTCCAACAACTTCTTAGCAATCCAGCTGTGTGGGACTTACTGGAGGTAACAGGAGGGCTAGATGTCCCCCAACAACCCTCAAGATCCAAGGGAACTTCATCCCCCAACTACTACTGCACCAGGAGGCACATTTGCAGAGTGTTGGAAAAGGGTGCCTGACCTCCGATCACCTCTCAGCCCTTAAGGACCCTCACTAGCCAAGGGGACTTCCTTCCCTTACTAGTAGTGCAGTAGGAGGCGTGTTTTCAGAGTGGTGGAGAAAGGGGCGTGGCCTCCAACAACATCTCAGCAATCCTATTGTGTGGGACTTACTGGAAGGAACAGGAGGAGTAGTTGGCCCCAAGGACGTCCTTGAGGGCCAACTACCCCTCTTGTTACATCCACTAAGTCCCTCACTGCGGGATTGTTAAGAGGTCTTCGGAGGGCACGCCCCCTTTCTCCACTACTCTGCAAAACTGGCTGTTAGCACACTACTGGTTGGGGCATGAAGTCCACTTTACTGCTGAGGGACCTTGGGAGCCAAGTAGCACTTGTGGTACTGCCTGTAAGCCCTACACAGCGGGATTCCTGAGAGCTGGTCGGAGGCCCTGCCCCCTTTCTCCACCACTCTGCAGAGGACATTAGTACTTAAAAAACCATAGAAATTCACTGAAAAAAACAAAGGTTACAGGGACGTTATAGTTAGGAATTAGCATTTAACAAACCTTTGAAATTCACTGAAAAAACCAAAGGCTACAGGGGCATTAAAGTTAGAAAATGGAATTTAAAAAACTTAGAAATTGACTGAAAAAACCAAAGGTTATAGGGAAGTTATAGTTAGCCTCAGGTTTCACTCGCACAATACCAGTGAAATTTAGCAATTATAGTTTGCTGAGCTAACTATACCTCATTCCCCGCAATGCACTGCTCATGACCTCACATATTACATCAATCATGACATGGTCAGTGACATCACTCATGACATCACCGATGACATCTCAAATGGAATTTCAGTAAATTTCTAAGGTTTGTTTTTATTCCATTTCCTAACTCTAATGCCCCTATGTCCTTTGTATTTTTAAGTGGATTTCTAAGGTTTTTTTTTTTTTATTCCATTTCCTAATTCTAATGCCCCTGTAACCTTTGGTTTTTTCAACAAATATATATATATATATATATATATATATATATATATATATATATCCCAAACAAAGTCTCGCTTCAATCCTTGCCTCACACGACGGCTGGCCGTGGCGGGTTAGCGGGACCCCAAACATCCATATTTCATTATTGTATCCCAACAATGATCCACGGCACCCAATTGCTTCAAGCAGATTTTAATTCAGCAAATGCTCCACTCAACGCGTTTCGGGAACCAACGTCCCTTGTTATTTATTTTTATCTATTTATAGTTTTTATAAAGCGCTCTGTCGCCAACTGGTATCCTGGGCTGGCCAACCTGGTCTGAGGTAGTGCATGAGAAAAAGAAGGGATCATAAGACAGAACAAGACTCAGTGTTACAGGGAACAGATGACTCAGTATAGTTACTTGAGAAACAGCCAGGTCTTGAGCGCTTTCCTAAACTTTAACAAGTCAGTCATAGCTCTTAGAGAGGAAGGAAGGGATATCCAGAGCTTAGTAGCCCAGTCCGTAAATGTCCTGCCACTTTGCCTACATTTCCTGAATTTGGGCCCACAAAACAAGATAGCGGATACAGAATGTAGAGATCTGTTAGGAACATATCTACTCAACCTCTTTTGAAAAGGTACAGGGTGTAGCCCATCAAAGTCTTTGAAGGCCAGGGACAGAGACTTAAACTGGATTCTCTGCTTAAGTAGCAGCCAGTGAAGTTCCTTTAGCGCCAAAGATGCAGAGGCTCTCCAAGATCTGTTCAAAGCTAGTTTGGCGGCTACAGTCTGCACCCTTGACAGGCGATGCAAGAGATAATCAGGTGCATCCAAGAGAAGAGCATTGCAATAGTCTAAGTGACTAAGAACAACACTACGGATGATCAAGGCTCTAGAAGAGGATGGAAGCAACTGTAGGATTTTCCGAAGAGTTTTCAGAAGTGCAAAGCAAGATGCAGTTGCTTTATTTACATGGCTTTCCACACTAAGTTTATTATCAAAGGTGACTCCCAGGTTCTGAACTGTGCTGACATTGGCAACAGGCCCCTTGAACAATCCAGGCCAGAAATTAGGGGGCAGATCCTCAGGACTTGTGCGAGCGGCACAACAGAGTATCTCTGTCTTATCCCCGTTAAACATCAATGAATTGAGTCTGAACCACTGTGTGATGTCAGCCATGCAGTCCTGAAGAGATGAGAGTTCATGGTTGCCAGATAGAGAAACAATAAGCTGAGTGCCATCAAAATATATGTTGATAACGGTCACTTTATGGGACTTAATAAGTCCAATCATCGGAGCTATATAGATGTTAAATAAGATCGGGCTGATGGCAGAGACCTGTGGTACTCCATGATTAATAGCCCTGACCTGGGAGCGATAAGGGGGAAGAGCCACTGCTTGACTTCTATTCAGGAGGAATGAATGGAACCATTGCAAAGCAGTTCCACACACCCCAATGGACTCCAGTTGAGCTAAAAGGAAGGCATCGCACACCGGCCTAGAGGTCTAATAGAATCAGTGCCGCTGAATGCCCTTTGTTGACTTGCATCCCTAGCTTGTCAGTGGCCTTTATCAAATGTGGTTCAATGCCATGGCCAGGTCTAAATCCAAATTGTTCTACCTCCAAACAGGTATTATTTTTAAATACATGAACTAGGAGCCTGCTGACATAGCGTTCCACAATTTTCGCCGGAAAGGGCAAAAGCGAAATGGGTCTATAGTTACTTATAACAGCTGGATCAAGAGATTAATTTTTCAAAATAGCCACAAGCCTGTCATTTTTCCATGACAGTGGCACTGTGTCCGATTGCAGGGTGTGACTGCAAATTGACTGTAACAGAGGAAACAAGGTTTCTGCATGTTCCTTCCAGATTCTAACTGGAAGGACATCCAGGGGTGAGCCAGACGAGATAGCCATTGCTATAGAGTAAAACGTTCCATGAACTAAGGATCAAAGCCATCTAGCTTGCCTGTCACTGGTTGGGACACCATATTGGATGACTTCACATGTAAACTGTTCATCTGATCTTCTAGGGCAGCCTTGGCAGAGATAGAGGAATTTATACCTCCTAAGATTGTAGATATCTTATCCTCAAAATACTTAGCCAGGTCAATACAAAGGCCTTGTGAAGGTACAATAGCTAGGCTCAAACATGCAGGGTTAGCCATTTTCCTCATAATATCAAACACCTTCTTGGTGCTATTAGGGGCAGTTAGAATGGCTTTAGCATAAAAGTCTGCCTTGGCCTTTAATAATACCTACCTTATATTCATACAGATCCTCCTTAAGAGGAATGTTGTCCTCTTCCCTATAGGCAGTCTGCCATCTCCTTTCAAGTTTTTTGCATCACTGTTTGAGCGTCCTCAGTTGATCATTGAACCAGGGGGCGGAGATTTTAGGATCAGATTTTATTTCCTTTAAAAGAATAAGTTGGTCTAAGGTGTCAGACATACAACTTTATAAAAAGGAGAACTTGTCTGTAGTTACACATAACAGCTGATCAAGAGATGAATTTTTAAAAATAGGCATAACTATGGCATTTTTCCATGAAAGTGGCACTGTGCCCGATTGCAGGGAATGACTGCAACTTGACTGTAACAGAGGAAACAAGGTTTCTGCATGTTCCTTTCAGATTCTAACTGAAAGGACATCCAGGGGTGAGCCAGACGAGATAGCCATGACCATAGAGTAAAACCTTCCATGAACTAAGGATCAAAGCCATCTAGCTTGCCTGTAACTGGTTGGGACACCATATTGGATGACTTCACATGTAAACTGTTCATCTGATCTTCTAGGGCAGCCTTTGCCGAGATAGAGTAATTTACCCCTCTAAGATTGTAGATATCTTATCCTCAAAATACTTTGCCAGATCAATACAAAGGCCTTGTGAAGGTACAATAGCTTGGCTCAAACATGCAGAGTTAGCCAGTTCCCTCATAATATCAAACACCTTCTTGGTGCTATTAGGGGCAGTTAGAATGGCTTTAGCATAAAAGTCTGCCTTGGCCTTTAATAATACCTAACTTATAATCATACGGATCCTCCTTAAGAAGAATGTTGTCCTCTTCCCTATAGGCAGTGTGCCATCTCCTTTCAAGTTTTTTGCATCGCTGTTTGAGCGTCCTCAGTTGATCATTGAACCCGGGGGCGGAAATTTTAGGATCAGATTTTATTTGCTTTAAAAGAATAAGTCGGTCTAAGGTGTCAGAGATACAACTTTATAAAAAGGAGAACTTGTCTTCCACAGAGTACCCTGTATCCTCCCTCAGAAAGGAGAGTGAAGCAATATTCTCATAACAGGGCCCCCTTCAGTCTATTCCAGGCTCTGCCAAAACGTTTCCTGACATTATATCCTTTAGCTTTGTGAGCCTTTCTGCATAGAAGCGAAAATGCCACCAAAGAGTGGTCAGTACAGCAGCAAGGTATAATATTATCCACATTCACTAGCCCACATTGGAAAAGATGAGGTCAAGAGTATGGCCTCCCTCATGGGCTGGAGTTGATCCAAACCCAAGGTGCTACACAAACCCAACAAGTCTCTCAAAGCTGGAGTTGGATCTGTGCCAACCCAGAAATTAGAATCACTCTGTATAACAAAATTGGAATGAGTTAGTGATGTTGCTGAACATATCTAGAAGGGCCGGAAGGTATGAGCAGGAAGGCTCAGGGGATGATAGCATAAGATTCCAGAACAGAGACAGCTTTCCCCGTCCCTAAGAGAGAATCCTAATAAGTCAGGCCCAGCCAGGTCCTCAAGATTAAGTGGGACAAAGTTCCACTTCTCTTTGAAAATAATCCCCATACCTTCCTGTCCTATCCTTTTGCAGTTTATTGAAAATCTTATACCCCCTTGGGACATCGAAACCCAAATCAATCAGCATATCTGGGGAGGTCCAAGTTTCCATCAAAAAAAGCATGTCTAAACTATAGCTACTCTATAGCACCCCAATTTCTGTTAAATGTTTGGCTAAAGATCTCACACTAAGCAATCCACATTTTAAAGTTGTACCTGGAGGGGCCAAGTTTTCAGTCTGGGGGAGGGAAATTTCACTTCCTGTAGCAGTGCTACACTAACCGGAGCCAATCGCTCAGCAATATCCAGTAGAAAATCTCTGGAATAGCTGCGCCTGTGCTGCACCCACTCCTGTACACCATTATAGTTTTGAGCAGCATGGCTGGTGCTGTGCGCGACTGTGCGCAGACAGCTTGCCTATGGCACGCCGCTGGCACGGTCGCACTTGCAGTGGCCTTTTTCATCAGAGACAGACTACTAGACCGTCAAGAAAAAGGGGGGAACGAAGGTAACATGCTCTAATCAGCAGTTCATATATATATATATATATATATATACATATATATATTCACTGAAAAAAACCATAGGTTTCAGGGACATTATAGTTAGAAATAAGCATTTAAAAAACCTTAGAAATTCACTGAAAAAAACACAGGTTTCAGGGACGTAATAGTTAGTTGGACATTTCACTCGTTGAAAACCAGAGAAATTCGGACGTTATAGTTAGTTGAGCTAACTATAACTCACGCTCCCGCAATGCACTGCTCATGACGTCACATATTACATCATTCATGACATGGTCAGTGACATCACTGGTGACATCTCAAATGACATCACTGATGACATCACAGATGACATCATCCAGTGACTGTGTGTTTCTGTGAAGTTTAAATATGTTTTATATTTATATATGCCAAGGTGTATTGAAGAATGAGTGGGTGTATTAGTGTCTGAATGGATGATTTACTAGTTGCGTGACTGACTGTATAAGTGAGTGATTAAACGTGTCTTACTGAATGCATGGGTTAGTGACTAAATGTGTGAATGACTGTATCAGTCTGTCAGTTGGTGTGTAAGTGTCTGCATGGGTTGGTGAGTACTTAGATGAGTGTCTATATGGGTTATTGATTGGTTGTCTGACTATCTGTATGTTTGCCTGAGTGTCTGTGTGGGTGGGTGGTGGGTGTGTGACTCTGTGCATAGATGTGTGAGTGGGTGATTCACTGGGTGTATGGGTTCATGAGTGCATCTGTGAAGGGCTGTATGGGTGGGTGAGTGTGTGTATGGGTGTGTTGGTGAGTGAATGGATGTCTCACTGGTACATGTGTGAGTAACTACATAAGTGAAAGGCAGTATATATGAGTGTTGGAGTATATAAATGACTATATGTGAGAGAGAGTGATTGTGAGAGTGACTGTATGGATGATTGTGTGCTTGTATCAGTGATTGTATGAGGCAGTACGTATGTGTTAGTATCTGTATGAATAAGTGAGGTGATGTGTGTAAAACTGTATAGGTGAGTAAATGGGAGTGTGATTTATTATTTGCATGACTGACTAGCTGTGTGAGTAACTCTATAGATGAGTGGTGATGTGTGAGTGTCTGTATAGGTGTATGAGTGCATATGATAGTGCTGTATTGATGAGTGACTGCATGTATGAGTGAGTGTATGGGTGAATGAGTGGATGTGTGTGAAGACCTAGGAATCAGTGAGTGGGTATTTAGTAACTGGTATTCGTGTGTCTATGGTTTTGAAAATGGTAGTCTGTATTTTAGAGTGGGTGTATCAAAGGTTATATTAGGGTGTGAGGCGGTGCATCAGATTATCACGTGGATGATGTCATCAGTGATGTCATTTGAGATGTCATCAGTGATGTCATCAGTGAAGTCACTGACCATGTCATGAATGATATAATATGTGACGTTATGAGCAGTGCATTGTGGGGGCGCGAGTTATAGTTAGCTCAACTAACTATGACGTCCGAATTTCTCTGGTTTTGTATGAGTGAAATGTCCAACTAACTATAACATACCTGAAACCTGTGGTTTGTCCCAGTTAATTCCTAAGGTTTTTTAAATGCTTATTTCTAACTATAACGTCCCTGAAACCTATGGTTTTTTCAGTGAATTTCTAAGGTTTTTTAAATGCTAATTTCTAACTATAACATCCCTGAAACCTATGGTTTTTTAGTGAATTTCAAAGGTTTTTTAAATGCTAATTTCTAAGGAAATGTTCTAAAAATATTTTTTTAAAGTTTTTTTTATAGTTATAAAAATAATATAATGCTTTCTCTTTTCTAAAATATAAATATACATGTATTTCTTTTTTTTAATAAAAAAGTGGATTCGCGTACCGATCGTGTACCTGTCTCGATGGGTGCACGAATCCAAGTATTTCGCCGCCATATTGGTTAAGTCGTGTACAATGCACGTTTCGTAAGCGACAGGTGCACGGATCTCGGCCCCGCGTAACATCACGTAAGTAGTTCCGGGGGTCGCGCCAGGTGCACAAATGCATCGCAAATCTTTGAGTTTTAAAAGTATATGTATATAACTTTAATATATATATTATACCAAGACATTATTTAATATAAATGTAAATATCATGTATCTGTAACTGGAATAAAGATATATTACTGTTAAATGTATTTTTCGGAAATCGCGTCGGGTGCGCGCTTTTGGCGCGCCCAGTGCGCGAATCCCATGTGACTTCAAAAGAAAGACTTTCATTGGTTTAGAGGCTTTTGATTCTAGAACTTGAAGGACCGCACCCATTTTTTTTCATTCTTCCAAGACCATCTCAGAAGAGACACCTGTTCTCTTTTGGATCTCTTCTTTAGATCTTTTTGGTGGTTTTTTTGTACCATCAAGAAATGGCAGCTGGAGATCCAACACAGCAGCTTCCACCAGAAGGCGAAGAAGATTTGGAAGAACCAATCAAAGTGAGATATGAGAGCATTGTGTGGGCTTTTTTCAGTATCCCACCTGGTGAAAAGAAGGTGTATGCCAGGAAGGTGACATGCACCATTTGTGAAAAAGTATTATCACGAGGGTCAGTGAAGAAGTACTCTTGCGGGACTTCTTCTATGCTCAAGCATTTACAGACAATGCACCCTCGACGTTTAGCAAGGGAACAACTGCGTCGTCAACAGGAAAAAAAAGCTACTGATGACAATACTGCTGGACCCAGTACCTCTTCTGCTGGCACAACAACTGCTGCAATCAATATTCATCCTGACTTAGCTCGAGTAGAGCAGCGTTGTTTGAAATGTAAAACAACATTATGTGTTGGTGAGCAATCGGTGAATGCTATCCTGGTTGCCATTCAGAACCACAAGTGTTAATTTATGTTTTTTTTTTGTTTATGCAATGAGTTTTAATTGCATAATTTTTTCAATGTTTTTCTTGTTGGTTCTGTTTTTTTCATTTTTTTTTTAAAAACACCCAAAAAATGAAAAAAAGAGTTAAAAAATACAAAAAATGATAAAACAAAAAAAGAAAAAAATGGTTCTTTTCAGAACCGCCTATTTGGTTTAAAAAAGAAAGTAAGTGTTGTATGAATTGTGGTAAGTGGAATATATGGAGATGTGTATGGTTAGTGTATATATGATTGAAGCAGTGCATGGGTAATTCCAGGGTTTGTTTGATTTGTTTGAAGAGTTTTATATAGCGCTGGCTAGACCCGGAGGTATCAGAGCGCTTTACATAAGGAAGTGGTTACAACAGAATATTGTTACATAGTTACATAATTTCCTAGAATAAAAACATAGCATGGAGAAAGACATTATTACAAAAATACATCCGTTACTAGAGCATAAGAATAAAATATAAACAGGTCCAAGGAGCAAGGATGGTAGAGGGGTAAAAGTAAAGGGTTAAGAGTATATAGCAAGTCAGGACGACTGGTAATGGAGAAGAGAACTTTTGTGGATAAACAAAAGTCAGAAGACAAGTTGAACAAAACCGGAGAGGGTCCAGGGATCCACAAACAAACCGGTGCCGGACTTCATCTCTGGGTGGGGCAGAAAGTTGGAAGTGGACGGGGTGTCCCATCAAGCCGAAACACGAAGAGCACGGTGAAGCCGAGCAAGAGGGGCAATGACCAAACCAGAGGCAGAGGGAGCTGGCTAGTGGCAAGGAACAGTCAGGGGCACAGCCAAAATCACAAGATGGAGGCACCAAGGACTCGGACCCCAAGAGTTACAAAGACAAGATGGCGGGGCTGCGTGAGTGCAAAAACCTACCCCAAAGGCAGAGCTGAATGGGGAAGGCAGCAGCTTGGCACTGGAGGGAGGCAAGGTCGAAAATCGCTGCTCTCTCCCGGGTAATCCACTGCAGGGGAAGAGAGCGCGGGCGTCCAGGCAGCAGCCCCAGGAAGTGGAAAGGCAACAGCCGGTCAGGAGGAAGAGCAACTCTGCACTCGCGTTGGTTCTCGTTCCAGCACAGCAGGATGCCCAGCAACCCCGTCTTCGATCCGGAAAGATAGGCGATGGCCGGAGGAGAGCATCCCCACCAATTCCCCAACAGCCACCATGGAAGAAAAGAAACCCCTCATCAGGGCATCATCAGGAAGACGGGGGAAGAGGGAGGCACGCAGGAGAGGCGAGGAGAGACTATGCCCGATGCCCGGCTGGGTAGGTGACGGCCGCAGTGGCGAAACCGGAGCCAATCTCCCCTACAGCTGTCTGGCAGCTCCACCGGGCATCGGCCATGTTTGCTCGAGCTCCGCAGCCTGAAAACAACGATCCCGCAATCCTCTGAAGATCTCGAGCCGATATGCGGGAGATTGGAGAAGATGAAGACCGCTGTCGAGCAGGACCCCAGGTGAGCAAGAGGGTCCAGGGGGAGGAAGAAATCGGGGGATTTAAGCCAAAAAGGCAATCCCTGGCCGGGAGCTCCCGGCCGGATGCTCCTTATCCGTCGGCCATCTTGGCTACAGTTCTCAGGGTGATTGCAAGAGTGCAATACAAATTCCTGAGTGATTGCATGAGTGGAGAGGTAATGTGTAAGTGATTGGTGGAGTGTATGGGTAATGCCTGACTGATTGTATGAGTGCAAGGGTAGTGTCTGGGTGATTGCATGAGTGCAGAGGTAATGCCTGACTGATTGCATGAGTGCAAGGGTTATGCCTCGGTGATTGCATGAATGCATAGGTAATGTGTGGGAGATTTGAGGACTACATGCCTAATGCCTGAGTGATTGCCTGAGTGCAAGGGTAGTGCCTGAGTAATTGAAGGAGTGCATGCGTAATGCCTGAGTGATTGTATAACTGCAAGGGTAGTGCCTAGGTGATTGGAGGAGTACAAGGATAGTGCATGGTGATTTTATAAGTGCATGGGTAGTGGCTGTGTGATTGGTGGAGTGTATGGCTACTGGCTGGGTAATTAGAGGAGTGCATGGGTAGTGTCTAGGTAATTGGAGGAGTGTATGGGTAGTGCCTGAGTGATTAAAGAAGTGCATGGGTATTGCTTCTGTGATTCCATGAGTGCTAGGACAGTGCCTACGTGATTGGTAGAGGGCAACAGTAGTGCGTAGTGATTTCATAAGTGCATGGGTAGTGGCAGGGTGATTGGTGGAGTGCATGGGTACTAGCTGGGTAATTGGAGGTGTGCATGTGTAGTGTTCAGGTGATTGGAGGAGTGTATGGGTAGTGCCTGAGTGATTGGAGGAGCGTATGGGTAGTGTTTGAGTGATTGAAGATGTGCATGGGTATTGCTTCTGTGATTCCATGAGTGCTAGGACAGTGCCTACGTGATTGGTAGAGGGCAAGAGTAGTGTGTGGTGATTTTATAAATGCATGGGTAGTGGCAAGATGATTGGTGGAGTGCATGGCTACTGGCTGGGTAATTGGAGGTGTGCATGGGTAGTGTCTATGAGATTGGAGGAGTGCATGGGTAGTGCATGCATGATTGGATGAGTGCATGGCAGTGCCTGGGTTATTGCATGAGTGCATGAGTAGAGCCTGGGAGATTGAGGCAGTGGATTGGTAATGGCTGGGTGATTTTGTAAGTGCATGGGTATTGCTTGGGTGATTTTGTAAGTGTATGGATAATGCATGGGTGTTTGCATGAGTGCAGAGGTAATGTATTGGTGATTGGAAGAGTGTATGGTTAATGCCTGAGTGATTCCATGAGTTTATGGATAATGCCTTGGTGATTGCATGAGTGCATGGATAGTGCCTGGGTGATTGGAGGAGTGTATGGGTAGTGCTTGAGTGATTGAAGATGTGCATGGGTAGTGCTTCTGTGATTGCATGAGTGCTATGATAGTGCCTAGGTAATTGGAAGAGGGCAAGAGTAGTGCGTGGTGATTTTAAAAGTGCATGGGTAGTGGCAAGATGATTGGTAAAGTGCATGGCTACTGGCCGGGTAATTGGAAGAGTGCATGGGTAGTGTCTACGTGATTGGAGGAGTGCATGGGTGATTGGATGAGTGCATGGGCAGTGCCTGGGTTATTGCATGAGTGCATGAGTAGAGCCTGGGAGATTGGAGGAGTGGATTGGTAATGGCTGGGTGATTTTGTAAGTGCATGGGTATTGCTTGGGTGATTTTGTAAGTGCATGGATAATGCATGGGTGTTTGCATGAGTGCAGAAGTAATGTATGGGTGTTTGGAAGAGTGCATGGGTAATGCCTGAGTGATTGAATGAGTTTATGGGTAATGCCTGAGTGATTGCATGAGTTTATGGGTAATGCATTGGTGATTGCATGAGTGCATGGGTAGTGCTTGGGTGATTGGAGGAATGTATGAGTAGTGCTTAAGTGATTGAAGAAGTGAATGGTAGTGCTTCTATGATTCCATGAGTGCTATGATAGTGCCTAGGTGATTGGAAGAGGGCAATAGTAGTGCGTGGTGATTTTATAAGTGCATGGGTAGTGGCAGGATGATAGGTGGAGTGCATGGATACTGGCTGGGTAATTGGAGGAGTGCATGGGTAGTGTCTACGTGATTGGAGGAGTGCATGGGTAGTGCATGGGTGATTGGATGAGTGCATGGGTAGTGCCTGGGTTATTGCATGAGTGCATGAGTAGAGCCTGGGAGATTGGAGGAGTGGATTGGTAATGGCTAGGTGATTTTGTAAGTGCATGGGTATTGCTTGGGTGATTTTGTAAGTGCATGGATAATGCATGGGTGATTGCATGAGTGCAGAGGTAATGTATGGGTGATTGGAAGAGTGCATGGGTAATGCCTAAGTGAGTGCATGAGTTTATGGGTAATGCCTCAGTGATTACATAAGAGCATTAAGGGTGGGCGAAGTTGGCGGAGTACCACTACGCGGAATTCTGCGGAGTTGAACAAAAACTCCATGAAACTCCTCTCTCCGCTCCGTTCCATGTCATCCCAATTAATAAAACAGAAACCTCACATACCTTTGGTAAAACAAGTAACTCTATCTCTACATGCTAAAATACATATATTCATCTCACAAAAGTGAAAATATAGCAAGCAGTGAGAGAGGTGATGATTTTGGGGTCCTCCCTAACCTAGGGCGAGAACCAAGCAGATGCCTTGAACACAAAGAGCACATCATGCTGAACGATTCGGTGGTTGTCCCATCCTCCTAGGACAACCCCAAGCACAGTTATGGGCAAAAATACAATCCCAACCAATTGCCCTGCAAAGCATTATGGGACGAGATTCTAGAGTGCAGTGAATATTATAGTATCCAATATCAAAACATTCCTCAAGGGGCAGCGGCTCTCCCGGCTCAGCTGAGAGCTAATACTATAATATTCACTGCACTCTAGAATCTCGCCCCATAATGCTTTGCTGGGCCTTTGGTTGGCATTGTATTTTTGCCCATAACTTTGCTTGGGGTGGTCCTAGGCGGATGGGACCACCACCGAATCGTTCAGCATGATATGCTCTTTGTGTTCAATGCATCTGCTTGGTCCTCCCCTAGGTTAGGGGGACCCCAAAATCATCACCTCTCTCATTGCCTGATATTTTTCAAAGCTCACTTTTGTGAATTGGTTATATGCTTTTTAGCATGTAAAGGTAAAGTTGTTTTAGCAAAGGGTTGTGGGTGCAGTAGCTAACTCCGCTACGTGGCGGAGTCGGAGGTTTTGCATGAAATCCGAGTTTTCAATGTAATGCGTAGTTAGCAAATCTCTCCAATATCCGCCAGCGCAGCGGAGTTCATTGCCCACGGTTAAAGTGCATGGGTAGTGCCTGAGTGATTGAAGAAGTGCATGGGTAGGGCCTGAGTGATTGAAGAAGTGCATGGGTAGTGCTTGTGTGATTCCATGTGAGCAACAGTAGTGCCTAGGTGACTGGAAGAGTGCAAGAGTACTGTGTGGTGATTTTATAAGTATATGGGTAGTGGCAGGGTGAATGGAGGAGTGCAAGAGTAGTGCCTGCGTTATTTCATAAGTGTATAAATAGTGCCTAAGTGATTGCTTGACTGCTGGAGTAGTGCGTAGATGATTGGAAGGCTGCATGGATAGTGCTTGGTTGATTCCATGAGTGCTGCAGAATTGCTTGAGCACATGTATGACTGCATGAACAGTGCCTGAATAATTGAAGTAGTGCATGAGTAATGCCTAGGTGATTGCATGAATGCAGGAGTAATGTCTGGGTGATTAAAGGACTGCATGGGCAGTACCTGAGTGATTAAATGAGTGTATAGGTAGTGCCTTGGTGATTTTATAAGTGCATAGGTAGTGCCTGGGCGATTGGAGAAGTGCATGGATATTCCCTGGATGACTGGAGGAGTGCAAGGGTAGTGCCTGGGTTATTCCATGAGTGTATAAGTAGTGCCTACATGACAGCATGACTGCAGGAGTAGTACATAAATAGTGCCTGGGTAATTGCATGACTGCAGGGGTAGTGCCTGAGTGATTGAAGGACTGCATGGCTAATGTCTGGGTTATTGCATGAGTGCAGGAGGAATGTCTCGGTGATTGAAGGAGTCTATGAGTAATGCCTGGATGCATGGAAGAGTGCATGGGTAGTGCCTAGCTGCATGTAGGACTGCCTGAGTAGTTCGTGGGTGATTGGAGGAGTCCATAAGTAGTAGCAGGGTGATTGCATGACTGCAGGAGTACTGCATGGATGATTGGAAGACTGCATGGGTAGTGCTTGGTTGATTCCATGAGTGCTGCAGAAGTGCCTGAGCACATGTATGACTGCATCAACAGTGTCTGAGTGATTGAAGTAGTGCATGGGTAATGCCTGGGTTATTGTTTGAATGCAGGGATAATGTCTGGGTGATTAAAGGAGTGCATAAGCAGTGCCTGAGTGATTCAATGAGTGTATAGCTAGTGCCTTGGAGATTTTATAAGTGCATAGGTAGTGCCTAGGTGATTGGAGAAGTGCATGGATATTACCTGGATGACTGTAGGAGTGCAACGGTAGGGCCTGGGTTATTGCATGAATGCATAAGTAGTGCCTGCATCACTGCATGACTCCAGGAGTAGTCCACAACTAGTGCCTGGTAATTGCATGACTGCAGGGGTAATGCCTGAGTCATTGAAGGACTGCATGGCTAATGTCTGGGTTATTGCATGAGTGCAGGAGTAATGTCTGGGTGATTGAAGGAGTGCATGGCTAATGCCTAGGTGCATGGAAGAGTGCATGAGTAGTGCCTGGCTGCATGAAGGACTGCCTGGGTAGTTCCTGAGTGATTGGAGGAGTGCATGAGTAGTAGCAGGGTGATTGCATGACTGCAGGAGTACTGCATAGATGATTTGAACACTGCATGCGTAGTGCTTGGTTGATTCCATAAGTGCTGTAGAAGTGCTTGAGCACCTGTGTGACTGTATGGTCAGTGCCTCAGTGATTGAAGTAGTGCATGGGTAATACCTGGGTGATTGCATGAATGCAGGAGTAATGTCTGGGTGAATAAAGGACTGCATGGGCAGTACCTGAGTGATTAAATGAGTGTATAGGTTGTGCCTTGGTGATTGGAGGAGTGCATGGATAGTACCTGGATTACTGGAGGAGTGCAAGGGTAGTGCCTGGGTGATTTCATGAGTGAGGAGTAGTGCGTGGATGATTGGAAGACTGCACGGGTAGTGCTTGGGTGATTGGATGAGTACATAAATAGTCTCTTGGTGATATTATAAGTATATAGATTAAGGCTAGGTGAATGGAGAAATGCTTGGATAGTGCATGGGTGATCATAGTAGTATGAGAATAGTGTCTAATTATATAGATCAGTACATGGGTAGTATTTGAAAAAATGAATCAGTGCAATACAAATGACTGTAAACATTACTTCATATTATTATGTTTATTGCATTATTTCATCTTACCTTCTTTATTCAAATACATACCAAACTCAGTGAAACTATTTTACAGTTCTTTTGTTGTAAATTGATTTTAAAATATTTTCAAGGTTTACTATTACTTTCTGTAATAAAAAAAAATGAAAACTGTTATTACATATAATATTATGGTTTTTAAAACACAACATAATTTTAGAATTACATAACATATTCAGTTTCTCTTTTTGCTGTTCTCAGACTCTATTGAATTTTACTATACACAGTGATTTCAACGTAGATCATCATATAACAGCGGGGAAAAAATACAATCAATCTGATTGTAAAAAAAAAAAAATGCGAGTCGAAAATATTTACAACAAATTCAACTATCTGTTTACCTATCTACAGTTTCTAAATTACATTCTTGAACTATATTAAATTATTTATTTTTCTGAAGTACATTTCTAAAATATACACTCTCATTTACATCGCATATAATATGAAGATCAAATATATAAACTACTTCCTTGAAACACAATTTTGCAAATCCAATTTAAAAAAAGTAGAAATAATAATCCAAACACTAATTGGTCAATTCTTCCCAAAAGGCCGAATAATGATTCCAAATCCATTGGCATTGATAATATAAAAAAAAATCATTATTTTGTGTTCACATTTTCCCAAAATGCCGAATGATGTTTTCAAAATTTTGGCATAAAAAATATCAGATATGAATCTTGTAATTACGTAAGGCAACCTACATTTGAATTCCAAATGGCCATCATTGCAATGTGTCCATCCTTTATTGCACTTTAAATACACAGTATAGTATCCAGATGTTGTAGTAGGTCCATCATGGAATATAATAGCCACTGCTTTAAAGGTTCTTCCTGAAATTGACACTTGACTTGCCACAAAAGTTTACATTTTTGTTTCCAATTTTGTTCCATTTGCCCTACAACATTGTAGCATTAAAATTACATCTTTTCCAAATTTTTCTATATATAATGTAGACAACATTTCTGATTTACAATGAGAAAATTTCATATCTTGATTGGCTGTTTTTACTAATTTGTTAAAAGACTGAGGGCCATATTATCAAGAACGGCGCAAACATTATCACCGCTTTAGCGGCAGGAAACTGGCGCTAAAGCGCCGATAAGGGGCTTGATAATATGCCCTAGAGAATTCCAATAGAAGCCCAGGTTCTGGCGTCAAGGACATCAAACCTGTGCTTCTATTGGAATTCTATAGGGCATATTATCAAGCCCCTTATCGCCGCTTTAGCGGCAGTTTCCTGCCGCTAAAGCGGCGATAATGTTTGCGCCGTTCTAGATAATATGGCCTACTGATTTGGTATCTGGTATTGTCAAATATATGAATCGTTCAGTGTCTATTTGAGTGGTAGAAGAAAATGAACACTCTTCACATTTATGATCCCATCTGTAACTTAGTCCAAACAAATTTTCAATTTCTATTCCTTCATCTTCCAATACTGCAAGCATAAACATAAGAAATTCTTGTGCATCTTGTTGTACATTAAGTGTAAATTGTGAAGAACCAGAACCTATATCCAAAAGATGTCGTATGCCAGAAACAGTATGGATTTTAGTTCTATCAGTTTCCAACTTTTCAAAAATATAATGTAACAACGAGCAGAATCTTTTGTCTCGAATTTTCATAATTTGATGATGAAGATCTTCTAGATAAACACAACGTTCACAATTACATTAGCATAGCAGTTGATACCCGAACTATTTTCTAACTGGCATCCTACAATATCATCAACAGTGTCCATTTTTATTTTCTTTGCAGCCTCATCATTCTCTCGAATTGTTTTCTTTTTTCCAACCTCACTAGAATGTTTGTCATATTTTCATTTTGGACATACTACACGTTTTTCAAATATGAGATATTCACTTAAGTTAGGAGCATACAGTCTTCTTAAGCGATTATACTCTCTTACACAATTTGCATCAGCACTAACCTTTTTCTCATCAAAATCTATCAAATACAATCCAGATAATGTTCTTACTCGAGACAATGCAACATATGCCATACCCTCTTTAAACACTGTGCTTCCAATATTTACCAAAGCACTGTCTACACTTAAACCTTGAGATTTATGAATGGTCACCGCATATGCTACAGAAAGAGGAAACTGTTTTCTACGACCATACAAGTCTTTTATAAGCAAAAAACGAACAGCACAACGTCCAATCTGTTTTACCTCTTCAATCTGATCAAATTTAATCTTCAAAAATTCAATTCCATTTCTGTTCTGAAAATTTACATAATTAACAACTTTTCCCATTGCTCCATTTACTAAACCTTTTTCAACATCTAAATTACGCCGTAATATTACCCGACAGTTTACACATACATATAAAGTCTTTTCTAAACAAGCAGTCTTAGATACAGACTTTTCCAAAGAATCCAATTTTGACTGTAATTTCTCTGAGAGAAGAATAGTAACCCCTTCATGTTCCATTTTATCAATGGCTTCCCTTTTCACTATTGGTTGTTTCTCCAGTTTCAAAAGTTCTTGATTGAATGTAGAACACTCTTGCAGTGTTGGCATTAGACAAAATATAGGCTTATTTTCGCCAGTTTTTTGTACATTATTTCAGGTGCAATATTTTAATTTGGAAACAAGTTTGTTAGTAGTCGACTTTGTAAAGCTTCTTTATCATGTTTTGTCAAAAAACCAATTCTAATATCTTGAAAAATGTTCCCATAATGTTCATCACTTGCTTGTCGCATATTCTTATAAGTTCTTTATATTCAAAAGAGACCAAATGTTCACATTTCCAATACTTCCCAAAGATTTCTTAGTGTCTTCATGGACAAGTGTTTTAAAAACTGGTTGTCCTTTCACAGGAGTAAGTTGTAATAGATCGCTGAATACAATTACATGTTTTCCTCCAAATAAAACATCATAATGTTTTTAAAATCTGTTGCATTCTTAAATGTACAAAGCTAAGCATTAAGTTTGAGCCCATGCTCACCTCATCAATAATCCGAAGTTTCATTTTCTTTAGTACTCTTGAAACTTCATTACAAGCTTCTCCAGATAGCTTGTGATAGTCCATCTTATTTTCATGTTCAACTGGTAGCATGAGTAATCGATGTAATGTAATCCCTTTAATGTATGTGCTGCTAACCCAGTTGGAGCAGTTACAACACAAGTTATATGTGATTGAGTGGTTTTATGTAGATCACTGGACAAAACTTTAATTAAGAAACTTTTTCCTGTTCCAGCTTGTCCACTGATATACATTTGAATAGGTTTAAATGATGTGCATTGGCATCTTTTTTTTCATGCAGTAAGCCATGCTGTATCTGTTGTGTAACTTGCTGATATATTTCTTTTTGTTCAATATTTAGTTGTTCTTCCAAGTTTCACAAATCAATAATATCCTGTTGTGCTTGTTGCATTGCTGTTTCTACTCCATTCATAGCAATTGCTGCTTCATTTTCAAGAATTGGTTGTCCTAGTGGATCTTGACTTAGTGGAGCAGAACTTTGACTATCTTGAGAACTATCTCTAGCGATTTCAGCTGCAATACTAGTTTTTTGTTCAATCTCTTTATTCAACATTTGTAAATATTTTGGAAAAACTGTGTATTCAATGCTATCTTTACATGCATTAAAAGAATCTTAATAGCAGTCAAAATCTCCAAGTAATTCCATTTCACTACTCCAAGGCTTGAACAGTTGCAGAAGTACTAAATAGAAAAATTCCCTTTTATCTGGAGTATCACAACTGAGTTTCCTGTGATTAATAAGATGTCCTTTGGCATGTTTTACCAAACATCCATCACATCCAATTACTGCATATTTTTCTTCATTTATATTTTCTGTAACATTTCTCTTAAAGCTGTAATGTTGCAGTACTTCATAGAGACATATGTTTTCCAGATGTGGACTTCTTTTGGGATAGTACGTATCCAACATATTTGTTTTAACAATATCTGTACTTTCCGGCTCATTCAAAGCTAAGTATTCAATTTCTTGTACAGATTTCAATACTCGATTTCGTGTTGCACCAAGACCTAGGCTTACCCATATGATTCCTCTTCACTTTGAATATAAACTTGCAGAGGTCAACCGATCCGAACATTCGTAGGATCCAATCTCTCGATGGGAAAGCATCTTCAAACTAAAGCTGTACAATTTGTTACTAAGAGTCTTCTCTTGTGAAATTTCTTCCCATATTTCTTTCAACTCCGTCTTTTCAGATTTGGTTATATATGATGTAACATAGCGAGCAACAGCAATCGAATTAACTGCAACATATTGGATATCCATATTTGCATTCCACATCGTCAAAATCACTGGACTGTAGTCATTAATATACTTTGAATCTTCACTTCTTTTTATATTGTAAGTATTCTTTGGAGATTTTCGAGTTATAGTATGCCTAACTGCTGACATGAAATTGTTGACTCTTTCTTTCGAAATTACTGGATGTGGGAATCCAAAACGACATTTTGTATAAAGTTTTCCCTTTGACTTGTATTTCCGTTGACAATATTTGCACATCGATGACTTTGAAACCGTAAAACTTGTTGTCTAAAGCTATTTTCTCCTCCTGTTTTTGGAATAGCACAGGTAACATAGTCTTCAATGAAAGACAGAACAGTTTCATCAGAATCGGTTCCAGATTTAGGTGCATCCTTGATCCATAATAGCATGTGTATATTAGGAGCACCTCTGGCTTGGTACTCCTTTCTCCAAAAGAAATCAATAACTTCTCCAAGAGGTGGATTATTTTTATTGCAGATAAAAGACATCATAGCTTGAAACCTATGATTAAAATATCTGCACACATTTACAGGATCCAAGGAACACAGTTCTCCAGCTGTCTTCAATTCAATGTTTTTAATATTTGAATTTGCTTCTCGTAGAAATTCAAGTAAATCGTCCCATGCGTATTAGGCACAGCTAAGCGAAACAAACCACGTAGGGGCTCCTAAGTTCCTTAACATACATTTAAGTTCTCCATGACGACGATACCAATACTCATTCGTACCACGTTGACATGCCATCAAATTAGTTAACTGAGATTCTAAATGATCGTCTCTTTGTTGAACTTTGTCCAAAACTTCCTTTGCAGAAAGATGTGTAAGATGAACTCCTGTTTTTAATATGTGGTTCACTGCATATGAAAGTCCAGACAAGTCACTTTCAAACAGAAGATGAAATAAATATGGAACACACTGTCGAAATCTTGGATCTTCTGAATACAATCTTGTTGAACAGTATTCTGAAGCTGGAATCTGTACTGGTCGTTCATCATATCGTCCATCTTTTCCAGCGGGGAAGAGCTGTGGAAAACAACGAGCTTCTAAACTTCTTTCACAAACACTCATGGGAGTTCCCTTCACTTTCTTCATTTGGAATAATTCAATAGTATTTCCAATCACTTCTTTTGAATGTAAAGGATGTATACTATAATGTTCATAAATTTCTTCACTCCTGGACCTGTCCACTTTTTCGATTTGGCCAGTTGAAATTTCTCTATCATCTCCTAAAGATATTTCTTGTTCTTCCAGATATACATTTTTATAATAAATATTGTTTTCTATGAGATATAACGTAGCCTTTTGAACATGGATGACATCTACTAACTCTTGCCATATTGTCCGACTCTTTGTTGGTACACCATTAACTAGAATAACTACATGTTCAGTTTCCTCTCTCTCTACACCAACAGTTTCAATATTTTTCTTAAAATCTAAAGGTAAATACACAATTCTTCCTATTAAACCTCTTTGTAAATCTGTGGGTGGTAGCGTACCTGTTTTAGGCTCCATACGAACTATAGCCTGAAACGGGTGCACAGATTGAATTAGAATGGACTCATATGTATTTAAATCCACCAGTTCCGGAGGAATAGCTACCAACTCTAGGTCATTATGTACAGCTCTAGCTGGCATTTTGTTCTCTTCTAGTTTGCTGTAACAATATTTACAAATAGGTTGATCACTACCCAACTCAAAACGACCTTCCACCAACAAATAAGCACCAAATTGCTCCCACGTATCATTGTTTTCCTTTTCACTTTTTAAATACACATCAACATTCCAAGTTTGACTTCTATAGTGAGTACGTCGACAACAAATACAAACATAGTTTGGTTTTTCGCAACAAACTACCTTACACTTATCAAACTCTCACTTTCTGTACACTCTTTTTCAGTACCAAAGAAACGAAACTGTATATCATCACAAACTTTTTTTACATCCAACACTGAACCATGCAAACCATGCAAAAGAGCAGTGTTTATTTCACTTAAAGATAATGCATGACTTTTTACATAGTACAATCTTCTTACTAACTTACGCATTTCTGAGTGATGTACTGCTAACATTCTCAAAAGATGAAAAGTACTTTGACACACTTTTCTAGAAAGACAAGCCAGAGAATGACCCTGCAAGCCAGTATTTTTTCTCACTTTACAAGGATCTAGTCATTGCAACATCTTAATTTTCTGTTAAACACTTTTTTTACTATACTCTCATAAGAAATTTCGTAAAATATCAATAGATTCCTGTAGTATACTACAAATACTACTACAATCCCACCTATACCCTGGAGCTTGTGAACTTCTCCCTTGAACTTCTTCAGCTATTACTTCTTCCACATTTCCATCAACCATCTTTTCTTTTTCAATTGGACAGCCGTTTTTAACTTCATAAGAACGACCACTGGTATCAACTGCATGAACTAATGTATTTTGTTGAAAATAGCTTTCTTCATTAAAAAAGGTTCTGAACTAGAAGTGTGCTTCCATTCACCCAAATTGTTTTTGCAAAAGTTAGTTCTATCAACAAGTTTTTTTCTTTTACTTTTCTCCTTCATAAAATGCATTGTTTTATTCAATGTTTTCATTCTCTTCAATACTAATATAAACAATCTTCTTTTCAATTCAAAAGCGTTTTCAACTACACTTTCAATGTGTTGTTTTTTCTTGTAAAATACGGATCAGTTTTATATTTTTTGCAATCTTTCAATAAATTTTGTAGTACTCTACTTTTATATATTCTCTTTCTAATGTCTTTATATTCTTTCATCCTTCTTTCAACATAGGTTTTTTTCCCATAACCTGAATTTCTATTAATATGTCCTTTTTTCGTTTCCTTCTGAATGGTTGTACTACTTTTGTTTTTCTTTTCTCCATTTTGAAAATTGGTTATCTTCTTAAAAACTCTTTTAACAAATTCTTTAGTTCTCTTACCAGGAGCCTTTTTCTTCAATGTCACATGTTGTACTTTATCTAATTTCTCCTTTTCTCTTTCCTTTAAATAGTACTGTTTTTTTCTTTTCTTTTCTTTTGATCTTTTCTTGCCATACTCATTCGTTATTACTAATAATGGTGAGTATCTGAAAAGAAAGAAAAGTTTAAATACTTTTGTTGAATCATTTAATATTAATAAAATTATTATATACAAATATTCTCATATATCAATAAAAAAATAATTTTAATTGCATTCCAAAGGTGTGTCAGACACTGCAGAATTCCTACAATTAGAAGACATCACAACCTATACAACAGAACCACAGAGCACAACTAAAATATTTCTCTTCTGATATCCAAATCAAATTTGAAGTGCACTCTGTAGTCCCTGGGTGATTGCATGAGAACAAAGGTACTGCCTGGATGATTGGAGGAGTACTAGGGTACTGCCTGGGTGATTGCATAAGTGCATAGGTAGTGGTTCAGTGATTTTATAACTGCATGAGTACTGGCAAAGTGATTGGAGGAATGCATAGATCCCGACACAGTCATTGCAGGAGTGCATGGGTAGTGCTTGGGTGATTGAACTACTGTATAGCTAATGCTTTGGTGATTGCATGAGTGCAGAGATAATATCTAGATGATTACAGAACTACATACGTAATGTCTGGGTGATTGCATAAGTTGAGGGATAATATCTGAGGGATTACAAGAACACATAGGAACTGCCTGGGTGATTTTATAAGTGCATGGGTACTACCTAAGTGATTGGAGGAGTGTATAGATTCTGACAGGGTGATTGGAGGAGTGCAAGGATAGCGCCTGGGTGATTCAATCAGTGTATAGCTAAAGCATTAGTGATTGCATGAATGCAGGGGTAATGTCTGGGGATTACAAAAGTACATAGGAAGTACCTGGGTGATTTTATAACTGCGTGGGTACTGCCTGGGTGATTGGAGTAGTACTATGGCAGTGCCTGAGTGATATATCCTGACATATGGTGAGACTTACACCTGAGACATTTTATAGGCTTTTTTTTATATTTGCCTAGGCCCAACACTCTCAGCATTACTAGAATGGTAAAGCAGCAGGACAAAAGTGACGTTTAAGGCATGTAAGGAAATGGACTACAACAGAGGTGCAGAAAGAAGCAAGAACAGTGCAGTAAGAAACAACAGAGATACAGAAGAAGGAAAGAGATGTGCACAAGAGGGAAGATCAGTGCATAAAAAACCAATACACGTGCAAGAAAACGTTAAAAGGGTGCAGAAAGAGGCACGAGGGGTGCAGAAATAAGAAAAAGAAGTGCAGAAAGAAGCAACAGAGGTACTGAAAGAGGCAAGGGAGGTGCAGAAAGAGGGAAGAGAGTTACAGAAAGAGGCAAGTGAACTGCAGAAGGAGGCAAGAGAACTACAGAAATAGGCAACAGAAGTGCAGAAAGAGGCAAGTGAGGTGCATAAAGAAGCAAGATAAGTGTAGAAAGAAGTAACTGAAATGCAGAAAGAGCAAAGAGGGGTGGACATAGAGGGAATAGGGGTGCAAAAAGAAACAAGAGAGGTGCAGAAAGAAGCAAGAGAAGTGCATGAAGAAACAACAGAGATGCAAAAAGGGGGAAGTGGGGTGGAGAAATACGCAAAAGGAATACAGAAACAAACAAGAGAGGTGCAGAAAGAAACAAAACAAGTGCAGAAAAAAGGAACAAAGGTGCAGAAAGAACCAAGAGGGGTGCAGAAAGAGCGAAGAGGGGTGTGAAAGACACATGAGGGGTGCAGAAAGAAGCAACAGAGGTGCAGAAAGAGGCAAGAGGGGTTCAAAAAGAGAGAAGAGGGGTGCAGAAAGAGGCATGAAGGGTGCAGAAAGAAGCAAGAGATGTACAGAAAAAAACAAAAGAAGTGCAGAAAGAATGAACAGACATGTAGAAAGAGGCAACAGGGATGCAGAAAGACAAAACAGGGGTGCAGAAAGACCTAAAAGGGGTGCAGAAAGAAGCGACAGGTGCAGAAAGACACAAAAAAGTGCAGAAAGAAGGACCAGAGGTACATAGTCCATGGGTACTGCCTAAGTAATTAAAAGAGTGCATGGGTAATGCCTGGGTGATTGCATAAGTGCAGGGATAATGTCTAGGAGATTGGCAGAGTATATGAGTAAAGTGTGGGTGATTGCATGAGTGCAGGGGTAATGTGTGGGAGGTTGTATGAGTGTAGTGGTAGTGCCTGGGTGATTCGAGGAGTGCATAGATAGTGCCTAAGTGATTTTATAAGTGCATAGATAATGGTTGGGTGATTCAAAGAGTACAGGCCTAGTGCCTGGGTGATTTGAAGAATGCAAGAGTAGTGCCTGGGTCATTACATAAGTGCATATGTACCAGCTGGATGATTTAAGAAGTGCTTTGGTAATGGCTGTCTAATTGTATACTGCAGCGATAATGCCTAGTTGATTCCATGACTACAGGGATAATGCTTGGGTAATTGCATCAGTGGAGGGGTAGTGCCTGGGTGATTATATAAGTGCATGAGTAGTGGCTACATGATTGAAAAAGTGCATGGGTAATACCTTGGTGATTGCAGCAGTAATGCCTGAGTGATTAGAGCAGTGCATATGTAGTGCCTGCATCATTGGAAGACTGCATGGGTAGTACTTGGGCATTTTTATAAGTGCATGAGTGTTGGGCCTAGCGAAATATAAAGCAGCAGACTATTACATGACACAACTAAAAGTCTCTCCACATTGTCAGAAGCATGTATACATATGTCTCTACATTTTCAAATCATCCTCATGTCTAAAAGAAATATGTATACAATATTTCTGGAATATAGTGAAACATAGAAACTGAGATATGTAATAGATCTGCCTGAGTGATTGCATAACTCCATATGTAGTGCTTGGGTGATTGTATGAGTGCAAGGGTAGTCACTGGGTAATTGCATGAGAAGATGGATAGTGACTGGCTAATTGCATGAGTGCACACATAAACATTGAGTGCATGGATAAGTGTAAAAATTAGGCCTGGGCGGTAAATTCCGTTCCGCTCGCTGAATTTGGGTAATTTCACGTTCCGCGGAGAAAGCGGAATTACCCAAAATTCCGCGATCCGCAGCTTCGCGGAATTTTTTGCTTGTTCGCGCTTTCAAAATGCGTGTTCGCGAGATATTTCTCCCCGAGCACGCAAACAGCGTTCGCGAACAGGAAAAAAGCATTGCGAACGGGCGGTACAAGCAATTCCGCGCTTTCGCTGAACTTTTGCGTGCTCGCGGAGATTTTTTACCGTTTCGCGGAGCTTTGCGTAGCGCAACTACGCAAATTCCGCCCACCCCTAGTAAAAATAGCACCTGAAGGCTTAGATGAGTCATGGAGTAGTACCTACGTGAATAGATGAGTGCAACAGTAGGGCCTGGGTGATTCTATGACTGAAGGGGTAGTGTATGGGTTATTACTTGACTGCATAGGTACAGCCTGCATGATTGCATGACTGCAGGGGTAGTACATAACTAGTGCCTGGGTGATTTTATGACTGCAGGGGTAATATCGGGGGGATTACTGGAATACATAGGAAGTGAGTGGGTGATTTTATACGTCCATTAGTACTGCCTGGGCGATTACAGAAGAACTAAGATACTGTGATTACAGGAGTGCAAAGGTAGTGCCTGGGTGATTTTATAAGTGCATGAGTACTGGCTGAGTGATTACATAAGTACAAGAGTAGTACCTGCGTTATTGAAAGAGTGGAAAGATAGTGGCTGGCTGAATGAAGCACTGTATACCTAATGCATTGGTGATTGCATGAGTACAGGGGTAACGGCTGGGGGATTAAAGGAGTACATAGGTAACGCCTGGGTGATTGCATGACTACGGGGGTAATATCTGGGGTTTTACATGACTACATAGGAAGTGACTGGGTGATGACTGGGTGACTTTATAAGTGCATGGGTACTTCTTGGGTGATTGCAGGACTACTGAGGTAGTGCCTGAGGGAATAAAGGAGTGCAAAGGTAGTGACTGGGTGATTTCTTAACAGCATGACTACTGGCTGAGTGATTACATAAGTACAAGGGTAGTGACTCCGTGATTGAGGTAGTGCAACGGTAGTGGATGGGTGATTATATAAGTGCATGAGTAGTGGCTACATTATTGAAAGAGTGCATGGGTAATACCTTGGTGATTGCATGAGTGCATAGGTAGTGCCTGGGTCATTGCGTGAGTGCATCAGTAATGCCTGAGTGATTACAACAGTGCATATGTAGTGCCTGGATCTTTTGAAGACTGCATGGGTAGTACTTGGGTGTTTTTATCAAAATATCAAGCAGCAGACTATTACATGACACAACTACAAGTCTCTCCATATTGTCAGAAGCATGCATACATATGTCTCTACGTTTTCAAATCATCATCATATCTAAGAGAAATATGTATACAATATTTCTGGAATAAAGTGAAACCTAGAAACTGAGATATGTAATAGATCTGCTTGAGTGATTTTCATAACTCCATGGGTAGTGCTTGGGTGATTGTATGAGTGCAAGGTTAGTCACTGGGTAATTGCAGGAGAAAATGGACAGTGACTGGCTAATTGTATGAGTGCACACATAAACATTGAGTGCATGGATAAGTGTAAAAATATCACCTGAAGGCATAGATGAGTCATGGAGTAGTACCTACATGAATAGATGACTGCAACAGTAGGGCCTGGGTGATTGTATGACTGCAAGGGTAGTGTGGGAGTTATTAGTTGACTGCATTGGTACAGCCTGAATGATTGCATGACTGCGGCGGTAGTACATAACTAGTACCTGGGTGATTGCATGACTGCAGGGGTAATATCTGGGGGATTACTGGAATACATAGGAAGTGAGTGGGTGATTTTAAAAGTCCATGAGTACTGCCTGGGTGATTACACAATTACTAAGGTACTACCTGAGTGATTACAGGAGTGCAAAGGTAGTGGTTGGGTGAATTTATGAGTGCATGAGTACTGGCTGAGCGATTAAATAAGTACAAAAGCAGTGCCTGCGTGATTGAAAGAGTGGTAAGATAGTGCCTGGGTAATTGAAGCACTGTATACCTAATGCATTGGTGATTGCATGAGTACAGGGGTAACGTTCGGGGGATTAAAGGAGTACATACGTAATGCCTGGGTGACTGCATAACTACAGGGGTAATATCTGGGGATTTACTTGACTACATAGGAAGTGACTAGGTGATTTTATAAGTGCATGGGTACTTCTTGGGTGATTGCAGGACTACTGAGGTAGTGCCTGAGTGAATAAAGGAGTGCAAAGGTAGTGCCTGGGTGATTTCCTAACAGCATAGGTACAGCCTGCATGATTGCATGACTGCAGGGGTAGTACATAACTAGTGCCTCATTGATTCCATGACTGCAGAGGTAATATCTGGGGGATACTGGAATACATATGAAGGTAGTCGGTGATTTTAGAAGTCCATGAGTACTGCCTGGTTGATTACAGAAGTACTAAGGTACTACCTCAGTGATTACAGGAGTGCAAAGGTAGTGCCTGGGTGAATTTATAAGTGCATGAGTATTGACTGAGTGATTACATAAGTACAAAAGTAGTGCCTGCGTGAATAAAAGAGTGGTAAGATAGTGCCTGGGTGATTGAAGCACTGTATACCTAATGCATTGGTGATTGCATGGGTAAAGGGGTAACGTCTGGGGGATTAAATGAATACATAGGTAACGCCTGGGTGATTGCATAACTACAGGGGTAATATCTGGGGATTTACATGACTACATAGGAAGTGACTGGGTGGTTTTATAAGTGCATGGATACTTCTTGGGTGATTGCAGGACTACTGAGGTAGTGCCTGAGTGAATAAAGGAGTGCAAAGGTAGTACCTGGGTGATTTCTTAACAGCATAGGTACAGCCTGCATGATTGCATGACTGCAGGCATAGTACATAACTAGTGCCTGGATGATTCCATGACTGCAGAGGTAATATCTGGGGGATTACTGGAATACATAGGAAGTGAGTGGGTGATTTTATAAGTCCATGAGTACTGCCTGGTTGATTACAGAAGTACTAAGGTACTACCTGAGTGATTACAGGAGTGCAAAGGTAGTGCTTGGGTGATTTCTTAACAGCATGACTACTGGCTGAGTGATTACATAAGTACAAGGGTAGTGCCTCCGTGATTGAAGTAGTGCAACGGTTGTGGCTGGGTAATTATATAAGTGCATGAGTAGTGGCGACATGATTAAAAGAGTGCATGGGTAATACCTTGGTGATTGCATGAGTGCATAGGTAGTGCCTGGGTGATTGCATGAGTGCAGCAGTAATGCCTGAGTGATTACAGTAGTGATTATGTTGTGCCTGGATCTTTTGAAGACTGCATGGGTAGTTCTTGGGTGTTTTTATAACTGCATAAGTGGTGGGCCTAGCAAAATATAAAGCAGCAGACTATTACATGACACAACTACAAGTCTCTCCATATTGTCAGAAGCATGCATACATATGTCTCTACATTTTCAAATCATCATCATATCTAAATGAAATATGTATACAATATTTCTGGAATAAAGTGAAACCTAGAAACTGAGATATGTAATAGATTTGCTTGAGTGATTGCATAACTCCATGGGTAGTGCTTGGGTGATTGTATGAGTGCAAGGGTAGTCACTGGTAATTGCAGGAGGGAATGGATAGTGACTGGCTAATTGCATGAGTGCACACATAAACATTGAGTGCATGGATAAGTGTAAAAATATCACCTGAAGGCATAGATGAGTCATGGAGTAGTACCTATGTGAATAGATGACTGCAACAGTAGGGCCTGGGTGATTGTTTGACTGCAAGGGTAGTGTGTGGGTTATAAGTTGACTGCATTGGTAGAGCCTGCATGATTGCATGACTGCAGCGGTAGCACATAACTAGTACCTAGGTGATTGCATGACTGCAGGGGTAATATCGGGGGGATTACTGGAATACATAGGAAGTGAGTGGGTGATTTTAAAAGTCCATGAGTACTGCCTGGGTGATTACAGAAGTACTAAGCTACTATCTGAGTGATTACAGGAGTGCAAAGCTAGTGCCTGGGTGAATTTAGAAGTGCATGAGTACTGGCTGAGTGATTACATAAGTACAAAAGTAGTGCCTGCGTGATTGAAAGAGTGGTAAGATAGTGCCTGGGTGATTGAAGCACTGTATACCTAATGCATTGGTGATTGCATGAGTACAGGGGTAACGTCTGGGGCATTAAAGGAGTACATAGGTAACGCCTGGGTGATTGCATGACTACAGGGTGATATCTGGGGATTTACATGACTACATAGGAAGTGACTGGGTGGTTTTATAAGTGCATGGGTACTTCTTGGGTGATTGCAGGACTACTGAGGTAGTGCCTGAGTGAATAAAGGAGTGCAAAGGTAGTACCTGGGTGATTTCTTAACAGCATAGGTACAGCCTGCATGATTGCATGACTGCAGGTATAGTACATAACTAGTGCCTGGATGATTCCATGACTGCAGAGGTAATATCTGGGGGATTACTGGAATACATAGGAAGTGAGTGGATGATTTTATAAGTCCATGAGTACTGCCTGGTTGATTATAGAAGTACTAAGGTACTACCTGAGGTAGTGCCTGAGTAAATAAAGGAGTGCAAAGGTAGTGCCTGGGTGATTTCATAACAGCATGACTACTGGCTCAGTGATTACATAAGTGGACTCTTATAAAGTAGGATAATCAATAATTCCTCTCCCAACATATCTTAAACATCACTTTTCCAATACTACTGCTTCACTATTCTAGCAAAAAACAGGTATAGAGCATAGATAACAGCAAAGCAACACTTCACTTATCTTTCATAAAAGTCTCCCTGTATTTCTAAATCCATGTATGCATATGTCTATACCTTTTCCTACCAGCATCATATATAAGAGTAAAAAACAGATAAATGTATATGTGTGTTTTATACATCTATCATCTTCAGACACATAACACATACCATAATATATGAGCAAGTACACACATATCTCAGTCACAACACCATGCACAGCTCAAAACTTCACAGAGTACACTTCAATTTTCAAACAGACACTGAAAATTATGCGGTATATATGAAATATAACTTTCCTCACATCATACAAATTACTCTAGTAAATAACATCTCTACAAACATCTCAACCCTCACTTTCAGGCTGCTGCTTAACCATTTTACAACTACTTATAATATTACACCTACCAAAATACAAAGTAGGAACCCTTCACATATCTTTAGTAAAAGTCTCACCATATTACTAAAAGCATACATGAATATGTCTGTACCATAAGACTATCCAAACCTTAAAAATTCACAGAACAAACTTTCAATTTCAAGCAAACATCAAAAATTATGCGGCATATTTCAAATGTACCTCTCTAGAAACTTTACAAAAAGAAGCCTAATCAATAACACCTTATGTCAGCATCTTTTAAACCACAGTTCTGTGCTGCATCTTCACCATACTACTAGTACTCACAGTCTTGAGCCTACCACATAAAAAGCAACAACATCTCTTTGTTATACATCATGCACCTTCAAAAGTATAAGTCATATGAAAATACTTATACAAGTAGAAACATACTTGGGACAGAAGTCCATGCACACCTTAAAACTTGACAGACTCCACCTCCAAATTTAAAGCAACAGCTAAAATTATGCGGTATGCTACAAATGTACATATCCACACACTAAAACAAACTACCATAATCACTAATCCATCTTCCAATATACACATATTACTATACAGAATCTATTTCAAACAACATTTAACTACAATAAAAAAACTACAATACACATCTCTACATTTAATAATATATTTCAAACATCACAGTTTTTGAATTATTTTTAAAGTTTAAAATAAACCTAATACATAATACACCTCACAAATTTATAACTCACCTTCCAAATAGATTTGTAGAATTTAAAATATCACAAACTCATAAATGATTTTCTTATGCACACAATCAATGTAATGCACCACTCTCAGCAATGTAAAACCAGTAATGGCAAAGTTTCCCTCTCTTTCTCCACACAAATACATGTACGTAACAAATCACATACCGTCCTACATTATTTCAAATTATAAAACACATTTCAATTGGTTAGACATATTAACCCTTACCAACTGACTTCTAAAAGTGCCCAAACTGATTCTGGAATTTTTGGGAGTCGAGACTCCACCGTACACAATATGCAATGGAGCTGCGAATCCATACGGGAGTTCAAAAATATATTACAAATAAAACTACCACTATTTTTTAAGAACACACACATTCTAAAGATACTACTGACTTGGGAAATCTTACTTTAATAAGATTTCACTTATATATAAATTACAGTTTCGCATTTTAAGTCCACAGTTAAGTTTCAACCGTTCCCCCATTCTGCTTAATGCCAGTTTCCATAGTAACAGTTCATGGAACATTCAACTGAACTGACAGGTCACAAGTTCACCATATTTTTAAGTTCAAAGTTCACCACACAATGTTACACATGCAAACAGCAGATGTGGTTGACATTTCCAAAATATGAACTTATCCTATCTACTGTACCTTTCAAACATTTTTTACTAACCAATAAGAAACATGTTTTTTAAAGAAAGTAAAATGTACCCTATTTTTGAACGTACAATGTTCTTAAACAGCCAATCAATGCCCTACTTTTTAAAAAACAGCATCTTGTCCACCATTTTACATACCTCTCATTCTACCAACTGACTACGTCAGCTACAAACATCTTTTCATTACTTCCAGACATCCTTTCAAGATGCTTACAGTGTGGATTGTTGGACACAGCTATGTTTTCTGGTGCAAAAGGTATGCTGAACGCAGAGGTATTGACAAAGACCTAGGTTTGCAAAATGTGGATATTAAATGGATTGCACAGAGAGGATTACAGTGGCACCGGATGATGCCTTTGGTTAAAACCTTTTTGCATCTCCAACCCCCTGACCTCATGATTGTGCACTGTGGTGGCAATGACCTAGGCACATTGACTGGGGTAGGTCTGGAAATGCTAATGAAGGACACCTTTGCACAATTGATGTTGCTTTTACCTCAAACTGTCTTTGTATACTCTAACATATGCCAAAGACAGAAATGGAAGTGGTCAAATCAATTCTGTCCACAGATTGAAAAATCTAGAAAGAATGTCAATAAAGCTGCTTCTGCTTACCTCAGAGACCATAGGATGGGCTCCATATATAACAACAATCTACGTTTTGATAAGGATGACATCTACAGAAGTGATGGAGTACACTTCACAGATCAAGGAAACAGAGTCTTTCTCAACAACCCAAAGCTCTGCATCCGCACTTACATGTAGCTACAACAAATTCACAATGAAAACAAGGGCTCTTTTTAGAGCCACCCTATAACATAATACTGATTATAAAAAAAACTTTACGCATACAATTTTTTTTAAAATCTTTTGGGATTCGCGAACCCGTTGCGAATTCACAAAACAAAAGCACAAATTCAATGTACTACAACACAACACACTTTTCAAGTTTAAATATTAATTTTTAATTTTATATATTTTTAACAACTCTATCAGTTGTAATCTTGTCATTGACTTCAATCACAGTACCTCTTTAAAACAACTCCACACATACAACACTACCTTCTACATTATATACTACTTAATTATTTATTTAAAGTGAATTCGCGAATCCAACGCGACGTTACACGTTGGGCCGAGCTGAGAGCCGCATTGGAGTCGCGACTACAAACTCAAAAAAATAAATAAATGATCCACTGCCATTATTTAGTATTCGCCCCAGGGACCCCAGCCCCGGGGCCTGCCAGCATTTAAAAAAAATAAATAAATAAGGAGGGGATCATGTGGCCCCCCTCCTCAGGCCAAGAATGGCCCCAGGGACCCCATCCCCCGGGGCATGGCCAGCCTGGATTTTTTTTAAGCAGGGGGGCCGCGTGGCCCCCCTCACAGGCCACTCCTGGCCCCGGGGACCCCATCCCCCGTGGCCTGGCCTCTTTGATGGGGACCGTGGGAGGAGCCCCAATGCCCCCACGGTCCCTGCCAGCTCCCCGCCTCCTGCGGGAGCCGGCATTGCTTTTGGACAAGGGGAGCTGCTAACATGCAGCTCCCCTTGCCCAAAAGCAATACTGCTTTGCTTCTTGGAAGCGAGATCAGGTTTCCTGCTCACGCTTACAAGAAGCAAAGCAGTGTTTGCAATGACAGGGCGGGAGCCATTGCAAACAGCAATGTCCCAGGGGTGGGCACCCCGGGACATTGCAGGAGCCGGCCCTGGAGGGTGGCAGTCCCCAGGGCCATCGAGGGCTCCAGGAGGGGGGCTGAGTCACAAGATGGCTGCCAACACATTCTGGTTTAGAGTGTTGGCAGCCAATCAGAGTGAAGCTCGTGCCCGGGAGGTTTCGGCAACCCTCCTCAGTGCTCAGATATCGATATTTTTATTTTTTTAATTTCTCAGCAACTACTGAACGGATTTACACCATTTTTTAAAAAAGCACGCTTTCTAGACCAAAACCTACCTTTTTGCCACATTTGGTGTAATTCCGTTCAGCAGTTCGGGCTGTAGCTTTGTCTAAAGTTTCCTATGGAAATTAACAATGCAAAAATGTGTTTTGGGACCCCCTTTTTTCTCGGCCCCCGCTTGATGAATAACCCCGAAACTTTTGAGACAGGAGCTGACCGGAGGGCCCCATTAGTTTTGAAAATTTCGCGAAGATTCGTCAACCGGCACCAAAGATAATGGCAAATCTATCTATCTATCTATCTATCTATCTATCTATCTATCTATCTATCTATCTATCTATCTATCTGTCTGTCTGTCTGTCTGTCTGTCTGTCTGTCTGCCTGCCTGCCTGCCTGCCTGCCTGCCGGCCTGTCTGTCTGTCTGTCTGTCTGTCTGTCTGTCTGTCTATCTATCTATCTATCTATCTATCTATCTATCTATCTATCTATCTATCTATCTATCTATCTATCTATCTATCGATCTGCCTGCCTCCCTGCCTCCCTGCTTGCCTGCCTGTCTGTTTGTCTGCCTATCTATTTATCTTTCTGTCTATCAGTCTGTCTGTCTGCCTTGAAAGTTGGACAGATTAGAGATTGCAGAGGTGAATGGAAGCGTGGTCTTATACACATGTTAGTGAGGGACAGGTTTTAAGTAGAACAGCAAGATGGGACTGCTAGCCATTATTACACAAATGACTTCTCTAAATTGAAGGAGATCCTCTAGATATGTAAAGTCTTTGGGAGAGAGTTTCACAGCTAGAAATGATTGTAATATATCCTGATAGGAACTAACATTTTTGGAATGAAGACTGCAGCAAAGCCTGTTAGAAATATGATGTGCTGTCCAACTTCATTAAACATGATGTTCATGAAAAGGTGGGCTGTTCCAATCTGCATTATACCCTATGACACTTGTAATAATGTAGATGGGATAGCCCGTCGCCAAACTCTAAATCTGGCCCATTGACATGCTCAAGGGTTTAACTCTTGTTATAGGAATCCAGAGCCTTTTCTTTCATTTAGGGACTGCTATTGCACTTCAGAGCTGTGCAACCTTCTACTCTTCCTTCAGCAGCATGCACATTGTTAGAGGATTGTTGCAACAAAATTCCTGGAGGTGAATATGTGCAAGCTGGTGCTTGCGAGTATTTGTGACAGTATGAGAAGACTGCATGGTCTATTCAAAAAGATAAATTGGCATGTGTAAATGTACTCATTTTGTAAATCTACCACTGCACCTAGGTGTACTCTTTTTTGCTATTTAATATTTCTGAGTTTAGATTTACACCTATGTGTAAACTAACATTCGAAGAGTGAAGTTACTACCAGCATCTTTATACACAGAGCCGAGACCTCCGTATGTGAAAGTTTAAGGAAAAATATTCGAATGTAGGGCTGCAAATTACTCTGGTGTAATTCAAAATTAAAAGCTCCGGAAGATACTATGCAGTTGTCACAGTTAATCCCTCTACCTACAAAATCTTAATATTTAATTAGGAATAGGTGAATATAACATTTATTTAATCAACTAATAGTCAGCAAGCCAGACAGAGAGAGTTAGTGTGGCAAGTGGCGAGATGTGAGAGATGATATGGGAGCACTTGTGAGTGAGAGTGCAATGCATTGACTTTGCTTAGCACATTTTGCCATATGTCTATTCAACACACTGCCAGTGGGAAGAAAGAACACATACCTCGCAGGACCTATCCTTTTAACCAAATCTGTGTGTTATAACAATCACTGCAAAGAAGCAACATGTTTTGTAAATACTGTAAACACTGATTCAAAAAAAGTGGGAGGACACCTAAAAATCACCACTAAAATACACAATAATATGAATAAATTCTGAAAAAAGAAAGACTGAATATACCACCTCCGTTTATGTGAAGTATGCAACTCCGGCCTATGCTAGCTTGTTCAGCTATTGGCAATACATTTTGCAGTGTAGTTTTTCTGTGCAATAAAAAAAGATGCATTTCCCATCCAGTAATAATGCATGTAATAACATTGCGTGATGTAAGCCACATGCAGAAAAATCTCATTCATATTTGTAATCATGTACGGCATTATTTGCACTCATTGTCCAAGGTATTCTGAGCAGGGCTATGTATGAGGCTAAAAATAAGTTACTTCTAAGGCAGAGATGATTAGTTGAAGGTAAAATCACAGTTTAGATGCTCTTTTAAAAAAACAAAAAATACGACAATTAAAGTATTTGGTTAGAACAGGACAGTTTTCCACCATATTCCTCTTAAAGTGTGTTGTGCTAACTGTGGTCTTGAATGGAGGAGGGAAAGGTATAGTGATTGGACCTTGCTGCAGAATGACCTACTCAACTCATATGTTATTATTTAGATTATACTCCAGCGGCAATGTGATTGTCAAATGAATTATTACAACAATTGCTATACGTCTATCTTACTGTGAAATATTTTGCTGAAACAGTATTGGATATCATATGAGTACATGAATGTTCCACAAGTGGAATTCCATACTAAACGTATTTGACTAAGTAAAAAATAGGTTCACTTATTGGAAAATAATAATGTTATTGTTTTTCACCTATGCGGGCCTCTTCTGAACGTAATTGCAAAGTCCTGATTAGCTGAGTGTTCCTAACCTTATGTGGCATCTAACTTCATTGTGTTTTGGGAATGTGCACACCCCTCTGGCTATTTGTGCTTTATTGGGTCCAATCTCCCTGCACCATTGTGGTGTCGCTGTGCCTATCTGTGGGATTGATCTGGGTTTTCCTGTTTGCACATTTGTTTGTCAGCTACGTGCCACCCCACCTGTGATCTGTCAATCAGTGACCTTGGGCCTGGGTCACAAAGCCTGCCTAACTACGCATTTCTGAGTCAGGTTGACGTGGCGTTCACAATGGATAAATTCATCAATAGTGATGCAATTTTGTTTCTGTATATAAATGTATCGAGATTCATACTGACATCAATTTTCTAAATATTAACAGAGGAGACAAAAGTAAGACATCTCTCTCTTCAAAAGGGTTACAAGTGCCATTAGGCTTTACCATGTCCCAACGAATGGAGTGTGCCCTGCCCAGATACCTTCATTGTGTAATAAATATTTGTCATACATTGACCTATATGTCCCTCGTTATATTTCCTACTGCTCTCTTTTAAGAATTAAGTTTCTATTCCTTTACTTATCTCAGTGCCCTTTACAGGGTTACTTCCCCTTGGACCCTTTAGGCCACTCTAGAACCATTGTTCCTTTAAACTACATATTACCCCAGGTTCATATATTGGGGCACCCTTGTCTTCCTAAATACTACAGAGAGAACAAATGGCACAACCTTCTTCACATCTGCAACTTGAATCAAAGTCTAGCATGACTAGAAAAAATATCTTCCCTTATCTTAGAACAGAATTGGCACAGCTTCTCCCAACAAAAACAATCTTTAATTAAAATAGACAGTAAACATTCAGCTCATGCCATTGTTATTAAATGTCAGCACATCTATGACGCAGCTAAGGTCTAAGGCGAAGTTGGTTTCCTAAGTATAATACTTGTATGGAAAATGTATGATCGCCTATAGAGCTTTTTCAAACAGCAAGCTCTTTGGACAGATGTGCTGATACAGATTGTCAGAAAGATCCATAGAGTAAGGACTAACCTCCAGAAAAGTATTCCAGCTTAAAAAGGGAAAATAATTTTCCCATCATCCATGACAAGGTCATGTCCATGTGAACACCAAATTCATGGTGAGAACAAAGGGGCATATTTATCAAAAAGTAATGTAGCACAGCAAGTCACCTGGAAGTAGCCATTCCAAGAAAGAGTTTAGTAACCTGAACATTTGGCATTGAGGAACATCATGTAAAATATTCATAGCAATGTCTTTCCTGGGTGTGGAAAAAGATCCAGAACTGAGTTCATATAATTTTGACAAATTGACCATAACTTCTCCACATGTAAGCACTGCTTGTATGAAAAGGGAAAATCCCTGTTCAGCTTGACTGCCCATACATTTTCTTTACATCTGATATGTGCTGCAGATTACAAGAGAGATAACTATCTTCGTGCACAACACAAGGTCAATACCAGATATCTAGCTATTTTGACCAAGTTCCCCTTTATTGTTCACTTATAATCAATTGAAAATATTGCCTATCTTGAAAGTTAAAAACATGTTTTGGCTCATTTTAGTGAGTATTTTCTGTTCAACTATTGATAAATGACTAATATTTTCCACCAAACCAACCTTGCTTCTCATGCCAGAGCACCTGCTTCTGACTTGATATCTAGCTAAAAATTGTTATTTAGTAGAGCCTCTTGTATGAGACTGTCTAGATGTAATCACTTAAGCAGAACCTGCTTGTGGTACTGAAAGAGTAAACAAAGGCTTCAAATGTGCTGTGAGCTCTGTTACCCATGAGCATAAAGAACAGAAACTTGCAGTCATAGATGTACCCTGTCCAGTGAATCATAACATCAAACGTTGTTATATGATTGCAAACTAAATATACATTTCATCTGGTAGTAACTTAGATTCATTACATAAACTCTCTCAGAAATAAGAAGCCAATAAACATTAGGTCCAGTGAGAAGTTTGCGAAATTATTTTACTGAAGAGGTACCCTGATTCTCTAGGATACTGTACATTTTATTACAGTATTATTATTATTGTTATTATTATCTTTATTATTATTATTATTATTATTATTATTATTATGGTAGATATGAATTCTCAGGCAAACCAGTATTGTGATCGAAATCTTGACCTGAGAGTCACACAAAAGACAAAAAGTAATCTGGAAATCCTTATATTGCATCAGAAACTGGAAATATCACTTATGTTTTAAAACAGTCATCATGACATTTTATACACTGTTTAAACTAAGCTAATCTAACATTGGTCTATAAAATGTATTGACCTGTAAGTGCATCCATCTAAAATTGCTTGGTGTGTTTGCTAATCCAGTACTCAGGTCTTTGAACGGGCTCTCACACATCAGATAAGAATCCCATCCCCACTATGTGGGCCCATTTCTTTGTGTCAGTGATAACCATTCTCCAGTGACATAGTCAGCAGGTTCTAATCTCTCAGTTCACAGTGGTGAAAGGGTTTTTATGAGTTTCTGACATGAGTTTCAAATGTCATATGATTGCTTGAGCTTGCAAGAACCTGTGTGTATCACAGTTCATCCCAATTTCCTGATATGGAGGCATGTCATTTAACTTTGTGGCCAAAGAAAGCTGGACTGTGTCTCATGAGTTATGTATCATGTCAGGATATTGTGTGCATAAATATATCTATTGGGATGAGAATGCCCCTTCCATAGAATTTGGGTGCGTTCCACTGCCCTGATTGCCCGAATGCATGTATATTTGGAATCTTGACAATTTATTGTGGGGCTGGTGTTACACTAACCTACGCGTATGTGCTAAGCCCTAGCCCTGTCACTGATACGAGAGGTCTTGGACCTGTCCTGTGACCTGAAGGGATGCAAGAAAGATATCCTTAGTACTGACAGTGGAATACTGTCCCCATCATGACTATACATAGACATTGGTGGTGGTTGCTGACCAAGGTTAAGAGAAATAATAGTGTGGCCAGACCTTTCCATCTAGGTCACTCATGTTGAGGCCTACTGACTCATCTGTGTAAGGTGCTTTTTCTATGTGCATGCTCAGACCCTCGTGCTCATATCCCAAGTATGCGTTAAGCGTGCTTCTGAGTGTAGCAAGTGTAACAAATGCATGACATGTGTGAACCAGAATAATGAATATACTTTAATCACACAGTGTGCTGAATACTCCACAATAGACATGCAGAAGTCAGTGACTCTAGGTGCTACACATACCCCACTTCCCCTCTGTTTCTTCCCAGGTGATCTCCCTGGGTTCTAGTTTTCCTAGTCTCTGGGGGCAATCAAAAGTAGCACAAATCAGGCTCAGGTGCAATTCTGGTTACCCATAGTTCCAAATTTTGCTTAGTTTTTTTATACTCCCTTCTCGGGGTAGGTGGGTTCTCACGAGTACTTTCTGCTACTACCATTTACCCAGAGCAGCTCTCACACTCACTTTATTTAAAGAGTTGCTTCTTCCGGTGTGTCCCACAGCCAATTAGGATGCACCTGATCTCACTGTTTCCTAGAAAGTCCCTCCTCCTACAGGGCCATACAGGCTACTTGCCCCTCTCAGCAGTCAGGCAAGCTTCTAGGCACTTCAGAGCAAGTTCACAGCACCTCCAGCAGAAATGTCCAGACTGCAGGTGATGGAATTTCACCTTTTGTATGGTGGGTATCAGGCAAATAGCTAACCTGGTTGCACACCTGTCAGTTGAATGCTCTGCATAGCACTCCTTTCTTTGGTCATAAACGTCTTAGAACTTGAATAAAGTTGGGTGAATTGGGTCCTTTTTTTAAACACAACTACAGACAGTGGATGTGGATCCATTGTCTCAAACTTTAAAACGGAATGGTTCTTCTTTGAAGTGTGTTTTCCCAGGCTGTTCTCCAGACCCAGCCTTTCTGTAGTGTAAGGCAATTCACCTCAGGTAACACTAGGACTGTCTCCATTGAGGTGTATCCACAACAAAGGCACACAAGAAGTGTGACTTTTCTGCACCTGACTGTCTTCAGCTCAACTGAAAGATTACCAAGGGATAGACAAAGACCCCGCCCCACTTCTGCTTGCCCTTCCTTCGCCACACCTCTTGCTCTCTGTGGTTAGCTTGCTGCCTCTGCCTCCCTTCTGCAAACCCTCTTTTCTAGGTCTGCGTGTCTCACTCCTCCTGACTGCCCTCCATGTCAGATTGCTGCCACTGCCCTTCTTTTCACTGCCCTCCATTCTTTGTGTGTGCTCCTGTCCCCTCTTGCCTGCCCTCCATGGTCAATTGTACTGCCCCTGCCCATGTTGACTTCCTTCTGTGGTCAGCTTGCTATCATTGACACTAAACCTTGCCCTCTGTTCTCCAGTTTCTTGCTCCTGCCTCTCCCTCCTGCCCTTTATGGTCCATTGTGCTGACACTGCCCATGCAGGCCTGCTAGCGATGGTCACATTACTGTCCCTGTTCCCTTCCATCTGCTCTCCATTCTTTATCTCCATGTTCCTGCCCCATTCCATCAGTCTTCTGTGGACAGCTTACTGCCGCAGCCTATGTCGGCCTGCTCTACATGGCCACCTTGCTGCCCCTGCTCCTCTCCTCCCTGCCCTTTGATCTCTATCTGCTAGCTCCTTACCTCTCTCTCTTTCCTTCCAAGTTCCATTGTGCTGCCCCCGCAGGCCTTTCGTTTATGGTCAGCTTTCTGCCCCTGCCCCTCTTCACTGCCCTCCATTGTCTGAGTCTGTCCCTGCCCCCTCCATCCTATCTTGCACTGCTGCTGCCCCTTCTGCATGTCATTTGTGCTTAACTCGCTGTTGTCCGAGTCCATGTCCCTTCCCCCTCCCTCCCACTCTGCATGGACTGATGTGCTGCCACTGTCCCTAATGCTATTCCTCCCTACTTAGCTTGTTGTCCCTGCCATCGTTGTCTGGCTCCATGCCTGCCCCCACCTTCCATGGTCCATTGTGGTACCCCTTGCACCTGCTCTGCATTGTAAGCTTGCTCCCCCTGCCTGCTTCTCCCTGCCCCCATTGTCTGTGTGCCAGCACGGTCTCCTTGCTCATGCTTCCTCCTGCTCTCCATGGTCCAATGAGGTGCCACTACCCCTCCGGCCTACCCTGCACTGTCAGTTGTGCTGCCACTGCCTCTCCCACCTACCCAGTATGGTCAGCTTGTTGTCCCTGTCTTTGCCCCCTCCCTTTCTGCCTTCCATCATGTTCATGCCCTATTCCCTTCTTTCTCCTCCCTTGGTCCATTGTGCTACCACTGCCCCTTTGCCTGACCTGTGTGGTCTCTTGTGGTTCCATTGCCCCACCTGCCTGCCCTACCTGGTCAGCTTGCTACCATTGCCCCCTTACCCATGCTCTCTGGTGTCTGGGTCCAGCCACTACTCCCTCCCTTCTGCCATCCATGGTCCTTTGTCCTGTCTCGGTGAGCACGTTTTGCTGCCAATAACACTCCTGCCTACAATACATGCTCCATTGTGCTGCCACTGCCTTTCCCCCGCCCTGCATGTTCAGTTTGCTGTCCCTGCCTTCGATTCCACACCCTAAATTGTCCATGTGTTTGCCCCTGCCACATTCTCTTGCCCTTCATGGACTGTTGTGCTACTACTGCCCTGCCACCTGCCCTGTATGGTCTATTGTGCTGTAACAAGGCCTGCTGCTTGCCCTATGAGGTCAGATTGCTGCCCCTGCCACCTTCCTTCCACCCTCCATTGACTGAGTCTGTGCCCTTGCCTCATTTCTCATGCCCTCCATGGTAAGTTGTGCTGCCATTTACCCTCTCCTCTCACCTCTGTGGTAATTTGTGCTGCCACAGCATCTCTCACCAGTCCTGTGTCACCCTTGCCATGCTCTTCCCTGCCTTTCTTGGTCCGTTGTTCTAATACTGCCCCTCTTGCCTGACTTGTATTATCTGTTGTGCTACCACTGAAGCGTGGTCAATTTGCTGCCCCTGCTCCCTCCCCTCCCCCTACCTCCAATATCTGAGTCCATGCCCCTGCACCCTCCCTCCGAGAGTGTTCTAATGAAGAACTAGAGCATTAACTTTCTGTTTTTATGACAAAAGTGTGACACTTATCAAGTTAACTTGATGGAATTAAAACTGTGATATCTAAAGCATGTCCTATAGAAATGAACAAAATGAAGGTTACTTTCTCATAGAAATTATGGTTACTGCTCTACAAAGCTAAAATGAGAAGACATTGTCCAAGTACTTATCAAAGGGCTTATACATTAGTTGCTATTTTTATATCCAAGTGATCACTTGATTATTTCTTACATGAGTTAGGTAAGCCGTTTGCACACTGCTATCATTGGGCTGTATTTGGACTACACTTAGGCAGGGGTGTCTATTTGAGCTACATTTGGGTTCATTTTTGTTATCAACCCCCCCTATTTCTTCATTTACTGCAGTGTCCTCTGTATGACATGCTTTCAGTTTTACAGCTTTGATTCCATCAAGATGGCATGTCACACTTTTATCATAAATACAGAATGTTTGCATTCAGTTTGCTTATTAAAATACTGTGGTAAAGCAGCTGATGATCATCAGGTAGTTTCCTAGTGGGCTGCTGCCAGTGTTGAAAGTACATGTTTTTTTTTTGTTATAAATCTTTTTAATTGTATAAACAAAAACGAAAACAACACAAACAAAGAATAATAAAGTGCAGTGCAGTGCAGTGCAGTCATCGTCATTTTCAATAATCTCATTGCATTAGTACAACAATTGTCATAGCAAATCCGTGGAACTATAATGTGGTCACATAGTACATGCATGTCGTCGTTAGCAAGACATTACTCGACAGTGTGGTCAGCTGACCCTGGGGAAGCATCATTAAAAGGAGTACATATCATCCCTCTGCTTACGTTCCAGGGCCCCCAGATTCTAGTCCATTTTTGTGGGCATCCTCTGCCTTCATAAATCACTCTCTCTGCCTGCATGCACCAATCCATGTCAAATTCCCAGTCCGTGAACTTTGACTTCATTACTCCTTTCCAAGTTCTGGCTATGTTGCGTTTTGCAACCATACAGCCCAGGGAGACCCTCATTCTCTCAGTTCTGGTCAAGTCGGTGGCCTCCCAAATGTTAAGAAGACAAAGGCGGGGTGAAACTCCAATAGATTTATGACAAATTAAAGACAGCGCTGATGTGACCTTTCCCCAGTACGTCTGAAGGGTTGGGCACTCCCACCACTGGTGGAGGTGGGTGCCGGTGTGACCACACCCTCTGGGACAGGTGGGGGAGCCCAATACACCCATTTTAACCAGTACTGAGCTAGTGTAGTAGGCTCTGTGTAATAGTTTAAGTTGGATAAGTTTAAAACGGGATCGAATCGCCACCTCACGAGGAGAGGCCAGAGCCTCATGCCAGTCTTCGTCACTGATGCCTCCGACATCATCCGCCCATTTAGCGCAAAGTTTCTCCAGGGTATCCGGTGTGTTATTAAGTATTTTGCTATATGTCAGTGAGATGGCTTTTTCCTGGAGGTAATCGTTGAGCAGTCTATCTTCCAACGGGGAAGAGACTGGCAGGTCGGTACCTTTGGGTATCGCTGTTTGTAATGCACTTCGGGCCTGTAGGTATCAAAAAGTTTCCCCGCTATGCAATTGATAATCCCGCTGGAGGTCACCAAACGGGATGACCTTGCCTCCCGCCCACAGATCGCCAACCCTCGAAAGACCTATTAATTCCCATTTATCAAATCCTGGTCGTTTCGACAGCAGTCCCAGCTGGAATGCGCCAAGCAGTGGGGTGACGTGTTATTTTGGCTTTCCACCCCAGGGCGGCCATTGCTGTATGCCATACAGCAATTGTGGTGGAAGTTGGAGTGTGTGTTGGTGTATGTTTCTTCCCTCCATAGAGGGCCTTGGGATAGTTACTGGGGAGCATGTTGTGCCTAGCTATCCTATACGCAGGATCCGTACTGGGGCGGTGCACCCAGTGGTTGAGAACCACTAGCTGTGAGGCCCAATAATAGCTTTTTATCGCAGGCAGGGCGATACCTCCATCGTACCAACTTTTTGTGAGCTTGGCCAAAGCTATTGGGGGGGTACCGTTATTGCACAGCAAGGCGCGTACCTCTGATTCAATGGCATTAAAATATTGTATTGGGACCAAATAAGGCCTATTTTGTAAGGCATAAAGAAATCGGGGAATCGCCATCATCTTATAGAGAGAGGCTGTATCGAGCAAAGTGAGGGGCAGTGTTTTCTAATGCTGCACGTCAGCATGAAAACGGCGCAGAGGAGGAGCGAGATTGCGGTCGTGGAATACTGTGGGGTTAACAGTAATATATATACCCAAGTACAAGAAACCTTCGGTAACTATTTTGGCCTTGCAGCCTACAGGCAGTGTTATGTTTCGTATAGAGGCCCTAATATAGACACGTTCATATATGCCGTATATGGTCATAATCGTATATGCCCTATTATGGTCATAATCGTATATGCCCTATTATGGTCATAATCGTCTATGCCCTATTATGGTCATGATCTCATATGCCCTAATATAGGCATGATCTTTCACCTACATTAGTTCCCTACAGTAGACAACGAGCTCTGAGGGTAGAACGTTATCTAGTCTGTGGTTAGAACACTGCAGGGTTTTTCCCGAACACAGGCCTACAATGTACTCATAAATTATGCATGAGCATTCACCAGCTACATCTCCCGCATAATATGTATGTACAAAGTTCACCCCTGACGTCTTCCTCATGTCTAACAAAGACCAATACAAACCATACTGAGGGACGAGACACTTTAGGGTATAAATACACCATATCTTGCCACAGTAAGATAGAGGGAACCAAGACTTCCATGCCGACACACTGACCAGAGACGCTGAGGCTCCTGCATGCAGTCGCTCCAGCTGACAGCGGTCTAACACAGCCCTTGCAGGGTGTCCAACTCGAGACCAGGACTGGGTCCCACACTCTCTCTATACAGGTATGGGGGTTCGACTAAATCCTAGAAGGATTCTTGGCTCTTAGGCTTTTAGACCTACACACATGCTAGGTACACTCAGGTACATCTAGTTAGGCATCGAAGGAGTACGCGCACTTTTCATAATGCTTTTTATATTCATGTATGTATTCATGATTCTTGCAATATGGTAGAACTGTACTATCCCTTCACTTTTATTGTACTGCTGATAATATATCTCTGCTATTGTCTGCTGGTTGCTGCAGCACATATATTTTACACTAGAATAACAACTGTTCAATAAATACTTATTGAAACGCCCAGACTGTTTATTCTGTGTAACTCTCTGAGACAAACCGAATAAGTAAGCACGAGTGACTGAGCGAAAAGTAGTACATTGTTTCCACGATTCTGAGGGATCAGGGTTGTCAAGATCTAAGGTTGCCAGAAACTAATCTCTCCCTGATAAGAGGAGATTCTAGTGGCACTGTGAGCTAGCTAATGCAAATCCGGCTAACATACGCGGTGGGGGTGCACAGAGCCAGTCTGCCACCAAGCCCGCAGTTTATGTTATCCAAACGCGCAGGTCCTGCAGGGGTACTATAGGAACTACACGACATGGCACCACCAATGTTGGTTGGGTACTTATTTAACAGTAGAATCTGAGTAGTTCAGTCGTGCTATTCTCAGAGAACCTACTCACAAAACCCCAGAGACGTCTGGAGTGGGTGGGCACAAAATCCACCGCAGCTGAGTAGTACGAAAATACTATTTATTGGCTGTTGGTTATTCAAGCTTGAAAGGACATAGTGTTCCTAAAAGTTGTGCATAACACCTTATCTTAGTTCCATTGGAACACTTCTTCTTCTAAACATGCCTGATACCGAGGTAAGGGAAGACAGAGTTGAACTGAATTTTTCAGAAGAAGGAGAAGATCCTGCGGATGCAATACAGATTGCACCAAAATTCTGAATGACAGTCACCCTAAGACTATTAGAAAATGGTTTACAAGCTAGGGTGGCATGGTAGTTTTCGTGATTGAGGCACACGAATCAAACAAAACAGGGGTATTCTATTCATGGGTTACATTCCCAGCAGCAAATGCAATAACAAAGACATTTCACTACTATATAGAAGGAGATGCACCACGGGAATTTTGTCCATTTGAGGACATAGAGATTCCACTCACTTACCAGGAACATTATTACTGGTTTAATGGTGCCCTAACCCACGTACGACAAAGAGTAAGATTAGGCCCGCTCGGAGGAGACGGAGCCACATGGCCGATACTAGCGGCTTACACACAGCATCCTGACATTGGCACAATGCCACAGCCAGACTTACTCATACAACACAGGGATTTAATTAAAATCTACAGAAACCTGACACAATTTGTCATGAGGACTTTAACAATCCAACCTGCACCAGGTGCAGCAAATAGTACTCCAGCTCAGGGTACAGGAAATAAAATTACTCCTCAAACATTACACGCGGTAATGGGCAAAATGCCTGCAAAACGCAAACAAATACCATTCTGGATAGCTCAGAAAATAACTCAGCTTGAGGCGGTATTTCCGAATACCACCACCTGTGATAAACACAGAATACTAACAATCTGCTTGCCCATGGGGATCACACCACAAATAGAGGACTGCACCTCTTGGGGTACAGTCTTTGCTGCCATATATACCAGAACACATGGTATCCCGTCATTAGCAGTAGTACCTGACGTATTGAGACAGATTCAAAATGAATACGGAGTAGAGCCTGCCCTTAACTTAGGGATGAAGTTACTAGGTAACTACGAACAGGTATCAGCCATAATACTAGCTAACATTAAGGGGGAAGCAGCTTCAGTGGCAATCCGTCAACGCCTAAGGGAGTTCAGTCCAGTAGATCAATCACACGAACTACCCAAAATAATTGAAACTGCATATGCAGAACTAGGCAGAGACAGTCTAGGTGGGAAAGCATTAAAACCACAACTGGTGGGCAGTCCTGAGAAGGACACTACAAAGCAGACACCTACTTCTTCTAAAAAGTAGTGGGAAAATAAAAAACAACCATAGTCTAAAGACAGCAGATCTCAATCCACAGGTAGGTCTCCTCAACAGTAGCCCTCTGAAAGGAGGTATAACCTCAGAATAGGGATAATATTAAAAAACCTGACAGGTATCAGGATACTGATACACGTTCCTCTTGTTCCTTTCAAGGTTCATCAAAAAACTCCGAAAGGGAAGGACGGTCAGAGGAGCGTACAAAGTCCAGAGACACGCAACGCGCTGCGGACTACACACCTAAAAAAGAAGATAAACAAAAACAAAAACCTCAGTTCAAAAAGAAGAAGGTAGCAGGTCTCAAGATCAGACATGCCCAGAATTCTGAGGACACAGCTTCTGAACGGAGAATGGGCTCTGATGATGCTAGACAGCGCGGCAGAAGTAACAATAGCTCGCCAGAACCTGAAGGAATTTCTGGTGACAGCGGAGTTGAGTGAGTATATCACGGTGGAAACACCTGACACTCGGGTAAGTGTCCCACATAAGTTACATGAGATAACACTCCGGATGGAGGAGGACAAGCCCAGGAAAATTAAAGGTCTATTTTGGAAAAATCTGTCATCTGGATATGACATCCTATTAGCAGAGCAAGACTGGCCGTCAGCATTCGTCATGGAGTGCCCTAAGGGAGAAAAGGTAATTTTTCCAGCATTTTCCGACCTTGTTCCCATACATTTAAAACATGCATATGCGCAGGAGTGGGCGGTTGCCCTAGCTCCAGCATTGTACAAAAATCATGCTGGTTGGGATGGGGATTCAACCCACCACGTAATCCCGTTAAAGGTTTCCCCAAATGCTCAAAGGCAATACCCTATAAAGCAGGAAGCTAAAAAACAAGTCATGGAGATCCTAGATCAACTAGAATACCAGGGTGTGATAGAAAATTGCACGTCACCTATGACCAATCCTTTGTTCCCTGTATCAAAACCTGACAACACATATCGCTTAGTTTTAGATTATAGACATTTAAACACTTGCAGAAAGACATTTGCAGTTCAAAATGCACACAGTTCCGCATTAATGAATAACATTGTGCGACAAAAATACAAAACAACACTTGATATCTCAAATGGATTTTTCTGCCAAAATATAGCACCTGAAAGCAGGTATTTGACCGCATTCTCAGCGCTAGGGTCCAAACAGCAATTTTGTCGTTTGCCCCAAGGGTATAAGAATAGCCCGGGGTTGTTTTCAGCAAGGGTAACAGAGTTACTCCAAAATTTGGATGAAGAAGAATTGTCCTATGTAGATGATATTTATCTGACGGACGATGACTTACCGAGGCACTTGATCAGGGTGAGCACCATTATTATGGGATTCGCCTCTGAGGGCTATAAATTTAATTTAAAAAAATCAAAAATTGCCCATCTCAATGTCCTGTTTTTAGGGTATGAGCTGTCAAGTGAAGGAAAAAGCCTAGCAGCTAACTTTTTAGAAAAGTGTGCGCTGCTCCAACCTCCAAAATCATTAAAGAATTTACAATCAATTCTGGGATTCCTAAATTTTGGTCGAACATACATTTTGGATTATGCAGAAAGAGTAAAACCTTTCTACGACTTAATAAAACCTGATTTTTCAGCCAGACAATGGACAGAGGAACATACAAAGATCCTAAGTTCACTACAGGAAGACATGATAGCTTCAAAACATTTACAGACACGCATAAACGTATGCAACTTAGTGATCTGAGTAATAGTGGGTCAATGAGGGTACACTTATTTAACTTTCAATGAAGGTGAAACGGGACCAATCGCATTTAAATCACACCTGTACACAAACGCAGAGATGCGTTTCACTTCAGCAGAACAAATCCTGACAGCAGTGCAGACCGCTGTAGCAAGAGAAAGAGGTCTGGCTCAGGGAAAGCGCACAATAGTCGTGACCCCAGTACCAGCCTTAGAGGCTGTTACAAAGGCTAGCATTCCAAATGCGAAAGCCTTACATCCCAGATGGATACAATGGGCTAATTCTCATACTGCAACGGATGTTGAATATAGATTTGATCCAAGTTTAAAAACACAAGCATTTCTGCAATAAGAACAAGAATATCCTCTTCCAAATGAGATTTTGCCTCTAGATCAGTATGAATATATTATTTACACTGACGGATCTGCTCAACCGGCCATAGGGAGTAAGCAAGCTTACAGCGCAGCGTGTGCAATCGTTAAAGGTCGCATGCGCGATGGAAAGTTCCATCCAAATTGCACTAAAACGCAATCTCTAGGAGACTGCACGGCTCAGTTGGCAGAATTAAAAGCACTAATACTGGCACTGGTAAATACGGAACACAAATTCCCCACACTAGTTGTGTGTGACTCCTTTTACTGTGTAAAGTCGTACAATGAATATGTACATCATTGGGAACAAAACTGGTTTAAAGACGCAAAAGGTGGCACAATTAAGCATAAAATGCATTGGGAACAGGTAGTGGAGTTGAGAAACAAACTACCAAGGGCTCACGTGATACATACACTGAGTCATCAGCGTGATGGCGTTCACGTTGAAGGGAATTCATTGGCTGATGAAGCCGCAAAGGGGGCTGTATGCACAGCGTCCGTAGCTGCAATCACTCGTTCAAAAACGAGAATAGACGGCGAGATTTTTGTAGCTGTCAATGCTTCACGCAAAGGCAGCACAGCAGTACTTAAAAAATTTCCACTCAAGTACTCCTACAAGTTAGATGCAGAAAACATTCCATATGCTCAGATTCCTGGAGTGGGGGATAGAGTAATACCAAATATGGATCGTAGGCAAGGCTTAATACTAGCAGCACACGAGGGTTTGGGTTCTGCACATACAGGCGTTACAGCAACTATTTCTTCATTGAAACAGCGCTACTGGTGGCCAGGGTTAACAAAGCAGACCAAAGACTATGTCTTAAAGTGCGACATCTGCCAGCAGATGAAGGGCTCCACAGTAACACGCCCAGCGCAGACACCATTACTAAAATCAGACAAACCTCTTGCATGTGTATATTTGGACCACTGCGGACCCCTACAATCGGATGGGGCCAAGAAATATATCATGGTTGCAGTGGATTCCTGCTCTAGATTCCTATGGGTTTGGCCTCAGCGCTGTGCTGACGCTCGAACTGTTATAAAAGATTTGCGAGTCTTTATCGGCACATACGCAGTCGAACGTTACATTCTGATCGTGGCCCAGCGTTTAGCTCTCTGGCTTACAAAGAGGCCATGGAAGGAATGGGCGTAGCATTGCGGTACTCCTCTCCGTACCATCCTGAGGGAAATTCGGTCGTGGAGAGGAAAAACCGTGACTTAAAGCAATCTTTAACAGCTAGGGTATTTGGCAATGGCGGTATATGGGTCGATCACTTATATGGGGTACAAAGAGCAATAAACAATCAGCCAAGAAGCTCTCTAGGGGGTGTCACTTCTTACGAGGTCCTATTTGGGAAAGAATGTGGGTACCTGATCTTGATTGTGAAGGCACAGTGGCGGATGAAAAACCATTTGATATCCATGATCGTTTGGCTGTTTTACAGGATCTAAATGAATCCAGGACACAACAAAGCAACGTCCACTTAAAACAGACCGCCACTGAGGAAATCAAGGCAGTAACGGCAAGACCTGTCTGGATCCCAAAAGTCGGGGACCTGGTCAGAGAAAAGATTGCAAACAAGAAAGAATTCGGACCATCCTACAGAACAGCTGTACCGGTCCTAGCAATCCAAGGCACAAGAACTGTACTTCTGCGGCCTCTTGCCGGGAAAAAGGAGAAAAGATTTGTCTCAATTGACTTAATCAAACCACACTATGTGGCCGATACTAAACAGTAGGCCTCGTGGACTCCACAGTAGCAGACGCCCTCCTCTCGCTACAATCCAAGAAGTCCAAACAGAAAGACTCATCACGTTTGAAGAGCCACCTGTACGGAATGAAGGACTAAGCAACAATGCTATGGAACTCGTTCCACTTCAACAAGAAGTTCGACTTCAAAATGAAAATCAACTTAACAACCAAGTTGCAATCAGACCGACTACAGATGTCTTCGTCAACATGCCTCGTCAAGAGCAAAATCCAAATTCAACAAATCCCGATGCAATTCCAACAATTGATCGAACTGCTTCTGGCTATTTCATGAACTTTGATACTTTTTCACTGGATCCAAGCGAGCCGGAAACAACGCCAGCCAAAAAATCACACAAACAGAAACTCATTGACTTTTTGCACTTTTTTAGAAAGACTTACCTGGTGTCACCTTGGATAGAACTATGGTATATCACTGGGATTCTATTTTTTTCTTTTCTGGCTAGGTTTAATAATAACTTTTAGTATGCTTATTAATGGACGATATCTCCAGCTGAGCTCTACAGCCAAAGAGTCAATTTGATTTTAAAACCACACCAGTCTTCACATCGTGAACCGAGAGACTTGTCTTCAGTGAACATCACAGCAGTTCCTATACCGGACAGTATAGTATGGGACAATATTGATTTTGATATATTCGGTCCGACTGAACTTTTAAAGCTTAAACATGTATTTAAAATTTCTTTAAGTGATATCATTACCTCCAGTACATTGTCTGATGATTGGGACACTAAAACGGTAAATAATCTGATGTCTGATTTAGAAAAAAATGCAGCACTTCCGAACAATGAAATGTTAGAAGGTACTTCAGACTATGATACATTGTACTGTTACCAACATTATGGTCATCATTTCTTACACAAATCTATAACACCTAGAAATGTATTTGAATACCACCAGTGGGAACACTGCCCAACACCTCCAAAAGGTAGTTCGCAAACTTTTGCACAGAAATTCACATACTTTTCAGGGTTTATTACATCTGACCCAAAGTCATTTTATTACAAAGTGGCAAAAACATCAGCACAGAAAATTATGTTGACTAACACCAAACAGATTTACTCTGCTTCCTTTATGGCCCAGTTGTCTACACAGGGTTTTGACCTATGGAAGGACACTATAGATTTAAAATCAATCTGGGGTTCGAGGGACTGGCAGGTCCAGGGAACAGAAGTGCTTTTTAGAGCATGCCTCATTCCACAGCAGATGATATTTCTAAATGACACTGTGCAACAGACATCCTGTCTTGGACTAGCCAAGAACAAGGAAATGAACACACCTGGGCTTCCAGCACCATCACAGATGGGTGGGGGGCAGAATTAAACTACACATGGGGTAGGATTAGATGACATTCTCCAGTACAACAGGTCAGATCCCAATTGGACAGAATGGCTGATTTGGCCCATTGACACTAGCACATGTCAACAGAGATTCCTAGGTATAACCGAGGGGTTTAGTATCAGTAGGCCAGATACACGCTATGTACAAAGACAACACCCAGGGGTAGTGACATCCTATAGTGTTGGAAAGTTGTGCCTTGATTGGCTAGAGACCTCAACACTCACAGAAGTAAAACATCACTTGACCTTACTCACACCTGATGTGGACCTTAGGGATTTCTTGTCAGGCCCAAGGAAAACGCGTCAGAAATGTTTCATATATGCTGGCATTTATGCCTATTATAATGAAAACTGGAAAATATCCCAACAGGAGGCCGCAGAAAGAATACGGGAAATAGACCGTATTAACTTAGAGAAGGCATTAGCTGTAGTGGATAATGGGTTAACAACTTTGACCTCCAGGATTTACTCCTTAGGCAACATTGTGTCTTCGGCAATCAACATATTAGAACAAGATCTGGCCTTGTTACAACACGGGCAATCCCAATTACGTTCTATTATGATGTTAAGCTGGACGCTGCCATCTTTGCTTGCAGGCTATGTGCCCTGGCGTTTTATAAACACCATGTCTCTGTTTTCAGAATACAATCTAACTGATAAACAGACAGAAATGGCACAAAGGGGAGCCAAATATACAATGCTGCGTATTGAGAAACTGGAAAGGTTACCATTCACTGTAGCCGAATTACCATCAACTGAATGGCTAATTCATCATGGCCAAATAACTCTGTCGGTCACTACGTTTCAGTTTCAATATTGTCTTGAGTAAAGGCAGGCAGGTAAATATGAACAAATGGGTAAGGGTTACATTAAGGAAACTTGGGAGTTACCATATAGGTATCGATGCCGGAATGGGGATCGAGAAGTGTATCTGAGTGGTACAAACTGCAAGAACGCTTTAAGCGGTTCTCTCATGTGTCAGGATATTTCTCTGCACGGAGCATGTAGTGGTTCAGTAGCAAATCTATCTTGTCACATGTCAGGGACCCCAGCGGCCATGATCACGCCGGTTTTCCAGCTGCTCTTGAATGGGAGTTACTTGATGCTAAACGATCAAGGTTGCTGTGGGATGCTTCCGGGCGTCGCCTATCTGGTCACTGTTAACTCCAGGGTTACTTGCTGTATGCAACTATTGTTTCCGCCACTGAACACAGTCAGGTAGGCGCCGTTATGGCCTTCGTTGAATGTTTCCTTTATACAATTTGATACTTTGAGCAGACTGAAAGCCATGCTTTTACAGCAACCCGTGCCCTTAACCTCCGCTCGAGAAACCTTTGAACTTCAAGTTGCAAGGACCTCGACTGAGATACAGGCGCTTATACGTACGAACTGCCCTTTCATTTCGCAGAAATGGTGGGTCGTATCTTTAATATGTCTGATACGAGCTGTATTGTACACCTATTTAAGACCATAGGGTCAGGACTATTAAGCACCTTTCAGATAGTCCTCGGAGTAATCCCAAATTTTATACACTCTGTATTGGGAAGACTCTTTGGAGGTCTCCCGCTTATCCTGTTCCTAATTGCAGGAGTCCTGATTATAATATTACTGCTACGCAATGGACGGCCCAATTTCCGAGGAAATGGCGAACATACTCATGGAGCGGAAATTACCGTGAACACATGGTGCAGCTTCTGGGTATACCTTGCCTAAGAGAACTGAATGCCTCTTGGTTTCTATCGTTTAGACCAGTCTGGGTGGACTGCATCTTACCTGTTCTTCGATGCCTGTTTTGCGGAGAAGAATGCGCGTTGGATCTCTGTCTAACGTTTCCATCAGATACGCCTCCGGACATGGATGCTATGCTGGACCCCCTAAAGGCCCATGCTCTGCGTTGTCCCCAGCGTCTTCCAATTCTGATGAACGCATTCCTTGAGAATCCACAGGTGCCGTTTGCTCCTGCTGGGTTAGGTGGCTCCTCCACAGGCACTCAGGTAACAACTGCCACACTAGCTGCCGCAGCACGGACTGTTGGCAGTGCTGAATTCCATCTATGTGTGATTGACGTTCTCTGTGAGGCGTTGGATTTGTCGTCTGCAGTAGCTAACACCGATTATGCTGTATCTCCAAGCCAGGACACTTAATCTTGAATTGGCTCATCGCGTCCTGGGAAAGAATTCGGCTTCTCCACTTCGTTTCATAAATAAACGAACTAAAATTTGGAACATTTCCTATATTGACACTTTCACTTGAGAAAGAATGGCCTTATTCTGCTTGTAGTAATGCAACTTTTTTTTAAATGTTTTTTTAAAACCATGTTTTTAGCTGTTTTTAACAAAAAAAATTAAATAGTCCAGATTTTAAGTGTGATCATTGTCATCCAATTCGAAAGTGGAGTGGGTGTTATGTTTCGTATAGAGGTCCTAATATAGACACGTTCATATATGCCGTATATGGTCATAATCGTATATGCCCTATTATGGTCATACTCGTATATGCCCTATTATGGTCATAATCGTCTATGCCCTATTATGGTCATGATCTCATATGCCCTAATATAGGCATGATCTTTCACCTACATTAGTTCCCTACAGTACACAACGAGCTCTGAGGGTTGAACGTGATCTAGTCTGTGGTTAGAACACTGCAGGGTTTTCCCCAAACACAGGCCTACAATGTACTCATAAATTATGCATGAGCATTCACCAGCTACATCTCCTGCATAATATGTATGTACAAAGTTCACCCCTGACGTCTTCCTCATGTCTAACAAAGACCAATACAAACCATACTGAGGGACGAGACACTTTAGGGTATAAATATACCATATCTTGCCACGGTAAGATAGAGGGAACCGAGACTTCCATTTTTTGAAATATATTTTTATTGATTTTCAAAACCAACCAACATGCAATTTCATATTAAAACATCGTTCCCTCTCATTACATGTTCGCAGCCATCTGCGCATCTCATAGTCTTGGTTGATTGCACCACTGCACTATAACTCAGAGCAATTGCAAATACTACTCTCATTACCTAACATAAAAAACTCAATAAAACCCGCCTTATCCCACCCTCCTACCCCTCCCTGCCCTCTCCACCGGTGTGCCCAATCCATTCACAATTCGCTAATAAGTAATTACAACCTGATCAGTGTAATGTTCCAGGTACTCGCAACACAATGACTCTCTGACACACCCGCCCCCTATGGGATCAGATTACTGCTACACCTGGGAGGCTCTTTGCTGTTCGTTCGCTGCCTCATGCGGCGGCGACGCTATTGCTGCCCCCGAGTCTGTGTCCCCCTCTGATTCCTGCTCAGGCATCTGCAGCGCTGCTACCAGTACCTCCCATGCCTGTGCTGCCTCCAATGATTTTACATTCTCTATGCGTGCTGCCTGCTGGAATCTGAGCGTGCCCTCACTCCGTGCCCATTTGAGCAACTCCGCCCACCACCTCCGAGCTACGGGCCCACTCGCTGCTTTCCAATGGGATGTAATCTCTCTCTTAGCTAATATCAGTCCTAAATCAATGAACTTGCTTGTCACCTTTGTCTTAGGGGTATGCGGGAACCAATGCAATAAGCAGGTACCCTGGTCAGCCTCTATGTTACGGTCCGTCACCTCCCGCAGTGTCTCAATCACAGTCTCCCAGCACCGCCCCAGTTGGGGGAAACCCCACATCATATGCTGGAAATTCGCCCCCTCCAACCGACAGCGTGGGCACTTGGCGGTGTCCATGTCAAAATATCGATTAAGTCTGGCAGGTGTTAAGTACGCCCTATGCAAAATGAAAAAATTAACTAATTGAAACCTGGCGTTTCTTGTACTTTTCCAGTTCTTCCGGACTAACAGCGCCCAGGTCTTCTCAGGAATCTCTTTACCTAGGTCCGCCTCCCATTTCCCCTGCAAATCTCGCAGTGGCTCCATCGTCTCAGTCAGCATACACCTGTAAAGACACGTAATCGCTCTAAGGGTGCCCGCTGCCATTACCACGTATTGACACGCCATTGAGGTCGGCAGCTCCAATAGTCCCTCCTTCCAATGGCATTGTAGAGCCGACACTAGAGCAGAGTGCAGTAAATAATCTCCTCAGGGGAGGCCGTACCTATCCCGCAAGTCCTGGAATGGCAACAGCTCCCTGTCACCATAAAGATCGCCCACCATCTGCACTCCCAAGGCCTCCCACTCAGCCAGCGCCGACCAATCCCCGCCATGCGGGAGGGCCGTGCACATCCCCAGAGGGATCTCTGGAGCATAAGGACGAGCCACCCCCGCCCTGCGTTGACACCGATTCCAACAGAGTCGCAACGTCCTCTCCTCACCAGTGAGCTGCCCAAGACTTAACCGCTGTTGTAGAACAATAAAGGATAAGACGTGCCGTTGAACCCATTTCCCCTCAGGGCCATCTGGTTCCCGGAACTCCCGAGCCACCGCCTGAGTAAGCCACTGAAGCTGGGCCGCAAGGTAATATACTTCAAAATCCGGCACCGCCAGACCCTCATCACCCCTCGGACGCGTCATCGTCGTCAGAGCCACCCGTCGCCTGCCATCCCCCCACAAAAACCCTCCCACCATGGCGCGGAGCTGCCTAAATACGGAGCCAGGGACCCAGATCGGCAGCGTCCGAAAGTAATACAAAAGCCGGGGGAGCGCCACCATCTTCAGGAGTGCCACCCGGCCCGCCACCGAGAGCGGCAGTGTGCTCCAAAAGGCAAAACTGCCCTTGAGGCCTCGCATGGCCTTTCCTACATTACCCTCCAGCAAGTCCTCGGGAGTATGATATACATGAGTGCCAAGATAAGGCAGGCATCGAGATTCCCAGCGGACCCCTGCGACCTGTTCAAGCTCTCCCCCTGATGGCAACACCGGGAACAAACATGTCTTCTGCCAGTTCACCCCCAGCCCGGATACCCTACCGAACTTATGGAGCAATCGCTTCGCTCCCCCCAAAGCCTCGTCCGAGTCTACAAGGAAGATTAATAAATCATCTGCATAGAGTGATATATACTGCGTGTTCCCACGAAGGGCCAACCCGAGGTAGTATATCCCCAGTCGGGCATGGGCAGCTAGCGGCTCGATGGCCAGTGCAAATAACAGTGGCGAGAGCGGGCATCCCTGCCGTGTCCCCCGGCCCACCGAACAGGAGGGAGAAATCTTCGCTCCCGTACGCACACGAGCTGTCACCGACTGATATAGAATCGCCGTCCATCACTCTCAGAACCCCCATTAAATACGGCCATTCCAGGCTATCAAAGGCCTTTTCAATGTCTACTGAGAGGATCACCACCTCAGGGGTCATATGATGGTCCTCCCCCAAAATACGTAAGAGGCGTCGCACATTAGTCGCCGTGGTGCGCCTTGGGATAAATCCCGCTTGATCACTATGGACTAGTCGCACCATGTACGGGAGGAGCCGCGTCGCAAGAATCCTACTAAGAATTTTATAATCAGTGGTTAACATGGACAGGGGGCGGTACGCCGCCCTGAGCAAGGGTCCTTGCCCGGTTTCAGCAAAGGGATGATGATGGCCTCGCGAGCGGAGGCAGGCAATCGTCCCAGGGTCTGGGCCTCTCGGAAAACCGCCAGCAGCCTAGGAGCTAGTAGATCAACATAGGTCGAATAAAACTCTATCGGCAACCCATCGGTGCCTGGCGTCTTATTGCGTGCCATGTTTTTAATCGCTCCCCGTATTTCCCCCTCGGTGATTTCCTGCCCCAGATTATCCGCCAGCGACCTCTCCAGTTGTGGTAAGTTTACCTCTGCTAAGAAGTCCTCGAGCTCCGCGCCCGATGTCCGGAGCCGGCTCTCATACAAGTCAGAATAATAGTCTAAGAACAGCCCATTAATGTCCCCCTGAGTATAAACCGGGGTCCCCGCAGGCGATGTCAACGCCAATATAGGCGAGCCCCTAGGGACCGGGTTAGCCAACCAGGCCAATAGAGTACCCGTCTTATCCCGTTCTGCATGTCTCCGCACCAGATACGCCTTGTGGTCGAAACAGCGCAGCCGTTCCACCTGTACAGCCACACTTTCCCTAGCCGCTGCAACTGCGCCCTGCGCTTCTGGGTTCCCATAGTGGGCTCGTTCCGCCTGCCGCAGCCGCTGTTTCGCTGTATCTACGTCAGAAAGGAGAGTCTTTCGTACCCCTGCCGCGTGGGATATGCATAGGCCCCGCACTACAACCTTAAAAGCATCCCATTCCAGTGCTAGGCTTGACGCTGTGCCCTCATTTTCATGGAAGTAATGCTCTATGCCAGCCTGTACCCCCGCACGGAAGACAGGGTCCTCCAAGGCCTCTGGGCGCAAGCGCCAAGTGGGGACTAAAGGTCTCTCCCTAGTCCAATTCAGTGTCAGCAGCAAGGGGTTATGATCCGAAATCGTCCGTGCCAGGTACTCACTAAGATGGACAGTAGCATGGATATCCGGAGAACACAACACAGCGTCCAATCGCACGTGTAAGTCATGCAACGCAGAAAAGTAGGAATAATCCCTCTCTTCCGAGTGCTGCACCCGCCAGGTGTCTATGAGCCCCCATTTATCCTGCCAGTCTTTCCGGACTCGAGATAACCTATGGATAGGAGCCCCGGGTAACGGGGATGGGATCTATCCATATGAATGTCAGTTACAGAATTAAAGTCTCCTCCCATAATCACTGGGCCGGTTAGGAAAGGCGCCAGTTTCCCCGACAGCCGAGCAAAAAAGGCAGCCTGGTCCAGATTGGGGGCATACACGCTGCATAACGTCACCTCCTTACTGTCCAATCTCCCCATGACCGCTACAAACCGCACTTCCGGGTCTACTAGCTGTTGTGTCGGTTGAAAGGGAACCCCAGCTCGTACCCATATCAGTGCGCCCCTGGCAAAAGCAGAATAAGCTGTATAGAACAGCTGCCCTCTCCACCTACGCCGCAGCGCCACCCCCTCAGCTCGGTCGACATGAGTCTCCTGAAGAAAGGCGATCTGCACCCCCCCTGCGCACTAAATAGGCGTGTATCTTATATCGCCGCTGCATCGTGTACATTCCCCGTACATTCCAGGTAATACATTTCAATTCATGTAACATCCCCATAGTGATGCCTTGTCCACATCCTGAAAAGCATTCCCACCCATGGCACACCGGTGGCACTAACTATTCCCAAACTAAAAACTAAAAATCCCCAACTAACCCTCCCCAGAATAGGTCCTAAAACTCTAGTACCCATCCAAACCTTTCTCAAACTGTATCCCTGGTCTCTACCAGGGGTCCACTAAAGGACCGAAACTAGGGGGGGTGCCCCATAGCCGAGAAGAATTGGGTCCCTACCGCCGTGGAACCTAACCCCACGCCCCACCATCAAGATGATCTCCATACCATCCCAAATATTCCGCTTCAAAGAGGGTTGCTCCGGACAGGTATCCCCCCCTCCAAAACTATTCCCTCCTCCCGGTCTCACTCTCTTTCTTAGGGGTGCCCATGTTATTGCCTTTCCACTCCCCACAGAACATATGGAACTCAGTTACTTGAGTCAGGCATCCGCAACCTCGTCCGCAGTCCCAGGAGTTACATGTGGCAACAGGATACTCCCAGCGTCAGTGCCATCAGAATCCGCCCCCACAGATCCCTTCTCCGAGTCCGTCGGGGCCGACGTCTCCCGTCCCTGAGCCCGGGATATCTCCGCTACGGCCTGCAGTGCTGACAGTCTCTCTGTTTCCGTCTGTGTCACAGTAAGGTCCTGCGTGCCTGGGCGATATCATCTAGTGCGTCTCGTGCGGCGCGAGCGTGGCGCTTCCACACGCCGCCCTGCACCACGTCCCGCCTCTCCTAATCCCGCTCTGTAGGAGTCCAGCCAATTCCAGGCTCCCCCAGGGTCAGTGTAGAAGTACGTGGCTTCATCCATCATCACCTTTAGGCGTGCGGGGAACAGCAGAGAATACTGGATACCTTCTTCTCTGAGCGCCCTCTTGACCTCCAAGAACGAGGCCCAATGGCGCTGCACCTCGAATGTATAATCCGGGAAGAGCGTCACACTGCTGTTATCCACCTTAAATGGGCCCGTTAAGCGAGCTCTGCTCAGGAGCAAATCTCTGTCCTTATAATGGAGGAGTCGCGCCACCACCGGTCTGGGGGGCCTCCCAGGCGCCAGCTGCCTAGCCGGGACCCTATGCGCCCGCTCCAAGGTGTAGAAGGGAGACAGGCCCTCCGGCGCCACCACAGCCCACAGCCAGGCCTCCAAGTAATCAACCATGTTGGCCCCCTCCACGCCTTCCGGCAGGCCCACCACTTGGACGTTATTCCTCCTATTACGCCCTTCCGCGTCTTCGGTCCTGCGCTCCAATACCTGCAGTCGTTGGTGCACCTCTCCCATCTGGGCATCCAACGTCTTCTGTGCCGGCTCCAGGGTCTCCAAGGTGGTCTCAGTCTGCTTCACCCGCTCAGTTAACTTTGCGTGATCTGCTCTGAGGAGGCCCAGGCCCAGGGTCACCTGCGCTATGTCTTGCTGTAGCGCATCCCTAGTGTCTGTGATAGCTTTGAGGATCTGGTCCACCTGCTGCTGCATCAGGCTCTCCGGGTGGAGCTCCACCTTGTCTTGCTGTCGATGTTCCGCCACGTCCACCTCAGGCTCCGGATGGGCCCCCCCTGCTTGCCCCGTGGCTTCCCCATGGGTTGCAATTCCCTCAGTTCCAGCCGTGGATGGGGGTACGCTCGCGTGTCGCCGATCTCAAGCCACTCGCTGTACTCCCCCCCACTCACCAGACGGCCCACCACCTCAGCTAGGCACTCCCTCCAGGGCTCGTGGTGGTCCGCTAGTTGGTGCAAGCTCCTTTGACCACCCTACAATTTTGATTGGCGGGTCCTCCAAACCTGCTCCCTGTTTGCGTGGTCTTCCACCGATACTGCCACAACGCGGCAAGCCCAGTCCCAACGCAGTATGCCGCAGTATGCCCCGGTGGATCTGGGGATCCTGTCGCCGCACTTTTAAGGGCTGTGGTCTGTCCTTAGGCCGCTACCCGGGCCTCTGAGCCGCCACTTCTGGGGCTCAAGCGGTGGTCCACCTTAACAATGCCGGGTGCTTCCCCAGGTGCGGGTCGTGGTAGCCTTCCACAAGGGGCAGACCTCCCGCCGCAGCTCGAGCCAGTAGGCTATCTCAGGGGGGCCCCCCCTTTCCCAACAGAGGTGCCCGTCCCGCCCTCACGGCCTTCCGGTGCACTGTCCTGCCTCCCCGCAGGAAATCCTGAGTGAGTGCCGGGAAATGGAGAGAAAAATAAAGGAAATGGGGCAGGCGGCTGGCCGCTGTCTCTATCTCTCCTGCCCCTGTCGCAATGGGCCACCAGCCCTCCGGTCTCAGTAGGGCGCTCCACTACAAATCCCGGTATCGCCTTCTCCACTACCTCCCGGGCTTCGATCTCGCCCGCCTCTCCGCCCCACACGCTCCTCTCAGCTCCGTACGATGGCCCCAGAGGTCTGCCCCGACCTCGCAGGAACTCTCAGCCCCCAGTCACAGCACGGGCCACACACTGGTTCCTGCTTACTACTTGCAGGCTCCTCCGCCGGGGTCAAGTGGAATCCAGCCCGAGGCTCCTCAGCGCCGCATCGGCCTCGTCTCGCCCCAGGTGCCGGGATCACCCCAGCACCGGTCCCCTGGGGTCGGGATCAGTCACCGCAGTTCCCGCGGCCCCTGACTTCCTCCGCGGAGCCCCTCCAGGGCATGCAGATCGGCCGCCGTCAAAGCTCGCTGGTACGCTGCCGCTGTGTCCAGCCCTCAATCATTTTGCACACCGCGCGAGCCTCACTGTCTCCGCCGCTTTCAGGCATTACAGGCTCGGATTCTTCCGAAATCCGCTCTCCGAGCGTGCCGTATACGTTCACGTTTCCAGCACGTAAGTTGTTGTGTGCCAGATCAATCGGTGAAGGCAGGATAAGGTCAGGATAAATGCTCGGCCAGCGGAGCCTTGGTCGGACGCGTCTAGTCCGCCATGCTGCCGGCCACGCCCCCTCGAACCGAGACTTCCATGCCGACACACTGACCAGAGACGCTGAGGCTCCTGCATGCAGTCGCTCCAGCTGACAGCGGTCTAACACAGCCCTTGCGGGGTGCCCAACTCGAGACCAGGATGGGGTCCCACACTCTCTCTATTCAGGTATGGGGGTTCGACTAAATGCTAGAAGGATTCTTGGCTCTTAGGTTTTTAGACCTACACACATGCTAGGTACTCTCAGGTACATCTAGTTAGGCATCGCAGGAGTACGCGCACTTTTCATAATGCTTTTTATATTCATGTATGTATTCATGATTCTTGCAATATGGTAGAACTGTACTATCCCTTCACTTTTATCGTACTGCTGACAATATATCTCTGCTATTGTCTGCTGGTTGCTGCAGCACATATATTTTACACTAGAATAACAACTGTTCAATAAATACTTATTGAAACGACCAGACAGATAATTCTGTGTAACTCTCTGAGACAAACCGAATAAGTAAGCACGAGTGACTGAGCGAAAAGTAGTACATTGTTTCCATGATTCTGAGGGATCAGGGTTGTCATGATCTAAGGTTGCCAGAAACTAATCTCTCCCCGATAAGAGGAGATTCTAGTGGCACTGTGAGCTAGCTAATGCAAATCCGGATAACATACGCGGTGGGGGTGCACAGAGCCAGTCTGCCACCAAGCCCACAGTTTATGTTATCCAAACGCGCTGGTCCTGCAGGGGTACTATAGGAACTACACGACAGCTGGACTGGGCACTCCCCACTCAAAACATAAACCAGGGATTTATCCTAATTAATAGTATAGCTCGAGTATTTCTGAAATAGGGTAAATATGTGCAAGACACGGTGAATAGAGAAACGGGGCCTGGCTAAATAAAGCAAAATGTTGTCGGCGTAAAGGGAGATTTTATCCATCCAATCTGCCGTCCAATTGACGCCTTTAATAAGGGGATCCCCCATGATCCAGATCGCTAGGGGCTCCAAGGCCAAGGCAAAAAGTAAGGGGGAAAGGGGACACCCCTGCCTCGTTCCTTTCTGCAATGCAAACGCTGCTGATCACCCCTATTCACTGTAATGCGGGCCAGCGGTTCCGAGTAAAGAAGTTGCACCCAAGATAAAAACTTAGGACCAAATCCATACCTTTTGAGTGCAGCAAATAAGAAGGGCCATTCGATCATGTCGAATGCCATCTTAGCGTCTAATGACATAATCACTGCCTCCTCTTGAATTGTGGATGCCCTACCAAGTACCCCATAAAGGCGTCGAAGGTTCAGGGCGGTGTTTCTAGTTGGCATAAATCCAGATTGGTCCTGGTCAATCAGTTTATGAAGGAAAGGTGAAAGACGCCAAGCCAGGGTTTTGGCAAGTATTTTCACTTCTGGGTTTAGGAGGGAGATAGGCCTGTACGAACTACACTGCTCGGGAGGTTTGTCCTTCTTATGTATAATGACAATATTAGCTAGTCTCTGTGTTTCAGGCAGGACCCCCCTAGTCACACTCTCCTCATACATCCGTATAAGATACGGGGCAATCGTAGAGGCATTGAATTTGTAAAGTTCAATTGGGAGGCCACTAGGACCAATGACCTTTCCGGACTGCAAGGCTCCAATCGTCTTGGACACCTCCTCATTTGACAGGTCAAAGTCCAGGTCCTGTATATCCTGGGGCTCTACAACAGGCAGTCCCAGAGTGGCTAATAGTTCTGCCAAGTCTGTATGGGTGGAGGCCAGAGTGGAGGTATAGACCCGCACAAAGTGGTCTGCGAATGCTCCTGCAATCCCAGACCTATCCTGTCGTTTCGTACCGTCTTGGCAGATAATCTCCGCCACCCATCTGTTGGCTATTTCCTGTTTGTCCAACCAGGCTAACAGTTTGCTAGCCTTATCACCAATATCATAAACCCGATGTTGAGTGGCCCGATATTGGGCCTTAGCTGCATCTTCTGCAATGTTCCTATACTCAGCTTGCTTCATGAGCAATTTGTGTGTGGCATCTGGAGCGTCCGATGTCATGAGACTGCGTTCGAGAAGGGCGATCTCTCTCTCTATCTCCTCCAGTCGCCTCCGCTGTTCTTTCTTATGACCCGCCACTGCTGCCATCCCGCTACCTCTCACCACCGTCTTGTATGCTTCCCATAGCAGCTCGTCTGAATCAACCGAACCGTCATTTTCGGTGAAATAATTGTTGGTAGTCTCTGTTAGTTTGTCTCTGATAGCTGGCACCTTGAGGTACCAAGGGTTGAGAACCATTTCATGGCGTGTGGGGGGAGGGGCGTCTCCATAGTATGCCAATAGCGGGGAATGATCCAAAATGCCCCTGGGAAGAAAGGAGATCTCACCGAACTTGGGGAGCTGGGTGGCTTTGGAGAATATATAGTCAATACGAGACATACTACCATGGACCCCGGAGAGGAAGGTGTATTGTCTGGCCATGGGGTTGCATACCCTCCAGACATCAATCAGGCCCAAAGCCCCAAGGAAGTCTGTCAGCAGTTTCCCGGATGTCTCCCCCTGTCTGGGCGGTCGCCGGTCCAGGTCACCATCAAGGGCTGCATTACAGTCACCTCCCAACAGTAGGTCGCCCTCAGGTAGATTTAATATGTGTGAACCTAGATTGGTCAATGACGTGGAGTGGAGCCTGGGAGGCACATATAGGGAAGTCACATTAAGGGATCTGCCCTCCCACAGGCCCAAGGATGTGACAAATCTTCCCAGGGGGTCGTGTGTGACCGTTTGGATTATGAAGGGGAAGGTGCTGCGCATGAGAATACCGACCCCTCTAGACCCTCTAGCATAGCCCGAATGGGCCACCAGCTTGTAACCCTACCTATTGAGTGCACAGTATGAGGAGCCTTGAATATGAGTTTCCTGTAATAGTACCACATCCGGGGCCTGCCTTTTCAGATATTGCAACAGAATCCCCCGTTTAACTCGATCCCCCAAGCCATTTACATTCCAAGAGAGTAATTTAAAGCGGCTCCGCGACGGAGCGTTATCGTGATTATCACCCATTTAAGCACAGTGTAGGGGGCCATCCTCCATAGAGGGCCCTAGAAAAGCAAGGACGAGAATCAACAGAACCACCCCCACCCAGCGACCGTGTACTAGACCATTCAAACCTGTTCCGTGAGGAGCTATTTCCTGTAATCTTGTCAATTACAAGTGTACCAAGACAAACACTGCATTCAAAGCTGCATCTGACAAACAAACTCAAATTATAACTGAACCCTTTAGAACACCCCGGATCCCCCCCCTGCCTCCCTGCAACATGGATGTAGAACTGCCCACCCCCCAATTTTGCAGAGTGCCTGTGTACCCCAAACTAGTATACTTAATGAAGGGGAGCGCTACACAGCCGGACCTTCCCAAGTTGAGAGCCCAGCTATACGAGCCCTTTATTAAGCATGCTATAAACTGTAAACTATTTCTGTAATATAACATATATGGCATCAATAAACAGTCCTATCTCCCAGAATAGCACCTAAAGCTACGCCACATGACCTTGTCATTACTGGCACGTCTCCGCAAATTAAAACCATGAGTCTAGTCTTTCACATATTGTAGTCACCCAGTTCTGGATGGGGCCAGTCTACGCTTGCCACCCCTTCGATACTCAATTCAGCTCCATAGTTCGTGGATATTCTGCTAAACAGCCGTCTAGTGCAAATATCATTGATGGTCAAACGCCTTCTTCACGGTTGGACCTTTCTTGGTGACTGTTGTGTCTGGGCAAACGGCTAGGGGAGTTATGTTTCTGAGCGCCGGAGGTTTTCCATCCCTCCAGCCAGTCCCAGGTTTCCTCTGGAGTCTGAAAGAACCAGGACCTCCCCTCCGCCTGCACCCGTAACTTGACCGGAAAAAGCATTGCGTATTTCAAGTTCTGATCGCTGAGTGCCTTCTTCACCTCCAGAAAGGATCTACGCATATGTTGTACTTTTAATGCAAAGTCCGGAAAGAAAGTGATCGTCGAGTTTTCAAACTTGAGCGGGGGGCGGCACGCGCAGTTTGAAGGATAATGTCTCTGTCGCGGAAATGATATATCCTCGCCAAGATGGGACATGGAGGGGCGCCCGGTTTCGAAGGGCCTCCAGGCACTCTGTGGGCCCGTTCAACTGAGAAATATTGCGACAGGGTTTGGGGATGGAGATGGGTCTGAATCAGATCTTTGACAAAGAGGTCTGCGGCTTGCCCCTCCGCTCCCTCGAGAACCCCCAAAAAGGGAAATATTGTTCCTTCTTGCGCGCCCCTTGTAGTCTTCCAGTTTAGCCTCCAATTCCAAAGTTTGAGCCTGAAGCTGGTTAACCGTTTTTTCAAGTGTTTTCGTGGCGTTTTGGAGCGTTGAGACTGAATCTTCTGTCGCTTTGACCCTCTCTCCCAGGTTGCATAAGTCAGCATGCATGAGGGTGACCTCGGCCGTCACCGTGTCTATTTTGTGCTCCAGCGCCGATCGAACCCCCTGTATAGCTTCCATTACATCCACCAGGGTCGGGGCTTCGTCATCGACTTGTTACTTGGCCTCAAGCACAGCGCTTTTCTCCTCTGTGGCATCAGCCTTTGGAATGAGCGAAATTCTGTAGTTTCAGCACGTGGATCTGCTTAGACCCTTTCGCACTGGCCAATGTGGCAATGGCACCGTCGAAAAATCTCTCCAGCGGCACGTGGACCTCAGAGTCTGCAGGCGTGGGTGCCGGAGGCGTCCAAAAGGCAAGAAGAGGCGTTAATATCTAATGCCCCGCTTCACTACACAAACGGTCACTTTGCTCACGAGATACTCCAGAAGCAATGGTGGAGCCGTGGTTACGGAGCCCCCAGTACACCCCCGGGTGAGCCGGTACCTTGCCTCATGGGCTCCTTCGCTGTTAGGTCTGGGCCGTTGGCGGTGGTTGCACTGCCTCAAACAACCACCAGCAACCCTGGCTGCCTTGACAGAAGCAACTCGCACAATGTCCCCGATGGTACTGGAGAGGGCCCTCACCTTGTCTATCACCCTCGAAAAATCCACAAAGTCTCTTGTGCCAATCGGGCCGTTTTAGGGCATGTGGTGCCAATTGTGGGGGAGGGGAAAACAGCCACTGTTTCAATTCCGGCCTTCGGGGGGCAAAAGTAAGTGATGGGCCCCAGCCACCAGGTGCGGCGCTCAGGTGAAGCAGAGCAAGGGGGGGGAGGGAATCGCCGCTTTCCCCCCGCCGTGAAGCGTGGAGTCACTGATGTCATGTGTGAGGCCCTCCACGGCCTGCAGCGTAAATCGGAGCCCACACGGCTGTGCAGGCCCACCCGCTGACCTCAGTGTCACCTCCTGGGCCATCGCAGGAGGATCACAGTGGCCGTGCGGATGGAGCAGCGTTCATGCGCTCGATGGAGGTGAGCAGGGCCACACCGTCAGTACGTGTTCCGGAGCTCACAGGCATTTACCTCAGCGCGCGATGCGAGGTGACACCCAGCACCAGCGTTGCCGGAGCCTCTCCCGTCTCTTAGCGCAGCACAGTGCCGGCCGCCATATATCTCTGCTCGTGGCCGGCGGAGGCAGTTCGTTTCCGGGCCAGCTATTCCAGGGGTGTTCGGGAACACGGGACCAACAGATTTAGCAGGCAGAAACGGATATTTTAACGGATATGGGGGAATCTAGCAAGCTGACGAGCGGAGCTCTACTCTTTTGCAGTCATCTTGGGTGCCGGTTGGCCATGCCCCCCGAAAGTACATGTTTTAGTCTGCATGTCAGCATGCTCTCTGCCAAATTTGATGTCATCCTGTTCAGGCTTTTTTCCCTAAAAGTATATCTAGAAAATCCACAATGGGCACTACAGCCAACAACAAACAAACTGGAAGGGGACAAAAATGAACAAAAATTTTAGTGTCTGCCCTCCCTCAGACAACAAACATTTTTCAAAGTACTACATTGAACTTATTTGATTTTTCCCAAAAAAACAAAGATTCCAAAGTGTGTGAATACAGCTGAAATTGCAGACAAAAAGAGAGTTTTGCTTACCCTTCAAAATCCATATGCAAAATGACGAGGGCTTAGCAAAGCAGAGGGAGAAGTCATCAGGATAGGAAGAGGAAATAGCGACTGTATGTATAGAAGCCTCTTTGTGAATGTCTTCCAGTTAAAAAAAGGAAAAATCCATTTGCATTTGAAATGTTTGTTTCACGATCAAAAAATTGCCTAAGCAGTGCTCTCTAGCAAAAACCAACCTAAATTGTTTGTTGACCGCTTGCGCTAATGACCTGCAACTCTTGCTGGGGGGAGGCAGCTTATGTTCTTACCAATTGCATTGTTTCCATACTTCCCATGTTTTCATTTTTGTGGCTTTTTGTTAAGTCAGATCACATAATGGCATAATCTCTGTAACTACACATACATTTTGTCACAAAATCTGTGTTAACTACAAATGAAGTGACATATTTATGCTGTCGTTAGAAAACATTCAGTATGAGTACAATACCCTAAGCAGTTGGCACAAAGTCACACAAAGCCTTGCAATTGATTTTACCCATACATTTCATCATTATACACAAGAGACATTTCAATAGATAATACAAAGTACATCAACTACATGATCTAAACAACACATCCTTAATACACATAACTCCATACAATTCAAAATCATGGCCAGTCCTATAAAGTCTTTGCAGCAAACATAGAAACAGTAGTATAAAATACCAATTCATACTATTAATATATAATTCATAAGCAGCAGCAGCAGAAATAAAACCTACTTTTCCATCATTAACATTGAAAATAGCTCCAACAATGCATTAAAATTCATAATCATAGTACCCCAGAAGTTAAAATCATATTCTTAAGCTAGATCAAAAAGTGTATATGAATGTTCATAAAGTGCAAGGTCATAAAGGAACAGATGTCTTTACATAGAAGCAGCATTTCCATCACACCTTTAAATACCAATAGATCTATTAAGTGCAAGTGCATAATAAATAAATATTTTCTGTGGTACCAAAATACATTCCATTTTGACAGTGATGGCCAAGAATTGAACACTCCAGCAGATATCAACAGATGAGAACCTAGGGCAGCTCAAACACCACCAACTCTACCTTTCCCCACTTTCACTGCTGCCCTGCTGGCTCTTCCATCCAAGTAGTAACCGGGCACATATCCTGGAACCCCATTGTGGTTTCTTATGCCTTTTGCATTTATATAGGGATATTTCCATATGGTAGATTGCTAACAACCTTGACCTCCAAATTCAAATAGTTTGGGGGTCTTGACTTAGCAATTGTGACGCAATGCATAGTCGGGCAACTGCCATAGCCACAAATAAATATGCCTCTAGCCTCAAGGCATCATTGTGCTATCAATCACACCTAAAATCATCAATGCAGGGGTAATTCAAACCTGCCCACCAATAATTAACCCCATAAACCTCCCAGTCTACTGCAGAAATAAATCTAGTTTGGGGCATGAAAAAACATATGGATAATTTCAGTGTACTCAAAACCATACCTATTGCATTTGCCATCAAACCTACCACCCCACTTCGCTACATTTGCCGGGCTGCGATATAAATAAAAAATTGTCTTAAAATGCTGGCTTCTCAAACTGGTCATTAACAGCACTCTATTACCTAGTTCCAATAACTTCTGGAAATAAAGTCCCTCCACGCCAAATCAAGCCTCCCACTTAGAGTTTTGCAACTCTACATCATCTCATAATCCTTGTATCAATATTCATTGATTATGCCAATCCTAGACTTTTGCCTCATCACCGCAACTATGGGGGTCCTAGCCACTGCCTGTGCATCCTTCATGTTTTTAAAAAGAAAGTCTTGGAGCTGCAGAAAGTTTAAAAAGTCACCCTTGGCTAGCCCAAATGTCTCTTGCAGCTTAACAAAGGAGCAAAGCAGTCCATCAGAATACATATCACTCAAAGCTGTAAGACCCTCTGTGCCCATCTAGATGTTATTGCATCCTGGAACACAGATGGAAGAACTGACAAAGACATCTTAGGTGTGTACAGATTGATCTTGGGGATATCCGGTTTTTGCTTGACTTTAGCCCAGACCTTATATGCAGCTTTTAAGAGCTTAAACCTAGTTTTCTTGTAGTAGTTAGGTTCGCTGTGTAAACAAGATATGAAGACTTCAACGTCGCTTTGAAACATTACCTGCCTTTTCTAAGTCACCTGATTTTTCAATCTCCTCTTGGTCATCACAAACTAAGATGGAGTACTAAACTGCCTTTTCTACTAGAAGTTCCTCCTCCTCTACGCTCTCAGTTGGCGTCATTCCTTCAAATGTAGCAGGGAAAGCTTCAACCAAAAGGTTAAAAAAACTCCTTCTCCTACGAAAGCTACTTCTTCAGTTTCCATGGAACTTATTTTGGAGGATATTAGAGCACTACACCCTTCCATAGAGGAGACCAATGCAAAATCCAGAGGAGAGGATGGTATCAGCTGAACAATGCATTTCGGACCTCACCAATGCAGTTCATAGAGTTCCACACCGTCAGCCTCAGATCTCCTTGCTTCAAAAAAGGTTGAATATTTAGAAACAGAAATCGCTGGAATAACTTAAGTATTAACGGTTTTCCGGAAGGAATGGAGGGTTCTGACCCAGTCTCATGTTTTTTAAACTTTCATCCTGAACTACTTAATCTGTCAGATTCTTCTCTTTTGAACATACAACGTGCTCACAGACTTGGTTACAGGCCCATCAACTTCCAAAAAACCTCAAGGTGTTACACTTTATTTTCTTGAATACACAGATCTGCTTAAAGTTTTATCAGCAGCTCATTCTAGAAAACAAATTTTATGGACAAGCAATAACTTATACTTCTTTGCAGGATTACGCTAAAAATACGGTAGACAGGTGCAAGGACTTTCTCTATTTCAGGCCTGCACTCCATTTTCTTGGAGCCCATTTTGGTTTGTTTCACCCATGCCTTTTCAAGGCAAGGTTCAAGGTCACCTATAGCAACAAAACTTACAAAATGTACACTACGAGGACCCTGCCCATCTGCAAGCTTTTCTTCAGGAGCATAAAGTAGCATTCATGGACACTTCCAACCTACCAAGGCTTGAAATATATTCTGTTTTATTGTTATTGTAGCCTGTTATCCCTTTCTGAGGCATTTCTGTTCCTGCTATACACATACTCTTACAATGGCCTTCTTACTTTGCTTTAATATCTATTTATAAATTGTTCTATTATACCCACCTTAATTTTTTCTTTACAGGTGTCTGTTCCCCAACATTATTTTATGACTACCTGAATAGGTCTCCTTCACCATCAACCTTCTCCCCTTATGTTGTCTCCCTGGACCTCAGATGTGTCATCCTTCCGTATGGTCTCACCATCCCCGTCTTCTTTGAAAATATTTGTAGGTATCTCTCTCATTCCTGTTCTACAATCACTTTTTTTTATCCCTTTGTCTTTCTGTGATTCTCAACTTATTTACCATGTTATTCTTTCTGTGCATAATTCCCTTCCTTTTTGTGAAATATGGCTCCCTCTCCCTTAGCCTCCTTTCTTTCCTCTGCTATCTTATGCCGTTTTCACTTTGGCTCACCTTATATGTTCTTCGTTCATGCTCAAATAACCTTTCTGAATTTTTTAGGATTGTAACATTTTATTAAGTTTTGTTTACAATTTCCTTCGCCTACATCCTCCGGCCAGCGAAGTTACGAGGGGGGGGGAATATTGAGGTTGGGAAGAAAACAAAATGAAGGAAGGGAAGGAAGGGGAAAGCAGGATCAAACATCATCAATAAACAATAACAGAGAACAGACTATGCTCATTTCACATTTATAGGTAAGTCATCACACTTCTTATTTATCTGAATCATCAGTAGGGGTAGTGGGCGTAATCCACAATATTCGCAAATATATTGGGCACGTAAGCTAATGATACACGCCAGAGAGATGTTTATTCCCATGCACTCCACGTTTTTTCAAACTTGGGTATAGTATGACTGACAACCGCTGTCAACTTTTCCATTCCCAATAAATCCCAGAGTTTGTGCAGCCAGTCTGCGTGAGTTGAGATAATATCAGTGCCCCATTTTGATAGCAGGACTTACTTCGCTGCGCATAGTGCCAGGGTAATAGCCTTTCCTTTATTAGAGTGTAGTGGGTAGGTGTGTATATTGGGCAGCCCCAACAGGATGTAGCTAGGGAAGCGGGGTATTTTAGTGTCAAACTTCTTATCGATGTCCGCCAGGACCTCCCTCCGATATCTATGGAGCTTGGGGCAATGGCAGGCGTGTTGGAGTATAGGACCAATAATGGACTAACTTTAAAAGTGTTTCCCTGCCTATGGCGCTAGTAGCTGAAGTGCGCACGCGGTGCAGGATGTTGGTCCATTCCTTATCGGTAAACTTGTGCTCGCATTCTATCTCTCACCTCTTCACTAGCAGGTGTTTGTATGGGGTGGTCCGGGTGTTTAAAAAGGAATATATATCAGACAAGATGCGTGAGTCGTAATTTCTAGACAGAAGCCAGCGTTCAAACAAAGTCAATTGTCTGCTTGCGGGGGGCCGGACAGTGGTAAGAGTCACCCAGTGTCTAATTGCCAAGTAATGCCAGTATTCTGAATCTGAGAGCCCGAAATCATGTTGGACCGCTTTGAAGTCCAACAGGCCCCGCACATCAAACAAATCACCGATTCGTTCACAGTTAGCCTACTGTCAGCACAAAAAGGCCCTCTCCTGCATGGCATGCAGAAAGTCCGGGTTACCTATAATTGGCGTGAGTGGGGAAGTCTTTGTAGAGAGTTGCTTAGAGGAGTATACCTTATCCCAGACCCCTATTGTAGCTCTAACCACAGGAGAGATATAGACGCCCGGCAGACGGTGCCTACACAGGAACCATGGAATTTTCCAGATGTGGATCCCAGCCACCGCCTGATCTAAGAAACACCAGTGCTTTTCGGTCAGTGGACGCTGCTACTCCACCATATAGTGCAGTTGCACGGCTTGATAATATCGTGTTAGATTCGGTATACCCAAACCTCCCTTGGCCATTGGGAGATAGGTCCGCTCCTTCGCCATCCTAGCCTGCTTGCCGTTCCATATGAAGGCCTCAAGGGTAGCTTGTAGCTTCTTTAAAATGGGTGCAAGTGGCGCCAATGGTAGTACCTGCATAAGGTAAAGAATCTTAGGCAATAGATTCATTTTTACCGCTGCTATGCGTCCCATCCAGGAGATGGGACCACCATGCCAGGACTGGATGAGGGATCATACCATCTTTAATAATTCCGAATAATTATAAGTCACAGAGCCTTCTATAGTGGGGAATATTTGAATACCCAGATACGGGATTCCCCGTTGAGCCCATTTGAAGGGAAAGTTCGTTGCTAGCTGTAGTTGCTCATCATGCGGGATAGTAATGTTCTTTCTGAATTTTTTATTCTATGGTATTAACAACTGTATCTTGTAATGCCAAGGGTTTGGGTTCACCAATTAAGTGTCAGAGGGTTTTATCCCATTTATTACATTTGAATGCTGATATTGCTCCAAAACTGAATCTCTAAAATTGAAGAGAGGGTGGGTGGGTAATGCTTTTTTTCACCAGGCAATGGTAAGAAAAATGGTGTTGCTGCATTATGTCATGTTACTTAATATTCATTTAGTTTCACAAGAATCTGATTCCGAGGGGAGATGGTTACTCATGTGTCTTTTGATTAATGGTATCATTCTCTATTTTTAATCTTTAGGGCCCTGATAAAAAAATTGGGGCAGAAATTACAGAAAAACGTTTACAATGCCCTGATGATCATCTTATTTTTGGCAAAGGCTGTAATCAGATTGTTGACCCTTTAACTGACAGAGTCTCAACTTTTGCATATGTGTCCAACAAATCTCAGAAGCTATTCCTTCAATCAGTTTCACACGCGTCGTTGATAGATGCTTGGAGGCTTTCCAATCCAACTTTGTGCGAATAAATTTACTGTTCTCCCACACACCAATCTCAATCAAGGATCGATCATATATTTATCTCACATTCACGATCACAAAATTTACATTCTGCTGACATAGGCTCTATTCTAATTTCAGATAATGCGCCTGTTCCATTCATTTAGACATTTTGTCCAACACTGCTAAATCTAATCAATGGAGATTTCATAATGCTCTACTTTTAGACACTTCTTTCACTTCTGCTTTCTCCTCTTTCTTTATTGACTTCTTTGAACTGTATCACACAGACAAGCTTGACTTCCACTGCATTTGGGACACTTTCAAATCCTCTGCCCATGATTTTATTATTAGATACGTTTCCAAAATGAAAAAACATTCTCTTAAAAAAATACTGAATTACTTCAACATATCAAACAATTAGAACATTCTTATTATATCTCTAAATCCAAAGAATGTCGCCAAGATCTCATTATTGCCAGACTTCAGAATTAAAAAATTCTTCACTTTGGTTATGTTTTCCTTTCTTCTTAAATCCAGTGCCAAACATTATGGTGGCCAAAACAAGTCTGACAAATTATTAGCCACTTATCTCAAGAATAAAAGGAACAGACACAAAATTCATTTTATTAAGGATAAACACTCTAATCTCTTATATAAGGATCAAGAAATCCTGGAGCAATCTGTGCAAATCTACCAACAATTACACACTCCTAAACACACTCCTGCAGACTCTTACACTGACAAATACCGCGCTAACTCACACAAGGATTTGATACATCACTAGATTTTACTGAACTAGAAAAGGATAATACCGTGTCTGAACTTCGTAGTGCCAAATCTTCCCTTAAATTGGACAAAGCAGTGGCACCAGGGCCTCATTACTTCACTACTAAATTTTTCATGCATTTTTCCAAATCACTCCTACTTAAATTTTCTCTTCTTATCACTACCTTACTTCAATCAGGTAAATCCTCTGGAACTTTATCGTATGCCCTCATTTGTCTTATTCCAAAGGAATGCAAATATTTATGTCTATGTAAAAAGTTCCCCATGTCAACATTGACTATAAGATATTTTCTAAAACTTCAGCTCTCCGACTGGAGTCCATTTTGCCTACCTTACTCGGAATGAACAATCTGGTCTTGTCAAGAGTCATTACATATCTGATAACACTCATTTGTTTTTTTATGTCCTTTCTAAATCTTAGCAATCACTTTATCCCCTAGCAGCTATTAGTTTTGATGCTGAGAAAGCTTTGACCGCGTTAACTGGTCATTTATATTCCACACTTTAAAATGGTTTGGTTTTAGACCTGAATCTATCTCTCTTATTTCCCTTCTCTATTCCTCCCCCATGCAGCCATTTATACAAATTTCTCTTTGGGTAAGGAAAGGCTGTCCTCTCTCACCTTTCCTCTTTTATCTGGCTCTTGAAACCTTTCTATCTAAAACAAGGAACATCCCCAAAATACTGTTTTTACGGACTACTCAACAAATTAAGACAGCAGTATATGCAGACAAAATTCTTTTATTTATATCTGAACCCCATACGTCTCTCCATGCCTTCCTCTAGAAAGTCTCCTCTTACTCTCTTGTCTATAAACGTAATCACGACAAATGTAAAATCCTGCCCTTAAGCAAATACATTTTAAGACATCACGTTTCAGCAGCTAATTTCTCTTGGAACCCTTCCAAACTCAAATATTCAGGATTATGGTTCTCACATGCGCTCAAAACCTCTGTTTCTATGAGTGTGGAGGAGTGTAAACTTAAAATAACTACCCTGGTGTTATCCTTTGAATCTCTCTTGGTGGGGTCATTGAGACACCATTAAAATGATGATAGTACCTATTGTTCTCTATACTGTTTCTAACATTCCTCTATCTATTCCACTAAAAAATGTTAGGCAAATCAATTCCATACTTTCATATTTCTTATGCAATAAGAAGAAATCTCAACTCTATCTAACAAAACTAAAATGCCTTAAATCAGGTGGTGGTGTTAACTCTTCCTGATTTTCAGAAATATAATTCAGCCTCATTATTGAGACAATCTGTTCACTGGATTCAAGAGTCCAACAAATACTCTCCTTCATGTGTACTATTGGAGAAATCTTTTCTCTCTACCTTCATTTTTTTTTTGTGAATATCCAGCCTTCCCTAAAAAGCCTCAAAACTTTTACTCAGCCATTTTTAAACACCTTTTCTCTCTATTTAATCATAGGAAGCTGTAGGATGCTATTGACGTTCCCTCTTTTCTCAATTCTCCTATTTGGTACAACACCTACATAATGTACAACAATGGATCCATCTATTGGAAAACAAGGAGGAAATATGGACTTATCTGTGTTAATCAACTCTTCATTTATGACTCTTTTCTTACTTCTTCTCAAGCTCGATCTATTTTGCATTTTCCCTAATCTTTTCAGCAGAACTTTCACCTTTTACAATACATCATGCTAGATGCACTTACTAAGCTTACCTCCATCTAAGCACAACCTTCTACCCCTCCTTCCATCCTTGGAAATCTTTTACCCAATAACCCTAAAGCCTCTTTCATATACCGTACCTTACGCCAACCTGCCACTGATAGACCTAATTCAGATACTGATATGGCATGGGAAAACAACTGGGGAACGGTTTGGACTGTTTCCTTTGGAGACAAACTTGGACAAAAATTTGGTCTTCCTCCTGAACTGCAATTCCATTCAAACACTATTCTATATTTACAATAGGCTTCTCTTTTCTTAAGTTTCTTTGCATAGCATCTACCCAGATCACCCTGATTGTTGCTGGTCATGCCACTCACATTCAGCTAATCTAAAACACATGCTTTTCAACTGTACACTTGTTTATTTTTTTCTGGACACAGGTTTGGAATCAAATTAACGCTATGTTTTGACACTTTTGTACTCCTTGTCATTTAATAACATCTTCCTAGGTAGTTTATCTACTGATTGGGAACATGTGTCATCTCACATAAAAATTATTGATCTACTAGCAGTCGCACTTCAGCAACTCACCAGCAATTGGAAGAATTTTTCAAAATTGGCTTTCCAAGCTTGGTAGGTACACTGGTATGTTACTATCGCAGACGTGATACATCATATGTTCACTCTAATCCAATTGCAATTAAGTGTTTAATTTTATAGAGTCCCATTACAAATGTTATTGATAGTCATGCTAAATGTTCACTATATTGCCACCCTATTAAGGATGAGGTTTCTAAACCCCCCTGATGTTCATGTGTTGCTCTCATAGCTAATGTATCAATTATCATAATCTTTGAATGTTTTATTTATCAATGAGCATGTATTGTATTTTATTATTGTATCAATACTCAAATTGGATCTTGTACCTTTTTTATCATAACATTTTATATTTTCCCTTCTATCTCCCTCTCCCCTCTTTTTTCCTTTTTCACCTCTGTATAAACTTAATGCATTGTACTCTCTGTATGTGCTTGACTCTAATAAACTTCTTCTAAACTAAAAGGTTTTCAAAAATTGCTCTTTACACAGCTTTCATTTCCTGCGTCATAGAGTTGTTACTGGGGTGTAACTTGGGCAAAAGCACCCATATTATTGGACGCCAACCGCGATCAGCTAATACAGGCAAACCAGGCATTGAGGCAAAAAAACAACACCTCCTTGAAATAGGCATTAAAAAGAGGAAATGCTTTAATTTCTCCATACAATCCACACAGTGTTTGTGTGCTGCAGTGAACAGCCCAAGTTCAATGTGTGGGATATTCCAGAGTATGTATAGACATAGAAATTTGTACTGAAAGGGGATGCTTCTACTTCAAATCCTATTCTAGAGAGTGCACATTCACCTCTCCATCTTGGTATGCGGATTTGTGTCGTGCAAGGCATTTTTCTTAGTGCAGAAGCATGGGGGGTGACAGCAACAACAGGTTTTCTTAATAAATATGTATCTGGGCTGCTTTCTTCCCTTGCACAATGTGTTGTGCCAAAAAATAAAAAATTTGGGGTGTAATTCTGTCATAAGATCAACACCTGAAGTAATAAGTGAAAAACAAGTTCAAATATAGTGACTCCCACCAAAGTGTAAGTGTTGAAACCTGTGTGTATATATGACAAGATAAAGCATAAATGCATTTAAAAGACCAGCCTGTTTCTAATATATGAACAAAAGGATTAATCTATACAGTCCAGATAAATCCAATGAAATGTCCCTTAGGAGGCTAAGATGTCATATTTTAGCGCAGGCCAAACATTTTCTGCAGTAACTTGGGCCTGTCCTTTCTTTTTTAATGGTATGTCAGTTCATCCTACTGACTTTTTATTAAAGTATTTCAAACCTGAGACTTTGTGGTCTCAGCACTAGGACATTGTGGTATACTTTCCCTGGGTTTCACCACCATGTGGTTGGCACTGTGTTCTTACATGCTCCAATTAATAAGGGTTGGAAGATGGTTCTGCACGCGATGCATGGCCTCCTCAATGTCTTGCTCGGTATCTTCATGTTTTTACCAGAATACATATTACATTTGAGGTGCATTATACACGGTGTGCAATGTGGCCTCAGTAGCATTTAGTTTCGGGTAGGTCGGCTAGACCAAATTTAATGTAGTTGCAGCTCAGTGAATAATTCACTGTAGTTACTGGAGTCTCCTGCTTTCCCAGTCACATCCAGCCAATTAATTTATTGCATCCTAAGACCACACTAAGGCCCTTATTTATGGGGATTTGGTTAGGGCAATTCAGCAAGTCACCTTTCTGCGTTGCCCTATGTCAAAGTGAATGGGCTGGATTGCACCATCTTTATGCAATAAGTTGCATTTGTGTCCTTTTTCCCTACACTAGTGCAGTTTTGGCTGCCTAGCGCCAACACAGGCACCCTTGCACCATGGTGCAAATGTGCCTGTGTTGTCAGCAGTATTGTTTTTGTGCAGGAATGGCACTTTCCTGCACAGAAACAATTCAAAGAATCTTTTTCCTCTTTTTTTGTGTGCTGCGGAATGCAGCACACATACAAAGAGAAAATAACAAGGAAAAATAAAGACATTCCTCCTGATTACGCCTCACCTCAGCAAGACATAAGTATTTAGCGCTTCCCCATTTTTAAATGCTCTTGTAAATCTGGGCAGTGTCAAAATCCATGAGTGTTACGTGGTAAAACCCATCACAAAGCCCATGGAATGTCTCCCGAGTCCAGAGTAAGGCAATGCAGCGATTTGCTCTGCCTTGCCTTATTCCATATCGATGAGGCCATTCAAAGCCACGCATAGTGGGTTTGCGTGGCCCCATATATATGGTTTTATAATCTGCGCTGTAGGAGCGTCAAATTTTATGGCGGTGCAGGGGGCCTTAGGCAGCACACATAGAAACAGCAAAACGCCAATGATTGTTTATGTGCAGGAAGGTCCCCCTTCCTGCACATAAACAATAATTTTTTTTAAAAATGCCTTTTTGCAACTTCTATGTGTGCTGCATTAAGCAGCACACATAAAAGTTACAAAACAGCATTTTTCGAGATTGTTTATGTGCAGGAAGGTAGACCTTCCTGCACATAAACAATCTTTCCCTCAATACAGGCACCCTTGCACTATGGTGCAAGAGTACCTGCGTTGGCGCTAGGCAGCTAAATTTAGGGCCAGCACAGGGGGAAACGCAGGGATGCACCATATTCTAGTAAATATGGTGCAGCCCTGTGTTTCTAAAGTGACAAAGCGTGTCGTTAACCTTCTTGGCTCAACGACAAGCTTCACCACTTTCTTGTAAATATGCCCCTTTGTCTTGCAAACCTTTGCATGCCTCAACTGAAAACTGCTGCTGCACAACATTATCAACTTAATGTTGATAGCGCTTCAAAAAGGGGTCAAAATCTCATGTCCCCATTAGTTTTTTTACTTTAACTCTTCTCTTTAATGGTATTTAATGGAAAGGGTCACCTACATGTCATATTCCAAGTGGGTGGTATGGTACCCAGATCCAGGAAGGCTGAAGGACCCCCAACTCAAGCTTGATGGCAATGGCACAGCATAGCGGCTTCCTTACACATGATGAAAACCTCTATTAGTCCTTCAGCTTTCCGTACATATCCTGCCAACCACAGTGCTTCATGAGAATTGATTAATCATACTGAAATGTACAATGTCAGTGAAATATATTGCACTCTCAAGGGGAGAGCACCTACTTCCTCTGTGAACAAGGGTAAGGTGAGAGCATGCAAATTACTCACTACTGACTAATATGATTGTGCACAAGCAAAGCATCAATATTTACCTTATCTCAGTCTCTCACAGCATCACCTTCTGGACTGAAACCTACTCAAGCAAAATGAACGCTACTTATGATAGAAATGTTTGTATGGTCATACAGTCTGATTCTCTTCCCTTGCTCAGTAGAGCAATCTTTTAATTTCCATCTAAACATAAGCAAGTTCATGATTAAATTGATCTGATAATAACCTAGTTCAATCTCTGTTTCATTTCCTGACCCTACTTTATTCTTGGAACTATCTGTTCTCTCCCACTTCTTTATCCTTGCCACTGCCCACCTTCTTACTGATTACTACGTTTTTTACTTACCTAACTCTTCCCAACCTTTTAGTTCTCTTCAACATCAAAAAGGTCTTCCTAATTGATAGTACACCTCATCAGCCTACTCTTGCCAATCCATTTTTCTCCTCTGCTCACTCAAATCTTAATCCACATAATGTCTGAACAAACATTTCTATTCCCACACTACTACAATCACCTGGAAGTGTCACTGTTGATTCTGCAGCAAATCGCCTTTTGCAGGGTCACTCCACATCTTTCAAATTTTCCTGGACCCTTTTTTTCAGCCATATGCCCTGTGCGACTGCTAATGAGTACTGCTGTGAATGTGTTCTGGCTCAGAAATGGCAGTGGTAAAATTGGTCCACACCATTGGTCTATTACGCGTTTCAGTAAGGCCATTGTAGACTACAATGAAAAAGAACCTTTGGCGTGGCAGTTAAATGTCATATGGGGGTGCTCTGTGAACTTACACAACCCACATGCATGACAAAAATATATAGCTGCCAGGAGTACCACTGTGATTTAGCAGGGCTGCTCTTTCAATGCATCCAGAAACACATGATAGGAAAAGTGTCTTATGCCTTGTAAGGAAAGCCTATTTTTATATATTCATAAGTCTGAAGTGTGCCTTGTAAGCCCAAAGTGGACATTTGTTCAAAAACAACTCACACTCAAACATTTGCTTACTGTTGTTTAGTATTTGCAGAAACAAAATATAAGCACAAACGGTTCTTGGCACAGAGCATGTGAGCTGTGAACGAGTGACTAGAGGTGATATAGAAAAACTCTAGGTATGCACGTTTTTAGCCAAAATCTATAGTGTTAGCCAAAGCAAATTCATAATTAAACATGGTTGCCCATCCTACAATAGACATTTAAATACCAGTGCAAAGCTAAAAGTTTTCCACATTATGACTCCACAATTACTTTACAGCAAGGTCTTAATGAGCACATATTGGAATTGGATACACACTGTAAGATAGAAAAGAGGGCAAGAGTCAAAACCAAATTATCATACAACAAATGTTTGTAATGAAACTAGCAGTAGCGGCCCGTGGTAGGAGTGCTGCCGGGCGGTGACATGGGGTGGGGGAGGGGCAGGGTGGGGGGTAGTAAAGTACGGAATACGGCCTTATAGAGGTAAGTAGACATATAAATATTTAAAACGAATTTTGTCGCACGCGCTGCATCGCCAAATGCGATGCAGCGCGCGCAGCGAAATTCATTTTAATTATTTATATGTCTACTTACCTCTAGACGGCCGTATTCCGTGCTTTACTACCCCCCACCCTTCCCCTCCCCCGCCCCTTGTCACTGCCCGGCAGCACTCTCACCACGGGCCGCTACTGGAAACTAGGTATAATTTTCACCTCAGTCCATGGGATTTTTTATACCACCAAAAGAATGCAAAATAAGAAAAAGATTGGAGAAATAAATGACTGCACTCTAGAGATAAAATAGTAGAGAACACACATTAATGTGCTATTATTTATAAGATTACCTGAAGAGTAGTAGCAAAAAGCAACACACGTTCACTTCTATAAGTTAAGAGAAGGAAGATTTAACTTGAAACTCAATGTAGGGCACATCAATGATGTGTGACAAACAATGCTGGTGGACTTAAACATTCTAAACAGCATTCATTTATTCTGCCAGCCTTCTTGTTATTGTTCCTAGTTTGTGTGGTGGACATTTTCCAGGGGCAGATGCAAGAATTGCACCTGGACTTTACTCTGTTCTTTTATTTTGGTATAATTTGGTAGTGATCCTTACCTTCTGTCTTATCTTACATAGTGCATTTGTAAGAAAATTGTTTTTTAGTCAAGGAGGATGTAAAGCTTGTCAGCTTCAACACAGGTCAATAAACCTGGACTCAACCCCTGGTAGATATGAGACAGAGCAGACAAGCATACCTTAAGTGAAAGCGTGCATTAGTTAGTAGCAACAAAACAATAAAAAGACAAAACAAGCCACAGTATTAATCATATTTCTAAGAATAGAAAAAATGTAATTGAAGAAATGGAAAAAAAGATGCATATCTAAAAAGGGGACCCAGAAAAATAGATTTTAAATATTTGAGGGCAAAACGTATCAAGAAAAAGTAAAACGGCAATAAGAAATCACTGCTTTTGGTTGACCGGGAACTAGGAGCAATTTCAGGCCAACCGCGATGGAGTAGTTAGTGGTCGAATACACCAAGCGAGTCTTCTCAGTTAAAGATTTTACCTTGTAACTCAGTCTCTGAAAATGTCAAAAGTTTCCAGTGGGGCAAGGTTGCAGGATCTGCTGAAGATGTTTTTTTGCAGGAAAAGCTACTGGTGGGAAAATTCAAATTTCAGGCCTGGCAAAGTTTTCTCTTTGAGCGGATACTTTTTGCACTTTTACCCATTGGGCATCCCTGAGGGTTATGTTTAAAATGACATTAATAGGCTAATGTACAGTGGGTCCTTGAGTACACTTCGGACGCGACCGCAATATGAGCAGGCCCAGATTATATGTGTTGGTAATACACTGGGGCACAGACTGTGGCAATCCAACCCAATGCATGGTCTCAACTGACACTATAAATGCATAACAGTTGCACAATGTTGATTGAAATTCTTGATGTACCCACTGAAAATGTAACACAATGTTTTATTTGAAATGCCAATACAAAACAGTTTAAAAAAAATATCTACCTCCAGTCATTTTTGAGGCGCGCCAGTGAGGCAAGCCTGAAGGTGCATCTGATTAAGTAATCTCAAGATCGGAGACCTTTGCCAAGAATTTGAGCTGAATCTACAGTCTTGGAAGTCCAAAGTTTTTCTAGCCCCCAACTTTATAGACTCTAGGTTTATTCTGTGGCCTGCAGAACTTCAGGTCAGCACTTAGGGTTTTAGCCCTGTTTCCAGCAGAGGCATAGAAAAAGGTCTTGTGCTCTTGCATCAGGATTGAGGTAATGCCCTGCTCCATGGCTTCCCAAACTCAAGGCTGGCATCCCTTAGTGGTATAGGAGAGGACCCTGATGCTTAATGCTTTCCCCTCTATTTCCTTTCATAACTAATTGTGTGACAACAGGCATGCTTCTCCTTTGTGTACATATGGAGCACTAATAAGTGCTTTAATATGTATGTACCCACTACGTGTGTTTGAGAGTGGTGTCCAGACTGCATGACACTTAGTTTTGAGCCGTATGTGTCCTAGATGTGCCCACGTTTGCATTTGTTTATTCCCACATGGACAAACCTTATTTTGTTAACGTAGCCTCACGGTTTCAGATGAGAAACATAATGATATGGCTACATGATACTGCTAACTGCATGAATAACGAGTTGAGAGCATGGTCTTTCAACATCTATGCATAATCCTTGAACAATGTTTTCTCCCTCTCTTTTCAGATACTCATATATGGACACCAAGTATGTGGTTTAGGTGTGTGTTACGTGGTAAACAGACATAATATCGAATTTTTAATATTGAATTGCCAAAATATCGAGTTGTAAATATAGAATGGACAGAATATCGAATTGCCAAAATATAGTGGTTAAGAATATCGAAATTCAGGTAAGAAATATCTATTGTCAAAATATCGACAGTCATAATATAGTTGTTAAAAATATCGAATTTTTTTATAGTGTTTTAAGTGTTAGTATATGTGTTAAAAGTATGTATTATTTTTGTAATGTATGTTTTAATTTTTTTAAGTAATGAATTTTATGTTATTTAATTTTTGCGTAATTTAATTCTGTAGCGGGTTGTGGGTTTATAGGGAATAGGGTGGGAAGTAATTTAATTATAGTAAATTAAATATTAATTTTTAGGAATTATTAATTATATTTAATTTAATTTTGCGTTTTAGTTCTGTAGCGGGTTGTGGGTTTATAGGGGAATAGGGTGGGAAGTAATTTAAATTTAATTAAGTAATTATTAAATTTTATTTATTGGTATTGATAAATAATGCATTGTTAATTAATTATTAATTGGTAATTCATTTTTATTAATTGGTAATTAATTTTTATTAATTTGTAATTAATTTGTATACATTTTTTAATTGATAATTATATTAATTGTATTAATTTATTATTCAGAGCGGGTTGTGGGTTTATAGGGGAATAGGGTGGGAAGTAATTTAATTGTAATTCAGTAATTATTTATTTTTATTTATTGGTATTGATTATTAATTTATTGTTAATTAATTCTTATTTGGTAATTAATTTTTATTAATTGGTAATTAATTTTTAAGAAATAATATTTATTGGTATTTAGAATTAATTATTAAATATTTTGTAATTGGTAAGTCATTTTAATTACTTTTTATTGGTATTGATAATTATTTTATTTTTATTAAAATATTAAATCATTCTTTTCCCTACTGTTGCACTCTTTGGAGTGGGAATAGTAATTTCTACCCCTACGCTATCCAACGCTTTCCCTACTGTTGCACTCACTGGAGTGGGAATAGTAATTTTTACCCTACGCTATCCAACTCTTTCCCTACTGTTGCACTCTCTGGAGTGGGAATAGTAATTTATACCCCTACGCTATCCAACGCTTTCCCTACTGTTGCACTGTCTGGAGTGGGAATAGTAATTTTACCCCTACGCTATCCAACGCTTTCCCTACTGTTGCACTCTCTGGAGTGGGACTAGTAATTTTTACCCTCCCGCTATCCAACGCTTTCCCTACTGTTGCACTCACTGGAGAGGGAATAGTAATTTTTACCCTCCCGCTACCCAACGCTTTCCCTACTGTTGCACTCTCTGGAGTGGGAATAGTAATTTTTACCCTCCCGCTATCCAACGTTTTCCCTACTGTTGCACTCTCTGGAGTGGGAATAGTAATTTTTAGCCCTACGCTATCCAACGTTTTCCCTACTGTTGCACTCACTGGAGTGGGAATAGTAATTTTTACCCCTACGCTATCCAACTCTTTCCCTACTGTTGCACTCTCTGGAGTGGGAATAGTAATTTCTACCCCTACGCTATCCAACGCTTTCCCTACTGTTGCACTCACTGGAGTGGGAATAGTAATTTTTACCCCTACGCTATCCAACTCTTTCCCTACTGTTGCACTCTCTGGAGTGGGAATAGTAATTTATACCCCTACGCTATCCAACGCTTTCCCTACTGTTGCACTGTCTGGAGTGGGAATAGTAATTTTACCCCTACGCTATCCAACGCTTTCCCTACTGTTGCACTCTCTGGAGTGGGAATAGTAATTTTTACCCTCCCGCTATCCAACGCTTTCCCTACTGTTGCACTCACTGGAGTGGGAATAGTAATTTTTACCCTCCCGCTATCCAACGCTTTCCCTACTGTTGCACTCTCTGGAGTGGGAATAGTAATTTTACCCTCCCGCTATCCAACGTTTTCCCTACTGTTGCACTCTCTGGAGTGGGAATAGTAATTTTTAGCCCTACGCTATCCAACGTTTTCCCTACTGTTGCACTCTCTGGAGTGGGAATAGTAATTTTTACCCTCCCGCTATCCAACGCTTTCCCTACTGTTGCACTCACTGGAGTGGGAATAGTAATTTTACCCTCCCGCTATCCAATGCTTTCCCTACTGTTGCACTCACTGGAGTGGTAATAGTAAATTTTACCCTCCCGCTATCCTACGCTAAAAATATTGAATATTTTTTATAAATATTACGTTAATATATGTATTAAAAAATAAAAATGTATGTTTCTTTTTTTTAACTTACATTAATTATTTATTAATATTAAAGTTATTTAAGTATTTTTAAGTATGTTTTAGTTAATTATATATATTATTTCATTAATTTTACATTACTTTTAAGATATTTAAAATTCGATATTTTGACTAACTATATTTTTACAACTATATTTTGGTTTCGATATTTTTGTACTTACCTGTTTGTAGATAGGGATTCGATATTTTGGCATTCTATATTTTTACATCGATATTGTTGTAGGTCGATATTCTTGTAATCGATATTCTGTCAGTGATCCGTGTTACGTATGTATGATATATTCACCAGTTACATCAGCATTATGGAATAACTGTTGATTGTGGTAGTATAATTGGTCCTGACAAAAACAAAGAGTATTTGGGAGCATAAGTAGCAAAAACATGCTGACTGTAAGAGGATGTATGGTTAATTAGAGCCCTGGGACTTCCTAACTTTTCCAGTTTTTTAATTATACCATCCGACACCCAGTTTAAAATGTCAGGACTACCAGGCAGGTTTTTGTAAAGAGTAACCCTACTCCCACTCACTACCCTATTCTTTTTCCAACAAAGTGCTCCAGTGCATCTCACAGGTCGTGGCATGCCTGTTCTGCAACAGAACAGGAAAGAAATCTATGATGAAGCATACCACCAAGGGATACCCTGGTGGAGGAGAGTTCTTTAAAGCAAAATGATTCTTTTCCCCTTAGGTCAACGGAATGGTTATTAGGTTGATTGAATCGAGTTAGGCTGTATACTTTGTGTAAAAACCCTTAGTAGTATCCTACAAACCTCACTAGATCTCACCCAGAGCCTTAAGAAATATAATCACATCACCCACATCACGATGGCACTCCATTACCTCTCCTTGCTAGCCTGCACCATCTTCAACCCTTGCCTAATCATTTACAAAGTCAGCACAGCCAGTATCCCCACTTATCTTGCAGACAAGCTCAAGATCTCTGGCGATTTTTGGCACACCCACAATAATCATAGTTGACGATGATGATGGTAATGATGATATGGGTGCTCCTCCCATTAACTTAGCTTTGAGTTTCAGAGAATCTTGACAACAGGCTGGATTTAAAAGCAGTTGCTTCTTTCATTTACATAACTATCATGAACAACACCTCTTTTATCTTGTAGACAAACCCACCATTGCTGGTGGCTCTGTACACATCACCATCCAGAACACTATGGGGCATATGTACAAGGAAATGGCGCGACAGCACATTTTCAAATGCTGCATCATTTCTTATATCTATGGGTGCGCTGTATTTACAAGAACACAGCGCACCCCTGTGTTTTCCCTAGCGCTAGCGCTAAACATAGCTGTCTAGGGCTAACACAGACACCCTTGTGTCATGGTGCAAGGGTGCCTCTGTTGCAGGGATGATGGTTTATGTGCAGGAAGATACACCTTCCTGCTCATAAACAATCAATAATCTCAACTGCAACACACACACAAAAGTAGCAAATTGCCATTTTTTAATGATTGTTTTTGTGCATGAAGGAACACCTTCTACACAAAAACATATTAATGGTGTTTTGCTCTTTCTATGTGTGCTGAAGAATGCAGCACACATAGAAAAAGCAAAAACGAGGAGAAATAAAAGTATTTTTCCTAGTTGCACTAATCTCACGCCTGCTTCTGCATGGCATTAGTTTTTAGGGCAGCCTCAAATTTACAGATCCTTGTAAATCTGGGGCAGTGTCTGTTAGACCTGGCATCATTGGCGCGGGTCTCCCTTCCTCTTTTCGCTTCTTACCTTTTATGTTGGCTGGATTTAGATGCTCTGGGCGCTGTGCCACTGCCAATCAGTGACACAGCGCGAATGCTCCATGTGTAAAGATAACTGTATGAATTGGGATAACCATAATTGGCTCGTCTGGTTTACCTGTCAGTCCCTAGTATCAGTGCACTGTGTGTGCCCAGGGCTGGTAGACCAAATACTGCTGGTGGGCCTGCAGCGCTGATTTGCACTACCCACCAAAGCAGCTTTTAAAGTATGTCTGTGTAGCATGTTCTAATAGCGAGTTACCCTCCATTTCACTGTTTACTATTGTGAGGCTATCCGTTCTCATAGGCCAGAATGGGCAGGCTGAGTATTACATGCCCTAATCCTACCTGCCCCCAGGAACCTGATAGGAACGTCGAATTTGATATGTTTAAGCTCAGGACATTGAGATACATCTTTTAGTAAGGATTATTTGTGTAGCCCGTGTTCGAAAATGCCTCTGCTAGAAACGAGGTATTTTCTGGCCTAAGCTTTCCTGTAGGCGTTGCTAGCGTGTGTATTGGCCGTCTGGTTTTGGAGCAGCAGGGCCAGCTGGGTCAGACCTGGCTGGAGAGAGAGATCGGCATTTAGAGTATGGAGAGGGTTGACTCTTTGATCTGAGCAGGGCCATGCCTGGCAAGGTGAATGATGGCTCCACCTCCCACTGGGCGTCTGATAGCAGACCCCCAGATTCTCAAAGGGCAGGTTGTCGCCTCGTAAACCAAGTGCTCCCGACCCCACCGAACTGGTTCTGGCTGGATGCAGTGATTTGTGACTGCAGAGAACAAAGACTTTTAGGTATAAACGCTGCGCTGAAACCTTTTTCAAGTGTGTTCCTTCTGGATGTCAAGATGAAACTCTGTCCGAGTGAACAGAGGAAAGGACTTAGAAACTTTCACCAAGCTTGCTGAAGAAACTACCCGAGGGCCTGAATTGAGAGCGCCTCCTGCTGAAGTCTCAGGGACATTAGACTTCACCCCGTCAGCCGTCTGAATTCCTGTGCTAGGGATTCTACTTGCAGGTGAGGCATCCGTCGAGTAATCTGGGACCTCTAGTTCTACTGTGAGGAACGCGGACTGGTAACCCTTGTTAACTCTGTGTATGGGCCGCAGCTAAGAGAGAGCTGCCGCCGCTGAGTGCCCGCCTTAATTTGAACCTTCAGAACCTTCGCTGAATCTGTGTGGGCCGCCGCAGCTAAGAGAGAGCTGCCGCCGCTGAGCGCCCGCCTTAATTTGAATCTTCAGAACCTTCGCTGAATCTGTGTGGGCCGCCGCAGCTAAGAGAGAGCTGCCGACGCTGAGCGCCCGCCTTAATTTGAATCTTCAGAACCTTCGCTGAATCTGTGTGGGCCGCCGCAGCTAAGAGAGAGCTGCCGCCGCTGAGCACCCGCCTTAATTTGAATCTTCAGAACCTTCGCTGAATCTGTGTGGGTCGCCGCAGCTAAGAGAGAGCTTCCGCCGCTGAGCGCCCACCTTAATTTGAACCTTCTGAACCTTTGCTGAATCTGTGTGGGCCGCCGCAGCTAAGAGAGAGCTGTAGCCGCTGAGTGCCCGCACCTTTGCCAACTCCGCATCATCGTGATTTGTCCTGTAGGCAGCCGCAGCTAAGAGAGAGCTGCTGCCGCTGAGTGCCCGCACCTTTGCCAACTCCGCATCATCGTGATTTGTCCTGTAGGCAGCCGCAGCTAAGAGAGAGCTGCTGCCGCTGAGTGCCCGCACCTTTGCCAACTTTGCATCATTGTGATTTGTCCTGTGGGCCGCCGCAGCTAAGAGAGAGCTGCTGCCGCTGAGTGCTCGCACTGTTGCCAGCTTTGCATCATTGTGATTTGTCCTGTGGGCCGCCGCAGCTAAGAGAGAGCTGCTGCCGCTGAGTGCTCGCACCTTTGCCAACTTTGCATCATCGTGAGTCGTCCTGTGGGCCGCCGCAGCTAGGAGACAGCTGCTGCCGCTGTGGGCCCACCACGGAGCTGCATGACGAGAGTCATCGCCACCACCAGCCCGGGCCGCCGCAGCCGCGTGCTGCTGCCGCTGAGGGCCCGCCTGTCCCCGAGTGCCCGAATCATTGTGAGTGCACGTTGCGGACCACTGCAGTCGAGAACTGTGGTCGCTGGGAGTCCGCCTGTCACCGTCTCCGTTTCTTCGAGAAGCTATGTGCTGTGTCCCCGTCCAACGGCAGGTATCTGGTGCGCAACGGGTCGCGTAGACCCAGGCCTTGAACTCAGTCAGTGCCACGTTCTGGTGAAAACGTTATTGCCTTTTTAAGTCCCTATTGATTTACATGCATTGTGACTGGTTAAAACGCTTTTGAGAGTCTCGTGCTAAACCTTAGATAAAGATACTATTTTTCTATACCTACTTGAGTTGTGTCCTTTTGTGGTGTCGTGACTGCCTTATTGTGCATGGTCATAAATGCTTCACACACTGCCTCTGAGATAGGCCTAACTGCTCGTGCTATGTTACCACAGGGTTGAGCAGGGGTTATCAAAGGGAGTAGCCCACTTGCCCTGACTTAGGAAGAAGGGTCCCTATTTGGACATTGGCGCCAGCCATGGCCAACTAGAGACCCCCATTTCTAACAGTATCAAAAAGCAATGAGTGTTGCAGTGGAACGCCCACAGCAACACCCATTGCATGCCCCTTTCAACAGCTACCTGCGTGAAAGGGTACCATATTTAGAAAGAGGTGTTAAACCATGCAAAGTGGCTTAACACACTTAATTTGTAAATATGGTGCAAGGCATTGCGCCACTGGAATGTTTGAAAAAGTGACGTTCTAGTGACACAATTTCCTTGTACATATTCCCCAATCAGACTGCAGTTTAAGAAGTTTACAAAAGAAATAACAAGGCAGCAGGTCTTTTCCTTCTAAGAACCCAAGATCTGTATTGACATCCTTGTATCCATCAGGACTGCCCCATTGCACCAATTTAGGAAAGAGTTAAAGATTCACATCTTTACAGAACTATACATCACAATGCATTACCAATACACAATCAGCTATCTCTCATGTCACTCATTGCCTTTATGCTAGTCTTTGACCCTGTACAGTGCTTCACTACCTTATGGCAAGTTTCGAGCTATAGAGACATACATACATACAAACATACTGTTGGGAGAGAAAAGTGCTCTGCATAGTAAAAGACATGTACCCCTGTAATAAGTGCCCAACTGTAATGTTGTCTGGATCCCTAATGCTGAATTTGGTTTATAGACAAACAGGAATCATATGTGTGCACCATGACATTGGCCTGTTTCATGGATTGCGATCTTGTTGGACGAGGAGGGGCTCTCATACTGGTGGAAGGCTACCGTTTTCACCAAGAGTCAAGCAGTATGACGGCGGTGGCAGCAGCATACCCTGTGTCACTGGAGTGAGGCCTACAGGCTCACTCACCTTTTTGAAGTTCCACTGCTGTGTGCTTAATTAATTCACCCTTGGCCTACATCAGGTAAATGTAGAGCACTGCACAGTGCAGGAATAGTGACTCTACACTGGATGTATGTGGACCTGGGAAGGGTACAGTACGGAGTAGAGCAGCACTATGCAGTATATGTGTGGTTAGTGCATGTACTGTGGGCCATATTTATCAAAACGTAACGCAGTGCAGCAAGTCACCTTGCTGCACTGCATTACAGGAAAAGAGCAGGAATGTGCCGGATTTATCACAAAACGGTACGTTCCTGCCTTTTCCCAGCGCTGGCGCACAATGTGCTGCCTAGCGCCAATGCAGACACCCTTGCACGATGGTGCAAGGGTGCCTAAGTTGTTAACAAGATTGTTTTGTGCAGCAAGGGACACCTTCCTGCACACAAGCAATCTCCTGAGACACTTTCCTCTTTCTATGTGTGCTGCTGAATGCAGCACACAAATAAAAAGAGGAAAACACGTGAAATAATATATTTCTCCTAGTTATGCCCCTCCTGGGAAGGTGTACAATTTTGGCTCATTCCCATGTCTAGCAGTAATGGTAAATCTGAGAATGAATATTGGCAGCTAGGGAACCTTGTCACTGCACCTAATGTAATCACAAAATTAACACGTAATGACATTAGACATATTAGGACACAAAATGAGAGGCAATCAAAATTCTAGGCTAAGAACAGTCATATCCTTTGCCGAGATGTGAGGAGTGAAACAAGATGATTTGGTTATTGCTTGAATTTTTCATTTTTATTCTTTTCTTCTTCAGACAGACAAACAATCACAGCCAGCGCGTTTCGCCTAAACATAGGCTTCTTCAGGGCAGTGCTCATAAATTGAATTGGTCATAAATTGAGTAAATACCCGCATCTCACTGAGACTGTGAACGTCTGTTACCTCTAAGGTCAGCAGGGTGCTGCCACATTGATTTCTTCATAGTAGTGCACTCATTTACTTTCATTGAGGCATACAGGATGGGCTGCAAAAGTGAGAAGTGTTGCACCTGGTAACATTTTTCTCATTGGTTACAGAGTGTCCTGTTGTCACCCTCTTCCACTGGCTAATGAACCCTACAAAAGTGGCACCTCACCCACAGTTCATCAGAACACATCTGGACCTAAGGAAGAACCGAAGAGAACAGGGACTGGCACTGCTCTCTGTGATGTACATGGAGACTTTAGGGGCTGGACCTGCTATCACGTACACCCAGGAACGAGAAGTAGATTCCAAGGGTCAGTTGGCAGAATTCCAATTTTACTACAGTGACACAACACGCTAGAAGAGCCCTGACGTAATAAGCTGACCAGTAGCAACAGGACCTGGACTGGGCCCTGCCCTTGCCTCGGCTGGAGTGAGTCCTCACCCCTAACTGCTGCCCCTAATGTCCTGGAAGCATTAGAAAAGACTTTAAGGAACTGCTCCAGAAAGTCAGAAAAGTTGAGACAAGTGGTGATCTCTAGGTTTGGTAGATGGTAGACCACTAGGGTGGCAGAATTAATATCTTGGAATTTTAAGTGGGGGAATACCGGATGAGGGGTCAGTACAGAAGACAGTACCAAAGGTTTGAGACCTCCATGGTTCATAAAGAGATTAAATTTTCCATGTGTGTTTCATTAGCATGTTGTCAGGGCTGTACTGCTCTTGAGTATCCTTGCTACGTAGGTTATTCCTGCACTTCCATAAACATTGCAACCAGGAGTTGTTTTCTTTGAGCTACATGGAGTGCAGAGCAAGAAAACTTGGCTTTCTTCTTCTTCATAGTCGAATGCCGAAAGCTCCTTCAAGCAGGAGTAATCCTTATGATTAGCACTTACTAAGATGGTGGTATGTCTACTGGAGTTTGTCTGAATTTCAAAATCTCAGATGTTGTAAAGTTTTTTCCTATGATGTCGGTTCCTGTTGAAAGCATATATGGAGGCAATAAGAGAGGTGGGTACGTCGCTACACATTTGTTCTCTGATTTTTGGTCATGATCTTCCCTTCTTACTACTATTTTTTCCCTGATGATTTTTGGTTCCAGCAAGTTGGATCTTTCTCCTTCTTTGGCATAACTTGGTGCATTTTCCTTCCTGATGTCAGGAGGAGGTTGGTACCTTGCTGATTTCTCCAGTGCAACCTCAATCAAGAATTACAAGACTACCAAAGGAGAATTTTTGCCCTTTGCGGGATTTTCCTCCAACCCTCTAAAGTAGACACTTAACAGTTTTCCTCCATAATATTTGGCGTGGCGTGGCACCGTAGCTACTAGGAGGAGGTACTTTAACCTTTCCTCTGGCAATCTAGAAGGTTACTTAACAGAACTCAGCACTCAGTACTTGAAGCAAAGTGTCACATTTCTTGACAGGCAATGAAAAACTGAAACCTTTGAATCACAAGCTAATCCAAGACTATAGTGACACCATTTCCAAATTCCAAAAACTTATCAATATACATTTTAGACAATAAAATAAAAGATGATCTTATAAGCATATAATCTTGATAATATGGTTGCTTTGAAGGTAATACATGACAGCCTATTCACAGAGGTAAAGTTACATGTGAGTAAATCAACACAAGTAAATGTACTCTTACACTTTGTTGTAAATTTGATACTATTGGCTTATCACCATTTCTGAGTGTTAATTCTATTAACGTTTATGTTAAATAATAATGAAAATTAATGTAATACATTTATTTTAAATGAATAGCATAATAAAAAACAATACAGTACTATTAACTTAATTTTAAAATACATATTGAATATTACTGAAAGGTATGTGCAAAATTGATTTAAATAAATGTAATTATTTATTAAATAAAGTTGCATATTCTTGAATGCATAAAGAACTGTATTGAATGCAATATGGCTCGTGCAAAATCCACATCTCCTTCTACAATATAGATATTAGTTGGGATGAGGTTGAAACTTGCTGAAAGTTGATTGGTAGCCACTATCCCATTACATCTGCATACATACTTGAAATGATCATGGAAAAAGGTAGAGAAACACTGATATTCTCCAATATTCTATACAGAAGAAAAGAGTTAACTCTAAAGATATTTGCTAGTCAAAGGCTGTTAGACCTGACATCCTTGATTTGGTTTCCCCTAACTTTTTGCCTTCAGATCCCCTGTTTGTGCTGACATCGTTATTGCTGGCCTTAGGATTTTGTTCACTTGTGCTTGTGCTCTTTCCCTAAAAAATGATACCTTTGACTTATTCAAAATTGCCATATTTAATTTACATATAGGTCCCTATTAATGTGAACTACCTTTGCCCAGGGCCTGTAAGTTAAATGCTACTAGTAGGCCTGCAGCACTGATTGTGACACCCACTTCAGTAGCCCTGTAAACATGCCTCAGGCCTGCCATTGCACCTCCTGTGTGTGCAGTTTGAAACTGCCATGTCGACCTGGCAAGATAAACCTCTTGCCAGTCCCAAACCTTCCTTTTAATAAATATGACACCTCTAGGGTAGGCCCTGGACAGCCAGGAAGGCTGCGGTGTCTGTGCGAGGGTGAATGAGGCAGAATGAAGGTCTCTGGATGGTTGGTGGAAGTTCAGGCAGTGGTTGATGTATGCTGATCCTAGGCTATATAGGGCTTTGTAGGCATGTGTCAATAGCTTGAATTGGCATCATTTCTAGACACAGAGCCAGTGGAGGTTTTGATGTGTCTCCATTTGGGCAGATTGAGAATGAGTCTGGCCACTGATTTCTTTGTTGTCTGAAGTCTCCTCATAAGTTTGGTGGTGGTTCCTGCATACAGTGCGTTGCGTAGTCCCGTCGGCAGGTGACTAGGTTTTGGGTGACGGTTTTCCTTGTGCCCATATGGAACCATTTGAAGATTCTTCGGAGCATGCAGTGAGTGTGGAAACAGGTGGAGGAGACTTCATTGATCTGTTGTTTCATGGTGAGTTTGTTGTGCAGGATGATGCCGAGGTTGCGGATGTGGTCTGTTGGTGTGGGAATGGGTTTGAGATCGGCAGACCACCAGGTGTCGTTCCAAGGGAAGGCATTGTTGTCAAATATAAGCACTTCGGTCTTGTCAGTGTTGAGCTTCAGACAGTTGGCCTTCATCCAGTCGGGGACATTCTTCTGTCGGCGTAGGATATGATCTTGAGATCGTGGGATCTGACAATGTTGGGTAGAGGTGTCATGTAGGTGTTGAAGAGGGTGATGCTTAGGGATGAACCTTGAGGGATGCCACAGATGGTGCTCTTAGGTTCTGAGGTTAAGGGGGGTTAGCGGGTTCTCTGAGTCCATCTGAGGGTGTGTATCTGGATCCTGCTGCAGTACTGTCTCTTGATGACTCAGTGGTGAGATACAGTGTTGAACGCTGCATAGAAGTCAAAGAGGATCAGAGCTACTAATGCTCCCTTGTTGAGGAAGGTGCGGATGTTGTCAGTGGCAGAGATCAGGGTGGTCTTGGTGTTCTGGTTGGTGTGGAAACCAGACTGGGAGCCATCAAGGAAGTTGTTTCTCTCCAGTGTACTGTGAGCTGCTGGTTGATTGCATTGTTGAGGACTTTGGTGGGGAACAGGAGCAGCGAGATGGGACAGTAGTTCTGGAGTTCATTGGGGTCAGCAGGGGATTTCTTGCAGAGAGGTCTGACTTCAGAGTGTTTCCAAGTATCAGGAAAGGTGACTATGGCAATGGATGTTTTGAGGATGGTGGTGAGTTGGCTCTCGAGTGGATGAAGTTCATGTTGGCTGTTCTGTTCTGTGTGGTGAGCTGTTTCCATGTGGTGATTGACTGGTCAGGGGAGGCTTCTGTTGGAGGGAGGAGCCTAAGGAGGTTGGTGGGTTGGGGCTCAAAGTTCCTGTTGATGGTGGATATCTTGTGGAAGTGGTTAGCTATAGTGTCGCAGAGTTCCTATGAATCTGTGATCATGTTCTTAGTGTCTGTTGAGCAGGAGAACTCCTGATGATGCTGAAGAGTTCCTTGGTGTGGCTGGCGCTTGCTTTGATGTGGTACGCAAGGGCATTTTTTTCTCATCTTTAAATGGTTGGTTGTATTTTTGGAGGGATGACTTGAAGGTGGATCAGTCTGTAGTGTCGCCTCTGGTGCCCCATCTTCTTTCCAGTTGTTTGCAGCTGAGTTACAGTGTCCTAATTCTGATGTGTACTAGCTGGCTTGTTTGGTGGATTTGCAGGTCTTGGCTGGTTTGATGAGGGTGACTAGGTCGGCAGAGTTGGTGATCCAGGTGGTGAAGTTCTAGACTGCTTGTTCCAGGTTTGTTGGGGCCGGGCTTGGTGGTGTTGAGTGCGTCCATTAATTGTGTCTGTGTCACTTTTATTACAGCTGCGGAAGGAGATGTTGTGGGGGCTGGTGGTGGTACACAGTGATCCTACGATGGTCAGTCCAGGTGAGTTCAGTGGCATGGCTGTATTTGACTCTTTCTCTGGCCATGAAGATTGTATCCAGTGTATGTCTTGCTTTGTGTGTACGGTCCAGGAGATTGGCGGAGTGTGTGTTTGTAGGGTCATCCATGTGGAAGTTTAGGTCTCTGAGGAAGGTTTAGTGCTTGGACTCAATGGGCGATGAAGTTGGTAATGACGTAACAGAAACTCATGCATGGTCCTAAGTGTCTGTAGGTAGGGTTCCTCTGATGGTCGTTCTGTCATCGGTGTGGAGTTGGAAGTTGAGATTTTCCATGATCAATGTGGTGTCATCGTCGGTGGTGGTGCAGTCGATTGTTTCTTTTTGGATGATGGTGATGCCTCCTCCTTGCTTGTTGGTGCGATCCTGGTGTGTCATCTTGAAGCTGTTGGGTGTTGTGGTGGCAAAGTCGGGGGAGGAGGAGAGGTTGAGCCAGGTCTCTGTGATGATCACATCTTGGAGGAGGGTGGAGATGGTTCGCAAAAATTGATCCATCAGTGTTCAGCCAAGCCCTGGAGGTCTCCAGACCCAATCCTGCAGGTGACCTTGAAGGTGAACTTGCTTCCTTCACACGCTGGATTTCTAATACCATAGATCTCGTATCCCCTGCCACTTGGCACAAGCATTCCAGGGACTCTCCCTCCAAACCATGGTTTACATCTGCCCTGAGGGTGTTAAAGCAGGAATGTAAGAAACTGGAGAGAGACTGGCACAAGGATTATTGCCCAAGGGCTAAACTTGCGCTGAGAAGTAAACAAAAAACGTATTATATGGCTATAACTCAAGTCAAAAGCCTGTATTACGCGTCTAGAATTGACTCAGCTAGGAATAATTCCAAAGAAATATTCTTAATTGTCCAGAGCTTCCTGTCGCCCAAAGTGCTATCTAGCTCACTTCCTTCTTCGAATTCCTGGTGTGAATATCTCTCCAGCTTTTTTAGGGAAACAATTCTGGTGATACAGGCATCTTTTACATCCTATAATAGGGCTCCATGTGCCCCTTTGGGTGTAGGACTCACATCATCTCCTCCTCCCCAATCTTTAGCTGCTTTTACCCCAATTGATTTGCCCAGTTCACTTAAAATTCTTAAAGGACTGAAATCAGGCTCCCCCTCAGACCCCTGTGCGGACAGACTTATAGCGGCAGTAGCGGACACCGTTAACCCAGAAGTTAACAGACTTATTAATATGTCTCTCCAGGAAGCTCTCATCCTGACAGCCTAGAAGCAGGCCAAGATTCTGCCTCTATTAAAGAAACCATCACTCGACCCTTTGTGCCCTGTGAGCTACCGTCCTATCTCTCTTCTGCCCAGTGTGGCTAAGGTGTGCGAAAAAGTGGTTACCAGACAGCTGACTGAGTTTATCGAAAGCTCAGGCCTTCTACACCCAGCTCAATCAGGGTTTAGGGCCTCTCATAGTACCGAATCAGCTCTGGTGGAAGTCTCGGAGGCCATCCGCGACTGCTTGGATGCTGGCGGGAGGGCAGCCTTGGTTTTGCTTGACCTCTCGGCAGCATTCAATACGGTCCCCCACTCATTGCTGCTCACCCGACTTGCCGAGATAGGTTTATCTGGCTCAGCCTTGGGCTGGATTAAGTCTTTCTTGGAGGACCGGATGCAACAGGTTTGGCTCCCCCCATCCTCCTCTTTACCACAGAGAGTGTACACAGGGGTCCCCCAGGGTTCTTCCCTGAGTCCACTACTTTTTAACATTTATGTCACCCCTTTGGTACAATTGGCGGAGGATTTGGGGGCAAAAATAATTGCCTATGCTGATGACACCCAGCTCCTGCTCACTTGGGAAAAAAACGAGAGCTCTACCTCTTCCGCTAAGAATTGCCTGACCGAAGTTTTTCATTGGCTGGCCTCGGCAGAACTTAAGTGTAATGAGGAAAAATCTGAAATTCTACTCTTCGGCAAATTCCCAGCCCAGTTTCGAGCTACGCTTTGGCCGTCAGACTCTGTTCTACCAGTTGCAGCAGGGCAACCTGTTAAGAATCTGGGGGTTTGGTTCGAGGAGAACCTTACCTTTGCATCCCAGATGAAAAAACTGGCCGGGACCTGCTTTGGTATATTGAAAATACTGAGGAAATTTCTTCCCCTTCTTCCCAGGGCCGCTAAAGAAACAGTCACCCGAGCCCTTATTCTATCGCGCTTAGATTACGCTAATGCTTTGTACGCTGGCTCTCCAGGCTATTTGCTCAACAAACTGCAAGTGGTTCAGAACGCGGCAGCCAGGCTCCTCTTGAACATCCCGACCAGATGTAGCGTGAGACAACATCTTTGTGCTCTTCATTGGTTGCCCGTTACTGAACGAGTCAAATTTAAATCATTAGTACTAGCTCATCGTGCCCTTTATGGCCTCGGACCAACCTATCTTCAAAAACGTTTCTCCTTTTACACTCCCCCAAGATTACTGCCCTCTTCAGCTCAACTGCTGTCGCGTGACCCTCATTTCCGATTGCAAAGGACGGGGGGCGGCTCCCTTGCGGTAAAGGCCGCTTTAGCATGGAATGCGTTGCCTTTTACCCTTCGCAGCATTCAAGACCCTTTTCAATTTAAGAAAAATCTGAAAACTTTTCTGTTTATTTAATCGGGTCCTTCCATCTCTCAAGATCGCGCTGGGACACTCTTGAGTATCTGTGCGCGTTATAAATGTTAAATAACATGTCCCAGACTTCGGTGGGATGTTTGCTGAGAGATCGGGCAGTGAGCAGGAGGCATCGGAGTGGTTCTGGGGCAGTCGTAGTCTGTGAAGTGGGAATGGTGCGGGTTGCTGTGAGGGTGGGTGGTCCTGCATTGGAGGTGAGCAGACATTGCTGACAGGTGAATGGTGCTACGGTTGATCGAGCAGATGTGATGCAGCATTCATTATCGTGGTGTCTGTGGTCCAGGTCTCAGACTTCTGGGGGAGAGTACCTGTGGGTGGTTGGACGGCCAGGGTTCCGGGCGCTGGGCATAGTCCAGACGTGGAAGGGCACAGACAGGATTGCCTTCGAAGTGCCAGTGACTCAGTTGCGTGACAATCAGAGACAGCAGAGAAATGGCTGGAAGCAGGGTGAAAAAAACAAAATAAACAATGAGCAATGGGCAAAAACAGTCACCAGGAAACAAAGACAGGCAAGATAATCAGAGACAGCAGAGAAACAGCGGGAAGCAGGACAAACAAAACAAAATAAACAAAAAGCAATAGGCAAAATCAGTTACCAGGAAACAAAGACAGGCAAGGCAATGATGACGAAATTCAGCAATGCAGCTTCACCGTTCATTGGAACCGACGCATCACCTCTGCTGTGCCTCACATCCTCGACTTTGCATTGCAGGCCCCATCAGCAGGATCCTCCATGTTGACGCAACAGGACCTCGCACAGCTTCCTCGTCACATCTAGGACGCCTGTGAGAAGCATCTTTGACCCGGTTCCGCGCAACTCTCCTCAACCAGGATTTAAGGTATGCTAATCAGCAGGTCTAACTGGGTCCCAGTAGCCGGCCCGTGCTCTAACGCGGTCGGCCTGAATTTGTGACTTTGTTCTGGTCCGGCGTGATCAGATATCCCCAATAGCACGTTGGGCTTTTTGGCACTATTTTTCACTATAAACTTTAAAAATCAATATCTCTGGTATTACTAATTCAATTTTGGTTGTTTTTGGTCTTGGTTTATTTATGAAAATCTGAACTCTGTTTGTTACCTGGCGTGGAATCATTTTGTGTGGTCTTTTGACTGTTTTACTGTTTGAAGTGTTGCACAAAGACTTTACACACAGCCTCTAAGTTAAGCCTGACTGCCTTGTGCCAAGCTACCAGTGAGTAAGCACAGGTTAATTTAGGGCTTCCCTGCCTCTTACCCTGACTAGAATCGTGGTTGCTGCTTGACCATGGCTCATACCCCAGTCAACCAACAACCCAATTTCTAACAGGGATGAAGAAGTGCAAGTGCCCCAGGGGGTATAATAGTTTAGGGAGGGGATCTTTGGGGTGTCCTATGATATGGTTGTCCTGGTACGCTGGTCCCAGAGTTTGTTCAATATGTAGAGGTAAGGAAATTGCCCCTGCCCGATATCATGGAATGTTTCCAATTTGTTGTTTAGACTATAGATCACCTTTTCGAATGTTGCCACGTTATACATCTTCTTGCACCCACGCGCCACTGCCAGGGATTTTGTCAGATCTCCATAATTTAAGTATTTATGTTGTGGCTGTAGTGAACCACCGTAATCGAGGAGGAGTAATGTCTAGATATTTCCTTATAGTCATTGATATAGAGGAGTGTGAGATACTTTTGAGGTGGGAGGGTAGCAATTTGACAGCAAGTGATGCTTTGAAATATCCAGAAATGGTGCGATAGTAGGTCAAATTCTGTTAGGAGTTCGGCAAATGTTTTCATTTGGCCATCTGTTAGTAGTTGATTGTTTATTTTAATCCCAACTGCTGCAATACCTGCCCACATTAGTTTGTGTACTTCCATTTCTTCTCTTCATTGCCCCAGGAAGTTGCATGGTTCTGTAGTCTATGGTTTTCTTCTAAAAGAGTGTGTGCTTTGCACCAGGCTAAGGCCATCACTGAAAGTATAGGATTAGGTGAATGTGTCTGTCGTGTTGCACCTGGAAAAAAGATACGGATATGGATGCCCTTCACTTTGACCAGAAGAATGCTCTTGAACCATACCCAGAAACATGTGTCTAAGGTGCAATGGATCATGTACCTGATTTGTGCAAATTGAAAGGCTAGCCAGTAGAGTTTTATGTGTGGTACATTCCAACCTCCACTTATAGTCACTGTAAGTAGTTTAGGCATTTTAAAATGGTTTGCCTCCACCACATTAAAACTTCTTCAATAACTTAGAAGCCTCTGCAAGTTGTTTGCCTGGATGATGGGTATCACTGAGAAGGTGTAGTTGAGGCAGGGCATCAAATTCATCTTAAGTATATGAGCATTGCCTCTGAGGAATAGGCTGAGAGAGGACCACCTTGTCATGTCAGCCTTGAAGTGAGAGAAAAGAGAGTTTAGATTTTGTTCAACCATGCGTGTAAGGTTCGTTGTTATATTGATCCCTAGGTACTTGAGAGTTTTTTCCCATTTGAATGGGTGTGTTCCAATGAATGGAATGGCGGTATACCTAGTAAGTGGGAAGACTTAGCATTTTTCCTAGTTAATAATGTAACTGGAGAAAGCTGAAAAAAGTAAATTAAATCAGAGAGGTCCATTTTTTTTTTTTTTTTTTTTTTTTTTTTGTGGTTTGGATTGTTATGTCATCTGCAGAAAACGGGTTTTATGTTCAGCTACAGGAGTTTGCCACTCTTCAATGGTGTCCATGTGGTGTATCGTGATTGCCAGGGGTTTGGGTTCCAGAATAAAGGTAGCGGATCTGGAGTCACCCCTGTCTGATGCTTCTCATAATTTTAAAGTCTTGGAATGTGTGCCCGATGCCACCATAAATTTGTCAATTACCCCCAGGCCCATCTTCTCTAGTACGTGGAACACGTGTCCCACTCTACCCTAGCATAAGCTTTTTCCCAGTCTAATTTGATCGCCTCCTTTTCATCTGCATCATTTCTTGTCTGCCACATAATGTGAGTTCGCGATCTCAGGTGGGATGCATAGGTGAGGGACGATGGCTACTTGGCGTCCATGGATGAAGGAGAGAACCACCTGTTTCAGACTTTTTGCTAAAACCTTAGCAAATAGTTTTGTGTCTGCGTTAAGAAACGATATTGGCCTATAGCTAGAGAAGCTCGTGGGGTCTTTGTTTGGCTGAAGATTAAGATAAATTCAACCTTTGTTAGATTCTAATATTGGGGTTGTGCCTTCATTAATGTCGCTAAAGATTCCACATATAAATGGCATAAGTAGGTCTTTATTGACTGTAGAATTATGAGGATTATTCATCCCCTCCAGGAGCTTTTTGTGGGGGCATTTATCAATTGCCTTATTAATCTCTTTTTCAGAGATTTCTTCTTCCAGGCCCAGCTTCTTGTTGGTGTCAGCAGTAGGATGGCAGTCAGGAGTTTTTACTCTTCCAGAGAAATGTTTGGTATTCTTAGGATTAAAGAGTTTCATAAAAATGTTTGATGGTAGAGAGAATGTCTCAGGGGTGTTCGTGATTAACGTTACCCCTAGTTTGCTTCCTATTGTCTCAACTTGTGGAGGTAGCATTCAGCCCGCATTTTTTCCTCCCTTCTCATAGTGTTTTTGTTTTAATCAGTAGAATGCAGTTTCCGTTTTAGCGGTGTAGATAGCAATATGGTCATATTTTGCTTTGGGCGGGTGGCATAGTGTGTTTTGGGAATGAGTGCAAGTGTAATTTCCCATGTGTGTTATTACCTTCAGAATTGTGTAGCCTGAAGAGCGCTGTTCTATTAGAATGTCTTGGCTTCTGTTCCTCCTTTTATTTATAGCCCGACCAAATATTTCCGTATAAGTCTCCTTTAAATTGCAAGTTCTCACTTCCACTAGTGATTGACTCTCTGTGGTCAGTGGGAGTTGTAATGCGTTATGTTTCTGGTGTGAAAGATGTCTCGATGTCCCCTTTCTATTGCCACTGCTCTGATTGTTACCAAGAGGGCTCCCCATTTCTCTAGAAGAAGTATCCCTCCTCCACCTCCTCTAGGATATCTGGTGGCCCCGGAGCACCTCCACGTCTGCAGTGACCCAAGCAGTGAGTGTCATTTTGAGGAATCTTAGTCCCAGGGTTCTGGCGAGTGCTTTCTTCTTATCTTTCAGTCTATTTAAGGCTACATATCGCCATATCGTATGTGTCAGATAGGAGAAGGCAACGCTACCCTACCATTGATCGCTAGCATAAGGTGCTATTGACACGTGTATCTTGCTGCGCAGCTGCCCAATCTGGTGTGCACCATACTTGGCTATGCAAGCGCTACCAGGGGGCCACCCTTTTCCTGGGTGCCTAGCCCCGCCCCCTGTAACTGTGTTTTGTGTTACTCTTTTTTAGGACTTTTAGGGGCAGATTTACAAGCCCCTTGCGCCACTTTTGCGTCACTTTTCCCATGTTAAAAGTGACGCAAAAGTGGCGCAAGGGGCTTGTAAATCTGCCCCTTACTCTTTTCCAGAAGGAAAGTCAGAAGGAAGTCTGCAAGTATGGATACTGCTATAAGAATGAATGAACCGTGGTTCATTCATTCGTATAAGAAATATATAGCTAATTATAAAACACTCATTTTAACTGCAAAATCAGGATACTTTACGAAAAAGGTTAAGCTAGCTAAAAACGATGGGGCATATTATCAAGAACGGCGTTAAATTATCGCCGCTTAGCGGCAGAAAACTGCCGCTAAAGCGGTGATAATGGGCTTGATAATATGCCCTTGAGAATTCTAATAGAAGCCCATGTTTACACCAGAACATGGGCTTCTATTGGAATTCTCAAGGGCATATTATCAAGCCCATTATCGCCGCTTTAGCGGCAGTTTTCTGCCGCTAAAGCGGCGATAATTTTAACGCCGTTCTTGATAATATGCCCCTCAATTTTTCTCCCAAATGAAGGTTCAGGACATCTTTGATAGCTTGTCTGCCAATAGTCAAACTAGTAAGCAGTCCCTGAACACTGATCTTTGAGTGAATGACTAAAGTTGTCCCTTTCCAACACCGATCATGGCATAGACGAATCTTTTAGAAACTGCATGTCTGTAGTCAGTGACCGGATGGGCAAAAACTGCCTCAGTTAAATTCAGCCAAGTCAGAAGTAATGCTGTTTGGGCACAACACATCCTTCAGGTCTCCCTCCTTGGGGCCGCAAGAACTAGGGACCCTCCCACTCACAAAAAATAAACTAAAAAACCTAGGCATTACTTTGATGAGACACTCACCTACAAAAAAACAGGTTAATGCAGTTATTTCTTCTTCTTTCTTTGTTTTAAAAACTATAAATAAACTGGCTACCTTATTACATTTGACTCATTAAAGACAGAAGCCATTGCATTTATTCTCTCTTGCTTGGACTACTGCAATGGGCTTTATCTAAACTTGCAAAATAGGTTGTTCTCCAAGTTGCATACTGTACAAAACTCAGCAGCCAGGATTCTCCTAAACCTACCCAAATTCTATTCTGCAACCCAGGCCCTGAATTAACATAATTGACTCCCTCTAAAGAAGGAAGCCTTTTTTAAAGCACGTTGAATAGCTTTTAAAGCCTTAGCTGGAATAGGCCCTGACTATTTGAAAAATAATTTCATCCTGGTGGAGATAATACAACCTGAAATGGTTTCCTTTATATGCAAGTAAACAAATCGATTGTTAGGATCACTGATCCTTGTCTTAGAAAATAATTAATTATCTTCTTCCAAATTAATATTTTACACACACTTTATTTTGCGGACTGAGACTGCTTTTTTGCAAAATGCATTATTCTACCTGTCAGTTTTTCACAATCCATAGAATCCACATGTTAGACTTGGCATCTTTTGGCGTGTTTCCCCTGACTTTTTGCTTTCTGACCTCCCGGTTGTGACCCTGTTTTTGCTGGTGTAATGATTCTGCGCACTTTCCTCACTGCTGTCCAGTGGGAAAGTGCAAGTGCTCCTGTATAAAATGTGTTATGGATTGGCGTTTCCATGATTGGCCTATTTGGTTTATGTGTCAGTCCCTTGTAAAATGCACTGCGATTGCCGGGGCCTATAGACCAAATGCTGTTGGTGGGCTGCAGCACTGGATTGTGCCACCCACGCAAACAGCCCGTAAAATGTAACTCAGGCCTGCCATTGCAGAGCCTGTGCGCAGCCTGGGGCTGCCATGTCGACTTGGCAAGGGCGCACACTTGCAAGTCCCTAAACCTTCCCTTTTCTACATGTTAGTCACCCCTAAGGTAGGCCCAAGGTACCCCTGTGGGCAGGGTGCGTTGTATGCGAAAGGTAGGACATGCCCTGGTGTGTGTGGCATGTCCTGATAGTGAATTACAGCCTAGTTCGTTTTTCACTATTGCAAGGCTACCTGTTCCCCCTAGGCCAGAACGGGCAGTTTTGATTATTACAGCTTATAATCCTAACTGACCCCGGGAACATGGTAGAAATTCGAGTTTGAAAATACCACTTTTAGAAAGTGGGTATTTTCTTGTCTAACCATCCAAGCCTGCCTCTGCGAGGTTGTGTATTCCTTGTCTGGAGTGTGAGTGACAGGGGCTGGGGGATGCCAGGAGACAGGGTGAGTCAGCACAGGGCTGAATAGCAAGATCTACATGTAGATGGGTGGGAGGAGTTGCACCTGGGCCCTGAATAGGACAGTGCCTTCCCTCCACAATGCTGGCTCCACCTCCTGTGGTGCGTCTGATGTCCCTGGCCTACTCACTGAAAGAAGGGACGGAGACTTGTCAACAAAGTGCTCCAGAACTGGTTTGGACTAGGCAAAGGCCTCTCTGCCTTCAGAGAACAAAGGAATTTGGGATATAAATATTGGGGCCCTGACCCCATGAATTTAGATCTAGCTGGAATCAAGGAACCTGCCAAGACGAAGAGCTGGAAAAGCTGTCAGGAGGAGTACTGCCTATTAAAGTGATGCAGATCCAATTTCATGAATAAATGCCATTTATTGCAGCACGGTAAAAGATGGTCATATACATGTGGGCTCCAGGTGTAACCTCCGCCCAACCGTAGAATACAGCATTTTCAAACCGTTAGAACAATGGCACATTATTGAAGGAATAACATGCCGCATGCCGGAGCATGCGACCAAATGACATAAGCATTTAAAGTGAACATGCACATAATAAGAAACCTAGAATGTAACATATCTCCCTTATTAACAAAAGAGAACCATGACAAAGAGGATGAAAACATCTACATGAAATCATTATATCTTTTTGGAACTTGTATAATACGTCTTGAATTTTTGACCCTGCGAGCAACAGAATCATTATTGTCAAGATTGACATTTGTATCAAAATTGCCTTTAAATGAAGAATCAAAACTAGGACACTTAGCCAACCTTTTAACATTCCAAATTTTGCCATCTTGTGTCATTACACTGTTAGTGAATATTTTTTTTAACTGTATGGCTTTTCCAAACTTATTAGCACCTTTGTTAACAAAACCAGGTTTGAGAATTTTTACCCAATCTCCTATTTGGAAAGAATGTGACTTTGTCCTCCATTTGTTATCATACCAACTCTTGGTTTTTAATTGTTTAATTTCCACTCGTTTGGCAACATCACTTACACTCTCTTTTCCAAAACTAAAATTAAGTGATTTCTCTCTTAACCACCACGGCAAAACTTTGGATGCAGGATTCCTGCCTTTGAAAAGTTTAAATGGGCTCACCTCGGTGGTAGTGTGAGGTGTGATGCGGTATATCCATAAACGTTCTCTCAGAGCACTCACCCAATTAGATCCTAATTTAAAAGAATCAACAACAAAACTTTTGAGTACACGGTTAAAACGCTCCACCTGACCATTTTCATGTGGTTCATAAAGTGAAGTGAACCTGTGAATGATATTACACTCTTTGAGAAATTCTGCCATCTCAGAAGAAGTTAATTGAACACCATTATCAGTAATCAAAACAGATGGACAACCTTCTCGAGTGAAAATTTCTTAAAAAAATTGATAACTGCACATGTGGTAGCCTTAGGAACAAATTTTACTTCAGGCCACTTTGAGTGATAATCGATAACTACTAAAGCATAACGTGAAGACTCTGGCAACATGTGGAATGGACCTGAAATATCAAACGCGATTTTTTGCCATGGTTCAGTGGGCCATTTGACAACTTTTAACGGTGGAATATGTGTCTTTAGCATTCTTTCACTTGAAACACAATCAGAACATTCCCTAACTACCCTATCAATAAATTTATCAATACCGGGCCACCAAAAATAGCTTCTGACTAAACGTTTCATTGAAGAAATACCTGGATGGGTTTTGTGTGCAATTTGTAATATGACCTCATACATACCTTCTGGAGGAATGCATTTCCCTGACTTAAAGATGAACTCACTTTCTAATTCCAACTCTTCCGAAACATTGAAGAAGGGTAAAAGCTCAGACCTTAACACATTCTTTTTGGCCAACCATGTGTGATGCACTCTTTTAACTCACACCATTTATCATCTTTTGTTCACATTCACGCCAAAATTCTTCAGTTATATCTTGAAAACTATCTTGAAGTATGTCTTCAATGGTCAGCACAAACTCATGCTCATTAACAACATTGACTTTGTATTGATCACACGGTAAGCGTGATAGGAAATCAGCTGTGACATTTTTTTTCCAGGAACATATACTGTATTAAAATTATATTCCTGTAATTTAGAAGTCAATCTGGCAATTCTGGCTGTGGAATTCCAACCACCTCCAGCCGACAAGATGTTGACAAGTGGCTTATGGTCTGTTCTAAGCGTAAATTTTGTACCCCACACATACAATCTATAGTGTTCTATAGCCCAAACACAGGCTAGAAGTTCCCTTTCTATTACCGCATACCTACGTTCACACTCATTTAGCGTTCTGGAAGCAAAAGCCACATTCCACTCTTCCTTTCCCTCTTTCTGTGAGAGAACACCTCCTAAACCGTACAGGCTGGCATCTACAGTAATAATACATTCTTTGTTGATGCGGAAAGGTTTGAGAGTGGGGGCATTGATTATGTCATTCTTTATGGCTTTAAACGAACCTTGTTGTACATCAGTCCACTCATATTTGACACCTTGTCTCAAAAGTTTTCGTAAAGGTTCCATTTTTGTGGCAAAACCCTCAACGAACTTGCTGTAGTACTCACACATACCAGCAAACGAAAGAAGTTGATCTCTGTTATTTGGTGAGGGAGCTTTGATAATTGCTTCTACATTGGATTTCTTTGGAATAACACCATTCCCCGATAGAGTATGACCTAAATATTCAACTGATTTTTAAATAATTTGCACTTGTGTGCTTTAAGGGTCAAACCATTTTGTTCCAACCTCTTACAAACTTCTTGTAAATGTCTTTCATGTTCATCCATGTCCTTTGAAAAATCAAAATATCATCCTGAAAGCACTTAACGTAATTATCTATATCTCTGAAAATGTGGAACATGACTCTTTGAAAAACGGATGCGGCTGATGCCAGTCCAAATGGCATGCGAGTGTATTGAAACAAACCTTGCGGGGTAATAAAAGCTGTGTACTTTTAGAATCTTCAGTGAGTTCTATTTGGTGGTAAGCTGATCTGAGATCAAGTGTGGAAAATACTTGTGCACCATCTAAAAGAGAAACCAACTCATTTATGTTCGGCAAGGGATGACAGTCTATAATTATGTTGGAATTTAACGCCCTCAAGTCAACACATACTCTCAATTTTTGATCAGGCTTGCGTACCAAAACTATCGGAGACACCCATTCTGACGACTCTATGGGTTCAATAATACCTTCCTTTGATAGGTCATCTAACATTAATTTAAGTTCTTCTCTGATGTTAATGGGAACACCTCTCAATTTTTGTACAACGGGTGTGTAATTTTTTTTAACACAATTTTGTGTGTAAAATTTTGAGTTTGCCTAATTTGTCACAAAATACCTTTCCAAAATTTTTAATAAGTGTACTTTCTTTGCTGGTTTGTGACAAACTGTCTTCAATCACAGTAACCGTGTCCATTAAACAGTCATCACATAATGATACAGGTTCCTTGGAGCGAGAATTCAGAATGATTCCCAATTTCCACTGATCATACCATCCTAGAACATTTATACCTTTCTGGGAAATGTAAAGTTTTATCTCAGCCTTTCTATGTTTAAAATGTAATTCTACCTGAAAAAAACCCATAATATCAATTTTTGTACCACAAAAACTTTCAGCCACAATATCTGATTGTTGCAAACAGTTAAGTGAGAATGAATTCGCTAACGTGTCAATATAGTATTGATGAGAAATAATGGTCCATGGTGACCCCGAATCGATCATAAGTAACAAATCGATACCACAAACTTGAAAGGTGCATTTGGGTGATCTCATTCGTACCTGTGTGTAGTTATCTAAAATAGACACCACAAAACCTTTGTCAATGCTGGGTGTAGCTTCTCTAATCGTGTTTATGTTATCTTCTGATAAGGAAGATACAGCTCCACGCCTCTGGAATTGTGGTCGTCTATCCCTACACATGTTGCTGAAATGACCTACCCTATTACAAATTTTACACTCTCTTTTAAGGCTGGACAACCTGGAAAAGAAGCATAGTGAGATTTGTTACCACATCTGTAACATACACCATAGTTATTAAGCCCTTCATTTCCTCTTTGAATAGGATTATGTTTAAACTTATTAACATTATATCTTCCTATAGATTGAGTAGTCTCTTGTTTAGGTTTAATTTTGTGTCCAATAGCACAGATTTCTTCACCTGTGGGTTTTTTCTCTGTATTTTGTCTGACAGTCTTCATCCACAAATCAGATTGTTCTTGGGCTTTGGCTGTAGCTATGGTTTCATTTAGGTTGGGATCACCCATGACCCATAATTTATCTTGAATCTTCTTGCATTTAACATGAACTATTATCTGGTCACGTATCATCTCGTCAGTCATGGTACCGAAATTACAATGAATACTCAAAGACCTCAATGCTGTTAAGAAGTCATCAAATGATTCATCATCTTTTTGTTTTCTAGTGTAAAATTTGAAACGATTCAACGCTATATTAATTGTGGGTTTAAATCTCTTCTCCATTCTGGCTAGAGCTTCAGTATATACATTCATGGAATCACCTTCCCCTTCATTTTGTGTCGAAATCTGTGGTAAAGATCTAAAAACAACCTGACCTTCCGAGCCAAGACAATGTAAAAATATGCTTTTTTTCTTTCAGAACCCATTCTTTCCCCATCTATAGCTTTCATATATGTTAAGAATTCCTCTTTCCACCTGGACCATGGCATGGGTGGATCACCTTTAACTTGTAAAAATTTTGAAGGTGGGTCAAATTGCATGTTGTATATAAAATAGCAATAATGTGTTCCTAAATACGATAAATAAATAAAATGAGACAAAAATAAATATTAACTTGTTTAGATCCAGCGGTAGTGAGGATGTTGGCAGATGTGTAATCCAATACTGCGTTAATAAATTTACTTTCAATGTACTGTAGCTTAATAAATAAAGCAGATAATCATTAAACATTGAGTTGTTGCTTCATCTGATTTTGAAATATCCTGGGTGGGTTTACCAAAAGACAGTCATGCGTGCGCTTAATAATAAAGTAATAGTTCCATTCAGCATCTCCAAACAAAATAAAATATGAAGTCAAATATGAAAGTTCATCGTAAATGATGGTGTACGTGAAGTAATTCTGTTGAAGTAAAATTAAACTCCGTGGCAGAAATAGACTTACTTACAAGCTTCAGCAGAAAAGGAATCAATGACATCAATCACCGGAGGTAAACTTTTCCACAAGTAACTATGGAGACAAAAGTTTTCAAAATGGCTGCCATGTAGCGTAACGTTTTACATCGTGACGTAGCTTACGTACGTGACATGCTTGTACCGTACCTCCGAGAAATGAGCGTCATAAGAGAGACCGGCAATTTGGAACTCCGCCGATACTGCTCGTCACGCTCCAGAAGATTATGAAGGTATTTACTTTTAAAATAGTGTGCGCGCAGTTGAAGAAAAGCCGCCGATTCCCAAACGCAAACTTCGGTCAAAAATGACAGACCAGCCAAAAGAAAGGTCTTATAGACCAGGAACATCGACACGTTGGAGAATGCAAAACTCTCCGCATCCGCCGCAGGTGCAATCAAAGCACAACTTGTTTAACCATGAATTCTGCCGCTGGTGCCATCATTACACATAATATATTAACGTCAACAAAAATGTCTAATATGAGACAAATAACAAAACGACATACCGTTCCAATGAAGTTGAATTTGAAAGTAGACTTCAATCCAAGGAGAAACGGAACGCTTCTTTTAAATCCGTTTAAATTGCTTTTATTTCTGGTGGGTTCGCAATTTCCACTCCGTGCCCGTGCTGCTGAAAAGAGTGGTTTTCCTCGTCGCCAATATTAAAGTGATGCAGATCCAATTTCATGAATAAATGCCATTTATTGCAGCACGGTAAAAGATGGTCATATACATGTGGGCTCCAGGTGTAACCTCCGCCCAACCGTAGAATACAGCATTTTCAAACCGTTAGAACAATGGCACATTATTGAAGGAATAACATGCCGCATGCCGGAGCATGCGACCAAATGACATAAGCATTTAAAGTGAACATGCACATAATAAGAAACCTAGAATGTAACACTGCCCCTTTGCTGTGTTGTTGCTTTGGTGGGTTGGCCTGCAGCTGCTGCTTCTGCCTTGGGCAGTGAAAGGACTGAACTTTCTACAAACTTGTGCTGAGTATCTCCAAGGGCCTGGAACCGAGCTGGCCTCCTGTTAAGAAGTCTCAGGGACTACAAAGACTTTACAAGCCTCTGGGTACCGCTTCTGGAACGCTGTTTCAGTTGCCACAGAGGAAGGGAACTGCAACCGACTCCGTCAACCGAATCCATCCCTGATCGGTGACCTGTTTGCACCGCAGACCGCATCGCCCTGCTTCGCATCGCAACCCTAGTCTCACCGTGGTCGACGTCCGACGCCGCCAACACCGAGCCGCTGCTTGCACCGTGACCTGTGGGCACCGCAGTTCGCATCGCATCGCTTCACTGAACCAGCCGGACCCGACCGACGCGGTCGCTGCAACTGGCTCAAAAGTCGTGACCGCATCGCATTCGGGGCACCGCTCGCACGTCTGCGACGCACCGCTCCGACTCGCACCGCTGTCCGACGCCAGCTCCCGCACTCCGGCTTGGTCGCCTGCATCGCAACCTGTCAGCACCGCATCGAGCATCGTCTCACCCTGCATCGCACGCCTTGGACTCACCGACTCCGTCTGCACGACGCTCATCGAGCCGCTGCCTGCACCGCATCGAGGGACACCGCACCTTGCATCGCTCCATCTTGCACCGCAACCGCGACGAACGCCGACCGGCTCGTACACTCCGTACCAGCCACAACGAGAAAGGTACTGTGACCGAGTCTGTTCACGACTCTGCTGGCCCGTATCGACGCAGTCGGCTGGAACTGTTAGACTCTGTGGTTTTCAGCATCGCGGTAGGCTCGGACGGAGCTACCGACTCGTACGAACTTTGTTTTTGGACTATTCCTGCAAAGAAGAAGTTACCTTATCAAGCATTCATTTTTAAAGTATAGTATTGTGGATTTTGTCATAATTGGTCTTGTCTGAAGTATATAAAAATATTGGTTATTTTTCTAAACTGGTGTGGTGTCCGTTTGTAGTGCTTACACTGTATTACTGTTGGTTATGTGCAAATGCTTTACACACTGCCTCTGAATTAAGCCTGACTGCTCGTGCCAAGCTACCACGAGGGTGAGCAGGGGTTACTTCACGAGTGTAACACCCTTACCCTGACTAGGAAGAAGGGTCCCTACTTGGACAAAGGTGCAAGCCCTTGCCAACTAGAGATCCCATTTCTAACATTGGTTGTCAGAGGTGAGGATAGGACTTGTGTTTGCACTTGACTTACAGTGATTGGTGTGCACTACTACCATATCGCAGACCATTACGTACCACATACTGGTTCTTTTTCTTTTGGCCTATTTTTGATCTTGCCAGTTTTCAACTCACTACTTTTGTCATGCCTGACACAGCTGCATCATCCGTTGCATCTCTGGAAGTTATCTTTGAGGAGGATAGGTTGGAAACCTATGCCGTAAAGGAACTACGAGCAATTTGTAAAAACCTGAAAGTCCAAATTAAAGGCCTCACAAGGAAGGAGGAGCTACAGAAGGCACTGAGAGCCTGGGTAGCAGCCAGACATGCCAGTGGGCAGCCTGGTAATCTCAGTGAGGAGGTGGAGGAGCCTATTTCCAGGGTGGATATGCTTTTGGGTAGGGGGGAACCCGCCAGGTCAGGCAGCAGCAGTCTGTCCCCAGAGGAGCTGGAGGACAGGCGGGAGGCAAGGCAGTTTGAGCTGCAGAAGCTCAGGCTGGAGAGTGAGCGGGAGGAGAAGAGATTGGCCATAGAGGAGAGGAAGATGCTCTTAGAGCATGAGAGAGAACTGAAGGAGCTAGAACTTAGGAGTAAGTCAGGCTCAGATGGTGGCAGCAATTCGTCCAGAAAGGCAGACAGGATTGTGCACATTCCCAAGAATGTAGGCAAGGAGTTCAAGAAGGGGGATGACATACAAAGGTGGTTTCAGGGTTATGAGGCAGCCATACACATGAATGGGGTCCCTGAGGAGAATTGGGGAGCAGGATTGTGGCCACTTTTCCCTGAAGAAGCAAGGGATGCTCTGATAGCTTTGGGTAAGGGGTATCACCTCACCTATGCTGACATGAAGGATGCCCTTCTCACGAAGTATGGTCTTACTCCTGAAAAGTACAGGGATCAGTTCAGGTCCAGTAAGAAGTCTGATGCCAACACTTGGTTGGAATGTGTGGATGTGTTCTGCAGGTCGCTGGATGGTTGGGTGAAGGGCAGTAGTGTAACAGATTTTCAGGGGCTCTACAACTTGATTGCATGGGAGCACTTGTCTAGTCTATGTTTTGCAGATCTGCGCCAGCACCTAGTGGATAGTAAGCTAACTGACCCCAGGAAGCTTGCTATGGAAGCGGACCGCTGGGTGAGTACCAGGGTCCACAAGAAAGCGTTTGGGGAGACTCAGCCAAAGGTGGGCAGGGTCCCCAGCAGAAAGGTGGGGGGACAAGGGTAAAGCACAGGAGTTCTCTAAAGGGCCCCAAACTAGTACCCAGGGTAAAGGTTCCCAGCCCCCGGTGATAAGAAGAAAGGGGTCTCTACAGGGAAGCCTGTTGAGACCGGCCCCCGCAAGTGTTATGCATGTGACCAGGTAGATCACTTTAAGGGGGACCCCAAGTGCCCAAAGGGGACACAGCCACCCACCGGTGGACAGTCCAAAGTGTTGGCTAGTGTAGCGCTTGGGGAGGAGGGGTGCCCACAGGAGGGTGGGGATCCCGCAGAAATGACCCTTGTCTCACTAGGGGACAGTGAGATGGTCCCAGGAAACTAGGTGCCCCCTAACACAAAGAAATATAGCACCTGGTGACCATCAATGGAAATAGGGCAGAGGCTCTCAGAGACACTGGAGCCAGTGTGACCTCAGTCCAGTGTCACCTGGTATCTGAGAAGCAAGTAGTCCCAGGAGCATTCCACCAAGTAGTTGCTGTAGACAACTCTGAGCGCCAGTGTATGGTGGCACAGGTTCCCTTTGAATGGGGGGGGTCTCAGGTCCCTTGAGGGTGGTTGTGAGCCCTACCATGCCTGTAGATTGTCTGCTAGGAAACGACCTGGAGCAGTCCTTATGGAAGGAGGTTGAGCTCAGGTCTCACTTGGAGATGCTTGGGTTGCCAGAGTGGGCATGCGTGTCTACTCGGTCAATGGAGCCAGAAAGGGTGATCAAGAGGACTTGGAGCCTGGAACAATGGCCCAAGTCCCTGCCAAGAGAAAGGGCAGGGGGCGTGGGTAACCGGCCCCCGAAGTTCCCACGGACCGGGAGGAGGCGGACCTTGAGGGGACGCCCGGTGCCTACAGGGAGCAGGTAGCCGAACTGGGAGACATCTCTGAGCTGACCCATTGGCAGCAAGAAGGGGGTCCCACCAGGGAGGAGTTCTGCAGGGAGCAGAACGAGTGCCCTACTCTGGAGGGTCTGCGGCGTCAGGCTGCAGACCAGGCAGCTGGTAATCAGTCCGGGTCACATCTGATCTACTGGGAGAGTGGTCTCCTATACAGTGAGCCTAAGGTTGCTGGAGCCTGGGTCAGCCCGTGTGCTGGTGGTACCCCAGTGCTTCAGGACCTTCCTACTGGGTCTGGCTCATGACGTGCCTTTGGCAGGACATTTGGGGCAGGACAAGACCTTTGACAGGCTTGTCACCCACTTCTTTGGCCCCAAATGCGAAGGCAGTCAGATGCACACTGTAGGTCTTGCCAAACTTGCCAGGCAAGTGGTAAGAGTGGGAGGAAGGTCAAAGCTCCTCTCCAACCTTTTCCTGTTGTTGGTACACCCTTTGAAAGGGTAGGGATGGATATTGTGGGGCCACTGGATCCCAAGACAGCCATGGGCAACAGGTACATCCTGGTCTTGGTGGACCATGCCACTCCGGTACCCGGAGGCAATCCCTCTCAGGACAACGACGGCGCCAGTGGTGGGCCGGGCGTTAATGGGGATCTTTTCCCGTGTGGGATTCCCCAGAAAGGTGGTTTCTGATAGGGGACCAATTTCATATCCAAGTATATGACATCCCTGTGGAAGGAGTGCGGTGTAACCTACAAGTTCACCACTCCTTACCACCCACAAGGAAACGGTCTGGTGGAGAGATTCAACCAGACCTTGAAAGGCATGATCAAGGGTCTAACAGAACCCATGAGGCGTAAGTGGGACGTCCTCTTGCCATGCCTACTCTTTGCATACAGGGAGGTGCCTCAGAAGTCTCTTGGGTACAGCCCCTTTGAGCTCCTGTATGGCCACCCTGTCAGAGGACCTCTGAGTTTGGTAAAGGAAGGCTGGGAGGCAGCTCCCAAGAAAACTCCCCAGGATGTATTTAGCTACATGCTGGCCTTTAGAAACCAAACTGCCCGCTTCAGGAAACTCACTCAGGCGAACCTAGAAGCAAGCCAGGAAGAAATGAAGAGATTGTATGACCAGAATGCCACTCTGGTCGAATTTCAACCTGGGCAAAAAGTGTGGGTCATGGCCCCAGTGGCACCTTGTGCCTTGCAGGACAAGTGGACTGGGCCATATGAGGTAAAGGAGCGCAAAAGTGACGTCACCTACCTGGTGGATTTGCAGGCTCCAAGGAACCCTTTGATGGTCCTTCACGTGAACCGCCTCAAGCCCCACTTCGAGAGGTCCGAAGTGAGTATGCTCTTGGCGACAGATGATGGGGTGGAAGAGGAGAGTGAGCCTCTCCCTGACCTCCTGTCTACCAAGGAGCATGATGGGTCAGTAGAAGGTGTGATCCTCTCCCCTATTCTGACTCAGGAGCAGCAGGGGGACTGTCACCAGTTGTTGGGACAGTTCGCCCCACTGTTCTCTCTGACCCCCGGTGTTACTCACTGGTGTACCCATGACGTGGACACTGGTGACAGCTCTCCTGTGAAGCACAAGATTTACAGGTTGACTGACCGGGTCAGAGCCAGCATCAAGGAGGAGGTCTCTAAGATGTTGGCGTTAGGGGTGATTGAGCCCTCCCACAGTCCTTGGGCCAGCCCAGTGGTCTTGGTCCCAAAGGCTGCTGCGCCCGGTGCCACTCCAGAACTCCGGTTTTGTGTGGACTACCGTGGGCTCAATGCCGTCACCAGGACTGACGCGCACCCCATCCCCAGAGCTGATGAGCTCATTGATCGGTTGGGAGCTGCCCGGTTCCTCAGCATGTTTGATTTAACGTCTGGGTACTGGCAGATTGCCTTAACCGATGGGGCCAAGGAGAGATCAGCATTCTCAACCCCAGAAGGTCATTACCAATTCCGGGTGATGCCCTTTGGGTTGAAGAATGCCCCTGCCACCTTTCAGAGGTTGGTCAATCAGGTATTGGCTGGGCTGGAAGATTTCAGTGCCGCCTACCTGGATGACATTGCTGTGTTCAGTTCCAGCTGGGAAGAACATTTACAGCACCTTGAGAAAGTGTTGAGGGCTCTGCAAGGTGCAGGCCTCACGATCAAGGGCAGTAAGTGCCAGATCGGGCAGGGTTCTGTGGTGTACTTGGGACACCAGGTAGGAAGCGGCCAGGTGGCGCCCCTACAACCCAAGATTGACACCATTCTGGCTTGGGAGCCCCCCAAGACCCAGACAGAGGTGAGAGCCTTCTTAGGTCTCACTGGCTACTATAGGAGATTTGTTAAGGGCTATGGCACCATCGTTGCCCCCTTAACAGAGCTGACCTCTAAAAGGCAGCCCAGGAAAGTGTTCTGGACTGAGTCCTGCCAGAAAGCTTTTGATGCCCTGAAGGCAGCCATGTGTTATGTTATGTTATATATATTTGTATCGCGCTCAGCTACTCGACAGAGTGTCCCGGCGCGTGCAGAGGTCAAGGAAAAAGTATAACAAGAAGACAACTAAAAAAGGAAAGTTTTTAACTTTTTCTTAAAGATCACATGATCCTGAATGTGCACGGCGCCCGTGCTCAAGGCACCTGACTTCTCCAAGGAATTCGTCGTGCAGACTGACCCTTCAGAGCATGGTGTGGGAGCGGTGCTCTCACAACTGAACGAAGAGGGCCTGGATCAGCCTGTAGTCTTCCTTAGCAGGAGACTACTCCCCAGGGAACAGAGGTGGAGTGCCATAGAAAGGGAGGCTTTTGCTGTGGTCTAGGCGCTGAAGAAGTTGAGACCATACCTGTTTGGGACTCACTTCCGGGTTCAGACAGACCACAGGCCCCTCAGATGGTTGATGCAAATGAGGGGTGAGAATCCAAAACTGCTGAGGTGGTCCATCTCCCTACAGGGAATGGACTTTACGGTGGAACACCGTCCTGGTACAGAACACGCCAACGCAGATGGTCTGTCCAGGTTCTTCCGCCTTAGTGAAGAGAACTCCCATGGGGTTGGGTAGTTCTCCCTACTTTCAGCTGGAGGGGACATGTGTTAGACTTGGCATCTTTTGGCGTGTTTCCCCTGACTTTTTGCTTTCTGACCTCCTGGTTGTGACCCTGTTTTTGCTGGTGTAATGATTCTGCGCACTTTCCTCACTGCTGTCCAGTGGGGAAAGTGCAAGTGCTCCTGTATAAAATGTGTTATGGATTGGCGTTTCCATGATTGGCCTATTTGGTTTATGTGTCAGTCCCTTGTAAAGTGCACTGCGAGTGCCGGGGCCTATAGACCAAATGCTGTTGGTGGGCTGCAGCACTGGATTGTGCCACCCACGCAAACAGCCCGTAAATGTAACTCAGGCCTGCCATTGCAGAGCCTGTGCGCAGCCTGGGGCTGCCATGTCGACTTGGCAAGTGCGCACACTTGCAAGTCCCTAAACCTTCCCTTTTCTACATGTTAGTCACCCCTAAGGTAGGCCCAAGGTACCCCTGTGGGCAGGGTGCGTTGTATGCGAAAGGTAGGACATGCCCTGGTGTGTGTGGCATGTCCTGATAGTGAATTACAGCCTAGTTCGTTTTTCACTATTGCAAGGCTACCTGTTCCCCTAGGCCAGAACGGGCAGTTTTGATTATTACAGCTTATAATCCTAACTGACCCCGGGAACATGGTAGAAATTCGAGTTTAGTATGCCTGGACTCAGAATGATAAAATGCATCTTTTAGTGAAGTTGGTTTTAACATTCTGTGTTTGAAAATACCACTTTTAGAAAGTGGGTATTTTCTTGTCTAACCATCCAAGCCTGCCTCTGCGAGGTTGTGTATTCCTTGTCTGGAGTGTGAGTGACAGGGGCTGGGGATGCCAGGAGACAGGGTGAGTCAGCACAGGGCTGAATAGCAAGATCTACATGTAGATGGGTGGGAGGAGTTGCACCTGGGCCCTGAATAGGACAGTGCCTTCCCTCCACAATGCTGGCTCCACCTCCTGTGGTGCGTCTGATGTCCCTGGCCTACTCACTGAAAGAAGGGACGGAGACTTGTCAACAAAGTGCTCCAGAACTGGTTTGGACTAGGCAAAGGCCTCTCTGCCTTCAGAGAACAAAGGAATTTGGGATATAAATATTGGGGCCCTGACCCCATGAATTTAGATCTCGCTGGAATCAAGGAACCTGCCAAGACGAAGAGCTGGAAAAGCTGCCAGGAGGAGTACTGCCCCTTTGCTGTGTTGTTGCTTTGGTGGGTTGGCCTGCAGCTGCTGCTTCTGCCTTGGGCAGTGAAAGGACTGAACTTTCTACAAACTTGTGCTGAGTATCTCCAAGGGCCTGGAACCGAGCTGGCCTCCTGTTAAGAAGTCTCAGGGACTACAAAGACTTTACAAGCCTCTGGGTACCGCTTCTGGAACGCTGTTTCAGTTGCCACAGAGGAAGGGAACTGCAACCGACTCCGTCAACCGAATCCATCCCTGACCGGTGACCTGTTTGCACCGCAGACCGCATCGCCCCGCTTCGCATCGCAACCCTGGTCTCACCGTGGGCGATGTCCGACGCCGCCAACACCGAGCCGCTGCTTGCACCGTGACCTGTGGCCACCGCAGTTCGCATCGCATCGCTTCACTGAACCAGCCGGACCCGACCGACGCGGTCGCTGCAACTGGCTCAAAAGTCGTGACCGCATCGCATTTGGGGCACCGCTCGCACGTCTGCGACGCACCGCTCCGACTCGCACCGCTGTCCGACGCCAGCTCCCGCACTCCGGCTTGGTCGCCTGCATCGCAACCTGTCAGCACCGCATCGAGCATCGTCTCACCCTGCATCGCACGCCTTGGACTCACCGACTCTGTCTGCACGACGCTCATCGAGCCGCTGCCTGCACCGCATCGAGGGACACCGCACCTTGCATCGCTCCGTCTTGCACCGCAACCGCGACGAATGCCGACCGGCTCGTACACTCCGTACCAGCCACAACGAGAAAGGTACTGTGACCGAGTCTGTTCACGACTCTGCTGGCCCGTATCGACGCGGTTGACTGGAACTGTTAGACTCTGTGGTTTTCAGCATCGCGGTAGGCTCGGACGGAGCTACCGACTCGTACGAACTTTGTTTTTGGACTATTCCTGCAAAGAAGAAGTTACCTTATCAAGCATTCATTTTTAAAGTATAGTATTGTGGATTTTGTCGTAATTGGTCTTGTCTGAAGTATATAAAAATATTGGTTATTTTTCTAAACTGGTGTGGTGTCCGTTTGTAGTGCTTACACTGTATTACTGTTGGTTATGTGCAAATGCTTTACACACTGCTTCTGAATTAAGCCTGACTGCTCGTGCCAAGCTACCACGAGGGTGAGCAGGGGTTACTTCACGAGTGTAACACCCTTACCCTGTCTAGGAAGAAGGGTACCTACTTGGACAAAGGTGCAAGCCCTTGCCAACTAGAGATCCCATTTCTAACACCACAAGATACAATCTTTCATATTTCATCAATTTAATAATTTTGTATATTTTTCAAAAAGTGATGCAGAGTCCTTAATTGCATTTCATCTTCTTGAATCAAAGTCCTCCTCAGTTGTTGGTACAAGGGCTTTAAGAATCTAAATATATATTAAAATGAACACATTTAAATTAAATTAGTCCTGTTTACAACATAAAAAGTTGCAAACATTATCAATGTTATATTTTGTAATAGATCTTAAAAACATTACAATGCTTTTTGTGATCATTCATATAGGTATGTAATGTAATGTAATGTAAGGGCTATTTATAGAGCGCACTGTAACCCGCCGGGTATCCTGGCGCTGAGAGACGGAAGAAAGCCTGTGACAAAGAGCAGGAGGCATCATACTCTGGGAAAGAGCCAAGTCTTTAATTTCTTTCTGAACGGCATAAAATCCGTCATCTGTCGCAACTCCGTGGGTAGGCTATTCCAGAGCCTTGCAGCAGCAACGCTGAAAGCTTGCCCCCCAGTTTAGCTCTTCTGACCCTAGGCACTTTCACCCAATTGGCAGAAGAAGACCTGAGGCAACGGGTGGGAACATACCAACTAAATTTCCTCTGCAATGGTATTGGCCCACGACCGTGCAATGCCTTGAACACAACACAAAGGGATTTAAAATGAACCCTCTGCAAGATTGGGAGCCAATGAAGGTCCACCAGAGCCTGGGAGGAGGAGGACTGACGAGGTCTCGTCAAGGCCAGCTTAGCCGCTACATTCTGGATTCTCTGCAGTCTCCCCATTAAGTATTTAGGGGACTCCAGTAGCAGGGCATTACAATAATCTAACCTGCTCAGGATGACGCTCCTTACTACCAGAGCACGAGTATGTGCCGGGAGCATAGGGAGTACCTTTTTAAGGACTCTAATAAGGGAGTAACAGCTCCCAACAGTCTTGTTGACTTGATTTTCCAAAGTCAGCTTATCATTGAAGCAGATTCCCAAGTTACGAACAGATTTAGAGGGTACCAGCGGGGCATCAGCAGTAGTCGGCCACATATTGGCTGGGAGAGGATGTGGTACTCTCCCACCTGCAATATAAAGAAACTCTGTTTTATCTGCATTAAATTGCAGGGAGTTATTTCTCAGCCAATGTACCACACTCTGCATACATGCATGAAAGTTTTCCACAGAGAATGACTGTTCTCCCTCCCAAGAGAGAATAAGCTGGGTGTCATCCGCATAATTTACAAGACCTATGCCGTAAGATTTAATGACATCCACCAAGGGACGCATATAGGCGTTAAAAAGAATAGGGCTGATAGCAGAGCCTTGCGGTACACCATGATGTATCTTAATGAACTTAGATTGAAAAGGGGGAGGGCCACAGCCTGACATCTGTCAGACAGATATGAGTGCAACCATTTCTGAGCCAGGCCCACTACCCCCACTCCTTCCAATCGTTCCAGGAGAACCTTGTGATTGACTGTGTCGAATGCGGCGGACAGATCCAACAGGATCAGTATAGTAGATTGACCCATGTCCGCACGCAGACGAAGATCATCCAACACAGTCAGCAAGGCGGTCTCAGTCCCATGTCCTGGGCGGAAGCCGAGTTGCCCGGCATCCAGTAAATTATTTACCTCCAGAAACTGGGAGAGTGCCCTGCTTACAAGGCGCTCCATGATCTTAACCGGATATGGGAGGAGCGAGATAGGCCTGTAGTTTTTAGGCAGGCTGGGTCAAGCGACGTTTTTTTAGTAAAGGGGTTACAACTGCTTGCTTCCAGCCGGGGGGGACCACTCCACTACCCAGGGACTGATCACATAGCTGCTTTAGCATAGGGAACAGCTCAGAGCCTAATGCCTTCCAAATCCTATGGGGAAGAGGGTCCAATGATGAACCAGAGGAAATTCCTAAGGCTAACCGAGTGAAATCCTCCAGCGTAGGAATTTCAAAATGATCTAAAAGAGGCCTCTGATCTGAAACTTCATTCGTTCCCTTCCAGTCCTCCTTCCTGTCGGATGGTAGACCACTAGCCCCATCAACTGTACTATCCCCTTCCATCCCTTTAATGATTTTACAGATCTTATCTTTGAAAAAAACAGCCAAACTGTCACAGAGTTCCTGTGTTGGGGGAGTCTTATTTTTTGTACAATCGGGGCTGGCGATATCATTCATTATTTTAAAAACGCTTTTGGAGCTATTAGGTGCCTTCAAAATTACATTTGCAAAAAATTCCGCTTTAGCGGAGGCAATATTTTTCTTATAGCAGAGAATTTTCTCCTTCCACTCAGCTTTAGCTATATCAGAGTATCCCTCCTCCACCGCCGTTCTGCTTGTCTACAGCCAAGTTTTAACTTTTGTAGTTCAGCATTATACCAAGGAGCAGAGGGTTTGCCTACTTTTTTACTTGCTTTTGTGGAACAAGCTGATCAAGTTGATCGTTGATCAAAAGACAAAAGGTGGTATAATTTTCATCCACCTGTTTCCCGGGGTCGAAAGATTCTTCCAGATGGAATACAGGACCGGTACCAGCTTTCCTCAGGAGACCTTTCCAATCCCTACTAAGGAGACATCTAGTTTCCTTCACAGTTGCCAGGCTGTTCTGCTTAATGTTAAGTACATCAAATTGAACTAAATGATGATCGGACCAGCCAATCGGCAGAACATTTACCACTTCCAATGAGTCTTTCCCCGCAAAACAAGGTCCAACACATGTCCTCCTATATGTGTAGGTTCTACCACCCATTGAGAGAGTTGCAAATCCATACAGGATTGTAAGAGATTATTATACCCGGGGTCCATGCTCCCATTGGCCCACAGGTTAAAATCCCTAGTATTAGTAATCTGGCATGTGAAAGAGCCATATTACTAAAAACATCAATCAGATTTTTTTGTTGCAGGAGGCTGGCCGTCCCTGGAGGCCTATAACAAATAATACCAGTCAGTTCCTGTCTCCCCTGATCCTTTAGCGCAAAGCCCAATAGCTCAGCCCCTTCAACCTCATCGATATCTACAGGAGAAAAGTTCCATGCCTCCTTAAATATGATCCCAAGCCCTCCACCTCTACCGCTTGGGCGTGGCTTATGAAAAGCTTTATAGCCCCGAGGACAGGCCAAACCCAGCTCTAGATCAGACCCGGGGTGAGTCCAAGTCTCAGTCATCACCAGGGCATCTAGATCGTGTGACTCTAATAGCAGCTGTATCTCCATATAGTGTTTACACAGGGAACTAACATTAAGCAATCCGCATCTTAGAGAGTCCCCTTTCATGAAGTCAGCCAGTGGCCCAGCCGTATCTCTCAATATAAACTCCCCATGGGCACCACCCTGTACCCCTATTGCCCGTAATGAAGCACTCGAATACCTATAGGTAGTATCATCTGGTAGATTTCTCCTACCTTCAGCATAGTGGCTGGCGCTGTGCGTTGCCGGTGCGCGGACGGGCGCAGACGGGCTTGCCTTTGGCGCGCCTTCGGCTAAAATAAAAATTCATAGTTACTCATAGCATAGAGAGCTCTCAAAAGACATTAAACCAGTATACAGTAACACATTTTAGATTAATAATTCCTTCGTAGACAAATGTGGATAATTGTATTTTAATATTACACTTTTAATATTATACAAGTACAACCACATAGTTGTAAATATTGTCCCCCGAGGGACCAATATCACCGTATCAATGATAGGAAGCTGTGGCAAGCAGGTATCAATCATTTTTTGTTACTCTATCATCCTGCCTAATATGCAGAGATCGCTGGTCAATTTCGCCTACACTTTAGTTTACTGCCGAAGCCATTCTGTTCTAGATATATAGCCATACAGTCTCTAAAATCCACTTTTTAAAGGATTGCACTTACTTCATTGTTCGTTGCTCGTTTTCTCAATTGACAGGCAGTGATGCCCTTATAAACAATCAGACATAAATACGGTCATATATAAAATACAAATGATTATGCTTGCTTTATGCAGTTCTCTGTTTTCCACTCTTTCTATATAGAATGAATATGGGTCACCTTACTGTCTATGGCTAGAATGCAGGCTTTCTAGTTTCCTCATTTAAAAATGCCTTGCATAAATGTACTTGTACTGTTAATCGTCTATCACAAATTAAATGAAAGAAAACTGCATAATATTTTGTTGCTTTTTTTTAAAGATTGTTTTTGGTTCCGCTGGAGGAACATCAGGACGAGCTCATAGCCCGGTACAATGTATTTGAAAGATATATGTGATCATCAAATGTAATCATACACGTTTCTTCACTGTACGATCCTTATTTCTCAAAAACATATATGAAATATTTTTAATATCCGAATCTCGGGGGCATATTCTCAAGGACTTATCGCCGAATTAGCGGCACTTTATCGCAGCCAAAGTGGCGATAGATTAATCTCCCTATTCACAACCTGGTGCTAACAGCCGATATCGCCAGTCTTCTTGCGATAGCAACCGCAAAAAACATTGCCACGGATGACACCGGCAACTAACGCTAATGAGATGCAAAGTAGGCGTTCCTGTGCAAAATGCCGCGAAAACACCACTTTGCAATATTCTCTACGACCAGCCAGATTGGCGATAAGATCCCAAAACAGGCGATAAGGCGCGTTAGCAGCAGGGATTTAACACCTGCTCTTACCTGGTGTTAAGTCGGACGACAACCTGCACCACAAAAGGGAGCCCAGACCAGAGCCACACCTGAAGAACAACAGATGCCATGGAGCTACTGATCATGCAGCTCGGATCCCCAAGAGGGCCACAACACCCACCGCCACCACACCCAGGCCCGCCACCCCCCCGGACCGCCTTTGACCCCATCGGACTACCACAGAGGCAGTGCAGACAAAGACAGCGGACCTTCAGAAAACGCACCAGCCTCACAGACTTAACACCAGAGGATGTCATTGCCCACTACAGGCTCAAAAGGACAACCATCCTCCGCATCCTGACCATCATTGCCCACAGGCTGACGGTACCAACACAGCGGACAACCAACATCCCTCCGCAGACAAAGCTGCTGGCTGTGCAGCACCTGTTGGCCTCTGGTATCTTCCAACCAACAACTGCCAGAGTCGGAGGAGTCTCACAGCCAGCCCTATCCAAGTTCCTCACACCTGTCTTGGATGCCATCATCAGCTTGGTACCCCAGCACCTTCACTTCCCACACACTACGCAGGAACAGCTGGAGACCAAGCAAGGCTTCTACGCCATAGCTGGCTTCCTGCACGTGTTGGGGGCAATCGACTGCACACATGTACTCCTCGTGTCCCCTGCCGCCACTGCAACCAATTACCGCAACAGGAAACACACGCATTCCATCAATGTGCAGGCAATAGTGGACCACCTGGGACTCTTCACCAATGTCGTCGCCAACTACCCAGGCAGTGTGGTTGATTCCTTCATCTTCCGACAGTCCATCATCAACCAGCGCTTTGAGGCTGGCACCTATGGTAATGCATTGCTCGTTGGTAAGTACCAAATGAACACACCACACACCTCAACTCCACAGTCATGCAACTCACGACTCTGGGAATGCACACGTTACAAACTCACATACAACATGCCAAACAACATGCCCACCTACCAGACACGACAGCACAACTTACAGTGGTAACCTGGGCTAGCCATGTACACAAGCCATCAACGGCATGGCACCTCAGCCACACAATAGCAGAATGTGGGGAGAAGTGGGAACCAGGCATGTGCAAAGGAGGCAAGTGACCCATGAATGAGAATGTACACAATGCCAAGTGTGGCGTGGATGTGCTGGCCAGACTGCAGTATGCTGACCACAGACATGTCCATGTCGACATATACTGCTGGTGTTTGGAGTGTAGTGGACAGTGGATGCAACCATGTCACCTCAGGCAGTGGGGAAGACCTGGGAGATGTAGCTGTGTCATACCCCCCTGTAAGCGTAAGCGGAGTGGGCTGGCATACGACAGTCCAGCGTAGGGGTATGGATAATCAGCCCGGGGCTCTGGGCGTTGCTAAGTCTTGGCCTTGCGAAGGAAGTAACTAATGCGTGTGTCTCTGTTGTAGTGTCGGCGCCACCCGTCCCGCAACGGGCAATGTTGCGATGTAGCAGGCCCCCAGAGTGCGTGCTCGGCCAAAGGGATAAATGAAGGAGCGCAAGCCCGCTCGGGGTCCGGGATCATACATGCCAACTGTTGTGTGTGTGTCGCTATTACCGCAGCATAGGCCAAAGGTCTACCCTCAACCGCATCGCGAGTTCAGCCAGCCATGAACTCTACATCTGTGTCTGCCCTATCCTTACTGTAGGCCTACACACACGTGGCCGCCCATCTTCAACGCACAACATCACAGTGTCGTTGTCAGGCTTGTGGACATGCGCAGACAGGCATGACAATGGTGTGCCATAGGAGTGCAAGTGATGCAACCGCGCTGCGCACACTAGTAAATAGGCTCGGGAGGAGGGAGGAGCAGCAGTGAGGCTACGTAATACACATTGATGCCGCTCATTTGCTACAAGCAGTACCTGTCAAATAGGAATCACTAAGTCACACATATCACACACCAATGAACTAGTGAGCCTGCCAACACATCATGCAGAACCAACTTTTAACTCATGTCTCTCTGCACTGTCACAGGTGATCAAGGATATGCACTCTGCCCTTGGATGATGACACCCCTCCGAGCCCCGAACACACAGGCCCATAGGCAGTACAATTCGGCCCACAAACGCACCAGGGGCATCGTGGAACGCACATTTGGTGTGTTGAAGTCATGTTTCAGGTGCCTGGACATCACAGGTGGAAGGCTCCTGTACAGCCCAGGCATCGTGTGCAAGATGATCGTTGCATGTTGTGTGTTGCACAACATATGTTTTTTTTATTTCTTTATTTTGAGAGTTTTATATAGCGCTGGCTAGACCCGGAGGTATCAGAGCGCTTTACATTAGGTTACACAATGTTACAGAACACGATAAACAAATTACACTTTACATCAAAAAATAAGCAGCATATTGAAAGAGGAAGGAAAGGTGAGACAGAGAGAGCGGAGGGGGGAGGGGGGAAATGTGAAGGGGGAGGATGGGTGAAAAGATGGCAGGAGAGACGAGAGGAAGTCTGCCCAAAGACCGACTGGGTAGGTGATGACCGAGGAGGGAATCCACAGCCCATCTCCCCTATAGCTAAACAAGGTAGCTGCATCGGGCATCAGTCAAAATAGCTAGGTCTCAGCTGACGAGGGAAGATTCACAAAAGAAAGTCAAGTGGATAAGGCAGGGTGGGATCTATGAGCAAGGACGGGTGAGGGCAAGGGTCAGTAGCTAGAAAGAGGAGAAAGAGTAGAGCGGAGAGGGGTATGGGGTAGGGTGAAGGGGGGAGGAGGGAAATAAAGGTCCAGAGAGACGCAGGAAAGTTTGCCCAAAGACCGGCTGGGTAGGTGATGGTCAAGGAGGGTATCCATAGCCCATCTCCCCTATATCTCGCGAGGTAGATCCACCTGGCATCAGTCAAAATGGCTAATGCCCCATGGCTACAAGTGCCAGATGCACCGAATGATGATGAGGAAGATGAGGCAGGTGACCCATACCACACTGCAGCAGCAGCAGGAATAGCCCGTAGGAACACCATCATTGACAATTACTTAGCATGAGCACGTCACATTGTCACAGTCCTTAGCAATCATGGGACAGTACAAAATGACCACAGGCACAGCATGTGCAAATTAATTCATTACAATACACATTCCCTGTGTGCATGTTACTCCTCTGTACAATCACATCACTCTGACAAGTGTAAGTGCAATATGTAGTGCTGACAATCTCATAAATTGGAAATAGATGGTGGGTGTGTCACCTCTGTACAGAGAGGCTGTTTAGGGTGTCACATATTCGAAATGCCATTTCTGTGTGTCAAAGATAGTACGGAATTCCACTCATCAGCGTTTCACATGTGTCCCAAGTCATTACATATAGGCTGTCATTTGTGACCTACAATTGACAACAGGGCTTCTTTTGGGGTCAAATATGTACCACCATGATGCAGGGATGCACCCTGTGACACAAGTCCCACAACATGAGCTACATGGATGTAAGGGGGAATCACTGCCCCTACATTTGTCCATGCTTTCATACTTGATTAATCATAGACATGACACATCTGTGTATATTAGAATGTATTATTCATGTTCAGTGGAGTGTTGAAGCTGTCTTAGTACTGGGCCATGCAGACAACACTTTACAATGTTAACCCGTGGAGGGCCAGCCAGAGTCCTTTAGGGATTGACAAGTTACTCGGAAGGGGAAAAGTCCACTCCGCAGGCTGATTGCTGTGTCATTGTTGAGCATACAAAATGTGGCAGTCCATGTCGAGGTCCAAGGTTAGTGTCGCAGAGTGTGTCGGGGGACAGTGGAAGTTGTTATTCCAGGGCATGATGCAGAGGGCAGACCCAAGCAGAAACAAACCATATGGCGGAGATGAATGCTACTGCTTCCTCCTTACCACTGAGGCAGATTCATCCTCATCTTCGTCCTCTGACATTTCATGTGCCTCACATGTGGGTGGTGGTGTTTGGTTTGCAGCACTGTGTGACACTGACACATCAGGGGCCGGAGATGTGGATGTAGAAGTAGCAGCAGCATTCATCTGCGTAATGTCTTGTGGCATCACTCCCATGATGAGGATCTGCAGGGCATGGAAGATCCCATCTACAGCTTTCTCATGTGCAGCCGTGGTAGCCATTCTTTGCGCCTGCATCCGTTCCACGTTCTCCATGACCCTCCTCATGTTTCCCAAATCACGGATGACATCGCTGTAGCCACTCTGACTAGACAGTTGTTGTTGTCTTCGAGTCATGACTCCAGCGACGCCAGCCATGGATTGTTGGAGGGCATGGGGCGGACTGTGGGTGTCCGTTAGGGAGTGTAAGTGGTCCCTGATGGGACTTAGACACCCACGTATGGCATCTAATTTGGCTGCCATGAGGTCGAACCCCACCCGCACCTGTTCAGCCCGCTCCTTCTGGCAGTCTAACACATGGCGTTGGAACGCCATGTGTTCTTTGGTGAGGTGCTGGGAGCCAGACGTGGTGGTGGGTGCTTTCTGCTGTGTGGTCTGTGCAGGGGGTGGGATCACCTCGATGGTGCTGGGCTGCCCTGCTACTGGAGGTGGGGTGCGGAGGTTGTCCATGAACCGTTGGAGTTCGTCGTAGTCGATGTCCTGGGGGTCTTCTCCATCATCACTGACATGATGTAGGGTCTGCTCTGCAGGAGGTGTTGATTGTCCCTCTGCAATGTAAAGGGGAGATGCAGTTTCACAGTGTGTTCCATGTATGTTGATGCATTGGCGGAGTTTACATACAGACTGCATGACAATGTACATTGTGACTGTTTGTGAGGAGATGCCTATTTGATGTGGGACAGTGGACATTTGTACTACATCACGGATGTGAGGTTGTACTCGTACATTGTCATCTCACAGTTTCCTGCTATGCCAGATGTGATTGGCCATTTTGTACACACATGCGGCACCAGTTGTGTCCTGTGTTCTGTTGTGAAAGTGCTGCAGTTTGTACCACATTGTTGTCAATGTTGAGGTGCTCTTATTCTTATGTGTGTGTACTGCATTGTGGGTGAGTCGCCCCTGTAGCTCTGATTTGGCTGCCCCTTATCCCTTTCAGGCGGTGTGCCTTTGACTTCTGTGCTTCTGCAGTGCTGAGACGTTGCGGACTTGGGTAAATTGGGCTCTTGGTCGAGTTGTGACTCTTGGGCATGGTTTGTCCACAGATGTGTTGTTGACGTCAGGGGTTGTTTGTGCACGTGGATGTGTCAGAGTGTGACCTGCTCCTTTCCGGATGTGGTCCACACTCAGTTAACTCAGTGTCATGGCATGCACCATGTCATGATAATTGGACTACAGCCATGCTAATCGTCATGCAGTGTCACTTTCATTGTCAGTGTGGCTCATGGAACCGCAGCTTTGCTGGGTTCAGCACATGTGTATGGGTTTGTTGTGAGATTAGTGATGTGTGGGGAGGGCCCCCTCCGGGCACATTGTCGACGGGGGCCTACTTGCTGTTTCTATGTGTTCTGCAGTATGCCAAGGAGATCAGGGACATGATCGAGAGTCATTGTGGGTGTGCAGTGTGCTCTACTTAATTGCGCATGTGTGCCATTGTGCCCATTTCCCCCCGTCCCCCCAGTCCCTGGTCGGTACTCACCCTGTTGATGTTGTGTCAGGTCATGTTGAGCAGTGTCCGGATCCACAACTCCTGGCACCGTATCCCGACTGATGACTGTGGCCCCCATTTTCTCCATGTCATCCAGCTCCTGGTGTGCCGCTGGACCCCACCTCCAATCTGCGTTGCTGCTTTCATGTTGGCATCGAGTTTCTTCTTGGTTTTGCCCTTCACATCATTCCAGCGCCTCTTGACCTCTTCCATTGTCCTCCTCAACTCTGCAACTGCATTCACATGGTCCAAGATAGTCTGCCATGTTTGCGTCTTTGTTGCCAATGACACATTGGAGGTGACGAACAGTTGTTGGTAGTGTTCTATCACCTCCGTAACGATGATCCTGTTTGCCTGTGGACTGAACCGTGTCTTCCTCTTCCTCTTCTCTTTGGCCTTCCCTGACCCGAGGTTCCTTGCTGGTCGTCTGTGGGGCTTGTGGGGTTCGCGTTGTCCTCTGCACTCGGTCCGGGTGCATCCATGGTGCTACGCAGTTTAACTTTTTTTTTTCTGCTTTTATGGTGCATTTTCCCGCATGACGCGTGGGAACTGCAGGCCTGGCGCTGGTTATCGCTGATTTTTGTATCGCGATTTGGGACATCATAACTTTTTTCGCGTTCGTGTTTAGCATTTTTTCAGCGTTGCGTTAATTTTAACGCGGTCATTTGGCGCGTTATGGTGAGACTATCGCATGGTGCCGCCGGGTTGAGAATACAACGTTAACACAGTGTTATTTTCCCGCGATGGACTGCGATGTGCAAAGTTGCGTTAAGCTAAATTTGCGATAATTATCACACGTTCTTGAGAATATCCCCCTAGGAGTATTATCCCCACCATAATGTTTTCGCTAGTGTATTTAGAAATTATTTACATTTTTGTCCACCTATTAATATGTTCGAAAAATGTAATTTTTTTACATATGAGAACTTGAAGTGCCCTGAGTTTAGTATTTAACAGTTCTAACTAATTTGTGTACATTTTGACTGCTGAAGTTGGTTGAATACACATATTTTTCGTTCAATTGTCTGTCGCCCTATAATGACATTTCTCGACCTGCTGATTTGCAATGTTTATTATAAGCTAAATTAAAGTATAAAAATACTTACAAACAATCAAAGCAACCCATATCTTGTCTCACACCATAGATATGCTCTGTGAGATGTGAAAACAACAGCAACAATAACAATAATAATTATAATGATAATACTCAAATATTAATAATGACAACAGTTATAATAATATTAATTATGATAATACTTATTTTTATCATTGTTATTATTAGTATTAAATCTGGGCTTGAGTGCCACCTACAGCCCTGCCTTGCTTATTAAATATCTTAATTTGTGTGAAGGATTTATGCGAAATTCCTAAATAATAAACGTATGGGGAAAGTGTAAGTGTATGAAATATTTCTGAAAGAAGAATTGTTTTTTGCTGATCATGACTAAACCATGGGCATACTTCAGCTGCTGATAGCGAGGAATGCTTTACTTTCTGCTTCTGCAAACACAACATCTGAGGAGGACAGTTAGTCGTATCTGCCACTATCAATTTCTGAAGATCGCTAACATTAGCAAATATATCACGGAATCTGCCACTAACTTGTGAGTGGACTTCTTGGCTCACTCCAATATTGATTACTGTAACTCATTATTGATCTGTTTCTGCTTCCATACGGCAGGCAGTGTAATCTACTGAGAGAGACGCACACCTTTCAGCGTTTTAGGAAAACAGAAGCATAGAAAGGTCTCCATTCTCTATGTGTTAAATGTTTAGCCGAAACAAAATAAAACACGAATTTACAGTATTTTGCTTTTATAGAGGTGAACACTGCCAGGTCGGTATTGTAAACACATGTTGATGCAAAAATAAAAGGAAACAGCTGCCTATTTGCAAAGTTCGAATTTAAAGATCACAAATAGTACTTTGGAATAGAACACAATACATAATACTAGCAACTATTAGAGGTGGCTCTTTAAGCAATGTTATCCAGAAGTGTCCTCCCCAATGGATATTATTGCTATTGGAAATCAGGCAATGTGATTTGTAATTCACAATTTTTTGAGATTGTGTTTTTGTCCTACCATTTAAGCATGTAAATTGATCATGAAATACCTTGAAAAAAACAAGAGGTGTTTGGCAAAACAGGAACAGTTTTTTTACTTAAACATAGCGGCCGGGAGGAACAGTTACAGGCACAGGGTATGAGGACTGTTTCAATTTGCAACCGGTCAGTGACTTTCTTTTATATGGTTCATCGTAGGTAATAGAGGTTTCCGGCGATCCTTGAATGGTGAGGAATGTAAGTTGCTGCCTTTGTAGTCATAAATTGATTGTCTAATAGATAATACATGTGGGCCTTGACTTTGCGTGGACACAATGTGGCAAGTGGGTAACATGTCCAGATGTCTGACATGAGGAGCACGTGATCACTCATTTTCTGTGTCCCAATCAGCTATATATTCCTAACTCATGTGGCATCTGACTTTATGGTGATTTAGGAGCAAGCCCACCCCCTCCGGCCATGTGTGCTTTATTGGGGCCAGTCTACCTTGACCATTGTAGTGTTGCTGCGCCTATCTGTGGGATTGATCTAAGGTTTCCTGTCCTTGCATTGTCTGCTGGCTACCTGCCAACCCAACTGTGACCTATCAATCAATAACCTCCAGCCTAGGTCACAGTGCTTGCTTTACTATGGGGGATATTCACAATGACAGGCGATAACTATCGCCAACGTCATTTATCGGCAGAAAAGTTAGCGCCGCCTAACCCTGAATATTATCGCCATGATAGCGGGGTATTATCAAACCCACGCTACATGGCGATAATAACAGTGAACGGCGGAGAAAACAGCCGATAACAACATCGCAATGGCGATAGTTATTCCTGCGTTAGCAGGCGATACCTGTGGATCGGCACATCAGCGCCAGAAAAGTCCCATCTTAACCCAGGCGATATTGCATTGAGAACATGGCCCTACAAATATTAGGATGTGAGGGTTAGGATGTAAAGGGAATAACAATTGCAGGAGACATTTTTTGGTTCATTTAACATTTGGCAGGCAGCCTGAAAGACTGCTGTGTCAACAGAGGCCCTTTCCCCAACCTCTGTACCCCTGCTCTATTTAAAGACCCTGCCAGCCAGCACCTACAAGTGATAGATTAAATGTATTCACGGTTGAATGCTGAGGGGTTGGCAGGTTTTTAAAAAAAAGATTTATATTTCGCTTTTCAGCAAGAAACACCTAAAGCAGCTGTTTCTGAAAAGTGGACTAGTTATGCACCAACGAGCATGGCATTGTTTGTTTACTCCTGCTGGGTCTGCCCTGGCTGGCATTGTGAATTCGGTTAGCAACAGAATGCAAATATGGCGGGGGGTAGAGGGGGGGAGGGATACCATGCATAAGATACCATGCATAAGACAGTCATTTCCAACAATTGGCAAATCTAAAGTGTACTCCATAATGATATGGCACAACTTATTCTGAATAAAATACTTTTTTTTCAGTACAAGTGACCTGGGACTTGGCATTTAATACGTGGCATTCAAATTGTGGGGCACGCTCACCTAGTGGAGGAATGGTGGAATGTTCAGGGCAGGACAATTTTCCAAGGTATTTCTCAGAAGAGGAGGTTCTAAGCAGCAGTACCCGACACCTTGCTAACTCTCCAGTTAAATTTGGTGACAGGAAGCAACCCAGTTGCAGGCCCATGTTTCCGCCCTGTCTCTCCAAATAAATTATGTAGCAGGGAGCTCCAAGCAGAAGGATCGTGCTGCCATCTCAGGGCAATTACAAACTCCAGGTCAGAAGGCCGCCAGCAGGCCACGCCTATTGAACCTAAAGTTTTGTCTCCCGTCATGGATGTGGCCTCTTTGGGGTATCTTTTAGTATTTAATGGCCATGCAGCCTACGTGAAAGCAACGTTCAGTACATGTTTTTCTTAGCTAGACCATCAACGTCCTTCACACGCTAGTACTCTGTCTCACTCTCCCATTGAACTTGGAGAGGAGTGTCCATTAGCAACCGCGCCATCGACACAATCACATATTCAGGGGAAGGGCAAGATGGTCCCTGGTAACATGTTTCTCCCTAGTCCCGCCTACATTGAATAGCAGAGAAGGTGGGCACGTTGTGTTTTCCTAGCCACCCTCACGACACAGAGCAGGTGATTCTAGGCTCACTGTCCACCAGCCATCTCACTGGCCAGGCAATCCTGAGTGGGTGTTCTTCATGGTTGTGGAGGTATCTTTGGTAGTTGCGGTTTTCCATGTGGTGATGGTCGGTTGCTTGTCGGTGGTGGGGAGGGGGTTGTTGACCGGAGTCTGTTTGCTGTAGTTTTCGGAGAGGGCACACATTGTTATGTGGAAGTAGGAGCTGAGCTTGTTGCAGAGGTACTGGGAAGGTGGTGCGTTGTTTGATGGGGTGGTGGAGGTGTGCGAGTTTACCTGTTCACAGTGCAGGCTGCATTACAGCCTGCATGTAGAAAATGTCCACCCCTCCGGCCCCTGGCTGCATGACTTGTCCCGTTGCAAATTAGCAGTCACACTGCCGCATCGCAGCGTTGTGATTGACTCAGGGTAGGGAGCCTGGCTGCCGAATTCCTGTTCCTGGAAGCAGACGCAGGGGAGCAGGAGCTACGAAGACAAGGGGCACGGCTTCGAGGTAAGACTTCCCTCATTACAATAATAACGACACCCGCTCACACACATACCTGCGTCCAGGCACCATCCAGTATTCTTTCTGGCGTTTACCACCTCACAGCTGTCCATCACCCTCCTCCCCCCCCCAGCACTTCTCAATTACGGACGCTGTGCGCACATGCACAGTGGGACGGACACTCGTTTGCCAAAGGCACATTCGTAGTTACAACGCATTACATGACATTGCATTCCATTCCAATGCATACTAATACTAGGCACATTGCAACAGTAGGTTAGATGTTGCATTACGGAGACATGAACATCACTATTCCAACTCCAGTGAGTGCAACCCTAAACTAACCTTTGCACCCCAATCACAAACGTGAACCCAGGAATTCCTTTCTGAGCCCCTCATTACACATCCAAAACTCTAAATTGACCCAAATGCACACACAAATTTTCAGATTTCACCCCAAAGAACAACACCATTTTCATAATTAACACCGAAAAACACCCCAAATTTCATATTTTGCCCCATAAAACACCCCAAATTTCATATTTTACCCCATTAAACACCCCAAATTTCATATTTTACCCTATTAGACACAACACAAATTTCATATTTTACACCATAATACACACCACAAAATTCATATTTTACACCATAAGACACACCACAAATTTCATATTTTACATCTGGAACACATACCCACCCATAATAATTTAAATTACACCATTACTGACCTCACAATGCATTGTAATCAAATGCAATGTGAAGACACCTGCATTGTTGAAGTTGCGTTGTTGATGATGTACTGCCTGCGTTGTACTGGTCGGCTCCCATGACAAAGGCAATCCATAGGCTAGCCCATTTGCGTCTGTCTGCCCCTGGACCGGGCTCAGCCTCAAGGAGCATTCCTCTTGGACACTCCACCGCTATGACGCCAGCACCCTCCTCGCCATCAACCCTGGACGCCACATCGCCTGCCAGGACCAACATCTGCTCCGGACCGGACATCGTCATCGCCATCGCCATCACTGACGGCTGCATTATCACCCGCAAGAAGCAGCACGCCCTTCGAGGACAAGGCATTGCCATCACTTACAGAGGCACACTCCGACTGACCACGCACTCTAATGACCCAAGGGTGACCCAAGGGTGACCATGGACCACCTCAACTCCCAGATCCGGACAAAGCCCAAGCACATCCACTGCGGCACACTCATGTGTAGGACCCCCGGACATTGGACCCCCATTCTCAAATACCATTGTTGACCTCATTGTACCCCAGGATCTCCCATCCACCGACGACATCCTACTATGTGATCTCAAGTTCCACCTGGACAACCCCAGTGACCAGGACACCACCGCCTTCTGGGGAAGGTCACCAACATCAGACGCAAGCAGCAACAGGCCACATAGCAGGACACATGGTCGAGCACGTTGTTGTATTCCGCTTTAGGGGTCCGTATATAGGTTTTCCTGAATCATGTCCTTATATAGGCACAATTCGCCTTGCCCTTATATAGGCATAGAATCCCTGTCCTTATTTAGGCATTAACCGTGCACTCCAAATACAGGCATGGTCACCGACATCCGTCCACCCTAACGTCACAACGAGTTCTTAGAAACCAGACCCTTAAGCTTCGGGAGTTCCCCTAGCACAGGACTATTGATTTCTCCAAGAACTCATTTATTATGTATGAACCGTTATACCTTAAGGGTTCATTCCTGACATCTTCCTCTGTCCGACTTCACGTCAATGCTAACATTCCACGACACCTACCAGGTATAAATATACTTTCCCTTGCCCAAGCAAGTTAGAGGAGACCTCGACTTCAGAGGAGCCCGTATCCCGGCCTGATGCACTGAGAAGACGCTGGCATTCCTGCACGCAGACTAATCCAGCTTCCAGTGTTCTGACTCCCTTCGCGGGGTGTTAGAGTTCCAGATCCGGCAGCAGATTCCCACCTCTCTCATTCTCAAGGTATGGAGCTGACTAGATCCTAGAGGGACTCTTGGCATACTAGACTTGGCATACTAGACTTAACATACTCTTAGTATACCATACTAGAGAATACTCCACCTACTTCTATCTTTCCCTACACCTAGACTAGGTTAGGTACATTGGGGTAGAACTAGCTTAGAGATGCATCGTATGAGTACTCGCATTTTTAGCTCATGTTATGTATGTACATGAATATATGCTAAAAGATAATGCTAGCGCAGTATTATTTATTTCTACTGCTTACACTGTACATTATTTATCTTGCATACTGTCTTGTGATCATAACAGCACATATCTCTTACACGAGAAACAAGACTGTTCAATAAAACCTTTTTATTGAAACGCCCGTCTTTCCTTTCTGTGTAACTCTGTAGAAACTAAGCATGCATGATTGAATGAGTGAAACTGTTATCTATTGTTTCCACGATTCTGAGACATGTTCCGATTCTAAAGGGAAACAAAGTTGTCATGTTTTTCGGTTGCCAGAAACTACTCCCTTCTTGTTCTGAAGGAGTTTCTAGTGGCCTCTGAGCTAGCTGGCACAGGTAATTAAGTTTAATATAATCGATAGGGACATACCGACCTTAGTCCTGTGTCAAACCTATAGGTTATATTATTTCAATGCGCAGAGCCTATTAGGGAAATAGGAACTACACTACAACGTCACCACCGCAAGCGTGAGCTTCAACTTCAGCAAAAACACCGGACTCTCCTGGACCAACAATCATTGGATACATCACGTCTTCATCTTGCCCACCGGACGCCAACGCCATCATCGCAACCCCTCGCAGCTGGATCAAGGCCACAGTTGGATGTCACGTCAACTCTCCCAGCACCAACACTCTGCCACTGCTTCCAAACGATGACACCACAGCGCACAACCAACACAATGGATCTCCAACAGCATCAACATTTGGGCACCCCTCATGAACTGCACTGCGTCAGTATCTTCTGCCTGCCTGCCTGATGGCAGGCATGAGGGTGACAGTGCCACAGGGATGGGCTGGCCCCATGCATTGCTGGAATTGCGTCATTGTTGTGACACAACTGCAGCAATGCGTAACTTTAGCGCAGACAGATAGGCCAGGATTCCTGACGTAACTGTCATTACTTGCGTCATGGAGCGCTGTCCAGTGAGTACAGCGCATCCATACTGTGGCAACAAGGGCGTAGTGAGCAGTGTTGCAACGCTGTCTTGTCGCAGCGCTGCAACACTTTTCATGTGTGGGGCACATGAATGCGCACTATCTTATTGATGGTGCGCAGTCCTGCCGTGTAATTATGTGGCAGGGCACGCAGCAACATTGCTTGCAGCGCGGTCCAGCAACAACACCTGCTGTAATGAGGCCTCAATGGTTATCACCATTTTAAGACCAGATTTTTTCTGGTCTTAAAAAACTGCCTCTAGTTGCAGTTATAGCCACTTTTTTTTGGGTCATCTTAAATTAAGGATTCCCCTTGCGAATAGGGAAATCTTGGTTTAACGTCAGATTTTGCAAGGGAACGCCTCCCTTGCATATCATTTGCGATAATTATTGCGGACTGAAGTTGCAATATTGAAAAAGGTCCATTTTGCCTAAAAGCTGTTGCTAACTGATGTTAGCGACAGCTTGTGAATATAGCGATAAAAATATCGCCGCTTTATCGGCAGAAAAGTGCAGCTAAAGCGGCGATATTGCCTTGTGAATATGCCCCTATGTATTTGCGAGTTTGGGTTGATGTGGAGTTCACAACGGGTGAATTTGTTAATAAAGACGCAATTTCATTCACATAAATGAATGTGTCGGTTTTCATATCAGCATCAACTTCTTCCATATTAACAGTCCCCCTCTAGTTTAATTTTTAAGTACACTATCTAACCCATACTTTTTGACAGTTATTTTATTGGGGTCCTGTTGTTCTTTATGCTCACGTTCGACAACCACTACCTTCCTTGTTAATTGCATTTTTTCTGAGTTTGAAGACTGCATTTTACAGCAGGTAATCCCCAATTGTACAGACCCACATAAAAATAAGAACACAATGAAAACTGGCAACCGTGATGTACACAAACCAAAGATCCACAGGGGGAGCCAGGAGAACCAATTCAAGAACCACTCCTGCTCAGGGGCACCTCTCTACTCACACATGCATTGTTGTAAATGGTGCAGTGCTTGGATGGCAAGAGTCAATGTTCCATTGCCCATATCATTCCCTGGAATGACTATGCAGTAGGACACCCCGATCTTGTCACACACACCTCCATCCATTGGGGTCATTATGACTAACACATATCGGTGCTGCATCACCATGAGGCAGATTGCTCTCAGTTCTTGCTTGATCAAATTAAGGCTGAGTTCAGTGATGTTCATCATTTTAAGCATCTCCCACCTGGTTATTTGCAGCCAGTGAGCATTAGCTTTTGTCTGTAAGGTAAAGAAGGGTATGGACCCTCCTGCCGATACTTGTGTGTCTGCGAACAGTCTGAATTCTTCTAGGATGTCCTTGTACTTAGCCCAGCAAAACTATTTTCTCTTTGCATGAGCTTGATGCAGCAAAGTTGTCTTCTTCCTTAACAGGTGCTGGTACAAGTCTGACAGTTCTTTTCCTGGAATGATCAGGGTTGGGGTGTTTGTGGTGACCAAGGAACAGAGTCCGTGCCATCCAGAGATGAGCTGAGTAAAGGCAAACTCGCTGCACTGCCAGAAGGAATCCATCCACGTGGAGGTGCCCAACTGCATATCCGGAATGTGCATAATCACTCTGCAACTACAATTTGTGCCCAGTGGAATGGTTGGTTTACCTCTGAAGCATAAGGTATACAGTGTAAGTTTCTGTACAATTAAAGGTTGCCCCTTCCCTTCTAGCCAAGTGTATCCACCCACTTCCGTATTCCAGATTTCCTGACAGGAGGTGGTCATGCTCTCATTCAACCCTCCCCCATGTGACACATTCCCCTTTTTATCCTTGAGCTGGACAGCCCTACACAGGAACTACATGTCAGGGGGCCACTTGTTGTTAAAGAGGACTGCAACGGATATGCTAAGGCCACCCTCTGGTCACAAATAGATGCAGGAGCAGACTTGTTTGTGCAGTTTTGCTACCTCTAAGAATCTCTTCTCTGGGAAGTCTCGGGCCAGCCAGTATCTTTCCCTATGGTGCCCTTTCTACTCAAACTGTCTAGCTCAGTTTGGATATCCTCAGGTTCAGTGAAGAGGTATAACGCAGTTGGGTTGGTTTCATATTTGGTCAAATTCAATACTACTCTGTGGGGTTCTATATTGTTGGGTTGGCTCTTGCCCCTAATTCTACATAGACAGAGGTGAAAAAGGAATTTTGCTTTTTCGGTGGCTACGTCTTGGGATAAGTTATGTTTTTCTGAGCCTACTGCATGCAGAATCAATGAACAGACGTAACATGACCTGGCTGATGTTTGGGTGGCAAGTCATTGAGCAGGCCATACCACCTGAGAGGTGGAGACATCGCAAACACACTGCAGAGACTAGAATGTAAATGGATAGAAAATGTGACTCAATAACAAACGGTCTAAATACGATGGAAGAGTGGCGTAAATTCATTATATTTATGAACTGATAATTCTGCCTCCTCCTACAGGATACTTGTTTACACAACTGTGTCTACATGGTCTAAACTGTCTAAACTGTCTGCATTGTTTTGATTGTCTGTATTGCCTGATATTGTATTGGTTTATCTGTTGATTGTATGCATAGATGTCTACTGGTATAGATATCCCACTCAACTGGATGCCGAGTTTAAAAATCCCACTAAGCTATTCCGTCACCATGGTAGCACACACCATGCACTTTCAGTACCTTTGATTGAAGGTTAGGATTCCTATTCATGGTAGCTCCACCTGTTATACTACCCTGATTACAGAACATGGATACCTATACAGCCCTGTTTATACTTAAACAACCCTGTTTACCTTGTATATATTTATATAATTGTTTTCTTCTGTGTTCTATATTACACCATATTCCTTAACAGCATATGTAGACACCTGACAGTCTCTTCGCCAGGTAAAAGTTCTTCACCTCCCCATAAAACAATCAAGCTAATATCACGGGCTGACGTAGCCTCCTGGTACATGTGGTATGTTACCACCTGTAGTATGCAGAGTTCAATCCTCCAATCTCTTGTTGTTCTGTTTTTTTGTTTTTGTTCTTTGTTTTTTGATCATCTTGATCAGTTTGATTAGGTCCAATTAGGGAATTGCTGGAGGTTCCATGAATTCCCTGTATACCGCACCATATTCTTTACCAGTGCATGAAGAATTCCCTGGTAGTAACTACGACAGGCAAATCTCTTTACCTCCTCAAAAACAACCAAGTTGTTACCATGAGCCGATGCAGCCTCCTGTTACGCATGTTGCATTTCACCTGTTTTATGCAGGATTCAAGCCCCGACTCTCCTGCTTGTAACAAAATATGTCCTTTTAAAAAAACTATTTTCCTCCTACATTATGGTATTGTTTTATTATTATTCACCTTGGCACCCCAGAACTTAGTGTACATTGGTAGAACACTGGGCCGGTAGTTACGACTCTGCAGCCAGCCACAGAAACTCGTCCCTACTACTTCAAGGACTGACACGCCCACTAACATGCTTGTCAGCACCAGGCCTGGGCATACTTTGCAGAGTTCCGCTATGCGACAGCTCGTGATCGCCAACTTACCGTTGGTGAGCGCAAGCAGGGAAAAGCTCCGCTGCACTGCGAGGAGCCGAGTTTTCTGCACTCAGCGAGCTCCACGGAGCGCGGAATGCAGAATACTCCCTCGTGGATATTGTATGGATGGACGTTCCCTATATCTATTCCCGCTCGGGTGAGCTGAGCACTGCTGTTTATATTTAACGCATCTCTGATCGAGAGATTGTATTCATTGACAATCTCGGGGAATACATTGGCATATTTACGGGGAGAGTTCTTACTGTGTTCAGCACAGTTTTCATGTACGTTTTCACTGTCTCTGACATAGCAGCAAAGGACTATTGTTTAAATGTCCATTTTTCTCCAGTAGGGCTACTTAAAAATTACATACTTTTAATACTTATGTGGAAATTTGGGGAATATATTGGCCTAATTACGTTGAGAGCTCTTACTGTGTTGAGCACAGTTTCCCTGTAAGTTTTCACTGTCACTGATATAGCAGCAATGGACTGTTTGTCAAAATGTCCTGTTTCTCTTCAGCAGGGCTACTTAAAATTGCATACTTTCAACAAGCACATGGAAGATCCCCATCACTGGTCTAATTATTAAGGTTTCTCCTCCTTTATCTGTGTGTATCATTCCTTTGCAATGTGTTTGGCATATCACTATACCTGCTATTCCCTATATTGCAGGACTATACAGGGGGCACCCATGCCTCCTTGACTAGACCCTTGATGCCACTAGCCTAAGTAACTCATTTTGTAAGTTAAGAACACCAGTGAACACCACACGTTGGTCCTGCTAATATCCCCAGTCGCTGCACATCTCAGTGGTCATCAAATGATTGGATGAGACCCCCTTGATACTCACCCAGTATGTATCTTGCCTATTGGTTCCTTACTGTCTACCAATTTGTCATTCAGTCTGGTAATTTTACATATTTCCTTAGTCCCCAGGTTTATCACAGTCCTGATGAGACCCTCGTATACAGAGAAAGGGTTGAAACGTTGTCGACAAACCAAAAAGACAGACCGAAACTATGTCTAGATGACACATTAAGAATTCCCCTCTGTGCCTTTCATTGCATTTAACAGTTTTGTCTTTCTGATAAAATAACCAATATACCATATCCAATCACAGAATTGACCACTGTGTTTCCTTTTTCGGTTTTGGTTTCTCTCACTTAGGTTTGTTCTTTTCTTATTTCTTTCAAATAATCCTTTATCACTCACATATTTGCAAATGTTAAGACTATGTATTGTCTTGCTAATAAAAATAAATTTGGTTCAGCTGAATCGAATTGAACCATAAGATACTGACTGTTTCTTGTGAATTAATGTTTACCTACATTAAGTCCAGACAGAATTTTGTCCGTCAAAAAATGGAAATGTAATTGTTGGTATAGATTAATTCTACACAGAAAATTCTGTGTCATTGTATTTTGCCAATAAATGAGTTCCAAGTGAATGCTTGTTCCAAGGTCTACTCATTTGTCATAATGGCGAAGAGGGTCAGAGACTATTCCATGGTTCCCTTTTACCCCTACCTATGTCGTCTTGTGGTGTCCGAGGTGGGAGCCTACTGCTTTTCCTGGATGGTGCATGCAAGGCTTGGAGCATTTGTTAGTCGCTATGTCTGATGTGGAAGTGAGTGTATCCGGTGTCCTACCTTCATCTGGAGCTGCACTAGACATTGGGGATCCCCCCTTCCCAGGCACCAACCTCTCCTTCGGACCACACCCTGCTTCCTCTCAACGCACTTGGACCTCTTGTCCTTGGCTTGTGGCTAGAATCTTCTAATGAGCTTTTTGTCACTATTTTGGAAGGGTATGGCACAGTGGCCAGAATTCAGAAGTCATAAAATGAGAAGTAAACAGGTTTGGAAATATTAAAATGTGAAAAACCTGGGCCCTTGACCACAAACTTTTGCCAATGTCCCCCAGGTACTGATGAAGAACTGGGGCTGCAATTCGGGGACGCCTGGTCACCTTGGTAAATCCCCCAACTAAAGGCTTGGACTCGACATCATGCAGACGCCTCAAGGCATATTTATTCTTTGCGCTTGCGCTGTGGAGTTTCTAGGGCTCTACCATCCCTGGAGCATGGGAATCCTGGCTCCCTCTACTGAGGACAGCTTTGTTTCAGAACTGAAATGGGGGCCTCCATTGGGTGGAGGCTTCTAGCTTTTTGGAGGTGCTGTTGGGACTACACACCATGAAGGACATATTGGTTCCGGGCCGGATGCCCGAGAATTGGGATCTTTTGAACTCGCAATAGTAACCTGCCCCTATTGACTTTGGACGCAGTAACCTGAGTGTCTACTTTTTAAATACTTTGTCTGGGTTCTTCCCTGCCCCTCATCAGACTGCCCTCCCCCTGGGGTGTGCCCAGCAAACCCCACCCTGGGAGATCAACAGCAGAGTGAAGCCTTTGCTCCCAGGGGTGCCTTAGGTATCCTGGCTATTTCACGCTCATGTGGGGTCACCATTGATGTCAAACTTTAGTGAAACTTTAGTCAATCGCTCTGATTCTATGAACGCAGGTAAACATTTGAAATCCCATTTTTGTCTCATTGGTCCTTCTTTGGATTTGGTACAGCTTTTTTGATGAAGAGGGTGAGTAGTTCCTAGTTATTCTTACTTATTCTGGGGGTTTATCTTACTGTTCATTTTGGTTCTGTAATTTTGTGTGAAGGCGCTACCCTCCCAGATAGATACCCCTCCCGCCATGGGTTGTGGCCCCAGTCCCTGTTGCTGAGTTGTTTGTCTGCGGCTGTTGCTGCTATGTGCTTGTCTAGCTACCTTATTCCTGCCTCAGAGGTGTGAAGGATGGCAGACCTCCCTGCAGCTCAGTGTTGGGTGCATTCTGATTACCCTGTGCTTGGCTTTTTGGACAGACATTCATGGGTTTTTGTGTTGGCTGGCACTGGCCCATTGATCTCTGCTCATAGTATGCCTTTAACAGGCATCTGTCTACCAGGTGGTCCATACTGTGGCAATAGTAGCACTCCCTAGGGTCTGCTTGCTGCCAACCTCCCTGGCTTCTACTGCCATAGCTGGGTTGGAACCCTATGGGGTATTTACAGTGGTGCTCCCCTTGTGCCATTAGCACGGCAGCGGGCAACATGACCCCGTCAAGAGCGGTCTTTTTAAATTTGTGTTAGACCAATTTAGCAGTGTCTCTCTGGGCTTGCTCCTATTTATACTTGTCCTTTCCTTGCTTCTTTTTGTGGTAATGTATTATATGGGCTTGCATCTCCCCAGGGTTTGGTGTCTAACTCAACCAAGCTGTCCAGCCCATTTTGTATCTTGGTGGGTAACCCCTTTTTCAAGAATATTTTTGGAGAATGCGACTTGTGGGCCCATATTGGTCTAAGCTGTTCTGTCTTTTGTCCCCATTGTTCCCTCATTCTATTCAAGAAATCGGATATGCTCTCCCCTGCCATTAACCCTCCTACATCAGGGCGGTCAGAGAATATATTCGGTGCCTGTATGAATTAAATGTGGCCCGTTATGCTCGATGTCTGTTAGCGTAATTGCTGGAATGTGTGCTTGTGCAAACACTGCATTAGTCTGCTCTCCTGCTAATAAGGTTACTTAGAAGGCTTTTAATATAACCTATTGCTAGGTGGATTCCTGCAGTGGTCTTTTTGAAGAATTTCCTTGCTCCATCCATCAATGACAGTAACTTTTTCCTTAACCCCTCTTTATACATCTGAGCCCATGGTAAATATGTTATTCTCTCCATGCCCCTCTGAGGCAATGGGTACATTCTTATTCCAGGTCACTCCATGGGGTTCTCCCCAACATGGCGTTCCCATCTTTTTAGGCATTCCTGCATGCAGGGGAAGTTCCACTTGGAGTCTTCTCCTCCATGTCAGATGCAATCCTCTGCAATAGCCATGTCCTTTGGCTCAAATGATCCTTCCTTCGGCCAAGGTCTATCATATTTTCCCTTTCCTCAGTCCAGTAACCTAACAGATGGCAGAACAGGCACGCAGAGATCTCACCTTCCTCTCCTGCTACTATCTCCCTCAGGGTCAAATTGTCCTTGTTGTGCACTCTGGTGGAGCAGCGTATGTCCTCATCGCTGGTAAATTTTCCTGCATCTTGGTTGGGTTAGTATCAGGCTGCCTTGGTCTTTTATTTCCTGGTCAACCCCTCTACTTTGTCGACCAATTGGTGAGGCTTTGTTCCAGCTAAAAGCCTCTCATCTATTTCTGCCTCTGAATGTTCCCACCCCTGCTTCCTTCATTTGAAGAGTGCACTTGCCCTGTGTTCTTGTAGCACCTCCTGGATGCATGCTCTTTCTCTCTAACCAGCAGCTTGCGTCTTTCTTCCTCTCTCCGTCTTGTTTGCCTTTTCGCTCTGAGCTACGCGTCCTGTTTGGCCAGGATTCACCTTCAAACTCACTCTCTGTGATCTACTTGGCTACATGGGCAAATCCTGTAGCCCCACCCCCGTCATCAGTTCCCAGGGGAGTGGAACTTCTTTCCTCATCCCCACTCACTGAATCGCTATCTAGAACTGCCACATACCTCCCTGTCACTCCTGTATGTTCGCCTGAACTAGTGGAAGTATGAGTTCGGTTTGAGGATGAGGTCTTATGTGTTGGGCATGGTGTATGGGGAAGTCGAGCTTTTGGGAACCTTTCTAGGGGCTTAGGCTGCGCTGGAAGTATCTGGCCTCACTGGCCTTTTGATTCCTCATGCTTGGGCCTATCTATCTTTCGGTGGGGGGCCCATGGGCTTCTACTATTGGCACATTGGAATATCCTAATGTGAGAGGAGCTGGTGTGAGCACTTCCATTCCTGCATATGATGGGGGAGGTGCTGAAGTCTTGCTTGCTTCTCTGGGCTCTGGGTCTCTTCAAAGATGGCCCATAGTTCTAGTAATGCCTCTCTATTGTCTCTCTTTTGATTTGTATATTTCGTTTTTGTGTTTTTTAGTATGATCTATCATGTTAGTGTCAAATGTTCACTCCTTAGGCCAGGGAAATGTGTGTGACTTTGTACCTGCGTGCCATTCTTGGCAAAACATATTAAGATTCTTTACCTGTGTGGGGACCCAGCTTTCTATGTGTTCTAATGGGGAATCTATGATAATTTTAGTTGTTTTGAGGAGAAAATATGACAAATCTTTTGGGAGTTTTTTTTGGTATGTTCTAAATGTGGGGACAAACGTACGTGGTGCACTCTTACCATTTTTACGTACTATGAGCTCAGCGCTATTCACAGATGCAGCAAACAATTCAACTTGAACAATTAAATAAACACATTATATATTGACAATTAACAATGATTTCAAGCACATATGATCATCCATCTTTAGTACTTTCTAATGGGAATAATATGAATAATGTATTATTTATTTCCTAGATAGTTAATATAAAAGCAACCTATCCAGACATTAAAAAATGGACAAGAGTAGTCAAACCATTAAGGTCCAATCTCAGAACTAAAAAGGTTATCAACTAACAACTTCCCCTAAGTTTATTTAAGTCACCTAAAAAAAAATCGTATTACTCACATTAGAAAAAGTATTGTTCTTCTCTCTTTTAGTGATGGTTTCCTGAATAGAGATATCCCAGAAAAATGCTGGCGTAGAGTGACTGCATCCCCAACGGGACTTGATGAGATAAGAAAGATGTACATTCTGGCATACGTTCCTATTTATATCTCATTCTCACACAAAGTACACATATCTCCAAACCAATATTGTGCTAAACTAAGGCAGTGAATTTTTGCAAATATTCTCTAATAATAAGAGCCTTACTCTATTAGCAATGAGTATACTATTCTACACTAGTATTTTACAAATATACCCTATTGGTGAAATCCTTAATATATTAATGAGTATATTATTCTACAATAACATTAGACCTAACACCATCAGGGCTATTTCCCTATGTTTAATCATCTAAGCCTTGTAAAAATTAATTGTGCTCATAGAATATATGTTATTGTAGTCCTTATGTTTAAAATGGAAAAAAAAGAAACATAAATCCCCACTAGTCAAAAACCACCATACACTAGCTTCCTCAGTTGTTCTTCAGCCTACAGGTCCCTAATTACACGCTCCTCTTACCTGCTACATTAAGCAGAATGGCACCAAGTCCCATCTACACGAATCTTTATCGTATCCACAGAACTCCTTACCTAACTACTTATAGAAAGGTATGTCCAATCACTGTGTTCAGAATTCAAAATCATAGAAGTAGAGAAAAATAGGCGTTTCAGCTCAAGAGAAAATGTCTAAAATAGAAACTCAAACATTTTACAATCATATGACTGGTTTATCACTAATTAATGTTTGTCATGTGTTTGTTTAATTCTATATATTCAGATTGGAAACTTGCTTTTCCTTGTGTAATTTAAAAAACTTGTGCATTTGTTTTAGAAGAGCTGAAAATGTTGTGAGGTTTATTTGAATGTTGTTGGAAGAAGATGTTTAGTGTGTTAGTTTAATGTCTCAATGTATAGATAACACTTTAAAACAAAAACAAGGTTGAGTGTTTATTAAATGATTATCAGTTTGGGTACTTTGTTGTTGAAAACAACTTTCTAAAAGTGGCATTTTGTAAATTTTAAATTAAAATCCAACTTTACCATGAGAGAGGATTTTTATTACAATTCCAAAGACACCAAACATGATCTGAAAACCTGTTCCCATTTGGAATTTACAGCTTATCAAATGTAATAAGGTAACTCCAATGTCATACCTTCGGAGAAGTAGGCCTTGAAGTAGTGAATAATGAATGCAAGAGTTTCCCACTACCAGGACAGGTAAAACTTAAAACCACATGTCCTACTATTTTAAAAACATTGCACCCTGCCCCCTGGTCTGTGCGGGGCCTATCCTAGGGGTGAATATATGTATTAAAAAGACAGGTTTGGGCCTGGCAAAAGGTGTATTTTGCCAGGTAGAAATGTTAGTTTAACACGGCCAACTCAGGTGCATTGGCAGGCATATGCCATGTTTAAAGTGCTACTTAAGTGGGTAGTGCAATCATTGCTGCAGGCCCGCTAGTAGCATTTAATTTACAGGCCCTGGGCACAGGTAGTGCCAATTTATTGGGGACTTGAAAGTACATTAAATATTCTAATTGGGTATAAGACAATTCTAGAATGTTTGGAAGAGAGAGCACAAGCACTTCAGCACTGGTTAGCAGTGGTGAAGTGCACAGAGTCCTAAAAAGGCAACCAAACCGGGTTCAGAAAACAGGAAAGTGAAGGCAGAAAAGTTTGAGGATGACCCTGCAGAAACAGCCAAGTCCAACACTTACCACCTCCTTTGAGGCGTTATTAACCTAACAATGATTTGCAGCCACAATTTTGGTTGCAAAACATTGATACATACCATAAAAAATCGCAAATTGGAAGGGAAGCCCTGAATATGTCCCTTTCAATTTGCGATTTTGTAGGTAGTTGCAAATATTATTTTACGATATGGTAACAAGTTATTGAAATGCAATGTGGGTTGTGAACATACCGAAAAGGTATTTTGCAGTCTCAAAGGATTTAATTTTGTGAATAAAAGACTTTACAACCTCAAAAGAGCTTTAAACATAGGGGCCTAAGCCCTTTGCTATTCACAAACTGCACTTCTAAAGTTACTACAACCAAAAAAAGGACCCAAAATCATAGGAAAGTACTCCAGCATCACACAAGGCAACCACTGGCACTACCACAACTTACCATAGATATTAATGGAGTTAGGTGTTTTAATAACACACCATAGGAAATAACGTTAAATTATAATAATTTATTTGAGATAGTAAAACATTATTTTATTTAATTTTAAAATATTTAAATACCCTTTTAAAATTAATGTAATAATACATTTCAATAAATATAAGTAAATTTTTTCTATACGGCACTTTTATTAAGTAGGGCTACATTAAAAAAATATTACTTTAGTTAGGAATTTATATATAAAAACTATTTATATTAATACTTAACAGTCAAATATGTTAAAATATATTTATGTTAAATTTACACATAAACCATTTTTCATATTTATTTTGAATTTTAAAGAAAAAAAGCTACAGAAGCAGCAAATACATTTTGAATATCTTTAATGCACTAACTTACATTAACATTATTTTTCTCAAGTTTAAATTAAAAGAAATAATTCCCAACTAAGGTAAAACAATATTATGCATTAATAGTTGTTAAAAGTGATGTATATGATTAATTAAAATAAAGGCAATAATATTTTAATCAAATGTAGTGTTACATTGATTTAAAGATGCTTAAAAAGATACTAAACTATACTATATTTAAATAACAATTCATGATTGGGAACTCTGTGCAACACCTACATTTTGCTCTTGCCAGCAGTCAACAGCGTAGGCAAGTAATGAGGCCCACTGAGACCCTCCTCTTCGCATCCTTGGTTCACGAAGGATCTGAACATCCAGAAAAGATCTCTCAACAAAGTTATAAGATTGCTTAAATCCGGGTCTAACATTGTCCTACCTGCAGTAATACACATCCTGCACAGTAGTTATAAAAACTAATCTGGCATGTAAAACAAAGATATGAGCAAGGACTCCAGATAAAGTTTTTCCTGACTTGCCAAAATAAAAATTCAAAAGAGTGTTGGATTATCATCAATCGCCTCAGCAGAGAGACGGAAACTATTAAAATAAATAGTAATAACGTTACCTCTGACAACTGGATTAAACACATTAGTACTCTCTACAAAGGCAAACCAATGACCTAACCTGCATCCCAGCTATATAAGCATTGACCCTCTTACAGAAGATCTGAGGCAACAGAAGTGCAAACCCCTCAATATGCATCAACCTTTGCGGCCAAAAGAATAACAAACTTGATCCCGAAGAGTAGAGCCGATGAAGACCCGGCCCCAATGGCATCCTGCATCAGTATATAAGCAGGATGCTGAATTTTGGTCCCTGTAGATGGAAAACATGTTTAAAACTTGCCTTATCACCAAATCCATCCCTTCGTCTTTGCAAGGATTGATACTGCATCCCATTCATAAAAAGGGTCCAGTGGCGAGCGCTGAGAGCTATCATTCTATAGCCCTCATGGATGCTGAGGCCAAATATTTTGCCTCTCTTCTACTGGAAGACTTGGACACATGAGCAAGCTAAAAAAACTTGATACTTTAAACCAAACAGATTTTAGATCCACGTTGGTCACCACAGACAACCTTGTGGCTATCAGGATGTTGGTGGTAAAGCAGATAAGGAGAAAGGAATTACCCTATTGCTGCTTTGTGGCTTATAGCAAGGCTTTTGACCATGTCAACCCCAGCTGCACTGGTCCAAGCTCAAAGCCTGGGATATCCGAGAAGCACTACTACGTGGCATTCAACTACTCTATTCTGACAGAGTAAAACTGGAAAACTGGGAAACAATACAGCAGTCGCTGACAAGATAAAAAGTGAACAAGGCTGAATACAAGGGTGTGTCTTAGCCCCAGCCCTTTTTAATTTGCTTAAGTCTGATCTGGTACCCAATGCTGAATTCAGTAATCTGTCATGCAGCAAAACTGGCGAATCAACCTATAACTCTGCTGCCTTATACAGATGACGTAGTCCTCTTAAGTCAAATGGCAATAGGGATATAAAGGATGATTAATGTTGTACACAAGCATAGCAGCTTAAATGGAATAACAGTACATTTGGAAAAACAACCGTAGTTTTCTGCAGAAAAAGGAACAAAAACAGGTGCCTGGTACCTGAATGACCCCCCCTGGTTATATCAAATGAATTCAAATACTTGGGATGTTGGCTGGATGACAAAGGAGGCCATTTAACTCATCTAAACTCATTAAAACCGAAATGTGCTTCATGTCTTCATGTTGAAGACAGTAAAAGCCAAACTCATCCCCACATTGGGGTACAGCACAGAAGCCTTTCCAGGGAAACTGGGTGCCTTTTTGAATAGTGCTCAGACTGCCATTTTTAGATCATTGTTTAAACTCCCTCGATACACCTCACCAACCCAGATCAGGCTAGAGTTCATGGTAAGCGATCAACTCCAGTTACAGAAAGTCTGCTCCCTGAAACACATGCATTCAGCATGAGCCGAAAAAGAAGGCTCACTGAAGAATCGAATCTGGCTGGAAGTTCTATCTGCAAATTGCTTGGCATTCCAAAATGCTTGGAAAAACATTTTCTCTGACGCCTTGTTGCTTAAAGATGCAGTAGCTCTCTGGAATTCAGAACTGCCTCATCAGCATTTTCAAATAACTTTAAATAAAGAGCTTCATAAGATTTCTTTTGTATCTCATCGTCAGACCCTCATGAGAAGAAAACACACAGACTTTGTTATCAGGAGCTACGCCCAAAGCCCAAAGAGGGGTTAGAAAATACATCACTGATTCATTTTAAATGCATTACAAAGTTAAGTCCTATCTTCTTTGTATGGGCTGTTTTTCTTCATTAGACTTTCTACCTTCATGAGCGTGCCACCCTATCAGCAATATATGCCTTCTTTATGGTCTACGCCTGGAGTCACTACCTCACCTGCTCTGCATATGCTGCATGCTAATTCATGAACGTAGAAGGTTTATCTGTCACTTCTTGATCAAACAAGAGACATGGACAATACAGGCTGCTGCCGATTTCCTTTTGAATGATGCCCATTTGCAACTAATACCCAGCATTATACAAATTTTGTACAGAGTGGACAAAATATTAAGGAATTTAGCCTCAAGCCCAATCCCTTTAGGGTCATATGGACATAACCCTGGCATGTGTCAAAAGCACAAACTTTGTCCCTTATGTACTCAGAGCGAGCCAGCATCTGATACAAAGGAGGTCAGCGGCTTTATGTGTGTTCCTTAAACTTTAGTCTACTCCCCTTGTTTTGTTTTTGTTCAATCATTTTGCTTGGCATGTTCTTGGCTAACCGGAGAACAGAATGGGCAGGCTGCTGGGCGAAATCTCTTAACATCACATGGGTGTAATTTGAGTCTTTTACCAGCTCTCATTTATCCTCTATTGAATTTTGCCTATCCTGTCATTCCAGGATCTTACTGTCCAGATTTCGATGGTGGCAAAAGAATCTTGTAGTACAGCTGCTTGTGAATATATAGCACTTTTAACAATAGGTTAGCACATGGCATTTTATGATTCAGCACTTTAGTATAGTTTTTGGTCCCTGACCAATTTCACCTTTCAGAATGTAATAACAGCAATTAAATGCTATTATGTTTAGATTCAGAAGCCTTAAATTAATAACTGTTGCACCACAATTACAGTTAGTAACTCAAGTTAATTCAATGTAACTTTATTCGGTCTAAATAAAAAAATAGGCCGTAGAAAGTACATAGACATATTGCTTATAGCTATAGTCACACATAAAAGTTTAAAAAATGATTATACATTAAAAACAATTAAAAAATAAGTACGTAAAGGACTTTAGGGTTCATCAACACAACAAATAACCGTGCTTGAAATGAGCAGAAAAGTGCTAGTTGAAGTCAGATTTCAGAGCTCGATTACAATGTTATAGGAAGTAGCTGTAGTTAAAAAAAGCATGAGGAGGGGATAGAGAGAGAACAAAAACCTCAACTAGGGTCCGCTATGCGCTCCCACAATCCCCCAAAAGTAAACCCAACATCTCTGCCAACTCCATATACTGAGCCACAATGCACATACAATTCTAACAGACTAGCCCATCATGGTGTGTCTAGCCCTAAAAGCTGCTTTCAGAAATGCACAGACAGTGAAAAAATGAAGGAGAGCTGGTCTACAACGTCGGAGACCTAGCCTCCGTAACAAGGGTATCAGAAAGTGCTTTCGTGCTGGGCTGTGCAATTTGCAGAAGAACATAAAGGGCAGTAGAGATTGTGCAGAATGATTGTCACAGGGGCAGGAAGAGACTATGTTCCCCTCTGGGTCTAAAAAGCATTTGAAGAATAGAGACCAATAAATTGTCCCTGCTCTGAAGCGGAAGAAAAGTGACCGCTCCCATCTTGACAGGTCCAGAGACAGATACAAAGGGGGCTCATCTGTGTATAAGAGACTAAAATAATGCAACACCGAGGGTTTGGATAACTCGTGTTTCAGCCTAATGTTTGCACGATAGTCCTTAAATAGTGTTATCACCTCCATCTTGGCATTTTTGGGGTTACGACTGGGTTCGGTAAGCCCCCAGGATATACAGAGGGAAACAAAAGTGTCCCGTATATAACTCAGCCAGGGTATGGAGAGTCCCTTATCCAGCATCAGGCAAGCAGATATAATATCCTTACAGAGCTTAGCAGCTGGGTTCAACCAAATACTAACCCATAATAAAAGTGGAGCCAGCTGAATCTTATCCTCTATGGAACCCTGGTTTAACTCAAAATGGGTAATAAGACTAGAGGTGGATTGCAGTGAACTCAGCAACCGTCCCAAAAAGCGGTTTTCCTCTCCCTGAAGAGAACAGCATTTCCTGAAACCCCAGACTCCAGCTCCGTAGGTAGCTACACTGATGCACTGCGAATTATAAACTTTCAGTGGTGGAAACACAGTCCCCCAAATATGCGGTCTAATGAGGTTGCAGACTGTATCTGCGGTTTTGTTTAATTTAAGACTGGCCTGGGCAAGATGCGGATTCCACAACCCTGATGAACTAAAATTTAACCCTAAATAACAAAAGTTGTCAACGGTCATCAAAAAATGCCCATTAATACTAATTTTATTTAGCCTTAGTTTTCCCGGCCCACATGATGTGTGACTTAGAATAGTTAGTATTTAGGTTCAGATTGTGCATAAAAGAAACAAAACAGTCCACCTGATGTCTCAGTGACTTTGGAGTGAGGGCTATCAATACTGCATCGTAACTCAAGTCTTTCATCATATTTCGTTCACCCCCTGTTGAATTTTGTCTATCCTGTCATTCCAAGCATTCACTGTCTAGATTCTGATGTCGGCAAAAAATCTTTTAGCACAATTGCTTGTGAATAGTCTGCATTTTCAATAATAGTGCATGTCATTTTATGACTCAACACTTTAGTATAATTTTTGATCCCTGACCAATTTCCATTTTTTAAAATGTATTAATAGCAATGAAGTACCATTATGCTTAGCTCCAGAAGCTTTAAACTAACAACAGTTGCACCACCCTCACTGTTAGTACACCAGCCCATTCCAAGGTCTCGTATTCTCTTGCAACAGTTATTGGAATTTGTCATGTGTATATTTAGTGATGCCTAGTTTGATTTTAGCATTTGATGTACATTCACTGCTAAATGTCTTGATACTTGACAGATGTTTTTTGCAACAGCACGCTATGTGCCACAGATGTCTTAACCTCTTGTGAACTGACTGTGATGTACACAGTGACACTGCTTTTTATGTATTGATTTTATTCTCTTATATTACCATTTTATGCTGGTGCCACTTTAATGGACTTGATTGTCTAAATAAAGTATTTAAACCTTTATATTTAAATAACAATCATGTAAGTTAGGCTCCTCCTCCTTGTTCACGGCATACATATACACATTTGAGTAACTTTACACTCCAATTTTATGAATAGCCAAAAGAGTAAACATACTCAAAAGTGTAAGAGTAAAGATACATGTGTAACTTATTCTTACCTTTGTCAATAGCCCTGTTATATTTTTACTTACAGAGTAATGGTATTTTCTTTATTTAAGTTTTCTTATTATTTATTCATTGCATCTACCTTGTATTGTTGAATAGTGGCCTTTTTTGAAAAAGGATTCTCCAATTTAACAGGTACAATCACATAGCAACCTTGATTACACTCAAAGGTAAATTATAGCACAAGTTTAGCATCATAATTTTCTGAACGCTTTTTGAAAAATAAGCTGTTTGATAAAATGCTTCCTAATGTCAGCTTTACCTATGCTAATGTTAAGTCATTAGATTTTTTAGTTTAAAAAGCTACTGAGGTGTCAGATGTTTGACAATGCTATAAAGACTGGTTAAATATTTCAATTATTTAGAGCTCAGTTAAAATGAAAACTTTCTTTTGAGGAGTATTTGCATATAACTTATGTCATATATAAATAGAACTTTCATCATTTTTATGCAGTAAATGTCTACCTCATAAATTGGTAAGTGTGCACCACTATTCAACCGGAGACACAGTCAGGGGTACACTTAGGAACTTTAACATGCACATCATCAATCATTCACTGACAGTCTAAAGGAAGTACTGGCTAGTGGGGTTGTCCCACTTCTACAGAGGAACAATCCTGTTCACAATGCCACTCAGACTCATGGACAATCACTTCTACACACAAAGTCCTATTCATGTTGTGGATCTTTATTGATGTGGGGACAGTCCAATTGAGCAGATAAACATTGACTCAGTCAGTCTTAAACATTACATCAAGTGTTTGTGTCACACCCCAACATTCAACTGCATATGTACATTCTGATGTATGCTGGTGACATATTTAGATCTATACCTGCTGTGGACTTCTGCATTACTTTCCAACACATTTACAAAATGTGGCAAACAAATTTCAAAATTTGCAGTTACAAAAGAGAAGAAAACGAAGTGGATCAAAAAAGGGTACAACGCAGATAGAGAAGCATGATTTAAGAGTTGACGGGATGCAGATGTGACAGAAACATGAACTAGACCAGCTCGTTCTGGATTTTGGGGTGTCTCAGATAAGAACCATTTGGACTTAGAAGGAGAGTGAGTATGGGCACCATTAAAATAAAAAACAATAAAAATGTACAAGTTAAAACATTTTAAAAAACTATGACATTCCAAAACAAAGAATACATATTGGTTGTCTTCTTAAAATAAAAAACTGGTAATAAAATTTAGAGATTAAATAGGGGTCAAATTTAAAAATAATATCATTGGTAGGAGTGCTAATGTGCTTCAGCTATTGCAATACAAACCCCAGAGGATGTCTCTCCACAAGCCACAATTTGCCCACATGACTGGTAGATAACGCAATGGTGCATGCATGCCTCCATCCTGGCTAGTTTGTGGTGCAGGTGTTTAGGTGGAGAGTGAGGGAATGGCTTGTGCCAATTGTGACACATCAGTGGAAGGTGCAGGCTGATCTGCTGTCAGCGCAAGGTTCAGATGATTTATTCTAAAAAGGTGGTTGGGAAGAATTGTGGAGGGAAAAGAGTACTTTCCTTGCAGGCCACACCTAATACACACTAGGCAGTGCTTGAACTGCAAAGTCTATGCTTGTGATACCTTCCTTCCTGGAGGGACAACATAATGTGTAACCATGAAATGGTTGCTGACGGACTCGATTTGCAGCCTGAGAAGGACCAGCTATATCCCCTTCCTCCTCACCGAATGACCGCAGCTTGGTTTGAGCTGCCTAATACGAGCCTGTTGGTGCTCCCGTAGGTAAGTCAGGTGGGGCTCAGGCTGATCAAGCAGCCCCTGCTGTTACGGTAGAGGTGCTGTGTTAAACAAATGAAAAACTATTAACAAATGTAACACACAGGTTCAACAGTGACTGATGATGCATCAAATTGTGAATTTCAAGTACAGTACTATTTCATCGTTATGAAAGAATTAAGCAACACCACACGTTTTATATTTTAGTTAATGTAAGATGAAACAATAAAACTAAATGAAAGCATTGTGAAATGGTGGGCACATATGTTCAGTTTGTTTTACATAATTTTGAAAAGATTGTCTCAGACATATTTTGAAGCACTTCCAGCAGATGGTTCACTTACTGAGATACACTCTGGATTAAACAGGAAGATTAAGAGTGCTCTAGTGGCAAAACTACAGTGACACAATTGCCATCCAAAAAAGGTATTTATTCTTGCACTCTGACACGCACTGAGATTTGCACTCTCAGCAAAAGTGCACTCAAAGAGACACCACAATATAGTGAGGCACTCATTATCCAAAGCAGAAAGAAGTTTGAACTCATTTCCACTCACTCATCTAAAACGCTCATATGTAGATTGACAGATAGCAACATTTTATTGGTTCAAAAGGTAAAGTGATGGACTATGTGTCAAACTTTGGTGCTAATTCTACTACAAAGCTACTTATTAACGCATACTCAGTGGATGACTCATGTAAGTGGTTCCACGGATCACTGCCTACTCTTAAAAAATGAAAGTAAAACTTTTCATTTTTGTTTTTGAAATGAATCCCGTTTTCCTTTAAGGAAAACAGGCTGCATTTAAAAAAATGATTCATTGAAAAGCCATGGTGGTTTGCTGACCCCAGGAGGCCACCATCCCTGTGATTTTTGCGATTCCCAAATGGGTTGCAAACAGAGACCTACCTCATGAATATAAATGAGGTAGGTTTATTTGCGACCCACTGGGAATCACAAAATGTGTTAAACACACACTTGTACAATGCTGTTTGCGATTACTGAATAGCAAAATCGCAAAAATTTGCTATTTGGTAATTGTAAACACTTACCTTAGTACATCAGGCCCTTAGTGCCTAATGAGAGAGCGTGCTCATTCATCTTTGGGAAATCCAAGACTTGGCAGTTAAATAGATACATTTTTAACCAAACATACATTGTAGTGACACTACATTGAGCTGTTTCCTCTTGATGCCCAACAATCGGATCACTGTATCTGGCCATCACACAGACAACACAATTCGCCTCATGGGTTCCAAGACCATCTATGGCCTGTGTATGAATTGCCTTCCTGTTCACCAAGATTCAGCGGCCAGGCTGCATGTTATTGTACTTAAAGCAGCATACACTGTGACAGCACAACATACTATGTGGCTTTTAACAATCTAAGGTTTTCTGTTGCAGGCCGAGATGTTACAAGTGATTGCAGGTGTTGCTTTCATGAGATATCAGTGCAACAGAGCAGACATGCCAAAGTACTAAACTGTGCTTTGCTCCTAGACCAAAATGCATTTGTGAGCCATGAAAAAACATGTAGATTGGAAGGGCAGGGGAGAAACACTATTTTTATAAATATTAAGTTGCCACCAGTTGAACCTGTATTCACTGTCACTAGCCCTTCCGGACTGACGACCTTTCCCATTTCTATCTGCCTTTCCACTTCAGGTGGGGGCTTGAGGGCTTCAGCAGTTCTAATTCACTTTTGTTTATCACATTGAATTATCTCTAAAAAGGTGTATCCATGAATACTCAGGTACTAGTGTAAGCAAACCCTTTAAAAAGCCTCCCCAGAAGTAAGTATACGATTTATATCCCAGCCAATAATGATGCTCTAATTACCTTAATAAAGCCCTTAGTGTTGCTCGCATTTCTAGCACATCTGCTGTATCAGACTGGTGTGGCACAGTCTGCAGGATTTATATCGACAGGCCACAATTAGACCGTCATGGACAACCCCTAGTAGGCCTTCATAGTAGTTGTGTGGGATTGCAGTGTTAGCATTCAGAATCCTGCTGGTCCTGGGTGATGACTTCACTGGAAGACCCACAGGTCATTATACTCCTCAGCTTTGATCAATGTGGGTCTGGTGTAGCAAAGTGCTTTGTGGGCATCTTTTCAACAGTACACTGATGCCCTGTGGGGCACCTCCTCTAGCGAACACTAAACATGTTAACTTGAGTGCAAGTGATCCCTCAAATGAGGATTCTAAATTTACCAAAAAATGTGCTATTATAAATAATAATTATGCAGTTCTACAGTGGAGAAACACACTTGTTTTTGCAAGTGCTGGCACACCCCCTGCATTCCCCATCACTGTTGTTTCACTATAAATTGTAGTTTACATATGCCAACGTAAATGTGCCACAGTTTTTGCAAATTTGAAACTTGTCATTGAGGGATCACATCAAAAACTCAGCCAAAGGAGTGCATTACACACTAAAACACCTCAAAATAATCAAAATAATCAAACCATTCATTCCCTCTGATGATTTCAAGTTGGTTGTACAATTTCCGGTCCTCTCCAAACTTGACTATGGGAATGCCATCCTCCCAGGGACCCCAAAAACTCACCTCGCCCCCCCCTTAGATCAGTACTAAACATGGCAGCCCGGCTCATAACAGGTATTAAACATTTTGAACACATCACGCATGACCTCAAGACCCTCAACTGGCTTGCCATCGAAGGAAGATGCACTTACAAGACTGCCTGTATCACCCACAAAGCCCTTCACTCACATACCCCAGACTATTTAGACTAACAACTCACAAAAGCAGGAAGAACCAGAACTTTGAGAAGCTCCAACACACTTCTCGTTCCTCCCAAACTAAAAAGGAAATCAACCCAGGGTCGCTCTTTTTCTGGAAATGCACCCAGCATATGGAACTCTCTCCCGAGAGACCGATGATGCAACCCCTCCTTCTCTTGCTTCAAAAGAGACCTGAAACTCCATCTCCTCAACAAATACTGGAACACATGAGCAATCTGAGTCTCTGTTCAAATTTTCTCTCTTTCGAAGTACAGACCCCTTGGAATAGTTGGCTGTTTTGTTTTTGCTCTCCCTGACTCATACTGGGCTAATTGACCAAAGTCAGTAACCGCCCTCATTGCCTAACTATTTTTGCTTGTATATATTTTGTTTGTTGCACCCTCATTGCATAACTATTTTTCCCTGCATATTTTTTGCGTGCACTTGAACCTAAGATTGTTTCACTTCATATGCTCAGCGACTTGATTATTGCCTTGCTCTCAATTATGTAAGCGCTCCGATACCTTTGGGTCTAGCTAGCGCTATATAAAACCTAACAATAAATAAATAAATGTTGTACAAACAACAACAACCAACAGTGCAAGAAGTGACTTTGCATGTTATGCCTGGTGATCACATCATGCTATGATCGAAATATGAATTTATTTTCACAGTTGAAGTACAATATGTTGAAGGTTGCAAGTCCAGATATTTGTCTTGTTTTTTAAATAAATGGAAAATGTGAACATTTCTTCTGAGAATGAGAACATCATCCATTCAGCATATTTGTGAATAATGCAGTATGTGTATTTGTAGAGGGCGATATCCTCATAACTTGTTTACATGGTGGCAATTTCTTTTGTGGTTAACAGATCTGGCCTGGCTGTCTTGGCTTTTTAGCCACGGTCACTATCCTTTCTGGGAGTCACAGTTGCACTTTGTCAGTGGCAGACTGGCTGTTAACATTACCAGGATAGTGCCTATTTAGCAAGCTGCATTGAAGGTTTTGAAGCTGGTCGCACTCTAATTGAGAGGAGCAACACTGAATGTTATCACATTCCTTATTAGCACCAATACAAGTAAAGCATTCTAAAGATAGATTATGCATAGCACACTAGGACGCAGCTCGTACCTGCCAATCTTCCCAATAATTAAATACTGAACCTTTCATGCACTTATTCACGTATAATTACACCGTATTTGGACCAAGTAGTGCTTGTCCCATCGCAAACACTGCCTGGATTTTCTCATTAAAAGACAAAGGAGGGGCTTCAAGAGGCGATGAATGAAAGAAGGTTTTGTTAATACTCGGCTCTGGCTGGAGCTGTCACACGTGGCACGAATCTACTTGGTCAACATGATATTCAAAATATAAATAATGGCTTATACGTGTTTCTCACTGCTGCTGGATGTGAGGCTTCTCAGCGGACTTTGGTTAACCGTGGCATCCCTGCTGTAAATATTAGTCTAGGTTCAAAGCTCGCTGCTCTGGAGGGAGCCGGCAGCATTGTAGCTATATTAAAGTGACTTTCACAGCCCTGCTTTGCACAGAGGGTATTGTTTTCAACGTTTCTCTTTACATGTACAACACTGCTTGGTTCTACTGGTGAGAAAGTGTCACTCAGAATGTCACACATAAAACGATGAAATGTCACACATAAGCACACTGAAAACAAGGCAATGTCACAATCTGAAAACTTGTCAGTCTCTCTCTCTCTCTCTTTCTCTCTCTCTCTCTCTCGCTCTCTCTACGTCCCCTATGGAGAAGGTAACAGAGGCGTCACATCAGTTGCTCTGGTCCTTTAAAAATGCTTCCAAATACTCCAGACTCCACCCCCGCGACCCCATCTACCCCAAATCCACACATGCCCATTTAAATAAATGCCTAGTCTGTCGTAGGCGTATAATTTATATGTTTTTCAAATTATTTATAACAATATCGTTTCATGTGCGTTTTTTATCTTGTGCAGAGATCCCCTGACAGCTGACAAGTCTCACTTTATTTAATCTATAAAAAAAAAGAAAAATAAAGATAGCAAGTGAAGTAACGATGTAGTCATCTAACTAGTTTTATGAAACATTTACTGGTTAGTCCTAGACATCAGTATCTATTCAAAGCAATGATATACCGATGAATCATTCACTGAAACCAAGATAAGAGGAAGTAAATATACTTGCCGCAAATTCCCTTGCTAGATTTGTGTTTTAGTAGCACCTACACAAGATTAAAACAAAGAACTGACATGGGGGCACTTAATGGTGCGTATGACTCACTGCATCTTCTTTTTTAATGGGATATAAATGCGACCCTGGTACACTTCCATTGTATTGAAATTCTTCAATTATGCATACTGGCACCGCTCACGGTAACGAAGCCACTTAAGATTTAATGCACGTTGCTCAAAAGGAAGAAATAAACGCGAGTATGACATGGCAGCAACACACCCAAAACCGGAATGCACATTGTTGTTCTTTTTTAATAACTTATTGGCAGATCACGCGAAATGAGATAAGAGTTAACTATGTATTCATTTGCCACTCTCCTTGCTCATGTGTTTGTGCTACCCTTGCTATGTTTTAATGTATTATTGCAACATTATATTAAACCTCAAGAAAAGTTTCAATTCTCTGTGCTAAGGCTGTAGGACGAATTAATGCAAAAGATTATTTATTAATCAAAGCTATTTTTTTGCATATAGTTCACTGTGTCCCAGAAGACTTTTTCTTTCATTGTGCTTTTGCTGAGCCTACCTGAATTTTATATCTAATTGTCAACGTAGATAAAATCAACTAAGACTGATTTACACGTAAAACATGTTAAAGCAAAAAAAAACAACAATGGTAAAAGACAATGATTTGCAAATCTATGTATCACTCAACACAGTGTGTTAATAATTTAGAATGAATATCTGGCACGCTAAGACATACCATTGCCATAGGGTGAATGTGTACACATCATCATATATAATGCTGAGTGAAAACATTTTGAAAGTCTTCATATGATTTTTTTTTTTGTTTAATAATTTTTTATTGAGTTTTCAGAAAAAGAAAAACCTAATCAAGCAGATGAACACATTGTGAATAAAATATAACAATTAATATATAAGGAAAAAAACATGAGCAAATAATTGAAAGAAAAGAGAAGAGAAAGAGAGAAAAGAGAGGAGAGAGACAGAAAAGAGAAATAGGAAAAAGATATATAAATATAAAGGATATATGAAAATAGAAGAATAGCAAGAAGGTAGAAATTAAAACGCAGGTGCATATGTAGAAAGATAACAAGTAAAGGGTAGCCAAAGAAGGGCAGATTTAATTTTCTGAGAAAGAGTAAGAGAAGAGACATTAGCAGTTCTATGCTCATCACAAATATAGTTCCACCAAGTTAATGATGATAATTTAGAATTATCTTTCCAGCAGGACAAAATCACTTTAAATGCTAGAGCAATAAATAGATCAAACAGCAAAGAAATAGGAGTAGAATCATCCAAAGCAGGCGAGGATGAACCTAGAAAAACATTTTGCAATGATAACGGAATATTACATTGAAATATTTTCATACATTTAGACCAAATAGATTGCCAAAACTTCAATACATTAGAACAATCATACAGTTGATGAGTTAAAGTCCCAGTGGACTCAGAACAGGACCAACAAAGGGCCGAGGAAGTAGAGGAAAACTTGGATATACAAACAGGGGTAATGACAGCTCTAAAATAAAGTATAGGGATTGAGTAATACGAGCGGAAATAGACGTTTTAAATAACTTGGACCATAATTTATCCCAAGAAGAGATAGAAAGCGATAAAGATAAGTCTGTTTCCCAGACCAATTCTGTATGGGATTTAGGTCGTTCAGTAACAGGTGATAACAACATCTTATAAATATAAGCAGCCTTAGGCCTATGGTCCTGAGAGATACTATATAACGGTGTGGATGGAATAAGTGAGGGAGAAACTGAAGGGAAATTGTTAGAAGTTAAGTAGGATTGCAAAGCTGTTGATATTAAAAGGTACTCATGAAAAAATGAATCAGTTAAATGATATTGCAATTGTAACTCAGGGAAGGGAATGACAGAGTTATAACAAATTAATTGATGAATAAACATAATACCCTTCTCCTTCCAATGTTTGTAGTAAAATGATTTACGTTTATATTTGAGAAATTTATTATACCAGACAGTAGAGGACAAAAAACATTGAAAAGGATCTAGACCATCGGACAAAATATTATATAATAATTGTTGGGAATATTTTAAAATAGGATTATCTGATATGAAAGTACAATTAGACATATAAATTATGTTTCGAAAAGAAAAATCTTTTAATAGGGAACGCTCAAAAACAATCCAGCGAGGGATAGGGATATCAGCAAAATCATAAGTTAGGGCAAAAAACTGCCGAACTAAAAATGCAGAATGATAAGATTTAAAATCAGGAAAACGCACACCGCCTTCTGTTTTGGGACGTTTGAGTTTCATAAGAGCAATGCGGGGGTGTTTGTTATTCCATAAAAACTGTGTACAAATAGAATTAATTTGTGAAAAATATGAGATAGGGATCCGAAAAGGTAATATGGATAGTGTATAAAGGACATGTGAAACAATCATCATTTTAATAGTATCCAATCTACCCCACCAAGATAATTGAAAGGGGCCAAGAAAGAATGAGTGATTGTATTTTGGTAATTAGTGCATTGAACGTAAATCTAATTGTGGTAGGTAAAGTAGAGGAGAACCAAATACCAAGGTATTTAATTTTAGTGGGACACCAAGTAAAATTAGTATCATTAAACATATTTTGATAGCGGAGAGAATTCAAGGGTAAGACTTCTGTTTTAGAAAAGTTCAACTTATATCCAGAAATACTGGAATACAACTGAACCTCATCCAAAAAAGGAGGGAGGGAGGTATTGGGACTAGACATATATACCAAAATATCATCAGCGTATGTTGACAGTTTAGTTTCTATGGAATTATGTGTAAAGCCAGAAATAAGTGTATTAACACGAATTCGCTCAAGGAAGGGTTCAAGACATAAAACAAATAACAAGGGTGAAAGAGGGCAACCCTAGTGTGTACCCCTATATAAAGAAAGAAATTTAGAAAAACGGTTATTCACAAAAATACTAGCACGGGGAAAAGAATATAACAATTTAACATAAGAAATAAAAGTTGGACCAAAACCAAACCATTGAAGTGTATTAAACATAAATTGCCAGTTTATACTATCAAAAGCCTTTTCGGTATCTAAGGACAATGCTGCAAGTGGAGACCTATATTTCCTCCCGAAGGAGATAACATTAGCAAACATACGAGCGTTGTCCGCAGCCAATCTGCCCTTAACAAAACCATCTTGATCAGTTTTAACCAATAGTGGAATAATATTCTCGAGTCGAGAGGCAAGGATTTTAGCAAATATCTTACAATCATAATTAATTAATGATATGGGACGATAGTTTTTACAGAGGGAGTGATCTTTATCAGGTTTGGGAATAAGAACAATAAAGGCTTCCATAAAGGAACCAGAAGCTTTAGAATCAACAAGAAATGAGTTAAAGAGGGCCAGAAGTTTGGGAGCAAAAATAGAGGAAAAAGTAGAAAAAAATTCAACAGAAAGGCCATCAGGGCCTGGTGCTTTTGATTTTTTTAAGGATTTAATGGCATCCGTTATCTCTTGAAGAGTAACCTCTTTTTCTAGTAATTCAAATTCATCAGGTAGCGAGGGGGGTTTAGGGAGACCCGAAAAAAAGGTATCTAAATTTTGACTAGAGGGGTTTGTATCATCAGAATATAATGATTGGTAATAATCATGAAATGCAGTAGCAATATCCTCATCAGAGGACGCTAATTTATTAGTAGATTCATTAAAAATAGGACCAATACATTTACGTTCAGATTTAATTTTTAAGTAATTGGCCAGCATCTTACCAGCTTTATTTTGACCCCCGTGATACTTAGACTTAATTTTAAGAAGAACATTGCAAGCATCAACTGTAGCAAGTTTGTTAAGAGCAGATTTGGCCTTAATTAATTCATGAAGAACAGAGTGAGATCTAGAAGTAAAGTAATTGTGTTCCAACAGTTTGAGTTGTTGTAGTAAAGCTGTATACTTGGCCTTTGCAATTTTCTTCTTTTTTGTTGAATACGAAATAGTAAAGGCACGGAAGGAGGCCTTAAAAGCATCCCAATTATTAGGAATAGAGTTGTCCAAAGGATTGTTAATAGTAAAAAACTGATTAATAAAAGCAGTAGCTTCAGTTATAAAAACAGTGTCTGATAACAAAAAATTATTACGTTTCCAACGACCAAATTTTGGAGAACTCAGGGAAAGGTCAAGAACAGAAATGACAGGAGCATGATCAGAAATAAAAATAGATCCAATCTCCGAGGATTGAATAGATGGGAGTAAGGGTTTACTAACTAAAATATAATCAATTTTGGAACGGGTTTGGTGAACATTAGAAAAAAAAGTAAATTCAAGGGAATCAGGGTTACAGGTCTTCAAACATCATATAATGAACGAGAGGCAATGGCAGATTGGAATGATTTATGGGATTTATCAGGGTTGAATTTACACTTGGATTGTCTATCAGAGAAAGGATCCAACCATTGGTTAAATTCACCAGCAACAATAATATTTGGGCTATCAATGGAGGAAAGTAAAATCTTAATACCATTCCAAAATTACGGGTCTGGCTTAACAGGGCCATAAATATTCAATAAGAGAAGTTATTTATTTTGTATAACAATCTTAGCCATTAGCCAGCGTCCATCAGTATCACATTGCGTAGATAAAATTTGTACAAGCAACGATTTATGAAATAGTATAGCAACACCACCCTTCCGATTAGATGCAGGAGAATAAACAGCTTGACCCACCCATTGTCTTTTTAATTTAAGCAATTCTGCTTCATTACAATGCGTTTCTTGAATGAATGAAACATGAGAATTCAGTTTAGACATATGAGAGAGTACCTTTTGTCTTTTGACGGGGTGTCCAAGACCACGAACATTCCACGTAACAACATTACACATATTGGAGGGATGGGAGGGTAATACATGGATGGAGATGAAACACTTCAGGGGAACAGCTGGAAGGAGAAAAACACCACATATGAGAAGAATAAAAAAAATAAAAAACTGTAGAACAACAAACAACAACAATAGGCACATGCAACATGCAGAATATCGTCAAGAAAAAGGAACAAACAGACAAGAATAGAAAAGGGACAGAGACTAAGAAGAAAAAAGGAAAAAAAAATAGGAAAAGGAGGAGATAGATCAAGGAAAGATATCGAGATCTAAGAGGAAAAGTAAACGAATGGAGCATGGGGCGCTACAGCACCGAAGACAGACGGAACGACAGAGAGAAAGATATAAAGAGATAGAACTATGAACAGCCATAAGGAATTAGATAAAGAAAAGAAGCAAGGAAATTAAAGACGATGGGAAGAGCCATCAGCAGAATTCATTGAGAGACTTTGGAGAAAAGACTTCAATTTAGTAGGATCATCAAAAGAGCGTGTCGAGCCCTCATGAGTAATTTTACACAAGCAGGGATGTAAAATGCCATAACGAATATGCAATTGTCTCATCTGAGGACGGAGGGCCAAAAATTCCTTCCTTCTTGCATTAGTGGCATTGGAGAGATCTTGTGAAAGATAAACTGTGTGACCAGACCATATGACGCAACGCTTCACTTTAGCTGCTGAAAGAACACGCATGAGATCAGTAAATTCCAGAAACAGCATTATAATTCCTCTGGGTCTTGAAGCATTTGGTTGAAAACATCCAAGGCGATGTGCACGTTGGATATTTAGTGGGGGTTCTGGAGGAAGATCCAAAAGTTCTGACAGAAATCTCTTTAGGAAAAGAAGATGGTCTGGGCCCTCAAGATTTTCTGGTAGTCCATAAAGACGCAGGTTATTACGTCTATTACGATTTTCAAGATCCTCAGTATGAAGCTTGAGACGTTGGATTTCCTGCTCTAAGACACGAATCTTGGTTGAAACATCATGTAAATCACTGATGCGTTGCTCCATGTCAAACACTTTAGCTTCCATACTAATCCACCTGTCTTCTATTTGTTGAAGTTTCTCATTAGTTGAGGAGATAAAAGATTTCAACCCCCTCACCTCATCCAGAATGGTATCAAGAACAGGATTTTGAGATGACAAGATGGGAGAGGGGGGGTCATTTTTAACCCTCTTGGGCTTAGTACCTGAAGACGAGGCTCTGATAGAGATTGGAACTTCACTGGCCATCGTGAAATGACGAGAGGGACGATGAAGAACTTTTAATAGAGGTCTCAATCTGCCCATAAGCTTAATAAGCACACTGCAAAAAATAGACAAGGGCGCAGAAGAAATGCCAGTTAATCACAGAAAAATATTTCACCCCGTCTGTACTCTGAGAGATGAAAAAGGTGCGCAGCCAACATCCATGAAAAGAGTCAATGCAGAGAGAGAATAAAAAGTTGAGTATGAGGCACCTTCATGAGGTAAGTAGTAAGGGATGAGAGGTCAAAAGAGCATAATGTGCCCTATACTATTGAAATAAGCACCAAAAAAAACGTTGCCGTACGTTTAGGATACAAAACACTGGTTTACCTCAGAGGAGGAGATGTGCAGCAAGGACAAAAAGGCGGCCGCACTCAGTTACATGAAGAAGAATTAATGAGCTCAAAAATAAAATTAAAATGAGCACAGTCTAAAGAGTATCCATTTAGAGGGGATCAGCTGAGGCGAGCGGCAAGCACAAAATGGTGGCCACTCACGTTTACATGAAGGAAATCACCGCCGCTGCCGCTGGGTCACAGCCGACCGCATTCAGAGTCGGAACGGCTCCACATGCCGCTCCGACCATTCAGAGGCTCAGGTCCAGCTCCTTGTCGTGCCCAATGCCACAGGAGCAGGCTGTAAAAAGATGAAGAGCTCCGCGTCCGAGCAGAGCTCAGGTCAAAGCCGCCATCTTGCCGCGGCGCGTGACCACGCCGTCTTCATATGATTTTAATGTTGATATTGCTGATAGTTTGCAAATAGGATAAAAGATGATCACTTTTTCCGTTACGTTGTAATATAAACTTAGATTTTAGGAGAAGCAGATTTACTGTTAACATTACTGCAGCAGGAGCAACCCAAATATGTGTTGATGTGGTATAGATAACGTAATGGATGCTTTGCCACACGTTTACAAAACGAATCCACGGAGTAAGGTGAATCACGCAAATTCTTGGTTAAGTACTGCTACCACGAGTAGAACTCATGTCTCCAGTTTTTAAAGTCATCACTGCATAAACAGGAGCACGTTTCATGATTGTGCAAGTGGAGACATTTATACAAATGATCATACTCTAAATCAGTTCTTGCTACATACCTTTGGGCAGTAAGCAGTCATTGGTGCTGTTGGAAATGTGTCCTGCCTGCAGGGTAATCTGGGATTTTATTGCCTGTTTACTGACTCCTATTTTTTGTTGGCCCCTAGAACTCAGTGCGCTTTACCACTGCTAACCTGTGCTAAAGTGCTTTAGCCCTCCCTTTCAAACTTGTAAAACTGGTATACACCTGACTGGCTCATTTAATTTTGTGTAAGGCCCTAGTATATGGTACCACCTGTACCTTGGGCCTGCAAATTAAATGCTACTGTTGTGCTGCAGTACCCCTAGTGCTAACCACTACAGTATCACCGTAAACAGGCCTGCAGTCTGGGTGGGCAGTTATAAACTGCCATCTTGACCTGGTAAAACAAACCATTTGCCATTTTTTAAACGTTCCATTTTAATACTTATAAGTCACCCTTAAGGTAGGCCTTAAAAGCCAAGAGGGCCTTTTGCATGGTATTTAATGTTTTACTTGTCCTGCAGTGAAAAACCTCCAAAGTCATGTTTCACTGTGTGCAGGGCTTGTTTAAACTATTATATTTAATATTTGCTTTTTATTTTTATTTTATTTAGTGTTTTATAGAGCGCGAACGTGACCTGTTAGAGGATCAGAACGCTTTACAGAGATAACAAGCTAAAATCAAAGATTAGGAGCAGACGATCATGAATACACTTGAGGGAGAAAATACAGACAGGAGCAAGGGAGGATTGCACAACATCAGCCTCTGCCCACTAAAGTAACAGAGAGGTACAAGTGTGCTGTATGCTAAACAGTGTCCATGCTACCAGAATCGCGTAAGTTACATCTATGCAGTCTAGTGAGGCTTAAAAAGGGTGGTGAATCATATTGAGAGCAATAAAGTGTTGCAAAGTCGCAGATTCCGAAAGTGCTCTGAGAGAGGTTATGGTAGGAATTTGCCCATTAGAAAAATCTTAGCTTCCTTCTTGAATCTAGGCGGAGATGTTATTCTTCTGATGACTGGTGGCAGCGAGTTCCAGATTCTAGGTGCGGCCCCAGAGAAAGCTCTGTGTAAGTTTTCTTCTTCCGGAAGGAGGGTGGTTTCAGCATAAGATCCCTGGCACTCCGGGAGTGCCTACCTTCACCGGATACCTCAATTTTATGAGCAAGATATGAAGATGATTTAGAGTGTAACGCTTTGTGTGTGATACAAGCCAGTTTGAGTTGGATTCTGGCTTCGTAAGGAAGCCAATTCAGAGCCTTCGGGTGCGGTGAGATGTGGTCGAATTTTTTGAGCCTGTTAAGAGTCTTGCGGCTGCATTGAGATAGGCTTTAAGGGGAGCCGTTGAAATCTTGGGCAGACCCAAGAGGGTTGCGCATCCTATTCAATCCTAGAGATACCTGAAGCCTCTACTGCCATTTTGAGGTCAGCCGTATCTAGGAATGGTTTTAGCTTTCTAAGGTAGCTCAGGTGAAACCTGGAGTTTTTGGCCAGTGTGTTGATGTGGGCTTGCATGTTCAGGTTCTTGTCCAGTGTGATTCCTAGTGATTTGGCTGAGTCCACCATGATCGGGGTGCAGTTCAGCGCGGAGATCGATTTGGTCCATTCCAGTATGTCAGTGGAGCTTTTGGGTGGGGAAATTAGTAAGAATTCTGTTGTTTTTCACAATAAGTTTGAGCTGGTTGCTAGCTAGCCATTGCACAGTCAGCTTTAGAGCCTTGTTCATTGTTTTGATCTCTTCTGGGGATGAAACTTTGATGTAGATCTGTGTGTCATCTGCATACATATGGAGAGAGATGTTGGCGTTATGCAGAATTTCAGTTAAAGGTTCCAGATAGAGGTTAAAAAGAGTTGGGCAGCGAGTTGAGCCTTGCGGGACTCTGCTAGTAATCGGGGAGGGAGAGGATAGATTACGATTAACTAAGAATCTTTGAGAGCGGTTCAGTAAGAAGGATTTGAACCATTCGAGAACGGTTCCCCCTAAATCCATCCTGTTTTCGAGCCAGTCAAGTAACTTCTCATTGTTAACTGTGTCGAACGCAGATGAAGGGTCCAGAAGAATTAAGAGTAACGTTTTGTCCTGGTCTAGGGCTTGAAGGGCATCATCCACTATATGGAGAATAGTAGTTTCAGTACTGTGGTCTGGCCTGAAACCATATTGGCAATCGTCTAGCAGGTTGAATTTGACGATGTGTTTGCTAAGTTGTTGTTGCACACATTTCTCGAGCACTTTCGTTAGTAGGGGAATATTAGATATGGGTCGGAAATTGTCCGGTTCAGCAGGGTTCAATGTGGGTTTTTTTAAGATGGAGATGACTTGCCAGTTTTTAGAGAGTTGGGCATGGAACCTTGCATTAGGGAAGCGTTGATTATTGTAGTCCAGATGGGTAGTATAAATAGGTAGGTTGTGGATAGACAATTGGAGGGGAGTGGGTCATTGAAGTGGTTATTGGGTATTATGGACGATAGAATTTTCGAGATGTTGTGATTGTCATATAGATAGAAGGTGGTCTAGTGGGCTTTATTTTTGGGTGCTGCCTGATGGGTGTGTGTAGATACGTTGATTTGTGCTGCCGATGGATGAGACTGGACGATAGCGGCGGACTGCAGCTCGTTTCCCCACGAGTCGATTTTGGCTGAGAAGAAGGAGGAGAACTCATCACAGGTTATTAGGGATTTTGTTGCTTCTTTAAAGGAGTTGGCCAGTTTGTTCAATTATTGATTTACTATTTCAAAGAGCTTACGAGGTCTGTCCTTAGTGTTCTCCAGTTCCAATCTAAAGAATTCTTTTTTACATTTGAGGATGCTTTTGTTGTACGCATTCCTGGTCTTTCTAAGAAGATTTAGCTGTGGGGAGGAGGGGTTTTTCCATTCCTTTAGCCGTATATTTCTCCTTTCATTGTTTAGGGACCCATTAAACCAGGGATTTTTGTCTTTAACCTGGATTCTTTTCAGTTTTAAGAGGGCTAGAGAGTCAATTTTATCAGACATTGTTGTGTTGTAATGCTCAGTAAGTTCGCTGACATTAGAGAGCTTGGGGGAGGAGGGAAATCCTTTAAGCAACGTGCTGCCAGTATCTCAAGGTCTAAGTTTTTTGTGTCCCTACGCCATAGTTTCGGTTTCACTGGTTGCACTGGTCTTTTTTTAAGTGCACCCGGTATTAGGAAGGTAATAGAATGATGGTCTGACCAGTCGCAAGGAGCAATCAAGGTTAACCTGACTGCTTTTTCCTTTGAGATAATCCAATCGAGTGTAGAGCCTTTTGTGTGAGTTGGCAAGGTGCAGGCTTGAGTAAGTGTTTGGTCAGCTAGGAAATCTTTAAAGATGTTGACCTGATTATCATCAGGGTCGTTCCAATGAAGGTTAAAGTCCCCTAGGAATATATCATTGGAGTGGGGGGGAGACATTTGCCATGATGATTTCCATGAGGTGGTCGATGAATGGGCCATTCTTGCCGGGGGGGGGTGGTGGAAGGTGTGCAGCTTGCATAGTATGTTAGAGTCGTTGCTTATGGAGAGTGCGAGGTATTTGCAGGAGTCAAGGGGATCAGAGTGAAGTTGGGTAATGATAGGGTCGGAGCGGTGGATGCAAGCGATACCACCCCCTTTTTTAATGTGTTTGTCTAGCCTTACGATGTTGGAGTTTGGAGGAACCAACAAATCCATGCAGGGTGATGATGCTTCATTGAGTCAAGATTCAGTTAAGATTGCCACATCAACAGATTGATTTAGGATGAGTTTGGCGATGTCAGAGGCATGCTTCACTGCTGATCGGCAATTAGGTAGAAGGCCAGAGAGCCGTGTCGCGGAGTTCCCGGTGTTGTTTTGGGAGTTGAGGTGGGTAGAGACACTTGTTTTAAGTTGTTGCTCTTTACCCTTCTATTTCTGAATGTGGAAGATCTATTTGCGTTACTTGTGATCGTATGGATTTTGTTCACGTCATTCTTGTAGGGAGGACTGGAGGAAGCGTGTGTTGACTCATAAGACAATATAAGAGCTAGAGTTTCATCCTCCGATAAATAGTTAAGTTGTATTCAAGGGCGATCTCGTCTATTTGCCAACGACAAGGGTTGACAGTTTGGCTTGTTTAGAATGTGGAGTACTGATTTTTGAATGCATTTGATTGTAGCGAGAGGGTAATCGGTGAGGTGTAAGATGTTCTTCATTTCAAGAATGGCGTTATGGATGCTCTGAGATGAGCTGGCTGTTTGGTGATTCAGCGATTCAAGGTCCATTCCTGTGGCCTGTGATAGAGGCGATGGGTCCCAGGTATCAGGGCTTGGGATGCTATTACACTCGGTGATCCTGGCGGAGGGGCAGGATTTCGAATTCCCTGTGGTTGCTTTTCTGTACATAAAGGTGCGCATGGGAACTATTTTACTCCGAGGGGTGGCAGAGAGGCCTTTTGGGGGGGTAAGCGACGAGCTGTGGCTGAACTGTCTGGATGTGGTAGGGAGATGATGAGTGGGTGATGAGGATGCAGGCGTTGCATTTTTGAGAGGTTGAGAAAGTGGGGTGGGCAGTACTCTAATTGACTTAAGGGAGATGCTGCTCTGTGCACCGTGCTGTAAGGACAACACGTTGGGGAGATTAGTGCCAGTCCTCTCTATGGAAGAGGGTGTTAAGGAGCTTAAGGAGGTAGCTTCTGCCTTGGTAGCTGTAGGCAGGCAGCCCTTACCCCAGGGGGCTAACTTAGGACTGGAGTGGACACTGCTCCAATGACTGTTAGATTGAGAGAGAGGGCTTTGGAGGTGAACTGAAGGAGTGAAGCCAAGCACCTGCTCTTTTAGGGTGGTGAAGTGGTCATCAAATTTTTTTAGATCCTTGTTTGCTGCTTGAATCAGAACAGTGCCATTTTTGTATATTGTTACGTTAAGGTCAGCTCTTAAGTTTTGTGAAGGAGCGATCAGTATTTTGGTGCCGTACGGAATGTTTTTAGTTTCAAGAACGTGTAAAAGTTTTAATATGGCTGCTTGCCATATTGCTATTTTTCTGCTGTAGAATATTAGGTCATTTACAATGATGCCCTTTTCCATGTTGTAGTATGGGTCAGAGATCAGAGTCTCAGTGTGTCTTCTCAGAAGATTGTGTTTGAAGGTTTTGAGGCAGACTTGGATAGGTTGTGGGGGTATTTGATAGTGTAGGAGTTACATCCTGATTGATTCAGGCACGAACCTGCCATACTGGTGAGAGAGAGTGCAGGTTGTGCAAAGTCGAAGTTTCTTATTCTTGATCTGTGGCAGGGCTGTTAAATTGCAAAGATGTTCTAGCTATATTCCCTAGCCAGTGTTGCAGGAAGTTTCAGCAAGGTCACATCATAGTATGGGGTAGGCTCAGAAGGCCAGTGAAGAGAGGGAAAAATATTCAGTTTGGTAATAGCTAGAAAAATGGTTCAAGAGCTTGCTTTAATGGCAATGTAAAATACATTATAATGGTTAAGTTGGATTTTATATTGCTATTTTGGAAATTACATTTTTAGAAAGTTGCCATTTTGCTGTCCAAAACCAAAAGGCTTTCCTGACAGTCTCCTGCTGCCACCTGCTCCCTGGTGGCTCCCCTGTGCTGAGATGTGTATTGCTTCCAGGCAGTGCACAAAGGGCTCTAGGTATGGGGAGAGAGCCAGATGAAGCTCACACCTAGGCCCGCCTCCCTTTTGCCACACTAGCCAGGCTGGCACCAAACCCAGTGGGAGGGGACAAACTGACCAGATCAGGGAGCTGAATGATCAGAAGAAGGCTGCCCTTCTGTCTGAAGAACCTGAAAGAAGACTGGCCCCACTTGCTTTGAACCCAAGACCCCCAGCAGTGACTCCCAGGGTCAGTAGGCTGACTTCCTGTTTGAGTGGCAGGGACACAACATGCTTCGACATGGGGAGCGCTCTGTGCAGTGTTTTTTACTGGCTTGGGCCGGTCTCTGCTTTATTAATGGTGTCACGTCTCCCGTATGTGCCCAAATGCACGGAGAAAGTAATTCGCAGTCAGTTATATTAGCTTGTTGGCGTTTACGGAGTTGGTCTCGGCACACACAGGAGACGCAACAACTTTAAGAAAGCAGCAACCGGCCCGAGCCAGGAAAACATTGCACAAAGCACTCCTCATTGTCCAGGGGCCATACTGGTTCAACCCACATTTACATTTTTTTTATGTTTTTTACATTTAAATTGTTTGTTATTTTAATTATTGTAATTTTAATTTTTTACATTTTTTTATTTATTTATTTAATTTAAATTGTTTGTAATTTGTATTTTTTTTCCATTTTCCTAACAGCTCACATCCACCCCATGTCAGTTATAGGTGCACAGCAGCATTCATTGGATTATTCCATTGTCACCTGCACCTCCCTGCGTGCCACATCCTAATTTCATGTACATAAAGCAAACAATTAAATCTGCATGTTGTTGTTTTTGCTCTTTCTTTTCCTTCCTGAGTGTACACTTTGAAAGTTTATGTTGGTGTGGTTTTACGAATGGACAGTTACACTGTATTGCAAATTATGTATAATAACTTAAGTAACCACACAAAATGATATTGTTTTTTTGCACTACTAATTGAACTGCAACAATGTCCTGTTTCATTGATTTTCTTCTTGCTTGTTTGCTTTTAGGTACACAAGAGAAGAGACGTTACCCATAGTACTGTCAGACAGAAGGCCTGTGCATGACGTGACGCGTGACTGACTACGCAACATGGGCATATCTTCAGCTTGTGAAGCTAAGTGCCACTCCCAACTGACAGCTTCAAGATTGCTCCATAGAAAGGTGCTGCCAAGAAAGTGGACAGTGGGGAAGAGAAGAAGCAGATTTCCACCACTGGCGTGCCAACCAGAACCTTTTTTGGCAAACTTGTGCCTGCTGCACCGGCCTCTGGCGAGCAAGCTGAGAGCAGCAATCCTGCCCAGGACCATGGATGTCAGTGAGGTAGCCACTGGAATCATGTTGACCCTGATGCGTAGTGATGTTGGATCGAATTTGTCCCTTTCACAAAGTAGTGCACAATTGTTTCAGGAAACAGAGCAAAGTTGACAGCAGCCATAGAAGCAGCTAGAAATGGTACATTTGCCTGATGTTGGAGCAGAACAGGAGGTTTAGCTTCCTTCTGAGCAAGAACCTCCTCTTTTAGAATCATTGGCCCCCAGATCTACAGCATGGAAAAGGAAGGGTACTACTCCACCACTTTCTCCAAGCATCACTTCTGATGATGATAATAGGCACATGGAGTGGACCTCGGCAGAGTCCAGGAGACTACAGTAGAGGCAAGGGAAAAGAAAAGTTCCTGAAAGACTTAGACTTATTGAAGGGGATAATGACGAAGACAATGATGACAAGGCAGTCATGGTGGAAGATGACACAGAGGAGTCTGACATTGCTATTGAACTTGTTCCGAGGGATGTGGCACAGGTAGGACCCCCACCAGCTCCATATTTGCAAAGCCCCTGCTGAGACCTGCACCAACCCCTACCTCAGGAGAGGCAGAGAGGCAATTGACGAGAAGCCCACATACCTTCAGTTCTTCTTCAGGCTTTGGTGGTAGCACAGTAAAAAAGTACTACTCTCCAGTTTGGGACTTTTTTACGGTTAACAAAGAGCAAAATGTTTGTCGAGATAAGCCTGGCACACATTATGGTACTGGAGGCCAAACTATCCATATGAAAAAACACCACAAATCAAGTGGAAGAGCACCTTAAAGATTTTGAATGTGATTGTGGTGGTGAGGAGATCCATGGAACATCAGCTACAAGTACAAGTACAATCACGTGGGAAGGTGATGATGAGGAAGAAGAGGGTGACATCTTTTTGCAAAGCAGCCCTGATCCCAGCAATGCACTAATAGATTCACCTACCTTTGCGACTTCACAATGGCACAAGATTCAGAGTGAGATGGGGACACCAGGGCATTTAGTGACTACCTGTTAGAAATGGGGGTCTCTAGTTGGCAATGGTTTGCACCTTGTCCAAGTAGAGACCCTTCCTTCTAGTCAGGATAAGGGAGTTACTCTCCTAAAATAACCCCTGCTCACCCCCTTGGTAGCTTGGCACGAGCGGTCAGGCTTATCTTAGAGGCAGTGTGTAAAGCATTTGCACATAACCAACAGTAATACAGTGTAAGCACTACAAAAGGACACCACACCAATTGGGAAAAATATCCAATATTTTTATATAAGACAAGACCAAAAATGATAAGAATCCACAATACAGTACTTAGAAATCTTCAGTTATCAAAATAACCTTGAAAAACAGTTCCTTGAAGTCGATAGCTCCCTCTGGGGCTATTACGGCATCGTGAACAAACAAATCCAAACAGTTCTGGCTGACCACGGCGTCGCCGGCTAGCTACGTTGCCGGGAAGACCCGCAAAACAGTACTTTTAGAAATGCAGGGCGTTGGCGACCTCTCGTTGAGCTTCCAAAAGCACGCCGTCTGCAGGTGTCATTTCCGGAGGTCGGTGCAGGAGTCATCGGGCCCTTGAAGTCACATGCGTTGCAGGTAGAACTCCTCGCAGTTGAAGTCAGGAGCGCTGGCGTCAGGCGTCAGGTGCTGCGGTGCGAAGTGCAGCGGTACGGCGTGCGATGCCCTCAGGTTGCGGCGCGAGCAGCGGCTCGGTTGCGGCGTCAGATGGTGTCGTCGGTGAGACCAGGGTTGCGGTGCGAAGTGATGCGGTGCTCGTCGCAGTGCTGGCAGGTAACGGTGCAAGCAGCAGCGTCATCGTTGCTGAAGCGCTGTCATCAGCTGACGAACTGGAGTCGATGGCACCGGCGTTGGTAGGCCAAGGCTGCGGTGTGGGATGAGGGCAGTCAGTCGTGTAACTTTACGAGCGGTGCCCTCGAACCACGGTGCAGGCAGCGGCATCGATTTCAGCGTGGAGCGGTGTCATTGGGGATACCAAGGCAGTGTTGTGAAGCGAGGTGATGCAGAGTGCGGTGCCCACAGGTCACGGTGCGAGCAGCGGCTCGGTGGCGGCGTCAGCAGGTGGCGTCGGTGAGACTACGGTCGCGGTGCGGCGTTGCGGCGGTGCCCTCTGCAGGTGCCTTCAGGACACAGAATCAGCAGCGGCGTCGTAGACGGCGTTAGGTTGCTTTTTCTTCTGTTGCAGCACAAAACACACAGTCCCCAGTGCTGAGGGCAGAAGAACTTGAAGTCTTTGCTGTTCCTGAGACTTCTTGAACAGGGGGCAAGCTCTACCTCAAGCCCTTGGAGAAACTCACAAAAATAGATTGCAGAAGGTTCAGTCCAGTCCTTTCACTGCCCAAGACAGAAGCAGCCACTGCAGGCCAACACAGCAAAGCGCTCAGCAAAGTGGTAGTTCCTCCTCACAGCTTCTCCAGCTCTTCTTCTTGGTCCAAAAGTGTTCTAAAGTTCAGGGGTTTGGGCCCCACTTTTTATAGCCCAAAATCCTTTGTTCTCTCAGGCAGAGAGTGTCTGTGCCCAGTCAGAACCAGTTCTGCCCTCTCTGGTGTGGCTTCCTGGCAGGAGGTGGAGACGGCATTGTCAGAGGCAGACCAGGTCCATTCAGGTGAAAGGAATTCTCCTCCCCCTACTCTAAATGCAGCCCAGGTCTATTCAGCCCCTTTCTGACCCACCTAGACTATCTGAAGCCACAGCTCCTCTCCAGCCCCTGTCATCCAAAACCCAGACAGTCAATCCACAAACCCAGCAGAGGCCTACTGGATGGCTGAGCAAGAAATACCTACTTTCTAAAAGTGGTATTTTCAAACACAGAATGTAAAAATCACCTTTTCTAAAAGATGCCTCTTTAGATTCTGAGTTCAGGCATACTAAACTTTATTTTTCTACCTAGTTCCCAGGGCCAGTTATGTTTATAAGATGTTATAAACAAACTCCCCATTCTGTCCTATGGGAACAGGTAGCCTTGCCATAGTGAAAAACGAAATTGGCAGCAATTAACTATCAGGACATGCCACACACACCAGGGCATGTCCTACCTTTCACATACACTGCACCCTGCCCACAGGGGTACATTGGGCCTACCTTGGGGGTGACTGACATGTAAGAAAAGGGAAGGTTAGGACCTGGCAAGTGGATACACTTGCCAAGGTGACATGGCAGTCCCAGACTGCACACAGGCTCTGCAATGGCAGGCCAGAGTTACATTTACAGGATGCTTGTGTGGGTTGCACAATCCAGTGCTACAGCCCACTTGCAGCATTTGATTTACAGGCCCTGGCACACTCAGTGCACTTTACTAGGGACTGACAAGTGAATCAAATATGCCAATCATGGAAACACCAATCCATAACACAAGTTACAACAGGAGCACTTGCACTTTAACACTGAACAGCAGTGAGAAAGTGCGCAGAGAGACTAAGCCAGCAAAAACAGAGTCAAAACCGGGAGGTCAGAAAGCAAAAATCTCAGGGGAAACACGCCAAAAGATGCCAAGTCTAACTCTGCCCCACCACAACGCCCATTGAGTCTACTGCCACCATCTACTTCTCGAAAGACAACTGTGTCAGTGGCCCCAGAAATGAAGAGAATCCAGTCTACTATTACAGGCATATTTAGGCAGAAGGGGCCCTACGAGCAGAACCACCAAATCGCACGTTTGTACAATGAGAAGCTGGCAAAAAAGTGAGCGTTGGACTTCCTCCCTTTTTCTTTTGTGGAAGGAGTGAGATTCTTAGAATTTGTGGCAGCCATCTGCCCGAAATGGAAGGTGCCATGTCGAACCTATTTTGCCAGAGTTGCTGTTCTAGTGCTGCATCACGATGTGCTTCAGTTGTTGAACAAGCTTTGCAGCAAAGTGCTGTTCACACCACCCGCCTGAGGACAGACATGTGGAACAGTTGTCAGGCGACTGATTACATGTGCATCACTGAACACTGGATTTCTTTTGCAGGGGTAAAGCAAAATATATCTGCAGGTATTGGCCCTGAATAAAGTTTTCAGAGCATTCGGCGGCATGCAACAGCGGCCATGTTCGCCATGGAGAAATCCTATATAGCCGTAAACATCTTGGAGGAATTTAGCAGCAAGATGTATGAATGGCTGCAACCCAGAGGTCGGTGAGACCAGGGTCCTGTTTTTTGGCCCATTGCATCAACCTGGTGGTGAAAGACTTCCTCAAAAAAGAAGACATAGTCAACAACAAACTGACCAGAAGAAGTTGCGGATTATTTAGTGCAATATTAGAGCACCAGCTAAAGCCCTAATACGGGAGGTGCGAATACGTTGGAACTCAACCATTTCCATGTTGCAACATCTGTTTGAGCAGTACAAACAGATCAATTACTATGTCATTCAAAGAGGAGTGGATGAAGTTGGGTAAGCTATGATCATGGATGCAAACAAATGGCGCCTAGTCAAATGCCTGACACAGATGCTACTCCCTTTTTAAGTTTTCACACTAGAAGTTAGCAAGGAGGACAGTACTATGGGCCAAGCTATCCCATTGTTGCATCTCCTACAGTACCAGGTAAAGAAGGTGTCTGACAGGTTCGCCCCTCAGGTGTGAATGAAAACACAGAAGCACATGCCTTGGTTGAGACCTTAATCCTTCGCTTGGCTTGTAATACAAGGCTGCAACATGACATCATTGCGTCTAAAGAGTAAATCTGCACACACTACTTGCACCACATTTCAGCCCACTTTCATTCCTTTTTCTGAAGGCGATGTTTTAAAATACAAAATACATCCGGTCCCATCCGGTCCCAGGATGCTTGTTTCTGGTTCAGGGAGGGCCTGGCTTGGCAGTTCAGGCTGGACTGTTCCCACATGGCTCCCATGGTTCCCACATGGCTTGGTCCAAACTGAGGTTGTGTGGTGAGCAAAAGAACAATGGATTAAACCCAGATCTTTGTGACTCAGGGTGAATCTTTGCATTGTTCAGCATTCTATCTATCATTTGTTTATTTTTCATTTGCCACCCTAAGTGGCCCAGATGTGGGTCTTGTGCTCACTGCGCCACTGGATTCAAGCTAGCCTGGCTAATGAGGGGTGATGCCCCGAAACCGGTGTCAGGATGCTTGTTTCTGGTCCAGGGAGGACCTGGCTTGGCAGTTCGGGCTGGTCTGTTCCCACGAGGAACAGTGTCAAGACTGATTTGCATATGAATGGGTCCAAACTGGGGTGGGTTGGTGTGCAAAAGAATGATGGATTAAACACAGATCTTTGTGACTGGGGCAAATGCTTGCATTGTTCAGCATTCCATCCATCATTTGTTTCTTTTGCATTTGTCGCCCTAAGTGGGAAGGGTATGCCCAGACGTGGGTCCCGTGCTCACTGCGCCACTGGATTCAAGCTAGCCTGGCTGATGAGGGGTGATACCCTGAAAATGATCCCAGGATGCTTGTTTCTGGTCCAGGGGGACCTGGCTTGGCAGTTCGGGCTGGACTGTTCCCACAAGCAACAGGGTCAAGACTGATTTGCATATGGCTGGATCCAAACTGGGGTGGCATGGTGAGCAAAAGAACGATGGATTAAAACCAGATCTTTGTGACTGGGGGTGAATGTTTGCATTGTTCAGCATTCTGGCCATCATTAATTTATTTTGCATTTGTTGCCCTAAGTGGGAAGGGTATGCCAAGACGTGGGTCCCGTGCTCACTGCGCCACTGGATTCAAGCTAGCCTGGCTGATGAGAGGTGATGCCCCGAAACCGGTCCCTGGATGCTTGTTTCTGGTCCAGGGAGGACCTGGCTTGGCAATTTGGGCTGGACTGTTCCCATGAGGAGCAGGGTGAAGACTGATTTGCATATGGCTGGGTCCACTCTGGGGTGGCGTGGTGAGGAAAAGAACGATGGATTAAACCCAGATCTTTTGACTGGGGTGAATGTTTGCATTGTTCAACATTCCCTCCATCATTTGTCTCTTTTGCAACTGTAGAGCAAGCCAGATACTTGGAAGAAGAATGGCTGAAACTTCGAGTCCCACCCTGCAGTTCTGGGGTGCCGCCTTCAACTTCCTAGAGAGAGCAGTATTGTCTCAGCCAACAACACCATAAACCGAAACAGGGGAAACAACAGCAACAGAATGGCCGTACCCAACCACTGCATTTTATTGGTTTCAATTGGCAGGGCTCAATTCCAGTGCAGAGGTGATGGCAAAGCAGGTTGAGTAAGTGGCAGCACCAATGACCATCCACAGGATGTTGCAGGAGTATCTGGATGATCCAAAAGAGGTCTATGTGGATCAATATCCATTGATGTATTGGTATGGGAAGATGCACCAATGGCCAGAGCTGTGCAGACTGGCAATAAAGTATTTGGCTTGTCCTATCACCAGCGTGTCTTCTGAGTATGTGTTCAAGCCAGCTGGTGTGGTTGTTACAGTGAGTAGGACCAGTCTCTCACCTCAAAACGTGGCGAGATTGACTATGATCAAAATGAACCAACATTTTATATGACACAATTACACAGTTTCTGAAAAAACAGGGAGAGGAGGAGGGTGATTGGCCCCAAATTGAATCAAATGTGTTAGCTGATCAACGTCTGGGTGAACCACCTGAGTTTGAGGACAAACACTACTTCCCAAAATAAGCATGCCAGTGCCCCGAATAGATCTGTTTAATTATTTCTAGCTGAACTTCTATCTTCGGAAAACAAACTAGCTAGTTGAACATTATTATTTTTGTGCCAGATTTATGCTGCCCCTCCATTTTTTTAGTCCCATATATTGCCAGATTCCAGTTGGACCAGTGTGCATTGAAAAAGCCTCCACAATTCCTTCATGACATTAGAGACACTGCCTGCCCACCTTGCATGCCTATTGCCTATCTCTTTTTGCATCACTTAGCACTGGAAGGTCTGCCCCCAAAAGATCATTGATTTATAAGAGTGCTTGTCAATACCAAATTCTAACGTGTTGCTTGCTTCAAAGATGAATACCTAATACCTAAACTACTCATGGTTGGATTGGAAGAGGTAACTACAAATATTGCAATGGTGAAGGATTGATTGTATGAGTGATGATGATGATGATTGATGATTCATATGGTGGGAAGGGTGTTGAACTGTAATGTGGGAACTTCCCTGAGATGATTGATTTGCAATGTTTGGGGCCTGAGTGATAGGCTATAATTTTTTCCCTGGAGGTGATTGCCCTTTACAAACTTTGCGAAAATTCATTACCCTGTATGGTCCACTCATATGATCCTTCTGTTTTTTCATCATCAAATTCCAATCTGTGCTTGCAGCAAAGGAGAGATGTTGTACCTACCACCGTGCTTGGATTTGAACAGGTAACCATTGCACCAATAAGTGATCAGATTATCGAGTGACTGTGAGTGATGATTGATGTAATGGCTGATAGTGAGGGAAGGTGTTTTGAACTGTAATTCAGGATATTTCATGATTATTGATTTGCAATGTTCGGGCCTGAGTGATGGGCAATCATTTTTTTCCCTGGAGGTGATTGGCCCTTTCACATTTAGCTAGATTTAATTGCAGGGTCCTCTCCATTTTTCTGGTCCTTCAGAAACAAGAACAATCACTTTAGTTAACAAACAAAAACCTATGCAAAATACTGCACTTCTGTTTCTCTACTTGTTCTTCAACAGCAGTGCACTACACGTCTATCTTGCTCGGGTCATGATGATGACTGGTCTGGGACGGAGTTACTCGGAGTCAGGAGGACGATGAAAGAACTAAGGGCAGGAGCTGCGAGACTACCTCATCAACATCTAGAAGCAAGAAGTTATCGACTTCCGTTCAAAGGTAAAGCAAGAGTCTGAGGCCTAGTACTCAGCCATGTGGAATGGAAATAGGTGCGTTTATTTGGGAAATGCTGCTGTGTGTGTGCGTTGGACTTGTGGCAAAAGTGAAACTCTGAGTCTCCCTTTATTTTTTTTTGCTCTGCCTCTGAGTCTTCTTGATACACTCCTCTTGACGCTTACCTTCCGGCTGTTCTCCTCCTTGACTCTAAAATGCAGATTCGGTTTTACAATCCACAGGCCTTCTAATCTGCTGCATGAACGAAAGGTGAAAGCTGAGCTCAACACCCCTGCTTACCTACCGGATCAGTCCAGACTGACACCCAAGAGTGGACATTCCAGAGGAGAATGCAGATGCACCACCTAATTTTGCAATACAGTATCTTTTTTCATGGTCTGTGGCACTTCTGCCATGGCGCAACGGTGCCCTCCCAGCTGCGAAGTTGGAACCCTCTTCTCAGGCTCCAAGGGACAATAAAGAATGCAGCGCTCACAAGGCGCTAGGTCCCAAGTTCAGAGGGGCAGAGCTGGGCACAGGAGGCCAGCACATTGGGAGCCCCAGGGGACAGCAGCTGGGTCCTATGGCGGTTCGTCCTTGCCTAGCTGTCCTTCGGCTCCAGCAGGTACCCAAAAGTTCCACCTGCACAATTACATGTGGTCACAGCCCCAATATTTATACAGCCTATGTTCTTTGTTCTCCCCTTGGCACAGGGCTCTGTGCCCGGTCTAAACCAGTTCTGGGGGGCACTTAATATTTTATTTACAGTGCACAACAACCTCATTTGTTAGTGTAGGCTCTGGCCCCAGACATACCACAGGGGGGCGGAGCCAGCATTGTGGAAGGCAGGCACAGTCCTATTCAGGGTCAGGTGCTACTCCTACCACTACTCCAAATGCAGACTGGCCTATTCAGCCTAGCGCTGACTCACCCAGCCCCTCTGGAGCCACTGCACCTCCCCAGCCCCTGTCACTCCAGAGCCAGACATACAATACACATCAGGCAGGCACAAAGACACATAGCACACAGAAATGCCAACTTCTAAAAGTGGCATTTCTAAAATAGTGATAATAAATCTGCGCACACCATTACGCAGCATTTATTACCACTATTCCAAACATACCAAACTTGATCCCGCTACTCCTCTCAGATCAGGAATTACCACTGAAACACTTATCAGGGAATCCCCAATGCATTCCTATGAGAGGGCAGCCTCACAGTAGTGAGAAACCAAATGGCTGTTTGTCACTACCAGGACATGCCACACAGTTAAGGCACATGTCCTACCTTTACCCTACAATGCACCCTGCCCATAGGGTTAGCTAGGGCCTACCTTAGGGGTGACTTATATGTAGTAAAAGGGAAGTCACAGACGTGGCACCCACTTTATGTGCCACGTCACAGCAGCAGTAAACTGTGCGCACAGGCCCTGCAATGGCAGAGGCCTGAGACAGGTTTGGAAGGCTTCTTTGGTGGGTGGCGCAATCAGCGCTGCAAGCCCACCAGTAGCATTTAATTTACTGGCCCCGGGTATATGAGATACCACATTACTAGGGACTGATAGGTAAATTAAATTAGCCAAACAGGTGTAGACCAATCCTACCATGCTTTACCTTAGGGAGCACATGCACTTTACACTGGACAGCAGTGATAAAGTGCCCAGAGTCCTAAAACCACCAACTCCATGTCAGAAAAAAGACTAGGAGGAAGGCAAAAAGTTCAGGGATGACCATGCAAAAAGGGCCAAGTCCAACACAATCCCCTTCCAGCCAAAAGCCAAGGTAGGCCAATAATTACCTTGATGGGCTTCCCTGCTTGGGGCGATAGAACCCGGACACGGGCCCGCAACTGCAGGGGCACACTCCAGTTCTACGCCAATCTGAACCCATGTGGTTCCCTCTGTCAAAGCTCCCAGGACCAACTAAGCTACCCCACTGGGACTCCCTAGTTGTCCGCAGTCAGGACAAGGCCCTAGGCCACACAGATGTCTCTGGTCCTTGCCATCTCACAGAGTGGGGGGCAGTAGCCCCTGGTACATAGTATCCATTCTCCACTCTTCCTCTCATCAGTGCAGTTCTAAACTGCCACTGATCCTCCAACCTAGGGTCCGCACCCTCAGGCTGACCAGAGGTCACGGGCGAGGCTCTCCTCCCCCTTCCTCTCCCTCTGGGGTCCCGCACTCTCCTCCCAGGAGAAGCACCCCCAGAACCAAAAACTGTCAGGATGCTGGAATCAGTACTCCTACACAATTCTCCCAACAGTTCAGGACCTTGACCCTGCATCTGGACTCCCAACGTAGGGTCTAAACCCGCAGGTTGCACCGGGGTCAGAGGCGAGGACTCCCTCCCTCTGCACCCTCTTCCAGAGTTCTGCACCCTCCCACCTGGAGTGGTACCCCTAGAAGACAAACCGGTCAGGACACTGCTTACAGTTGTCCTTCCCTCCAGGTCAGGCAGAACCTGAACCTGGCCTCCCAACCCAGGGACTACACCCTGCGGCTGAGCACCCGCCTGGCACACCAGGACTTTCTGGGGAGCACGCACGCCCCCCCCAAGGGTAACACATGCCTCATGTGCTGCGTGACAGTCGGCCTGGCGCTGATCTCCTGCCCCATGTCCATCTGACAGTGCGCGAAGACCCCCCAAAACAGAAGTGGTGTCACCATGGTCACTCCTAGGAGGCTCAACCCTTATGGCGGGTCCCTGACCCACTGGTTCTCCCACTGGGGACTATTTCCCCCTCTCATCCCTCCATCCCGACTTCTGCGCCCTCCACTCAGGAGTGGCACTGCCAGACACTGATGGAGCTCTGCTTACAGACGCTCCAAGTTCTCCTGACACTAGGAGATCCCCCTCAACGGATGGCCTACCAGTACAGCCTAGGCTCCCCACCATGTGTTCCCTTAGGGAACCCTCCAGGCCCTGAGACTGGGTTTCGGGCACCTTAGGACGCATCCCATTCTCACTCCTTCTCCGCAGAGACAGGACGTGAGTCCCTACACCCTGCTCACTACACCGGGACCTATCTGGGCTACTAAGAACCTCTCCCACCACCCTGGGCTGGGAAATACCTGAGCCACTCCTCTTAAGGTCTCTCCCCAATGCCTCCTTAGACCCTCTGGCACTCACCCAGAGGTCTGCCTCCCGTGCAAGCTCCCTGGGATAAGAGAACTCACACTCCAACAGGTGTTGGCGTAACCCTGGAAAACAACAACGGAACATGTGCTCTCTGACAATCAGATTGAACAGCCCTTCAAAATTGTTTGCCGTGCTAACATCACCCAACCTTCCAGTGCATCACACCATTCATCCACAAACTCCCCCCAAGACTGGTGAGACAGTTTCCTACTGCCCCTGAACCTCAACCTATACCCTTCAGGTGTGACACCCTCTTCCTGGGAACTAGGTACCACGCTCTGGTATCTGGGAGTGGGACTTCCTACACTGGACTCACTTTTGCTGCCACCACTGGACCCCACCCTCACTGGTGAATCCAGACCACTAAAACTACACTCAGGGGACATATCCTCAGGAGCTAGCTTTTCCCTGGCGAAGGCCCTCTCTGCCTCTGCCATCCTCTCCTGCGCTAAGACCCTTTCAGTCTCTAGCTTTTTCTCTTCAAGGCCCAATGCCCTGAGACTCAACTCCTCAATCAATCAATCAATCAGGGAATTGTAAGCGCGCTACTCACCCGTGAGGGTCTCAAGGCGCTGAGGGGGGGGGTCCGCAGATCTGTTTAGCCGAAGAGCCAGGTCTTGAGGGTCTTCCTGAAGTTGTTCAGGGAGGGGGTGCGTCTGATGTCTGCCGGTAGCTCGTTCCAGGTCTTGGCTGCAATGTGAGAGAAAGATCTTCCGCCTGCTCTGGCTCTGTGGATGCGCGGGGTTTCAGCCAGTGCGAGGTTGGAAGATCGGAGGTTTCTTTTGGGTACGTGGAAGTTGATTCTGTCGTTGAGGTATTTGGGTCCATTGTTGTGTAGGCATTTGTAGGCGTGAGTGAGTATTTTGAAAGTGACTCATTTCTCCACGGGGAGCCAGTGGAGACTTCGTAGGTGTTGGCTGATGTTTTCGTGTCAGGGGATGCCGAGGACGAGTCTGGCGGCGGTGTTCTGTACTGTCTGGAGTTTGCGGAGTAGGGACTTGTTGATGCCGGCGTAGAGTGCGTTTCCATAGTCCAGTCTGCTGGTGATGAGTGCGTGGGTGACTGTCTTCCTTGACTCAGGGGGGATCCACTTGAAGGTCTTGGAGGATGCGGAGGGTGTTGAAGCAGCTGGAGGTGACGGCGTTGACCTGTTGGTTCATGGAGAGTGATGAGTCGAGTATGATGCCGAGGTTCTTGGCATGGTCTGAGGGGGTAGGTGGGCTTCCAAGGGCGGCCGGCCACCAGGTGCTGTCCCATGCAGAAGGGGTGGTACCGAGGATGAGGACTTCTGTCTTCTCGGCATTGAGCTTCAGGCAGCTGTTGGTCATCCAGACTGCGACGTCTTGCATTCCTTTCTGGAAGTCGAGTTTGGCAGTGGTGGGGTCTTTGGTGAGGGAGAGGATGAGCTGGGTGTCGTCGGCGTAGGATACGATGTTGAGGCCGTGTTGTCGGACGATGGCTGCGAGGGGGCCATGTAAATGTTGAAGAGGGTGGGGCTCAGTGATGAACCCTGTGGGACTCCGCAGGTGATTTTCGTGGGGTCGGAGAGGAAGGGTGGGAGTCTGATCCTTTGGCTTCTTCCGGTGAGGAATGATCGGATCCAGTCCAGGGCTGTTCCTTGTATGCCTGCGTCGTGTAGTCTGACGACTAGTGTGCGATGGGAGATGGTGTCGAAGGCCGCTGATAGGTCGAGTAGGATGAGGGCTGCGGAGTGGCCTTGGTCCAGGAGGGTGCGGATGTCGTCTGTGGCGGCGAGTAGGGCGGTCTCTGTGCTGTGGTTGCTTCGGAATCCGGATTGGGATGGGTCGAGGACGGCGTTCTCTTAAATGAATCGTGTCAGTTTCCTGTTGACTGTTTTCTCTGCAACTTTGGCTGCGAAGGGGAGGAGCGAGATGGGCCGATAGTTCTTGAGGTCAGTGGGGTCAGTGGGGTCAGCTGTGGGCTTCTTGAGCAGGGGTCTGACTTCTGCGCGCTTCCAGTCATCTGGGAAGGTGCCTGTTTTGAAGGTGGTGTTGATGGTGCGTTGTAGTTTGGGTGCGATGGCGGCCACGGCTCTGTGGTAGATGTGAGGGGGGCAGGGGTCGGTGGGGGCCCCCGAATGGATGCTTTTCATGGTCGAGGCGGTGTCTTCGGCCGTGATCGGTGTCCAGTTGGACATGGTGGGCTGGCTGGTGTTTCTGGGAGGCGGGGGGCCGTCTGTGGCGCCTGGTGGATGGTCAATGAAGTTGTCGTAGAGGTTTTTGATCTTGAGGTAGAAATAGGTTCCAAGCTTGTCGCAGAGGTCTTGGGATGGGGTGATGTCTGTGGCTTCGCTGCGTGGGTTGGTGAAATCTTGAATGACACTGAAAAGTTCCTTGGAGTTGGTGGAGTTGGCCAGGATTTTGTTGTGGATGAAGTTCCTTTTGGTGGTTCTGATCTGGTTGTGGTAGTCCATCATGGCGTCCTTGTAGGTGGTGTGGTTTTCAGTTGTCTTGGTGTTTCTCCAGTTCTTCTCCAGGCGTCTGCAGGTGCGTCTGGCTTCTTGGAGAGCGGTTGTGAACCAGGCGGCTTTCCTGGGCCGTTGTCTGTCGGGGTTGCGTAGAGGGGCGAGCTCATCTGCGCAGTTGGAGATCCAGGTGTGGAGTTCTCTGGCTGCGTCGTTTGCGCTGTTTGCGTCGGGTGCCCAGGTGTGGTTGTCTCGGCTGAGGGTGGAGTTAAGTTGCTCGTCGGTAACCTTGCTCCTGTTCCTTCGTGGTGGTCGTGGGGCTGGTTTGGGTGCTTTGGGTTTGTTGATGGCGAAGTGTACACAGTGGTGGTCGGTCCATGGCGGCTGCGTTGTGTGGCTGAAATGGACGCTGTTTCCTGCCTTCGAAGATGGGGTCGAGGGTGTGTCCTGCTCTGTGGGTCGGTGTGTTGACGAGTTGTTTAAGTCCAATGCTGGTGAGGTTGTCACGAATGATAGTGGAGTTGGGGTCACTGGGGTTGTCGAGGTGGAAGTTCAGGTCTCCAATGAGTATGTAGTTTGTTGAGGCGATCGCGTGGGGTGCGATGAAGTCGATGATGGTGGTGGCAAAGGGAGTTCGAGGGCCGGGGGGTCTGTAAACGAGGGTTCCTCGGAGTGTGGCTTCTTGAAGTGCAGGTGTTCGGCGGAGGCGAAGGTTTCGCTGGAGGTGGTGAGGCGGAGGGTGCTCTTGTGGGCGGTGGCGAGGCCCCCTCCTGGGTGGTTGGGGCGGTCTTTCCTCTGGATCTTGTATCCGTCTGGGATGGCGGTGCTGATGTTGGGGGCGGAGGATACGTTGGTTCAGGTTTCTGTGAAGAAGGCGATGTCGGGCAAAAGAGAGTCGAGTAGGTTCCAGATTTCCATGGCGTGTTTGTGTACGGAGCGTACGTTGAGGAGGATGCATTTTAGGGTGTCGCCGGTGCTGGCGTCGGCGGTGTTGGAGGCTGGGGTGGCGGTGAGGGTCTGGCGGCAGTGGAGGCAGGAGAACTGGCCGTGGGTCATGTTCGGCGAGGCCTGTTGGCATTCTCTAAGTCTTCCAGGGTTAAGTGTGAGGAGGGTGGTGGTGTCGTAGCGATGGGTAGTGGGAGGTCCAGGGTTCCTGGCGCTGGCCGCGGTCGGGTCGCGGACAGGTGCAGACGGGCTTGCCTTTGGCACGCCAACGGCGTGCCACCGGCTCGACCGCGCAGCGGCTGCCATTAAGTAGGGGAGGTGGGAGGGAGGAGAGGCTGGGAGGCGGGAGCAGGGGAATTCCGAAGGGGAATTCCGGGGGGAAATTCTGGAGGGGAAATTCCAGGGGGGAATTCCGGGGGGCAGCGGCCGCAGGGGCAGCAGCGGCGAAAGGCAAAAGGAACAGGCAGGCACGAGAAAATAAAAACAGTGGTGGAATTAGAGCAAGACACAGATGGGCACAATAACAGTGGCACAACAGGAAAAAAAAATTAAGAGAAAAAAAAAAGCGGCTGAGAAGGTTACGGTGGTTGGAGGCAGTCTGGTCCCAGTTGGAGCGGGCAGCAGCCTCGAACCTCCCAAGGAGGAGGTCGGGGTCTGGAGGCAAGAGACGGCACAGCGGAGCAGTGGGGAGAGAGTGGACCTAGACCGAGGGTCGGAGGTCTTACTCCTGAGCCAACAATGCCTTTTTCTCCTCTAAGGCTCTCTGGGCCTCTCTGTGCCCTGCATCCAGCTGTGCTAGCCCCATGACATGCTCCAATTTGAGCTTCTCTAACTCCAGCTGGTGCTCCCTTTCCTTCTGCCTGCCCACCAACTCCTCTGGGGACCATGAAAGAGATTGGGCACTACCCCTGGCACTAGACCCAGCAAGGGACTACCTCTCTACGGGGTCCTCACTACCTACTGGTGTCCTTGCCCTATCATTTTCTTCCTCCTGCGCAGACTCTTCAGGGCCTCCCCCTTACCCACTACCCTCTTGGCATGCGGACTGGGAACCCTCTCTCTCATGGTCCTCCCATTTCCATATTTTCTCTTGCCATTGGAGTAGGGTTTCCTGAAGATCTAGCTGGGTGTCTGACCCCTTCACTACTAGGTCTCTCTCTTCACAGAACCCCCTCAACTCCAACATACTGTATTTGAGCAACTCCCTTACATTAAAGGTAGATTCCATTTTTGGCAAGGCACTAAGACACAAGTGCAACACGGGAGACCTAGGTGTCAGAGCTGCAACAGGAATACACAATTCAAAAAATGACACTTTCAGGAGAAATAAATATCTGGAGATATCCCCAAACATGTGATTATCTAAATGCAGAGTTTGTAGTGCAACCAGGTGTCGCTGTGGTACTGCGCAAATGTAAGTCCTATCCTCACCGCTGACAACCAAAGTTAGAAATGGCATTTCAGGTTGGCTAGGGCATGCGCCTAAGCCAGGCAGAAACCACCACTCTAGTAAGGGCAAGGGAGTTACACACCAAATATAACCCCTGCTCACCCCCTTGGTAGCTTGGCAGAGCAGTCAGGCGTATCCCAGAGGCAATGTGTAAAGCGTTTGCACAACACACTCACACAGCAGCGACACACTAGGCACATTACAAAAAAAACTCCACACAAGGTTATATAAAAATAGCCTTTGTATTATCCATGAAACACATCAGAGCATAATCACATATGTACACTGTGCCACCTGGCACTAGATATTACTTTACAAGGGATTATATATATTACAGGGCCAATCGGGCCACTGTCATCACCATTAGGATCACACCAGTAGTGAAAGATAACCACAACCAGTAACTGCTGGTAAAGGCACTTAGCATAAACACATTATGCATAAATCATATTAGGCATACATCCTACATTAGCAGTGCACCACAGTAACACTCCTGAGGTGTACACATCACCTTAGGGCCTTACGCCCCACAAAAACACAGGACAAATCCCAGGCCGACTGGCCTTCCTTGGGGGCCCGTCTTGGGCTGTCCCAAATGCCCTTTGTCCAAATGTCAGGGCTATCCTGGCTGCCGATGTTTCACTCACTTCTGGGCACAATCCTCACATGGGGGGAGGGGGTGCAACTCACCCTTGTCCTCCCTAACCATGTGTCCCACGTTGCAGCTGCCTGCGATCTGGTGGTGCAGCTGTATCAATTGCAACAGGCACCCATAGTGCCTGGTGAGCCCCACTCACCGGGCTTCTCCGGTGCCACTGGCAGGCACCAACCATGTGCCTTGTAAGCCCCCCTCACCAGGGCTCCTCTTGAGCCACTGGCAGGCACCAACCGTGTGCCTTGTGAGCCCCACTCAGCGGGGCTCCTCTTTCTTGTTGGCAGCTACCCACGACCTGGCGGTGTAGCTCTAAGCATGCCCCTGCACCCACAGTGCTCGGTACAGGCCCCACTCACCGGGGCCTCTCTTCTCTTCTAGCAACCAGGACACAAGCAGGACTTCAGCAGGGAGCCCCTCGAGGCTCTGGTCCCTCCTCGCCGTCGGGTGAGCCTGTGAGGCTCCGTCTCCTCCTTTGGCACTCACCAATTTGGGGTAGGCTCCCGTCCGGAATTCAGGCTTGGCGGCGTCTCTCCTTCGGGTGCGGGCCACGCCCACCACCAGGCTCAGCCCTAGCCTGGCTTCCGCCCGGTCTCCACACTGTTTTCCGGCTGCCGGCCACGCCCCAGGTTAGTCTCTCTTCGCCTGACTTCTGGCCGAATCGCTCGGAATGAGCAGAGCTGGAGCCCTTCTTCTTGGGCTCAGAAAAAAGGCAACGACGGAGTGCTCGTCACACACTGCATGGGAAAGTTGGAGTCCCCTCCTTGAGCTCGTGGAAGAACGCGGGGCTCTCCTCATCAGCACGGGAGCCCCGCCCACAACCAGGCAACAGCCGCCTGGATTCCTGGTCTGTGGCTCTTCTGACCCTGCGCGACGGCGCCCTCCCAGCTGCAAAGTTGGAGCCCTCTCCTCGGGCTCCAAGGGACAATAAAGAATGCAGCACTCACGAGGCGCTAGGTCCCAAGTTCAGAGGGGCAGAGCTGGGCACAGGCAGGCCAGCACGTAGGGACCCCCAGGAGACAGCAGCTGGGTCCCACGGCGGTTCCTCCTTGCCCAGCAGTCCTTCGGCTCCAGCAGGTACCCAAAAGTTCCACCTGCACACTTACATGGGGTCACAACCCCAATATTTATATACCCTATGTTCTTTGTTCTCCCCCTGGCACAGGGCTCTGTGCCCGGTCTAAACCAGTTCTGGGGGGCACTTGACATTTTATTTACAGTGCATAACAACCTCCTTTGTTAGTGTAGGCTCTGGCCCCAGACACACCACAGGGGGGCGGAGCCAGCATTGTGGAAGGCAGGCACAGTCCTATTCAGGGTCAGGTGCTACTCCTACCACTACTCAAAATGCAGATTGACCTATTCAGCCAAGCGCTGACTCACCCAGCCCCTCTGGAGCCAATGCACCTCCCCAGCCCCTGTCACTCCAGAGCCAGACATGCAATACACATCAGGCAGGCACAAAGACACATAGCACACAGAAATGCCAACTTCTAAAAGTGGCATTTCTAAAATAGTAATAATAAATCCGCACACACCATTACGCAGCATTTATTACCACTATTCCAAACATACCAAACTTGATCCCGCTACTCCTCTCAGATCAGGAATTACCACTGAAACACTTATCAGGGAATCCCCAATGCATTCCTATGAGAGGGCAGCCTCACAGTAGTGAGAAACCAAAATGGCTGTTTGTCACTACCAGGACATGCCACACATTTAAGGCACATGTCCTACCTTTTACCTACAATGCACCCTGCCCATAGGGCTAGCTAGGGCCTACCTTAGGGGTGACTGATATGTAGTAAAAGGGGAGTCACAGACGTGGCACCCACTTTATGTGCCATGTCACAGCGGCAGTAAACTGTGCGCACAGGCCCTGCAATGGCAGAGGCCTGAGACAGGTTTGGAAGGCTACTTTGGTGGGTGGCGCAATCAGCTACCCACCAGTAGCATTTAATTTACTGGCCCCGGGTATATGCGATACCACATTACTGGGGACTGATAGGCAAATTAAATTAGCCAAACAGGTGTAGACCAATCCTGCCATGCTTTTCCTAGAGAGCACATGCACTTTACACTGGACATCAGTGATAAAGTGCCCAGAGTCCTAAAACCACCAGCACCATGTCAGAAAAAATACTAGAAGGAAGGCAAAAAGTTCAGGGATGACCCTGCAAAAGGGCCAAGTCCAACAGAGGCTGTTTTAGGGCTCAGGGCAGGAGGCTGGTCTTGGGGTAGTTTTTTGGCCTGGGGGCTGTTTTAGGGCTCAGGGTGAGGGCCAGGGGTCAGGATAATGTTTCGGGCTGGAATGGGGTGAATTGCAGGGTTAGGGGCTGTTTTTTAGGGCTCAGTGCGGGGGGTAGGGGAAATGTCTAGGGCTGGGGCTGAGGGATTGCAGTTCTGGGGGCCAGTTATTAGGGCTCAAGGCAGGAGGGCTGGGATGTGATCTTTACCATGTATGCCTTTACCAATCATGCCTTTACAATGCAATTCATTATAAAGGCATGCGTGGTAAAAAAGTGGTCGTGGTTGAGACTGCGTGGTTCAGTCAAAAGTTGTTAAGGCATGCGTTTTTCTATCATACAATCTGCACAATAAGAACAATTACAAAGCAAGTGCTTCTCTTTGTTGAAAGGAGAAGTAATAAGTTACACAAAAAGCATAAACTTCCACTACCCAGCATTTCATGCACAAATACCTGATTCTGGGTGCAAGTCTATGTACTCTCATGGCCTCTGCTGATTAGGCCTTCTCCTGTCTCTAGTGGGTACCACCCCTCGCAATGCATCTCTCAGTCACAGATTCTGCTTCCAAAGGTAAGCTCATTGGTGCAGCCCATGCACTTACCCGGTAGCATTCATTCTCCTGGGGCTAGGACCTTTTAGTCTCTCGTCAAGTCTGTCCTGGCAGCATGGAGCTGAGCTTGGTGACACACAGTCATTTTCTCAGGGATACACTGGAGCTGGGTATGCGGCAGCCCACTACATAGTGCATAACGGAAGGAGGTCACAGCAGGAGCGGATGATTCTGTTGGTGGATTTTTCCAGGCAGATCACTGTTTGTTCCAGCCCTCAGATTGACTATCAAACAACTTGACTCACGTCGGGGTTAACTGTGGAGCTTTCTTCTTGGCACCCAGACCATATGATCGCAGATGATGATTACTCAGTGTGGTGTACTCCAGGCACTATCTACGGCATATAGTGCCTTAAGACAGCAATGCCAATTCTTTATGAGGCACCCCCAAAGTATGTCTTAGATCACGTTTTCAGGACTGCTCCCGACCCAAAGGCACACTTGGCAGTGCTGCAGTCACACTGTTAATTTATGGGGCACTTTAGCCAACAGCAGGTGCTTATTGCATCTTCATTTCAACCCACTACACAGGCATTTCACTTTAGGGGCCTAGCAGCTTCAACAGGGATTTTTGATGAAGGTCACAAAGCCTGACCTAGCAGTGCAGTGATTGCTTTTGGGCTCCTGGTTAGCGAGTTCTTGTTGGATGGGCCCTATGCTAGGGCCAATTACAACAGATCTTTCCATGATTCACTCATCCTGCAGGGTTGGCGCTTCCTTCTCTTGCTTACAGGCAAGACATCTTTGTACCCTGGATAGTTAGTAATCCCTCCTTCAGAATGGACTCAAGTAGATGTTTCTTTAGCCTCATAAGAGTAGGCTGTCAGTGCAACACCTACCCTTTGCTTCATAGTAGTGCCAGAGTACTCTGCAGAGTCACCCATCCTCGGTAGAAGAGACCACAACATTGAGGCACAATGAGTCTTGATCTTGCATCTTCATATCGATTTTGCAGATGGAGGATGTGTATTGCGGGTCTGCTTCCTTGGAACTCATTTGGGTCTGCTACCCTTTCATGTGTCCTGGCGAGGACACCTTCCAGGCCTGGCCTTTGTCTGTAAAGATGCTCTGCCCAGCAGGACTCTCTACAGGTGGAATGCCCACACAGAACTACAAAGAGGTCGAGCAAATGCATCCAGCTCTCTACAACCCCTGCTCACAGAGATCAGGTAGAGAGACAAGAATCTGTGCCCCTTATAAGAACTCCTTTCCCTAACAACAGGTAGTGCTGACCTTATCCTGCCCCCATGCATCTACCTAACAGCAGCTGGAGTCCAAGTTATTTACAGCCCAATGTGTCTGGAAGGGTCCTAGTGCTTCCAAGGAAAGACTGTCTCCTCTTTTCTCACTGTTGCATCTGGTGCTTGCTCCTCCAATCTAAGAGATGCCAGAAATACACATATGTTGTCTGGAGAAAACAACCTTTCCTCCTTCTTATACTCTCGTCCAGGCTGTGGGCTTCCAAAATGGAACTGGTCGGCCTGTATCACTGATTTCAGGAAACATTATCAATACTAGCAGACACACATGATTTTGGATTTGAGGATTTCGGGCTCATCATGAGCAGCAGAACTTTAAATGAATGAGCCTGTAAGCGTACATTCATGTCTCAGATTAAAAAAGCCAGTTACTATGATTCACCAACCATGGCACGATGCTACCACCGCGCTCTATCCATGAAACCTGTGACAGGGATGATAGTCCTCTCTCACCATGAGGGTGCCCTTGGTCCAGAACCTATCATCGTCAAAGACCAGGCCTTTATTCCCTATTGTTTGTCTAGATTCATATGAAAAAGCGCTACTGCTTTGCTTTCATCTTCCTGAGTCATGCTTTGGTAGTTAATGTTGCTTTATAATATGCTGTAACTTTGTGATTACTTTTTGTTATCTGCTAATTTGTAATTATGCATTAAACTTGAAGAATACAAAGATGTCTGTCAGTACTACACTAATGTTTTTCATAATCCCTCTGTTGACAGTGAAGAAGATTAATTCTGTAATGCTTTCACAACGTCCTAGAGCTCGTGTGATGCTTCGCGGGTGACAATCGCTTCCACGTTCAGCAGGGCATTCTGACCAGCAGCAAAAGCATAAGCCGCTGAGCATGGCTCTCAGAAAATAATGAACTGCTCTGTTTGACCAGCTTTGGACCATTGTGGAGGTAGTAATTAGGAGCTGAAAGGAGTATGGAGATGTCCAGAAGCAGGCCACCTTGGATCTTTGGATCGGTGAGGCGGCGGCAAGTGGTAAGGTGAGGCGAGGTGGGACTATGAGCCAAGGCAGAGGATACCAACCAAAGGATAATTGACTCAACGAATAGTGCAGTAAGAGCGACAGTGAAGATTAGACAGTGCGGAACAGGTGCTGAGTTGGCTAATGGTGGATGGACGCTTTCGTATGAACATGTAAGCATATGTGAGTATTAACTGTTTATGTGCATGGAAACAACACGGACATGCAGGCCTGGCACGTCATTAACCCTACTTTGAAAAACAGTGGCAAGGCATTAAGGAGTTAGTGTAAGAGGGCCAGGAGGAGCAGCCCCTTTAAGTGATGTTTTAGATACCATTCCTAGGGCAGAGGCCCCCTGCAGACCGCATAAGTAGCCCACCTAGTGGTCAGTGCATCCTGAGGCTTCACAGGCCTCCCTATTTTCTCCCTTGAGTTGCTTTAAGGGGACACATACTGTAGCGCTCTGTTTTGAGGAGAGTGTGGCTAGAGACAATTTAAGGCGCATTCAAAGGAGATTGAGGTGGTAATAAGTAATCTGTTCTAGGGAAGCAATACTCATTTCGCAATGCACCTGCCAAAATTAGACTTGCAACAAAGACTGTGAAGGGCCAAAAGCATTGTTTGGCAACAGTGAAATCAAACAAAAGGACGGTGAACACTGAACCTTCAATTACATTCTCTGGACAGACCCATATGCCTGTCAAGGTATTTTTTTGTCAAGATTAACAGTACCACTTAGACTTTGGAGTCATATGTCAACCTAGGTGCAATTTAGGTATCCACTGCTTCCTCTTTACAAGTCCCATCACTACAAATGTCTTAGACATCTGAAGATCACAATAGTCTGAGTGTGGGAGAAATGGTTGTTAGCAGTCCAGCTAGTCTAAGAATATGTGAAAATAGCCCGTCGGTGGAGTCGTTATCCCAAGATTCAAACCCAGCAACTTCCTCAATGCAACAGACAATTCAGCAGAGTTCAGCGCCCGGTCAAATATTATCTGTGCCACTTCCTAAAGGACCATGTCCAATTTTTCCACATTCTCCACACCCCTCAAGGCCATCCCCATTGAATCCAAGCTGTATTGTTGGTTACCATGGCTAATAATTTCTTAGCCCTCCCATAATTTATCACACAATGAGATACTGCCACCGGTAGGGTTTGATTACCTCCATGAGGCTCTCAGTCTGGATGTTAGCAATAAAAAGATGAGACCTTTTTCCAGAGGATTTCAGCTTACAGATGCTCCTTGATTCATGGACAAAATTGGGTCAATCTATCACTCACAGAAACCATTCCAGCAAGATGAAGCGAAACAATGCGCACTCTCTACCATCAGCTTAGTTTCCCTCCTTGCCTTTCTTTTCCGCAGATAGCGTTTGCATTACAACAGGTTTTAAGATTAGATTAGATTAGATTAGAATACTTGTAAAGCGCATGGCTGCCTCGGCAATGAGGCGTCCCAGCGCTGAAGCAAGACTGAGTGGGGAGCAGCAAGAAATTAAAGTTGAGAGAAAAGCCAGGTCTTCACAAGCCGTCTGAAGGCCTGGTGATCAGAATTGCCCCGGATATGAAGAGGGAGAGAATTCCATAAGGCGGGAGCCAGTCGCCTGAAAGAGCGCCCACCAGATCTGGTCCTTCGTATACGTGGGATTCGCGCAAGGATCTGGTTTGCCGAGCACAGCACTCGCGGTGGAGAATAAAGGGCGCACAGGTCACTCAGAATATCTGGGCCGAGGCCTGTCAGAATCTTGTGCATGGTGCAGAGCGCCTTAAAACGCACTCGATGTTCAAGGGGTAGCCAGTGCAGGCGATGGAGGAGGTTGGAAGCATGGCTGTACTTGGGGAGGGCGAAAATGGCACGTGCTGCAGCGTTCTGGACCCGCTGTAGTCGGTTCAGCATGGACTTATTGGAGCCCAGGAGGAGCACATTGCAGAAGTCCAATCGGGCCAGTATAGAGGCTTGGATGATCAGCTGACGCGTTTGGGCGTCAAATAGACCAAGTATCGGTTTAAGGCCACGCAGTAGCCCAAAACATTTTACGGCCACTGATTTAGCATGCGTCTCAAAGCTGAGATCCTTGTCAAGCATAAAACCCAGATTTTTCACTGCAGGTTTGGGGGCTGGAGGAGCTCCAAGGGCCGGAGGCCACCAGTCATTATTCCAGAGATGGGAGTCTTTGCCAATCAGAAGAATCTCAGATTTAGCAGAGTTCAACTGCAGGAAGTTAGCTGTCATCCACTCTGCGATGGCCACTATATTTTCTTTAAATTTCGCTCTGTCCTGGCTGGGGTTGTTAGACAGAGTGATCACCAGTTGGGTGTCATCTGCGTACAACACTAGGGAGATTCCTCGCGCTTTAGCCAACCGTGCCAATGGGCTCATGTATATATTAAAAGCGTGGGGCTCAATGCCGAGCCCTGGGGAACCCCACAGCGAAGAGGGTGAACACGGGAAGCAAAAGGTGGAGCTATCACTTGGAAGGTCCGGTAAGCCAAAAAGGAAGAGAACCATGATAAGGCTTTATTGCCGATCCCTATCTCCTCCAAACGGTGGAGCAGAATTTCGTGGGAGATCGTATCAAACGCCGCACTCAGATCCAGCAGAACCAAAGCAGAGGTTCTGACGGCATCCAAGGCGGATCTCAGTTGCTCAACAACCGACAACAGTGCAGACTCAAGACTGTATCGTGGTCGGAAACCATTCTGGGAGCTATCAAGTAAGTGATTGGCTTCCAGAAAGTGAGTTAGCGTTGAATTTACATGAGCTTCCAGGATTTTGGAAAGGAATGGAAGCAGTGAAATTGGACGATAGTTTTCTGGCTTAGAGGAGTCCAGTGTTGGTTTTTTAAGTAGAGGAACTACTTTTGCATGTTTCCAAGATTTTGGGACCACCGCCGAAGCAAGGGATAGATTGAGCAACTCCAGACACTCAGGTAGGAGGCCCTGTTGGACTTTCCTGAAGGCGTCCGGTCTTAAGGGATCGTCTGGAGATCCTGATTTAATTGTGGCCACTAGTCCCTCCAAGTATTTAAGAAGGATCGTGGGTAGTTATGTAAGAGGGACGATCTCAGGACCCATGTGCGTATTCCTCTTGATGATGCTGGGAATTGCACCATGGTCGAAGTTATGGTAGATACCTTCGACCTTCTCCAGGAAGAAGTTTGCCAGCTCTTCACATTGTTGGTTAGAGGATATGATACTGCCTGATGCTGAGGGAGAAGTGACCAAGTCCTTTAAAAGAGAGAATATAGTTTTACTATGATTAGTACTTGTGGTGATCAGGCTGGAAAAGTGGGCTGCCCTAGTTTTGCGCACTAATTTATGGTAGGATTTAATGGCTGATCTATACTGTGAATTAGCCTGAGGGGCATATGATTGCCTCCATGTTCTTTCCAGGACCTTGCAGTTCTTCCTGACTAGGGTCAAGTCCTCATTGAACCAGGCATTAGCCCGAGCACCTTTAGAGTGAGTGAGTTTAAAAGGAATGCAAGTGTCCAGTGCTTGAGTTACCCACCTATGAAAGAGCACATCAGCCTCTTCCATATTGATGGCTTTATCTAGAGGCTTTGTGCTCAAGGCTGTGAGAAAAGACTCCTGGTCAAGTTTATGCCAAGGCCGTTTCAGTGACGGGTGCTGGTTCGGCTGGGACTTTGTGGCAGGTAACGTAATCAGCATTGAGATGAGGAAGTGATCTGTCCAGATCATAGGAAGAGGTACTAGGACTTCCAGTGACTCAAGGTTAGAAAAAATGGGATCAAGGAGATGTCCGGCGTTGTGCGTAGCGCCGGAGACCAGTTGAGTCAGTTGGCAGGCTGCCAAGTCCCCTAAGAAACTGAGAATGTCCGGTGATTCTAGCATCTCTAAGTGAAGGTTCAGGTCACCGATAATATTGAAGTTGGCAGTCTGGAGAGCTAGTACTGTAATTGTGTTCACCAGGGCTTCTCGGAAGATTTTAGATGGACCAGGTGGGCGATAGATGAGGAGGCCAGAGAAGGTGAAGTTTGCACTCAATGTAATTTTGAAGAGCGCACTTTCACAGTCCGGTAGGTCTTGGGGGATCAAGCTACAGGAGTGAACTGATTTATAGACGATCGCAATGCCACCCCCTTTCCCCCTGATCTATTTAGACTGCATATAGCATATCCTGAGGGGAGGGCGAGTGCCGGTATAGCCACACAGGCCTCGGAAAGCCAAGTTTCCGTTAGAAAGAGAACCTCAGGTGATCGATCCAGGAGGAGGTCGAATACCTCAGCGTGGTGTTTAGACAGGGATCGGCAGTTGATACTCAAGATAGTATGTATCACGGTCCTAGGACCTGAGGGTATGGGGTGCCCAAGAGGATTCAACCTGAAGGTGCAATGTCCACAAGAGGTCAGGCAGTCATCTGGGGCCCAGCTATGAGTCCCACAAGCACCCACTCTATGTAAGGCAGATAATGCTTCACGGGAGTAGGCTAATCTTTGTGGCTTAGGAGAGGCAGCATCCCTGACTCCTGACGGGCTTGCCTTAGGCGCGCCAGCGGCACGCCCGCTGCGCGTCCTTGCAGCGGCGTTCATTAAATGCCACGGGGCTCAACAGGCTCCACCCGGGCTAAACACTGATTGGCTGAAAGCCGACCAATTAGCGTGAGCGCACTACCGAGGTCAGGAAGTGGCCACAAAACACAAGGAAAATAACGAGCAGCTTTGAATGCAGGAAATCTTATAAAACTTTTTAAAAAGGTGCAGGTTTAGCAGCAATTGTGGGTGCAATCTAAAACTTTAAAAACAATTCAAGATCGTTCCACCAATAATTCCCCACATGCTACACCAGCTCAATCTAGCCGCGCGTCCTCGCAGCGGCGTTCATTAAATGCCACGGGGCTCAACAGGCTCCACCCGGGCTAAACACTGATTGGCTGAAAGCCGACCAATCAGCGTGAGCACACTACCGAGGTCAGGAAGTGGCCACAAAACACAAGGAAAATAACGAGCAGCTTTGAATGCAGGAAATCTTATAAAACTTTTTAAAAAGGTGCAGGTTTAGCAGCAATTGTGGGTGCAATTTAAAACTTTAAAAACAATTCAAGATCGTTCCACCAACAATTCCCCACACGCTACCCCAGCTCAATCTAGCTCAATCTAAGAGAAAGTCTAGAAATGAGAGCTGCCCAAACACAGGCCAATAAAGAAATCAACGAGCAACTGCATTCCATAAATGAGAATTGTTCCGATGTAAGTATGGAGCAAGCAGAACAGAGGATCCACAAACTCGTAGATAACTATCAGCAACTAGACAGCCTGGCAGCAAGATCTAAGAATGAGATGGGTGAACTAAAGGCCAAGCTGGAAGAAATGAAAGACAGAGCTCGCCGGTCTAATCTATGCTTTGTGGGCATACCAGAAGTTTGGGAGAAGGACTAAAATGTTGACAAGTGTATAATTGATTTGATGAAGACATGCGTAAGCTCTGAATCTTCTGCCAAAGATCGTGATTTTACAATCATACATGTCTATAGGTTTCCTGGCCATGTCTCTTCCAATGCAAAACATCCATGAACAATCTGTGTTACATTTAGGAATTATCGTATAAAAGAACAGATACTTACTATAACTCCTCTTTTCAGATCTTTTCTGATATGTCATTATATACTGCTCGCAGGCAAAAGGAATTCAAGTCCATGATTGAGTGGATCAAGACAGCTGGAGTACAAGCAGGTCTAGTTCAAAAGGCGAGGCTAAAGGTTATCCATAATGAACGGTTTAATATTTTTCTACAGCCCCCTAAGCTGCAGAATTTTTGGAGTACATTTACTCTTGTAGGAATTGATTACTTTTATTGTATTTCACCATTCATACCGTATGTCCTGATTACCACACTGTCATGCTCTATGAATAGCATAATCTTCCATGAACATTATGTACTCGCATTTTAATTATGTGATGTAATGCAATTACTCTGCTGACTCTGTGTCTGGTTCGCTTAGGGTGAGCTGTTATTTCCCCCTTTTCTTTTTTTGGGTATCAAATACACATTATGGAATTCTTTAAGGTTATTCAAATTATGGATTTTCAAGGATGCAATGAAGTTGTTTTTGTTGAGGGGGGACCAGCCTCCACAGGGTGAAAAGTCAAGATATGAAAAGCCTTCGGCCAGATGCTCATGCCACCCAAGATAGCAGTTCTGGGTGCATTACCAAGGAATTCATTCCAGGGGTAGGCCAATGCAGGAGCATGGGTTGGGAGGCTATTCGTGGGAGGGTGAGGGTTGTGATCCTCAGGAGCCATGACTGGTGGGGCCCAGGGGGGATCCACAGTGGGAAGGATTGACTGTGTAGAGGGGAGGGGGGTGCACTCATGCAAAAAGGGGGGGGGGAGTAGAAAGGTCATATTGGAAGTTTCCCAAAAGATACTGATTATGTATCTACATGTGGTAATTTATATATCACAATGGGCCAGTTTTGCAGAGCTGGAAAACGCTGTCGTTCATAGCTTTAGAGGTTTTTGATTATCAATAAGTTAAGAAAAGCTTGGTAAACTTATAAAAGTGGCCCCTTGTAACATCAATGGTATTAATAATAAGATCAAGTATAGGTCAATATTAACTTGGCTGAGAGCTTGTAATGTGAATGTTATCCTCCAACAGGAAACTCATCTTAAATCCACGTTGCCTGAGCCAAGCATTCCAGGTTTCATTACCCGTGCACTTTTTGCCTCGGCCAACACAGCAGTTAGAGGGGTGGCCATACTTATCCCAAAGACGCTTCAGTATAAAGTGCTCCAGGTGATAAGGGATCCAGGGGCAAAATGGATTTAGGTTCAAGTCTCAAATAATGAACAGCTCGTTAATTTCATACGTTAGTGTGGCTTTTTAGAAGACAAGTTTAAGCTCTGGAAGAAATATACGATCTCGCTATGGGAACTAAATGGCCAATTGTCCTTGGGGGAGACTTCAACATTATTCAAACCGCAAAACTCGACTGCTCTTGAATGACTAAGCAACAAAATGAGGTTAAATCAGCTTGTTTTTTGACAAGGATAATATGTGATCTTTACCTAATAGATCTGCAGCGGGCTGAGTATCCACTCGCTAAATCTTATACGTGCTTTTCAAAACGCTTCAATTTGTCCACTTGCATCGATGTTGTCTTAGTATGAAACAACCTGCTCAAAGGCAAGGTGGATAGATTAGCTAGTGCTTTTTCTGACCACTACGTTCAGGCTATGGAGCTGATAGTAGAAGATTCTAACTAAATCAACTCCATGTGGTGCTTTGAGAAGCATTTGTTCAGCAACGAGATATGGGATGCGAATATGTGTAGCACATTAGGTGAATTTTCAGAAAGGAACATGGGTTCCACCCCCTCCTTTGCGTATAGGGCGCTTTGAAAGCTTTCATTCGCAGTGAAATCATCTCCTTTCAATTTCAGATTATCAAACAAAATAAAATGAAAGCTACCCAATTACAATATGCTGTAAATTCTGCAACATTAGCCTTCAATATGCCTTAAAAGACCACTTCACAACCACGGAAATAGTCAATCAAAATTCCTGCTTTCAAAAAAGCTATGAGGAAATCAAACATGTTGGTCTCTTCCTTGCCTGGTCAATAAGGAAAAATATCAATAATAGCATTTTTAAAACAATCTCTAATGATAATATAAATAAAACTGTTACTCGGCCAGATTTAATTGGAAAAGTCTTTCTTAAATATTATTCAGAGCTTTATTCTGTAACTGAAGAATCCTCACCAGAAGCATTAATAGTTTTTAGACATTACAGTTGTATACAGAAGAAAGAGGCTTAGACCTTCCAAAATTAAAGTCTACTATCAGGCCGCTCTGCTTGATTGTATTACTCCAGCTATAGCTGCTAGTAATTTCTGCAATTGTATTTATCTAAGCATAATGCTTAGAGAAGTTGGCCTCAAGCCACATACCTTTTTAAAAATCTCTAAGCTGTCAAAGCGTACCAGGTACAAGGCACCCCCTATTCTAGCTAATAGATTTGATAAGATATGGCAAGAGTTCAAAGTGACCTGGATTCATTTATCTCTACGATTAAAAGACTGTAGCCAGGTAGGTCTACAGTTAAACAAATCTGCTATATCCAACTGAGAAAAGGGCCGCAAATGCTCACTCACCTTGCAAGTTTTGTGCAAGCAGGATCAGTGATATCTTGGAATCAGTCAGCAACAATCCTGAGATAGCTCCCAACCCATGGTTCAGTTACATACAAATTAGAAATGTCATTAGTGAGAGCGTGAAAGACCTTTCTCAATTAGCACAAAGCATAAGTAAAGCCTGTTTTGTATCCCCTATCGGCAACTGGTATCGCTTATTGCGTCTGAAACTGGGGGAAGAAGTAATACCTTCATTACTAAATGCTATCACAGCTACACCTAATTGTAAGATTGATCGGAAACGGTGGGGATTTTACAATAACATGTGGTATAGAGCCATTCATGGTGCTAACTACAAGAGCATGTCTTTTTTTCAGCAAGTGGATGCTGTATGGCACTACGCACCTTATTCACAAGACGTACCCCACAGTTTCTGTGGCATGTTTTTTTTGTGCATATACAAATGGCGGCTAGCTGCGTACTTGCTTCGCTTGTCCCCATCTTCATCTCTTTTGGGACCAGCTGTTTTGGTTTATTAGCCGGAAGCTCCCGGTTACAATGTGACTAGATGCCTATTGGGCCTTATTTGGCATGGTCTGACAATTCAATGACGTGACTGTAAGGCAATAACAATTTGTATTTGTTGCTTTGTTGATCGCTATGTCATTGATATTACAGAACTGGAAATCCACTGAGGTACCCAAGTGAATTCAGGGCTTAATAAGATGAAACGGGTGAAGCCCTATGAGAGTCTTTAGACACATAAAAATGTATAGAGATATGGAGATATTTACCCAATTGAATGTACTAGCTGTTATAATTATTAGGGAGATATAATACGTTGGCACAATATATATTGTTGCTTTACTTAATAGTGGTTAATTAATTTCAATTTAGCGATTTTGACGTATTCTTAATGATCAGAGTGTGACCTCTCTCTTTCACTTCCTCTCTTCCTCGTGCCTTTTCTTTGATATTTTTTCCTTCTTCATTTGTATAATGAATTTCACTGTATTTGCAATGTCGATACGGAGAGAAATTGTCTTAATATATTGCTTCAATATAGTGTATTTTTATATTCCCTTCTGCTCAATAAATAAAACTTTAAAGAAAAGAAAAATCTTCCTGGAATAATCGGTGGCTCTGAGTTTTACTTTTCATAAGCACAATCCTGCCGGCTATTTCTTCTTTGCACCGGACTTCTGCCTCTCATTGCGGGTTCTGCCTTGACATATGAACCAGGAAGATGGATGAGTAGCGGGCAGGTCTATATTCATTTGCCATTTATTATGCCAAGATAAGATTTATTTAAGTTTTGAAACAGTGTATGGTAAAGCGTGGTCGATCTTCAGAGTGTGGGTGCACCCTTTGATGTAAAGATTGTGCTAAGGAAAGTAAGATTTCTAATCACTGAAATTATCAGAAAGTATTCCAATAGCTTCTTAAATCTAGCTTGGTACGATTACCTTGCTGCAATGCATTACACTTTGGGGGATATTCTCAAGAACGTGTGTTAACTATCGCCAAATTCGCTTAACGCAACTTCGCACATCGCAGTGTATCGCGGGAAAATAACACCGTGTTAACTCAGTATTCTCAACCTGGCGGCACCATGCGATAGTCTCACGATAACGCGTCAAATGCCCGCGTTAAAATTAATGCGACGCCGCAAAAATGCGAAACATGAACGCCCAAAAAGTTGCGATGTCCCAACTCGCGAAACAAACATCAGCGATAACCAGTGACAGGCCTGCGATTCCCACGGGACATGCGGTAAAATGCACTATAAAAGCAGAGAAAAAAAAAAGATTAAACAAATGTAACTGCGTAGCACCATGGACGCACCCGGACCGAGTGCAGAGGACAACGCGAACCCCACAAGCCCCACAGACGACCAGCAAGGAACCCCGGGGCCGGGGAAGGGCAAGGAGAAGAGGAAGAGGAAGATGGGGTTCAGTCCGCAGGAAAACCAGATCATCGTCACAAAGGCGACGGAACACCACCAACAACTGTTCGTCACCTCCACTGTGTCCTCGGCAACACAAACGGAAATATGGCAGTACATCGTGAACAACATGAATGCAGGCGGAGTGTCGAGGAGGACAATGGAAGAGGTCAAGAGGCGCTGGAATGATGTGAAGGGCAAAACCAAGAAGAAACTTGATGCCAACATGAAAGCAGCAACGCAGATTGGAGGTGGGGGACCAGCGGCACACCAAGAGCTGGATGACATTGAGAAAATGGTGGCCACAGTCATCAGTCTGGATACGGTGCCAGGAGTTGGGGATCGGGACACTGCTCAACATGACCTGACACAACATCAACAGGGTGAGTACCGACCAGGGACTGGGGGGATGGGGGGAGATGGCACACATTCACAATGAAGTACAGCACACTGCACACCCACAATGACTCTGGATCATGTCCTTGATCCCCGTGCCACACTGCAGCACACATACAGAAACTCAGGGAATGTGTGTTGAAATGAATTTATTTGTACATGCTGTGCCTGTGGTCATTTTGTACTGTCTCATTATTGCTAAGCACTGTCACAATGTGACGTCCTCATGTGAAGAAATTGTCAATGATATTGTTCCTACGGGATATTCCTGCTGCAGTGGGGTGTGGTCCACCTGCCTCATCTTCCTCATCATCGTCCGGTGCATCTGGCACTTGTAACCATGGGGCATTGGTGCGTACACATATGTTGTGCAACACACAACATGCAGCGATCATCTTGCACACAATGTCTGGGCTGTACAGGAGCCTCCCACCTGTGATGTCCAGGCATCTGAAACATGACTTCAACACGCCAAATGTGCGTTCCACGATGCCCCTGGTGCGTTTGTGGGCCCAATTGTACTGCCTCTGTGCCTGTGTGTTCGGGGCTGGGAGGGGTGTCATCATCCAAGGGCAGAGTGCATATCCTTGATCACCTGTGACAGTGCAGAGAGACATGAGTCAATAGTTGGTTCTGCATGATGTGTTGGCAGGCTCACTAGTTGATTGGTGTGTGATATGTGTGTCATAGTGATTCCTGTTTGACATGTACTGCTTGTAGCAAATGAGCGCCATCAATGTGTATTACGTAGCCTCACTGCTGCTCCTCCCTCCCCCCGAGCCTATTTACTTGTGTGCGCTGCGCGGTTGCATCACTTGCACTCCTACGGCACACCATTGTCATGCCTGTCTGCGCATGTCCACAAGCCTGACAGCGACACTGTGATGTTGTGCGTTGAAGGTGGGCGGCCACATGTGTGTAGGCCTATGGTAAGGATAGGGCAGACACAGATGTAGAGTTCATGGCTGGCTGAACTCGCGATGCGGTCGAGGCAAGACCTTTGGCTTATGCTGCGGTAATAGCGATATACACACAACAGTTGGCATGTATGATCCCGGACCCCGAGCGGGCTTGCGCTCATTCATTTATCCCTTCGGCCGAGCCCGCACTCCGGGGGCATGTCACATTGCAACTTTGTCCATTGCGGGACGGGTGGTGCCGACACTACAACAGAGACACACGCATTAGGTACTTCATTGGCAAGCCCAACACTTAACCACGCCCAGAGCCCCGGGGTGATTATCCACACCCCTACGCTGGACTGTCGTATGCCAGCCCACTCAGGCAATGCCTACAGGGGGGGTACGACACAGCTACATGTCCCAGGTCTCCCCCACTGCCTGAGGTGACATGGTTGCTTCCGCTGTACACGGCACAATGCAATGTGGCAGGGCCCGGGGCCCTCATGCATACACAATGACCACACTGACACACTTAGATAGTTTGTGGAACTGGCTACGGGCATGTGCGCCCGGCCCCTTTTATTGCCAGGGTCACATGTCCAGTGACGCCTGTGCTGGATGATGGGTGTGGGGTGAGTGTGAGCCAGCCCTCCAGGAGTGGTTGGTGCTGGCAACAACTACAACAGTGATCAGACAATCAGATGTTCACAGTTCAAACAGCAAGGGCCCATGACTTGAGCTGCACAGAGTTAGTGGCCCCGGATGCACAGCGGCCGGCACATGGAACACCGCCACGGGAGGGTGACTACCGGTGCACTGAGGTAGGGCCACGAGAGCTGAGCGGGTCCTCGTCGATGTCCAAGGTGAATGTCGCAGAGGGTTTTGGGGGACAGTGGAAGGTGTTCTTCCAGGGCATGATACAGAGGGCAGTACCAAGCAGACACAGGCAATATGGAGGAGATGAATGCTACAGACTCATTTTTGACATCAAGTCAGTATCAGCTACATGATGATGAAGACAACCCCCAGGCCATAGACTCAGACGCCACCAAAGTTCAACCAGAGAGTGTCCATGAATTTCGGGGCACGGAGTCAGTGGCAGCAGAGCTGAAAGCGGATGCAGTCTGCGATTAGGCCTGTACAATGGTATGAACTCTGACATAAATAAATCAAGACCCAGTTCCAAATGTGTGACCTACTTAACCGTAGTGTAGGCAGGAGGCAGCGGTCAGCATGGGCCAATCGCTGTTCAGGCAGCTCCTCCTGGTACTCTCACACACGACGTTGGAATGCCATGTGGCGATGATTTGTGGTTGACAGAGGTAGAAGCACCAGAGCTGAGCGTGTGTGCAGCCTGCAACGATGCCGTGTCCTGCCTGGTCCGGACTGGATTGGATTGGTGTGAGGCCTGCTGGACCACAGTGTAGGCAGTACACAGGTGACCCCGCGGTGCTGGACCGCAGTGTAGGCCGAAGGCAGTAGTCAGCAAGGGCCCAGAGACACGTGTCGTTGGAATGCTATGCACAGACTTGGTGGCATCACATCGAAGGGCGTACGGTGATTTAAAATCTGCAATAAACATATGTACTCTGCCATTGTATAATCAAGACTCAGTTCCAAATGTGTGGCCTACTGGACCGCAGTGTAGGCCGGAGGCAGCGGTGGAGTACGTCAATGAGAAAGGAGTACTGGGGGCCTGTGTCGCGGAGGCCGTGATGGTCTGAGGAGGCTGACAAGGTCGCGGCCCTCGGGCTTGGAGCTTGCACCGGCACATGGTGGGCCCTCTTTGACACACGCCGGTGTCGGCAGGTGAGCAGTGAGGCCTGGGTGTGCTGGGGTGGGCAGGACGGGTCTTGGGACCAGCGGCCTGGGGTGCAGCAGGCACACAGGATCGCAGGCACCACCGCTCATGGCGTCTGCCTCATGGCGGGGTGAGAGGCGCTGCCCTGGCAGACACGTTGGCCATTCCGGAAGAGAACCACGCCCAGAGTAATGGGCTATTTATTCACACCCCTATGCTGGCCTGGCGTACGCCGGGCCAGCCCACTCCGCTCACGCTTACAGGGGGGGACGTAACAAGCTACATTTCCGCGATCTTCCCCACTGGCTGCGGTAACATGGTTGCGTCCACTGTCCAGTACACTCCAGACACCAGCAGTGTATGTTGACATGGAGTTGTCTGTGGTCTGCATACTCAAGTCTGTCCAGCACATCCACGCCACACTTGGCATTGTGTACATTCACATTCATGGGTCACTTGCCTCCTTCGCACATGCCTGGTTCCCATCTCTCCCCACATTCTGCTATTGTGTGGCTGAGGTGCCATGCCATTGATGGCTTGTGTAGATGGCTAGCCCAGGTTGCCACAGTGAGTCGTGTTGTCGTGTCTGAAATGTGGGGATGTTGGTTGTCATGTTGTATGTGATTTTCTGACGTGTGCATTCCCAGAGTTGTGAGTTGTATGTTGGTGGAGTTGAGGTGTGTGGTGTGTTCAGTTGTTATTTACCGACGAGCAGTGCATTTCCATAGGTGCCATCCTGAAAGCGCTGGTTGATGATGGACTGTCGGAAGATGAAGGAATCATGCACACTGCCTGGGTAGTTGGCGACGACATTGGTGAAGAGTCCCCGGTGGTCCACTATTGCCTGCACATTGATGGAATGCGTGTGTTTCCTGTTGCGGTAATTGTGTGCAGTGGCTGCAAGGGGCACGAGGAGTACATGTGTGCAGTCGATTGCCCCCAACATGTGCGGGAAGCCAGCTATGGCGTAGAAGCCTTGCTTGATCTCCAGCTGTTCCTGCGCAGTGTGTGGGAAGTAAAGTTGCTGGGGTACCAAGCTGATGATGGCATCCAAGACAGGTGTGAGGAACTTTGACAGGACTGTTGTGAGACTCCTCCGACTCTGGCAGTTGTTGGTTGGAAGGTCCCAGAGGCCAACAGGTGCAGCACGGCCAGCAGCTTTGTCTGCGGAGGGATGTTGGTTCTCTGCTGTGTTGGTACCATCAGCCCGTGGGCAATGAGGGTCAGGATGCGGAGGATGGTTGTCCTCTTGAGCCTGTAGTGGGCAATGACTTCCTCTGGCGTTAAATCTCAGAGGCTGGTGCGTTTTCGGAAGGTCCGGTGTCTTTGTCTGCGCTGCCTCTGTGGTAGTCCGGGGGGGGAGATCCTGGGGGGGTGGGGGTCCTGGCGGTGGTGGCGGTGGGTGTTGTGGCCCTCTTGGGGCGCCGAGCTGCATGATCAGTAGCTCCATGGCATCTGTTGTTCTTCTGGTGTGGCTGTGGGCTCGGCTCCCTTTTATGGTGCAGGTTGTCGTCCGACTTAACACCAGGTAGGAGCAGGTGTTAAATCCATGCTGCTAACGCGCCTTATCGCATGTTTTTGCATCTTATCGCCGATCTGGCTGGTCGTTGAGAATGTTGCGAAGTGGTGTTTCCGCGCCTTTTTGCACGGGAACGCCTACTCTGCATCTCATTAGCGTTAGTTGCCGGTGTCATCCGTTGCAATGTTTTTTGTGGCTGCTATTGTGGGAAAACTGGTGATATCGGCTGTTAGCACCAGCTTGTGAATGGTGCGATGAATTTATCACCACTTTGGCTGCGATAAAGTGCCGCTAACTCTTCGATAAGTCATTGTGAATATGCCCCTTTGTGTATCACGTATAATGGTTGCAAAAATGTTCCGGTTTTTGTTACTAAATTAAAATATACATTTTTTTTAAAGGTACCAGAGGCCAACAGGTGCTGCACAGCCAGCAGCTTTGTCTGCGGAGGGATGTTGGTTGTCCGCTGTGTTGGTACCGTCAGCCTATGGGCAATGTGGATCATGAATGATGCGGAGGATGGTTGTTATTTTGAGCCTGTAGTGGGCATTGACATGCTCTGGTGTTAAGTTTGTGATGCTGATGCATTTTCGGAAGGTCCGCTGTCTTGTTCTGCGCTGCCTCGGTGGTGGTCCGGGGGGGGTGGTCCTGGGGGTGGGGGTGGTCCTGGGGGTGGTGGCGGTGGGTGTTGTGGCCCTCTTGGGTCTCCTAGCTGCATGATTAGTAGCTCCATGGCATCTGTTGGTTTTCAGATGTGGCTCTGGCCTGGGCTCCCTTTGTACTGCAGGTTTTCGTCCTACTTAAGACCAGTAAAAAGCAGGTGTTAAGTCCCTGCTGCTAACGCGCCTTATCGCCTGTTTTTGTCCGGCATCGCAGATCTGGCTGGTCTTTGAGAATATCGCGAAGTGGTGTTTTCGTGTGTTTTTGCACGGGAACGCCTACTCTGCATATCATTAGCGTTAATTGTCACTCTCATCCGTGGCGATGTGTTTTGTGGCAGCTATCGCAGGAAAACTAGCGATGCCGGCAGTTTGCACCAGCTTGTGAATAGGGCAATAAGTCTATCACCACTTTTGTGGCGCTAAAGTGACGAAAAATCGGCGATGACTCCTTGAGAATATGCCCCTTTGTCTTTTGAGCATGCTTGATATGTTTAATTACCTTCGTGTCGAAGGTAATTAAACATATCCAGTTAATGCTTCTACACACGGATATGGCTGTTTTGTTTACAGTGACACTATAATCATTTTAAAACATACTTCCGAATCTGAAGGAAAAATGGTATGAACAAACATATCAAAAATTTAATTTGCAAACGGGAGTATGTAATTCATTTTCTCATTATGCTTTTGAAAAACCATGCTGCGGCTCAAGAAACCGAGTGCTTGGTTATTTATAGCATTTATACAATAGACTTTTCATACCAGGCCATCCATCAAAGAAACGTGCACGTTACAAAGCGTGTTTCTTTCCTGCTTCCTTTGTCTTTGTCCTAAAACAATGGTATGATTCTTTTTCGTCACCATGATGTCAGTGTTGTAATTGTTGCTTTTCGAATGATGCATTCCAACGGAAAATGTCAATAAGAATTATAATTCAACATTGAAATGAGAAATATGGCCTGAAAAGAAGACGGACGCAACTTTCACATCCTGCTTCCTTTTTAAAAAATGTTTGAAAGCCATAATTCTCACTAATCAATTTATTATTGAAGTAGACGCAACACACACACCAGCCTTGGCATTGTAGCTAGACCTTTCCCGAATCATGGATGCTCCCGATAATACTGCCTGGAAGCTTGCACTATATTTGGCCGATTTTCCTCCTTCTTTAAATATGTCGTGATACTTTTCCCCAAGAAGGATAGGTGGTCGTCATATACCGTGTTTATTATATGCTGACGACATTGTAATTTTAGATGTGACCCAGGTGGGTCTGCAAAGAAAACTGCAATTTTTTCATAGCCGTTGTAAGGGCAATTTACTTAATAATAAATAGTGACAAATCAAAAGATTTAGTAATGGGGAGAAGAAGCAAAACATGTAAATGGTACATCTGACATATGTTGCTAGAAGAGTCCCCCACATACGAATACTTGGGTATGATGCATTTGGATAACATGATGTGGAATTCTCACTTAGACATGCTAAAAGGTAGAGCTGGTACTAATGTGGGGAGGTTAAAGAAATTTAAGAGAGAAATTGATGTCCCTTCGTTAATCCCGGTGACTGCGGCCTAACAAAGCTATTGTACCTGCTCAAATATTGTACGGAACAAAAATACTATGTCTAAATTCCATACATTATTGGAGGACTGAAATTTATTAAGTCTACCACTTTCCTCAATGATACAAGCTATCCATATAGAACTAGTTTTATTCTCGTGAAATTATATCTCTGCCAATTTAACAATACGCTTTTGGAAAAGATTGCAAGCATGCTCAAAAGACAAAGGGGCATATTCTCAAGGAGTCATCGCCGATTTTTCGGCCATTTAGCGCCGCAAAAGTGGTGATAGACTTATTGCCCTATTCACAAGCTGGTGCAAACTGCCGGCATCGCTAGTTTTCCTGCGATAGCTGCCACAAAACACATCGCCACGGATGAGAGTGACAATTAACGCTAATGATATGCAGAGTAGGCGTTCCCGTGCAAAAACACACGAAAACACCACTTCGCGATATTCTCAAAGACCAGCCAGATCTGCGATGCCGGACAAAAACAGGCGATAAGGCGCGTTAGCAGCAGGGACTTAACACCTGCTTTTTACTGGTCTTAAGTAGGACGAAAACCTGCAGTACAAAGGGAGCCCAGGCCAGAGCCACATCTGAAGACCAACAGATGCCATGGAGCTACTAATCATGCAGCTAGGAGACCCAAGAGGGCCACAACACCCACCGCCACCACCCCCAGGACCACCCCTACCCCCAGGACCACCCCCGGACCACCACCGAGGCAGCGCAGAACAAGACAGCGGACCTTCCGAAAATGCATCAGCATCACAAACTTAACACCAGAGGATGTCAATGCCCACTACAGGCTCAAAAGGACAACCATCCTCCGCATCATTCATGATCCACATTGCCCATAGGCTGACGGTACCAACACAGCGGACAACCAACATCCCTCCGCAGACAAAGCTGCTGGCTGTGCAGCACCTGTTGGCCTCTGGTACCTTCCCACCAACAACTGCCAGAGTCGGAGGAGTCTCACAGCCAGCCCTATCAAAGGCCATCCCACCTGTCCTGGATCCCATCATCAGTTTCATAACCCAGCACCTTCACTTCCCCCACACTGCGCAGGAACAGCTGGAGACCAAGCAAGGCTTCTCCGCCATAGCTGGATTCCTGCACGTGTTGGGGGCAATCGACTGCACACATGTCCTACTTGTGCCCCCTGCCGACACTGCACACAATTACCGCAAGAGGAAGCACACGCATTCCATCAATGTGCAGGCAGTAGTGGACCACCGGGGACTGTTCACCAATGTCGTCGCCAACTTCTCAGGCAGTGTGCATGATTCATACATCTTCCGGCAGTCCATCATCAACCAGCGCTTTCAGGATGGCACCTATGGAAATGGCCTGCTCGTTGGTAAGTACCAACGGAACACACCACACACCTCAATTCCACAATCACACAACGCACAACTGTGGGAATGGACACATAGCAAAATCACATTCAAGATGCCAACCAACATGCACACCTGCCAGACACGACAACACAAGTAACCATGGTAAGAGGGGCCAGAAATGTGGACAAACCATACACTAAGGCATAGCCCCTCTGCCACACATTTGCAGAATGTGGGGAGAGGTGGAAACCACGATTGTGTGAAGGAGGCAATGGATCTATGAATAACAATGTACACAATGCCAAGTGTGGCGGTGATGTGCTGGACAGTCTTGAGTATGCAGAGCACAGACATGTCCATGTGGACACATACTGCTGGAGTCTGTAGTGTCGTGGACAGTGGATGCAACCATGTCATCACAGGCAGTGGGGAACACCTTGGACAAGTAGCCATGTCGGCCCCCCTGTAAGCGTAAGCGTAGTGGGCAGGGCCGGCGCACGCCAGTCCATCGTAGGGGAGTGACTAAATAGGCTGGGGCTCAGGGAGTGGTTCACTTCCGGGACGGCCACCAAAGTAACTACTGCGTGTGGCTCTGTGTCCGCCATATCCTGACCATAGGCCTACACACACGTGGCTGACCACCTACAACAGGCAAAGTCACACCGGCGACGAGGTGGCTACGTCCCACGCCACCCAGCGCACATCTCGTCATCGCCTGCAGTGGTGTGTCTGCCAGGGCGGCGTCCCTCACCCTGCCACGAGGTTGCCGTTGTGACTGGTGGTGCCTGCGCGATCCTGTGCGCCTGCCGCACCCCAGCCCGCTGATCCCCAGACCCGACCTGCACCCAGCGGTGAATGCCCGCACCTGCGCACCCAGTCCTCACTGCTCACCTGCCGCCACCGGCGTCTCTCCAAGAGGGCCCACCACGTGCCGGTGCAATCTCCAAGGCTGGGCTCCACGAGCTTGGCAGCCTCCTCAGCCGATCACTGGATTCTGCGAAACAGGCCCCCAGCGCACCCAGCGGCACCGCACCGCAGAGTTGCAAGTTGGCTACTGCTGCCTTCTGACCACACTGCGGTACAGCAAGTAACCGACACATCCTTTCCAGTCCGCCCCTCCAGGCCTGCTGCATCATCGCAGGCTGCACACCCACTCAGCTCTTCCGGTGGGCTGAACTCAGTGCACCACAAGTCACTGTCCAGCCTCCAGCATTATAGCATGATGCACACCCGCTCAGCTCTTCCGGTGGGCCTACCTCAGTGCACCGCAAGTCATTGCAACGTGGCGGTTGGTCCGTGCTGGACGCAGGGCCTCAGGTGCCACTAACTAAGTGCACCACAAGTCACCGTCCAGCCACCAAGCCTGCTGCATCATCGCAGACTGCACACCCGCTCAGCTCTTCCGGTGGGCCGAACTCGGTGCACCGCAAGTCATTGTCCTGAGGGGCTACCCCACAAGTCCGCCTCCAGTAGCCAACATCATGTCCTCGGTAACGCCACTGGAGCCCTTCACAGTCACGGGGCCACCCCCGTCCCAGGCAGGCCACCTGTAAGCCTGGGTAGATTGTCTGGAGACGTACTCTGAAGCGCATGACATCCCAGCGCTGCGGCGGTGGCGCACGCATGTGAGGAGTGCGGAGAAATGGCCCGGGGCTCTGGGCGTGGTTCAGTTCTGTGCTCTGGGCGTGGTTCAGTTGCGGCCTGGCCACAAAAGTGACTATGGCGTGTGTCTCCGTAAAAGTGTCTGCACCACCCGGCCTGTAATCGACAATGTTGCAATGTAGCATGCACCAGGAGGGCGGCCTCGCCCGAATGGATTAATAAAGGGGCGCAAGACCGCTCGGTGTCTCAGCTCATACATGCCAACTGTTGTGTGTGTATCTACATTGCCGCAGCCTGAACCGAAGGCCTAGCCTCAATATCAGCGTGAGTTCAGCCAGGCCAGAACTCCACATCTGTGTCCGCCCTATCCTTACCATAGGCCTACACACACGTGGACGCCCACCTTCAACGGCCAACATTACAGTCTTGCTGTCAGGCCTGCGGACATGTGCAGACAGGCATGACAATGGTGTGCAGTAGGAGTGCAAGTGATGCAACCGCGCAGCACACACAAGTAAATAGGCTCTGTGGGAGGGAGGAGAAGCTGTGAGGCTACGTAATACACATTGTCCTACCACATTTGCCAGCAGCAATACATGGCTAACATGAATCCCAAGGTCGCACAAATCACACACCACAAAACTTGTATGTGCCAACACAGCATGCAGAACCACCAGTTAACACTAATCTCACTTACCTCGCACAGGTGATCAAGTATATGCACTCTGCCCGTGGATGATGACACCCCTCCGAGACCCGAACACCCCGGCCCAGAGGCAGGACAATGTGGCCCACAAGCGCACCAGGGGCATTGTTGAACGCACATTTGGCGTGTTGAAATCACGTTTCAGGTGCTTTGACATCACCGGTGGAAGACTCTTGTACAGCCCAGAAATAGTGTGCAAGATGATCACTGCATGTTGTGTATTGCACAACATATGTGTATGCACCAATGCCCCATGGAACCAAGTCCCAAAAGCACTGGACGATGATGAGGAAGATGATGCATGTGGACCACACCCCACTGCAGCCGCAGCAGGAATAGCACGAAGGAACACAATCATCAACAATTTCTTCGCATGAGCACGTCACATTGTGACTGTCCACAGCAATCATGGCACACTACAAGATGACCACATGACCAGCATGTGCAAATAAAATCTTAGCAACACACATTCCCCGTGTGCATGTCAGTCCTCTGCATTAGCACATTACTCTGACGGGTGTAAGTGCAACATTGAGTGCTAACATTCGCATATGTTGCAAGAAGAGATGGTGTGTATGTCTCCTCTGTACCGAGAGGCTGTTTAGGGCGTCACGTATTCGATATGCCATATCAGGGTGTCACATGTAGTACGTCATGCCACTCATCAGCGTCCCTCGTGTACATGAACATGACATGAAGGCCATCATTGGTGTTCAGGAAAAGACAACAGGGTGCCATTTGTGGTCAGAGTTGTACCTGCCTGATGCAAATATACACCCTGTGTGTCGAGTCCCACAACATGAACAACATGGCCGTAAGGGGGATGTGGGCACAGTGGACACCTCAGCAACATTGGGAGATGCACACCAGCCTAGAAGCCAGCAGGTCCACCTTGCGTGGAACACACCAAGGTGTCCCCTGGTAAAATGTGCCATGTACAGGTCACATGTGTACACGGACGTCATCCTTCAAGAGTAGTGATCAGTGCCAGCTAATAGGTGCAAGGTGAGTGGTCAACCACCTCCTCACAGCTAACTGCACCCATCACTGTCAGACTGCAGCAAAACAACACTGCTACATCAGAGCATGCAATATTGACCGTGAGTGCACGTACATGGCTGGTAAGGGTTCAACCATGCCGTAAGGCGAAGCAGTGACATCCCCCCCACCCAATCCCCATCACATTTCCAGAATGCAAGCAGATGACAAACTAACATTGTGGATGACAGCCCCTCTGTCTGAAGAAGAAGGCGGTAGCACATCTGCACCTCCGACCTTGGGAATGCATGCGCCCGGCACCCCCTGAGCGATACCATAACAGCTGCTGACAGCTCCCACACTACGCACAGCGCTAACCAAAGACCAACGTATACACACCCCACACACAGGAGTCCTTGCTCATAGTTCACTTGCATGGTATGACCTTCACACTTACGCACCGACCATCCCAGGAGTCCAAGCGCTCCCCACTCAAACCAATCATTGCTCCGAGCTGTGGCTTCCACATAACTTTGACTTTGCCTTTGTGACACACAGCCCTATTTCATACATTGACGTGGGGCTAAGTTTGGAAATAGCGAGATTGTTGTTTTGGAGCAATGAGGCCACAGCTAGTTCACACATTCCCAGTCATCTCACTTCCTATCTGGGTCACGAACATACATGCGCATTGAAATCAGTTCCCAGGGAGCACCGTTGTTTGGAATCACTGCCCCTACATACATCCATACTTTCATACTTGCTTGATCATGGACATGACTCATCTGTGTGAATTTGAATGTCTTAATCACATTCGGTGGAGTGGTGAAGGTGGACCAGTACCTGGCCATGCACATGCTACTTTACAATGTTGCCCCGTGGAGGGCCAGCCAGGGTCCTTTGGAGAGGGAAAAGTACATCGTAGGAGAGGGAGTTCAGTCCGCAGTCTGATTTCTGTGTCATTGGTTGCCTAAACAAATGTAGCAGTCCATGTCGGGGGCCAAGGTGAGTGTCGCAGAGTGTTAAGGGGGACAGTGGATGGTGTTATTCCTGGGCATGATGTAGAGGGCAGAACCAAGCAGAAGAGGCCATATGGCGGAGATGAATGCTACCGCTTCCTACTTAGCCCAACAGCAGATTCATCCTCATCATCGTCCTCCTAAGTGTGATGTGCCTCACATGTGGGTGGTGGTGTTTTGTCTGCGGCACTGTGTGGCAGTGACACATCAGGGGCCGGAGGTGGATTGTCAGCCGCACTGTGAGGCACTGACACATCAGGGGGCGGTGATGTGGAGGGAGTAGGGGCAGCACCATTCATCTGCGCCAGGCCTTGTGGCTGCACTGCCATGATGAGGATTTGCAGGGCATGGTAGATCCCTGCTACATCTCGCTGGTGTGCAGCCGTGGCAGCATTCTTCCCACCTGCATCCGCTCCATGTTCTCCATGTTCCTCCCCTTGTTGGCCAACTCACGGCTGAGATCGCTGGAGCAACTCTGACTAGACAGTTGTTCTTGTCTACGAGTCATGACTCCGGCGATGTCAGCCATGGATTGTTGGAGACCATGGAGCTGACTGTGGGTGTCCGTCAGTGCCTGTAGGTGGTCCCTGATGGGACTTGGACACCCACATATGGCATCTAGTTTGGCTGCCATGAGGTCGAACCCCACCCGCACCTGCTCTGCCATCCCCTTCTGGCCCTGCGACACACGGCATTGGAATGCCATGTGTTGTTCGTGGGGGTCCTGGGAGACGGCCGGGGTGGTGGGTGCTACCTGCTGTGTGGTCTGTGCAGGGGGTGGGTTCTCCTCAATGCAGCTGGGCTGCCCTGCTCCTGGGGGTGGGGTGCTGAGGGTATCCATGAGCTGTTGGAGGGTGTCGGGGTCGATGGTGTGTAGGTCCTCTTCATCATCGGTGATGAGGAGTACGGTCTTCTCTGCAGGAGGTGATGATTCTCCCTCTGCAATGTGAAGGGGAGATGCAGTTTGACATTGTGTTCACATGTATGTTGTTGACGCATTGGCCAAGTTTACAAACAGACTGCATGTCAATGTACATTGTGACTGTTTGTGTGGAGATGCCTATTTAATGCTGGACAGTTGACATTTTGCCACCATCACGGATGTGAGGTTGTATTTGTCCATTATCATCTCACAGTTTCCTGCTATGCCAAATGCGGTGTGCCTTTCACTTCTGTGCTTATACAGTGCTGAGCTGTTGCAGACTTGGGTAAATTGGGCTCTTGGTCGGAGTTTTGACTCTTGGGCATGGTTTGTCCGCAGATGTGCTGTACTTACTTGTGCATGTGTGCCATTGTGCCCATCTCCCCCCGTCCCCCCAGTCCCTGGTGGTTACTCACCCTGTTGCTGTTGTGTCAGGTCATGTTGAGCAGTGTCCGGTCCTCCGACTCCTGCCACCGTCTCCACACTGATGACTGTGGACACCATTTCCTCCATATCATCCAGCTCCTCCTGTGGCGCAGGACTCCCACCCTCAGTCTGCATTGCTGCTTTGCGGTTGTTGGTGAGTTTCAGCTTGGTTTTGCGCTTCACATCATTCCAGCGCCTCTTGACCTATTCCATTGTCCTCCTCAGCACTCCGACTGCATTCACCTTGTCCACGATGGACTGCCATATTCCATTTTTTGTTGCCAATGACACAGTGGAGGTGACGAACAGTTGTTGATGGTGTTCTGTCACCTCCGTAATCAGGATCCTGTTTTCCTGCGGACTGAACCGCGTCTTCCTCTTCTTCTTCTCCTTGCCCTTCCCTGACCTCGAGGTCCCAAGCTGGTCCTCCGTGGGGCTTGTGGGGTTCAGGTTGTCCTCTGTGCTTGCTCCGGCTACCTCCATGGTGCTTCGCAGTTGTTTGTGTTTTATTTGTATTTCATTTTTGCCGCTTTTATAGTGATTTTTCCCGCCTTACTTGTGGGACTTGCGGGCCTGGCGCTGCTTTTCGCTGGATTTTTATTCCAGTTGGGCCCATCGCAACTTTTTTCACGTTCGGGTTTCCTTTTTTATTGCAGTTGCGGTAGTTGTATCGCGGACATTTGAGGCGTTATCGAGAAACTATCGCATGTTACCGCCGTGTTGAGAATACGACGTTGACACAGAGTTATTTTCCCGCGATAGACGGCGATATGAAAAATTGTGTTAGCCTACTTTGGCGATGTTTATCGCACGTTCTTCAGAATATCCCCCAAAGTGTCCTTAGTTTGCATGAAATAAATCTGCCAGTGAATTGTGATCGGCAAGAGTAACTAGTCTCTGGCTAAATGACTTGGCTTTCTTGTTAAATTTGAGAATTTTAACCACAAGGCCAATTTTTATTAAATATGGCATAAGAACTGTAGTTCCCTTGAGGTTCCACTTAGTTCTCCCTTATTTCAGCCTAATTGCACATTGTAGGCTGCTTTGCTTTACATACGATACACATAACATGTCTGTTTTTGTGCCACAATATTATTTTAGAAATATGCAACACATGTTTTTGTTATTCAGTACTTCTTTCTGGGATTCAGTCTGAATATTTCCACAAGGTCGAACAACACCATGCCCTGTTTTTCTGTGGTCGGTCAGTAACATATTCAACCATTTAGAGACAACACAGAGGTACAGCTGCTGTTTTCCAACATGGCACTTCTTATCATATAAATGGAGACTTGCTTTTTTGAAAACAGAGAGGAAGATTTCTAGCAGAGGGAAAGGTCCTGTAAAAGGCGCACCAGCCTGGCGCAATCTTAAATGCAGACCACCTAACTACAAATGCCAGGTATCGGGTCTTGTTCTAATCCCAGAGGTCACGGCGATATGACTATGCTCATGTAGTGAGGCTAGGCTTAGGCAGATGTATCATACGCCTTGGTAGGGTTTTTCATTTTATACAGTTTGCTCCTAATGCTGATTACTTTGCTCAGTTTTATATGTTCCCTTATTGCAGCACAGTTGCTTAATGATAGAACATGATTGTTTCAATAAATATTGTAATCTTTTCTCGTGTCTTTCTTTTGCTTATTATGATCATGCATGAGTGAGAAAATGAAAGATGATGATCTGTATCCATGGTTCCACTGGGGACTAGAGAATTGTGCCCTGGGTTGCCAATTTACCTGTTACTCTGGGAAGGCTAGGTGGGCAGGTAAGGGACTATGAGCTAGTCGGATTTGGGCCCATAGGTACTGAATTGGTATGGGGACTCCGGTCCTACATTCTGATGTCCTGTGATCCCAGGAATAGTTCTATTTACAAACAGAATCCCTACAAGAGAACAAGGTCAAATGCTATAAAATATTGTAGGATATGTGACTTTTAGATGTTGCCAGCTCAATAGGTAGGTTTTTAGTAGCTGTCAGCAAGTGGAATAAGTATGGGGAAGGAAAGATCTTCTACAAGATTGGGAATTTTAATGTTGACATTTATTTACGGGTTTCTGGGTGACTATTTTAAATGTAGTTATTTCAATTTTTATGCAAGTATCATATGTATTTTAAGTGTGATTTTGACATTATATTGATTATAAGAAGCTGTTGTATGTTTGATAGACATTTAATGGACTATGGTCAAAATAAACTTGATTTTCACTCTCTCTGTCTGGAATTAATAAAATATACGACTCTGGTAGTAAAGAAATTTCAAAAGTATATCTGTATCTGCCCCATCCCACTAATCACAGCCGATTTAGGGCTCCAGCTCGCGGTGCTACTAAATAGTGTTCTATTTTCGTGTATGTGTATAATTTTGATATCGTGCACCACATAAAGGTGCTCTCTCTCAATTGGTGGGGGTTACATTAGAAATTGTCCAAGGTGTGCATAATAGTGATATCATAACAATGGGAGTGGGCCTAGTACAGCTAGTATTATTTCCGAAAGTGTTTTATGCCCAAAAGTACATGATGATCATGATATAATAATTGAATTTGTGTGTTAAATATAAAAGTTTTTACATGCATCCTGTGAGACGCCTCGTTTGTGATGATCAGCGTATTTATCGCAAGGGGCTGCTGTGCCTTTGCTTTACACATAGCCTCTGTAGTGAGCCTGACTGTTTAGAGCCAAGCCACCCAAGGGTGAGCATGGGTTATACAGCGAGTGTAATCACCTGCCCTTGACGGGAGCGGAAGCTCTGCCTGACTGGAAGCATTCCTTCAGCCAACCAGACTGTGCTGGTTCCTACAATGACTCCTCCTTGATCTGTGAACTGCATCATCCCCTTGCATTTTATAGCGAAATCAAGTAATTGATTACTCTTTGTTAGACTGCTGGCTGACAGATGGTACACCATTTTTTTTAAACGTTTTTTGATGTGTGTGTTTTTTTTTTTTTCTTGCTGGAGGCCCTGAGAATGAAGATGAATCTACAGGACTGACTGCATGAGGGTGTAAGGGGAAAGATTGTTTAGAATACTGTAAGGACAATTAGAATTTTAGCATGGTGCAGATTTACAAACTGTCCTTTGCTGTGTCTCCATCTTGTTGAAATTAAAACAAACAGCAGCAGTAATCACCAACTTAGTTCCAGCTGGCTCTAAGCTATTGGAATCATTACAGTACATTCTTGTATCACCATAACATATCCCCACTTTGGGATTTCTTCACACATCAGAGAAATCTGTTAAGTTATTGGTGTTTTTATAACACACTAGTCACCCTGGAGGGTATCCCAGCACTCTGTAGCTCTGTAGCAGGTGTGTGAAGCCAGCCCTAGGGCATACTCTAAAAGCCAGGTCTTCAGTTTCTTATGACAATTAAGAAGAGAAGAGGAGGATCTGATGTGTTGTGCGAGGTTGTTCCAGGCTTTAGGGGCAAGTACGAGAAGGTGAGGCCACCTGCTCGACTTTTTGTATGCACGGGGTGTGTGCTAGTGAAAGACTGTCAGAGAGGAGGTATCTGGAATGTTTATGGAAGTGAATGTAGCATTTCAGGTTGACAGGGCCAGTGCTGTGGAGAGCTTTGTAGGTTCATGTGAGGAAATCACCTGCGATTGGTGGGTGCTATTGGTACAGTTGTAGAATTCAGTCTGACTGAAGGAGGCGATGATGTTAATTAATAATGGTGGTGCACAAGGCTACCCACCTCTTTCTGCTTATAGCTTGCATACAGCATCAGTAACACTAGTCCATTTATGCAATGAGAAGCTACCCACAATGTTGGCAAATTACTGCCTCCTGTTTTCTTAATGGAATGAGAGTGTTTGTTTGAATTTGTGGAGACCAAATGTTCAAAAAGTAAGGTTTCACGCTGGATATACTTTTCAACTGTCACTGTGAGACAGCTGCACAGTTAAATACTAGGTTCTGTTGCTGAACCACTGAAGAAGACCAGTGTACATGCCATAAAGATATGTTGAGCAGTGGTCATGTTACAGGCAATCTGTGCAACACAGCATACTGGCTCACCTTCAAGACGATTAAGAAGATGGAATCAACTACTGGTCTACTGGTGCTGCTTTTCAAGGCATTCATCAGGTGAGGTTTGATATGTACTATATTGAAAAATCATATATGTCCTGAAGAATTTTGTGCTAAAGTCTATGAATGGTTTGAACCAAGGGGTCTCAGGATATTGTAACTGCCAGAGTCAGGAAATTTTTGAAAGCCATGTTAATGGATACTTCTGACTGCTCTGGCTTTCCCTTTTATCAACATGATTGGTGAGGACTTCGTCCTAAAGAAAAAAAGTCCAAGACATATGGGGCTTTTATCATAAGATTTGCTCATATTTTAGCAGTTTGATTAAAAAAGAGCAGTTCAGTACCTTTATCCAGCTAATAAAGTCCATGTACATGCCATCATATAAAGGAGATTCCAGTCTACTGGTACACTACCTTCTGCTTGCTGCAATGCCTGTTTGAGCATACAAGTATCTCATCAAATGTGTGATACGTAACTTGGCAATGCATGTGTCAAAGCCTTCTCTTTGAGCAATGGGATTTAATAGCGAATTTCAGTGGTTCTAATCCGATAGTTCTGGGACCCCTGGGGTCCACAAAGCATTCTCAGGCGGTCTACAACAGCTCAGAAAATTAAATATTATCAATACATTAATAAAGTGTACATAAATAAAGAAGCAAAATGTGTAATTTAAAATTGTAATATGCTCTGTAAATGTGTAGGAATTCGAAATTGAAGGCTAAAATTTAACTTAGTATCCACAGATTGATTTGTGGGAGCATTGCAAGTGCATCAAACAGAATATAGTATGAATGATGAGTGTCCTCTATAAGATTTAGAAATACTCCAACCTACCAGTTGCAATTAAAGTTTAGATTTTTTAAATATTTGTTTGTGAATTAAATGAAATATTTCATCATTTGAGTATTTGTTTAATGAATGCTTGCTTCTGTATTTGTGTGTATGGTTTTGCGGTTCAAATCATCAAAAGATTTAGGCCGAGGTCCCTGTTTACCAATAATGACTTAGCGGGGGTCCCCGAATGTCAATAATGATTCAGTGGGGGTCCCTGGGTTCCAGAAATGATTAAGTGGGGCTCCTCAGAACGCAAAACGTTAAGAACCACTGGCATATATCATAAAAATACATGTGTTTATTTTGATGGTTTGACCTGTGAATTCAGCAGGGATAATTGTTCCATGATCCAATCCATCCCACTGCTGAAACTACGACATTACAAGGTGCACAAATGTAGCAAGCTAAGTGCAACAATTGATAATAACCTCCTAAGACTACATCTGTTGCACCGTACCACTGACTACTGTTCGAGGTGTACCTACGGCAGGAGGTGGATCTCACTATCTGAACATGGAAACGAAAAATGGTGACATCTAGGACAAAGAATAACTGGAGTGCTGTCTTCACAAACCATTGCAGAGCTTGGTAGAGGTTCCGTCAGCACAGCAGAGCCATCAAATCACCAACTGTCTCTGGCGATGCTAGCTAGTAACAAATCACCTCTTAAAGTCCACCTTCTAGAATAAAATCAACAACCCCAGCATTGATATTTTCTCTTTAGGTTTGGCATTTAGATGTTCCAGTACTTGAATCAAGCTTAAATGTGAAGGTAGTTCAAGAGGAACAATTTTTAGTTATGACAATAAACAAGATGCTGCATGAGTACCTTGGAGACCAAACACAATCCCATGATTGGAATGGCATGGGAAAATAAAATAGTGGACAGGGTTCAACAAGCTAGTAATAAAGTATCTATCATGCAATGCAGCCCGCATGCTCGATTAAAGTATTTTTATTGTAGCTGGTGAAAATATCATTGTCAGGGCCAATTTGTGTCCTCAAACTTTGGAGAGACTGATGACTACAATGAACAAGAATTCCCAAAAAATTATGAGATCCTAGAAGAAACATTTGAAGAAAGGAGGGGGATGTTGTAGGCATTGTGATGACCTATCTTTCAGAAGCAGTTTCTGATGAATGTGAAATCTGCTTAGAGCACTAAAACAATGACTGTGTAAAAGCTAAAGAGTAAAACATATGCTTCAACTAAACCAAACTCACTGAATTATTCTATTGTGCAAACAAGACGAAGACAGATGATTTAGGGCACTGTACTTTTGGTGTAACAACAAAGATAAACGTCAGGTTAATCACTGTACCAAGAACAAAGTAATCTGCAGTGGATGCCATCATTGCATGGGAGAACTTGATGGTATATGTTGCATCTGTCTGTAACCTTCCATTCCCATGCTTGGCTGTCATCATCAATCATTGACAAGACTGCATTAATTGCTGCTGAATACCAAGTAAAAAGAAGGAGACTCCACATGGATTAGAAGCAGGTGATTTAGAATAGTAAAATAATAGGTGCTCAATTGGCAATGAAAAATGAATAATGTGCTGTAAGGTGCTTAGCTAAACTTCCTTTTTTATATTTTTGGTGATTGTGACAAATTCTGCTACATGTCTGAGAGATGTACTTGATTGGCCTTAAATGAACTCTACCACGTCCTCCTTTTTACATTCTCAATTTATCATCGCTTTAGTTATTCTAAGACATCAATATTTACCTTGTCATGGAAACCTCATTCTGCAGATCTTTTAAGAGACAAATGTATACATTGCCCAGCCTACTCTGACAAAGATGACAGAGCGGCTCCTCCATTGGAGCGGAGGAGCGTCGCCCCACTTAAATGCCCCCAAAAAATCCCCAGCGACAAAAATTAAAATGGTAAAGAAGTTAATTCATTACCATTTCATTTTTCGTCAACCCGTTGAGACTCAGGAAGGGGTAGGGCCTGCAGAGTGGCTGCAGTTTTGCTGTGCCTGTGCACTAGTTTATAGTGTGTAAGTCCCTTTGGCCAGCCATTCTGCAACAGCCAGCCTGACATGCACACTATAAACCTCTCAACCCAGCTTTCATAGACAGCTGGGTTGAGAACCTGCACAGGTTTCTACTGTCCTTGAGAGCGCCAAGAGATGCCACTCCCTCCAATCCTGGTGCTTCTCTCATGCTGATTTTATTTTATTTATGTTGTGTATTTATTTTATGTCCCCACCCATTTGCCCGCCACTCCAATCACCGTACTTGCCAGCCGCCTCTGCCATCACCTGAATACTATGAAGTTAGAGGGGTAGTAGAACAAGGAGATTTTGAATAATGAATACCTATTGGCTTCATTGGCATTGCAAAATAGAGATTGTAGTGTGAGGACCTTAGTTAAACCTTTTTTTTTTAATATATTTTGGTTATAAGTGCATCTGCTACTGTTTGGGAGTGGACATTGATTTGCTTTGTGTTAACAGTATGCCAGTGAATGCTGTTTTTCATACTGAATTTGTCATTTCTTTGCTTCTTCTGAGACCTCCCTGTGAGAAATTCAGTTGTTCGTTGACAGGGGTGTGATCCCTGGTCAATCAACAACCACAATCCTTTGCAGTGTGAACCACAAAAAGTCACAAAATTAACATGTGCTTAACCCTTGGTAGCATGACACAAAAACAGGCTTAACATAGAGGCAATTTGTAAAGTATGCATGCAACACACAAATAGTAATGATGTGAATACACAACACGAAAAATCCCAACCCAATTTAGTAAAATAGAGTAGTTTATCATAAAATATTTTACATCATAATGACAAAAATCCAATCAGTAGAAGAGGAGTTAGGACTTTTTAAGGTTTTTAGTAAAAACTAGCACCTAAAAATTCAAAGTGCCAACCACAGACACCTAGTCACACAAGACCGTGTTGAAGTTGAAAGTTAAGGCTGACCATAATGGAGCGTGGTTTGTAAGCAGGATATGGATTGGGCCCAGTAAGCCCTTACCTTTAGCCTTAGAACATCTTTTGAAGAAAAATGTCTGAGAAGGTAGAAGTTCAACGGGGCAAGGCTGCAGGAGTGTCAGAGGAGGGAGCATCGTCACCTGACCGGAAGAAGACGCAGTGAAGATTTTTACCTTTGGATTTAGTTGATGAAATGGAAGTTGAAAATCCCCAGTGGGATGAGGAAGAGGGCTGTAGTCGAAGACAGTTCCAGAAGGTCAGATACCCCTTTGGTGAAGGACCCCTGAAACTTATTTGCTGCTGCAGAGAGGAACATAGCGGGAGAAGCCACAAAGGCAATCTGGCTGGCGATGTACCTCTAGCGGATAGGTGACCAAGTTAGTTCCGGGTTTCTCCTGATTCTTAAAGAACTTTTGTCCAAATTTTGTCTGTCCTTAGTTCTGGGCACATCTAGCACCACAACCATGGGCTCTAGGACTAATGGGACACCTCTAGGGGGTTCAGGACTCACTCAGGCTGAGTCCAGGTTAGGGTTCTAGATGGTGGGAGCCTTTTATGTCCCTGTGACTCTGAACAGGAGGACAGCAAACAAGCCTGTGGAGTCACTTCTGATAGTCCTGGGTACAGATGAAGATGCAGGGCTCAACAGCGGGGCTGGCCTCTGAGGTTTCAAGGCAGGCTCCAGGCAGCAAACAGTCCTTCCAGGTACAGCAGCAGTCTGGCAGAGTGTGCAGCAGGTCACAGCAGGAGGCAGTCCATTGAGAGTCCTTCTGCAGGTCTAGTAGAGAACTGAAGAGTGGGTCTGAAGTTTCTATTTTATACCCTGGTGCCCTTCTTCTGGAAGGTGAGAGAAGCTTCTGGAAAGGTTCTTTGAAGTGCATTGAATTTCCTGACTCCCCTGCCCTGGCTCCAGGCTGACTGAAGTAACAATGTAAGCCCCTTGTGTGGAGACAGGACCCAGCCTATACAGGTGCAAGTGTGGCTGTGCTCAGCTCCACCCCTTCATCCTGCCAGTTGATGGCCCATTAAGGTATGCTTAATTCCTCTTTTATGTGACAGTCTAGCTGTCAGCCACACCCAGTCATGCGACCCAAGACATGCTGAAGGCCCAAAGGGTGGGAAAATGGCAACTTTCTAAAAGTGGTATTTTCATAATTGTAATGAAAAACAAGACTTTACTATTTAAGAGGGTTTATCATTACAATTTCATAGGTACCAAACATGAGATATCACTGCCTCTCAATTAGGAATTACACTTTTTAAATGTAATAAGGTTCACGCAATGTTGTCCTAGGGGAGGGGTAGGCCACACAGTGGTGAAAAACAAATTTTGGAGTTTTTCACTACCAGGACATGTATACCTTAATAGTACTTGCCCAATCTTTTAATTTCATAGCACCCTGCCCTATGGGCTACCTCGGGCCTACCTTAGGGGTGACATATATGCAATAAAAGGGGAGTTTAAGGCTTAACAAGGGGATTTATTCAAGTCAATGTGGCAGTGTAAAACTGCATTCAGGCTGCAGTGTGCAGGCCTGGTGTTAGACCTGGCATCCTTGGCGTGGTTTCCCCTGACTTTTTGCCTCTACCCCCTGTATTTTTGACACTGTGCTGGAATTCGTTTTTGCTGGTTTAGCTGCTTTGGGCACTTTGCCACTGCTGATCAGTGCCATAGTGCAAGTGCTCCTTGGTTAAATTGTTATTGTGATTGGCTATCCATGATTGGTATATTTGCTTTACCAGTAAGTCCCTAGTAAAGTGCACTGAGTGTGCCAGGGCTGGTGCTTCAAATGCTACTAGTGGACCTGCAGCACTGATTGTGCCACCCACAGGAGTAGCCCTAAGATGGTGTCTCAGGCCTGCCACTGCAGTGCCTGTGCACAGTTTGTGAACTGCCATGTTGTCCTGGCCAGTGTACACACTTTCCAGGCCTAACCCTTCCCTTTTCTTACACATTGGACACCCCTATGGTAGGCCCAAGGTACCCCCCTGGGCAGGGTGCAGAGTATGTGAAAGGTAGGACATGTACTAGTGTGGGTAACATGTCCTGATAGTGAAATACTGCCAATTTCGTTTTTCACTATTTAAAGGCTATCTTGCCCATAGGGTAACATGGGGAATGCTGTGTAACATGGTTACCTGCATATCTTCCCATAGCAGCAAGATAGAAAGTTGGAATCTGGTACCCCTGAACTCAGAATTTAATTACACATCTTTAGGTGAAGATGGTTTTTAAATTCTAAGTTTGGAAATAGCACTTTTAGAAAGTGGCTATTTTCTTGTTCAACCTTTCTGTGTGCCTCTGCCTGTTTGTGAATTGACTGTCTGGTTTGTGAGTGACAGGGGCTGGGGGTGGCTGCAGGAGGCTGGGTGAGTCAGCCCTAGGCTGAATAGACCTATCTACATGTAGAGTGGTGGGAGGAGAGCACCTGGGTCTGAATAGGGCTGTGCCTGCCTTCCACAATGCTGGCTCCACCTCCTGCGGTGTGTCTGATGACTCTGGCCCACACTCACAAAGGAAGGAGAGGTGCCCTGGCAGAATGCACCCTGAACTGGTTTGGACTGGGTCCAGGACCCCTCACACATGGAGAACAATGACTTTTGGGGTATACATATCAGAGCTGAAACCCCTGAACTGTAGACTACTTTTGGAATCAAGAAGAATCCCTGCAAAAGAAGATCAGCTGAAGAGACTGAAGGAGAAGTACTGCCCAAGTGTGTCTAGGGCTGGCCTGCAGTTTGCTGTTTCTACTGAGGAGAGATCTAAAGGACTTTGCTGTGTGCTGTGTCCCCCTGCTTGAAAAAGGACTTTGCTGAGTGCTGTGTCCATCTGAAGAAAAGTCTCCAAGGGCCTGAGAAGAACTGGCCTCCTGTTTCTGAAGTCCCAGGCACAAAAGGACTTCACCCCCAGCCTCCCTGAACTTCCTTGCTGGGAGTTCCAGTCTGCCAGGAGGGCCTGTAACTGTGTGTGAGGCCTCTCTTGCTGTTAGGAGATGGAAGCGCGACGCAACGAGAGAAGCGTGACGCCGCTGTCGCATCATCGAGAAGCGTGTTGCCGCTGCCGCTGTTTGCTGCTGCAACACCGGAGAAGCGTGTCTCCGTCACCGAGGGTGTCGTCGCATCACCGGAGAAGCGTGTCGCAGGGCAGTCGCATCGCTGAGGAAGTGCACCGCCGCTGATGGCCGCCGCATCACCGGAGAAGCGGGTCACCGTCACAGAGGGTGTCGTCGCAACACCGGAGAAGTGTGTCGCAGGGCCTGTTGTGGCTCTGAAGATCACCGAGTTCGCCGCACGGCCGTTGGGCGTGCACGCATCGCATCTACAGTGTCGCATCGCAACAAAGATGCCATTTCATCGCATCGCACCGGATCAGCGCAATGCATCAAGGCACCATTTTGTCACACCGGAACCGGCGCGCAGGAAGAACCGACTCATCTCCTTCACTGCGCCCCTTTTGCTTGTTTTGCGTTACGCATCCCAGGTACTTTGAGACTGAAAGTGTGGCATTTGAGATCTACAAGTTTATTTTTGCAACAACCCTTTTTAAAGACATTCTACTGAGTTTTGTATGTTGGATTTTTGTCGTTTTGGTCTTGTGTAGTTTAGATAAAGATACTTTCTTTTTCTAAACTGGTGTGGTGTCCATTTGTGGTGTTTTCACTGTGTTACTGTGAGTGTTGGTACAAATACTTTACACATTGCCTTTGGGATAAGCCTGTCTGCTCGTGCCAAGCTACCAAGGGGGTGAGCAGGGGTAATCTAAAGTGTGTATCCCCCTTACCCTCACTAGAAGCAAGGGTCCCTATTTGGACAAAGGTACCTACCTCTGCCAACTAGAGACCCCCAGTTCTAACATTGGTGGCAGAGGTGGGATTTGAACTTGTATTTGTACTTGACCCACAGTGATTGGTGTACATCACTAGATTAGTGCAGACCACTACGCAACCACATACTGTGTTCTTTTTGGTTTTTTGTTCTATTTTTGAGTAACTCTTAAAGAAAGCATCATGTCCCAGAAGGGGAATGCAGCAAATGAAAAGGCAGAATTGGAGTTCCACATTGAGGATTTGTATTCCTACAAGGTAGACCAGCTTAAACAATTCTGCAAGGATTTGGGATGTCCTACTAGGAGTAGCGCTAAGAAGGATGAGCTACAAAAGGCCTTAAAAGCATGGTGGGAGGCCAAAGGAGCTGCAGGAGGAGATGATACAAATGAGGAGGGGGATGACCAGGGAAATGGGTTTGGGCCACAGGATTTGCCTGTGCCAGGAGCAGCCCCCAGGGCTGTCAGCATCCATTCCGCAGGAAGTCTCTCCCGGGAAGAGCGGGAAGAAAACCAAAAGATCAGAGAACATGAGCTGGAAGTCATGAGGCTCAAGATGAAGCAATTAGAAATGGAGAAAGAAATCCAGCACAAGGCAGAGGAGAGGGCTCATGCCTTGGAGGAAAAGAAATTGCTTTTGGCTCATGAGTTGAGTATGAGGGAGCTGGACCTGAAGGCCAAACAATTGGAGTCCAGCTCAAATGGTGGCAGCGCACAGCCAGTGCAAGGGGGTAAAGTATACATACCCAAGGATATAGTGCAGAATTTCCAGAAGGGACAGGATATTTTTGCATGGTTTGAGTCATATGAGATGTCTTTGAGGATGCATGAGGTGCCTGAAAAGAGCTGGGGGGCGGGCCTGTGGAAGCATTTTGAGGCGTCAGGGACTGCAGGTTTGACACCTTTAGAGAAGGAGGGTGCCCTGACTTATGCCAAAATGAAGGAGGCTTTATGCCTCAAGTATGGGCTCCTCCCAGAACAGTATAGAGTGAGGTTCAGGAACTCAAAGAAGAATGATTCAGACACTTGGGTTGAATGTGTAAGAGTGTACACCCGCGCACTGGAAGGTTGGATGAAGGGCAACAAAGTTACTGATTATGAGGGGTTGTGCCATCTAATTAGTTGGGAGCACTTGAGCAGTCTATGTGGAACAGAGCTGCGCCAGCATCTTTTGGATAGTAAGTTAACTAATCCTAGTGAGCTTGCTAAAGAGGCGGACCGCTGGACCAGCACCAGGGTCCACAAGGGGATTGTGGGTACCACAGCCAAAGGTGGGCAGGGTCCCCAGCAGAAGAGTGGGGGGGGACAAAGGTAATCAAAAGGAGTTCTCTAAAGGGCCCCAAAATAATGCAGAGGGAAAGGACTCCCAGCCACCCCAACCTAAGACTTCACAGCCCCCTAAGGGCGGAGGTAGTAACTTTCTGGGTCCCCCCAGGTGTTACCACTGTGGTGAGAGAGGCCACATTGCCCCTAATTGCCCCAAGAAGTCCCAAGCACCCACTGGTGCTCCATCACCGGGTTTAGTGAGTATAGCCTTGGGAGAGGAATTAGTTTCCAGTGAGGGGGAGGAGCAAGCAGGCATGACCCTTGTCTTGCTAGGAGACAGAGAGATGGTCCAGGAGTCCTACTTGCCTGAGAACACTAAAAAGTACAGGCAGTGGGTGACCATCAATGGGAGGAGGTTGGAAGCTCTGAGAGACACAGGAACCAGCGTGACATCCGTGAGGTGTCAGTGGGTGTCTGAGGAGCAGGTTATTCCTGATGCACTTCATCCTGTAGTTGCAGCGGACAACTCAGTGCGCCTCTGCAAAGTGGCGCAGGTTCCCTTGGGGTGGGGGGGTCTCAGGTTCCTTGAAGGTCGTGGTTAGTCCATCCATGCCTGTAGACTGTCTGCTAGGAAATGACCTGGAGAGTTCCCCATGGAGGGAGGTGGAACTCCAGGCTCATTTGGAGATGTTGGGTCTGCCTGAGTGGGTTTGTGTGACCACTCGGTCAATGGCAGCCAGTAGGGGTAACCAAGCGGACCTGGAGCCTGAAACAGTGGCCCAGGTACCTTCCAGGAAGAGGAAGGGCAGGGGGTGTGGGAAACCAGCCCCCACAATTCCCATGGTCCAGGAGGAGGCAGAACCTGAGGGGGATGCCCTGGAACCTACAGGGGAACAGATAGCCGAACTGGGAGACCTGCCTGAGCTGATCCATTGGCAGCAAGAAGGAGGTCCCTCCAGGGAGGAGTTCTGCAAGGTGCAGAGAGAATGCCCTTCTCTCATTGGTATGCGGAAACAGGCCGCAGACCAGGCAGCAGGTGGAGAGTCCAAGAATCATCTCATTTACTGGGAGGATGGGTTACTCTATAGTGAGCCTAAGGTCGCTGAGCCCGGTGCAGCCCATGTGCTGGTGGTACCCGAGCGCTTCAGGACCTTCCTAATGGGTCTGGCTCATGATGTGCCTCTCGCAGGTCATCTGGGGCATGACAAGACCTACCAAAGGCTTGTCACCCACTTTTACTGGCCCCAGATGAAGACGCACGTTGGTAGACACTGTAGGACTTGCCAGGCAAGTGGTAAGAGTGGGGGGAAGTGTAAGGCTCCCCTCAAACCCTTTCCCGTGGTGAGCACCCCTTTCGAGCGGGTGGGCATCGACATTGTGGGGCCTCTGGAAACCAAGACAGCCTTAGGCAACAAGTTTATCTTGGTCTTGGTGGACCATGCCACCCGGTACCCGGAAGCTGTCCCTATCCGGACAATCACTGCCCCCGTGGTGGGCCATGCATTGATGGGGATCTTTTCCCGTGTGGGGTTCCCCAGAGAGGTGGTCTCCGACCGGGGTACCAACTTCATCTCGAAGTACATGAAGTCTTTGTGGGAGGAGTGTGGGGTAACTTACAAGTTTACCACTCCTTACCATCCTCAAGGGAATGGGTTGGTTGAGAGATTCAACCGAACCCTGAAAGGCATGATAATGGGCCTAGCAGAGCCCATGAGACGGAAGTGGGGCGTCTTCTTACCATGCCTGTTGTTTGCCTACAGGGAAGTGCCTCAGAAGTCCTTAGGGTTCAGTCCTTTTGAACTCCTGTATGGCCACCCTGTTAGAGGACCTCTCAGTCTGGTGAAGGAGGGTTGGGAGAAATCCCCTGGTAAGACCCCCCAGGATGTGTTCAGCTATGTGCTGGCCTTCCGCAACCAGACTCAACGCTTCAGGAAACTCGCTCAGGCGAACCTGGAAGCTAGCCAGGCAGAAATGAAAAGATGGTACGACCAGAATGCCACTCTGGTTGAATTTAAATCTGGGCAGAAGGTGTGGGTGATGGCGCCAGTGGAGCCTTGTGCGCTTCAAGACAAGTGGACTGAGCCATATGAGGTGGTGGAGCGCAAGAGCGATGTAACCTATCTGGTTGACTTGCAGTCTCCCAGGAACCCTTTGAGGGTCCTACATGTGAACCGCCTCAAGCCACACTTTGAGAGGTCTGATGTGACAATGCTCCTTGCCACAGATGATGGGATGGAGGAGGAAAGTGACCCTCTTCCTGACCTCCTGTCAGCAGAGGAGCAAGATGGGTCAGTGGATGGGGTAAACCTCTGTCCCACACTGACCCCAGAACAGCAGAGAGACTGTCGCCATGTGTTGGGTCAGTTTGCCTCCCTGTTCTCCCTGGCACCAGGAGTCACCAATTGGTGTGTCCATGATGTGGACACTGGGGACAGCCTACCTGTGAAGCAGAAATTTTACAGGTTAGCTGACAAGGTCAGGGCCAGCATCAAGGAAGAAGTTTCCAAGATGTTGGTGCTAGGGGTGATTGAGCCCTCAAGCAGCCCGTGGGCTAGCCCAGTGGTCTTAGTACCAAAAGCTGCTGCACCCGGTGCCTCTCCAGAACTCAGGTTTTGTGTGGACTACCGTGGGCTCAATGCGGTCACCAAGACTGACGCACACCAAATCCCCAGAGCTGATGAGCTCGTGGATCGGTTAGGCGCTGCCCAGTACCTCAGTACGTTTGATTTAACTTCTGGGTACTGGCAGATTGCCTTAACTGAGGGGGCCAAGGAGAGGTCAGCGTTTTCAATGCCAGAGGGGCACTTCCAGTTCCGTGTCATGCCCTTTGGGTTGAAGAACACCCCTGCCACCTTCCAGAGACTGGTCAACCAGGTACTGTCCGGGCTGGAGGAATTCCGCGCCGCATACCTGGATGACATTGCTGTGTTCAGCTCCAGTTGGGAAGAACATTTGCAACACCTCTGCGAAGTGTTGAAGGCTCCGCAAAGGACAGGCCTCACTTTCAAGGCCAGCAAGTGCCAGATAGGGCAGGGATCTTTGGTGTATTTGGGACACCAGGTAGGGAGCGGCCAGGTGGCGCCCCTCCAAGCGAAGATTAATACCATTTTGGCTTGGGAGCCCCCCAAGACCCAGACAGAGGTGAGAGCCTTTTTAGGACTCACCTGGTATTACCGCCGATTTGTCAAGGGATATGGCACCATTGTTACCCCCTTAACAGAGCTGACTTCAAGGAAGCAGCCCAGGAAGGTGATCTGGACCGATGCCTGCCAGACCGCGTTTGATGCCCTGAAAGCTGCCATGTGCACGGCACCCGTGCTCAAGGCGCCTGATTTCTCCAAAGAGTTTGTGGTGCAGACAGATGCTTCAGAGCATGGAGTGGGAGCCATACTTTTACAACTGAACGACGAGGGCTTGGACCAACCTGTAGCTTTCCTTAGCAGGAGGCTACTTCCCAGGGAACAGAGGTGGAGTGCAATTGAAAGGGAAGCTTTTGCTGTAGTCTGGGCACTGAAGAAGCTAAGGCCCTACTTGTTTGGGACTCACTTCTGGGTTCAGACAGACCACAGACCCCCTCAGATGGTTAATGCAGATGAGGGGTGAGAACCCAAAACTGTTGAGGTGGTCCATCTCCCTACAGGGAATGGACTTTACGGTGGAACACCGCCCTGGTACAGAACACGCCAATGCTGATGGTCTGTCCAGGTTCTTCCGCCTTAGTGATGAGAACTCCCCAGGGGATGGGTAGTTCTCCCCACTTTTCAGGTGGAGGGGATACGTGTTAGACCTGGCATCCTTGGCGTGGTTTCCCCTGACTTTTTGCCTCTACCCCCTGTATTTTTGACACTGTGCTGGAATTCGTTTTTGCTGGTTTAGATGCTTTGGGCACTTTGCCACTGCTGATCAGTGCCAAAGTGCACGTGCTCCCTGGTCAAATTGTTATTGTGATTGGCTATCCATGATTGGTATATTTGCTTTACCAATAAGTCCCTAGTAAAGTGCACTGAGTGTGCCAGGGCTGGTGATTCAAATGCTACTAGTGGGCCTGCAGCACTGATTGTGCCACCCACAGGAGTAGCCCTAAGATGGTGTCTCAGGCCTGCCACTGCAGTGCCTGTGCGCAGTTTGTGAACTGCCATGTTGTCCTGGCCAGTGTACACACTTTCCAGGCCTAACCCTTCCCTTTTCTTACACATTGGACACCCCTATGGTAGGCCCAAGGTACCCCCCTGGGCAGGGTGCAGTGTATGTGAAAGGTAGGACATGTACTAGTGTGGGTAACATGTCCTGATAGTGAAATACTGCCAATTTCGTTTTTCACTATTGAAAGACTATCTTGCCCATAGGATAACATGGGGAATGCTGTGTAACATGGTTACCTGCATATCTTCCCATATCAGCAAGATAGAAAGTTGGAATCTGGTACCCCTGAACTCAGAATTTAATTACACATATTTTAGTGAAGATGGTTTTTAAATTCTAAGTTTGGAAATAGCACTTTTAGAAAGTGGCTATTTTCTTGTTCAACCTTTCTGTGTGCCTCTGCCTGTTTGTGAATTGACTGTCTGGTTTGTGAGAGAGAGGGGCTGGGGGTAGCTGCAGGAGGCTGGGTGAGTCAGCACTAGGCTGAATAGACCTATCTACATGTAGAGTGGTGGGAGGAGAGCACCTGGGTCTGAATAGGGCTGTGCCTGCCTTCCACAATACTGGCTCCACCTCCTGCGGTGTGTCTGATGACCCTGGCCCACACTCACAAAGGAAGGAGAGGTGCCCTGGCAGAATGCACCCTGAACTGGTTTGGACTGGGTCCAGTACCCCTCACACATGGAGAACAAAGACTTTTGGGGTATAAATATCAGAGCTGAAACCCCTGAACTTTAGACTACTTTTGGAATCAAGAAGAATCCCTGCCAAAGAAGATCAGCTGAAGAGACTGAAGGAGAAGTACTGCCCAAGTGTGTCTAGGGCTGGCCTGCAGTTTGCTGTTTCTACTGAGGAGAGATCTAAAGGACTTTGCTGTGTGCTGTGTCCCCCTGCTTGAAAAAGGACTTTGCTGAGTGCTGTGTCCATCTGAAGAAAAGTCTCCAAGGGCCTGAGAAGAACTGGCCTCCTGTTTCTGAAGTCCCAGGCACAAAAGGACTTCACCCCCAGCCTCCCTGAACTTCCTTGCTGGGATTTCCAGTCTGCCAGGAGGGCCTGTAACTGTGTGTGAGGCCTCTCTTGCTGTTGGGAGCTGGAAGCGCGACGCAACGAGAGAAGCGTGATGCCGCTGCAGCAGCCGCTGTCACATCATCGAGAAGCGTGTCGCCGCTGCCGCTGTTCACCGCCGCAACACCGGAGAAGCGTGTCGCCGTCACCGAGGGTGTCGTCGAATTACCGGAGAAGCGTGTCGCAGGGCCGTCGCCTCGCTGAGGAAGCGCACCGCCGCCGATCGCCACCGCATCACCGGAGAAGTGTGTCGCCATCACAGGTGGTGTCGTCGCAACACCGGAGAAGCGTGTCGCAGGGCCTGTCGCGGCTCCGAAGATCACCGAGTTCGCCGCACGGCCGTCGGGCGTGCACGCATCGCATCTACAGTGTCGCATCGCAACAAAGACGCCATTTCATCGCATCGCACCGGATCAGCGCAACGCATCAATGTGCCATTTTGTCGCACCGGAACCGGCGCGCAGGAAGAACCGACGCATCGCCTTCACTGCGCCCTTTTTGCTTGTTTTGCGTTACGCATCCCTGGTACTTTGAGACTGAAAGTGTCGCATTTTAGATCTACAAGTGTATTTTTGCAACAAACCTTTTTAAAGACATTCTACTGAGTTTTGTATGTTGGATTTTTGTCGTTTTGGGCTTGTGTAGTTTAGATAAAGATACTTTATTTTTCTAAACTGGTGTGGTGTCCATTTGTGGTGTTTTCACTGTGTTACTGTGAGTGTTTGTACAAATACTTTACACATTGCCTTTGGGATAAGCCTGTCTGCTCGTGCCAAGCTACCAAGGGGGTGAACAGGGGTTATCTAAAGTGTGTATCCCCCTTACCCTGACTAGAAGCAAGGGTCCCTATTTGGACAAAGGTACCTACCTCTGCCAACTAGAGACCCCCAGTTCTAACACCTGGGACATGATTTAAGGTGCTACTTAGGTGGGTGGCACAATAAGTGCTGCAAGCCCACTGGTAGAATTTAATTTGCAGGCCCTGGTTATATAGTATACCACTCTACAAGGGACCATAGGTAAATTAAATATGCCCATTAAGGGTATTCCAATCAAAGCATGTTTAGAGGAGTGAGCACAAGCACTTTAGCACTGGTTAGCAGTGGTAAAGTGCACAGAGTCATAAGGCCAACTGAAATGAATTTCAGCCAAAATTGAGGTAAGTAGGCAAAACCTTTAAGGGAAGATCACCCTAAGCCTGACAGGTCTAACACATGCCCCCCAGCTGAAAGTAAAGAAAACTACCCAACCTCCTGGTGAGTTCTCATCATTAAGGAGGAAGAACCTGGAGAGACCATCAGCTTTGGAGTTGTCTGACCCAGGTCTCTGTTCCATCATAAAGTCCATAGACTGTAGGGAGATAGACCACCACAACAATTTTGGATGCTCACCCATCAGTTGCATTAGCCACCTGGCCGGCCTTTAGTCTGTCTGAACGAAGTGAGTCCCAAGCAAGTATGTCCTTAACTTATTCAGTGCCCAGACCACAGAAAAGATTTCTCTTTCAATAGCAATTCACCTCTGTTCCCTGAAAAGTAAAGCTACAAGTTGGTCTAGGTCTTCATCATTGAACTGTGATAAAACTTCCCCATGCCATGCTCTGACGCATCTGTTGAACCACAAATTATTTGGAAAAGACAGGGGCCTCAAGCATAAGGGCTGTGCACATGAGCTGCTTGATGGAGTCAAAGGCTTTCTGGCAAACGCCTGTCCAGATCACCTTCCTTGGCTGCTTCTTGGAAATCAGCTCAGTCAAGGGGGAAACCATACCCCTTACAAACCTCCTGTAATATCCTGTGAAGCCCAGGCAGGACTGCACTTCAGTTTGAGTTTTTGGGGGCTCCCAGGCCGGAATGGTCTCTATCTTGGCCCAAAGGGGCTGCACCTTTCTCCTGCCCACAAAGCATCCCAAGTACATGACAGACCCCTGCCCTATCTGCCACTTATTGCCTTTGATAGTCAGGCCTGCGTTCTGCAGGGCCTGAAGCACTCTGTGCATGTGAAAGAGGTGGTCCTTCCAGCTGCTACTGAATACAGCTATGTCATCCAAGTAAGCACCACTGAAGGCCTCCATACCAGCCAAGACCTTGTTCGCCAACCGCTGGAAGGTGGCAGGGGCATTTATTAGTCCAAAGGGCAGCACTTTAAACTGAAAGTTGCCCTATGGGGTAGCAAAGGCTCTCCTCTCTTTATCCCTGTCAGTAAGGGAAACTTGCCAGTACCCTTCAGGTTCTCAGGAACTTAGCAGCCCCTAACCTATCGATGAGCTCATCAGCTCTGGGTATGGGGTGAGCATCAGTCTTAGTAACTGAGTTGAGTCCCTATAGTGCACACAGAATCGGAGTTCTGGAGTGGTGCCCAGTGGGGCAGCTTATGGCACCAGCACCACTGGGCTGTACCGGGGGCTACTGGAGTGTTCAATCACCCCTAACTCCAACATCTTTGAGTCCTCTTCTTTGATTCCGGCCCTCACTTTTTCAGTAACCCTAAAAATGTTGTTTTTGATGGGGGGCTAGCTCCTGTATCAATGTCATGGGTACACAGATGTGTAAGCCCAAGAGTGATGGAAAACAGAGAGGAAAACTGCCCCAATATCTGTTGACAGACCCTCTGCTTTTCTGGGGTCATGGTAAAGAAGAGGTTGACACCCTCCACTAGCCCATCCTACTCTTTTGATGACAGTAGGTCAGGGAGTAGTTCACTCTCCTCCTCCTCTACATTATTTGTCAACAACAACATGATGACCTCAGACCTCGCATAGTGTGGCTTGAGACGAATAATATGGAGAACCCTTAAGGGGTGTCTGGGCCACCAGGTAAGTGGCCTCCCCCTTTCTCTCAACTATCTCATAAGGCTCAGTCCAAGGGTCTTGGAGGGCCCAGGGCTCCACACAGACTCCATTACCCGCACATCCTGCCCAGGCTGAAATTCCACATTGTTCATACCACTGCTTCATAACCTCCTGGCTAGCCTCCAAGTTCTCAGAAGCCTTCTTCTAGAACTTGGCCATCGGGTTCCGGATGGCTAGAGCATAGCTAACCACATCCTGGGAGGCTTCTTGGGAGGCTGCTTTCATCCCTTCCTAACCAGACTGAGCGGTCCCCTAACAGGATGACCATACTGAAGTTCAAAGCATGTAAATCTAACCCCCATCTGTGGTACTGCCCTGTAGGTAAAGACCAGACATGGTAATATGAGATTCTACTTCCTAAGGAAGGCTCAGGTAGGCCCATAATCATGCACTCAGGGTCTTGTTGAATCTCTCAACAAGTCCATTTTTTTGTGGATGGTAGGGTATGGATAACCCGTAGGTTACCCCACACTCCTTCAACATGGACTGCATGTATGCAGACATAAAGTTGCTGCCCCTATCAGACACCACTTCTTTGGGGAAACCCACTCTGTTGAAAATCCCTATCAAGGCTCTAGCCACTGCAGGTGCAGTAGCAGTCCTCAGTGGTATGGCCTCTGGGTATTTAGTGGCATTGTCCACCAAGACCAGGATAAACCAGTTGCCTGAGGCTGGCTTGGGGTCCAAGGGCCCTACAATGTTGATGCCCACCCTCTTAAAGGGGGTTCCAATGACAGGCAAGGAATTTATCCCTGTCTTACCACTGGCCTGGCAGGTTGAACAATTCCTACAGAATGTATCTCAGGAAATCTTCATCCAGGGGCAGTAAAAGTAGGGGACAAGCCTGTCAAAGGTCTTGTTCTAAACAAGATGTCCTGCCAGGGGGATCTCCTGAGCCAGCCCCAGTAGGAAGGCCTTGTAGCATTGGGGAACTACAAATGAATGTGGAGCCCAAAGCACAGGTGCCTTAGACTAACTATACAGGAGGTAATCCTTCCAATATATGTGGTGATCTCCAGAGGTAGCACCAGCTGCCTGGGCTTCAGCTTGCTGCTTCATACTCTCTAGGGTTGGTCACTCACTCTGGGTCTTACAGAACTACTCCCTGGTGGGTCCTTTATCTGCTTGCCATCGAGCAAGCTCAGGCAGGACACCGAGAGAGGCAATGTCCTCCCCAGTTGGCTTTGGGTGGCTTTCTCCAGCACCCCATCCACCTCCACTGTGAGACATTCAGGGGCTGGTTTCCTATGCCCCTTCCCCCCTCTCTTGACTTCTCTCCTGGGCAGACATGGACCTGGTGGTCACAGAGTCCCAATCAGGCAACCCCACCATCTCCAGGGGTGACCTAAGCTCCACTTCCTTCTAGGAAGTGTGCTCAAGGTAATTCCTTAACACACAATCAACAGGCATGGCAGGGCTCACAGCAAATTTCCGAAGACCTTAGACCCCCCCCCATTCAAAGGGAACTAGAGCCACAGGGTAGTGGCTCTCCTCGTTGTCTGCTTCTACAACCTGGTGGAATTTATTGGAAATCAGTTGCTCTGAGGACACCAGATTACACCTTACAGAAGTCATACTGGCTCCTGTGTCCCTCCGAGCCTTCACCCGCTGCTCATTTATGGTGACCCACTACCTATGCTTGGAAGTATTGGAAGGCATGTTGGCTTGGGCAACATCTCTATGTCACCCAGGGACACTAACATAACCACACTGCAGGCCCCCCCCCCACTAAATTGGGTCATCTCCCCCTAAGCACTATGGTAGCCAACCCTGGGGGTTCACCTCCACTGGGAGGCTTTGCCCTTTTGGGGCACTTGGGATCACTCTTTATTTGCCCATACACATTATATTAATAGCACTTGGGGTCAGAGTTCCTATGATTCTTGTTGGAGAAGCCTTTCTTCTGGTAGCCAGAGTGGGATTGGGACCCTTTCCCTTGAGAACTATTTTGTGGGTCTTGAGAGAACTCCTTCTTTTTATCACCTCTATCCTAATTCTGGTGGGAACCATGATCACAATTTTGGGAGTCCCCCCAGATACCCTCTTAGATACTCTGATGCTGACCAGAGTTCTGCCTCCTCAACAAACCTCCTGGGGTCAGTCAGCTTGCTATCCCCCAGGTGTTGGCGCAGCTCTTTACAACAGGTATTGAGCATGTGTTAACTAAAATTAAAATTCAGGTTGTACATCCCAGTGAAATCATCTACCTTGCTGCCCCTCACCCAGTCCTTCAGTGCGTTGTAGGAATAGTCTAAAAGGTCAACCCAGGACTGGTTTGGGAGTGTGTGGCTGTCCCTTAACCTCTGTCTATACTTCTCAGGGGTCAGCTCAGATTTGGTAAGAAAAATGGCCTTCATGGGGCCATACCAGGTCTGGTCTTCTACCTCAAGTGAGAGGAGTGTGTCCCTTCCCACCGTGGGCATGTACCTCCACAGGTTACCCCTCAGTACTCCTTGGGGACCTTGTGTACCCTTAGGGCTACCTCATATGCTGAGAACCATGTATCAATATCATCTCTCACCACATAAGTGACACTAGGTCCTTGGGTATGAGGACCCTAACCTCTCCAGTGGATGCTGCTGGTATGCTGTAAATAATATTGCTGAACTCCATCTGCCTTGCTTTTTTGTCCAGCTCCTTGAGACTAAGCTCATGGGCCATCCTCTTCTCCTCCTTGGCTAGTCTCTCTCATGCCAACCTCTCCTCTGATTCCAGTTTTAGTTTGGCCAACTCCAGCTTGAATCTCCTCTACTCTCTCCAGTCTCCAGCTTCTGTGGGGTCAGCCTCCTGGCAGACACACTGCTCCCTGCTCCATCCTGGTCATCAGCTGGGGTGGAGTTGTGCTCTCCCTGTGATAGGTGTTCTTCCTCCTCTGCCTCTGTTTGTACTCCCTCCTCCTTATTGCTATTCATGTCCTCTTATCCTGAGGTGACCTGCCACCTCTGCACCTCCTCTAAGGTCCTGAGAGCTACCTGGAGATCCAGTTTGGTAGCCCTCCTGTCTGCTTTCAGTCTTTTGTGCTTGTAGAGTTACAGCAGCTCAGCCTTACTGAGGGCATGAAAGAGTCATAGCCCCATCTCCACAGTGCAAAAAAGAAGGCAGGACACTTACATTTAGAGAAGGGGGAAAACAGCCAATGGAAAAAATAAGGATGAATTTAAAAAGAGGTCACCCTGTGTCAAATTATTTATCTGGGGTTTTTGTATAACACAAATCACAGTATGGTACTGAACAAACACAGGTCCTGATCCACACCGCTGAACACCAATGTGAGAAACTGGGTTGTTGACTGACTGGGGTGTGAGCCCTGGTCAAGCAATAGCCACAACCCCTTGAAGGGGGAACAACACAAAGTCACTAAATGATCCTGTTTTCAACTCTGGGTAGCTTGGCACAAAAAGCAGTCAGACTTAACTTAGAGGCAATGTGTAAGTATTTATGCTGTACACCACAGTAATAACATGGATACACAACACAAGAAAAATCCCAAACTAGTTTAGAAACATAAAGTAGATTTCAATAAATTATTTGGCACTAAAACGACGAAAATCCAACCATTAGACCCATAGTTATGAAGGTTTAATGTTTTTAGTAAAAGCGGGAACCTAAATGTTCAAAGCACCAACCGCAGACATCTAGTCGTGCAAGACTGAGTTGAAGTCAAAAGTTAAGGCCGACCGCAACAGAGTGCGGTTCAGATAAAAGATGTGGATTGGGTCCAACCAGCGCTGACCTACTGACTTAGAAAAATTCTTGAAGAAAAAGTTCTGTGAAGGTGGAAGTTGTGCGGGCAGGTTGCAGATGTGTCTGAGGAGGGAGCCTCGTTGTCAGATATCCTTAGAACGAAGGCACAATGGAGATTTTTACCTTCTGACTTAGTCGTCGAAATGGAAGTCAAACATCTCCAGTGGGGTGAGGCAAAGAGCTGTATCTGTACAGTTCCAGGAGGTCAGATACCCCTTTGGTGAAGGACCGCTGAAACAGCTTTGATGTTTGAGAATCTGCAAAGTCCATCCAAACAACAATGCACCTCAGGCGGACAGGTGAACAGGTTGGTCCTGGTCTCCTCCCAGTTCTCTTGGTCAGCTAGGCACATTTAGCACCACAACCAAGGGTCCAGAACTGGTGGGACACCTCTTGGGGGTTCAAGACTCACTCAGGCTGGATCCATGGTGGGAGCCTTTTATGTCCCTCTGGATCCAAACAGGAGACCATCAAACTAGCTCATGCAGTCACTTCTGGGAGTCCTGAGTGCAGGTGAAAATGCGTGGCTCAACAGCAGGGATAGCCTCTGAGGGTTCCAGATAGGCTTCAGGCAGCAGAGCAGTCCTTCCAGTTACAGCAGCACTCTCACAGAGGGCACAGCAGGTCACAGCAGCAGGCAGTTCTCTGAAAGTCCTTGCGCAGGTCCAGTAGAGAACTGAAGAGTGGGTCTGATGATCCTAATTGTATACACTGGTACCCTTCTTCTGAAAGGTGGGGGAAGCTTCTGGAAAGGTTCTATGAAGGGCATGGAATTTCCTGACTCCCCTGCCCTGGCTCCAGGCTAGCTGAAGTGACAATGCAGGGTCATTAGGTCCTTTGTGTGGAGACAGGACACAGCCTATTCAGGTGCAAGTAGGCTGTGCTTAGCTCCCCCCCCCCATTCTGCCAGTTGATGGCCCATTGAGACACACTTAACCCCTCTATTGTGTGACTGTCTGGGAGAAATTCAAAAGGTATAACTGTCAACCACACCCAGGCATGTGATCTAAGACAGGCTGCAGGCACAAGGAAAATGCCAACTTTCATAAACAACTGACAAAATCATCGTTTAGAATTCAGCCAGCGATGATGGAATAAAAGAAAAAAGGAGGTAAGTTAGTTGGCTGTTGAGAGTTAAAAGGCTCATCTCAGAAGAATGATAGGAATTTTTTTATAAAAAAAGATTTAATTGCCTCCCCTAATTTGTTGTGTCTTTTCAGTGTTTCACAGTTTGATGTCCTGATGAGAACCCTCAAATCTTATAGGGTACGAAACGCGTTGACAATTATCAAATCACCAGGGAGCCTTCTGTCTAAAGTTACTTTGGCTTATAGGGAACCCTCTTTTACTTCTCAATTTGAGAAACTTGGTTAGGCCTTCCTCTCTTTGTTTTAAGCCCAAAAATGTTGTATGATCAAACTCCTGGTGTATATGTTTTCAAAGTGAGCCTATACTATTTGTTCAATCAATTGAGGCTCGTTGGCTCTGCTTAATGTCAGAACTGTGATATATTGATACACTTTTTTGTATCAACAGTTTTTATTGTTCATGTTGTTCTCATTTTTTTGTATTGTGTTGTTAAAAAAATTCATTTTGTGTCATAATGTGTCTTGTACTAACACCGTTTCATCATTTTTTGATGTTTTTTGTCTTTGATTTTAATTGTTTATGGCAGTAGCTCAAAAAGAGGTGAATAAATGTTCTGTACTAACAGTGAAATAAAAAATGTGATTATGCTGATTAAGTTTGGTGACCACATTATGACAAAAAGATTTCTTGTCAAGAAATAATGTCAGTACCGGATTTTTCTTTGTTGTTTCATGACTTTCTAAAAGTGGCATTCTCAAAATTGTAATGAAAAATCCAACTTTACCATTAAAGAGGGTTTATCATTACAATTTCATAGGTACCAAACATGAAATATTTACCACCTCTCGATTAGGAATTGCACTTATTAAATGTAATAAGGAGTGCCCAATGTTTCCCTACTACCACTTGACCTAATGTACACACCACCACCATCACTTGCACTCACTGACATGAGAAACAGCAAGAAAATACTCACTCCTCTGAAATAGTTTCTTAAGAGGCTTTCCTTGTCTATTGTTTTTAATCTTACCACTCGGACCCTTGAATAAAGTTTCATTTTGGGCACCGAGGTGGTAATTTTAACTCACTCACCTTGTTTAATTTTCCCCCCACACACCCGCACTCACAACTGCGGCGTTACGCCTAAAAGAACTCCGACAAAGAGCCCTCTTGCGGGGCCCGTGGGAGACTGCAGGACCACCCCCACGAGGAGCATACGCCCAATGATGAAGCATGACACCTGCATGGGTGTGTGAGGGCACTTTTTCCAAAAGGAGGGATTCCCCCATCTCCATCACAATCCAACCCCCACTGTGAGTCCTTTCCACTCACGAGTTTCTCTCTAGCTACCAAATTGGTCCGCTTTTCCTTCTATCAGGAACAGTTACCCCCTAGTGATTACCACGTTAACCTTGGGAGCACGGGTATTGGACCTATTTTTCCTTTAGCTCCCTGTCCCCCCTCTTTATTATTTTGTGATCCTACTACCACTACCAGGACATGCAAAACTTAATAGTACATGTCCAACCTTCTACGTTCCCTTCCACCCTGCCCTTTGGGCTACCTAGAGCCTACTTTAGGGATGACATATGTAATAAAAGGGGAGTTGAAAGCTTGGCAAGAGGGTTTAAATGCCAAGTCGACATGGCAGTTTAAAACTGCATTCAGACTGCAGTGGCAGGCCCAGGACATTTTAAGCTGCTATTTAGATGGGTGGCACAATTAGTGCTGAAGGCCCATTGGTAGAATTTAATTTGCAGGCCCTGGTTATATGCTATTCCACTCTACAAGAGACTTATAAATACATTATATATTCAAATTAATGGTATGCCAAACAAAGCATGTTTAGGGGGGTGAGCACAAACACTTCTGCACTGGTTTGGGGAAAGACCACCCTAAGGATAACAGGCCTAACACCCCCATTTACCTTGCCCGCTGAAATCGTGCTGGTTCTTTTCCTTCAGCATCTCTTAGGAGAAACATGTATACACCCAGACTGCTTTTTACTTGGTATAACTTTTAAAAAGGCACACTACTCTGAATTAGAAACAAGTCATTTTAAATACTCTATGACTTGTAGTATAAAAGTCAATGTAAAATGTGTACCATAGCATTAGAAAATTAAATTAGCTGACAATACATATTTATTTATTTTTTATTTATGTATTCATTTATAAAGCGCCTGAATCACCCCCCAAGGGGTATCTCTGCGCTATGGAGCTGCTGCAGTAGGCCATGAAGGGGACATGTTAAAATAATGCAGTTTTGAGAAGCCTTCTGAATTGAAGGTGATCAGGGCATTGCCGCAGATGGATGGGAAGCTGGTTCCATTAGAGAGGGGCTAGGTGAAAGAAAGCTTTCCCACCCAGTCATGATTTTTTGAACCGTGGTACAAGAAGCAGAGATTTTGTTCCTGATTGAGAGACCTAGTGGGTATGTAGTGGTTACATTTCCTTGCAAGATAGCTGGGGCCTTTGCCGTTCAAGGCCTTGTGCACAATACAACAGATTTTAAATTTGATTAGTTTGCGTACTGGGAGCCAGTGGAGTTGTTGTAGGAGAGGAAGAGAGGCAGTTCTAGGGGGAGCATTCAAGACAAGGCGCCCGCTGTGTTTTTGACCACCTGTAATCTGCTCAGCGAGGACTTATTGGCTGAGACCAAAAGGGCGTTACAGTAGTCTAAGCAGCTTAGTACCAGTGCCTGGATGAGAGTTTTCCGTGTGGACAAGGGAAGGAAGGGGAAGGCTCGCCGTAATAATACAAGTAACTGTAAGAAGTCTTTATTGCATGATTTAAAAAACCTTTGCAGGGAACATGTCATTAAAACATTTTGATGCGTATTGAATTAATACAAGCGTGAGATAAGAAAATATATATATATATATATATTTTTGATCCTTGTTAAATTGATACGAATAAATAGATAAAAATTTGACGCTTATTAAATTGACTAAAAATGCGATTCCAGATGCAGTAATAAAATATGCCTAGCCCTCCACATGGCCGAGATCTCTTATTTATGTCCGGCGCCTCCAATACCATTGAGGACAATCCTTTCAAGGCTGTCGAGATCAAGTTTATATTTTATGACCCAAGGTATCCTTTCTGTGCACGCTTCCCTTTTGCAGTTCTGGCGGATTTCCATATTTCCGGGTGTCTTCAGAGCAGAAGTTCTCATTGTTATCGCGGTCCGTGGATCTGCGCCTCTAGCTGGGGTAGCGATCAACATCTCCCCTTTCCTAGTTTTTTGGCTGCGCAGTCCATAAACCTCACCAGTGCACAATTGAAGATTGTGTTCCGTGAGTCGAAACAGGCCAATACTGCCGATCTACATGATCTAACTTCCGTGTTGTTCCAGGCCTTCCGTAGGAGGGACCTTCTTTCTTTCAAGAGGCTTGGGCATAGGCACACAACATGAATTATGTCTTCCCTTTGGTTGCCGCAAAATCGACATATTTCTGGAGCTTGCTCTCTTTTCCATTTGTGAAGGTGGCAGGACAAATTGATCATCCCCAATCTTAATTTTAAAAAGCAAAGTTTAGTGCGTGCATTGAAGGTGCAAGTTAAGTAACTCTGAGGTGTCAGCTGAGCGTATGAACTGAGGGTCATCCAACCATGGCTTCTTTTTGCGAGGCTCGCTTTGTCTTCCATTGAGGAGAGCTTTTTTGCGCTTGATTTTGCTAGCCTTTTAAACTCATTTTGGCTGACGTATAGGTCCCATACATCCTTCATGCCGAGGGTTTGTAGCCCACTTGACAGGTATCGATGCCCCGCTTGCCATCGTTTTGTACTCAGATTGGACCATAGATGTTCCTCTAAACTGCCCTCTTTTGATAGCCTTAGCTTATGGCAGCACGTTAGAAAGTTCGCCATTCTACCCAATGTTTGTTTGCAGATGCCCAGTTCCAGCCTGATTTGTGCCGGCGACGTGAAAGATGGTAACTGGAAGACTGTTCTAAAAAATGTTGTTATGATTGTGTCTAAATGACCGCTGTCCAGTCTTTTGAGCACCTCGCTTCCATATGTTAAAGTTGGAATGACTTTTGCCTGCGCCACCTGTAGTGTTGGAGTGAATGTTGGCCCGAGCAGTTTCTTATGGAGGCAGCTGAGAGAAAATGCTAGCGCTATTCCTTTCTTTTTTTGCTCTCCCAGGTGGCTTTTGTATCTTCTGTTGTTGTTGAATAAAACACCTAAATACTTGTGATTTTTGGATTCTGTGATTCTTTCAGAGTTTAAAACCCATGTCAACTTTTTTGGCCTTCCTGGGCGAACCGCCAAGATTTTAGTTTTCTTGTTGTTTATCTCGAGCTCGTTCTTTTTCGAATAAGCGACAGTTGCATCCATAAGTCTTTGTAAGCCCACCTTTGTGCTACTCAAGAGAACCACGTCATCTGCATATAAAAGATTTGACAGCTGTAAGTTGCCTAGTTTGGGAGCGTGGGAGTTGACTGTGTTAAGGACATCCGGGAGATCTGCTAACAATAAATTGAAAAGTGTAGGGGCCAGGACGCATCCTTGTTTCAATCCTTTTGTCATGGGAATTGGTTGTGACAGTCTAGAGCTGTCGCCAATCTTAATCCTGACCCATGTGTCCTGATGCAGTAACTGTAAGGCTCTTAGTAGACCATCTGGGATATTCAGAGCGAAAAGCTTCTGCCATAGCTTATCCCTGTTGACTTTGTCGAACGCTGAGCTAAAATCTATGAATCCCATATAGAACGATCTGGTGCTGAGCTCCGCCTGGTCTATCAAACATGAAAGAACCATAAGATTAACCGTAGTGCCGGTTCCACTTATAAAACCAGTTTGATTTGGAGGGATTATTGAGTGTCCCTCGGCCCAGTCCCGTAAAGAATCCAGCAAAATCCCTGCAAAGTATTTGGCTTCATTGTCGATGAGAGCGACTAACCGATAATTGCTCGGGGCTTTTTTGTCGCCTCCTTTAAAGATTGGAACAAGAATCGATCCTCGCCAAGAAGATGGAATGTTATTTTTTGCTAAAATAGATGTGAACAGTGGAGCAAGTTTGGACGCCCAAAAGGCTTGGTCCTCCTTGAACACAGCCGGAGGAATTCCACCTGGTCCTGGGGCTCCGTCTTTCCGGCCCTTTTTTATCTGCCTTTCAATTTGGTCTTCTTGCACTGTGCTATACTCAGTGCAAATATCTTGATTTTGTCTCTCTGTTCCCTTTTTGATTTTTATGCTTTTGTGGGAAAGCTCGTCCATTGGTAGCCGTGTTTGAGAGCGGTCTGAAGGTGAATTCAATTCTGTCAGAGAGTTGTATCCCTTTGTGCCTGTGACCTGATTAAAGGTGTGATTTTGTCGATTGTTGAAATGGCTGTGTAGAAAGAAATACCACTCGGACTCCAGTATGTTTGATGAGGCAGCTTTCGGGGCACGACCCCCAAGACCATTTACAGTTCGCCAAAATCTCGCAGAGTTATTCGTTCTTATATCTTGATATAATTTGGCCCAGAAGGAGTTCCACTGAGCCCTTCTATATTCTCTTTTTTCTGCCTTCAGATCTCGACGAGCTCCTCTCAGTTTGGTTATAATTAATGTGTCCATTGGCTGTGTTTTTAATTCCCGCCATAGCCGGTTCACACCTTTTTTTGCCGATCGTATCACTGGATCCCATGTGGTCGACTGTTGGAGCTCCGTCGCTTTTACGTGCGTTATTGGCTTTGCATGTCTTGCTGTTAGCTTGCTTGTGAAGCTGGTCCAGTTGGTAATTTGGTCTGCAGTTGCCTCAGCGATGGTCTCTATCATGTGCTTTGCCTCTTTAGATACTTGCTGTAGGTTATTGACTGAGCACTTGATACGTTTTAAGTTGATCGTGAAGCTTTCAAAAGCTAGTGCTCCCGCCTCATCATGTTGCTCCATTTTGATGCTAAGCAAGATTTCTTGAGGACTATGATCGCTTTCTGGTCTGTCGCCAAACCCGAAGGCAGTTACTTGGTTCAAGAGAGAAAGATTGACAAAAGTGTAGTCAATTAGAGATGCGCCGGTATTTGATAAAAATGAAAGGCCAGGTGGCTTATCCGGATTGAAACGCCCATTGAGGGCTCTGAGGCCAAGATGTTCTAGATTTCCTTGAAGGGTACGACCTTTCTGATCATCCTTGCACCATCCTTGGCGATCCTGCGGTGGTATGGCCCAAACGCTTTCCTGTGATTTAATCATCTCATTTTTTTGGAGGTCCGACATTAGCCACATATTGAAGTCTCCAGAAAGTATAATGTCGGCATTTGGAAGCCCTGATCTTATTCTTAGCACTGTCGCTATCAGCTCTTTTGAGAATTTTTGCCTTGACACGGAATTTGGGCGGATGTACACATTCAGTAGAATTATGGTCCTGGGCTGGCCTTGGGGGGTATTAAAGGAGATTCCCATGGACTGGAAAGAGTTGGAAGGACTTGCGAGATCCCACGTTGTAATTGCATTATTTGATGATATAAAAATAGCTAGACCTCCGCTACCTCGTCCAAATGCTTTTGCTTTGATAGCTGGTTTGTGGTGAGTTTTGAACCCTTCCAAATGCTGCGGCTCTACCAGCCATGTCTCTTGTAATAATATGATCTCGAATGACCGTAAGTAAGAGATCATGGCTGCTTCTCCCAGTTTGTTTAAAAGCCCGTTGATATTCCAGGAGCAGACCCTTAAAGGGCGACCTTCTTGTTCCTTTTGACTGCTGATTTGTCATCGCAGCAGCCGGGTTGAATTCAAAGAACCCGCCAGCCATGACCATGTGCAGGTCTGTTCCATTCCCCCTTTTGATTTGTACTGGTCCACTCCTAATTTTTGATCTTCCAAGTCGGGGGTAGGAGTCTTGTTCCGGGCACTCCTCAAAACCGAGTAGACTCTTCTTTGTTCCGCTCGTGGGCGCTCTGTGGCTCGGATTTCCTGTAGGACATATGGGTATCCTGGTTCCCTGCCGGGGAGTATGGTAATCCCCCACTGCTTGAAAGTATCTGTATGGCTTAGGATCTTATTCGTTACCTCACTCGATCGCCAAGTGACCTTCGTAGTTTCGTTTGTTTGCCCCTGACCTGGTGCTATAAATTCTATCGAGATAATATCTCGTGAGGTTACCGCATTAGACAACCCAATGGCTTCTATCAGTTTAATGATGTTCCCACAGTTTAGAATATCGCAGCTGCCCTTGGACTTATACTCTGGATATAGATGCGTGATGGTTGTTGCTCCGTGAGAAGGGGCCATATCAGCCCCTTGTGGGGATTCAAGTCTTGTCACACAGTGAGTTGGGGTTGGTCCTATCCAGGGTCCGAGTATTCCCCCTTCACTATTTTGTGCACTGGTGCGGGAATCGGCCTGTTCAATGCTCTAGGGCTGTTTTGAATTGTAGCACATTCGTTTTGTGCTTTATCTCCTTTGTCTTGCGCCATTGGTAAAAGGTTGTCCTGGTGATCTATATACTGGCTGCTGATTTGAGCTTGATTTTGAGGTTTAATCCTGCCAGGCGACTCTATAAGCCTGGTGCGCCTGTGTCCCATGTCTCTTGTCGAGGGCATGGGGTCCGGTTGTAGGCCTTCGATGTTGGTGCTTGACTCAAGTTCCCCCCCTTTTCTTGACTGCGCCTGGTCTACTCCTACGGTTTCTTTTCCCATCTCAGGCAGTGGGAAGCCCATCTGATGCTGCTTTGGACGACTTGACTGGATTATTGGGGTTTCTATTCCCTTAATTTCCTCGTCTATTCTTGTTAGGTCATCTTGCCCAATTGAATCTACTCGCTTGTGAATATTGAACAATGGATAGAGGTTCAGCTCTTGCCTGGGCCGTCGATTCTTATTGCGGCCTTTTCGCTTCTTTTGTCTTTTCCCCTTTCCATTAAGATCGTCTAAGTCTTGATCCAAGTAGGATGGTAGGGTGGTGTCTGCTTTGCCTGCGGCTGAAAGTTTTTGTTGGTCAATCATTGTACTGCCAGTGGTCGGAAGTTCTCGAGACGGTGTGGTCGCCCTGCATGCTGCCCCTCTTTCCGCTAGTGTTGCCACCACCTTGGCCTTATTTGCGGGGCATGATGCATCCTCTCTTTTGCATGAAGGGAGAGGCTTTGCATTTGTAGTTTCTTTTATATCCTCCAACAGTTTTGTCATCATTTCTGGCAGCGTGCTTAATTTCTCAATGATTGGTGAGCAGTCGCAACCTTGTCGCGGGGGGTCGGCATCCGCTTGGACCCGTCTGATCAAACTGTTTAAGTTTGTAATTTTGTCGTCTATGTTAGCGACGTACACCGCTAATGTGTTTAAGAGATTGATTTGTATGTCCATTTTGTTAGCTTGGTAGATCATGGCGTCGGCTGATTTTTGTAAGATGTCCAAGGCGGTGGCCCATGTCGTCTCCTGTTTAAAGTCCTCCTTCTTCCTCTCATTTAGGGATGGTGGTGGCCTAGGCTGATCAGGAACGTCTTTGCCATATGATGTAAGCATGTTTTCCCATTCTTTTGATTCGAAGAAGGAGAGGTCTCTCTCCTCGGGGTGTGCCGCTGCCTCGGCAGGCAAGGACCCGCTCTGCCTTTGGTTTGAGGGCTGAGCTAGAACTGTGACTGTATCGCCCTCCCGCCAAAGTAGTGAGTGTTCTCGTAGTGCCAGCGGCGTAGTTACGAAAGAAGCCCCTCCTTGCTCCGTTGCGTCAGTTGTACTGCCCTTTGTAGGTGGTGTAACCTCGTCGGACTTGGGGTCTGAGATGGTCTGGGGAGAGGATGAGTTATTGGCTGCCAAGTCACCCATTGGCCCTAGATGGATTGACGCATTTGTTTGTAGTATACGTTCTGAAGCCAAGATTAAAGCTGGAGCCCCTAGTCTGCTCGGCATAGTCAGGTCCCCTCCCCCCTGTTGTAATTCTACTTCATTTGACTTGCCAATGTCGGTTACTTGGTGTATTGGTGGCGTTCTTAACTCTGTAGTGTCGCCAAAACTGCCCTTGCAGATGGTCACTATGGGGCTCAGAGGTTCAGGTAGCCCAGTGATTTTCATGTTGCTTGAAAAAACAGCTGACCCTGCATCTTTTAAAAAGTGAATTTTGTCATTATTTTTGGTTGGAACCCAGATGGTCTGTGTCCGACAGAACTGGCTTCCTGTGAGTGTAGGTGGGATGCACCCTCTATCATGCCTCCAGATACGCTTGGTGACAGGTCGAGAATCAGATCGCTGGCAGTACTGACTGTCTCAGTCTTTCCTCTCCGTTTCTTTTTGTGTTGTGGAGGTATATTCCTCAGCTTCCCTGATCGCATCCTGTGCTTTATCCTGAGCTTGGGCCGATTTTATCTTAGAGGGCCAAGGTCCCCGTCCCAAGCCCACTCACTGGCTAGCAGACCGTGACAGTCTCTTATTGTGGTTTGTCAATTGCCACTGCTGTTATTCTTCCTTCCTTCCAGCAAATTCCCCCTGCAGTAAAGAACGTGCAGCTAACCTCTCGCGTGTTGCTTATGAACCCCAAATAGCTCAAAGTACAAGCAAGCGAGGAAGCAGGAGAGCAAGGGAGCAAATGGACAGATATGTGCAGATATGAGCAGATGTGAGGCTCAAGCTCCAGCTCCCTCTCTATTCTGCCCGTCCGCTCTCACCGGCAACCACCGCCAGCTGCCAGCCTCCGGTGCAAGGAGGCACCGCAGCACCTCTCTCCAAGGGTGCGGGCCGAGCCGAGAGGAAGTGCAGAGCCTCCCCGTCTGCCGTCAATCACCCCCGTCGCTCACCTCAGTCCGCTGCGGGGTAGGAGACCTGGGAGGCCGGGGAGATCCAGGAAGATCCCGCCACAGCTCAGGAGCCCGGGAAAATCGGGAAGACCGGGAGGCCTCAGCTGCCACCGCCAACCACCAATCGCCAATCACGACCCGCCGGTTGCCAGTCGAGGCAAAGTCGAGGCAAAGTTCAATGAAGCCGCGGCTCACCGGCAGGAAAGCCAAGAGGCCGGGAAACCTCCGGGAACCTCCGGGAAACCTCCTGCTGCCACCGCTCTGCACGCCTGCTGCTGCTGCTACTGCTTAGGCGCAACGAAAACCTGGCACTGGATTCCAAATGCCAAAAGGAATCCAAGTACATGAAAACAGGAGCCAGCGGTGCTAGCAACGTGCTCTTTCATGGTCAATGCCTGGTCTAGACGTATGCTGAGGTTGTTGACTACGGTCTTAGGCTTTGAGGGATCACCTAGATCCACCGGCCACCAATCTGGTGACCACAGCAATGGTGCATCTCCAAACAGCATAATCTCGGTCTTCCCTGCGTTGAGCTGAAGGAAATTGCTCCTCATCCAGCTGGCTATGGCTATCATACCTTCCGAGAAGGAGGACTGGGCCTTAGGGGTGGATTTATTGAACGAGAATAAGAGCTGAGTATCATCAGCGTATGAGATTGGTGTAAAGCCTAGTGTCCTGAGTAAGTCCGCTAGGGGGCCAACGTAACTGTTGAACAAAGTGGGGCTGAGACAGGAGCCCTGGGGTATTCCCTTGGTCAGTCCCATAGTCTTTGATCGAAAGGGGCCTAGATTGATAGCCTGAGTGCGGAGGGAGAGAAAGCTCACCATCCACTGGAACGCCAATCCTCGGAGTCCGATTTCTTTGAGTCTCCTGAGCAAGATCTGATGGGAGACCGTGTCGAAGGCAGCCGATAGATCAAGCAGCACGAGTAGTACTGATTGTTCGCTGTCCAAGGACTGCCTGATGTTGTCGGTGGCAGCAATCAGAGCTGACTCGGTGCTGTGCCTAGGCCTAAATCCGGATTGAGATGGATGGAGGCATCCTGTGGATTCGAGGTGGTCAGATAGGTGTTTGTTGATGTGTCTTTCCAGTAGCTTAATCAGGAGAGGTAGAAGAGAAATAGGCCGAAAGTTGGATAAATCACCCATAGGGGCCTTGATATTCTTGCGGATGGGAATGACTTGTGCCGCCTTCCATTCAGCGGGGAGATATCCCTCTCTCATTGAGAGATTGAGGATCGAGCAAATGGGAGAGGAAAGTTGTTTGGAGAGTATAGTAGAGATTTTGGCTGGAATGATATCCAGAGGGGAGCCTGATTTTACTGTGTATAACAGTGATTCCACCTCATCATCGGTGAGGGGAGGACAATTTTCCAGCAGCTGCACCTTAGTTGGGGTGGATGGGCTGTAATGAGCAGGAACCTGCTGAAGGCTCCCGGCTGAGGTGATTTTATCATAAATCAGCTCAATTTTCTGTGTAAAATGTGCTGCTATTTTATCACAGAGTGCTTGAGAGGGGGCCTCCTCGTTGTCACAAGCCTTTGGGTTGGTGAAAGAGTTGAGGATTTGATATAAGACTTTAGGGGCATTCCCTGCCTGATTGAGCTGTAGTGCAATATGGGCTCTTCGCGCTATTTTTATATTTTTGTGGTATTTGGTCAAAGCGGTCTTAAATCTCCCTTTATTCTTTCCATCATGGGAACAGCGCTAGCGCCTTTCCAGAGTTTTGCACAACCGTTTTTCTGTCCTTAGGTCGGGCAAAAACCAGGCTATCTGGTGGTGCCTGGCCGAACTAGGGTACTGTTTCAAAGGGACGAGGTGATCAATGGCCGTTTTTACTGTGGAGTTGTAACGAGCCAGGGTTTCCTCTACGTTATCAGACTCCGGGTTCCAAGAAGTGAGAATAGTATCCTGGAAAAGGTCCGGGGTGATTTTGTGCCATTGTCTATGAAGGTGGCGGGGGGCAGGCAGGGGAGCGTCATGAACCCTAGGGCCCTTAATGTGAAGATCAATTACCGCGTGGTCCGTCCATGTAAGCGGGCAGGGGGGTTCACAGAGGATATTGGGAGAGTTAGTGAGGATAAGATCTAGTGTATGTCCTGCTGTGTGTGTGGGGCCATCATTGATCTTATCTAGTTCTAAGGAGGCGAGATCTGCCAGGAGCACGGAAGCATCTTGATTAGTGGTGCATTCACTATGTACATTAAAATCTCCCAGAAGTAAAAAATTCTTAGTGAATATGACGTGAGGAGCTATTAATTCCATAAGTTGTAGTGAAAAATCTGAAAGGGGGCCAGGAGGCCGGTAGACAAGGGCACCTTTCCAACTATGTTGTGGTAGCAGGTCTATTCGAAAAACTAAGATTTCAATCTTATCGTTGCACCGTTGCTCGAGAATGAATACTTTAATGTAATCTTTGTGGATAATGGCTATCCCTCCACCCACTTGGACAGTCTGTCCAGCCTTTGGATGCGGTAGTCCTCCGGGAGAGCCACTGCAATAGCAGGAGTGGAGCTGGGTTTAAGCCAGGTTTCCGTCAGGAATCCTATGTCAGGGTTCCTGGAGGTGAGTAGGTCCCAAACCTCTACAGCATGCTTTGGCATGGATCTGACATTGCTTAGGAAGCCCTTCTAACTGTGGATAGAATTGCTGAGAGGATTCTCTAAAGCAGTTTGGGAGTGAGTGACTACGTTGGGGTGCAATTTCCCTTACCTCGGTCAGAACCCCTAGGATCTCTATGCTTATGTTCCAGAACTAGGCTTTGGAACTGGCAAGACTTACATGAGAAAGGCCCCTCAATAACCAGGAGCGCCCTGATTGTATCACATGGATAGAGGGAGCATATGGGTGGCCTGCCTCGTCTGATATCGAGTAGATCCAGACTGGAGTAATTTAGTTTCTGTCTGGTACCCAAATCGGATCCAGAACATGCAGGGGTTCTGACTGCCGGTGACGGCTGGGCGCGGACGGGCGCCGATGGGCTTGCCTTTGGTGCGCCTTCGGCGCTCTGTCGGTGTGCCCGCTGCGCGCGTCCGCGACGAGTCAGGCATTCAGTTTTATAGTGGAGGTTCAGCAGCGAGACCGCTGACCTCCCACTCAGCCCGGAAGTAGCCCCTGACTGTGTCCGCCATCTCCCTCCACACAAACGGGAAAAGCCTGCGGTGGACCAGGGAGCAGTGCGGAGCGCGATGAGATGCGGCCCAACAGTGGAGAACAATAAAAACAGAGGGTATGTGGGGTCGCTGGAAGTTTAAAAGTGCTCGTAGATGAGTGCAAGTAATATTTTTAAAATAATATCATCAGCCTTACTTCAGCGCGTCAGCTGCGTGTCGACTCAGGCATTCGGTTTTATAGTGGAGGTTCAGCAGCTAGACTGCTGACCTCCCACTCAGCCCAGAAGTAGCCCTTGACTGTGTCCACTATCTCCCTCCACACAAACGGGAAAAGCCTGCGGTGGACCAGGGAGCAGTGCGGAGCACGATGAGATGCGGCCCAACAGTGAAGAACAATAAAAAAAGTGGGTATGTGGGGTAGCTGGAAGTTTAAAAGTGCTCATAGATGACTGCAAGTAAAAATTTTAAAATAATATCATCAGCCTTACTTTAACGCGTCCGCTATTTAAAATGAGGAGATCAGGGCATCTGGGTGTGGCACCTAAATCGTGTTCAACTAACTGACCTCCAGGGAATGCTCAATTTAACATCCTCAAATGTGATCACTTTGGTTCCTTTGAGGCCTTCCCATTTGCACTGCTAATGACATCCTTCTCTTCTCATTGATAGGTCTTTTGCAAATAATAGCACTGCTTTGTTGTTCATCTCAGGATACTTCTTTAGCATGTCAATGTGAGCACGCATGATTTGCGTTGGCCAATGTCAGTTGCAAAAGTTTGTCTAATTGCAAGAAGGCCGAAACGTCTCAACGTCCCCTGACTTGAACAGTGGTGTAAGTAATATTTTGCCCAATCGTGGCTGTTCCTGTTATTCAGACAACTTTTGTGTTTGAAAAATATATAAAGTTTATTTTCAATTAAGCTCTCTTCTTATCCCCAGACACAGCTGAAGGTGCTGGCCTTTCTTACGTATTTGGCAATTTACACTTTTGAGTAAGTTTAATACATTCTGCTATTCACAAAATCTGAGTGTATTTTACTGTAAAACTGTAATTGGGCTTTTAGAGACTGTAATTGGGAATTGCAATAGTGTACCGGATCATTGGAAGAATTTAATTGGGCATTTCCTAGAGGATGTGCCTGGGTCAGAGGATGTGAATGAGCACATGATGGTCAAGACAGTGATTGTTTATCTGGTTATGTACCTCAGTAGGCCTTTGATGTGCTCCTGACATATCAATGGTGCACCTTAATTAACATGTAGGTGGTGACTAGACTATACTTTTATCTCTTTTGGTCAATGTTTTTTAATGTATTCTTGCACATATTGTAGACTTTTGTCAGTGATGCCTCTTGCTGTGATATAATTAGGGTCAATGGCCACATGAATCCTTTTCAAATTATGCCATTGGAGTCAAAGGTCACATGACATCACATCCTATTGTGTCGCTGGAGTATCAACTAGAGTGTGATGTTACTTCTGCTATATCCAGAATTCTAAATTTACATCCAAGAGCACCATCAATTCCTACAGATTTTGGTAAGTATTTTATTTAGCATTAAACTATGTCACACAGGTCTTGGTTTCAATGAGGTCAAAACAGTTTTTCAAAAAGGTAAAAACATACAGGCATGAAAAATCAATCAATTCCCTACTTATGCTCTGCTTGGTACAAAAATGAAGTCTGGAGCTTGCAAATCACTTACAGTCTCCCAATAATTGTGTAAAAATCTACAGACCTTGTCAGCATATCCATGGTTGCTGTTGGATTTTTGGTCTCCAGTCTTTTGCATTGCCTGGAGAGACATTTTACTTCACACTTTAGGAACATAAGATTTGCCAACTTTATTGGTATAAGACACCTCATGTTTACATATGTCTGTGATGTAAAGTTGTCGAAAAACTGTATTGACATAAGCTTCTGAGGGCCCAAAGCTGTTCCATTCCAGAAAATTGAAAACAGTTTCCCTCCTGTTATTTCTGCCCATTTCTATGCTATTGGTAGAATCCTTCTACTAATGAAAGCAACTGACTAGATGTCAAAACACTTGCTCAGTGAGTCAAACAGAGCAACAAACCAATAGTGAGATGCAAATATTTAAGACACAGTCTCCTGGCTAAGATTAGTTATACTGGTGTCATTTTTTGTTATTTGGAAGGGTGTGAAACTCTGTAAAGACTTCGGTTGGTACTTGAATCATTGATATGCCACTAAACCTATCCTCCTTGGCCAAGTTACATTAAATCAGAGAAATATACTCAAATCCTATCACATCAGTTTGGAGTGTTATGGACTCACTGTAACACTTGAATAACTTTCTTGAGTTAAACGAGGTGGCACACTTGCCGACTGTGCCACATGACTATGTACACTGAATTCTCCCATGCTTTAATCTGCCAAAGACCTGTTTTACCAATGTCCTTCAAGAAAGCCAAACATAAAAAATATATAAGGCACAAGATGAAGCTAATATAAATATGTTAACTGAAACATCATCTCTCAGCTTTAACATATGCAATACCGCTGTATATTGTAGCATAACCCCCGTCCTCATGAACCCCCTTGGTGCCCAAACAATAGAAACTTGCAAGAACTCCCTTTGTGATCACATGGCCTTGAGTTCTGGAAAACGATTTGTTAGCTGCCAAGCTGGAGCTATTGAACAGTATAAAACAATATAATTTCCAAGAAGTTCTTACTCTGTAGGTTCTTAAAGATAAATGTGGATCTAAAACTTATCAAAAGTAAAGCATCATTGACCTTCCTATTGCTTGGGAATCATCTCCTTCCTGTTTCAAACAACCTGTCAGCTAATGTTCCAGGTAAACTCCTAATTAGCGGTCTGTGAAATTCGAAAAATTTGCTTTCTTGTAATTACGTAAAATGATGCTAAATTAGGCATAATTGTGCAATGTGCAAATCTGTCATTTCATGATACATTTTTAGCGTGAAATACATTTTTGCATCAATTTTTGGCTTGAGATAAATTTAAACAAGAGCACCGCAAGCAGCCCACAATTAGGAGAAGTGGCATAATGGCTTATTTTTAGGAATTTCATGTAACAGGTGTAAAATCAAATTCCACAAATTACGCCAGCATAATTTAAATTTCACCCAGGCCTACTTCTAATGTACCCTCAGAACCATTTCGTTGAACATACAGAAGAAAAAGTCTCATGACTATGAATATCAGTCTAAGGAAGTGCACTAGCACTATAGCCAATAGCTGAAATGTGCACTGTATTGTCACAATATGCAATTTGTCTGTTCTTTGCTGTTTCAGTTGGAGCTTCATATGAAGTTAAAATGAGTAGGTTTCTGTATTTACATTTTTGACACTCATGTAAATTTCAATGGTTTATCAATTTGTATTGTAGGTAAACTAAAAATTATTAAGTTTCCTTGCTGCATTTAAAACAGTCAGGTTTGAGAGAGTCAGAATGTGAGCTGGCCAGCTGTGAAACAGTGACACAAGTCTCCCGGCCTTAAGGAGCATACAACAATACCCTGATTCAGCGAGTTACGACTGTTCTTCATCAGACATAAGACTGAGGAAATTATGAATGCTTTCAGGATATTCATAAGTACTTATATTCATTTCAGTGGTGAAAATGTAAGTATTTGATGGAGGGTGGCTATTGGGAGGAAAAAGGGGATGGAAAAGGGTCCCCAGTATGGCTTTATGGAGTATGTTTCTCTGCCTTGATTTCACTACTGCAAGACTAGTAGATTTTTTACTTCCCCCCTAGCACACAGTACTATCATGCACTGAAGTCTTCCTATAACATGGAATTTGGCTCATAGCAGGACTCAGTGTTCTGCATGGCTACACCATATCATGTCTGAAGACAAATGCCTCTTTTTTATGGTCATCCCCATGTTTTGGACTGATGCTGCTAGTTTTTTGCCTCTATGCAATGAGACTCTGCTAACCAGGCCCCGGTGCATGTGCTATGACGCTACAAACATGTCAAAATTGTCTATATTCTTAATTGGCAACTTTAACTCATCTATAAGTCCCTAGTATATGGTACAAAGGGAACCCAGGGCCTGCAAGTTAAAAGCCTCTTGTGGACTGCAGCACACATTGTGCCACCACTAGAGTGGCATAGCAAAACATGACTGTGGGACTACCAATGGAGCCTGTATGTTCTGTATTAAAACTGCACATTTGACCTGCCAAAATAATTCCATAAGATTTTAATTAAATTAGTCACCCAATATTAATAAGTCACCCCTAAGCAAGTCTTTAAATGCCCTTAAGAACGGGTGCATGGTATTTAAAAGTAGGATCTGTAAAAGTGCACTGCAAAACATGTTCTTACATTGACAAGCCCTAAAGTCTATTTTCACTGTAGCAGGATTAGCTTTTGCATAGGAAATCATTGATATATATATATATATTATATTACAATTTATAATGTTATCTCTGTCTAGGAAACACCTACAAAGTTAATTTTTGGACTTTTTAAAATATTTATTACAAGTCCAATTAATGGGTAATGCTGGATTTGTACTAGATATTTTACAAAAGGTACTTTTAAAAAGTAATCTTTTACCTGCCTTAAGCCTATAGAAACCCATTTGCATAAGCTTTAAACTGTCATACAGTAGCTTAATAGCTCCTTCGCTGATGTGTGAGCTTCCTCTCAGAGCTAAGACAAAGGCCTTGGATTGGGAAGGTGTTCTGTTCCTCTACCTTATCACAGGCAGATGTAGATAACACCTGGGCCTATTCTTCCTTTGTCCCTCTAGTCAGCCAGGCACAAATTCCAGTGGGAGAAGAGCTAACCCCAGAACCAGTATTGAGTGACCACAGAGTAGCGGTTGCTCATTTCCCTGGCCACACCTCTTGAGTGGGCATATGAGCTCTGCACAGGGTATGAAAGGTTCTGATATGTTGTATTTCGGTCGAGAGAGCCACTGTGGGATTTATTGCAGTAGGGCACACAGGAACTGCTGCAAAAGTGGGTATTGTTACCCCATCAAACCTTTCCCAATTGGTTAGGGAGGGGCTAGGAGTCTCCCACCCACAGGCTAGTGACAGGTATGACTATGGCACTCTTCCGAACAGAACTGCACCTGTGGAGGACAAAAGAAGGACTGCACTAGCTGTTGGGAAAGGCTGGACAAGCTCCCACTTGCACACAGGACAAAAAAGTGGACTGTAAGGGTCAGTTAGCTGACATCCTGATAAGCTACAGGGACACTTCACGCTGCTGGAACTTCTTTTCCTGAAGAGCCCAATTGACTGGTTCCAACTGGGCCTGCCAGGTGCCCTGCTGGAGGATTCTGTTGGAGTGAGACTTGAGACCCAAGTGCTGTTCCTGAGGTCCTTGGACCCTTTGCTGTGTCAAAGTGTATTCCTTTCAACATCCTAAAAATCTGGGAAATTAGAAACGTGTTGGCTCCAAAGACATTCAGACAACCGGGACAAATCTTCCAAGTCAATCTGACGAAGGTGCATTGCCACTGGTCCAAAGATTCAGGTTACTCCCGCTCAGAGCTTTTCAGCAGCAGCATATCTGTTTCAGTGGGACATCGTGGAGTGGGTATCCGGCTTTGTGGAGTCCTGTTCAGCTACAGCTTTCAGCCTTGCCGCGCAGGAGGAATCCAAGCTTCGGAAAAGTGGCTTGGGCTTGATTTATGTGTTGGTAGAGAGGTTGCAAAGGGTACTTTGGTGCAATGGCGACAGAGTACCCTTTTACATGTTTACAAAATGTACTCCCCGGGGGCGATTGAACCTTTTAGTAGTCCCTGGGCCATGTTTTGCTGTACTCAATATGTTTACATAATTTGTGTTCTATCTAACATTGATGTTTTGCATTGTTTGAATAACATTAACCATAAAAATAAGCTCACTACCAGCCATGGTAGCTATTAGTCTTTCTGCTGTAATGGGTTGGGTGTATCTGGTGTGTACAAGTTGACCAGTGGTGCCACAAGTTCACCAGTGGTACCACAATATCACAGAGAGATAAGCCCTGCTCACATGACTTAAGATCTGTTACCTGTGTTCCTTAGAGAATACATAACTACTTGATGTCTGTAGGACATAAAAAACAATCAATTTAAGGAGTCCTGGTTTCAAATAAAGTACCTCTGTTAGAGAAGTGTAGATGATAACAGCAGTATGAGGTTGTTCACTTGTCATTCACAACATCAACAATATTTCCTGCTTTCTGCTATTAGATGAGCTCTCCTTACTGTAAAAGGGGTCCTTTAGATGTCTTCGAACTGCTTTTGTTGTTATTACTGATTTTCACCCTTTTTCAAGTTCACTAAGTTTCTTAGTTGACTTCACTGTTGTATGTGTAAAGTATTTCTGTACAAAGGATGAACATTTTCACTGCACTAAATTCAATCCCAGGCAAGCTCAGGCAAGCTGCAAAATCTATGCAGAATATGTCTCTGAAATTTTATTGTTTGCTGGATGTTTCTATGCAAAGTTTGTCTTTTGCAGAACTATTTTGTTACATGTAGATATATGTTATATGAATTATCTCAATATTCAGGATTTCATGTGAATGTGGCATAAAACTGCAGTCTTAGTAAGGTGGCCAATATTTCCACTCACTTTCTGGATGATTGAAAACAAACACTTTACAATTTCACGCACCCTTAGTCTGCATGCATGAATGAAGCTCAGTGTTGAATTTGTTATTAGTGTCTTTCAAAACCCAACACTGCCCAGTCTTGCCCGTTCTATGCACACAATAGAATCCAATTCATATATACTTCTAGAACCTTATTGTGGTAAACAAAACTCTCTTCACCACCACCACTCTTTGCCCTTCCATTCATGAGCATGGCATGTTCCTAATAAAATACTGTTTAACATTAAAATGTATTTGTGCTTTCCCACAGCTCATACCATGCCTGTGAATAGTGCTGTGGTGTTTTTTCTCTGCCTAATTAAGACCACATGCATGTCTTTTGGACTCTACACAGCTGTCAAGGACTGATTGCATACTTTTCTGAACAATGCAAACACTGAGGAAGGTCTTGGACCTCCCTTACACCCCAGCCTTGCCTACATTGACCTCTCAAATACCAGCCCAGTCAATCAATCACGTTTGAAGTCCATTCCTGTCCTAGCACCCATGCAAAACCCAAGGACCTTTAAAATTTGCTTGTTTGTGTTTTAAAGAAATGTTTCTTACTAAACGGTCTGCTGCCTGGTGCACCATCTATAGCAAACATATTCTGGGATGCAGTGGCACTTTATGCCACAATACAACAATTACCCTTGGGCAAATGCTTCTTTTTTCTATATCATTTGCATGTTTTTGCAATGAAAGACACATCTAATGGGTTCAAGGTAACAGTTGAGGTAGTTGCAAAAAGAAGATGCCACATACCTGTTCGGATAGTGAGATGCAGACATTACATTAATGTCATCAGTACACTCTTTTAAATAGTCAACATATTTACAAAAGGGGTTTGTGGAATGATGTTCCAGATCAAAAGCAATATACCACAGACATTGTCTAAAGGACGAAGTTGTAATATTGGTGCAAAAATGAAGAGATAGTACCTGACATACATTTGAAAAAACATTTCGGTCACCATCATATCTACATTGTAGTTACCATTACGCCATGGACTGGGTTGTGTTGATAAGAGACTTGGAGCCTGATGTAGAGTTTGGCTGATGGGTTTCTCTGTAACAAATTATGTGCACATCCTGTCCGTCTTATTACAGGGGCCATAGGACATATGAGATGTAATAAGGTGGACAGTATATCTGTCTTGTTTGTTACAGAGTAACCCATCTGCCAAGGTCTAAATCAGGAATGAGTAGCTTTTGCTAAAAGCAGTACATTTAGATATAATGAATAACTGTACATGGATAATGGAATCAACTAAGACTGCAAGCTTTCTGTCAAAATTGAAGAGCTGAAACATTCATAATTCGAGATAAGTCAGAAACATTAAATACATGTAAGTGGGTGAACTAAAGAAAGATGTGAGATGTTTTTGGAAGTGCAGGACATGTACACCTGTCAGTTGGAGGAATTGGCTAGAAAGAAAATAATTTGGAAAGCATGTTTGAGAGTTAATTGTAGTCTGAAAAGTTTGAGATGCATCAGAGAGTGGCGGAAATTCAGCGGTTGAAGGTTTTTTAGCTTTTATATTTTTTTTAAATGTATATGTATATAGACATACAGAAACATATATACATGCATACACAAATATATATCAGTTGTGTACAGTGGCCTCTGAGAACAGATGAGAACAGGGCATGATTTATGGTAAGGGTTTACACCATGTCCTGTTGCACCCCTTTCAGGTCTTTTTTTTTTTTTAAATCGTCTTTATTGGTTTTTCACAATGTGTGCATAATACAATCTGCCAGTATTAACATACAAAACAGTACAGTGACGTTATTACTCTTAACGCCTGGTGGGGAACCAGGCTACGTTTCATATTGGTGACAGAGAGAGTGAAGACAAAGAAAATCCTGCCAACAATTGTATACGTCCATACATTTAAACCACTTTACAAACTGAAAGAAAAAAACAAATTGATTGACACTCTTCTCCCAGCTACATAATTCCACACCAAATGATTCATGAAACACAAATACAAACTGTACGATCTCTATTTATTATTTAAGTATATTATACGATGCAGGTCGCCCATGGGCCAAGGTGGTTACTTACATATGGACCCCCTTAGAAGAAGAAGGGGGGGATAGCGGAAGCGGCGAGGAGGAGAGAGGGAGGTGGCGGAGGGAAGAGAGGAGAAAGAAAAAGAAAGAGAGAAAGAGAAAAAGACAGAGAGAAAATGAAAGAGAAAAGAGAAAAAGAGAAAAAAGAGAAAAAAGAGCAAGAGTGTGAAATCTTGCTTGGGTAGGCATGAACCTGCCTAGTGTAGTGACCTTCTTGACTTGCGCACTAGTATGTGGCAGCATATTCATATATGTACCTAGCAGAAAATGCCCAGTATAAGACACCCAATCAGGTTAATATGGCGCTAGGCATATTCAATTTGCCTTCCTCAAAAGATAAATAATCCTGCCAGTGCATGGGGTTGGCCTTCAGTCTGTCTCGGGATACCCCAGCATTTGTGTCGTGTGCTCAGCCACAAATGCTTTGCAAAGATCCAGTAACCATGTGCGCTTGCTGGGAGCCACACTGGAATTCCATGTCATTGCTATTCTCCGCTTTGCCAACACCAAAGCAAGATCTAGGAATTTATTAAGATTTTTCCTTGCAGCAGTACGCTTGGTGATGCTAAGTAGGAAATGTAGGCCCTGTACAGGGATTATAGTATCAGTTGCTTCCCCCAAAGTCGCTGCGATCTCGCCCCAGTAGGCCCCAAGGCGGGGACATGTCCAGACCATATGTAAGAACTTTGCGTCCGTCCTGAAGCATCGGGGACAAATGTCTGCAGACGTAGGATACATGCGTGACAGCCTTTACGGCGTCAAGTAAGTATGATGTAAATAGTTGAACTGCGTGTACTTCAATCTATCATTTGTAGACACAACTTTAGGGTATTCTATACACTGCGACCACTGCTTGTCACTCATGTCAATCGACAGTTCGGATTCCCAATATGCCCGAAGCGTTGTCAATAGAGAGTCGGGCCTGGTCTCAAGGAGCTATATAATGCTGTCACCGCATGCTTGCCCTTTCCATGCGTAAGCAATGTCTGCAACGCCTGCGACGTGTTTGGTTCTGACTCAACCTCTCCCCATGTTTGATGAAATTGATCAGCTAGTAGTGTGTAAAGCAGAAACGAGCCCTGCGTGACACCAAAGTCCTCTATTAAGCCCTCCAGACTCTGCAGTTGTGCATCTGCAAATAAGTCACCCCAAGTATCCATCCCCACTTCCGTCCAGGATTCCAGTTCCGGACGGTTATGACAGACAAATGTCCTCGGTAAAACCTTGAGTGGTAGCAGGGGTGCAAACGGCATTGCCCGGGCGCTAGGTATCACATATCTCAGGCAACAACGTCTGGCTGCAGACATTAGCAGGTTGCCTGCTTCATTTGCGACTGAGTTTTAGTACCCGATAACCATTCCATTATGGCTGTGCGTCTTAAGGATAATGCCCACTAGCCATCTCATTGGCCACTGGAGCTGTGCGGCAGCATAATAATGCCCATAATTTGGACCCCCAGGCCCCCTTCTGCTAGCGGCAGATACAATTTACTGAGGGCCACTCGAGATCTGGAGCCTCCCCATACGAGCGCTACCAAAATCACCTTGAGGTCCTTAAATATGCTCCGGGGTAGTTTATGAGGGAGAGCAGTAAAGAAATAAAGTAGCCTCGGAAGGAGCAGCATTTTGGCAAAGGCCACTCTCCCCATAGGGGACAAGGGTAGTCCGCGCCAGAACGGTAACGTCGCTCGAGCTCTGGACACTGCCTTACCCAGGTTCCCATCAATGATAGCTGCACTAGTATGATAGAACTGCACACCTAGGTACTTAAAGGTGTCGAATGCCCATTTCAGTGGAGTTCTAGGCATGCCCTGTCTCTGGTCATAGGAAAGACTACCGATTTGGGCCAGTTCACCCGAAGGCCCGAGGCTTGAGCGTGCGCATCCAGTAATGCCATCAGCCCGTGCAATACAATAGTCTCCCCCCGAAGGTAGACCAATGCATCAACAGCATATAACGAAATTATATGCCACTGCCTATCCGCATGGATACCCCAATCCAAAACCCGCTGCCGCAACTTACATGCTAAGGGTTCCATAGCAAATGCAAACAGGATAGGTGACAAGGGGCAACCCTGCCTGGTGCCTCGCTCAATATCAAACTTCCGTCTTCCGTAATATCTTCCTCCAATGAATCATGTTGGGACTTCGTGACCTGCTGTAGCAGCATCGATGCTAAAAAGCGTTGTATGTTGGGAAGGTTATCTGTACTTGGCTCCCTGTACAAGTTTGTGTAGTATTTATAAAATGCGTCATTAATTGCTGTCTGTGTGTTTATCAGTACACCCTCATCATTATATAGCGCTGTGGTTGGAGGTTGGGAGGCGTCAGTTTTCAAGAGCCAAGCTAACATTTTACCAGCTTTGTCGCCCTCTATGTGTTGACGGACCAAGTAGTGTTTGTAGGCCCTTGCACATAAACTGTCTGAGGTTTCCTTGTAGAATAATTGCGCCTTGGTCAGCAAGGGGAGTGCCAGGGGGTCTACCGGTACTAGAGTTTCACACCGCGCAATTTCTGCCTCATGTTTACTTAACTCGGCTGAGAGCGCCATCCGTGAACCATATGCCGTTTTTATAGCATGTCCCCGAGCAACTATTTTAAAGCCATCCCATTCTACGCCCCTATCAGAGGCAGTGCCTGTGTTCTCTTGAAAGTATGTGGTGATCGTCTGAGATAGGGCAACGCGAAACACAGTATCCCTAAGCGCAGCCACCGAGAGCCGCCACGTCAGAATCCTAGCCCTGCAGGCGCCCCATGCAAGATGTAGCTGCAATGGATTGTGGTCAGAGAGCGTTCGCGCTAAGTATTGTGATTGTGATATCCTGGTTAAAACTTCCATGGAGCAATATATTGCGTCTATCCGCGTATGCAGGTCATGCAGCGAGGAGTAATGAGAATATCCATGCATTATAGAGTGTTGGCTATGCCACACATCGCTTAGCTGCAAGTGGTCCGCCCAGTCTCTTAGGTGTCTTGAGATTTGTATGGATTGCGCATCATGAAGGGGTGGGCGTGAGCGATCCAGGTCTAAATCGTATGTGCTATTATAGTCTCCTCCCATTAGTGTTGGTGCTGTAGGGTCAGATAGCAAAGATGGTGTGAGTGTATGTAAAAACTGCACCTGCCCAGTATTCGGGGCATATAGGGAGACTAACGCTAGCGGGGCACCATCTAATTGGCCCTCCAAAGTCACATAGCGGCCATGAGGATCTACACAAGTATGTGCCACCTCAAGGGGTGTGCCCGGCGCCACTCATATAAGAGCGCCCCTCGCATAGCCAGAGTATGTGGTGCCTCTGACTGTGCCTCTCTAACGCTTGTGGAGTGAGGCTAGTGTCTGTGTGGGAAGGTGCGTCTCTTGTATTAGCACAATTGTGATCTTGTGGGTACGCAAATATTGATAAACCTTATGTCTTTTCACACACCCCACCAGTCCTCGCACATTCCAAGTTAAGAGTGCATACTCATTGTTAACTATTTGAAAGAATAAAATGGACTATCCAGTCCACCCCCCCACCAACCACTCGACCCCAGCCACCCCGCCGTATATCTTGCTATCAAATATTTGCCCCGTCCCAGACAATAAGAAGCAGAGATCATTGTGAACAATAATAACATTCCCCTAACTCCCCACCCAAGGCCGGCTTGCCAACGGATAATTGGCCACTTTCACTGAAATGCCACAAAAATACTGATAAAATTATTCCTATCTCAGCTACGTAACACTATCTGGGGGCGCAGCTATAACCCAACCCCAGCTGACTGTTGGCGGCCATCATTTAATCAATTTTAATGACATCTCATAACCCAGACCCCCGAGCCCAGAGCAGAATAAGCATAAATCTTCAGAGCAGCCCACCCATAAATATCTAATCAATTGACCATCAATCGCATAAACACAAACAAAAGGATATACAAAGAGTCCACCGTGTTCACTTGCAGGCTGGTCCGCAATATCAGGTTCTTTGTCACCAAGGATCGTAGACATCTGTAAGTCATCCAACTTCATTTGCCAGTTGTGGGGTCAGCTCCGGACCATCTCCTTTATAGTTCCGCACTTTGTGAATCTGTTGGAAAGAGCTGCCGATCCTGTCCATCATCCGAGTCTGACTCAGATCTCACTGATGTCACAGCAGTGTTGAGGTGTTCCGCCGTTTTTATGGCTTGCGCCCTTTCTACCGCCACTAGACTCTTGGTGGGCCGTTGCACTTTAGGTCTCCCACGTCGTCTTCGGGTGCCCACTATCTTCCAGGACAAATGTGATTCCGGATCTGCCCGAGCAGTAGGCGGTGGATGTGCGAAACCATGTTGGTCTATCCAGGAACAGGCTTCCTCAGGAGTGGAGCAATATACATTTAGATCTTTATGTCGTATACGAAGTTTAGCAGGGTACTGTAGGGCATACAATATCTGATGTTCTCTTAAGCACCGCTTGACCTCGATGTATGAGGATCTTCGGGGCTGAACGGCCAATGTGTAGTCAGTGTATATGTGCACTGTAGCGTTCTCCACTTGCCAGGGACCCTTAGACCTGGCCACCTGTAAAATATGGTCCCTGTCCCTATAATTGAACAGTCATGCCACTACTGGTCGAGGTGGATTACCCGGCCGCGGAGGGCCTCCTGGGGCCCTGTGCGCCCGTTCGATGGAGAAGAATTTTGAGACCCTTCCCTGAGAATTACATCAGAGATCCAGGTTTCCAGATATAGGTCCAGAGCTGGTCCTTCTGCTCATTCTGGCAGCCCCACTATATGGATGTTATTCCTGCAGGAGCGACCTTCCTGATCTTCCAGTCGATTCGCGAGGTAGTCCACCTTCTTCTGCAGAGTTTTGAGTTGCTCCGCATTTGTAGACACCGTGGGGCACAAGGCTGCCAATGCTGATTCTGAGTCCTCTACTCTGGCTTTGAGTTTCTTGTGATCTTCTCGCAGAAAACCCATATCAAGACAGTGTATCTATATTAGGACCTAGCGTAGTCTTGATATCCAGTATTGCGGCCATTAACTCATCAAATCGGTGGGACTGGTCTACTGGAGTACTGTGTTTGAGGCACCGAGTTGTGTGTTATTGCCACCAAAAATAACAACAAAAGAAGGAGTTATTCCAAATAAAGCAAGAGCTAATCGAATGAAAAGAGAATTACGAAAGAAAGATATTTCTTTAAAAGAACCCTCGCTCACCAACTTAGTTGGTGACATGCTTCATCATAGGGTCCCCACCTGAGCGGCCGAATGCCTCTCGGGTGTGCTACAACGCCTGACTACAGCGGAGCGGGTTTAGTAGTGCAAGGTGAATAGTAGTGAAAAAAAGTGGATTAAGATTGCCTTTATTATTCCCTAAAACTTTATACTGGAGTAGTAAGGCAAGATTAAAAACAAGGAAGGATGTCCTGTAAGGTTCAATTGGCCCGTGACATCCACAAGTGTACTAAGTGACAGAATCGAGGTCTACATGTTTCAGCCTCAGTGTGCGAAATCGCAAGGCTTTCTTCAGGACCAGAGGTGACACGAGGGGTATTCACACGCTAAGGTGCACCCGTCTCTGAGTCACAGAATCAACCGCAAACTTACGGTTTTACTCTCAGCAATCTCTGAAAGGTAATGGTTTGTAATCTGCAAGAGAAAAGAACAGATTACACTGTACAGGTAATTCACACACTGAAGGGCATTAATTAGCAAGGTGCAAACAACCGTGCTTTTATCCGTGATGTTCAAAACGTGCGATCAGCTATTCAGACTATGATGTTTTTTTAATATCAAATATCGTGCACTAGTGTTGCGTATCCACGCCTCTCGAGTTAGAACCTTGGTTTTTTTTAACGGAGGGGTATTGTGACTATTAACCCCCTTTAATAACATCCACACATAATCCCTGTAGAGTGGGAGTAACAATGTGCTCTGCCTACATCAGTCGCTTACGAATTGTAATCATACTAGTTTGGAGATCGTGACTCATAAAAACACACACGGAGCATCAACAGCACCGTTGTGCTTACTGGCAAACAAACATAGAGGAGAGAGTAAATAGGAACTGCAGTTCCAGGCTTACATGGGACTCTAATACGTCCTATCCCATGGATCCTGTCAGGGGCCGTTGGCTATTGTCACACTCTAGAGGTAGGTAGGGATAGAAAGAAAAAAGTAAAGTATCAGGCTCGTATCTATAATCCAGAGATCCGGTGTTAGCGGTGAGCCGCATACAGTACTTACTTCATCAAGCTCAATCGCCACCTATCGCACCTACAGTGTGCCCTGCACGGAATCCCGAGGATGTGTGGGTTTGGGTCCGGGCATCTTTGAATGTTGTGATTCTGACGCGTAGTAGCGCATCCGCGTCATCACGTGAATCATGGTGATGTGTTTCAAGTTTCTCCTGAAGGCTCAGGAAAGTTAACCCCTCCAGAACTGGGATATTCAAAGAGGGTAAAACGTTATTCAAGCCGCTAAAGGAATGGTTGAATAACTCTTTATAGATTAGAAACAAGGTTTTGTATAAGCCTGAGTATGAAAGGATCTTGATTAGTCGTGACAGTGTGTCCCTGTGAGGGGTAAAGAAAGGTCAATATCACTAAATAGGTGTCATTATTGCGAGCCCAATTATTGTCTATTACCGTTCTAGTGGCAATCCTTGTCATATCAAATGGGCAAAGGGAGAGGAGCCAAATGTTTCCTTAAACTGTCCGGTCATAGAACCTCTCTTAAGGCAGTTTCAATAAAAAAAAAAAGGTGTTAGATACTCAACTGACCAAGATCAAGGGGCAAGATCATAGACAGAGTTCCCTCTTCACTGATTGTGATGTTATTAAAGATTCAAAAACATGAATTTCCAATTGAACATTGTGGGGTACATAGGGAAGCATGATTATCAATGAATTATAGTTATAGCGAGGACAGGTTTCAGAGTGTTGTTTTATTTACCAAGGAAAATTATTTAATTACTGCAACGTGATTTCCAGATGCCAAATTAGCACAGTTACCCCAAGCTCAGAAAATTAAAGAAAAGAAGTAACATCAATTTGCATGAAAATATATTTTTTTGTTTGATTCTACCCTGAGCTCTGTTTAACAAATTTGCACTAAAGTTGGCAGACGGGTAACCCATTACTTACCATGTTTAGTATGATGGGGAAATTCACTGTGCATGGCCATGCACTATTGGCTTGTGTGGGAACAGGTCTGGGCAAAGGGTCTCATCAAATGCAAATCCCTGGACCGAGAGGTCACTGTTTATGACCAAAGACTAAGCGTAGTTGTTTTGGGTGAATGGGGGGCTAGGCACAGAGCGTGACTGAGAGGCAGGTCCACCTGCCTTGGGTTGGATGGTAACTGGGCAGAAGACTAGGCCACTGGCCCGAGGTTGTGCACAGCTGCTTTGCAAAAGTTCCAGAAACTCATGTCTCTAGACGAAGGCAGTGCAGAGCTAAAGGGGGTGCGGGGGCGTGGCCAAGATGGCGGCGAGTGCTGCCACACTTCTCTGAGCTCCGCGGCAGGCTGGCCACAAAACATCCTGTAGACCGGTGCAATGATGCCTTAATCCGGGATTTCAGTGTTGCGGAACCCCATCTGCAATTTTAAAACGTAAATTAATCTGAGTGGGTGAGTGAGATTTTCTCTCTTCGTCCAATGGTTAATCCATAAATTCTGAAAGAACCTTGTAAATGCTACATCCTCTACACTAAACAATTTAAAAGTCCTTATGTACTTATCAATTATTACAGTTCTTATTTAAAACATTCTGATATTGTTCAGTCTTGTCTGAACTTTATAAGCACACAAATAAATAAATAAAAAGCAAATAAATCTCATCCACAAATCTTCTTTGGTTGAATGAACTAGAACGAATAGTTCCAGCTCAGGCACAGCACTATCTTGGCTCCCTGGACCAAGACCCAAAAATGTAAATGTATTTTATTTAAAGTCTGTGTGCAGGACGGAGCTAAGCCCCAACGAGCATGATTGCATTGCTCTTGTGCTCCCCCATCTGCCAGTCTTGATCCACACCTGCATGGTCCTTGAGACATCTCGCAATCCCACAGATGCCAGACAGAAGATGAAGGACTCTTGGTTCTAATTCGGAGGCCACTCAACACTACCCGCCTCACTGCTGCAGTCCCCACTATCCCTCGGCACCTCTGAATTGCGATGGTGTTCATCTTCCAGTGCTGCAGCCTACCTCTACTTTGAAAAACTGGGGCCTCGATTGCCAGCACATGCCAACAGAGACTACACTGCACCCAGGGAGACTGCTGACACTGGTCCGCTCTACCCCACCTACTGAGAAGTTGTGCGGGGACAGACCACCTTCTCATGGCAGTATGTTGTCCACATAGGACTTCATCCAACCATCCATCTCCTGAATGAGGGGGCCGCCAGCTCTAGCAACTGTAGTTATAACCGCCTAGAGCACCAGCACAGACCAGCAACTTGGGGACCATAGCCAGTTCTCCTGCACGCACCCTTCGGGCCTGAATTCTGGCTGCCCACATCTCAAACCCAGAGGATTCCAACTGCTATGTGGGGCTCTGTTACTCCAGGCATCACCCCACAGCATTTTGGGGCCTTCAAGGCCATACTCTACACAACCCTCATAGGAGACCTCTGGGCCAGACTCCATGCCATTCTAATACTTATTCAACTGTGAGGGCTTGCTCTGCGAGATAGTCTGCCCCTCGCCCCAACACCATATCTCTGGACTCTGTGCAGCTCTTATCCAAGCATCGCCCTCTCAGGATCAATTCTGGTAGCAGTAACTTTGAAGGGGTAACCAGACTGGGGCACAGACATATGGAATGTGGAGATCAAACTGATCAATTAAAAGATAGAAGCAGAATGGACAGTATACGCATTACTGGCTACTGGAGAAGGTAGAGGGCATACCATCTCGGCCTTCATTTGCCACTTCGTTACAGATTTCTCCAAGCAATCTTTTGATCCACCCCTTGAGTTCCATAGAGATCAAGGAATTAAGCTGAGGCCTTCTTCAACTTCAAACACACTTTGCTTTATCCTGGCATGTTTCCTCCATCAGCAACAAGCCCAGCAGGTCATTACCACAGCGAAGAAACATGTACTGTACAAATACGAGGGACATAAACTCTTTACAACGGCAGAATTTCATATTACACTAACATCAAACAGAAGACGTTCCTGGCTCTGAGACCGCGGCTCCATCAGAGAAAGATTCAATATGGACTTCTGGAGCCGACCACTATGCTCATCACCTTCAATGGTCATTCCAATGAATGTAATGATCCATAGCTTCTGGAACAATGGCTGGATAAAATGGATTCCCCACCAAAAGATACTGGGCAATGATGCCATCTGGACCTCCACGGACATCTTTGCCCACCAACAATAGGGAGAAGCGCCGTCACCTCAAACAAGTGATGCAGAAATGGGCTGATGGAGACTGAGGTCCACACTGGTCTTCCGATCCCTCCAGGGATAAACCCTGCTCACTGTTGAAATCTTTACTCTTCTGCTGGATCTTAACTGTCCACCCCCTTTGTTCTTCTGCACTGTTATGACAGGAGAGGGATATTTCACCCCTCCTCTTCCACTTATGACATCTTCCAAAATACTTTTGTACATATTATTCTATAAGTGAGTATGCCTTTAGAGGTCAGAAAGTAAGTACAACATAGCTCAGAATAATTTGAAGCCTGATTAATGTCATCACACATACAACTCACTGAGGTGAAGCAAGCTTGCGTTATGTGCAACATTGACCCTATGCTATACACTTTATTGGTAGCCAAGTTCATATTAACAATCAACCAAAGATAGAAGGGTATCGTCAACTGCACACTGTGTTCAATATATTTACAGTTGTTCAGAGAAAACCAAGTTCTTCCAGATACTAAACTTCTGTTACATAACCAATGTCCTACTACAGACAGCCTTTACCTGTATCAAACCCTTCACAGTCACCGAACCCACAGTGAGAAATGAAGTGGATATAAGAAGAAAAGTGGGTACTGTAAATAGCGGTTCACTGACACAACATCGACCTCAAAAAATCGATGTTACAAATATTGATGAAAAAATATAGAATTCAAAAATATTGACTCCCTATACTTAAACAGGTAAGTACAAAAATATCGAAAATATAATATCGATGTAAAAAATATAGTTGTACAAAATATCGAATTTGATATATATATAATAAACAAATAAATATTAAATATAATAAATAATAAAATTATTTTTACAAAATAAATTAGATTTAATATACATTTTAATAAACATAACAAATAAACGTAATTAAAAAAGTTAAACACATACATAATAATTTATATATATATATATATATATATATATATAAATATTTACTTTAAAACAATTAATAAACCATTAATTTTAATACATTTTATAATTTTAAAATTATATAAAAATGTACAAAAATATATATATATATATATATTCACTGAACAACCCATAGGTTTTAGGGACAGTTATAGTTAGTTGGACATTGCACTCGTACAAAACCCGTGAAATTCCCCCGTTATAGTTAGTTCAGCTAACTATAACTCGCGCCCCCGCAATGCAATGCTGATGACGTCACATATTACATCACTCATGACATGGTCAGTGACATCACTGATGACATCACTGATGACATCTCAAATGACATCACTGATGACATCATCCAGTGACTGTGTGTTTCTGTAAAGTTTAAATATTTTTAATATATATAGGGAAAGGCGTATTGAAGAATGAGTGGGTGTATAAGTGTCTGTATGGATGATTTAGTAGGTGCGTGACTAACTCTTTAAGTGAGTGATTAAACGTATCTTACTGAATGCATGGGTTAGTGACTAAACTGGGTGAATGTCTGTATCCGTCTGTCTATTGCTGTGTAAGTGGCTGCATGGGTTTGTGAATAGCTACATGAGTGTCTATATGAGTTATTGATTGGTTGTCTGAGTATCTGTATGGGTGCCTGAGTGTTTGTGTGGGTGGGGTGTGTGCGACTCTGTGCATAGATGTGTGAGTGGGTAATTCACTGGGTGGATGGTTTCAAGAGTGCATCTGTGATAGACTGTATTGGTGCGTAAGTGTGTGTAAGAGTGTGTTAGTGAGTGAATGTATGTCCCAGTGGTACATGTGTGAGTAACTACATATGTGAAAGGCAGTATATATGTGTGTTGGAGTATATAAATAGCTATAAGCGAGAGTGTGTGATTGTGAGAGTGACTGTATGGATGAGTGTGTGCTTGTATCAGTGATTGTATAAGAGCGTAAGAATGTGCTAGTATTTGTATGAGTAAGTGAGCTGGTGTGTGTATAACTGTATAGGTGAGTAAATGGCAGTGTGTTTAATTATTTGCATGACTGACTAGGTGTGTGAGTACCTCTATGGATGAGTGGCGGTGTTTGAGTGTCTATATAGGAGTATGAGTGCATATGATAGTCCTGTACTGAGTGACCGTAAGTATGAGTGACTGTACGGGTGAGTGAGTGGATGTGTGTGTAGACCTAAGAATCAGCGAGTGGGTATGTAGTTATTGGTGTTGGAGTGTCTATGGTTTTGCGAGTGGCAGTCTGTAATTTAGAGTGAGTGTATCAAAGGTTATATTAGGGTGTGAGGAGGTGCATCAGATTATCACGTGGATGATGTCATCAGTGATGTCATTTGAGATGTCATCAGTGATGTCATCAGTGATGTCACTGACCATGTCATGAGTGATGTAATATGTGACGTCATCAGCAGTGCATTGCGCGGGCGCGAGTTATAGTTAGCTGAACTAACTATAACGGGGAATTTAACGGGTTTTGTACGAGTGCAATGTCCAACTAACTATAACTGTCCCTAAAACCTATGGTTTTTTCAGTGAATTTGTAAGGTTTTTGAAATGCTAATTTCTAACTATAACGTGCCTGAAACCTATGGTTTTATCAGTGAATTTCAAAGGTTTTTTAAATGCTAATTCCTAACTATAACATGTCTGAAACCTATGGTTTTTTTCAGTGAATTTCAAAGGTTTTGTAAATGACAATTTTTAAATGTATTAATTGTTATATTTATTTTTTTGATACTGATTTACTACATTTTTTAAACTATTTATTTGTACATATTTTATTTTTTAAATTACATTGTAATTACATTATACAGGGAAGCAAGATGGCGGCCGAGTGAGGCTGTAATAGCGGAGGTGCCTTCTTAAACACCGTGAAAAGGCTTCATATAAGATGGAAAGGGGCGATGGTTTAGAGGAAAAATAAGAGAGATCGAGTGGCCCCCAACTCCTACCTGATGCTCCGACAAAAAAGCGGGACCCTTGAAGCAGGAGCGGACTGGGGTCTTCGAGATTGGTGTCGGGACGGATCCTTGCAGTGGCGCGGTGCTGCTGTGGAACTCGTGCGGGAGATATTATTAGCCGCTTGTTGTAGGCGCTGCCGCATGAAGGCACGAATGGCTCCAAAATCGGTGAAAGGTAAGTCTGGGGCCCCCGCTCCGGAGAGTATTGGCACGGGAGCCAAGGCTAAGCAGGGAGGGAAGCACACACCTCAGGCTGAGATGCATGCACCAGCACCCGTCAAGGACGCCGCTTCAGAGAGAGGAAGGGGCGGAACTTCGTTTGGGCGTCGAGCGCCGGGTGGCTCCGTTCTGGAAATGCTGCACGCTTCCAGCAGGCAGCTCACAGATTCTGACGCTGCAGTTGGAGCATCGGGAGCATTGGCTCAACAGGAAAAAGACAACGGCAACGATAACGACAATGGCAAAGGCAATGAATCAGCAAAAAATAAAGAGTTAATAGAGACAATAATGGATAATTACTTAGGGAAGGTAAACCAGCCTGGAACTTTGCTTGTAAATACTGTACACCAGGGGGCAACTGCTGATGCAAGTGAGGGCTCTGAAACCCAAAGGCAAGGGGGGGCCATGCTATCGGTGGGAGAGAAGGAGAAAAAGGAGGGGAGAAGATGGGAAAATATAAAGAGAGTATTGGTGCGACAAAAGAAGCAGAAACTGAATTAGGAGTTGGAATAGATACTCATAAGGAGCCTTCCCAGAACCAAGACACAGAGATACTGGTTGTTAATGTAGTACCTATTACGGACTCTACTGAATTTTTTTCCCTGTCAGATGGTCCAGATTGGTCGGTAGATGAGTCCGGGTCTTCTCTTCTGTCTAGCGACAATGGAAATGAGAGTGAATTAGATAAAACAGATGACTCAACTTTCCAGACTGCCCGCCGTGTAGGCAGAAAGAAGCTTGGCCATAACGTGAAAAAAGTGGTCAGCTTGAAATGGGATTATTCGGCGACGGAACCAAGTAATCCAACGCCAAATAACACTTCTCAAGGTGCTGTTGATGCACAGTCCCCAACCTTAGAGACTGTCTTACAGACCATTATTCAGCATCGGGAGGAAACACGGGCTGCTAGGAAAGTTCAGGGGGCTGTGAGGAAACTGACGAAGACATGTAGTGCTATTGGGGAACGTCTCACAGAATTGGAAACCCGGATTAGCACAGTAGAGACTGAGGTAGCCCTGAAACTCTCACAATCAGGGGACCAGGAAAAACGAATCATTGATATCCAGTGGAAACTGGAGGATAGCGAAAATCGGCAACGCCGTAATAACCTACGGGTCCTGGGTGTCCCGGAGGGGAAAGAAGGGACAGATATACGTGCCTTCACGCTTGATCTTTATCAGAAAGCATTTCCGGAACTCACGGACTGGAATTGGCAGGCAGAGGTACAGCGAGTACACAGAACACCTTTCACACTAAGAAACCCGGGCCAAGCAGGAACAAGACCACGAGCTATCTTGGTCTTCTTTGGAAATTTTTTATTAAGACAGGCAATTTTTGAAAAAGCCAGGCCTGAAGCCAGGCGTAATGTTGGCGATGTCTCTTTTTTTGTCCGCCCAGACTTCTGTCACGCCACCATCGAGAGGCGGTGGCGTCTGCGCCAGTTAATCAAACCTTTTCAGGACATGGGGGCAAATGTTTATCTAACTAACCCTGCCTCTTTGAAAGTGGTCTGGCAAAATGTTTTACTTCAGAAGTGAAAGCAGGAGAATATCTGACTGAACTTAAACCCTGATATAAAGATGTGTATTAGGGCACCAAAGTATGGAAAATGCTGGGTGGGGATAAGTATCCCTTTCTTTCTCTCTCTCTCTCTTTTTTTTTGGTTCGTGCTCTTTTCATTATTTTCACTTTTGTATTTTTCAATAAATTCATGGTGTGGCAACCGCGTTCCATCTTCCTAAACAGACCACTGTGTGGTCTGGGTGCTTCCCAGCTAAGAAGGGGGGCGGGGAGGAGGATACGAGGGGTAGGTGGGGGTAGGGTAGGGGATGGGAGGGGGCCAAGGGCAAAAGAAGGAAGAAAATTTGGAGAAGGTATAGCTAGAATTAGTTTAAGGTATATGAATTCCAGGATGTTAATGAGTCTTAAATATTCTTTTCAGGGATATAATGGAAACAGCCATGGAAGTTATAGGAATGGAACACTTATTTAACACAGATGTGTAAGTTGACTATTTGCTCAGTCAATGTGGGAGGGCTGGGGGATAGAAGTAAAAGGAACAGAGTTATGGAGATGCTTAGAAGTAATAATCCGGATGTTATTTGTTTGCAAGAGACACATTTGCCATGGTCCAAAAGAGGGCTATTGTTTATAAAAGGATATTGTTTAATGGGCTGTTCTACCCAAACCTCCAATATCAGAGGGGTGGCCATTTTTGCTAAAAACTATTTGGGGCCCGCTAGACGGATATTGGGAGATGCTGGAGGGAGATGGGTATTAGTGGAGCTAGCAATGGGACTCACGATTATATCATTGTATGGCTCTAATCAGGACGAGGTTAAAATATTTGAAGATCTGGAAATGGAGCTGGCAACTTGGCCTACCCCTCTGATTATGGGGGGAGTCTTTAATATTCATTTGGGGGTTGGAAGCAGTAAAAATGTTAAGTACCAAGGCAGGAAGCCCAAGACATTTAGAGCTCTGGAGTCACTCATTAAAAGTCACGGCCTAATAGATGTCTGGGATGCTGAGCATCCTCTCGACCCTGGATTTACGTATTTCTCCTGCTTCCATCAGAAGTATGTTAGGCTAGACTATTTCTTTATCTCGAAACAAATTCTGGGGGGGGGGTGGAGATTGAGATACTTCCAAAGATTATCTCGGATCATAATCCTCTGTGGTTGGAGATTAGATCTCAGCAAATAATTAGACAGTATCCACAGTGGACGTTTGATCGGAAGCTACTGGTAGATCAGGAGTATATATCTTATTTTAGAAAGTGGATAATTGAATTTTTTGATACAAATAGATTTAGTGCATCCCGTAATATGGTTTGGGATGCTTTTAGGCTGCTCTAAGGGGAGAAATGGTCAGCTTTTCTGCCAACAAGAGACATAGACAATATAAGAAGGCAAAGACTCTCTGTGCCAAGCTCCAGGATCTTGAAAAGGAACATCTGAGTAAGATAGCCCAGGGGAGAGATGTTACTATAACTCAATTAGATATCATTCTGATTAAGGCTGAAATTAATACATATTATTCACAGCAAGTTGCAGCTGGGTATCAAACACAAAGGGCAGCAACCTATGAATATGGGGATTCTGTTGGCAGGCTGCTTGCTCTGAAAATCAGACAGAAAACAGTGCAGAATCAGATATCTTCTATAAAAATCGGGGGGGTTGTATATACAGACCCTGGGGATATTGTGGGAGTATTCCATAAGTTTTATCAAGATTTGTATAATGAAGAGAGGCCAGGCTTGGAGGGGGATGTATTTGTTAATGCCAGTGCAGGGTATAGGAGGTTAGAAGGGGAAGCACGAGACAGGCTGGAATCTGAATTTACAGTAGAGGAGGTGCACATAGCGATACAGCAACTTAATTCAGGCAAGGCCGCGGGACCTGATAAAATCCCCTTGGAATTCTATAAAGTATTCCAGAAAGAACTTATTCCCCTTCTCTGGGATCTGTTTCTGGGGGTTCAATATTCAGGAGAACAACCTGAGTCATGGAAAGGTACAAATATAGTTATCTTCCCTAAAAAGGACAAACCATCAGAGAAACCCACCTCATATCGACCTATTTCTTTAATCAACGCAGAGGCTAAAATCTATTCCAAGATCTTGCCGAATCGTATCCAGGGGGTTATAGTCAGTATGGTGTCACCCTGGCAACATGGGTTTGTCCCAGGTCGAGACACAACAGACCATGTAAAAAGAGTAGTGGCATTGTTTGATATCGCTCGGGTGAATAACAGCAGACTGGCTATGATCCTACTGGATGCAGAAAAAGCCTTTGACAGGGTGGCATGGAAGTACCTGTGGAAGATTTTAGCAGCCAAAGGTTTTGGCCCACTAATTATTACTGCAATAAAGGCCATGTATAAGTCACCATATGCCAAACTTCAGATGATGGGAAGGGAGTCAGAAATGATAAGAGTTGGAAGGGGAACAAGGCAAGGATGTCCGTGCTCCCCCATTCTATTTGCTTTATATATTGACCCATTCATACAAAGGATTATGGAGAATAATGTTATTACACCTGTGTCAACTCAAGGATAAAGCACTAAGGTACTTGCGTATGCCGACGATATTGCTATACTAACCCCTAATCCGGAGGAAGCCATGGGGGAAATAGAAACACTGGCCACTAAGTTTGGCGAAGAATCAGGGTATTTTCTTAATAAAGCCAAAACTCAAATAGTGTGTACTGAGAATATCATTTTTCAAGATCACCGGCGTATCTCTACGGCTACTTATCTTGGGGTTAAGATTACCTCAGATGTGTATCTGATTGGACAAATAAATTTTAATCCTATGATTAATAAAATAGATACTGATCTTAAACGGTTGAATTCATTACACCTGACTATTATAGGAAGAGTGAATGTTTTAAAAATGGTGATGCTTCCTAAAATTTTATACCTATTTCGCACACTCCCCATTGAGGTGGAAGGATCAATATTTAAGGCTTTTGACTCGGTATTCAGTAAATTCATATGGCAATATGGGAAGGTTAGGAGGTCTTTGAAAATGATAACTCTACCACAGGCTCGGGGTGGTTTGGCAGCCCCAAATCTTACCTTTTACTACTGGGCAACCCTATTGCAACAAATGAAGGTATTATTTTTCGATAATGCTGGGCCTGGGGGTGGATTGAAGTCTGGTATCCCCAGTATTTATGAACTTGCATTAGGAGATAAAGGAAGAGCATTACTACTCCGGCAGGTAGAACCTAGCTACTTTAAAAAAGTAAGATTTAAGATCATATTGAATGCCTGGAGAACATGGTGCAAAATACAAAAATTCATGAAAATTGAGAAATACACTAGGTATACACCTATCTGGAAGTCTTCCCTAAGTTCCCCGGGCTTTATGATATTATAGGGAGACAATGGGAGCACTCCGGTGTGCAGGTAGTAGGGGATATCCAGGCCAATGGCTCATATTACTCTTTTTCTGAATTACAAAGGAAATATGGAATACCAGATGGACACTATCTCAAATATCTTCAAATAAGGGGATTTCTGGGCAAACAACAACAAGCTATATCTAGCAGTAGGATAGTATTATTTGAGACTCTTAAAAGGGGATTGTGTAAGCTTAAGCCTTTGTATAGTATATTAATAGGGCAGCTCCCGATGATATGGAGAAATTAGAGGCTAAGTGGGCAGATAAACTAGAAAATAGTGAGGTGGATATGGATATGTCTCTATTGTTGGCAAAAAAAGTGCTCCTCTCATCCAATTTAAAAGCACAACACTACAAAACAATCTGTAGCTTATATTTTACTCCTTATAACTTATTTAAATGGGGGAAAAGGGAAGATGATAAATGTCCAAGATGTGGGAGGGGACCAGCAGAGGAGATCCATATGTTTTTCGGCTGTCCACATCTCAATTTGTTTAAAGCTGAGGTAACTAAATTTTTGGAGAAGATCTTGAATAAAAAAGTAGTACTGACCCCCACACTCATGATGCTGGGATATGATAGTAATGCCGGACTGGATCAGGCTCAATCCGGTATGTTATTCATCTCAGTAACTATTATTCGGTTACTTATTGCAACTAGATGGAAAGATACATTGCCTCCATTTTTTCAGGAATACCTGGCTAGACTTATGGCTATATATAAATTGGAATCAGCCTTATATGATTGTAAGGGCCGTCAGGCCAGGAAATGGGGTGCGAAACTATCGAGCTCGCTATCCAATTGGGTAGAAGGGGAGGGAGGAAGCTAAGGGGCTGTGCTAAATTAGGGTTTCCCTTTGCTTTTCTTATTACGATTTTTTCTTTTTTTTTTTTTGTTGTACAGGAACTGTATTCTTTTTTCCTTTTCTTTCATGGCTGGTTTCCTTTACTTTTTATCTATGTGTCATATGTTTTAAATAAGACCAAGTGTATAATTTTCTTTTTCTGATATTTGTAATGTATGAATTTGAGTATGTATATGAATTTGAATTTGGTATTTGTAAACATATCTTCTCCAATAAAAATAAAGAAACAAAAAAAAAGTAATTACATTATACATTACATTACAAAATATACTTTCTCAGAATGAATTACTTTAGTTTAAATACTTTGCAAATAGGCAATAGACTTTTAAGTACAGTAGTTACAGTTGTTGCAATGGGCAACACAATTTCAAACACAATGCAACATTGAGCTCAATGTGAATTTCTAGTTAAATGCAATTAGTTACTTTATGGATTACTTTTCTAACCACAGGACTGGATCCTAGATTCAGACCTGGGACATCTCCTGTAAACAGTTGAGTAAAAGCGTTTTGGTTACAGTAGTGATTTTTAAGGAATATTATTGTATTTTAAAAGTTGACAGAAACTTTTCACATAGAATCACCAATGTTATCCTATGGGAGGAAATTCACTTAGCAGGTAAGTAGTGTTATCGTTACTTTTTCTTACTCAGTGGTGGATCCTGGATCCAGCACTGGTGCATCTCCTGTAAACAGTTGAAAGAATGCGTTTAAGTCATACAGGCGATTTTTAAGGAATATTTGTAGTTTGTGAAAATCGACACTTTGAAACTTTTCTGCTGAAAACCAGACAATGGATTCCAATGGAAGGAAATACAAGTTACTGGTAAGTACGGTTAGAATTACTTTTCAGGGTCAGTGCTGGGCTAAAAGATGCAGCACTGGGTTCTCTCCTGATAACCGGTGAGTAAATCGGAATTCGTAGTTCGGCTGATTTTAGAGGAATATTTGTATGTTTCAAAAATCGACACAAACTTTTCAGCAAAAAGCAGGCAATGATATCCTATGGAAGGAAATTCAAGTTACTGGTAAGTACGGTTAAAATTACTTTTCAGGATCAGTACTGGGCTCAAAGATGCAGCACTGAGGTCTCTCCTGATAACAGGTGAGTAAATCGGAATTCGTAGTTCGGCTGATTTTAGAGGAATATTTGCACAATGGTGAAGGAAGGGGGTGGGGCCTGAAGTGACATGTCTGCAAACACGCCCTGTGGCACGTTTTAAGTTGGAGAATTAATTCCTCCTCAATCCCGAGGGTCCCTAGGGGCCAACTGGCCCACCAGATACCTCCAGTATGCGCCAGAGAGCTGCGTTGCAGAGAGGTGTTCAGAGCCCACGCCCCTTTTTACAACACTCTGCAACGCAGCTCCGTGGCACTTACTGGAGGTACCTGGTGGGCTAGTTGGCCCCCAGGGACCCTCAGGATTGAAGAGGATTTAATTCCCCATCTTAAAACGCACCACGGGGCCTGTTTGCACACATGTCACCTGAAGCCACGCCCCCTCCCTTCACCACTGTGCAAACGCGCCCAGTGGCGCGTTTTAAGTTGGGGGATTAAGTCCCCTTGAATACTGAGGGTCCCTGGAGTCCAACTAGCCCACCATGTACCTCCAAAAGAGCCACAGAGCTGCGTTGCAGAGAGATGTAAAAGGGGCGTGGCCTCTGTACACCTCTCTGCAACGCAGCCCCCTGGCGCATACCGGAGGTTCCTGGTGGGCTAGTTGGCCCCCAGGGACCTCCAGTATTCAAGGGGAATTACTTCCTCTTCTTAAAACGCACCAGGGGGCGCGTTTGCAGACTGCTGCAGGGAGGGGCAGGGCCTCCGGCACGATGCCGGTCTTTTTTTATTTTTGCTTTTTCTGCCCAGGGGTCCTTGTGGGACCCCTGAGCAGACCTAGGGGTCAGGTGTTTCTACCCTGCCCCCTTTGTGCGTTTTGCGCACTTGTTTCTTGTGTTTTTTTTTAATCAGCGGGATCCGCGCACCCTACGCGCATCCCGCCGATTTAAAAAAAAAATGCTTTTCTGCCCAGGGGTCCTTGTGGGATCCCCTGAGCAGACCTAGGGGTCAGGGTGTTTCTACCCTGCCCCCTTTGCTTTTTGCGCACTTGTTTTACTGCTTTCTTGTTCCTCGGTTCTACCGAGGAACAAGATGGCTGCCAACACTTCCTGGTTTCTAGTGTTGACAGCCAATTAGCATGCAGCTCGTGGTCGGGAGGGTGCGCGGATCCACCGCAGCCATAGATATCGAAACTTTTATTTTGGATTTTCTCAGCAACTACTGAACGGATTTACACCATTTTTAAAAAGGGTGCTTTCTGAACCAAGCACTACCTTTTGCCAAATTTGGTGTAATTCCGTTCAGCAGTTTTTGCTGTAGCCTTGCATAAAGTTTCCTATGGGAAATTGATTTTTCACTCTTATTTTTTGAATTTCTCCGCAACTACTGAACGGATTTACACCATTTAAAAAAAAGGTCGGTTTCTGAACCAAGCGCTACCTTTTTGCCAAATTTGGTGTAATTCCGTTCAGCAGTTCGGGCTGTACCCGTGGCTAAAATTTCCTATGGGAATTAACATGGAGAAAACACGTTTTGGGACCCCCCTTTTTTCTTGGCCCCCGCTTGATGAATCACCCCGAAACTTTCAAGACAGGAGCGGACCGGAGCGCCCCACTAGTTTTGAAAATTTCGCGATGATTCGTCAAACGACGCCAAAGTTATTGGGAATAGAATGTTATGGATTTCCTATGGATAATAGGTCCTAACTATAACTATCTACTGGCGACCGCCAGTAGATAATATATATATATATATATATATATAGATACCAATAACATAAAATATAATTTTTAAAAAACCATTCTATTATACATTAAAACATTAAACTATTTAAAAATATTTAAACTTACATTTCCAGATACAGTCAGTGCAACAGTAGAAAAAGTGTAAGATAGCGGAGGGGTCAAAATTATTATTCCCACTCCAATGAGTGCAACAGTAGGGAAAGTGTTGGATAGCGAAGGGGCAACATTTACTATTCCAACTCCAATGAGTGCAACAGTAGGGAGAATGTTGCATAGAGGAGGGATTACATTTACTTTTCCCACTCCAGTCAGTGCAACAGTAGGGAAAGTGCTGGATAGCGGAGGGGTAAAAATTACAATTCCAACTCCATTGAGTGTAACAGTAGGGAAAGTGTTGGATAGTGAAGGGGTCAAATTTACTATTCCAACTCCAATGAGTGCAACAGTAGGGAAAGTGTTGGATTGCGGAGGGGTCAAAATTACCATTCCCACTCCAGTGAGTGCAACAGTAGAGACAGTGTTGGATAGCAGAGGGATAAAATTTACTATTCCCACTCCAGTGAGTGTATCAGTAGGGAAAGTGTTGGATCGCAGAGGGGTAATAATTACTATTCCCACTCCAATGAGTGCAACAGTAGGAAAAGTGTTAGATAGCGGAGGGGGCAAAATTACTATTCCCACTCCAGTGAGTGCAACAGTAGAGAAAGTGTTGGATAGTGGAGGGTGAAAATTACTATTCCCACTCTACTAGGTGCAACAGTAGGGAAAATGTTGGATAGCAGAGGTATAAAATGTACTATTTCCACTCCAGTAAGTGCAACAGTAGGGAAAGTGTTGAATAGCGGAGGGATAACTTTTACTATTCCCACTCCAGTCAGTGCACCAGTAGGGAAAGTGTTTGATAGTGGAGGGATAACATTTACTTTTCCCACTCCAGTCAGTTCAAAATTAAAAGCAAACAAAATATTAAAAAAATCAAAAAAATATTAAATAAATAGATAAATAATTTAATATATAAATATGTTAATCATTAAAATACAAATATATTGAATGTTAAAAATAAAAACATATTATTATGTTAATTACATATGAGAAATACCTACAAGTTTTATATAAAATGAAATAAAAAATAAACTTCAATCAAATAAATATTTTTAATTAGCAAATATTTACAAACAAAAACATTAATTATTACATACATTTTTTTTTATTTCCTACCCTATAACACCACACAAATCACAACCCACATCTAAATTTTTTTTTTTAAAACATGTACTTCCATAATTAACATAATTAATTACCAATTAAAGAAATATTAATGATAAAAAAATAAAACTAATAAGAATTAATTAACTTTTCACACTTTAACCCTATAATCGCCACAACCCACAGCTAAATTTAAACTGTAAAAAAATTAACTACACAATTAAAACTTATTTTCAAATAAAAAACTATAACTATTAAACAGCTAATTATGAAGTAAGTAAAATGTATTTAATACCCACCCTTTACCCCTTTAAAATTGAAAACCACACACATAAATTAAACAATTACCCTGATTAAATATCAATTAATTAATTATTATTAATTAACAACTAATTATTAATTAACTAAACACAAATTGCTTCCCACCCTTTACTACTATAAACCCCACAACAAACACCTAAAATTAATTACACAATTTCTATATTTAATTTACAATCAATTAATTAATATTAATTAACATCTCATTATTAATTAATTAAACATAAATTACTTCCCACCCTTTACCCCTATAAACCCCACAACCCACACCTAAAATTAATTACACAATTCACATAATTAATTTTCAATACATTAATTAATATCAATTAACAACTAATTATTAATTAATCAAAAATAAATTACTTCTCACCCTTTACCCCCTATAAACCCCAAAACACGCACCTAAAATTAATTACACAATTATCATAATTAATTACAAATTAATTGATATTAATTAACAACCAATTATTAATTAATTTATAATAAATTACTTCACACAATTAACACTATACAATCTCAATTAAATAAATATTAATAAATTAAAAAAATATATTAATTTACTATAATTAAATTACTTTACACCCTTTTCCCCTATAAACCCACAAAAACCCCGCAACAGAACTAAAAAACGCAAAATTCACTCAAAATAAAATTAATAACTACTAAAATTAAACACATATATTAAAAAATATAAACAATTCTTATACAAAAAATACATCACATACATTTAAACTATATAACAAAATACATAACACTAATTAAACAATAGTTATTTTAAACAACTATATTTTTGCAAACAATATTAATGACTTCTATATTTTTAAAATCAATATTTCTTACCTTAAATCGATATTCTTGATCACAATATTCTTGCTGTCGATATTTCTCACTCACGATATTTAGGACTCAATATTTCTGTAGGTCAACATTTAAAACTCAATATTTTGTCTGCACACCGTAAATAGCGTTTACTCTATGAAGAGAGTTTACTCTGTAGCAACTGTTTGTAGACATTGAAACTCTCATAAGAAAAACACCACAGCGTATTAAAAGTATTGACTAAGAAAAGTGTTCACTCTATGCAAAGCTTGTCCAGAGAGACACTATTCATTAAAAAATATCAATGTCTTAAGATGCTAAAGGTCGTACTACCTGCTGCCTTCATACTGTGGTGAGTATTTTACAGATAGCCCATCTTCTGAAGCTAATCAAGCACATGTCCATAGGTTAGTACCTGGTGCACACACTATTCTATCTTATGTAGAAATGTTCATGCTGAGGCATTTCTGTCAAAATCAACAAGGCTAGTGGCAATACTTAGTAACTACTATGTAACATCTTTGCCCTGTTGGAAACTTTTTCTGCAGAACTAAAAAACCTGTTTTGAACATACTGGACACAAGTCATCAACTGTCACCTGCACAGAGTTACTCCTGCATATAAAGATTTATAACGTGTTTAATAACTCTACACATCTATGATGCATTAGGAGCATGTGTGTTTTGAAAAACACACCCAATTAGCTGGTCACAGACTGTATAAAATTATGTAGAGGAGTAATTTGGTACTATATGCCATTATGTAAACTATAAGCGCCGGGACACCTCCGTTGGAGGTAGCCGTGCGCTCTATAATTCATACAGACCAGTGCATACCCATACATACACATACGTTCTAAAAAAATAAGGATTCACAACATTCTAAATACTAATATATACAGAGAATCACAGACCCCCATTGATCCTAAAACAGTTAATGACACTGTGTAAATCCACAAAGATGAAAAAAGTAACCAGTTCAGGGTTATTTTATAGTTGAAGAACCATTGTTAACACAAGTCATCAAGTACAAGAATCAATTTCTTATTGACGTAAATGGGGGAAAGCAAGTAAACATAAGACTTCCAGCGACAACGCGCGTTTTGGTGGGTGACCCCGATGTGGGTCTCACCTTCTTCAGGGCGCAATGTTACAAGAACAGCACGAAAGGAGGCACCTGGGGAACCAAATGAGAAACACAATATGGATATAAACAATTAATAGCTATGTGCCATGTATGAGCACAGTGTTAAGCAACAGAACACGAGAAAAGTAGGCACAGATTCATGGCTGGGAGGATAAAAAGGAGGATAAAAGAGTCAAAGAGAACATGCACAAATGTTCAAAATAGTTCAGTCCATAGGAAACTATGGATGTGTCACTTTTACCACAAAGTACCTGGGATGCATCAAAATCAAAGACGAAAACAGGTGCAGGGCAAGTGAGGCTCCGGAAAAGCATAGCGATGCGTCGGTGCCTTACCCCCAGGGTAGGTGATGCGTCAGCTCCTTAATGCCAGGGGAGGTGATGTGTTGGTTCCTTACTGTGAGGGGAGGTGATGCGACGATCTCCGGACATTTGGCCTTAGTTTGTTTCTGCTGGGGAACATCGATGAAGAGCTTGGTGCCCAGGGACAATGCGCTGAAAATCCAGACGCATAGTGTCAATGCGGAGGCGGCGGAAAAGGCACTGCATCGATTTCACAGCTGCGAATCAGGTGATGTGATGATTTAATCAGCTGCACAGCAGGGCCCGCATCAGAGTCGGAGTGTGCACCACAGACGTTGTTGACAAGGTGCTTGAGACTCGGGTTGCTGTAGTCTTTCAGCCTTGGGGCAGGCACTGCGTCGATTCTGCAGCTGCCCAGTAGGAAAGCATTAGTTTTTCAACCGCACACCGATGCTGCATAGGAAAAACAGGCGCAGAGATTTGATGCATGGATTTTCTTCTGAGATTTACCAAATTCTACTGCAAAGTGCCCAGGAACTGGATTTGGCACCACTTCGCAAGCCATGGCTCTCATCAGAAGAGCCCAGGCACTGATAGGTGAAGTTTTTGATGGCCCTGAGACTTCTTAAGAGGAGACAAGCACGCACAAGCCTTTAGAGAACCTTGGAAACCAGGATGTAGAAAACAAAGTCCTGTCCTTTCACTCCCAGGACAGAAGCAGCAAGCAGCAGGCTAGCACAACAAAGCACTAATTAGAGCAACAGTCTTCTTCCTGGCAGAATGTCCACAGAAGTGTTCTGAAATGATGGTGTCACAGCTCCAGTACTTATACCATTTTCTGCCTTTGAAGTAGGCAAACTTCAAAGGAAACTCTTTGTAGTGCACAAGACCGGGACTTTCCTTGACCTGGTTCCAGACACACTATGGGGCGGTGGAGGCAGCTTTGTATGAGGACAGGCACAGCCCTATTCAGCTGTCAGTGACAACTCCTCCCTCCACTCTAGCTCAGGAAGACCCATATGCCTGATGATTGGCCATCAGGATATGCAGGGCACACCTGTGCTCCCTTTGTGTGACTGTCTGGAGTGAATGCACATTTGGCCCAACTGTCACCCTCCCTCAGATGTGGATTCCACAGGCAGGCAGAGGCACAGAATGGTACAGCAAGAAAATGCCCATTTTCAAAAAGTGCCATTTTCAAACATGCAATTTGAAAAACAACTTTACTAAAAGATGTACATTTAAATTGTGAGTTCAGAGACCCCGAACTCCAAATCTTTATCTCTTCCCAATTGGAAGTTACACCTGTAAGAGTTACAAGGCAGCTCCAATTATAACCTATGGGAGAGATAGTCCTTGCAATAGTGAAAAACGAAATGAGCAGTATTTCACTATCAGGACATGTATAACATATCAGTACATGTCCTACCTTTTAAATACTTTGCACCCTGCCCATAGTTCTACCTTGGGCCTACCTTAAGGGTGCCTTACATGAAGTAAATGGGAATGCTATGTCGACCTGGCAAGTGCAACCACTTGCCAGGTCGACATAGCAGTTTGAAACTTCCCACACAGATACTGCAGTGGCAGGTTTTGAAAAAATGGTTGCAGGACTACTCATTTGGGTGGCACAAAAAGGCTGCAAGCCCACTAGTAGCATTTTTGATTTACAGGCCCTGGGCACACACAATGCACTTTACTTGGGACTTACCATTAAATCAAATATGCCAATCAGGGATATCCTATTACAGATACAAGTTACTCAGGGATCACTTAGTTTGTGTTTTACTGAAGCAGAGCTTCAACTGGGGTACCTACTATATTTATATTTGTAAGTGCTTCCCATTGAGGTTTAATTTCTGTGAAATGAGTATCAGGGCCAGAAAGGAACCTCATTGTTTCCAAGAAGAGATCACAGTAAAAGCACGCATTCAGAATGGGTGTGAGCATGGATCTGATGGGTTGCATTCCTCTTGAGTAGGAGTGGTAGTGGCAGTGGTCCAATGGGATCCCTGAGTGCATAGACCATGGTAGCAGAGGTTTCTTCTGAGGTGATGACGGGCCATGTGGTTAGCACTGGTTCTTTGGACAAGATCGAGAAACATCTGTTGAGGTCTGCCGGGCTCAGTTGAGGGTTGCTGTAAATGGCAATGATCTTGTTGCTGAAGAATTGAGAGAGATTGTTGCGGAGGTCCTGCAAGGGGGTGATCGAGTTGGAGGCGGTGGATGGTGAGGTGAAATCTAACACAATGGTGACGATTACTTTGCTTGTGTTGGTAGTGGCCTCGAAGCAGTCCACCAGAGCGGCATGTTTGGTGGTACAGATCATTTGGTTGTAGCATCTTAGGGCAGATTCAACAGTAAAAAAATGTGTGCAATCACATGCATCTGGCTATTTGTTTTCAGCATCACCATTCTTTTCTGGCACTGAATGCAGATAATATGGAGCATATTTTCAATTGTGCATGCACAGGATCATGTTGGAGCCAATGCAGGATATTATTAGGTACTGGATTAGAGATAAAGGTTGGTAAAACTGTATTTTTTCCACATGGAATACACCACATTTTCCCACAAATTATGGGTTTTACGCAAAATACTCATGTAGGTTGCCTAAACATTGCAAAGTATGACCTGGCATATAAAAGGCATGCAAGGTACTATTGTTAATGTGATCTGCAAATAGTTTCTAAACGCATGGAGTGAACATTGCTAGCCCAGTTCATGTGGCAATGCATCTGACATACCCTCAGGGGCATATTTACACACTTCTGAAATGCACGGCTGCACCATATTTATAACAATATGGTGCAGCCCTGAATTTCTCCCTGCGCTGGCGCTAAATTTAGCTGCCTATTGCCAATGCGGGCACCCTTGCACTATAGTGCAAGGGTGTCTGCGTTTCAGGGGAAGATTGTTTATGTGCAGGTAGGTGTCCCTTCCTGCTCATAAACAATCTTTAAATGGTGTTTTGTATAACCCTGGGCATAATACTTTGCTACGCTCACGAAGCATGCAAAGTTTGTGCTACTACGCACTACGCAAATTGCACGTAGCAGAGTGAATAACTGTACTAATAAACGTAGCGTAGCAGGAGTATAATAAACTCCTTCAAATGCTTTGATAAAGCAATTTTTTATGCTAAAAAGCATATAACCAATTCACAAAAATGAATGTTGACAATAAAATATCAAGCAATGAGAGAGGTGATGATTTTGGAGTCCCCCTAACCTAGGGGAGGACCAAGCAGATGCCTTGAACACAAAAAGCATATCATGTGAACGATTCAATGGTGGTCCCTTCCTCCTAGGACCACCCCAAGCACAGTTATGGGCAAAAATACAATCCCAACCAAAGGCCCTGCAAAGCATTATGGGACGAGATTAGCAGTGGGCAGTGAATATTATAGTGTCCAATATCAAAATAATTCTACAAAGAGCTGCAGTTCAACTAGTCGTCACTGGGTGTCGTCCCTCAAGAGTGAAATGCAAAAGTATTGAAAACCTTTCATGAAGCTTTTGCATTTGACTCGTGAGGGACGACACCCAGTGACGACTAGTTGAACTGCAGCTCTTTGTAGAATTATTTTGATATTGGACACTATAATATTCACTGCCCACTGCTAATCTCGTCCCATAATGCTTTGCAGGGCCTTTGGTTGGGATTGTATTTTTGCCCATAACTGTGCTTGGGGTGGTCCTAAGAGGATGGGACCACCACCTAATCATTCAATAAGATGTGCTTTTTGTTTTCAAGACATCTGCTTGGTTCTCTCCCTAAGTTAGCGAGGATACCAAAATCATCACCTCTCTCACTGCTTTTTGTTTTCACTTTAGTGAAATGACTATATGCAATTTTAGCATATAAAGACAGAGATATTTATTTTATCTTAACTTGCACTGTACAAGTTTGCTTTTGGTAATTATTGTACAGTGCAGTGAGTCAAGCACACAGCTAGCACTACGCCCAGGCTTAATAATAATAACAAACTCCTTCAAATGCTTTGATAAAGCAATTTTTTATGCTAAAAGCATATAACCAATTCACAAAAATGAATTTTGACATATCAAGCAATGAGAGAGGTGATGATTTTGGAGTCCCCCTAACCTAGGGGGAGGATCAAGCAGATGCCTTGAACACAAAAAGCATATCATGTGAACGATTCAATGGTGGTCCCTTCCTCCTAGGACCACCCCAAGCACAGTTATGGGCAAAAATACAATCCCAACCAAAGGCCCTGCAAAGCATTATGGGACGAGATTAGCAGTGGGCAGTGAATATTATAGTGTCCAATATCAAAATAATTCTACAAAGAGTTGCAGTTCAACTAGTCGTCACTGGGTGTCGTCCCTCACGAGTCAAATGCAAAAGCTTCATGAAAGGTTTTCAATACTTTTGCATTTCACTCTTGAGGGACGACACCCAGTGACGACTAGTTGAACTGCAGCTCTTTGTAGAATTATTTTGATATTGGACACTATAATATTCACTGCCCACTGCTAATCTCGTCCCATAATGCTTTGCAGGGCCTTTGGTTGGGATTGTATTTTTGCCCATAACTGTGCTTGGGGTGGTCCTAGGAGGAATCGTTCAATAAGATGTGCTTTTTGTTTTCAAGACATCTGCTTGGTTGTTGGTTCTCTCCCTAAGTTAGTGAGGATACCAAAATCATCACCTCTCTCACTGCTTGTTAACTTTTTGTTTTCACTTTAGTGAAATGACTATATGCATTTTTAGCATATAAAGACAGAGATATTTATTTTATCTTAACTTGCACTGTACAAGTTTGCTTTTGGTAATTATTGTACAGTGCAGTCAAGCACACAGCTACGCACTACGCAATTTGCATAGCTACGTGTAGTTGAAGCTGTACTTCACGTAGCTACGTGAAGTGCTACTACGCAAACTACGCCCGGGCTTAGTTTTGTAGCTTAATGCAGCACACATAGAAGTTGCAAAATGTCATTTTTTTTAAAGATTATTTATATGGAGGAAGGAACACCTTCCTGCACATAAACAATCCATGGCGTTTTGCTGTATCCATGTGTGCTACACAATGCAGCACACATGGAAACAGCAAAAACGAGGAGAAAACTAAAATAATTTTCTCGTTGCACCAGAGTAAGACCAGGTTTTCCCTAGTCTCAATTTTGGCGCTACCCCATATTTACGACACCCTTGTAAATATGGGGTTGAGTCAAAATCAATGGGTGTTGCGGTGGAATGCCCCACGCAACACCCATTGCCCTCCCCTATCACGCCAAGTAAAGCATGAAAGGGGGCCTTTTTTACAAGGCAGCGTTAAGTGGCTTAATGCTGCCTTGTAAATAAGGCGAAGCCCCTATCGCCACCACAACGTCGTGAAAAGGGACGTTGTGGTGGCAATAGGGGCTTGTAAATATGCCCCTCAGTTTCACACTTTATGGAAGACATTTTCTCTTCGAACCATGGCTCCCATGATAGCAAATGACAAGATGAGCATGAACTAAAGCAAAATTGAAATGATGTCTCATACGCATAGCAGAATATCAGTAGTGCATATCAAAAATCCTTTTTTGTAAAATATGTACGGGCCTTATTACAATTTGATGGAAAGAAGAGTAAAGAGAGATATGTTCTCTAACAGTTCTTCTTGCACACTTTATTACTGGAGAAAATATGTATATGAGTGTACACTGTGAAAAAACACGCAGTTTTTAGAAAAACAAAATAAGTATTATAAAAAAACTGGCAAAAGAGCATAGCAAATATCCATTTTCTTATTGCTCCTTGTATTAAAACAACAACGCATTATTCAAAAACTCCTATATGAACTCTGATTTTTTTTTGCAGACTGTATAATAACACAAAATCTCATTAGCACGAACAGTTCTCCAGTCGTGCTGAATTCCGGCAGGGCATTATAAGAAAAACCCCTTAGTACCTCCTAATAGAAACTAATTAAATGAAAAGGTGAAATATCTCCATTGTCCCTCTTACCAAGAAAGGAAAATGCGAAATAATTATTTTCTGATCCTTCTCTTCATTGGAGTAGATTGACGAAAGAATTCATTTTTTTGTCTTTTGTCTCTTTTATGAGTAGATTTAGAATGGTCCAGCGAGGATTGAAAGATGTCGAGAAGGCCAAGGACCAGCGGTTTTGCGCATCTGCATAGGTAATATGTACCATGCTCTCTCAGTGGCCTTGGGTGTTGCATAAAAGGTGTGCTTCCTGCAAACTACACTCTTATTTTGCAGTTCTTCACATCCAAAATAAATCATGACTACATGACAGACCATAGGCTGCTCACATCCTACTCAATAATTGCCATTCGGGTTTCAGGCCTGTCAAAAAAACAGAGAGGGCACCTGGTACCATAAGAGGGGCTTTCATCATCTCTAATATTAAAAGCATGCATGTAATAGTCATGCTGCTTGATCTCACAACAGCCCACAAGAAGTAGGACTAAGTTGTGATTCTTGAGCAGTTGACAAACAGGCGGGAATCATAAGCATATTTCTTTTGGGACATGAGGCTCAATGAGTTAGATACTCAATCCAGATAACTGCTATCATGTGCATGCCACAACTAAATGTCTCACCTAGGTCAACTCATCCTTCGATCATTTTAAGGGAAACATCCTTTACCCCGCAGTCATTACCACGATCTGCCTTTACAACGCAGTCACTACCCCAACTGCAACATTACCACACGTTCCTTTACCATGCAAGTCATTAAAACAACTTGCTTTTTTGGCTGAGTTGTTTGACTGATGTTGGATTTTAGGTCCAACACCTTCCCTACTGTTGCGTAGACTAGAGTTGGAATAGTAAGTTATACTATTCCAAAGTCCAGCACCCCCCTAAGGCAAGTCGTTGTAACGACTTGCCTGGTAAAGTAACACGTGGTAATGTCACATTTGGGGTAGCGACTACGCTATAAAGGTATACATGGTAAATGCATGTTGTGTTACGCCATACATCCACATTCTAAGGATGGTGGTTTGAGTACCATTAGCATTGGTGGTGACTTGTAGTGCTTGGAACTGGCAGAAGCGTTATATCCTGGTAATGTATTTATTAGCAGTAGTAGTAGTAATAGTGGTAAAAGTAGTAGTAGTAGTAGTAGTAGCAGTAGTAGTAGTAGTAGCTGCAGCAGTATAAGTGATATTATTGTTAATCATAAATAATAATATAATAACACATGCAGGCATTTAGCATTGGATCATTTGATTCCCTCCCAAGCTTGCAGTATTATGTGGCATACATAAGAGATCATTCTTAATTTTTAGTTAAAAATATATGTACATGGATTATTGAGTTGCACCATCTTAAAGAATCTGCTTTCACGAACCTTCCAGAAACCTCCACTTGTCCGGATTACGACTTGCACAAATCCCATGCATATATAAAACCAGATCTGGTGGTCAAACCTTCTCCCACATGATCAACATACGTGGAATTTAATGTGAAATCACCTAAAAGGACATTTTCCGACACTGATTGATTTTCTACATCAGCCATAACACTGATTTGTCCGGTCGTGTGAATCAGAACCTACATATGGATTTGCATTTGTAGAAAGGACAACAGCTCTGAAGAAGTCTTGGGGTACTCCCTCTAAGACAAAACATGTGTTGGCTACAGCAATAAGAAAAGAGTTTACAAGTGGCCATTAAGAATAAAGAAAAGAAAGAATTCCCGAGCACCGGCAAACAACCTGTTCCAACGTGCATTACTTGATTGTTAATTCTATGTGTACACTCTAGATAGCGTGTGCTAGAGATTTGTTTATTCTCCCACATTGCTCCTAAAATATGGAACGACTTGTCGCTTCACATAACAGCATCCTTGTCAGTTCTTGAATTCTGTAAGAAGCTGAAGACCTGGCTTTTGGAGTAACCCCACTAGACCCTAGGTGTGGCTAGACACACACCTGATCTGAAAAAGTACCAGTGTGCATAGTCTAAAATCCAGCAATAAAAATCTGCAAAAAATCGGGGTTATGACAGAAAAAGGGGCATTTTTTCAAACAAGCCCTCCCTAGCTAAAAGGGCAAAGAGCAACAGCAATTCTCTCTGAGCTCTTCTTGTTTTAAGCAGAAAAGATGTGGCAAAGCACTACTAATGAGGTGGGGTTAGCTTCAGCCTGATATCTACTGCTAAGTCCACTTTCTGTGGGGCATTGAGCCACCTCAACAGTTTTGGGCATACCCTCAATTTCAGCCTTTGACAGAATTTCCACCCTGTCAAGTTCAGGCACACTACTAACCTGATTCACAGGGTACCCTTCTAATCTGCAGACCTTACCTGGAAAAAAGCTAGCCCTAGCCTGTTGGCATAGGCCTCTCAGCAAGTGAATAGAACCATCGTAGCCAACAAGGAGATGAGGCTCATCCTGCCTCCTAGGTCAAGATTATTTCCCTAATTCAGAGCCAACTTTGCCCAAAAGGTAGGCAGCCAACAGAGACTTCTGACAGCTGGCAGTGTGAGCAAACAGGCTCTTAGTCATCCACTGACAGGTGAATGCTCCAATTTGGAGCCTGGATTAGGTCTCACTTCTAGCGGTTGTCTGGTAAAGAGTTGCCTACTTGCTCCTGAGGTTCTTTTTTCTATGAGGTTTTCCAGAGTGGGACACCCTACTCCCATTCTCACTTCTGTCATCTCAGGGTCGGTACCCTGGAATTGATTGTGTGCCTGGCAGTCCAGGATTTCTAGGGTGGACACACAGTCACACTCTTTGTGACACACTCTGTGCCTTGTAGGAGTCTGTATGGCCCAGGTACACTGCCTTATGTGTCCTGTCATATCAGGTAACCCATGGCCCTCTGGCCCCCCTTCAGTTCATGGCATCTACCTCACACTCCTTGGTCTTCTCCAGGGCCCCTGTACCCTACATTTATAGAGATTACCCCCAGAAATATGTGTTTTTTGGGGCACTCTAGGCAGCCACCCCTTTTTGCACTGTTCTCACCTGTGGGTGGTAACTGCCAAGGATGCAGTCCATGAGCATGTGTGAACTGGCAATTATCCTCCTCTGGGCAAGTATCCCCCCATTCTAAAGATGCCATGGCTATGAGGCCGACACATCCATTCCAATGAACATTCTTGACCCTGCAAACTAGCCCTGGCAGATACTGGTCTGGGGAACTAGCCTTTCTCCCACAATGGTGTGGCTGGCACAGGTATCTCACAGGGCAATGACGGAGACCCTTTTCGCTGTGACCCTGTGGAAATACTTGTAAGACTTTTTGGAATCAAAGGCTTACTTTCTGGGTCCTCTTCCCATCTATGGCCTAGTAGGGCCTCCTCTGGGTAAACTTCCCTCAAAACTACACTAGTAATTCCTGTGAAGTGTCCACTAGTGCAACCTTCTTCTTGGGACATGATGAATCTACCTTGTTGTGCCTGGTTGCAGGCAGTCACAACATTTATCCATCTCAAATGTTTTCTTTTCTTTTGGATTCTTACTTATCTGCTTTTCAGGAAAGGTTTGGGACTCTTTCTCCTTTTCCGAGATGTTTTCTATCTGAGACCTGTTGCTTCCCTCCTTTCGCTCGTGCAGGCCTGCCACCCACATTCCTTCTTGGGATCACCCCCCAGGGATCTTTTGGGTACCCTGCCACATACCTACACTTCTCATGCCCTTCTAGCTTCCTGATGTAACTCTGAAGAACAATTATTCAAGATGTGCTCTGTCAAAATCAAATTGTATTGCCCATCATAAGTATCCACTGTATTGTCCTTCACCCATCCCTCTAGTGCTTTCAATGAGTTGTCCAAAAAATCTGCCTAAGTTAGCTATGACTCTTTGTGGGTGTCCTGGACCTTCTTCACATATTCCTCAGGAGTAAGACCAACCTTCTGCACTAGGATCTCTGCCATGTGTGTGTATCAGTTAGTTACCTCTTCTCTTAGAGTCAGGAGTGTATGCCTCCCCAATTTTGGTAGCAACTGTCATACTTGGGCTCCTCAGTGCTGCTTTTCTATCCTGCACATTCTCAATGTCCTTTCATTAGAGTCAAACTATTTGTCAATGTTATCCCCTACCACAAAGCTAGGCACCATTTTGTTAGACAAGTGTGGGTGTGTGAATGTCCTGTAGATACCTCATCATTCCCATCAAGTCCTAGCCTGGCCTTCCTCTTTTCTCTGGCCAATCTATTCTCCTCTACTGTCACGGAACTCTTTATGGCAGGTTGCAAGCTGCAAGGAGCTCAGGCTGTGCTTTCTTTCACTTTCCACCTTGAAGGTGGACATGGCTACCTTCTTTGCTTCCTCCTTTCCTTGGATTTCCTCAATTACTTCATCATTCTCCTATGAGGTGATCTGCAGCTGACAGATTTCTTCCAAGACCTTACGGACTTTCCTGTAGTCCACCTTCTTGGCATTTAGGCCCATTTTCAGCTTTCTGGTTATGCCTGTTGCCTTCATCTCTACCACAGTAACATCAGCCAGGGTAAGCAGATCTACCTACATGTTCACAAAAGGACTATGGGGCATATGTATCAAAGAATGGTTCTGCGATTCTCAAATAGCGATTTTTAGAGAATCGCTATTTGAGAATCGCAAAACGAGATGTAATTAAAAATTAGCAAATATTTTGCGATTCCTTATTATTCCTTAATTGGGACTCGCAAATTGCGAGTCGCAATTAAGGAATGGCTTCCTATTCATTTCTATGGGCCAAGAGGCCCATAGGATTGAATGGGAATTGCATGAGCAATTTGCGAGTACCCAATAGGTACTCGCAAATTGCGCATGCAATTTCAAGGGTGCAAGGGTTCCAAAAGGACACCCTGTTGCACCCTTGAAATGTGCATGTGTGCACATGTGGCGCACATACATGCGCTAAGGGCATGTATGTGCGCCACATGGCACTTAGAAAAATGCAAAAAAGTGAATTTTTCTAAGAAATCGCAAATTACCACCAACCTGAAGTTGGTGGTAATTTGCGATTCCTTAAGCCAAAATTGCACAACTTGGGTGCTTCCTACATTGCATTTAAGGAATCGCAATTTGCGATTCCTTACATGCAATCGCAAAATAGGGAATTTGCGATTCCCTATTTTGCGATGGCCTTTTGGGATGATAGATCCCAAAAGGCCTTTTCCAGTTCGCAAACGGGCCGATTCTGAGAATCGGCCCGTTTGCGAACGGGAAAAGGGCTTGATACATATGCCCCTAAGGATGCTAACATTGAATTCAACAATAATTTAGAAATAGGAAAAATGGCCCAGTACAGGTCATTATGCCAATTAAAAATCAAAAGTCATTTTTGTTGGTAATTAAATTTAAGTAGTATTATATTCAACTATCAAAATTGAGTGGTATTGCTAAACACAAGTTCTGGATACGACTGATGAACACTAATTTGAGAAAGTGGTTTATTAGTTGGGGTGGATTGGTGTCCACCACACGTAATAAAGTCCTTATCATGTCACGTCCAGTCAAAGGCTTCAGTAATTTAAATGTGAGCTCAATCCCTGATACCTTTGGCACAGAACAGGCAGATTCAGCTTAATGAAAATGTGTAAAGCATTTAGAAGTACCAAAATAGTTAAAAAGTCAAAAGCACCACACAGCGAAAAACCCTCTCAAATTTATAAACAGAGACATCAAAATGACAAAAATCCAATAAGGATAATGTTAGACCTGGCATCTTTTGGCGAATTTCCCCTGTGTTTTTGTTTTTCTGACCTCCTGTTTTGATGGTATGCTGGACTTCGTTTTTGCTGGTTTAGTGTCTCAGCACAGTTTTTCACTGCTATTCAGTGCTAAATTGCAAGCGCTCCTACTGTAAATTGTGTTATGACTGATTTTCCATGATTGGTATATTTGATTTACAAGTAAGTCCATAGTACAGTGCACTGTGTGTGCCCAGGGCCTATAAATCAAATGCTACTAGTAGGCTTGCAGCCCTGGTTGTGCAACCCACACAAGTGGCCTTTCAAAGGTGTCTAAGACCTGCCATGGCAGTGTCTGCATGCTGTTTTACTGACAGGTCAACCTAAAAGGTGTACCCACTTGCCAAGCCCTAACCTTCCCTTTTCTTACATGAAAGTCACCCCTAAGGTAGGCCCAAGGTAGCCCCATGGGCAGGGTGCAGTGTATGTGAGAGGTAGGACATGTAGTGTATGATAGTGAAATACAGTGCATTTCGTGTTTCACTATGGAAAGACTGTCTTTCCCATAGGTGATCATTGGAGCTGCCTTGTAACATTTTACAAGTGTAACTTTCAATTTGGAAAAGATAGAGGGATGGATTTTAGGATCCCTGAGCTCAGAATTTAATAACGCATCTTTTAGTAAAGGTAGTTTTTAAACCATCCTGTGGGCCTGTTTGTGTATTCACCGTCTGGTTTTGGAGTGACAGGAGCTGGGGATGTGCATTCACTCTAGACAGTCACAAGGGGTTTCAGGTGTGTCCTGCCTTTCCTGAGTGACTCCTAGCCAGGCGCTGAATAGACCTTTCTGCATTTAGAGTGGTGGGAGGAGTTTTCACTAGCACCTGAACAGGATGTGTCTGCTCTGCACAATGCTCTCTCCACATCCTGTAGTGAAGCTAACAAGGGAGGACAGAACTGGTTTCTACTGACAAAGAGGGACTTGCTGCCCAAAACCTCAAAGGAAAAAGTAATATAAATATTGAGACCCTGACCCCAGAACATTAGAACTTTTTTGGACTAAGGACCCTTCCAAGAAGAAGAGCTGGAAGAGCTGTCAGGACGAGTACTGCCCCTTTGCTGTTGTTGATTTGTTGGGTTGGCCTGCATTTGCTGCTTCTGTCTTGGGCAGTGAAAGGACTGGGCTGAACTTTATCAATCTAGCTGTTAAGGTTTCTCTGAGGGCTTGAAGTAGAGCTTGCCTCCTGTTGGAACTCTCAGGAACACCAAAGACTTCACCATCCTCTGGGTACCTGCATCTGGAACTGCGTGTTTCAGGTGCCACAGAGGAAAAAGCAACCAAACACCATCAATTACACCACTGCTGGCTCTGTGACCTGTTGGCACTGCATAGAGCACCACCCTGCTTTTCACCGCCCCTCTTGTCTCACCGACGCTGCTGCCACTGAGCTGCTGTTTGCACCATTACATGAGGGCACCACACTTCGCACTGCTCCACTTCTCACCACAGCCCGACACCTGCCGGCGCTCCTGACTTCAAACTCACAGAGTTCAAGCTGCAACGTGTGTGACTTCAAGGGCCCTACGACTCCTGCACCAATCTCCGGGACCAATGCCTGCTGACGCTGCCTCTTCGGAGCTCATCGCAAGGTCCACAACAGCCTGCATTTCCAAGGTACTGTATGAGGGTCTTTACGACACCATATCTGGCCCGCGACACTGCGGTCAGCCTGAAACCATGGATTTGTTTGTTCATGACACAGTGATAGCCCCGGACGGAGTTATTGACTTTAAGGAACTGTATTTTAGGGTTATTCTTGCAAAAAGTGGATTGGTTCCAGTTGATAGTTGAGGAGTCATGGGAGGTCCTTAGAGAAACTCACAAGGTATCAGACAGAGTCCAAGAGCAGGATCCAGTCCAGGTCCAGTTGCTACTGGTCAGCTGGGCACATTAGGAACAGGCTAACCTCAGTGCTTGTCTCAAGTCTATCTTGCTGCAATCACTTTTTAAAAACTGATAATTAATTATCTTTGCAGATCCTCCTCATGACTTGATGCCACCTGATATCACCCACCCACAAATCAGTCAGTAGTAGTAACACCTGTGTACTGCCCTAGCCTCTGCACTTAGTTACCAGTCACCACTAAGAAGGAATACTACAACAACCAAAGGAATACAGGAGAAGTGCTTCTATAATGCATACTGCAAAGTCCTGGCCAATCCCAAACCCAACCACTCCCACCATCCAGTCCTGGTTACTTGAGCTGAAAGGTATGATTTTACCCCCACTCCCACCTGTTTTGGTGCTAATTATGCAGGGACATTTTCAAAAGGGCTAACTGCTCGTCGCCCCAACCGGCACAAAAAAAAATGTTGCCACATGAAAAATAAGTTCTTTGTGTTAAAAATGGAGCAGGTGAACCATCAAATAAGCATTCTCACTCTGCAACATTAAACATAAAGATTAGATTCATTGGAAAATCTAAGAAAAAGACCAGCATAAATCAACACCATGTAAAGGAGAAGTAATTAACTAATGTTAGCGTAATGAACATTAAAGTCACGCAAGATTACACTTCAGCTTCAGTAGATTCATCAGTTACATTGCTTGGTTCTCCATGGGCCATAGGTTGTTGGACAAAAATTGCACCCTGCTTCTCTTTGACTTACTATTGTTACAATTTATTATTTGTACTCTGATGACTTGTTCTGGCCTGGTGACGTTGCAGACAAAGTAGCAACTATTTTTTACCACCCCTGTAGCAGATTAACAATATGTGCACCACACCAACAGTGAGATCTGATGATGGTGGAAAGAGATAACAGCACAATAGGTTTCACAACTTGCAGGAAGAGGGTTTAGTTATCAAGTGACTGGATGGGTAAGGGGAATTAAGTAAAACTTTAGAGTGACAGACACAGCATTCAGCAAGTCCATGAACGCTGCACCTCTGACATGGAAGGAATACGACAGTTAGATTAACCTTCTAACTCTTTAGTAGGCAACAGATTCCAAAGTTATTTATATTTATCTAGACTGAAGTCAAAGATACACACAGATCAAAAATATTAATTGGTGAAATTGTACTCTTCTGGCATTGTGCGTCTTGGGAGAAGTGGTGAAGCGCAGGGCAGGAGTGCCATAGTGGTTACACTTCTCTACAGATGAGAAACTCTGTAGAGTGAGAAAAAGAATGTCAATATGTGAGAATCAAGGAAAAGAACCAAAGTGTGTGAGGAGGAGTCAAAGTAGAGAGCATAAGCTTGCATACAATGAACCAAGGGTCAAACACGCTATTGGTCATAGACAGCTAACTTTAAAAACCCTGAATCATTGGTCACCCAAACAATAAAAATATGCTTAATTGTGCCCATCATCATCATACCCACCACAAGTTGAAAACCCCTTAGGATTAGTCACTTGAGTCTTTAGTGCACATTACTATAAATCACTTTCCCCTTTCCATTATTAGTACACAGGTATAGGCCTCTTTGTGTTCCCATGTTTCCCGTAGAAGCAGATAGACATTGGTCCTTCTTCTTCATGTTATTGTTGAGACTTGCAGGTTGAATTTCTTCCATAAATAGACAAACCTGTTGCATCCTTAGTCTAGTCTAGTTAATTGAGAGGTTTCATAAGAACCAAGAGATGCTGGTGACCAAAATGCCACTAAAGTAACACTTATCGCATGACAACATATTATTTTTCTTCACCATCACCTCCTTCTATCAATTCCTCTACCACCACCAGCTATCTTTTTAAGGTGCTCTTCCCACATAATTGCAATTTCAGATTGGCCTGCTGGCTCCCACTACCATAATGTCCACCTGGGTTATCATGACCCCCTGATTGCAGCAAAGTAAGTAATCTGTGATGCGCCCTTCATGCAAGCTAAGAGTAAAGAAATCCCATACTGGGGAAGAGAGCTGTTCAGGTGAGTGAACCTTGAAAATATGTATTAAAAAGGAATATTAATGGTTAAGGGTGGTCCTCCCAATCTGCTCCTGCCCAGAGAATGCAGTAGGTCAGCTGCATTTCCAGAAAAAGGATGAGGGCTTGATGACACTGAAAATAGACTTCTTCTCCCTACTGACTACTTTCTTGGTAGGAACCTACTTCTTTGCGCCATCTTAGCAGAGAGGTATCTCGACAATATCAGCCAGCTAATTCACAGACTTCTCTTCATATCAGTCAGTAATATCCTCTTGTACACCTGCAGGCAATAAAGAAGAAAGAGTGGGACTTGGAAATTCTTGTCAATGCAATATATGCAATCACTATCATCAGCATATTCATCATCATAACAATATTATGAAAATTGATTAAACTAATATGAAAAAAAGACCTGATTTCCTTCAATGGCTCTATGGCCTCCTATGGGAGGCAGACAAAATCAAATAAATTATTTAATATTTGGTGCCCCTCCAGGAGCAATGGAGATCCTAAGGAGACAGTTGGGGGCAGGCACATTTTTGAAAAAATTTATATAAAAATATAAGGGTGTGTCAAGCCCCTATGGGAGGAAGGCAAAAATCAAATACGTTCCTTGATAAATAGTTGGTGTCCCTCAAAGACCAATGAGACCCCTACTGAGGCAGGGGAGGCTGACATAAAATGGAATAATATAAAATGTAATATATCAAATTGCCTGATATCCTTCTGGGGATAAGAGGTCACTTATAGGAGGCAGGCAAAATCAAATAAATGAATTAATAACTATGGGGCACATGCATCAAGCTATTTTGCGATCGCAAGCAGTGCGAATCACAAAAAAAGGCTGTTTGCGATCGCGAAGTAGCCCTAAGCAATGCATCATCAAAAAACTCAAAATTACCTTGGTAATCGCAATTTTTGCGATTACCTGTTTTGCGACTCCCAAAATAGCGATTCTTTATTAGCGATTCGCTATTTCGGACTCGCAAAGCTATGCATGACAATTCGCAAATTGCGAATGAATAGGGAATCACAATTTTGCATTTGCAAAATACCATCAAATCCATTCAGGTGCTAACCAGGTGAAATCAATCAAATCAGGTGGGAACCATTGGCAAATCATATAAACAGGCCCAGAAGGCCTCAAAATGGTTCACAATGGCAGTGCTCTACGTCATGGCGAGGAGGATGAGGCTACGAGCAGCAGCACAGAGAAGAAGGCGGATACAGGAGCTCATTTTTAGAGTGCACGTTAATTTGTTGGGGCAGACAGAGGAAGAGATCTATGACAAGTATAGGTTAAATGCAGACATGATTTATGATCTGATAGATGAATTAGAACCCCTACTGCAGCATCAGACTCGCAGGAGTCATGCCATCCCCACTCATGTGCAGGTCCTATGTTCGCTGCACCTCCTAGCGTCAGGTTGCTTCCAGGGTGTAATAGCTGCAGCTGGAGGGGTTTCACAAAGTGTCCTATCGCGCTTTTTCATTTCATTCTTTGACGCCATGTTGACCAGGATACACCACCACATATGCTTTCCATCAACCCCACAGGAATTGCAGCAAACAAAAATAGATTTCTATCAGGTAGCCCAATTTTCCCACGTAATTGGTTACATTGATGCGACGCATGTAGCCATTTGTCCCCCCTCAGTGAATGAGTACATTTACAGGAACAGGAAATCATACCATTCACTGAATATACAAGTCATCTGCAATTCCAAACACATCATAACTGACATAGTAGCTAGATTCCCTGGCAGTACACACAACTCATAAATATTCAGACACAGTGGCATACACACTCGTCTCCTTGGGGGTGAAGTCGGCAAAGGATACCTGCTTGGTAAACATGTGTCACAATGTCTTGCATACTCTAGGCACATGGTGATACATAGCAGTGAGTAATCTGTTGCTTTCTACCCTGTAGGTGACAGCACATATGCTGTGTGCTCTTACATTCTGACGCATTACCTCAACTCATGTACTCCAAGTGAGCAGAGTTACAATGCAGCGCACAGCTCCACCCGAAACATCATAGAGCGCACCTTTGGCCTACAGAAAAGTAGGTTCCGCTGACTCCCCACAAAATTGGCGGGGCATCGCAGTATCGACCAGATACCTGCTGCAAAATTGTGGCCACTTGTGCCATGTTGCACAACATTGCAAATTTGAGAGGCATACCCCTTGAACTGTCTGACAGCGAGCCTGAGGAAGACAACCAGCCAGGACAACCACCACAAGCAGAACGTGGGCCGAGCGCAGCTGAGGAGAGACAGAGACATGCAGAAATAACACAGCATTATTTTTAAGGTGGGTAATGATGAAACAAGGCACTACATGGTTCCATTGCCATTTTGATTTATTTATAAATAAAGAGTTCAGGTTGTGATAATGCACACATACCAAGCATAAAACGTGCAATGTGTAAGTCTGAACGCAACAGGATAACTTTGCCATGGCACTTGTACATCAGCCCAGACAAATTCGGATTATGGTTACCTCACCAAATGAAATCCTGTGCTCAGGTCCACACTATTTTCAGTGGCCAACCACTTCCGTTACCCGTTCAGGGTGCTCTGACATATCCCTGTTTGACTACTCTGATGCTGGAGTATTCTTTGTGCTGCGCCTCCTGCATTCGGTCACTGGTGCAATGCTGCTACTGCGGATGGAGGCATCCTCACTATCCCCTTCACCCATGACACTACTGGCAACAACTGAAGTAGTTTGCATTTGCTCCACAGCATTGGTGACCTGTATCAGTCCACATAACCGCAGCAATGTGTCACTTCAACCTGCATGCCTACAGCACGTCGGGACAGTTGTGCTGTTGTGGTGCTCAGGTGGTTGATGGCCCTGGTGTAGCCATCCATGGGGCCAAGGAATTGATGGTGTTCTTTGAGGTGGGTCACCTGGTCTTCTTGCATCACTTTGCATGACTCCTTGAGTGCTAGTGTCATGTCACCAAAGTGTTGATTGGTATCCCTCTGACCTTCCTGCACAGCTGTTGTGAGCTATTTTATGCTGTCACCCATCTCTCCTATGTTCCTTGCAAGAGATGAAAGGTGTGCCTGCATTGAACGCATGTGTTTGCATTGCAGGCGCTGTAACCTCAACATTGCGTTTTCAAGCCCACCAAATGACGTTGAACTGTCACATTCCTCAGCTCTCAATTATGCACCTGCCCTGCGCCTCCTGATGCAGATATTTCTATGTCAAACTTGGACACGTGGTCTTGATGTGGGTGTCTGCCCAGGCTGTGCTGTTAGAGGGTCAGGTTGGCTCTTCGCTTCCATTCCGAATGCAGGCAATGGTGCCACTGTGATCCTGAGTCTTGTGGGTGCAGGTGTTGTGGGTGATGGTGACACTGTGATCTCTTCTCCTGACTATGTCTCACTCTCCAGGGGTGCATGGCCTTCATTGTCATCTGACTCCTGTGCAGGTGCATCAGTGATGTGAAACAGTGCAATTTCAGTTTGCAAAAACGGACATGTATTTCATCTTGCACTCAGTATTGTTATATTTAGTAATTACTCGACACTGTGTGTAGAGATTAAACTTGCTTGTCACAATTGATTGCCCCTATGCTGGTTTGCTTCCCACTTGCCTTTCCAATTGGAGTTGCTGACTGCTATTTCCATAATGCATTTGTGTGTTACAAGTAAAATATGGTCTAAAGTACTATTTGCTACACTAACCCGAATCTGACGTACTGAGTATGTTTTGTAAATCTAGCATTCTATGGTCATTTGCATATATCTTACCTTGGAAGTACTGGGCCGTGCAGAGGAATCGATCGACGTTGTGTGGATGGTCCTCCTCCAGTTTTTTTAGCATCAGCTAGCCTTGCAGCAACCCTTTCCTTGGCCCGGCTCCGCAGGTCATACCACCGCTTGCGCAGATCCGGAATGGAGCGCTGGGTGACCCCCACTGTGCTGATTTTTGACTGTATTCCCAGCCATAATTTTCTTTTTTCAGACTCTGGGACCTGCAGTGACTGTTTGCCAAAAAGCTTTTCATGGCCCTTCACAACTTCCTCTATGAGGATTTCCAGCTACTTTTCACCAAACTTCAGTTTTCTTTTGCGCTCCTTCTGGGGGGTTTCTGATGCCATGCTGGAAGATTGCACATGTTCAGCTGTCCCAACTCGCTTCCTAGTGCTGTTCTCCTGCAGTCTGCCTCCTCCTCCTCACTCTCAGTACACAGGTAACAGCATGGGGCGGCTTACTTCCTGATTGTGACATCATCATGCTGCATCGGATTTTCAGATTAGCTATTAGCGATTCTTTAATAGCGTCTTCGCTAAAAAGCGAATCGCATTTATGAAATCGCTAATAGCGATTGCGAATTATACCGATTTGCAAAGAATTTGCGATTTATTTGATGCATTGAGATTTGCGATTACCAAATTTTGATTTGGTAATAATCGCTATTTGGGAATCACAAATTTTAGTTTTGATGCATATGCCCCAATATCTAGTATCCCTCTAGGGCACATGGAATGCAGGCAAACATTGAACAGTAACTACGTAATGTAGACTGCCAATCAGCCAGAAGCACAAAAAACCTATCAGGAAACTTATTTGAAAAACAAACAATATATTAGCAAAAAATTCAAAGGCTTCTTTTAATATCAATTTTCTTAGAAAAAGGTGTTGAAAAGTGTAATACAGCGATGACTAATCAGAAACACCCACAGGCTCAACAAACTGTTGTCGCTCAACACATGGCATCGGCCAGCAAGTAAGGAGGTGTGGAGAACAAAGAAACAATGGCCACCTTCGACACACACACACACACTGGCTCCACAAAACGGGTGTTGCAACATCAACAGCAATAAAAGAGGTATGGAAAACAAAGTCGAAATGATTGTTCATGGTATGCATACATTGGCTTCACAAAAGGATTCTTGCTGTGTGGTCAGCTGAAAAGCTGGAATGAAGACAAAATGGGGCAACTTATGACACAAACACACTACCGCTTGCTCCACGACTTGGCACATGGCTAGAAAAGCCGAAAAGAGGGAAAAAAAAAAAGTGGCAAATCTACCCTGTCTGCATTTTAATTGGTGTCTGCATTAAAAAAAACAATTGTAATTTAGTTGTTTTCTCTTCTGGAGTTGGGGGATGATCAAGCTTCTGAGGGGGGAAAGATCAGCACTTGCAGGGACAGAAAAACAAGATGGCCATTTTGAAAAATTAGCAATGTGCCCAGGGCTTTTCTGCTGCTCACTAGGCACCTACATTTTGGGGGGTTTGCCCCCCAGGCAGGGGCCTACCCTCAGGAGAGATGTATTATTTTGATGATTTCTCTTCCCCTGGGTGGCAGTGATCACCCCACCCTAGGCAAGAGAAATGATGGCAGCCATTTGTTTGAGCCTGGGCTTTTCTTGTGCTCTCAAGTAATATGGAGGCTGTGGTGGGTGGGTGCAAAATTTGAATAGCTGAATAAATGATCAGTGGATGAATAGTTATTGCCTCATATTCTGTGTTGGCTGGAAGTAAAAAGTGAAAAGCGCAATAACTGAACACCAGCTAGAGTGGACTAACATATTGCCTTAAGTTTTGGTGGGCGGAACCAGAAGGGCACATGGTGTACATGGTTAATGTTATTGTGGGCCACCAATAGTCTTTGACAAGGAACACATATCACATAGAAGTTTCTCCTGGTGTTGAGTGCAAAGTTGGGCATAATGTTTCGGTTGGTGTTTTTAAGGAAATTGTGGAGAAGTTCTTTGAAGCATTGGATCTTTGGAGAAATGCTTTGCAGTGGTGAGTCAGATAAGTGTGAATTTTGAGACTGTTGTTTGCTACAACCCCACAGCATTATATTGCATTATTTCAGTACCTAGCTACGCACACACACACAAACACACACACACACACACACACACACCGCTCATTTCTATGAGTACCTCAGCATTCTATCTGGGCAAAAATGTTATAGAAAAAAAAAACAGCAGCATCTCGTTGGATGACTACTTCGAAGGCTCTAACTCAAATAATGGAGAACAAATATGAGGCATGGTCTGATACTGAGACAGCATCGGAGGGAGAAAGAATATAGAAGTGATTTTCAATTAGAGTTCCTTCTAATATTGCCTAATTTTCCAAAGATTCAGTGGAATATGGCCATGGTGGTCATGATGTCTCTTCACAACCACAAACTGTTCATCACAGAGCAAGTGGCAGTGCAGGCAGGTACTGTGCTGAGCACAGGTAAAGTGCTCACTTGGCAGACTCCTAATTTAGGTCAGCCAAGAAATCCCTTATTCATTACAGATGCTGGATGTAAGGTCAATATTACAATTTGTTTACCTATTGGCTTATTCCATCTTTTTCTGGATGGAGACTTCATTGAGAAATTGTGCTCTAAATAAATTTGCATGCCTGAGAGAGGATGGAGGCACACTGGTGCTTCACTCTAGGGTGCACCTGTGGACTCCCACTTCACTTGGGGAGTTTTAACAATTTCTGGGCCAAAAGCTAAACATGGGAATAATGCACAGCCCTTCTGGTCTACATGTATGGTTTAGGCAACTCACAGTCTCACAGTGGTCATGAGACAGATGTTCGATTTTGCAGAGTGAATTGCAGTACATTGACTATTCTGCTGTATTCCCCCGGACCACCTAGACCATGGCAGGATGTTCACAATTCCACCTTTAATGGAACATTTGTCTACCAAGTTTCTGGAGCTTTATACTCCTGGTATGAATATAGCAGTTGATGAGTCCTTGATCTTATCCTGTTCAGGCAGTACATACCAAATAAAAGCACTTTTTTATTGCATTAAAATGCCCATGTACAAGATGTACATGTCAAGATGTACATGTTGTATGAGATTGCTTTTAGTTATGTGTACAGCTTGATAGTATATACAGGGAAGGACTCCCAAATAAATCCAGCAGGTTTTCCTTCCCATGTGAGGAGTTAGTGAGGAGATCAACTGGGAGCTTGCTAATCTTTCTCTCATAAAAGTTATAAGTTTTATGATGATAACTTCCATACAGGAGTCCAGCTATTTAATGAACTACGCAAAGATGGTACTGTGGCTTGCAGTACAATTAGAACACACTGTGAACGAGCATGTTTGGAAAAAGCTCCCAAAACACAAGAGCAGTGTGTTGTGCTGGAACAAACTGCCTGCTGTCAAATTCTCCACAGGTGGGAAGGATATGTGCTCACTGTACTTCACATTTAGTGTACTTCCCCCATCACGGTTAGATGTCAGTTGGCAGAAATCCACAAGCCTACCTATATACTTGGTTAGAACAATTACATGGGTAGAGTGGATAAAAATGACCAATTTCATCAACCATATGTGAGCCTTACAATTCACACATAGTATAAAATGTTGGCTACTCACCTGATTCAGTTGTCAATCAGCAGACCAGTTTTCACAATAGATTTGTGCACACTGTGTTAGAAAAGGGGGTCTCTAGTTGGCAGAGGTAGGTACCCATGTCCAAATAGGGACCCTTGCTTCTAGTCAGGGTAAAGGAGATACACAATTTAGATAACACCTGCTCACCTCCTGGGTAGCTTGACAAGAGCAGACATATCCCAAAGGCAATGTGTAAAGTATAAGTACTCAAAACACACAGTAATACAGTGATAACATCACAAATGGACACCATACCAGTTTAGAAAAATACAGTATCTTTATCTAAACTCAACAAGACCAAAACAACAAAAATACAACATACATGTAATAAGAATATGACTTTAAAAAGGTTTTAAGCAACTGGTTCCATAGAAAATTATGGATGTGTGATTTCTCAGAAAGTAGCTGTGGATGCGACAAAATTCACAAGGCAAAACAGCTGCAGAGATGGGAAGCATCAAAAACAAAGAGATGCGTCAGTTCCTGAGACCTTGGTGAGGCAATGAAACAATTCTGCTGCACGCAGGAGAAGTGATGCGTCGAAATCCATCTGTATGGGGAAGTGATGCGCCAACTTCAAGACGATTCTGGTTTGCGGGTGATGCGTTGGGAAAACTTGCAGCACAGGTACGATGCGTGGAAATCCTAGATGATTCGGTGATCAATGCGGCGTGTTGAGCGTCACTGCGTTGGTTTCTTCAGCCATGATCCCGAGATGTGTCGGTTTTTGCAGCCGCAACAGGTGCTGCATCAGTTTCAGCTTCGGCGCGGCAATGCACGGAGATTCTTCTTGCACAGCGGTGCTGCATCAGTAAAAACAGCCGCAAGAAGAGCGATGCGTCAATTTCTTCAGTTCTTCTTTTCTTCCAGCTCCCAACAGCACGAACAACCTCCAGAGGTCCAGAACTGAAACAGGCACCTCCTGGCATGTCAGAACTCTCAGCAGCAGAGTTCAGGGGAGCTGGGGGAGAAGTCTTTGTGTTCCTGAGACTTCAGAACAGGAGGCCAGAACATACAGGCCTTTGGAAATCCTATTCAGCCAGGTTTACAGCAAAGTTCCAGTCTCTGTCCTTTCTTTGGCAGAAACAGCAACTGCAGGCCAACCCCACACAGCACAAAGCAAAGGGGCAGTACTGCTCCTCACAGCTCTTCAGCTCTTCTCCTTGGCAAAGGTTCCTCTTGAGTCCAGAAGTAATCAAAAGGTCTGGGGTTTCAGGTGTAATACTTATACCCCAAAATGTCTTAGTTCTCTTTGTGCAAGGGTCTCTGAGCCTAGTCGAAACCAGTTCTGTCCTCACTGGTGCAGTGCGACCACAGGGGGTGGAGACAGCATTGTGCAAGGGAGACAGGCCGTATTCAGGTACAAGGAGAACTCAACCCACTACTCTGAATTCAGCCAAGGTCTATTCAACTCAGCTCTGAGTCATCCAGGAAGGGCTAGGCACACGTCAACCCCCCCAGTGGCTATCTACAGTGAATGCACATCCCCAACGTCTGCCACTCCAAAACTAGACAGTCAATACACAAACAGGCAGAGGCTGCATTCATATATGTTTTTTGGCACTTACAGGACATGAATGAACAGTTTTATCATTAGCACCTTTTATATTTCAGTCGAGTTTATATTTTGATCATTTTTCCATGTGCATTTATATCAGTGGTTTGTTTCTTTAAGAGCTACTCATTTTGATTGCTTTCACCTGGGGAGTGCACCTTCGGGATTAAAAAGGCATGGTTGCATTACACACGAAATTTCATTTATTTCACGCAGATAGTGTGGTGGAGCACAGTGCTGTAGTACTGGGTTTTGAGGTTTCAGTCTGGGGACCATGTGAGTTTTTGATTAAGTTTATGTATCGTATTTAGTTTGCCATGCTTCTTGATTAGTTTTGCTTGGATCAGTTTGCACTTGGTTGAGTTTTTCTTAGCTCAATGTACTTGCATGGAGTTTCTTTGCACAGAGTATGGCATGGGGTTGGGGTAGATGAACTGTATAATGATTAGGTTTAGTTGGAGGGGGCACTTCGGGTTCACTATGAATTGAGGCATGTGTTTCTATGAAGTTTGTCTGTTAGTATCAAGCGCACATGTTTTCTTTGCTAGTGTGATCTTTCTATTAAGCACATTTCTCTATTGAGCACGGTTTTTTTCATCAAGCACGTTTCTGATTTCTGTCATCTGATGTAGTGCATGATGGTAGTTGTAGGCTGGGTTTTTCAGACATTAGATTCTTTATGTTTCTTTTGGAATGTCTTTATGTTCTAGTGACCCCTGAGGAAGGGCTACCAGCCCAAAATGCATTGGGTTTTTCTGACATCATGGTTACCCAGGACAAAAGTGTTTTCTGTCGTGCTGTGGGATAAAGGCCTGGATGGGCATTTCCTATGCATTTGATGCTCAGAATCACAAAGCCTCTGTACTAAAAAAATGGATTAAAATATATTGAAAAGTTTGAATAAATAAGGATTACGTGGATTAAAATTGGTTTCAAGTTCTGTACCCTTGTGGAGACAGTAATGAACGCAGTGCAACATGAAGCTGGTGCATAACGACGCACCGGATAATTGTGGCATATTGATGTGCTATTTGGACATAGCACACTCTGGCTTGCACACAAACAAAGGCAACATTGAAGATTGGTCTACACTGTTTGAGTTAAGCATAAATGTGGAGTGCATTCCACCATTTTTTCCTTGCACTTTATAAAAGTGACATTTTCAAACACAATTTAAAAACCATCTTTACTGAAAGATGTGTTATTAAATTCTGAGTTCAGAGAGCCTAATCTTTATTTCTCCATCTTGTCCCAATGGGAATTTATACTTGTAAGATGTTACAAAGTATTTCCCATTCTATCCTATGGGAGAGATAGCCTTTCAATAGTGAAAACGAAATTGGCAATATTTCACTATCAGGACATGTCACACACACCAGTACATGTCCTAACTTTCACATACACTGCACCCTGCCCAGGGGAGTACCTTGGGCCTACCATAGGGGTGCCTTACATGCAAGAAAAGAGATGGGTAGGGCCTGGCAAATGGGTTCACTTGCCAGGTCGACATGGCATTTAACAAACATTGCACAGACACTGCAGTGGCAGGTCTGAGATACCTTTTCAGGGCTACTCATGTGGGTGGCACAATCAGAGCTGCAGACCCACTAGTAGCATTGGATTTTTCAGGCCCTGGCACACTCAGTGCAATTTACTAGGGGCTTACCAGTAAATCAGATATGCCAATCAGGAAAAACCAATTGTAAACACAATTTACCTAGGGAGCACTTGCACTTTGACACTGATCAGCAGTGGCAAAGTGCCCAAAGCATCTAAGCCAGCAAACGAAATCCAGCACAGCATCAAAAACACAGGAGGTAGAGGCAAAAAGTCAGGGGAAACCATGCCAAAGATGCAAAGTCTAACACGTGTCCCCTCCAGCTAAATGGTGGGAAGAACTACCCACTTTCTTGGGAGTTCTCATCACTAAAGCAGAAGAATCTGGACAGACCATCAGCATTGGCGTGTTCTGTACCAGGGCGGTGTTCCACCGTAAAGTCCATCCCCTGTAGGGAGATAGACCACCGCAACAGTTTTGGATTTTCACCCCTCATTTGCATCAACCATCTGAGGGGCCTGTGGTCTGTCCGAACCCAGAAGTGAATCCCAAACAAGTAGGATCTTAGCTTCTTCAGTGCCCAGACCACAGCAATAGCTTCTCTCTGAATTGCACTCCACCTCTCTTCCCTGGGAAGCAGCCTTCTACTAATACAAGCTACGGGTTGGTCCAAGCCCTCGTCATTCAATTGTGAGAGTACTGCTCCCACACCATGCTCTGAAGCATCTGTCTGCACAACAAATTCTTGGGAGAAGTTGGGTGGCTTGAGCACGGATGCTGTGCACAGGGCAGATTTCAGGACATCAAAAGAGATCGGACAGGCATCGGTCCAGATCACTTTTCTTGGATGCTTCTTTGAAGTCAGCTCGTTCAAGGGGGCAACAATGGTGCCATACCCCTTGACAAACTGTCTGTAGCACCCGGTGAGTCCTAAGAAGGCTCTCACCTCTGTATGGATCTTGGGGGGCTCCCAAGCCATAATGTTGTTGATCTTAGGCTGAAGGGGTGTTACCTGGTCGTTTCCTACCTGGTGTCCTAAGTACACCACAGCACCCTGCCCTATCTGGCACTATCTGGCCTTGATAGTGAGGCCTGCCTTCTGCAGAGCCTTCAACACTTCACAGAAGTGTTGCAAGTGTTCCTCCTAGCTGGAGTGAACACAGCAATGTCATCCAGGTAGGCGGCGCTGAATTCCTCTAGCCCAGACAGTACCTGGTTGACCACTATCTGGAATATGGCAGGGGCGTTCTTTAACCCAAAGGGCATGACTCAAAACTGGTAGTGCCCCTCTTGCATTGAAAACACAGACCTCTCTCTTGCCCCACCAGTCTGGCAATCTGCCAGTACCCAGACGTTAGATGAAAGTTCTAAGGTACCGGGCAGCTCCCAGCGATCAATGAGCTCATCAGCTCTGAGGGTGGGGTGTGCGTCAGTCCTGGTGACGGTATTGAGCCCATGGTAGTCCACACAGAACCGGAGACCAGGAGTGGCACTGGGTGCAGCAGCTTTTGGAACTAAGACCAGTGGGATAGCCCAGGGGCTGCTGGAGGGCTCTATCACCCCTAACACCAACATTTCATTTTGGAAACCTCTTCCTTAATGCTTGCCCTGACCTTGTCAGTTACTCAGTAAATGTTATCTTTCACAGGTAAACCGTCACCAGTGACCACATCATGGACGCACCAATTGGTGATTCCTGGAGTCAGGGAGAACATAGAGGTGAACTGTCCCAGCACCTAGCGACAGTCCTTCTGCTGCTCTAGGGTCAGGGTGGGCGAGAGATTCACTCCATCCCCTGACCCATCATGTTCTTCGGCTTACAGGAGGTCAGGGAGAGGCTCACTCTTCTATTCCATTCCATCATCTGTAGCCAGGAGCATTGTTACTTCAGACCTCTCAAAGTGAGGTTTGAGGCGGTTAACGTGTAGGACCCTCAAAGGTTTACTGGGAGTCTGCAAGTTGACCAAGGTGGTTACATCACTCTTACACTCCACCACCTCAAATGGACCATTCCACTTGTCTTGTGCACACAAGGCTCCACTGGTGCCATCACCCACACTTTTTGGCCAGGCTGTAAATCAACCAGAGTGGTATTCTGGTCGTACCATAATTTCATCTCCTCCTGGCTGGCTTCCAGGTTCGCCTGAGTGATTTTCCTGAAGTGCAGAGTCTGGTTTCTGTAGGCCAGCATGTAGCTGAACACATATTGGGGGGTCCTACCAAGTGTGTTCTCCCAGCCCTCCTTCACCAGTCTGAAAGGTCCTCTCACAGGGTGCCCATACAGCAATTCAAAGGGACTGAACCCTAAGGATTTCTGTGGTACATCGCTGTAGGCAAATAACAGGTATGGTAGGAAGACATCTCATGGGTTCTTCAAGACCCTTTATCATGCCTTTCAGGGTTTAGTTGAATCTCTTAACCAACCCATTTCCTTGGGGATGGTAAGGATTGGGGAATTTGTCTGTTTCACCGCACCCCTCCCATAATGACTTCATATACCTATATATGAAGTTGGTACCACAGTCAGAGACCACCTCTCTGAGGAACCCCACACAGGAAGAGATCCCCATCAATGCACGGCTCACTACAGGGGCCGTGATTGTCCTGAGAAGGACAGCTTCCCTGTACCTGGTGGCATGGTCCACTAAGACCAAGATAAAATTGTTGCCTAAGGCTGTCTTGGGTTCCAGTGGCTAATAATGTTGATGCCCACCCCCTCGAAAAGGGTACTCACCACAAGAAAGGGATGGAGGGGAGCCTTACACTTGCCTCCACTCTTGCCACTTGTTACCCTGTAGGTCCCAGGGCATCCCCCTCAGGTTCTGCCTCCTCCTGGACCGTGGGAACCTCTGGGGCGGGCTTCCCATGCCCCTGCCCCTTCTCTTTCTGGCAGGCACCTGGGCCACTGTTTCAGGCTTCAGGTCCTCTTGAGTACCCATAGGGGCTGCCATTGACCGAGTGGTCACACAGGTCCACTCAGGCAGTCCCAACATCTTTGAATGAGCCTGGCACTCTACCTCCTTCCAAGGAGAAATCTCCAGGTCATTGCCAAGCAGACAGTCAACAGGCATGGCTGGACTTACAGCAAACTTCAAGGAACCTGAGACCCACCCCCACTCAAAGGGAACCTGCACCACCTTACACAGGTGCTCAGAGTTGTCTGCAGCAATTACAGGTTGAAGCACATTGGGGATGACCTGCTCTTCAGACAACTGGCTTCCCACCCTCACTAGGAACCAACACCTCCCCTAGCACTACACTAACTAACCCCAGTGACTATGCACCAGTGGGTGCTGGTGGTGCCTTGGGGCACTTGGGATCATTCTGCATGTGACCCTCCTGTCCACATACATAACACAATGCGGGGATCCCGGTTGTCTGGCCTATCCTTAGAGGGCCATGGATTCTTAGAACTGAGGGCCTGGGAATCTTTAGCCTGGGAACTATTTTGGGGCCCTTTAGAGAACTCCTTTTGGGTACCCTCGTCCCCCGACTCTTCTGCTGGGGACCCTGCCCACTTTTGGCTGGGTTTCCCACATACCTTGTGGACCCTGGTACTCGTCCATCGGTCCGCCTCCTAAGCAAGCTTCCTGGGGTCAGTCAGCTTACTATCCATCAGATGCTGGCGCAGCTCTGAAACACAAAGACTATTCAAGTGCTTCCAACCAATCAGATTGTACAACCCCTGGGAATCAGTTACCTTGCTGCCCTTTATCCAACCAACCAGTGATCTGCAATAAAGATCCACACACTCAACCCATGTTTTGGATTCAAGCTTCTTGAAGCACCTAAGCTTTTTGTGGTACTGCTCTTGTGTGAGACCAACCTGAGGCAAAAAGCTTCCTTCATATTGGGGTAGGTCAAAGCACCTGCCTCCTCCAAAGGTGTCAGTGTGTTCCTCCCATTGGCCTCAAAGTGTCTCCACAGGCTCGCCCCCCAATTCTTCTCAGGGACCTCAATTATATTCAGTGCTGCCTCATAAGATGCTAACCATGTATAAATATCATCCCCCTTCTGGAAATTCTGTACTAGGTCCTTGGGAATTTAAACCTTGCACTGGCTGTATGCTGCCACCATTTGTACTGGACTCTACCCATTTGGCTTTGATGTCCAGTTATCTCATGTTCAACTCATGGACCAAGATCAATTTCTTTTCCTCCAAGGCACAAGCGTTCTTGCTCTCCTCTGCCTTGGTCTGGAGCCTTATGACCTCTAACTCATGATCCCTGGCCCTGTGCCTTTCCTCCATTTCCTCTGGAGCTAATTCCTGGAAGAATGACTGCTGCCAGCCCTAGAGGCTGCTCTCCCAACAGGCAAATCCTGGGATCTGAAACCACCTTCTGGCACACCCCCATCCACATCTGCATCATCTGTCTCCTCAGCTTGTCTGGCCTCCCACCAGCCCCCTAAGGCCTTCTGTAGCTCATCTCTTCTAGAGTTGCTCTTCATGGGACATCTAAAGCTCTTGCAGAACTGCTTGATTGCTCTACTTTGTAACTACTTAAAATTTCAATGTCAAACTCCAATTCTGCAGCCTCACTTGCTGGTTTACCACTCAGAGGCATGGTGCGTGGATACTTTAAGGGTCAGATCAAAAAAATAGAACCAAAAATACAACACACTATGTAGTTGCATAGTGGTCTGCACTAAACTAATGATGTACACCAATTACTGTGGGTCAAATACAAATAGAAGTTCAAATCCTCACCGCTGACCACCGCTGACCACCAATGTTAGAAATGGGGCTCTCTAGTTGGCAGAGGTAGGTACCTTTGTCCAAATAGGGACCCATGATTTTAGTCAGGATAAGGGGGATACACATTTTAGATAACCCCTGCTCATCACCTGGGTAGCTTGGCACGAGCAAACAGACTCATCCCAAAGGCAATGTGTAAAGTATTTGTACTCAAAACACACAGTAATACAGTGATAACACCACAAGCTTAGAAAAATAAAGTATCTTTATCTAAACTCAACAAAACATCAAAATTCCAACATACATGTAATAAGAATATGACTTTAAAAAGGTTTCGAGCAACTGGGTCCACAGAAAACTATGGATGCATGATTTCTCACAAAGTAGCTGTATATGTGACAAAATTCACAAGGCCAAACAGCTGCAGAGATGGGAAGCATTGAAAATAACCAAGGGCCAGATGTATCAAGCAAAATTGCGTTCACAAACGCTGAAATTCGCAGAATTTCGGCGTTTGCGAACGCAATTTTGCTTAGTGGTATGTATTAAGGCAAAACTGCCTCGCAAAATTTTGCGATTGCATTTAAGGAATCGCAAATTGCGATTCCTTAAATCCAATGTAAGAAGCACCAAAAAAGTGCAATTTGGCCTTAAGGAATCGCAAATTACCACCAACTTCAAGTTGGTGGTAATATGCGATTTCTTTGAAAAATTCACTTTTTAGCATGTATGTGCGCCACATGTGCACACATACATATTTCAGGCGTGCAACAGGGTGTCAAAAGGACACCCTGGCACCCTTGAAATTGCATTCTCAATTTGCGATTCTCTAATTGCGATTCGCAAATTGAGAATGTCTTCCCATTCATTCCTATGGGCCTCTACGCCCATAGGAATGAATGGGAAGGTATTCCTTAATTGCGAATCGCAATTTGCAATTCGCAATTAAGGAATATTAAGGCATCGCAATTATTATTGCGATTCCTACATACATAGCATTGTGCGATTCCTTAATAACAATTTGCTAAAATTCGCTATTAAGGAATCGCAAATGCAATCCTTGATACATCTGCCCCCAAATGCGTCCGTTCCTGAGACCTTGGGGAGGCAATGCAACAGTTCTGCTGCACACAGGAGAAGTGATGCATTGAATCCACTCTGTAGGGGGAAGTGATGCGTCTACTCCAAGACGACTCTGGTTAGCGGTTGATGCGTCGGCAAAACTTGCCACACAGGTACAATGCGTGGAAATCCGGGATGTGTCGGTGATTGATGCAGTGGCGTCGAGCAGCGCTGCTTCAATTTCTGCAGCCGTGATCCGTTGATGCGCCAGTTCTTGCAGCCGCGACAGGCACTGCATCGGTTTCGGCAGTGGCATGGCAATGCTTGGAGATTCTTATCGCACAGCGGTGCTGCATCGGTAAAAACAGCCGCAAGAAGAGCGATGCGTTGTTTTCTTCAGTTCTTCTTTTCTTCCAGCTCCCAAAAGCAGGAACAGCCTCCAGAGGTCCAGAAATGGAACAGGCACCGTCTAGCAGGTCAGAACTCTCAGTAGCAGAGTTCAGGGGAGCTAGGGGTGAAGTCTTTGTATCCTTGAGACTTCAGAACAGGAGGCCAGCAGACACAGGCCCTTGGAGATCTTCTTCAACCAGGTTCACAGCAAAGTTCCAGTCTTTGTCCTTTCCTTGGTAGAAACAGCAACTGCAGGCCAACCCCACACAGCACACAGCAAAGGGGCAGTACTCCTCCCAGATCTTCAGCTCTTCTCCTTGGCAAAGGTTCCTCTTAAGTCCAGAAGTAATCTAAAGTTCTGGGGTTTCAGGTGTAATACTTATACTCCAAAATGTCTTTGTTCTCTTTGTGCAAGGGCCTCTGAGCCCAGTCCAAACCAGTTCTGTATTCACTGGTGCAGTATGACCACAGGGGGTAGAGACAGCATTGTGCAAGGGAAACGGGTCCTATTCATGTGCAAGGAAAACTTCTCCCACTACTCTAAATTCAGCCAAAGTCTATTCAGCTCAGCTCTGAGTCATCCAGGAAGTGCCAGGCACACCCCAAACCCCCAGTGGCTATCTACAGTGAATGCACATCCCCAGCCCCCGTCACTCCAAAACCAGACAGTCAATACACAAACAGGCAGAGGCACACAGAATGGTTACACAAGAAAATGTCTACTTTCTAAAAGTGGCATTTTCAAACACACAATTTAAAAACCATCTTTACTAAAAGATGTGTTATTAAATTCTGAGTTCAGAGAGCCTAATCTTTATTTCTCTATCTTAATGGGAAGTTATACTTGTAAGAAGTTACAAAGTATTTACTATTCTATCCTATGGGACAGAGCCTTTCAATAGTGAAAAACGAAATTTCACTATCAGGACATGTCACACACACCAGTACATGTCCTACCTTCCACATACACTGCACCCTGCCCTGGGGAGTACCTTGGGCTTACCATAGGTGTGCCTTACATGTCAGAAAAGGGAAGGTTAGGGCCTGGCAAGTGGGTGCACTTGCCAGGTCGACATGGCAGTTAACAAACTGCGCTCAAACACTTCAAGTGGCAGGTCTGAGATACATTTTCAGGGCTACTCATGTGAGTGGCATAATCAGTGCTGCAGGCCCACTAATAGCATTGGATTTACAGGCCCTGGCACACTCAGTGCACTTTACTAGGGGCTTACCAGTAAATCAAATATGCTAATCAGGGAGAACCAATTGTAAACACAATTTACACAGGGAGCACTTGCACTGTAACACTGATCAGCAGTGCAAAGTGCCCAAAGCATCTAAACCAGCAAAACGAAATCCAGCACAGCATCAAAAAGACAGGAGGTAGCGGCAAAAAGTAAAGGTAACCCACGGTAAAGATGCCAAGTCTAACACACTGTCCAAGATACGGGCCCCAAGTGTATCCTCAGACAAACCCAAGATATTTCCACGCACTGGAAGGCGTTGGATTTACTGCAATGAGTGTGCTGAATGTGAATGAAAGATACGTCTTTCTGAGCCTAATCAGGCTGCTGCGGTGAGGCATCAGTAAAGGTGTACCTGGCCCCCTTGAGGTATTAGGACACCAGGTGAGACAGACAGGAGCAGGTAGTTAAAACTTAGTCTAGGTTTGTTTTCATAGGGATCTTGTGTAGGTAGAAGGAGGATGGCCAAGATTGAGGTGAGACTCTGGTCAAGGCACTAACCCCCAACAGTGCCTGGTAGTATGTGTGTAGTGGTGATTGTGTGGATGTTGGATGGAAGAATAGGTAGCTGATGGATGTCTGAATGTGTGGCTGTTGGCTCGTGGAATGTGTGGCTGTTGAATGGAGGCATGTGTTACTGTTGGATTGCAGAATGCTGGTTGTTGGCTGACGGTATGTGTGGCTGTTGGCTGGTGGAATGTGTGTCTGTTGAATGCCAGAGTGTGCGGCTGTTGGCCAGTGGAATGTATAGCTATTGGCTGGCAATATGTGTGACTGTTGCGGGCAGAATAGGTGGCTGTTGGCTGGCAGAATATATTCGATTGATTCACAAGAAATGTCCTTGAATAACAAGTTGGCATATGACTGGTTGTGTGGCAGTGTGATTGTAGTTTCAGTCCTGTGGGTGTATGAATGTGATGGGCCCTACAATATCAGTGGTTTGTTGATGTGAGTTTTGTTTGTGTTGTGCCCATGGTTGATGGTGTGAATGGTTCAGTGTAGCACACAAGAAAGGAAAGGCACATGAATGGACTGTAAAGTAATTGGGGCCTTGATGTGGCTTTATGGCTCACTACCATTGAGTAATGGATTCAATAGACTGATACTGGTTTTAGTGTTTGCTCTTTGACCCTATTACTATTGGTTGTGCCAAAAGATACTGACATATGTCTGCATGCCAGTAGTGGATTGACTTCGACTAACCCCTCCAGTTTTTGAATAAAAAGAAAACCCAGAGGTGTCCAGGGTGGTGGAACTTGCATTGATCCAATTCACTTACCCACAATGCCCTGTAAATTTCAAATTTTGACTAACTGGCTAAAAGTACAATTTTACTCACATTTCTGTGATGCAAACTGCTAGAATCTTTGGTATCCACAAAATTTCCACTATCCAGTGTTTCCACATCTCTCCTTTTACAAATGCTATCCCACTTGTGAGGCTCAGCCCTTGCACCTGTAACACAAACAAACCCAAAATGTAACATGAAGAAACTGGCAATGGTGGAAGCTGTGGATGTTGGGCCTGGGCTCACCTGTCACATAGGGAAACTTACCAAGCAAAGACATTTCTGAAAATTAGACAATCAGTGGAGTCCAGATCTGTGTGAATTGCATGGATCTCACAAGTCTTTTATTTACAAACAAGCCTTTGTGAACCTCAAACTGTGGCTGATAATACACATTTTCCTCACATTTCAGTGAGAAAAAGTTATGGAATTTACAGGGGTTGAAAATTTCCTACCATCCAGGGTACCTACATAGCTCCTGATAACAAAAACGCTACTTCACTTGTGTGGATTGGCTTAGCACCTGCAAAACAAAAGGCCTCAAAACGCAATGTGAAGACATTGGCAATAGGGATAACTGTGGTATTTGGTCCCAGGCTTGCCTACGACCCAAGGAAACCTGCCAAACCAGGACATTTATGAAAACTAGACACTTGGAGAATTCCAGGGTAGTGTGACTTATGTGGTTTTTCACAAAGTTATTTTACCCTGAAGCTCTTGCAAACCCCTTTTCTTCAAATTTCTTTGAGGGAAAATTCCAGAATCTGCCGGCACCCTCAACATTCCTGCCACCCTGCATTCCTGAATGTCTACCAATAAAAACGATACCCCTCTTGTGTTGATGAGGCCAGTGCCCACAACAGGAAAGGCCCCAAAATGCAAAATGGAGACATCAACATTCTATATTCAAAAATCATGTGATTTGCCAATGGTGTTGGCTGCAGTATTTGGTCTATGGCTAAACAGCAACACAGGGAAATCCACCAAACTAGACATCCAGGAGAGTCCAGTATATTGTGCTTCGGGTGGATTGTATGATGTTTTCTTGCCCACAATGCCCCAGAAACCTCAAACTTGCCTAAAATCATGGATTCACCTTGCATTCCTGTGACATAAGCTTCTGGAATCCACAAGGATCTGCAAATTTCCTACCATCGAGCTTTCCCACACTTGTGCTGATGAAACACTACCCTATTTGTATGGCTGGGGCTACAGCCCATAAGGGGAACAGATCACACCAGGGATGGGGAGAACAGGTGGAACACTAGCCCATTACCAAGGGGGGGACGCTGCCCCTCAAATATAATTCCTGGTGTCTTGTGGATGGACCTTGCTTGGGGATCACACTCCTGAAGAAATCCCCAACCAGGGATCCATTAGTGAGAGACACCATTTGTGTAGACATTTTCTTTTTGCAGGATCCCCTCCATGATTTGCCTCCACTTTTTGCTAGGGTTAGTGCAAGTTTTCTGACTCTGAACACTGGGTCACTGACCCAAGAAGGTAGGTTTACCCATCTGATACTCTCAACTCATTCATTTCCTTGTAGTACAAGCATGCATTACGGAAGCTGTCTGGCTCCTTGGTCGCCATCTTTATGGTGCATTTCTCTTTTAATACCTAATATTGATGTTTTTTCTTAGCCTTTTACACAGTTCTTCTGGTTACATTTGAGTTATCAGTATCTGTGCTTTTAAAATGGATCTTTTGAAAGACAGTAGGGGTTGCTGAACCCTGGTTATGCTTATTTTGCCCTCATGTTATTGATTTTAATCTAATCTTTGCTGCACTGAGTAGCACCTTCTCTCATGCCCCTTGATACGCCCCCCTGGATGCCGGGCTACAAAGCCAGCTCAACAGTGCATCCACACAGCTCCAGGAAGGTAGATTTACCCATCTGATGATCTCGGCTCATTCATTTCCTTGCAGCACAAGCATGCGTTATGGGAGGTGCCTGGCTACCTGGTCGCCATCTTTATATGGTGCAATTATCTTTTGATATCTTGTTTTTATGCTTTTTCTTAGCCTTTCACATGATTCTTTTTGTTAGATTTCAGTTACAAGTAACTGTGCTTTCAAAAGTTCCCTTTTAAAAGACAGTGGGGGTTGCTGGACCATGGTTATGCTTATTTTGCCCTCACATTATTGTTTTTAATCTCACCTTCGTAGCATATTACATCACATCCCCTGATATGCCCCCCAGATGCCAGGCTACAATTCTGGCTCAACAGTGCTTCTGCACAGCAGGTGTGTACTGCTGATTGGTGTATTCTATTTCACACTACAGATTCCGCTTTTATTCTTTATGTCTGCAACCATATGAAGGAGCAGCACACAAAGAATTTGTGGCTAGTGGGAAGGATGATGGTGTGACAATGTACTATAAGGAAAAAATAACCTCGTCTTGACATTATAAGGATAATGCACCTCTTTGTTTCATCACCTTATGAAGGAATGCAGGCATTGGCCTCCTTACTCTATATGGTCAAGAAACTCCTTGGTGACTTGCAATATTGTAATAATGTATGGTAGGGGTACTTTATCCCATATATTCTATGGATCTGTGGCCAAGAATTTGGTAGGGTAATACATCTTATTCAGTCCTACAGAATTTGTCACTCAGGAATCGACAGTGGCTTTATGTTAAATATTTGATGTGTGATATAGCAAAATGGTCCATGCCACATGTCTCTTAAACCCACACTGTAAGATAGGTAGAGTTGCTCAAGGCTGAATTGTGGCATATTTTTTAAGTGATGGGTGCAGACATAGAAAAACCAACAATAAACCTCTGGACATAACATTTGGTACATTAGACATAGAGAGAGGTGGGGCTAGTTGCAGCCCCAGCAAACAGGCAGGGGAAGCGCAGGATGTCATTTATTCAATAAGTACTGTACTTTGGGGAGTTGGAGCCATCTGTTTGCCACCATAATCAGGATACTACAAGGCCCAGACTGCCTAGAGTCCCAGGAGGCGGCCACACTCACTTGCATCACCTGCGGCCGGAAATCGCTATAAAGCGCGAACGCTTGTCCCACGGCGCAGGTGCTGGAGTCACCTGTTTACCAAGGTTCTTACGTCCTTGCTGACTTCTGCCAATAGAGTTGGATGGACGATCTAACTGCCCTGCTGCCAATAGTTGATGGAGGATTGCGCATCTTCTGTTCTTTTTGCATTTTATGTGCATCTGCAACGGTTTTGACCCATTCCTCTTCCTGCAAACAAGGTCGACCGCCCGTGCTGCAGAGATAGCAAGCATTTGCAGAGTTGGCCCAGTTGGAACATTTCTCTTGTGTACCCGTATCATTGGGCCCAGCGGTGCATGTCTTGTTCATTCTTTTCCATGTGTTGAGTATTTCCAGATCACATTTGTCTATTTGGCCTTGTATATTCAGATGGAGGAGGTTCTTTTGTAGTTCGCTACATATTGATAGATCACAAGCTTCTGCTTGTGTATTGACTGCTGAAACCATTGGTATTCCCTGCATGAAGATATCTTTCCTGCCCCTCTCACAGATGTTAAATTGGTCTTCTCTATAAGCTTTTATCTTCAGACTAACGTGCATTGGCTAATACACTCAGGTGCTATCTAGAGATTGTTTTTACACCCTGTGTCTACTCCTTAGTTCGCTTGCCACAAACACAAGTGGGCTGCAGTGTATTATAGCTATGGGCAAACGGAAAGCACCAGACACCTTATTGGGCTAGAAAAACAAAAGCTGCAAATTTATGCCAGCTACTAATTCCACCAAGCTCCAGTACCCTCCAACACTTGCTGACATAGACTCTTTAATAGAGGAGGTGTCGTCGCGCCTGAGAAATGATCATGGGAGAAATCGCCCAAAACGTTTTATAAAGTAGCGCTTATATTTTCTAAAAATGAAAAGTCTTAACCTCTGGTAGTCAAACCCACCCAGCAGCTCGAGGATTTAAGCAAGTGTTTATCTAATACTCCCTCCCTATTTACTAACCACATTGCTGCACCTATTCATGACGCTGGGATGTTGACCAATCCACCAGAATGCTCGAACAGGTTTGCCGCCCCTGCTACATCTGGTTCTCCATCAGGAGAGGAGCCAATGGGAGCACCCTCAGACTCTAGCCCAAGAAATGTTCCCAGCACGATTTGGTCGAATTTTCCCAGCAGGATTAGGTCGAAACCCAAATGATTCACCAGCAATATCCATGACTGGGGCACATCAGGTTAAAGGCTGGGTCGAACCTGAAGGAACGTGAAAGATGAGATTGCAGCATTGAAGGCCCAGATGTCTTCCCTAACAGCAGAGGTTGGGCATGTAAAAACCCTAATACACCCAACTTTAGGCAAATCCCCGTCAAGCGATGTGCCCCCCCCCCTCTTTTATGGACCTGATTTCGGAGCGTAATAGGTACAGAGATAATAGTTGAGGGATAACACATAATCAATCCACCTAAAACTCACCTTGACACCCCTTTTTCTAGGCCCTTACATTTGATTACTCCCACAACCTCTGCTGCTGTGGTTCCCATAAATCTAAGGCTGAATTGAAAACAAGCGCCTCACCCCAAGGAATTCTTTGACAGGGTGGAAGGGCACATTGCATCCCAACAGCACTGGAACCGCCTGTATGGTGAGTGTCCCTAAGCTGCCTTTAGGATCACGTGAGAATGAGGCTTCTCTGATTAATAAAAGCATACATTACATAAGGACATTGCGGCACTGCTACTCCATCATACAGTCTGATATTTTACAAGCCATATGCCTCCACAATACTTCATCCACAAAAGGACCTAATGACTCTATCAAGTTAACTTTTAAATCTGTTGTTCTGGTGGATGGTCTAATAGGTTTGGAGTTCCCAAGAATACTCTCTTCGGTACTCTAATACAGTTTAATTATATCTGCCCTGGGGCACTGATTCTCAGCTGATCTACCATTCTGACCAAACCTTGGACACTTCCATGGTAGACTGACTGAAAACCTCCTCAAATATATCACCTCTTGAAGGACTCGGACACGAAATGCAAATTGGGTATTCTCTACAGATTGTAATGCTATGAGGAGAGTCCCAAATGCCTTAGCCATGCACACTCCTTTGGTCACCTGTGCTAAACATACAAATGTAGTCAGTCTGTTATCTTGAAACGTGCCTGGGATCAGAACAGAGTTAAGAGAACCAGAGTGGGGATCATTCATTGACCAATTTGATATTTGCCCACAACAGGAGACCTGGAACTGCAAAATATACAACTGTACAACTATGGGGCCGATTCCGATCTCGGTCGGAGGCGCACCCAATACCATTCGGTCGGGAAAAAAGCCATGGGAAAGCCTGTTTCACGACCGATCCGTACAGCACACCGAACGAGTAAGTACGATGCGCACAACAGCACAGAATCCGGCCGAGCCGTACTCACCCAAACCAGGTCCTGTTCCCCGACCGAGGCGAACCCGGAAACGCAGAATCGAGTCGCACGGAAGGAAAAATGCAGCTCCGTCCGGCCGAACGAGTACGATGCGCTTTCCGTACGCGCCGAACCCGTCGCTACGCACGGCACGTCAAAGCATCCGGGAGAGGCGCACATAAGCTCCGATTCGCGCCACAACACGATCCACGGCTCCGAGACGAACACGCCAGCGACGAGGACGACGCGAAGCAACGAGAAGGACGAACGACACAAACCAACCATGAATCCCTTCGTCCCGATCATACCAATATTCTACATTTACTACCGGAACAGGCACGGACGCGTACGGCGCAGAAGGTAAGCCAGACACCAACCACAAAACACATACAACACGTACACGACACATCACACACACACAGAGGGATGCAGAATATACTTACACCAGCAACAGCAGCACCATAGGGGCGGGATGCCCATCACCAATGCCACATATGCACACAGGGGCCTGAATGCGCACCACCACCCCTACCCAGGGGGGGCAGGATGCCTACCACTACTACCACCCTTAGCCAGGGGGGGCTGGATGCCTACCACTACCACCACCCACACCCAGGGGGGGCTGGATGCCTACCACTACTACCACCCTCACCCAGGGGGGGGCTGGATGCCTACCACCACTACCACCCTCACCCAGGGGGGGCTGGATGCCTACCACCACCCTTAGCCAGGGTGGGCTGGATGCCCACCACTACTACCACCCTCACCCAGGGGGGGCTGGATGCCTACCACCACCCTTACCCAGGGGGGGCTGGATGCCTACCACCACCCTTACCCAGGGGGGGCTGGATGCCTACCACTACTACCACCCTTAGCCAGGGGGCTGGATGCCTACCACTACTACCACCCTCACCCAGGGGGGCTGGATGCCTACCACCACCCTTAGCCAGGGGGGCTGGATGCCTACCACTACTACCACCCTCACCCAGGGGGGCTGGATGCCTACCACTACTACCACCCTCACCCAGGGGGGGCTGGATGCCTACCACCACCCTTAGCCAGGGGGGGCTGGATGCCTACCACTACCCCCACCCTTAGCCAGGGGGGCTGGATGCCTACCACTACTACCACCCTCACCCAGGGGGGCTGGATGCCTACCACCACTACCACCCTCACCCAGGGGGGCTGGATGCCTACCACCACCCTTAGCCAGGGGGCTGGATGCCCACCACTACTACCACCCTCACCCAGGGGGGCTGGATGCCTACCACCACCCTTACCCAGGGGGGGCTGGATGCCTACCACCACCCGTACCCAGGGGGGGCTGGATGCCTACCACTACTACCACCCTTAGCCAGGGGGGGCTGGATGCCTACCACTACTACCACCCTCACCCAGGGGGGGCTGGATGCCTACCACCACCCTTAGCCAGGGGGGGCTGGATGCCTACCACTATTAACACCCTCACCCAGGGGGGGCTGGATGCCTACCACTACTACCACCCTCACCCAGGGGGGGCTGGATGCCTACCACCACCCTTAGCCAGGGGGGGCTGGATGCCTACCACTACCACCACCCTTAGCCAGGGGGGCTGGATGCCTACCACTACTACCACCCTCACCCAGGGGGCTGGATGCCTACCACCACCCTTAGCCAGGGGGGCTGGATGCCTACCACTACTACCACCCTCACCCAGGGGGCTGGATGCCTACCACCACCCTTAGCCAGGGGGCTGGATGCCTACCACCACCCTTAGCCAGGGGGGCTGGATGCCTACCACTACTACCACCCTCACCCAGGGGGGCTGGATACCTACCACTACTACCACCCTCACCCAGGGGGCTGGATGCCTACCACTACCACCACCCTTAGCCAGGGGGGCTGGATGCCTACCACTACTACCACCCTCACCCAGGGGGGCTGGATGCCTACCACCACCCTTAGCCAGGGGGCTGGATTCCTACCACTACTACCACCCTCACCCAGGGGGGCTGGATGCCTACCACTACTACCACCCTCACCCAGGGGGGCTGGATGCCTACCACTACCACCACCCTTAGCCAGGGGGGCTGGATGCCTACCACTACTACCACCCTCACCCAGGGGGGCTGGATGCCTACCACCACCCTTAGCCAGGGGGGCTGGATGCCTACCACTACTACCACCCTCACCCAGGTGGGGCTGGATGCCTACCACCACCCTTAGCCAGGGGGGGGCTGGATGCCTACCACCACCCTTAGCCAGGGGGGGCTGGATGCCTACCACCACCCTTAGCCAGGGGGCTGGATGCCTACCACTACTACCACCCTCACCCAGGGGGCAGGATGCCTACCACTACTACCACCCTTAGCCAGGGGGCTGGATGCCTACCACTACTACCACCCTCACCCAGGGGGGGCTGGATGCCTACCACCACCCTTAGCCAGGGGGGGCTGGATGCCTACCACTACTACCATCCTCACCCAGGGGGGGCTGGATGCCTACCACCTCCCTTAGCCAGGGGGGGCTGGATGCCTACCACTACCACCACCCTTAGCCAGGGGGGGCTGGATGCCTACCACTACTACCACCCTCACCCAGGGGGGGCTGGATGCCTACCACCACCCTTAGCCAGGGGGGCTGGATGCCCACCACTACTACCACCCTCACCCAGGGGGGCTGGATGCCTACCACTACTACCACCCTTAGCCAGGGGGGCTGGATGCCTACCACTACTACCACCCCCACTCATAGGATGGACAATGCATGACACAACCAGCACACCACAACCTAGGGAATGCAAGAAGAAGACATCCCCCAACACCATGACAAGCGTGTGTGGACTGTGTCAAATGCCTACAACACCGAACATGACTTTGAACATACAATGTGACCCCCTAGCACATGTGCCACACATATATGTGTGTGGCACCCACAATGAAAGCAGGCCATGACCATTGTGGCAATGGGGTCCAAACCGCCATCATCACAGTGACCAAAAGGTAAGTGTGGGGTCCATAGCTGAAGCACACATTGAGCATTGTGGCAATGGGTTCCAAACCCCCATCATCACAGTGACCAAAATGTAAGTGTGGGGTCCATAGCTGAAGCACACTTTGAACATTGTGGCAATGGGGTCCAAACCCCCATCATCACAGTGACCAAAAGGTAAGTGTGGGGTCCATAGCTGAAGCACATTTTGAACATTGTGGCAATGGGGTCCAAACCCCCATCATCACAGTGACCAAAATGTAAGTGTGGGGTCCATAGCTGAAGCACACTTTGAGCATTGTGGCAATGAGGTCCAAACCCCCATCATCACAGTGACCAAAAGGTAAGTGTGGGGTCCATAGCTGAAGCACATTTTGAACATTGTGGCAATGGGGTCCAAACCCCCATCATCACAGTGACCAAAATGTAAGTGTGGGGTCCATAGCTGAAGCACACTTTGAGCATTGTGGCAATGGGGTCCAAACCCCCATCATCACAGTGACCAAAAGGTAAGTGTGGGGTCCATAGCTGAAGCACAGTTTGAACATTGTGGCAATGGGTTCCAAACCCCCATCATCACAGTGACCAAAATGTAAGTGTGGGGTCCATAGCTGAAGCACATTTCGAACATTGTGGCAATGGGGTCCAAACCCCATCATCACAGTGACCAAAAGGTAAGTGTTGACAAAGAAAGAGGTGCAACTGCCAAACTGCATGGATGATTCCTGGTCACAGAACAACAAACACATCAGTGGCAAAGTAGTGTATGTGTCCCATTGCAACATAAATTGGGGGAGCCAAATACTGCAGTGCAAATAAGACATACCTTTGGCCATGTGCAGACAAACAACACCCATGGGGGCTGACACCGTCAACAATCATCAATGACACAATGACAGAAGTGACCATCAGAATGCAGACCCACATATTTGCACCAATGGGCACACACATGCAGATACCCTGTGGAGACTGCAGATGTGAGGTGAACAGATACCATACCATGGCAGCAATGGGACACACAAACCATGATCATTGTGCTGACCGATGACCTAGGAGTCCCAGGGACAGCAGGGGAAACCCACCAAACTACATACAGCCAATGGCACACCCAAGATATGCCAATGCAGTGGTGCAGATGCACAAACACAAACAGGCAGACCCACACTGCACATCATACACAACAGGTGAGGGGGTGGTGCCAGTGTCCCCAGGCAACCACACAACACATGAGGAGACCTGAATACCAATCATACAGATGTGCATACAGTGCCACACAAAGGTAACTCATGGATCCAAATCCCCTATGTGGGCAAGCAGGCATTGTCAGATGAGAGGGAGCACAAATCACACATGTCACACAGGCACGTAGGGACAGCAACTGACACAGCAAGACACATACACACCACAGCACCACCCCCAGGGCCCCCACAATGTGGTGACCCTGGGCTGCATTACAATCCCACTGTGATGACAAAGCTAAATGTGGTTCACACTGTGAACCACAGTCATGTGTCCTGAGCAACTAACTACCATCACACCTACACAAGCACAAATCAAACAGCATGGCCAGTAAGCCAAGGCCAACATGGAGGCAGGGGCCTAGCCGGACAACAACTCTCATCTGCACACACTCAACACCACACCCTCGACCTCCAACAATGTGCAGCAGTGAAGCACACATGCACTGGTGACATTGCACATGCACCCATGACTATTCCAGGGTGGTGGGTGGGAACCAAGGTGCAGAAACACATCACACATGGACACTCAACAAGACTCCTGAATGTCTGACACACTGCACACTACGCTGTACATGGACATGACGGCAATACCACACCAACCAATGGGATCCCAGCCACAGTAACACACCAATGAAGAAGCCAAGGTCACCCACAAAGAACACACATAGACAACAACCAACATTGCAGCCCGGACCCTGAGGAGTGCCAGCAGTCACACACTCAACGTGTCACAATCACTGAAAGATAACACAAACTGGAAATCACATGACAGGGGCAAACAACAAGTGCCAAGGGGAAACCTGACTGTGACCCATCTGTGTCTGCACACAAACTCAGCCCTGACAGCAAACACACCTATGGGTGACACTCTGATGACCAGTAATGTGCCATGCACCCACATCACAGAGAACCCAGGGCGAAGACTTTGGGGGAACATAGGTCAACTCAGCTAGCATCACAAACAGGTACAACACTAGGGATCACAGCATGCACAGCTAAACGGAAGTGAACACACAGACATGCACATACAACACACACCTTGGGCGCAGGCAATGTCACAGGAGTACACACTGCCATGAGGGGACTCCACTCCTGTGTGAGGAAAGCTGTGCCATATGTTGCCTCAGTAGGGCCCCATCATGTCAGCTGAGCACTTGGTCACACAATCAACAATTAGCACCAAATGAGGGCTCCCGTAACATCAGCCTGGTCATGGAAGTGCCAACGGAATCATCAGCACAGATCCAACACACTTGTATAGCAATGTTGCACTGACAACACAGATGAGTCCTTCCCCATTGATGCCCAAACCTGCATGTCCACTGGAGATGGCCACACGGTCAGGGAAGTAGACGAATTGAACAATGGCAGGCACAACAGATGTGCAGGGGTGGAAGCCACAGATGTGAAATAGCCAATCTAAGTAGGAAATCCCATTGCCAAATACTGAACACATGACACCCTCAGATGCTGCTATGGATGACATGGATACACCACAGGATAGGACACATTCCCCCTGGACCACATGGGTTCCTGCACAGTAACACTTCATTATCATGAGACCAAATATCACCATCACTGCAGCAAGGGCATGGTTAGCATCATCAACATCATGTACATCAGAAGCAAAAGCACTAGAGAACAGAAAGTTGCTTTATTCAGCATATGTGGCATTAAAAGTAGAAGTCCAGTAGAAAATAAACAAAGGCCAATGGCCAGTCCATCAACAAAGTCACAAGTGGGTGACAGTGGCAGATGCCACCCTACACATGCCTGCACAAAACCAGGGACAATCCACTAGGAGGGGCAACCGGGGGGTAGGCCAGGCACCGCAGGGACAGGATCAGGGCTCACCAGGAGGAAGCAGGGAAGGGGTGGTGGGTGCTGGAGAGCCACTGACAACTGCAGTGGAGGTGTCTGACATGGTGTGTGCCGGCACAACTGGGGGCATGGCTCAGATGTTGTGGGTGCCGGCACGACTGCAGTGGACTCTGCAGATGGAGTGGACAGGTCCGCCACTGCAGTGCCCAAGTCAGACAGGGTGGTAGTGGACTCCACTGCAGTGCCTACCACCAGGGGAGGAGAATGGGGAACAGGCAAGGTGGGCTGGACAGAGGGGGAGGACACCCTCACCACATCAGTGGCACAGACAAGCGCAGCGGGGGTGTGGTGCTGGGAGAGCAAGTGGCAGGGGGAGAAGGCTGGATCCTCTTGGGGATGGTATATCTGTGGGTGGGGGAACCTGGGGCAGGGTGTGGTGGGGGCACCTGTGGAGTGGGGGCCTGAGGGATGGAGGAAGGAGACCTGGTGCTTGAGCTGCAGGGCGGCGGCGGGGTCTTGCTCTTACCACTGCGGGGGACTTGCGGGTGGGGGCCTCAGTCTGTCTCCGCCTGGGGGAGGGTGTCCGGGGGCGAGGGGCACTCTGCTCCGTGTGGGGGGCTTCCTCTTCCCCCTGGATGCTGGAGCAGCTGGATCGGAGGGGAAGAGGCCGAGGTCACTGAGGAAGAGGCGCTGGGTCTTTGGGGTTGCAGGTGAGGCAAGGGAGGGTGCTTTGGAGGGAGAGGCAACTGAGGACTGCGCAGTGCCCGTGGATGCGTGTGTGTGTACCAGGGCCCCATCCCCTGTGAGTCTGGTTTCAGTCCCCTGACTGTGCGTGCATGTGCGTTTTGTTTGTGGCGTGTGTGTCTGTGTGCTGGACGTGTGTGTGCTGGTGTGTGCCTGTGCCGGTGTGTGTGTGCTTGGGACAGGTAAGGTGCTGGGGAGTGTGGATGGAGCAGAGGCAGGAGGGGTGAGGGACTGTCTGAGGAGGGACACTGCTGCCATCAGGGAGGAGTCCATGGACCTATTGCCCCTCTGTAGGTCAGACATGCCCGATGAGATGCCCTCCATGAACGACACCAGCTGAGTCAACAGAGCGGTGTGCGCATGGAGGACACTCAGCATGGCTGTCTGCCCTACATGGAGCTGGCGAAGGAGGTACACAGACTCCTCACTCAGGGCAGCAGGGGACACAGGGGCAGGGGGTGCGGTGCCTGGCCCAAAGGAGACACGCTCCCGAACATGGGAGCCTCCACGGACCTGGGGAATGGGAGCCGATGGGAGGGCGGTGGTGGTGCTGGTGGTGGCGGGGACAGCAACACTAGCTGGGGTGTGGTGGCTGCTGACACCCGCCTCCATAAGGGAGTCATCCTCCGAGTTGCTCTGGTCCTCAGCTGAGGTGGATGGTGCTGAGGACTCTCTGTGTGGCTCCCCTCGCCCTCTCTGCCACTGGGTCCCTCCGACCACTCCTCGGCTGCTGACCCAGTCTGGCTCTCTTGCTCCTCCTGGTCCGTGGAGCTGTCCCCTTCCGTGGCCGTGGATGTATCTGCAAACAATGGGGAAACAGACAGACATCAGTCACCTGCACCAAACGCACACACCACTGTGAGCACAGCACATTACAGAGCAAGCCCTGGCATCATTAGTTGTACATTGCTAAAAGTGCCCTAACTGAACAGGAGAAGCCAATTGTCAGTCTGATGCCAAGCATGGCACTCACATCCCACATGGCCTTGCACCCATCTGTCTGGTGTCTGTTGGATTGCAACACCCCAGTGTGGACACATGCACCAAGTACACAGTAGTTGGACAGTGCAGAGGACACGGTGTGGCATGTGGACATGCACACATCACAGCTCTTGCCACTGAGTCAGTACAGGTTTCCGGATGAAAGGGATGCCCAGAGTCAAATAGGAAATGCATGTGATGCATACCAGCGACAGACACCATGATGCACCCATGTCCTGATAGCCATCGCCACAATGGTGTGCATGTAGCACATGTCACTCCCCTGCAGGACCGCCAATAAGTTGACACATGCCATGGCAGAGGCATGACTGCTAAGTCATACATCACTGTCTCAGTGATGTATGACTTGGCAGCCAGACAACAACACTATGCACTGTGTCACAATAGTAGGTCATGGGGAATGCAAGTCCTGGAGCTGCACAAGTGCACATGTACATCCCCCACACAACACATCATCTTAACCCTCATCTGTCCAGGTCATACCTATTGGACATATGGGAGACCTGTGACACTACCCTCTGAACCTGAGCCCCTCACAATTTGCTGTGAATGGGGAACAGCTGCCTGAACTTCACATTCGCATACCCCAGTCTGCACGGGCAGCTGATCAAACACCTATGTGACACACAAGTATCGTCTCCTATGGTCACATCTCCAGGGGCATGCTGAGCCCCTACCAAGAAACACCCCAGCAGTCCTGGCAACTAATCCACAGCACACTGACACAGAGGCAGACACCTGAGGGGTCAAATCACTGCGCACAATGTGTCAGCTGATACACAGGAGTGGGAGTACAGAGTGCATTGCATGGCCTGGAGTAGGCATGACTGTCCTGCTCCACATGAATGAGGGATGAGCCCTGGACAGTGGATAGCTGGCTATGTATGTGTGACACACGTAATCTGCACACTCCTGGGGCCCAAACATTGTTCCCACCCGCTGCATGGGCGTGTGCCACATACCCCAGGCACATGTGGTGGCTCAGCTCAGCAAGTGGACCGCATATCAAAGCAACACGCAGATCACATGTCCGAACACAGGCGTTGTGTGAACAATGGACCCACCCATGATGCCCACAACAGAGTTAGGCAAACAGATGCTGTCCCCCACCTTTAGTGAAGCAAACTGCAAGGACACAGTCCCAAGTGACACAATTCCCTGAATGTAAGGGCCACACCTGGGTATCAGATGAGCAGTGGGCAGTGCACAATAGAGGGACATGGCTCCTGGACAACATGACTGCTGCACTGTGGCAGTTGAACCAGGCCAGAGGAGGGCACAAAGCATGTAATACAGAGTTCACAGTGCAGTCTTTGACTCACCCCTCCTTGCTGCTGTCTGGCCTTCAGCTGCCCATCCAGGTCTGGAAACACCACCGCCAGGATCTGGAGCATGTGGGGGGTCAGGGTCCGTGTTCCGCCCCTCCTGCGAGGAGGCGACAGCTTCAGCTGGACCCGTGCAATCCTCCGGGTCCAGCCCCGAAGGTCCTGCCACCTCTTCTGGCAGTTGCGGATCCGGCGCTTGTAGACCCCCACGGCCTGGACGGCCCGGACGATGTCCTTCCAGATCTCCTGCTTCCGATGGGCATTAACCTGTCAGGATGACAAAGTGAAAAGGCCATTTCTACACATGCAACATATCCGTGCATGACACAGTTGTATATACATGTCTCAATCACAGGGGCACATGATGTACACAGGCAGTGCAAAGCTGACCATGGACAGTTTGCCAGACGTCACTACATGGTATCATTGCATGGGAAGTAAAACCTTGTTCAAATGCACTGTCACTGCACCATACCTGTCCAGTGCATGTCACTACACACTATGGGGGGTGACAACTACTCAGTGAGCCTGCTAGCCAGTGGCGTGCAGACTTTCAGCCTTGCTAGTCAGACAATATGCACATTCAGAAAGGCAGTGCACAGAACACTCACCTGCTCCCCTGGTGTCCCATACAGCTTGCTGTACTGTGGAAGTAGGCTGTCCAGCAGGGCCTGGTTCTCTTCAAGGCTGAAGGCTGGGGCTCTCTCCACAGTACGTGCTATTGCAGGGTCCAGAGGGGCAGAGACAGCAGCAGTGCAGTGGCAGATGTCGTCCTGGAGCATGTAGTGCAGGCAAGTGAGCTCTCAGGGGAACAGCCAGCAATATATATGTGCTGGAGAGGCAGATACTGTCCCTTGTGTCCAAAGTGATAGGTCCAAGTCGTTAGCATCTTCTGAATCTGGCCAATCCATGGAATAGCAGCACCAAAACACGCCCACAGCATCCTTCAAATCTTCAACTTCATGACATACATGATTTTGCAACATTGTTGTGGGTGACCAACTGATTTTCCAGCAACCGACTCGTTTGAAATTCGAAAACGCGTCCGTTGCCAGGCAAGCCCATTGTCAATGGGTGCGCATCGATCGGTCCATTGCGGTACAACGCGTACAGGGGTACAACGCGTACCCGCACACATTGAATGCAATGGGCCGGCTGGGGGCACCGATCGGTCCACTGCAGTACAACGCGTAAAGGGGTACAACGCATACCCGCACACATTGAATGCAATGGGCCGGCCGGGGGCACCGATCGGTCCATTGCAGTTCAACGCGTACAGGGGTACAACGCGTACCCGCGCACATTGAATGCAATGGGCCGGCCGGGGCACCGATCGGTCCATTGCAGTACAACGCGTACAGGGGTACAACGCTGCATCCAGCACACATTGAATGCAATAAGCCGGCCGGGGCACCGATCGGTCCATTGCAGTTCAACGCGTACAGGGGTACAACGCGTACCCGCACACATTGAATGCAATGGGCCGGCCGGGGCACCGATCGGTCCATTGCAGTACAACGCGTACAGGGGTACAACGCGTACCCGCACACATTGAATGCAATGGGCCGGCCGGGGCACCGATCGGTCCATTGCAGTTCAACGCGTACAGGGTACAACGCCGTACCCGCACACATTGAATGCAATGGGCCGGCCGGGGGCACCGATCGGTCCATTGCAGTACAACGCGTACAGGGGTACAACGCGTGCACCGCGACACATTGAATGCAATGGGCCGGCCGGGGCACCGATCGGTCCATTGCAGTACAACGCGTACAGGGGTACAACGTGTACCCGCACACATTTAATGCAATGGGCCGGCCGGGGCACCGATCGGTCCATTGCAGTTCAACGCAGCATAGGGGTACAACGCTGCACCGCACACATTGAATGCAATGGGCCGGCCGGGGCACCGACCGGTCCATTGCAGTACAACGCGCGTACAGGGGTACAACGCGTACCGCACACATTGAATGCAATGGGCTGGCCGGGGCACTGATCGGTCCATTGCAGTACAACGCTGCACAGTGGTACAACGCTGCACCCGCACACATTGAATGCAATGGGCCGGCCGGGGCACCGATCGGTCCATTGCAGTTCAACGCTGCATAGGTACAACGCTGCACTCGCACACATTAAATGCAATGGGCCAGCCGGGGCACCGACCGGTCCATTGCAGTACAACGCGTACAGGGGTACAACGCGTACAGGGGTACAACGCGTACCCGCACATTGAATGCAATGGGCCGGCCGGGGGCACCGATCGGTCCATTGCAGTACAACGCGTACAGGGGTACAACGCGTACCGCACACATTGAATGCAATGGGCCGGCCGGGGCACCGATCGGTCCATTGCAGTTCAACGCGTACAGGGGTACAACGCGTGCACCGCACACATTGAATGCAATGGGCCGGCCGGGGCACCGACCGGTCCATTGCAGTACAATGCGTACAGGGGTACAACGCATACCCGCACACATTGAATGCAATGGGCCGGCCTGGGGCACCGATCGGTCCATTGCAGTACAACGCGAACAGGGGTACAACGCGTACCCGCACACATTGAATGCAATGGGCCGGCCGGGGGCACCGATTGGTCCATTGCAGTTCAACGCGTACAGGGGTACAACGCGTACCCGCACACATTAAATGCAATGGGCCGGCCGGGGGCACCGACCAGTCCATTGCAGTACAACGCGTACAGGGGTACAACGCGTACAGGGGTACAACGCATACCCGCACACATTGAATGCAATGGGCCGGCCGGGGGCACCGATCGGTCCATTGCTGTTCAACGCATCACTGTACATGTGACTGGCATATGTCAGCATGCCTGTCTCAGATGGACATATGCCAGCCACAGATAGCTCCCAGGGAGTGAGGGGCACACCTACATCACGACAGCCTGTCCAAACTTTATCATAAGGCATGTAAGGCTGCATTTCCTATTGTGTGTATGTTGGTGTACATGTTGTCCTGTGGGTGTCACCTGTGGGCAGCCACCCCCAGGCTGTGCACGTGTTCATGGGGACAGGATCCTGGGTGTTACGTGTACATGACCACTGTGATGTGCAACTGTTCATATCTGTGCATGTGCCATGGTCACATTTCACGGTGGTGTATGTGTATGTCATGTCACATACCCCGTGAGTCCCATGTGGGACGGTATGTTTGAGCCAGGGTGTCCCAGTGGCACAATAGTGATGGTCCTCCACAGTCTTTGTGCATGTAGTGTTTACAATGTCTCTGATTTCATGTGCACAATGGGAGACAGTCTCCACATCCAGGTTGTGTGTGCATGGACTTTGATGTTGTGCGTGTGTGTGTCACAGACGTCCATGTCTGTCCTGCCGTGGCAAGTGGGGCCACTACCTGTGGGGGTCATGGTTGTTTTGCTGTGGTGTATACATGATACTCCATGTAATGCCAGTGTCCATGTGGCAATACAGGGTCCCTGGGAATGTACCTGTCGTTGAGCTGTGGTGCCTGGGGCACATCTGTCCTCACATGTCACTGTGGGGGGTGATTGTGACACGGCAGCAGGAGATGGGAACTGTGACACGGCCTCATGATATCCAATGGGCCAACCTGGGACTAATTGATGCCACCTGTTGGACCGTGTTGACAGATGTTGGCCATGTATGTACCATACATGTCCTTCCGGAACTGCACACTTCATGTAGTTGTGCCTCATAATGATGTATGTTGGGATATTGAGTGTGTTCAATGCCGCATATGTGGGGTGACTGACAATCTTGCTTACTTCTCCTCTGCACTGCAGGGCTCCTGCTGTCCATCGACCATTCCCAGACCTGGCAACGATGGTGGAACGGGACAGCATCCGACGTTACCGCTTCACCAGGCAGCTGATTGAGGATTTGGCAGTGCAGTTTTCCCCACATTTGCAGCCTGGCCGGCCGTATCCTACAGCGCTGACCCCCAAGGTGAAGGTGATGGCATCCCTACACTTCTTTGCCACCGGTACCTTCCAACATACTGTGGCGACTGCTGGTGGGATGTCACAGACCATGTTGAGCCGTGTGCTCCGCGATGTTTTGGCGGCAATGTTGCTATTCCTGAACCGGTACATCTATTTCCCTAGACTGCGATGACTCACTGACGTGAAGAGTGACTTTTATGCCCTGGGGAGGATGCCGCATGTCATTGGCTCCATTGATGGGACACATGTGGCTTTGGTACCACCACAGGCCCAGGAGCAGGCCTACAGGAACCGCAAGCACTACCACTCGGTCAATGCACTGGTGGTGTGTCTTGCAGACATGACCATCACACACGTGTGTGCCCGTTTCCCTGGTTCAGCACACGATGCCTTTGTGATGAGGAGTAGTCGCATCCCCAGGATGATGGCACAGATGCAGAACCAGCGTGCCTGGCTTGTCGGTGTGTACTGACTTTGTGCCATTGTGTGTGATCTGATCTGTAGTATTCCGCCCACTTTTCCAAGTCAGCTAATGTGCACTTGTCTGTCCGTAGGTGACTCGGGATACCCCAACATGCCGTGGTTGCTGACACCCCTCAGGAACCCTGTGACACCAGCCCAGATGCGCTACAATGAGGCACATGGTCGGACCAGGAGAGTGATTGAGCGGACATTTGGTCTCCTGAAGAGCCGCTTCCGCTGCCTGGACAAGACCGGAGGGTCCCTCCCATATGCCCCTGCGAAAGTGTGCAAGATTATCATCGTCTGCTGCATGCTCCACAACCTGGTAGTGCGGAAGGAGTTGCCTCTCATCCAGGATGACAATGACCAACATCCGCCACCTGTGGAGGATCCTGGCCTGGACCACGATGCCAGTGACGATGATGATGATGATGATGAGGGTGATGTCTGCACACAGCTCATCACCAACTTCTTTAGCTGAATGTGAGATTCCTGAGGTGTCATGTCAATGATGTGAGTTGGCATGATGTGTAGGTGGTGCTCTGGTGCTGTTGGAGTGTGTCCATGGGCTACTTGACTGGATGTGTGTTGCGATGTGTGCTTACAGGTGGGCTGTACTCCCCAACAGTGTTGACATGCTAACTTGGTTCTGGGTGGGTATCTTGTAACATGTATTGTGCATGAGTTTTGCTGTTCTGTCCTGTACTCCATTGCTTTTGACTGTGTGTCATTTCTGTCCTTCACAGGGTACTTTCAGATTCGTTTGGTCAACTGTGTCCACCGACGACGTGATTGCACTTCCAGGCTGGTAGCTGATGTGTCCCTACAGGTGATGTGCGCCACACCCATGGACTTCCTTCCGTCTACAGTTGTTGACTGTGTGCCCGCTGCCAGGTGGGATTACCTTGCATCTGTAGTGGTTACGACATGTTGCAACTGTGTAATAAACCTGTGCTTCACTTTGTGATGTGCGTTGTCTGTGGTCACACATTTGACTGCCATTTGCTTACTGCACCTGTGGGCTACTTGACTACAACTGGGAATGGGTGTGGTGTCTGTGCATTGCACCGTCTTCCCTGGCAACATCAGTGTAGGCAATGAGTCAGATGGCCTAGGTGTGTATGTGTTGTGTAGCCCTGGTGGTGTGTCTCCCTCATATGTGTCACGTTGCCTTTACTCACATGCCTGTGTTGTCCTTGCTGTTGCAGTTCGCATACACAGTGTAATTTTGCAGTTCATCATCCCCATAACAGCACCCACGTTGGAATCACAACAGAGGAAAGTATGGTGTATTAGTGTGTTTATTGTGATACATTTGTGTGAATAGTGCATAAGATGGGTAGTGTGTACATAAATCTTGCAATCCGAAGTTCCTAGGTGAATTGAAAGTCCTGGTAGACAGAATCCCCAGTATTGGGGCCACAGTTGTCTGACACATTGGTCCAACTTGTACTCCCCATGCAATGTGTGGAAGTGGTGTTGCCGTCAACAGGGTGAACAGTCTGTGCACAAAGGTGAACATCCAGAACAGGTTCAGGCTTCCTGGGAGTTGCGCTTGGCCATCGGCCTCTCACTTGCCCCTCCTCGGACGACCCCTCTTCTTGGGGGGGGCCCCTCAAGTACAGGCTGCTGCGGTGCAGGGGACTCTCCGCCAGAGTCATCCTCCCTCCCTGTGGCAGTTGCAGTTTGTTCGGCACCAGATGTTGTTGGCACACAGGGAGGTGTGGACTGGTTGCCGTTCATCTGGCGGAGGCATTGTAAAATGTCCCTGTGCACCGCCGTCATCTCATGCAGTGCATCCCACTTGGACTCCACGCGGGACATGTGTGAGTCCACGCGGGACATGTGTGACTCCACGTGGGACATGTGGGAGTCCAAGCAGGCATGATGGGCAGCCTGCTGCTGTTTCATGTCTCTGAGGAGCCCCACTACCTGGCTGAGGTCTCCGGTGCTGGACTGGTACGCATCAGCTATGTGTACCAGTTGTGGGTCATCATGCACACCAGCAACGTCTGCAAGCAGCGACCTCTGTCTCCCACCCCTCCCACCACCCCTGTTGACATGTGCAGTGTGTGCAGTGGCACGCACAGATAACCCTGGTCCACCTTGGGGGTTGGTGGTGGTGGTGGTGTCCATGGCCCCAGGTTGGTCCAGGGTCCCTGTGCTGGTGTTGCTCCTTGTTCTGTCCATGTCGGCAGGGATGGTATTTGTGGTGACAGTCATTGGAGGGGTGGGTGCATTGGGTGCAGCTGGTGGTCCTGCTGGTGCTGCAGCTGGTGGTCCTGCTGGTGCTGCATGTAGACTTGCACCGGATGTGCCAGGTTGGTCTTCATCGTCCGAGGAGGACAGAGGCTGTACGACGCCAGTGAGCTCCGCATCCTCTTGAGCCTGGGACTGGGACTCCTCAGCGTCTGCTGCTGTGTCCCCATCATCACCTGTTTTTGGGAGACACACACAATGTATGTTATGTTTCTGCAGGCATCAATGGTTGACACACATGACAGTTGTGACTGTGCCTCTGGGTGCGGGCCTGTACATTGCATTGTCCTAAGTCGTCACAGTCAGGGGTTGATATTGGTGTGGCACATTGTACTGCATTATTTGGGCATTTCTATGTATTTTTTGGGGTGTGAACATGGTCTGCATTGGTTGTGTTTGGTTGACAGCCTGCCCTCCTTCCCACCCACCCAGCCAGTCAGTTATCCCACCATGGAACGTGCTTGCATTGCAGGGAGTGGAAGTTGTCTCTCAGGATGTCAGTCAGTGGTGTTGTGCTGTTTGTTGGTGCACAGTTGCCAGCAGGGCCTTGTGCTCCCCACAGCAGTAGCCAGTGTCAGCCATCTTGTGAGTCCTTCTCCACTCCCTGTGATGTGAGCATGGTTCAGGGTGGTGTTGATGGGACAGTTGTGGGGGTGAGCTATGTCTGTGACTACGACTCCCATCATGCTATTGCCTCCACCCCACTTCCCAGCATTCCCATACTTACTTGCTTTTGTGGGGAGTTCAGTGTGTGTAGGTGTGAGAGCAATGGCAAGATGGCTGACAGTGGTGTCCTGCTGTTGGTTGGTGTGCAGTACCCAGCATGCCCTTGTGCTCCCCACGACACAGCAACAGTGTCAGACATCGTTGATGGGCCTTTCCACTCTCTGTGGGATGTGCATGCGTGAGTGTGAGCTTGCTGGGCCATGTGGTGGGGGATGTAGAGCTGTGACTACGACTCCCATCATGCTATTGCCTCCACCCCCCTTCCCAGCATGCCCATGCTTCCTTCCTTTTGACTCTGCTTCCCTGTGGGGTGGGCTGGCTGTGCTGACAGGATGGCTGGGAGTGTTGCCCTGGCAGTTGTTTGGCTAAAAGTCCCGAGAGTGGCCCTGTGCTTCACACAACATAACCCAGGGTGGTGGTTCTTTGTGGGATCTTGTGTTAGGATGGGGGCATTGCATTCTACCAGGTGGGTTCTGTGGAGTTTGTGTTGGGGGTGTGTGAGGGGAGGTGCTTGTGACTATGGTTAGTGCTGCAAGTCCTCCTTCCCACCCACCCAGCCAGCCAGTTATCCCACCATGGAACGTGCTTGCATTGCAGGGAGTGGAAGTTGTCTCTCAGGATGTCAGTCAGTGGTGTCCTGCTGTTTGTTGGTGCACAGTTGCCAGCAGGGCCTTGTGCTCCCCACAGCAGTAGCCAGTGTCAGCCATCTTGTGAGTCCTTCTCCACTCCCTGTGATGTGAGCATGGTTCAGGGTGGTGTTGATGGGACAGTTGTGGGGGTGACCAATATCAGTGACTATGACTCCCATCATGCTATTGCCTCCACCCCCTTCCCAGCATGCCCATGCTTCCTTCCTTTTGACTCTGCTTCCCTGTGGGGTGGGCTGGCTGTGCTGACAGGATGGCTGGGAGTGTTGTCCTGGCAGTTGTTTGGCTAAAAGTCCCGAGAGTGGCCCTGTGCTTCACACAACATAACCCAGGGTGGTGGTTCTTTGTGGGATCTTGTGTTAGGATGGGGGGCATTGCATTCTACCAGGTGGGTTCTGTGGAGTTTGTGTTGGGGGGTGTGTGAGGGGAGGTGCTTGTGACTATGGTTAGTGCTGCAAGTCCTCCTTCCCACCCACCCACCCAGCCAGCCAGTTATCCCACCATGGAACGTGCTTGCATTGCAGGGAGTGGAAGTTGTCTCTCAGGATGTCAGTCAGTGGTGTCCTGCTGTTTGTTGGTGCACAGTTGCCAGCAGGGCCTGGTGCTCCCCACATCAGTAGCCAGTGTCAGCCATCTTGTGAGTCCTTCTCCACTCCCTGTGATGTGAGCATGGTTCAGGGTGGTGTTGATGGGACAGTTGTGGGGGTGACCAATATCAGTGACTACGACTCCCATCATGCTATTGCCTCCACCCCCCTTCCCAGCATGCCCATGCTTCCTTCCTTTTGACTCTGCTTCCCTGTGGGGTGGGCTGGCTGTGCTGACAGGATGGCTGGGAGTGTTGCCCTGGCAGTTGTTTGGCTAAAAGTCCCGAGAGTGGCCCTGTGCTTCACACAACATAACCCAGGGTGGTGGTTCTTTGTGGGATCTTGTGTTAGGATGGGGGGCATTGCATTCTACCAGGTGGGTTCTGTGGAGTTTGTGTTGGGGGGTGTGTGAGGGGAGGTGCTTGTGACTATGGTTAGTGCTGCAAGTCCTCCTTCCCACCCACCCAGCCAGCCAGTTATCCCACCATGGAACGTGCTTGCATTGCAGGGAGTGGAAGTTGTCTCTCAGGATGTCAGTCAGTGGTGTCCTGCTGTTTGTTGGTGCACAGTTGCCAGCAGGGCCTTGTGCTCCCCACAGCAGTAGCCAGTGTCAGCCATCTTGTGAGTCCTTCTCCACTCCCTGTGATGTGAGCATGGTTCAGGGTGGTGTTGATGGGACAGTTGTGGGGGTGACCAATATCAGTGACTATGACTCCCATCATGCTATTGCCTCCACCCCCTTCCCAGCATGCCCATGCTTCCTTCCTTTTGACTCTGCTTCCCTGTGGGGTGGGCTGGCTGTGCTGACAGGATGGCTGGGAGTGTTGTCCTGGCAGTTGTTTGGCTAAAAGTCCCGAGAGTGGCCCTGTGCTTCACACAACATAACCCAGGGTGGTGGTTCTTTGTGGGATCTTGTGTTAGGATGGGGGCATTGCATTCTACCAGGTGGGTTCTGTGGAGTTTGTGTTGGGGGTGTGTGAGGGGAGGTGCTTGTGACTATGGTTAGTGCTGCAAGTCCTCCTTCCCACCCACCCACCCAGCCAGCCAGTTATCCCACCATGGAACGTGCTTGCATTGCAGGGAGTGGAAGTTGTCTCTCAGGATGTCAGTCAGTGGTGTCCTGCTGTTTGTTGGTGCACAGTTGCCAGCAGGGCCTGGTGCTCCCCACATCAGTAGCCAGTGTCAGCCATCTTGTGAGTCCTTCTCCACTCCCTGTGATGTGAGCATGGTTCAGGGTGGTGTTGATGGGACAGTTGTGGGGGTGACCAATATCAGTGACTACGACTCCCATCATGCTATTGCCTCCACCCCCTTCCCAGCATGCCCATGCTTCCTTCCTTTGACTCTGCTTCCTGTGGGGTGGGCTGGCTGTGCTGACAGGATGGCTGGGAGTGTTGTCCTGGCAGTTGTTTGGCTAAAAGTCCCAAGAGTGGCCCTGTGCTTCACACAACATAACCCAGGGTGGTGGTTCTTTGTGGGATCTTGTGTTAGGATGGGGGGCATTGCATTCTACCAGGTGGGTTCTGTGGAGTTTGTGTTGGGGTGTGTGTGAGGGGAGGTGCTTGTGACTATGGTAAGTGCTGCAAGTCCTCCTTCCCACCCAGCTAGCCAGATATCCCACCATGGAACGTGCTTGCATTGCAGGGAGTGGAAGTTGTCTCTCAGGATGTCAGTCAGTGGTGTCCTGCTGTTTGTTGGTGCACAGTTGCCAGCAGGGCCTTGTGCTCCCCACAGCAGTTGCCAGTGTCAGCCATCTTGTGAGTCCTTCTCCACTCCCTGTGATGTGCGCATGGTTCATGGTGGTGTTGATGGGACAGTTGTGGGGGGGCAATATGTGTGACTGCGACTCCCATGATGCTATTGGCTACACTGACTTGGCCAGCATACACAGAATTCCTTCCTTTGAGTGGTCTTCACTGTGTGTTGGTGTTGTTGTGGTGGCTACATGTCTGGATGTGTTTGTTAGTTCTATTTGTGCCACTGCCTAGCTGTAGTTGTAGTTGTGTTTGTACATGTGATGGCACAGTTGGATGTGACTTTTTTGATGGCATGTGTTGTGTTTATCTGACTGACATACACATTTTGGGATGATTCTGTTCTGGTTGCTGTGTAATTGCTATGAGTGCATGGTTTGACTCTCCCCTTGACAGTGATGTGTGTGTGTTTTGTGGCAGTATATTGTATACATTTGTTGTGTACTCACCAGGCTCTGGGATGTCCTCTAGTCCATATACGCTCACTGGCGGAAGGATGGCCCGCACCTTCTCCTCCCAGGGCCTGAGGTATATTGGCTTGGCAGGAGGGCCACTGCCGGTGTATTGGCTGTTGATGTAGTCTTTCTTGAGCAGGTCCCGTACCCTCCTGCACACGTCATACCACCTGTTCTGGATGTCGCTCTTTGTGCGCCGACATGGTGATTGTGCGTTCACCCTGTTGATGATCCTCTCCCACATCTTGGTTTTCTGGGAGATGGGGGTCTGTTGGACCAGTGTGCCAAACAGCTGTGGCTCTACCCTGAGGATCTCGTCTACCATGACTTCCAATTCACAATCTAGGAACTTGAGATTCTTCTTGGGGGGCATGGTGATGGGTGGTGATGGTGAGTGATGTGTGTGTTGGTGTGCAGGTGAGGGTGTGTGAGTGTGTGTTTTGCTGGGTGTATGTGAGGTAGGTATTTGTTGGTGTGCTGATGGTGTGTGGCTTGTGTGAGGGATGAGCTGTGGGTGTGTGGTTGCTTTCTCTTGGGTGCTGGCAGTGGAATGGCATTTGCAAAGCCTCATGGTTGTGATTTGTGTCCTTTATATGGGTGGAGTTGTGGGTGTGTCTTTGTTCTCTGTCCCCACCCCCAGTATTTATTGGCTTGGTAATTGCTTGTTTGGCCTTTTTTGGGTGAATTTTCCTTTGTACTGTCTGTGTATGTTGGAAACGTTCTTGTGACCGAGTCGGACCCTGCATTTGTCTCGTACGGTCTTCTCCGTTTCGTTCACGCTGTGTATGTGCGGTTTTCTATGCTGCGTACGCGTCGGTCACGGTGTTTTGTGTTACTTCGGCTCGGTTTTGTATGCGTGTCGGTCGTACGGCTTGGCCTCCGTCCGACTCGCTCGTGGTTTTCGCGCCTTGCATCGTACTTTGCGGTTTGGAGTTTGCGTGTACGTTTCGGTCGGATTTGTTCCGGGTGCGTGTCGGTCGGTTGGATTCGCGTGTTTTTCCGACCGGATTGCTGTTTTCCGTGCGGCTCGGTCGGTCGACTTGGGTTCGGTACTTGTCGGTCGGATTTTGCACGCCTTGCATCGTACTTGGCGTGTCGGGCGCCACAGGTACGTGTCGGTCGGTATTATTTCCGGATCCGAGTCGGTCGGTGCTTTTTCCGGCCCGAATCGGAATCGACCCATATGTGTCCAAGTAAGAATTAATTACATTTAAAATAAAAAGTAAAATAATTGTAACTTGCAAAAATATACTTTAATAAACTATGTCTAACACACTGTTTAACTTTGTTTTCCTAAACAGAATATCCAACTTTCTACTACACACCAACAAAAAGAACATATCAAACAACACAAAATAAAGTAAGTATATTTAAACAACAACTTTAAACTTACTGTAAGAGCACCGCCAAAACTTGCAAATAACCTAAGCATCCTCAAACACTAAGGGCCTCATTTATGAGGTTTTAACTTAGGGCAGCACCTCAGGCCTTCCTGCTGCGCTGCCCTACGGTAAAAGAAAAGGGCAGGAATGCGCTGTATCTATCAGATACGGCGCATTCCTATCCTTTTCCCCTGCGCCGGTGCACAATGGGCAGTTGTGCCCCAACGCAGGCACCTTTGCACCATGGTGCAAGGGTGCCTGCGTTGCGGGGATGATTATTTTTTGTGCAGGAAGGGAAACCTTCTTGCACAAAAACAATGACAAGAGGCTATTTCCTCTATGTGTGCTGTAGAATGATATTTCTCCTCGATGTGCCTGCCTCAGATTTACGATTTCTCGTAAATCTGGGGCAGTGTTAAAGTGCCATGGATGTTGCTGGGAACGCCCCCAGCAACACCCATTGCACGCCCCTTTAACACAGAAAACTGCATTAAAGGGGACACTATTTATGAGGCAGCATTAAGCCAAAAAAAGTGGCTTTGTGCTGCCTCCTAAATATGGAGCAGGCTCTTGCTCCACGGAACGTCACAAAAAGTGACCTTACGACGGCCCAAAGGGCCTCATAAATGAGGCCCCAAAACTATACCACATGCAACAAACAAAACTGCTTTTTCCTTTCCAACAGGAAAGAAGACGTTATAAAAAGAAGCTTCCTGAAAAAAGATTACCACAACACTAAACTTATCTAAAGATCTTACAAGGAAGTTTAGACAAGAAATAGAAAATGCATATTTAACTGGATATTAATAAACAGACCTGTGCGCCATAATGGTAAGGGACGCCTGTCAGATGGCCTCTTAATTTTGGTTCGTACATCGCTGATGGCAAAACTTTGTCCTTTAGATATTTTTTCCGACAACATCCAATGTCTAAAGGTTGCAGGTGTTGAGTCATGTCAATATTATATATATAACATGTCCAATAGAGGGATGGGGCATGGGAATCACAGACGATACACCAACTTGCCTTTCATAGTAATTCCCATCCATCACAGGACCATGTAATTGTCACAGGGGATTTCAATACAACATACAAACCCCTTGACAATAGTAGCCTTGCCCTTTTTGAAGCTGAAGATGAGGCATGGGGTATCCCGTCTATTGATGTTGCCCTGGTCTGATGTGGCTTACCAGCTCCTGTCTTTCTCAGTCACAGTTGGGCTAAGGGCATGTAATGGCCATACTTCATCGGAACGTAATGCTACTCATACCTTTAACCACCCTTTAATAGCCCTCCCCTTATGGCATGCTGCAGTTGACATGAAAGTATTATTTAGATCAGATAGCCATCACAAACCTTTACATTGCTCTCTCAGTAATTTTTTACAGACAGGTCAGACCGCTGTTTCGCTTGCCACAGAGCTGGTACCTTCCAGCAATGGGAGAAGAATAAAATGGGCAAAAGTGGCTTCCCATCTTGACCTGAGGAGCACAAAGAAGTCAGCATTATTGAAAGCCACTGAAGAAATTGAACTGAGAGAAGGGGGCTGGTCGTGCAAGAGATATACAGTGCTTTATTCCACAAGTTAGGGGAGTGCTTTACAACACATTCTACAGATGGAACAGCTCTACCAAACCCAGATGCACATGGTTTAATAAAGATTGTAAAAGAGTGTGGTAATCAAGTCCGGGTAGACGTGATGAGTTTCAAGAGGATTTATTCAGGAAAGTAACAAGATACAAAGATGAGTAATACTAGCCCCACCAGGAGCAGCCAGCATGCTGCTCAGCCCACTCAACTGTGACTTCTCTGACAGATTCCCAACATTCTGAACAGCATCATCACAGCAACATTCTACTGGTGGTAAAATAGCATTGCATTTACAAGAGCAGGATATAACATATCCCCCTTTCTTATACGGAAAAACAAAATAGATAGAAATAGAAAGAAGAACCTAAGAAATAGAAGGGAAAAGTATACAGAAGCAACAAGAAACAAAGAGACAACAAGAAAGAACATGAAAAATGCAAAGAAAAGACAACAAGAGAGATGAAGAAACAAATAAGAATGACCCATCCTCCCTTCTACAAATAGAACAGAAAGAAAAGACACCGGGAAAGAAAACACCGAGAAAGAGGAAGAAAGCGAAGACACCAATGACAATCTCCCAAACACACCAGCTGGCCAGGCAAGCACGTGAGGCAAGAAGTATAACAGAAACAACACTGGGGTGAACCCAGACACAGACAAAATGAGGCAAACAAAAGAGGAACAAAAAACAAGCACGCAGGACAATAAGAGAAAGAAAACAGGAGACTAAGAAAAGGTGAAAGACCAGAAACTGAAACATGAGAGTCAGAGAACAGATGAGAAAAACAAAGTGAAAAAATCAGAACAATACATTACGTTGCAAAAATGTAACAATGTAATAATGAGAAAACATGACGTCGGAAAAACAATAGAAGATGTGCCCAACGCATGTGAACATGGAACGAAAACCATGCAACAATAAACCATGTTGAGACAACGTAATCTGGAGTTGACACTGAGAACAATGTCGTAATGGGACTAGGATCCAAACAACACACATGTAAGGGAACATATGACTGAAAAACTCAAAGGAGGTTAGGAAATGTCAACAACAGTATATGGGTCAGAACCCATGATCTCTCCGAATACGAGAGATTAGAGAAAGTTAAACAGTGTATTTGGGTCTGAACCCATGACTCAATCCCAGGAAAAACAATGGTTAACAAATGCAAAGAGGAACTAAATCGATGCATAAAAGAGCAGATGGGACTACAACCCATTGCGATCTCACGAAAAATAACATGTAAACTGAAATGATGGACTCTTCCCGGTGCGTACCTAGGGTCCATGAACGTACAATGTAGATAAAACTAAACTCATTGTACAATCCTATGAAGGATAAAATAAAACAGAACTGTGAGAAAGTAAACTCACACAATGTAGATCTGACTGAACTCATTGTACAATCCTAAGAAGGATAAAACACGAGGAAAACTGTAATTCCATGAAATGTAATGTCAAAACACAGATGCACGCAGTAAACACCTACCACAAATAAATGACCTATATGTGAACGTGTCACCGTATGAATGTGGCACACACCAGTGTCCGAACAGAGACACGTAGAAGACAAAGTTCGCAGCAAACTATGAATAGTGATTTTGTGGACTTTGCGAAGAAGAAACAAACACCCACAAATTAACCAAATTTGGCAACGTGAAAAATTGCATGTATACAAAAGTAAAAATACTGCCGATGAACATTAGTCTCTGCAAAACAAAAATCTGGCACCAGCGAGAAAAACTGTTGAGAAAAAAAAACCCGTGAAATGGTACCAATGTACATGTAAATACATTTGAATGACAACAAACTGATAAGAAGGAAATGAAACATGCACTTTAAACTTAGCATATCGAAATAGTCACTGGTGTGCCTGTCACCGGGATAAAGACAGATAGGCTTAACTGGCACAAACAGGCTTAACTGGCACAATTCCCAAAAGGACTGGCAGAATAACTTGTGCAGTGCAGTAAATAATGCCACCAAGCATTATACAATGACTTGAAAAATCACCAGTGAGCAAAATCTCACTCGAACTGAAAACTAGATGATAATAAACTGGTTTAACTGTCCCAATAGACTTGAACAAAAACGAACTTCACCTGGAGCACACTCATGAGTCCGTGCGAGTAACTGATGCTTCCAAGAGCTGTAACAACCCACCGGCTGAGCAGAAATGCTCTGACAAGGAAAAACAAAGAGAGTACCTGCATAGAATTGCGCTGCGAAGACAAACCAGGAGAGCAGTAGAGGAGACAATCTCGCCGATTTCCACACTGCGACGCTGCCGTAGATTTGTAAAAAACTTTATAGAAAGTGAGCAACGCGATTGGCAAAAGAGACAGAGACAACGGAGAAAACGCCAATCCCAAGATGGCGGCAAGCTCCACATACGCTGCGCTGGGTGGCTTGCAGCCACAGCGTGCTGCCAAGCATTGCACAACGGCTGTCTATACAGCGACGTCACAGAGTCACACAGGGCTGACGTTGCAGGAGTAAAGAGGATCCCAGGAAGCAGGTAATCCCACGGAGCTGCCGGCGTCAGCAGAAGGTAAGCGCGCACATTAGAAAGCACAACGCGTCTCTTTTTGAATCTCCCACGCAGCGGTTAAACTGCCAAAATTCGATGTGCCTCCCCAAAACAAAAAAAAATGAAACAGAGTATGCTCACCAAACTCCCACTGTTGTCTGGGTCAAGGGGAAGATCACAGAAAGGCTTGAGTAAAGATTTTTGTAAAATCCTTGTATTAAAACACTTAAAGAGATTCAAAGACTGACCCAGAGCCAAACTCTGTACCAATGTCTATGAGCAATACACCCAAACTGGAACTACCACAACGCGAAATGTAAGGACCAGAATAATCCAAGAGTCAATAGCACACGATGATTTTTACTATGATGACAATTTTACACAATGTTGAAATGTGGCACACTTGGGCTGGAACGAAATGATCAGCGTATCCAAGAGAGAAAATAAAGTTGAGACACAGCAACTCAAGTACAGCTGAAAGAGGAAAAGCAGGAACTGGCACAATTATATTGTGGGCGACCGGTGGCAAGGTCACTGGTAGGGCTGAGGGGTGCCAGTTTGCAGTAAACACGCAGCTGTAGATACATAGAAAGTTCTTTACCTTTAGTGAGTGCTGGAGATTGATCAGGTCCTTAAAGTTCAGGGGATAATCCTTCTTGCCCGGAAGCACACGCAGGTCAGTAACTCAGAAAATCTTTCACCTTGACTGAGGCTTGCCAGGTTCATCAGCTCCTTCAAGATCAGATGAAACTTCACGTTTGAAAAAGAAGGTCTTGACAGGTAGTACATGGAGGTTCTTTGCGTCAACTTGTTGCCATAAATTTGTGGTAATCAAGTCCGGGTAGATGTGATGAGTTTCAAGAGGATTTATTCATGAAAGTAACAAGATACAAAGATGAGTAATACAAGCCCCACCAGGAGCAGCCAGCATGCTGCTCAGCCCACTCAACTGTGACTTCTCTGACAGATTCCCAACATTCTGAACAGCATCATCACAGCAACATTCTACTGGTGGTAAAATAGCATTGCATTTACAAGAGCAGGATATAACACAGAGCCAAATTAGCTCCATGGGAGGCCCTAGGGAAAAGGTGTATTGATACCATTTGGGCCTGTGGGGTAAATTATAAGCAAACCCAGCACAAATCCCATGATGAATGGAACACCTCGTTCTGGGATGATATCTACAAGGCTGCACATAAAAAAGACTCTAGGTAATCGTGATACTTGATTGCTAATAAAGAGCAAAGTCCAGTATCCAGGTTAGCTGACTCAATTTAACCAGAAATATGGTAAAAACATTTTTTATATTTGTATGGCCTGACCACAGCTGAGAGGGCAAATGATCAAACTCCTGTGAACCCTCCTGATCATCCTGTTCCCTCCTCGATATCTATAGAGATTAATGAGACAGGAATGGCACTTAAGTCCAAAGCTGCTGGCAAAGCGGAAGGACCTGAAGGGGTCCCAGGAGACCTCATCTTGGCCGAGATCAAGAACTGGGCTAAGTACATTAACATGCTGACAGCTCTCATATTGGCAGGGATGGATATTCCACAGAGTTGGAAAGCAGCTGAAATCATCTCCATCTGTAAGAAGGTCCAAAGAGATTTACCTGCTAACTTTAGCCCTATTAGCCTTATTGACGTCCTTCAAAAGGTTTTCAGTTGGCACATTCTGTTTCAGTTAAAACATTGGTTAGAAGATCACTGAACTTTGTTCTACCTACAAACAGGGTTTAGATGGCACTGTAGACCATATCTTCAGGTTTACAATCATTTGTAGACTGTTCTAATAAAAAAATCCCATTTATATTTGGTCTTCGTAAACCTGAAGCCAGCTCCAAACTTTGGGAAGTATTTAAAGACAGCAAGGTCAAATGCAAACTTCTGGATATTATCAAGCGATTGCACTGTGACACTTACACACAGGTCCGATGGGGGTCTAGGGGGCAATTGTCTGAGCAAATAGAAATTCACAATGGAGTACGTCAGGGATGTGTCCTTGCACCAACCCTGTTTCCACTATATCTAGACAGGGTGGCAGCTTTTTTGGAAGATTGTGTAAGTGATGCACCAATTCTGGCGGGAAGGAAGTTTACCATTCTCCTATTTGCAAATGACACATTGCTAATTTCAAAAGCCTGTGCGGCCTACAAACATTAGTAAATAGATTTGGGGCTTTCTGTGACCAAAGAGGGCTGTAATCAATCACACCAAAATAACATTTATGACCATCAGTTCCCACAGGTCTTTTACTGGAACAATTGATCTCGATGGTTAGCCATTAGATAAGCTGCTTGGGAATCAGGTATTGGTATTCCCAGGTCTGAAAAGTGCCCTAAATCTGACACACCATTCGGCAGCAATTCTTAGACCCTACAATGCATCTAAAATCAAGTGAGCGTCATCTGCCCTAGAAATCTATAGGGCCAAGGCAGAGAACAGGGCGCTGTATAGAGCAGAAATCTGGGACTATGTAAGTACATCAGAATTAGCAAGAGCTGAAAGCGATTTCTTGGGAAGTCTAGCCAATCAGCCTAAAAGTACCTCCTTATTACTTTTACTACATGATATGAGTCTTGAACCAATACCATCCAAGGCCAACTTATGCCCCTTACTTTACTGGCATAGCCTGAAACATACTCCTGCCCTTCATGAATATTTCCAGTCCAGCAGAGAAATTGTGGAGCTGGATAAATAACGTAAAGTGACATGGTTGACCAATGTGCTAGACACTCTGGTAAAATTTGGCCTTGGTGATAATTGGTCTGATTGTTTACTGTCATTATTAAAGGAGGTACTGTTGCAGGGATTCTGCTCTGGTCCGAAACTATGCTTGGGACCATAGAACATCAGTATGTAGGGTACTGAGTCACCATACCACATCAATATCTATGCGTTAGAGTCTGACTAGCTATAGTGGCTCACTTACCCTCCTAACCTTTCCAGAGCGACAAGTGATTTGGCACCCTAGAACACAGCACTCCCGACCCTCTCAGGGATCATGGTGACAGGACAGACCCTTTCGCTGTCTCACTCGTACTTGTCCACAATAAGATAGAGAAGATGCATGAAGGAAGTTTACACTGTTTTTTTTAAATATTGTGCTCTAACAATTATTAAACAGATATGTGTAAATAATGTCATCAACATGGTTAATAAACCATATACAATAAAGAGCCCTGTCATGTTATTTAACAGATCTGCCTAAACCCTCCCCCACTACTAAAGTTAAGCAGTTATAGATTATAGATCTCTGGGTTTGGTGGTGGACCCCATATATTAGCATACATAGGTGGATGTTCTACATCTCGGCTGACACAGTGCTCTTGTTTCAGGACCTTCGCTCAGTGAGTCTTTTTGGCCAGAAACTCTGTCTCTAGTCACATGACAAGATATGTGTATTCAAAACAACAGCTGCATTCTCCTATTATGTCTAGGTGTTAGTGCCCGACCAGAGAATATAACAAGGGACAATGTTGTTTGACCTAGCTTACACTGTTCAGACTAAATCCCCGGAAAAGAATAACATGCGAAAAAATGTGCTGGTCCTGTGTGAAAATACGTAATGGCACAAAGCAAGTGTGATATTTAGTAACTTGTGCAAATCCAAAACGGCCTACAACATGCATGATCAGGCTGACATAGGGCAAGTGACAAAGGGCCACGAGAGAAACACACAACAGTACTTAAAGAGTTTTTTTGGAAACACAAGTGTGAGAATGTTATGAGAATGGAGAACCTCGGTTCTCTCACAGCCACTTTTCTCGAAATAAAACTTTTCACTCAATTTGAGCCCATGTTTGGTTATTTAACCATCCCATCTGCAAGAAACCTGTTCCTCAAGTTTTAATTTGGGACCCTGACACTCCTGTTCTTCGCCTCAAAATGGCAGATTAATGCAGATAAAGGTACCCTATGCCTGCTATGCTTGCAGTCGGATGAGTCTTTAGGACATCTCATGTTTTTCTGCCCCGGATATAACCGCCTGAGAAAATACTGTATTATACCGATCTGTATTCTTAGGTTAGTGAGTTCTGAGACAAGGGAACCTGTGGTATGTGCTGTTGCAAAATACTGCAGCAGGAGCTGGGCCATTAGAGTAAAAGTTATGGCCTAGCTACCTGCTGGATTCTTCCTTTTATTTACAAATCTAAGGCCTAACCAGATTTTTGCTATTTGGGTCTGCAAATGTTATTGTTATATTTATTTTTGGTTTCATCTGTTTTAATATGTACCTTTTCAGTTGTGATTTGTATTGTATTGTTTGTGGTGTTATCTGCTCTTTTATGGTTTTTCTTACTGACCAAAGTGATATTTGATTTTGATCTGAATATCCCTGACCAACAGTTTAGAGCTTGTTTTGCTGAGGTCGAGATGTCCAGACTAAATTGATGAACTGTTAGGAGCATATAGCAGACCCAAAACAAGGTTTTTGGCCTCCTGAGCTCTGCTTTATTTTCTTCTTCTTCTCTGAGCCCCATCACTATAGGCCATCTTACCTCAAAGCTTTGGCTAATACATATATTACAGTAATGGAAATCCATAATTTCTAAGCTCTTTTTTATCATGTTTTAAATGTTTTAGCCACAATGGGGCATATTCTCAAGGACTTATCACCGCATTAGCGGCAATTTTCTGCCGCCAAAGCGGCGATATTTTTATCGCCCTATTTTCAAGCTGCCGCTAACAGCCGTTAGCGACAGCTTTTTGGCGAAAGCGTCCATTTAAAAGATCGCAACTTCCGTTAGCGATAATTATCGCTAATGACATGCAAGGGAGATGTTCCCGTGCAAAATCTGCTGTTAACCCAACATCTCCATATTCACAAGGGGATTCCATAAGTCCAGAGGACCAAAAAACTGCAACTAGAGGCAGTTTCTTAAGACCAGCAAATATCAGGTCTTAAAATGGAGATAACCATTGTGGCCTCATTTCTGCTGGTTTTTTGGCTGGTCCGCGCTGCAAGCAATGTTGCTGCGCTGCTCTGCTACAAAATTACAGGTCAGGACCATCAATAAGATAGTGCGCATTCCTGGGCCTCACTCATGAAAAGTGTTGCAGCGCTGCAACCAGACAGCGTTGCAACACTTTCACTACCCCCTTCTTGCGACACCACGGATGCGCTGTATTCACTGGACAGCGCTCCATGATGCAAGTAATGACAGATACATCTTGAACCCTGACGTATCTGTCTGCGCTAAAGTCACGCATTGCTGCAGTCATGTCACAACCATGACGCAACTCCAGCAATGCATGGTGCCAGCCTATCCCTGTGGCACTGCATCACCCTTATGCCTGCCATCAGGCAGGCATAAGGTACTGACGCCGTGCCGTCCATGAGGGGTGGCCGGGTGTCAGCGCAGTTGGATATCCATTGTTTGCGTTTGGGTACTGCGGTGTCATTGTCTGTAAGCGTAGGGGAAGTGGTGGTGCTGAGGGAGTTGACGAGACGTACTTCAGTGGCCTTGATCCATCTGCGATGTGTGCGATGATGGCGGTGGTGTACGGTGGGCATGGTGAAGACGTGATGTACACAATGATGGTTGGTCCATGAGAGTCTGGTGGTGTGGCTGTAGTTGAAGGTCCAGCTGGCGGAGGAGACGTGCTCGACCGTGTGTCCTGCTATGTTGCTTGCTGTGGTGACTAGCTGCTTGACTCTGATGTTGTTGAGCTTCCACCAGAGGGTGTGTTGTTCTGGTCACTGGGGTTGTCCAGGTGGAACTTGAGTCCGCCGAGTGGGATGTTGTCGGTGGATGGGAGAGCCTGGTGTGCAATGAGGTCTACAATGGTATCGGAGAATGGGGGTCTATGGCCCGTGGGGCCTGCAGATGAGTGTGCCGCAGAGGATGGTTTTGGTGTTGGTCCGGATCTGGTATTTGAGGTGGTCCATGGTCACCCTTGGCTCATTAGAGTGCGTGGTCAGTCGGAGTGTGCTCCTGTAGATGATGGAAATGCCTCCTCCTTGACGGTCAGGCTGCTCCTTGCGGGTGAAACTGCAGCCGTCAGTGATGGCGATGTCCGGTCCGGAGCAGAGGTTGGTCCTGGCAGGCGAGGTTGCGTCCAGGGTTGATGGCGAGGATAATACTGGCGTCAAAGCAGTGGAGTGTCCAAGAGGAATGCTCCTTGGTGCTGAGCGCGGTCCAGGGGCAGAGGGACATAAACGGCGTAGCCTATGGGTTGCCTTTGGCACGGGAGACGACCATTACAACACAGGCAGTACATCGTTAACAAAGCAACTCTGACAACGCAGGTGCATTTACATCGCATTTGATGACAATGCATTGTGAGGTCAGTAATGGGGTAATAGAAATTTGTCAGGTGGGTATGGGTTCCGGATGTAAAATATGAAAATGGGGTGTGTGTTTTGGGTAAAATATGAAAATGGGGTGTGTGTTTTGGGTAAAATATGAAAATGGGGTGTGTGTTTTGGGTAAAATATGAAAATGGGGTGTGTGTTTTGGGGGCTCAAAAAGGTATTCCTGGGTTCACGGTTGGGTGTGGGGTGCAAAAGTTAGTTTTGGGTTGCACTCACTGAAGTGGGAATAGTGATATTTATGTCTCCGCTATGCAACACCTACTCTACTGTTGCAATGTGCCTAGTATTAGTATGCATTGGAATTGAATGCGATGTTATGGCATGCGTCGCTAATACGTATGTGCCTTTGGCACACGAGTGGTACGCCCGCTGTGCATGTGTGCACAGCGGCCGCCATTGAGAAGTGCTGTGGGGGCTGTACAGCTGTGAGGTGGTAAACGCCCGAAAGAACACTGGATGGGGCGTGGACGCGGGGATGTGTGTGTGAGCGGGTGTGGCAAACATTTTAATGAGGGAAATCTTACCTCGAAACCGGGTCCTGTGTCTTCGTAGCTCATGCTCTCCTGCATCTGCTTCTAGGAAAGGGAAGTAGGCAGCCAGGCTCCCTCCCCTGAGTCAATCACAACGCTGCAATGCAGCAGTGTGATTGGTAATTGGCAACGGGACAAGTCATGCAGCCAGGGGCCGGAGGGGTGGGCATGTTCTCCATGCAGGCTGTAATACAGCCTGCATTGCAAGCAGGGAAGTGTGCATGACTGCTTTGGGAGGCCTGAGCGGGCCGACCAAACAGTCATTGTGCACTTGAGTGGGCATGCCAATTCGCCCATGCCTTGCTCCGTGTTTGGAGTAGTCCTACCCACCCTCCCACCCCCTGAGGATACATTGCATGATTACATCAGTTAGTTATCATCATGTGATGATTGTTCCTCTTCTGCACTGCTTGAGGCAGTGTGGCAACGCTATAGCGGAAGAGCCGCCACTGGGGGTGCATCATCTACATGTGATAGGCCTGAGCGACTCGCCCCTCTGCCCTCCTGCGCTACGTGTCCCACCTTCTCCTTACCTGGACATTGACACCGTGGCGCAATCCACTGCACTCTCTCCAAATCTGTGACTCAGCCAGCAGGAGCATCAGCCAGGTGTGATTTCACTAGGCTGGGTACAGCAATCGCCGCCTAGTCTGCTGGTGGACCTCCAGATGCAGTTGATGCAGCAGGGACCCCTTAGGCGTGACATTGCAGCGCTCACGCCACACAAGTTTGGCGTAGCACAGGGCCCTCACCCTCCACAGCGTACGGGCAGCCCAACATCATCCGGCCTGTGATGCAGGGAGACGGCACACACCATTGGTAATCCCCTCCATGCACCCCGGTGTAGTGGTGGATCGTAGTATGCGATGCGGACCTCACTACGTTGGTGCGCAGGAGCGCCTCTACCATTAACAGCTCCAAGGGTCGCAAGGCGGTCTTCTCACACAGGTCAGCAACGTGTCTCCATGCGTCCTGCCTGACTTCACCACCAGGCATGGGCGATCGTCGCACCTCAATGTCTAGCGCCACAGATCATCAACTCCACAGCTCCTCCACATCCCACTCCAGGCTCCAGACGCAGGTCCAGCGAGGCATCCAGGCTCAGGACGCAGGTCCAGCGAGGCATCCAGGCTCAAGACGCAGGTCCAGCGAGGCATCCAGGCTCCAGACGCAGGTTCAGCGAGGAATCCAGGCTCAAGACGCAGGTCCAGCGAGGCATCCAGGCTCAAGACGCAGGTCCAGCGAGGCATCCAGGCTCGAGATGCAGATCCAGCGAGGCATCCAGGCTCCAGACTCAGGTCCAGCGAGGCATCCAGGCTCTCATCCTGGTCATCCTGGATTTTGGGTGGCTTGAAGGGGTTGTTGATGTGTGCTGCACTTGGCCCTGGCTGCTCCATTCTGCTTTTCCCTTTTTTTGGGGGCATATTTTCTATTGGGGGTAGACTGATAGGCTATTTTTTCAAATAGAGACAAAAAAGCTCATGTTAGGCTGATTAACGTGAGTTTTTTTTATCGCTAATGGGCCTAACGTTAGTTTTCGCCCGCTAACGCTGGAATTCCTATCGCCATAACGTTCATGTTAGCGGCAGTTTTCACCGATGATCCCTGTAGCTATCGCCATGTAGCGACGTGTTGTGAACAAGTCGCTAACAGGGCGATAGTTTCCCGTGGTACGCGGCGTTAAGAAATTTATCGCTAACCGAGGTTAGCGATAATTTTCGCCATTTCTTGAGAATATCCCCCAATGTGTTTTGTCTATTTTATAAAGCATTTTAGTCAGACCTGAAACAACTCCTCCACAACAAATACTTTAACTCTTAACCTTACTGAACTTAGGGGCATATTACCAAGGATTTGCGACAATTATCGCAAAGCGCGCTTAGCGCTGATTTTTTTATCGCCGGCTATCGCTGGATTTCATTGCGGAGATAACGCGTTATTATCAACGCTTATCTCCAAGGCGATAAAAAATCCAGCGATAGCGGCGAAACCCAGCAATAGCGCGAGAAATCCAGCGATAAATTCACTGCGCTAATGAAAAGCTTGCTAATAGGCAGGTGAGGACTTAACCTTACAATCCACCTCCCATTGACAAGATGGTTAAGTCAAGTTTTTAGCAGGTGTTAGATTCCAGCGATAATCGCGGTTAGCGCGACATTTTTTATCGCTTCTCGGGCATTGGTAATAGGGGGAAGTTGTGTTTGCGACTGTTTGCAGTTGCTTTTAGTTGGGAACGCCTACTTTGCATGTCATTAGCGATAATTATCGCTGACATGCAAAGCGGCAACAAAACGGCCGCTATCGCCATTAAGCTGTTGCTAACAGCTGTTAGCGACAGCTTGCTAATAGGGCGATAGAAATATCGCCGCTTTAGCGGCAAAAAGTGTTGCTAAAGCGGCGATACCGCCCTTGCTAATATGCCCCTTAGTTAATTATCTCTTGATACAGGACTAGACCCTCTGTCATAGTCGATTGTTTGTTTGCTTCTGCTATCTGTTAGATCCTCTCTCCCTTAACACATACTATTCTTTTGACCTCTTTCGGTTCCCACGCTCACTGCCTATCAACTTTTCTTTGTTTATCTTTGGTGTGTACTAGAATCTTTTGAGTCTCGCTTCATATGGTATTGCATTCTTGATTTACTGTATACTTCACAATCATGTAAAGGGCTCTAATACCTTCAGGTGTACCTAACGCTATTTAAAACCTATAAATAATAATACGGAAGGGTACATGTTGCATGGAGCCTCTTTTGCTCTTGGTTTTGCTTAGCACAAATTCCATGTAATCTGAAACTTGTCATAAGAGGTCCTGGATGATGCATACTTTTCGTTAAGTTGTGTATGTGTTTATCATTTTACTTTTAGGGCCTATTGGCCAAAAAACGTTTAATATTGATTAAAATATTGACATATCCCCCACACACCCATAGGTTGATAGTGAAGACTAACTGATGCACAGACAAAAAAGCGTATTTGTTCTTCATGGTTTAAATAATTCCCTGAATGGCAGGCTGGCTCAGATAACAAATAAGGCAATGGTTTGTAATTATTTAATTGTGCTGGTAAATCGACAAATATAGAGCAAAGCATCAATAATTCATAACTATATCTGGTTACGTTTTGAGTGACTTTGTGTGTATCTTTGATTAATGCTTGACTATTCTCTTTTACAGCATGTTCTTTTAATTTCCTTATGACCCAAAACTCCTTTTAACTACATTTTGTTGTTAACTCTTCTGGCACACTGTTTAGTAGCCATCTTTTGCAGATTCACTTGAAGCCTTGTTTATTCATTTTATTAATTTTACCAGTTTGCCCCTTGAATAAGAAAATGTTAATGTTCTATGGCCAAAATGTCTAGCTACTAATGACATTTATTTTTTACTTATTTACAAATATTTTCCAATTATTATTTGCAGAGCTCTGTTCATGCTCAATAACCTTTGCCCTGATAATGTCCCCATATAGAAACAAGAGTCAAAACACCCATGAAACAAATTAGCAACTGGATTAAAAATATCATGTTGATTTCTCTGGAGATATAATATTATTCTGATTCCTCTGGAGATATAGCCATTGCAGTCAGAGTTACGCTTGTAATGCAGAGTTCTGGCAAAACTCTGCCAACAGCCGCATGGGGGAGTTTTTTCTTGTGCATGACTCGCCAAAATTAAGTTGGCAAGCATGAGCAAGAATTGTCATCCTAGCACCCTGAAATCACAACAGGATGCCAATTCTCGCTCTGCAAGATTTTCTCAACGTGGGCAGTCGAGGGTAGTTGCAAGCATATGCAATGAGAAAGTTGCTGCTCGCAGTGGCAAAGCTGCTGCCCGAGTAGAATATTTATTCAAGCAGCAGCAACAAAGCAGTCCTTCCTGGCACGCCACATGGTGCCGTTCGTGCTGATTTTGCAGCACAGAACAAGCTCCCAGTTCTAAAAATCAGTGTGACGTGCCGATTCCTCTCACGGAACTCCACAGAATCTTGTGGTGTTTTTAGGTAACTCTGTGGAATTCCATGAGTTCTGCCCACCACTAGTAGATATAGGGTACCCTCATTAAAGTAAATATTTTCTATTTATCATGAGTAAATTTATTATAATTCATTACATATATGGATGCCTCTCATTAAAATGAACACATATAGCCACTTACTACAACTGATTAATAATATGCGCACAGATTAATATGGTTAAATGCATGTTGATTATAAAAACAGGGTGTGGTACTAAATTACACATTGCTCCAGGGCATACACCTGCACTATAAGTGTTTGTTCACTCACCCACTCATTGACTGACGGAAAGCATTACTGGACTGCTTTGGGAACATTCTCAGCTGCATGTGTGCCACAGCTGTCATGTCAGTTGTAAATGGCACACCAACTGCACATCTACGCTAGCCTTGATTTTGGGAAAAATTCCTGTTGCTCTCCTTTGAGAATTTTCTCACTAGATTTTCACCAGAAAAGACCAGGTCAAAATCTTGCAGACAGTTAGTCCATATTAAGGTTTTGAGACCTTTGACACATGGAAAACCATGCACCATTACAGTGTTACGTCCTATTCTAAAGTCTGAAACGCACACCCTATTGTATTACAATTGAGGCGGAATGTGAATGAGGACATTAGTCTCTAACATTGCAGGGTCCTGCAAAACTAATTCTTAGGACTATATTGTTTCCTCTTTGTTAATGCTTGCTTCATTCTCTTCTGCATTGTCAAAGGCATAAAAAAAGGTTGTGCTGGACCAGGACAAAGTCATGAGTTCTTTACACTTACTTCCAGAAGTGTTTCTCGGTGCAGGAAAGATGCCCAATGCACCAGCCAAAGGTTCAGGTGCTCTGGTTTGCCTCTTGGGGTTTTGGACTACAATTCCCACAATGCACCTGGTCAACATATGGCGATTTTTACAAAGTGTGTGCCAAACGTCTGGATCTTCTTCCAGAAGGTTTCCTTGAGAGTTCAAAGTGTCCATAACACCAATCAAGGGGTTTATAATCTCTGAGACGGTGCTTTGGATGCGGGGGCTACAATTCTCACAATGGACTTGGCCAAATCCTTAAAATTCTACTGGTTGCATGGGGTCTTCTTGGTGGAGATGATGCAGGTGGTCTCTGTTAACCTGTAGCTTACAGATAGTTCACTCCTTTATGTAAAACTAATTCATAGGACTATATTGTTTCCACTTTGTTAATGCTTGCTTCATTCTCTTCTGCAGCAAGCTAAATAAGTCCTTCATATTGCAGTCTCTTTGAGTGCAGTGCTTTCAGTGCATGTCGAATTGTCACTTTAAAATGAAAGGATTTACTCAGTCTATAATAGCATTTGCTGTATTTCCTCAGACTACAAGTCAAGAACAACTTGTCTATCTCACATAGTCTCAAACAGTTCAGGTCATGTCAGGTACATCCCTTCATCTTTCAGACTCTCTTTCTCTCTCTTCCTCTCTTTCCCTATGTTTCTCTCACTCCCCCCCTCTCTCTTTCTCCATCTGCCATTCTCTCTGTCTCTCACGGAAAGCTGCACACTCCTAAACAGCAAGTTAAAATTGTAAAGGTTTCACTGGCCAATATTTCCGTACTTTTCTGGATGAAAATGGTATCTCACATTTTAGGATGGACTTATTGAATGAGCCAGAAATAGGCAAAAACAATTGAATGGGACAGAAATAGGCAAAAACAATTGTAGCGTGACTACCATATTGAGACTATACTCAGTTCAAATGGTCATAGATTTGACATGTTTCTGTGCATGATAGGCCCACCCACACATATGAGATGCTGTTAATAACAGCAGAAGTGTAGAAACATTTGCTTTTCTCCCAAATTCAGGAAAAGACTGTCATTGAAATTTGAGGGAATTATGTTTTAACCAAACATTGATATTTTTCAGGGCATTTTGAGTAGGAAAAAGCAACAGTACCCATTCAAGCTTCACTGCTCAAGTCTATTTTTGGTGAGCAACTTTCCAAAAATGTCTGGTTGGTAGGTTCCCCTGGGTTCTGCGAGACTCCAGGCCCATGTAATACAGCCCCACGTCCCATAAATCAACCTAAATACAGGGTTCCCTCCTTGTGCTTTCTACAATCACATTGCTGGGCCTTTTCTGCCCAGTGTGATAGGCCCACTCAACTTGTGGGATGCTGTTTTAATTTAGTGAAGTATGGAACACCAGATGGCAGGACATTTGCTCTTATTTATTGCATTTCTCCACATTTTTGCCTTCATATAGTAAGTCAGTATACAAAAACACTTTTTCAAAAAAACGCCTTTAGAATTGCCTGGCATTATGGGTAATCCAGAATTCAGAGTTTAAATGATACACTATCCCTACACTCAGATTCCTCTGAATATTTAAAAAATAGATAGTTTTTATTTATGTACAATTTTTTAAATCAGTGTTTTCATTATCATGTAATTTGTAGTCCATACACAGTAATAATCATTGTAAGCTACACTTCAATTGATGGCTCTGGGTATCTTGGGCTTTTAAACAAACTACAAACACTGCGCATGTTTGTGACCGCAAGAGTTTAATGGACATAATGATATTATATTTTTTCGCCTCACCTTCTATTCAAAATGTTACTGGTGCAAACCTTCTTATGTATTTTGTTTTGTCTTATCTGCTTCTTAGCAAACTATAGCTTTCTGGGCCCTCTCCTGGGTTTCACCCCTACATTCTCCAATTTTTGAAAGTAGGTATAAAGCACACAAGTAGGAAATGTTGTCTGTTTTCTTAAGCTAAGGAAAACATTGAAACAACATCTGGTTCTTTGCTATGACACAGGCACACAGCTCCTTTCTCTCACTTAACATTGTGAGCCGAGACAGCTGTGTTTCTGTTCCACTAAAAGGAGAAAGTGCTGTTTGAATTTGTGTCTGTGCTCCAGAAGTAAACCAGATACTCTTTCGGTTTCTCCATAGGCTGGAATCACATCAAAACAGTGAGAGACTCCTTGCCGAAGCACAGACAAGGTGCCCTACTCTTGCAATGCTTCCCATGAAAAGCAGTGGCATTGCAAGGGGTGGGCGGATTGCCCCCGCTCTTACCTACTGTCATGGAGCGGAAATCGCCAGCACCTCCCCCTGCTCTTCAGTGCAGCAATCCAAAGAATCACCAGCTGCCCTTACCCCCCCCCACACTTTTCACTGTGGTTGCCACAGTGCCTTCACAGGCGGCCTAGTGTCTAGCTACACCACTGACAAAAAGTGAAACATTTTGAGAGGGAATATCCTTGGGAACTGGTTCATGTATTACAAACCCACTTTACATTCTTTAGTGTTATATGGTTGGTGTCAAGATTGCACTCGTCTTGTTTTCTATGGCAACAGCTTGCTGGGGCAGTAAACCACATTTCTGTGCTTTAAAAAGGAGCCATACACTAGTTGTTGTTTTCTTATGTTATTAAAAATCCATGTAGAATGTAGTTCACTGGTGTGGCACAAAATCATGTCTGTGCCCCAGCAAAATGTTGCTTGGATTTTTCGTCTAACCTAAAAAAAAAAATGTCAAACACGGTCTGACTCAATGCTGGAGCATAGAATAATGTCTCCTTGCCCTATGAAAGAACCAGACGGTATTTGTGCCAGTGCCCCTCAGTGAAGCCAGCTGCAGTTTGAATTTTTTCTCAGCCCAAAAAGAAAAATTCAAACACTGTCTGTTTAAATTCTTAGGTACAGAATCCCAAATCTGTGCCAAAGCAATGAGCTTGACACAATAAGGAAGTGCATGACTGTATCCCAGAAAGGTCCCAGACAATGTTTGGATTTTTTTAGGACAACAAAAAAATCCATACCAGGTCTGGCACTTAGCTCAGGCATAGTTACACAGCTAGCTACTCTCAAAATGATTTTCATGGAGAGAGAACCATCATTAGAGAAAGGATCTGTGAGTCTGTGCCCCAGCATGGAGTTTGACACTGCTTGGATTTACTTGTTACCTTTGAACAAATCCCAATACAACATGGCTGTTTGTTCACGCACATAATCGTGTATCTTTCTGTTAGGCTAAACAACTTCCAAACAGTGTCTGTCTCTTTGGTGGGGCCCAGATTGGCTGTTCCTTACTCTTGGAAGAGAAGCATTGAGAGACATAGGGGATGTGTAAAATTGAATCAAGATGTGTGGTTTGGAAGGGGAGGGTCTTGGGACAATTGTAGACCCTACCCGTCCGTTCTCCATGTTGTGGCTCATTTCTTCTTTCAGATGAGTCGGAGGAGGTTGGTAGAGAGGGTGTTAGGACCTGGGCTGCTCCTAATATTTTCTCTCTCACCTCCATCTTGCCATATGCTTGGGGACAGGGCATATTAGAGCTCCATTTGTAATGTTTCTCTTGTTTACTGTTTATGGCCGTCTGATTCCTGAGAAGAACCCCTGCCTAGGAAACCCTGCTGTCAACAAGATATATTGACTGTCATTGTAGGACACCCACATGACTGAATTATGTGAATTGGGTGTGGTAAAAAAGGCAAAATGCAGTGTATCCGACTCATACCTCTCAAATTCCCTCTCTTAATATAAAAAATCCAATATTCTCAGTGCAACATGTGAAGATGGCTCTTCCTAACTACATCTCAGATTGAACTCAAAACTCAAAGAAACAATCACCTCCTATGTACTAGAGAGAGAAAGACATGCAAAAAACATGGGGGCTTATTTACAAGCCCATTTCGCCGCTGGTCCATCAACTTTTTTGGATGCAGCACAACATGCCTGCCCATATTTACAATGCCACGTAAAGCCACTCTTTGTGGCTTTTCTTGGCCTTGTAAATATGGCCCCCTTTCACGCATTATTCTGGGTAAAAGGGGGGTTCCATGGGTGTTAATGTGGGTGTTCCCATGCTACATCCATGGGATCTGACACATTCCCATATTTACAAGTTTTCATAAACCTGGTAATTCGTCAGATTCTTAAAGGGAGGAGCAACGAGGAGAAATATCTCTATTTCTCCTCGTTTTTCCTTTTTCTATATGTGCTGCATTCTACAGCACACATAGAAAGAGCAAAGCACTTCTAGTGATTGTTTTTGTCCCTTTCTGCACAAAAACAATCACACCTACAATGCAGACACACTTCCACCATGGTGCAAGGGGGCCTGCGTTGGCACATGGCAGCTCATTGTGCACCAACACAAGGGAAAAGGACAGGAATGTGCTATATGTCATAGATATGGCGCATTCCGACCCTTTTCTTTTGGCGCAGGCCAGCGCAGCAATATTCTTTGCACCAAAACCTCGTAAATGAGGCCCATGATGCTGCTCAGTAAGGGTAAAGATGATGACTAAGGTGCAGCACTCACAGTATTGCTCTTACATGTCATGCTGCCGATGAGTACTGACCATGCAAGGTTTATACTTTTCCAAAGCCATCAGTGATAGCACAAACCCATTACACTAACAAAAAAGTACTGATACAAATAATACAAGACTGTTAGACATTCAAACTGAGGTTCTGTCATTCTATGTTAAACTGTAATTATGGTATTGAATATACTACAACCTGGAAACAACTATATGAAAGTGACAGTAACACACATGTAGCAGGTCTTCTGAACCATAGCGTGAGAAAGTCATCCTTTTTGCCCTGATCATCACCATTTTTCGCTTAGTACTGGTGGTAACTGACCCTGACTGTGCCCTGAGCTCTGCTTACCAAACCCAGGGCCAGTGCTCTGCTGTAAATGAATGTGATCTAATTGCAATCGGCACTGACAGATCCTGCAAATCACTAGTAGATAATAGAGCTAGGGGGATTCAACCTACCTATAAGTCCCCAGTATATAATAGTGCAAGGAGGTTTAGAGGCCCAGTAGATTTCCTGCACTAGTGTTTGCACTGCTGTGTTGCTGGCTGCCATTTTAAAGGCAGCTCCTCTTTGCAGACTGCCTTTAAAATTAAATTATATGCAAATTTGACTTCGGATTTAAAGGTATTTTTAAAGTCTCAAACTACCTTATTTTTACATATAGTCACCACTAAGGTCTCCCTAGGTGCCCAAGGGTAAGGGTTCCTTACAACCATAAGCAGGGACATTATAAAAGATGTTTTATAAGCCCTGGTGAGGGAAAAACTGCCATTGTCGTGATTGGCTCCATAGTGATATTTTATTGAAGTATAAATATTGTTAGGAGCCACGTAAAAAGAGACTTCAAGATATCAAATTAATAGCTGAGATAAAGAAAACAACGTGCCACTGTTGGATTTGTAATAACTATTATAGGAAAGAAGTTATTACACTTACTTTTCAGTGAGCAAAAGTCCAGCTTTCTAGCTGCTTTCTTCTGATTGGCCAGCCTGCTCCTAGGCTATGCCAGTGCTGCCTGTTGAGGTGTGAAGTGTCCTGTCAGAGGACAGAATAGCATTTCTGTTGGTGGAGACATGCAATATAACAGGAAGGGGGTGAGGAGTAGCCAAATTGGTCTTCAAAGGGAGAATATCACTTTAGGACAGCACAGGCCCACGCCCACATCTTGCTTTTTTCAGCCACACAGGAGCGTCTGTAATTAGATTACAGAGAGGGTTGGAAAGGGAGTGTTTAGGAAAATTAGCCACCCAAGTAGGATGTGTTAGCATGATCCAGCTACTCTGGAGAGAAGTCTCCGATGCTGGATTTTGAAAGAATTATGCTTTCTGAGATAGGAATATGCCACACTTTGTTGGAAGTGGTCATACACCTGGGTGGCACTCTGCATTCCATTGGTCAGGGGTGCCACCCTGCTTGAAGCCCAGAAGCATGGATAAATATGGGAGAGCTGGAAAGGTCCTCAGATCTGCTGCCTGAAGAAACAAGAAGAAGGGACTGACCTGCTGAATTCTTGGCCTGCACCAAAAGGACTGCACTCACCAAGATTGAACCTTCTGCACACTGTGGGACTCAGCACCAGAAGGCCTTTGCCTGACTCTGATAGTTTAAGTAGTGGACTCCCTGCAAGTTACAGGTTAAAAGGGCCCACGTGCATCACCTCCACCAAAAGTCCCCATACTGGAGTGTGCCCAATGGCATTTAAGGGTTTGGCCAGATGTATTGTAGGAATTTTAGTCCAAGCATCCCGGATACCATCTGGGAGATTCTAGATGTTTGGATTGGTATTTTGGACACTTTGAACCTGCAGAGAGACCTTCTGGAAGGACCTCGAGAAGTTTGGAGCAACTTTTGGAAAAAGCTCCATAAGATGATCAACCTGACATTGAGACATTGAGAGTCAAACCGGCTACCTTCAACTGCGACCCGGCCTGGATTTCAGGTTCATCCAGCTGAAAGCTCCGGAGCTTCAGACTACCAGGATTTGACTGGGGCCTCACAGAAAGCCAAGCTGGAGAACCTGCACAGAATCTTGCCTGACAAAGTGCCTTGTTCGTCCTCGAGGGAAAAAAAGCTCCAGAAAAAACGTTGAAGTGTGAGTGAACAATTTTCACTGAGGCCTCCCAAATGTATCAGGCCAGGGCTCCATCACGGTCAGCCTCAAACTTTGACTTTGTCCCGTTCAAGCGTTGCCAAACGTCCCAAATTGGCGATATATGTGTTTAAGCACTAGAAAGTGTTTATTCTTTAAAAATTCATATCTCTGGTTCCGAACATTGGATTTTTGTTGTTTTGGTTTTTATTAATACATAAACATATAACCTATTTTTATAAGTTAGATTTTTATTGTATCTTATGTCTTACTTATTTAATGTATTGGGTTTTTAAATGCCTTACACATGTGTCTCCTAAGTTAAGCCTGCCTGCTCGTTGTCAGCAACCAAGGGGCGAGCAAGGGAATAAATTATTGAGACCCTAACCTTTTATTAGGTTTGTGGCCTTAATACTAGTGGTAAGTCACTACTTATCACTACTAATAAATGACTTTCCAACACACAGGTATTAAATAAAAACTGGACGCCAGTCCTCAAAGGCAGAAAAGAAGGACATATTTGTGGGTGCTGTGCTGCGGAACGAAGGCTCCATAGAAGTCCTTTTCTAATTGCAACTCCTGTAGTAACTCAAATTTCTTTGTGAACATTTTTGGTCTAAAGCCTCATGTTTGATTATGACAAGAATGAACACTACAGAAGAAAAGAACTAACCTGAGGTAGAGAACCATGAGAACAAGTATGATGAAGAGATGCATTTCATATCCCTATCGAGGATCACTGACATAATATCGACGGACCGAATATCGACCTACAACAATATCGAGTCCAGAATATCGATGGACAGAATATCGACATCCTATCTCTACAAAGGTAAGTACAAAAATATCGAAACCAAAATATCGTTGTTTAAAATATCGTTGTATAAAATATCGTTTTTTTAAATGTCTTAAAAATAATGTAAAATTAATTAAAAAATAAATATAATTAACAACAACATAGTTACAATTATTTAAAATAGTTAAAAGTGATAAACAATAAATGTAATATATAAAAAAATAAGACATACATATTTAAAATAAATTATATATATATTAAATTACAAATATTTATAAATAATTATTTAATTTAATTATAAAATGTCAGAAACATAATAAAAAGTATAAATACATATATATATATATACATAAAGCTGTAATATTAATATAAAACTAAATTATATATATAATAAATTAAAATATTAAAATTAATATTTATTTCCCCAAAAATATTTTACCCTACATTAACTATAACAATAGGAAAATGTTGGATAGCATAGGGAATAAAATTACTATTCCCACTCCAAAAACTGCAACAGTAGGGAAAGTTTTAGATAGCGGAGGGGAATAATTTACTATTCCCACTCCAGCAAGTGCAACAGTAGGGAAAGTGTTGGATAGCGGAGAGGTAAAAATATTAATAAATAATTACTTTATTTAATTATAAAATGTCAGAAACATAATAAAAAGTATAAATACATATATATAACTAAATTATATATATAATACATTAAAATATTAAAATTAATATTTATTTCAGAAAAAATATTTTACACTACCTTAACTATAACAATAGGAAAATGTTGGATAGCGTAGGGAATAAAATTACTATTCCCACTCCAAAAACTGCAACAGTAGGGAAAGTTTTAGATAGCGGAGGGGAATAATTTACTATTCCCACTCCAGCAAGTGCAACAGTAGGGAAAGTGTTGGATAGCGTAAGGGAATAATTTACTATTCCCACTCCACAAAGTGTAACAGTAGGGAAAGTGTTGGATAGCGGAGGGGTTAAAATTACTATTCCCACTCCAGTTATTGCAACAGTAGGGAAAGTGTTGGATACCGTAGGGTAAAAATTACTTTTCCCACTCCAGCAAATGCAACAGTAGGGTAAGTGTTGGATAGCGGGTGGGTAAAAATTACTATTCCCACTCCACTGAGTGCAACAGTAGGGAAAGTGTTGGATAGCGGAGAGGTAAAAATTAATATTCCCACTCCAACGAGTGTAACAGTAGGGAAAGTGTTGAATAGTGAAGTGGTAACATTTACTAGTCCTACTCCAGCGAATGCAACAGTAGGGAAAGTGTTGGATAGCGGGTGGATAAAAATTACTATTCCCACTCCACTTAGTGCAACAGTAGGGAAAGTGTTGGATAGCGGGAAGGTAAAATTACTATTCCCACTCCAACGAGTGTAACAGTAGGGAAATTGTTGGATAGTGGATGGATAAAAATTACTATTCCCACTGCAATGAGTGTAACAGTAGGCAAAGTGTTGAATACCGGAGTACTAAAAATTACTATTCCTACTCCAGTGAGTGCAACAGTAGGGAAAGTGTTGGATAGCAAGTGGGTAAAAATTACTATTCCCACTCCAATGAGTGCAACACTAGGGAAAGTGTTGGATAGCGGGTATGTAAAAATTTCTATTCCCACTCCAGCGAGTGCAACGGTAGGGAAAGTGTTGGATAGCGGGGAGGGGGTAAAAATTATTATTCCCACTCCAGTGAGTGCAACAGTAGGGAAAGTGTTGGATAGCGGGTGGGAATAATTTTCTATTCCCACTCCACCAAGTGTAACAGTAGGGAAAATGTTGGAAAGCGTAGGGGAATAATTTACTATTCCCACTCCAGCAAATGCAACAGTAGGGAAAGTGTTGGATAGCGGGTTGATAAAATTACTATTACCACTCCAGTGAGTGCAACAGTAGGGAAAGTGTTGGATAGCGGGTGTGTACAAATTACTATTCCCACTCCAGCGAATGCAACAGTAGGGAAAGTGTTGGATAGCGGGGGGGGTAAAAATTACTATTCCCACTCCAGCGAGTGCAACAGTAGTGAAAGTGTTGGATAACGAGTGGGAATAATTTACTATTCCCACTCCACCAAGTGTAACAGTAGGGTAAATGTTGGATAGCGTAGGGGAATAATTTACTATTCCCACTCCAGCAAATGCAACAGAAGGGAAAGTTTTGGATAGCGGAGGGAATAATTTAGTATTCCCACTACTGCAAAATAATTACCATTAATTAACAAATAATTAATTTCTCAAAAATAATTAACTTCCCACCATATTCCCCTATAAACAACAACACCAACATAATTAAATATTACACAATTAATAACAATTAACAAGCAAATTAAAAACCATCAAAAATAAATTAGATCACACAATTAACACTTTAAAGTAACTTTAAATAAATATTATATATAAAAATATTTAAAAATGTATTACAATTAAATTACTTCCCACCCTACTCTGCTATCAACCCACAACCCACACCTAAAATTAAAATATTTACCAATTAATTATTAATTATTAATATCTAATTAATAACTAACTAATAAAAAAATTAACACAATTAACAATATAAAATATGAATTACATAAATATTAATTAATACAATTAATTAATTAATTATAAATAAATTACTTCCCACCCTACTCCCCTATAAAACCAAAACCTACACCTAAAGAAATTACACATTTACCATATTAACCTATTAATTATTATTAATTAATAATCAATTACAATTTAATTAATAACCAATTAATTAACACAATTAACATTATAAATTATTAAATACATTATTATGAATTAATAAATAAATAAATTAATTAATTTCAATTAAATTACTTCCCACCCTATTTCCCTATAAACCCACAACCCGCTACGGAACTAAAACGCAATATTTATTTATTTTAAAAATTAATAACTTTAAAAAAATTACTAATTAATATATTATAATTAAATTACTTCCCACCCTATTCCCCTATAAACCCACAACCCGCTACGGAACGTAAATACGCAAAAAAAAAATTAACATAAAATTAAATACTTATAAAAAATTCAAACATACATTAAAAAAATAACCCATACTTGTAAAACATATACTAACATAAAAAAACACGAATTTCTTTTCTCGATATTATTAACAATGATATTTTGACTTACGATATTACTAACTTCGATATTAAGTAAAACCATATTTCTTACCTGCATGTCGATATTCTTGCAGGTCGATATTCTGTCATATCGAAATTTAAACATCGATATTATAGCATATCGATATTTACAGCTCAATATTATGTCTGCGTACCCCCTATCAAATCATGTGAAAGTAATATCCACTCAACAATAGTTTACATTTTAGCTTGAAATAAAGTTAAAAAAATGCAAATATATATGTAAATCTCAGTGAACGACAGCTTCATCTATAAGCCACATTTGAGACACAGGTGCAACATGACTACACGTGAGTGAAGTCAAAATTGTTTGTCATCTTAACTGGAACTGACATATTGTTCAAGCACATCACAGAACAGATATTAGAACGTATTATTTCTGTGCTTTGGGCCTGATTCACAAAGGTAAACTTACACTTTTGTGTAAGTTTACATTCGTTCAGGTATTCACAAACACATATTTAATACTAAGTTTACAACTGCAGAGACTGCGCAGTCTGGGAAGAGAACTTGAAATATAAAAAGATAGGATATCAGAAGTCGTAAACTTAATCTTAAATCTGTGTTTGTTTTCAGAGTGGAGGTGGACTGTAACTTTGTTGTGTTGCAGTGTTTTAGAGGGGTGTGTTTTCAGCTCTTTCTTGAATTGGAGCAGGGTGTTTGTGGTCCTGATGACTATTGAGACGTTGCTCCAGTAGCTATGTGCCTTATAGTAAAAACCTGTTGACTTTTTCTTTTCTTTTTTTCTTGGTTCTTCATCTTCTGTTGTTGGCTAGGAGCCACTAGAGGTGGTGTGCGTCAGCCAGATAGGTAGGGCTGATTATTGTGATGACTTTGTAGCTAATGCATGGTGTGAGCTGTCAAGGGTGGGAGGTGGAGTTTCATCAGGGTTGCCAAATTTCTTCAGGCCCTGGTTGACATGTATTGTAGCATGTAGAATGCCTTAACAGAGGCCAAGGTAGGGTCTGGGTGGTCAGGAACCTGCGGTTGCCATCATCCAGAAGTTGGAAACGATGGCTTGAACATTAGTTCTGAGGAGAACACTTCACTTTCTTATGTAGAGTGAGATGGTGCTAGGCAGTGTTTTCGGATATATTCCTGTAAACTATTCCAAAATGGTCAGGTTGGTGTCTGAGGTGAATCAGAGTGACTTGGTGTTGGGTCAAAGTTGTTGTTCTAATCAGTGGAGATTATTTTTTTTCAGTCTGGTTTAGATTTTTTTTATTTTTAGCAAATAGTAAAAATACTAAAAAAATTCTAATTTGGTGGTTCTGAGCTTCTGTTAGCTGCTAGTCCAGGGCTGGATGAGGTGCATGCAGTGGTTAATGCTTCGATGTCTAAAGTGGAAAAGATTACTATTAATTTGCGTTGTGTATCATCAGCATGTTGGTTTATCTTGATGCAATTATCACGAGTTCCAAGGGGGTAATATAGTGGTTGAAGGTGATGAGATTAAGATGGAACACTCTGAGACTCTGTGGGTTGTACGGATATTCTGGGACCTGGAGATGCTTTTGTGAAAGAACTGGTGTTGGTTGGATAGGTACAAGATGATCGCCTACTGGGCACGCTTACATTTTATGCTCTGCTTAAAAGCTGCAAGTGAAAAAGAGGAAAAAATTAGAAATAATGCTCAAAATCAGCACAAAGCCTTTTGTGTCAGCTATGTCTCACTTATAGTCATTAGTCTGCTAAATGGTTTCAAAATCACTGGAAGCAAAAGTAATTTCCAACAAGTAGTTGTATATAGTGGCCGGTAACTATAAGAATTAAGCTCTGCCTAGTTCTACTGACTATATGTACACATACACAGAGAGACAGACGCTCACCATCCTAGGCATCATCGAAGGGTCATGCAACAAACTATTTCATTACAGTGCATTATTTAAAAAAATATGACAACATGCTTGTAATTTGAGATGGTTTATGATCTTTTATTAACATTATTAACTCATGCATTTAAGTGACTTGTTGCAGTAGTAGCCTCAGTTAATATTAGACAATTTTGTTGTATAATGGTTTTCAAATAGGCAATTAATCTTTTATAGACATCATTTGTAGTTAATGATTTTTACTACTTTTAAAATATGTTGCTATCTACTCCACTACAGGTTTGTTATTAAATGTCAGTATAAACCTAAGGGAATTTCGGATGCCTCATTAAATTAGATTATGTCTTCTATTAAAGCAATTTTTCATTCAGTTTGTCTTTCTTTACCTGTAAACGACTACGCTTCACTATATTTGGATTATAACAATAATTTAGATTATGTATACAAAATACAATATTGTATACATATGTATATATTATACCGTGGTGGTCACCACTGTGTAGTTATGGCTAGGTCCGAAATTTCTGTATTGCTATTAACTTTGGTGCCATCTGAGGTATTTGCACAAACCTATCCAAAGATGTTCATGCACTTCAGCTCCTTATTGTAAAGTTTTGGGCTGGTCTATCTAGTTGGGGCCAAGAAAATGGTGATCCCAAAACATTTATTGCCAATGGACACTTTGGAATCCAAGAAGAACTTCAGGAAGAAGCTCCAGACATTTGGAGAAGTTTGGAGTAACTATTGCAAAAAGTTCCATAAGTTGACCAGGTACATTGTGGGAGTCCCAGACCCCAAGAGTCAAACCAGAGCATCTGAACCCTTGGCTGGTGCTGTGGACCACTTTCCTGCATCAAGAAACACTTCTAAAAGTTAAGTGTAAAAGTGTTACATCATGGGTGACGCACCCTATTTTAAGCCTTTGAGTGACTATTTGCTTCTAACCACTAGTTTTACTTTTAATCTTTAAAACTTCATATGTCTGGTTTCCTACATTGGATTTTTGTCATTTTGGTGCCATTGTAATAATAAAAATATTTCCTATTTTTATAAATTGGTGTTGGATTGTTTTTATGTGTTAGGCTTTAAAATGCGTTACACACCTGTCTCCTAAGTTAAGCCTGCCTGCTCATTGCCAGCTACCAAGGGTTGAGCAAGGGAATCATTTATTGAGACCTTGACTGAACCTTTTACTGTGTCTGTGGCCTTATTACAAGTGGTAGGTCCCTACTTATCACTACTAATAATCCACTTTCAAATAGTTTGCAACTGGTAGAGTACAGATAATTATTGACATTAATGCAGGTGCATATGTGGTGGTATCATTTATATGATCAGGCTTCGCACCCATAAAGCCTATGGTATACAAATTCCCAGTTAAAAGCCACAGTCACAATCTATAGAAGGCACATTACAATTCAAAATTGGGCTTGCAATTTGTGATAGCCACATTTTACCTCATTGCTATTTGCAAGGAAGAAAGGATGTGAAAGTGAACTGAAATGGGTGTCACATCATTTGTTATGGATCCAACAAATCTATATCCTTATAGGGACTATCAGTCAGCCCTCTGCAGCCTTTGGTCTGCCATTTACATTTTTTTTCCACCCACTATAGCGTACAGATTTGATCAATGACTCAGCCCACTTGAGCAATATACTAGCTTCCTTGTGGGTGGCAGCATTCCACCCTTTTACCATAGACACATATTTTATATTTTTGCTTCTAGACATTTGTTTTAAGATTGACAAGGGCCCAGTAGCTTCCTCAATCATAAAGTGTTGCCAATAGCACGACAAAAGAAAATCATTGACATAGCCAAATTGCTTGTTATTTTGTTGGGACTGATGCTGAAGTCAGGGATTTTTGTGAATGTGAATGCAGTGACAGAGGTCTGCTATCCATCACAGGATTATAGCATTACATTGATTCATTGGCATTCATTAGCATATACAGAAGATATCCTGCCTCGTTATTATGAATGCAGCTGGATTGCACAAATGTTAATGAATATGTATACTTTGCTTAGATGCATGAATACACCCATTGAACTCTGCACCAGGCCCTTACCAAAATCAAACAAAAGCAACATTTGATTTGATGATTCTGGTATCAGTTCACAGTATAAAGGACTATATAAAATAAAAAGTAAAGACATGTAAACATATGTGTGTGACATCATAAAGGATTACTTGATGACTCTGCATTACTGATGAGATCACAAGCCCAAATCACAATTCTATGTGCACACGTAAGTTCAATTGACATAAACAAATGGCTTAATTTATTCATGAAAATTTGAGTTCATGAAAGGTAAATTTGCACTCAAGTGTAAAATTACTTCACTGTTGTTGTCAACGTTTCTGCTGCGACACAACCTTAGCAAAGGTTGGGGAATTATTCTTGTGCAAAAGTGGACTACTTTCCAGTGTAGGAATGACCAGGTAGCATCCCCAGTTTTTCTTCTTACACAAACATAATGTTACACTTTTATTGATACAAAGTCATTTTCCATGAATAATTGTACACATACAATTACACACAAATACATGGTGTGTGCCCAAGTTGAAAATCACAAAAATGTTCCAGTACTCTTGGTAGCCTCTTCAAATCTCAAAAATGCGAAATTCTACAATCAGGACCTGATTCACAAGGAAAAATGACACATTTGTGTAAGTTTACACTTTTTCAGTATTCATAAAACTACATATTAATAGTACGTTTACGAGTGCTGAGACTCTGCAGTCAGGGTGGAGAACTCTGTGCATAAAAAGATAGGCCTGTTCTATTTAAAAAGTAACTGATTTGTAAAAATTCTTATTACTTAGCAATTGTCGTTTTTTTTCTGCATCACTAACCCGTTACTGTTACACAATATGTTAACAAAGCTGCTTGGAGCCATATCACCTGGGATGATTTTTAGAGTTTATGTGGCCCCCACTCTTATCCAGTTGGTCAATTATTTTGAACCTCCTCAAGCTGAGATTGAGTTTGCCCTGGTAGTTGGCTGGGCTGAGGACTACAATGATAATGCATGCCATATGATGTGGGTGAGCCTTGCTCATGCAATATATTGATAGATCATTTCAACTTGCTGTCCTACAATGAAATCAAAATAAGACACTAAGGGGTCGATTCCGATTCGGGCCGGAAAAAGCACCGACCGACTCGGATCCGGAAATAATACCGACCGACACGTACCTGTGGCGCCCGACACGCCAAGTACGATGCAAGGCGTGAAAAATCCGACCGACACGTACCGAAACCAAGTCGACCGACCGAGCCGCAAGGAAAACAGCAATCCGGCCGGAAAAACACGCGAATCCAACCGACCGACACGCACCCGGAACAAATCCGACCGAAACGTACACGCGAACTCCAAACCGCAAAGTACGATGCAAGGCGCGAAAACCACGAGCGAGTCGGACGGAGGCCAAGCCGCACGACCAACACGCATACAAAACCGAGCCGAAGCAACACAAAACACCGCGACCGACGCGTACGCAGCATAGAAAACTGCACAAACACAGCGTGAACGAAACGGAGAAGACCGTACGAGACAAATGCAGGGTCCGACTCGGTCACAAGAACGTTTCCAACATACACAGACAGCACAAAGGAAAAATCACCCAAAAAAAGGCCAAAGAAGCAATTACCAAGCCAATAAATACTGGGGGGTGGGGACAGAGAACAAAGACACACCCACAACTCCACCTATATAAAGGACACAAATCACAACCATGAGCCTTTGCAAATGCCATTCCACTGCCAGCACCCAAGAGAAAGCAACCACACACCCACAGCTCATCCCTCACACAAGCCACACACCATCAGCACACCAACAAATACCTACCTCACATACACCCAGCAAAACACACACTCACACACCCTCACCTGCACACCAACACACACATCACTCACCATCACCACCCATCACCATGCCCCCCAAGAAGAATCCCAAGTTCCTAGATTGTGAATTGGAAGTCATGGTAGACGAGATCCTCAGGGTAGAGCCACAGCTGTTTGGCACACTGGTCCAACAGACCCCCATCTCCCAGAAAACCAAGATGTGGGAGAGGATCATCAACAGGGTGAACGCACAATCACCATGTCGGCGCACAAAGAGCGACATCCAGAACAGGTGGTATGACGTGCGCAGGAGGGTACGGGACCTGCTGAAGAAAGACTACATCAACAGCCAATACACCGGCAGTGGCCCTCCTGCCAAGCCAATATACCTCAGGCCCTGGGAGGAGAAGGTGTGGGCCATCCTTCCGCCAGTGAGCGTATATGGACTAGAGGACATCCCAGAGCCTGGTGAGTACACAACAAATGTACACAATATACTGCCACAAAACACACACATCACTGTCAAGGGGAGAGTCAAACCATGCACTCATAGCAATTACACAGCAACCAGAACAGAATCATCCCAAAATGTGTATGTCAGTCAGATAAACACAACACATGCCATCAAAAAAGTCACATCCAACTGTGCCAACACATGTACAAACACAACTACAACTACAGCTAGGCAGTGGCACAAATAGAACTAACAAACACATCCAGACATGTAGCCACCACAACAACACCAACACACAGTGAAGACCACTCAAAGGAAGGAATTCTGTGTATGCTGGCCAAGTCAGTGTAGCCAATAGCATCATGGGAGTCGCAGTCACACATATTGCCCCCCCCACAACTGTCCCATCAACACCACCATGAACCATGCGCACATCACAGGGAGTGGAGAAGGACTCACAAGATGGCTGACACTGGCAACTGCTGTGGTGAGCACAAGGCCCTGCTGGCAACTGTGCACCAACAAACAGCAGGACACCACTGACTGACATCCTGAGAGACAACTTCCACTCCCTGCAATGCAAGCACGTTCCATGGTGGGATATCTGGCTAGCTGGGTGGGAAGGAGGACTTGCAGCACTGACCATAGTCACAAGCACCTCCCCTCACACACACCCCAACACAAACTCCACAGAACCCACCTGGTAGAATGCAATGCCATCCATCCTAACACAAGATCCCACAAAGAACCACCACCCTGGGTTATGTTGTGTGAAGCACAGGGCCACTCTTGGGACTTCTAGCCAAACAACTGCCAGGACAACACTACCAGCCATCCTGTCAGCACAGCCAGCCCACCCTACAGGGAAGCAGAGTCAAAAGGAAGGAAGCATGGGCATGCTGGGAAGGGGGGAGGAGGCAATAGCATGATGGGAGTCGTAGTCACAGCTCTACATCCCCCACCACATGGCCCAGCAAGCTCACACTCACGCATGCACATCCCACAGAGAGTGGAAAGGGCCATCAAAGATGTCTGACACTGTTGCTGTGTCGTGGGGAGCACAAGGGCATGCTGGGTACTGCACACCAACTAACAGCAGGACACCACTGTCAGCCATCTTGCCATTGCTCTCACACCCACACACACTGAACTCCCCACAAAAGCAAGTAAGTATGGGAATGCTGGCAAGTGGGGTGGAGGCAATAGCATGATGGGAGTCGTAGTCACAGACATAGCTCACCCCCACAACTGTCCCATCAACACCACCCTGAACCATGCTCACATCACAGGGAGTGGAGAAGGACTCACAAGATGGCTGACACTGGCTACTGCTGTGGGAGCACAAGGCCCTGCTGCCAACTGTGCACCAACAAACAGCAGGACACCACTGACTGACATCCTGAGAGACAACTTCCACTCCCTGCAATGCAAGCACGTTCCATGGTGGAATATCTGGCTAGCTGGGTGGGAAGGAGGACTTGCAGCACTGACCATAGTCACAAGCACCTCCCCTCACACACACCCCAACACAAACTCCACAGAACCCACCTGGTAGAATGCAATGCCCCCATCCTAACACAAGATCCCACAAAGAACCACCACCCTGGGTTATGTTGTGTGAAGCACAGGGACACTCTTGGGACTTTTAGCCAAACAACTGCCAGGACAACACTCCCAGCCATCCTGTCAGCACAGCCAGCCCACCCCACAGGGAAGCAGAGTCAAAAGGAAGGAAGCATGGGCATGCTGGGAAGGGGGTGGAGGCAATAGCATGATGGGAGTCGTAGTCACTGATATTGGTCACCCCCACAACTGTCCCATCAACACCACCCTGAACCATGCTCACATCACAGGAAGTGGAGAAGGACTCACAAGATGGCTGACACTGGCTACTGCTGTGGGGAGCACAAGGCCCTGCTGGCAACTGTGCACCAACAAACAGCAGGACACCACTGACTGACATCCTGAGAGACAACTTCCACTCCCTGCAATGCAAGCACGTTCCATGGTGGGATAACTGACTGGCTGGGTGGGTGGGAAGGAGGGCCGGCTGTCAACCAAACACAACCAATGCAGACCATGTTCACACCCCAAAAAATACATAGAAATGCCCAAATAATGCAGGACAATGTGCCACACTAATATCAACCCCTGACTGTAACGACTTAGGACAATGCAATGTACAGGCCCGCACCCAGAGGCACAGTCACAACTGTCATGTGTGTCAACCATTGATGCCTGCAGAAACATAACATACATTGTTTGTGTCTCCCAAAAACAGGTGATGATGGGGACACAGCAGCAGACGCTGAGGAGTCCCAGTCCCAGGCTCAAGAGGATGCGGAGCTCACTGGCGTCGTACAGCCTCTGTCCTCCTCGGACGATGAAGACCAACCTGGCACATCCGGTGCAAGTCAACATGCAGCACCAGCAGGACCACCAGCTGCAGCACCAGCAGGACCACCAGCTGCACCCCCTGCACCCACCCCTCCAACGACTGTAACCACAAATACCATCCCTGCCGACATGGACAGAACAAGGAGCAACACCAGCACAGGGACCCTGGACCAACCTGGGGCCATGGACACCACCACCACCACCAACCCCCAAGGTGGACCAGGGTTATCTGTGCATGCCACTGCACACACTGCACATGTCAGCAGGGGTGGTGGGAGGGGTGGGAGACAGAGGTCGCTGCTTGCAGACGTTGCTGGTGTGCATGATGACCCACAACTGGTACGCATAGCTGATGCGTACCAGTCCAGCACCGGAGACCTCAGCCAGGTAGTGGGGCTCCTCAGAGACATGAAACAGCAGCAGGCTGCCCATCATGACCGCTTGGACTCCCACATGTCCCACGTGGAGTCACACATGTCCCGCGTGGACTCACACATGTCCCGCATGGAGTCCAAGTGGGATGCACTGCATGAGATGATGGCGGTGCACAGGGACATTTTACAATGCCTCCGCCAGATGAACAGCAACCAGTCCACACCTCCCTGTGTGCCAACAACATCTGGTGCCGAACAAACTGCAACTGCCACAGGGAGGGAGGAGGACTCTGGCGGAGAGTCCCCTGCACCGCAGCAGCCTGTACTTGAGGGCCCCCCAAGAAGAGGGGTCGTCCGAGGAGGGAAAAGTGAGAGGCCGATGGCCAAGCGCAACTCCCAGGAAGCCTGAACCTGTTCTGGATGTTCGCCTTTGTGCACAGACTGTTCACCCTGTTGACGGCAATACTACTCCCACACATTGCATGGGGAGTACAAGTTGGACCAATGTGTCAGACAACTGTGGCCCCGATACTGGGGATCCTGTCTACCAGGACTTTCAATTCACCTAGGAACTTCGGTTTGCAAGATTTATGTACAGCACTACCCATCCTATGCACTATTAACACAAATGTATCACAATAAACACACTAATACACCATACTTGCCTCTGTCGTGATTCCAACGTGGGTGCTGTTATGGGGATGATGAACTGCAAAATTACACTGTGTATGCGAACTGCAACAGCAAGGACAACACAGGCATGTGAGTAAAGGCAACGTGACACATATGAGGGAGACACACCACCAGGGCTACACAACACATACACACCTAGGCCATCTGACTCATTGCCTACACTGATGTTGCCAGGGAAGACTGTGCAATGCACAGACACCACACCCATTCCCAGTTGTAGTCAAGTAGCCCACAGGTGCAGTAAGCAAATGGCAGTCAAATGTGTGACCACAGACAACGCACATCACAAAGTGAAGCACAGGTTTATTACACAGTTGCAACATGTCGTAACCACTACAGATGCAAGGTAATCCCACCTGGCAGCGGGCACACAGTCAACAACTGTAGACGGAAGGAAGTCCATGGGTGTGGCGCACATCACCTGTAGGGACACATCAGCTACCAGCCTGGAAGTGCAATCACGTCGTCGGTGGACACAGTTGACCAAACGAATCTGAAAGTACCCTGTGAAGGACAGAAATGACACACAGTCAAAAGCAATGGAGTACAGGACAGAACAGCAAAACTCATGCACAATACATGTTACAAGATACCCACCCAGAACCAAGTTAGCATGTCAACACTGTTGGGGAGTACAGCCCACCTGTTAGCACACATCGCAACACACATCCAGTCAAGTAGCCCATGGACACACTCCAACAGCACCAGAGCACCACCCACACATCATGCCAACTCACATCATTGACATGACACCTCAGGATACTCACATTCAGCTAAAGAAGTTGGTGATGAGCTGTGTGCGGACATCACCATCATCATCATCATCATCATCGTCACTGGCATCGTGGTCCAGGCCAGGATCCTCCACAGGTGGCGGATGTTGGTCATTGTCATCCTGGATGAGAGGCAACTCCTTCCGCACTGCCAGGTTGTGGAGCATGCAGCAGACGATGATAATCTTGCACACTTTCGCAGGGGCATATGGGAGGGACCCTCCGGTCTTGTCCAGGCAGCGGAAGCGGCTCTTCAGGAGACCAAATGTCCGCTCAATCACTCTCCTGGTCCGACCATGTGCCTCATTGTAGCGCATCTGGGCTGGTGTCACAGGGTTCCTGAGGGGTGTCAGCAACCACGGCATGTTGGGGTATCCCGAGTCACCTACGGACAGACAAGTGCACATTAGCTGACTTGGAAAAGTGGGCAGAATACTACAGATCAGATCACACACAATGGCACAAAGTCAGTACACACCGACAAGCCAGGCACGCTGGTTCTGCATCTGTGCCATCATCCTGGGGATGCGACTACTCCTCATCACAAAGGCATCGTGTGCTGAACCAGGGAAACGGGCACACACGTGTGTGATGGTCATGTCTGCAAGACACACCACCAGTGCATTGACCGAGTGGTAGTGCTTGCGGTTCCTGTAGGCCTGCTCCTGGGCCTGTGGTGGTACCAAAGCCACATGTGTCCCATCAATGGAGCCAAGGACATGCGGCATCCTCCCCAGGGCATAAAAGTCACTCTTCACATCAGTGAGTCGTCGCAGTCTAGGGAAATAGATGTACCGGTTCAGGAATAGCAACATTGCCGCCAAAACATCGCGGAGCACACGGCTCAACATGGTCTGTGACATCCCACCAGCAGTCGCAACAGTATGTTGGAAGGTACCGGTGGCAAAGAAGTGTAGGGCTGCCATCACCTTCACCTTGGGGGTCATCGCTGTAGGATACGGCCGGCCAGGCTGCAAATGTGGGGACAACTGCACTGCCAAATCCTCAATCAGCTGCCTGGTGAAGCGGTACCGTCGGATGCTGTCCCGTTCCACCATCGTTGCCAGGTCTGGGAATGGTCGATGGACAGCAGGAGCCCTGCAGTGCAGAGGAGAAGAAAGCAAGATTGTCAGTCACCCCACATATGCGGCATTGAACACACTCAAGATCCCAACATACATCATTATGAGGCACAACTACATGAAGTGTGCAGTTCCCGAAGGACATGTATGGTACATACATGGCCAACATCTGTCAACACGGTCCAACAGGTGGCATCAATTAGTCCCAGGTTGGCCCATTGGATATCATGAGGCCGTGTCACAGTTCCCATCTCCTGCTGCCGTGTCACAATAACCCCCCACAGTGACATGTGAGGACAGAAGTGCCCCAGGCACCACAGCTCAACGACAGGTACATTCCCAGGGACCCTGTATTGCCACATGGACACTGGCATTACATGGAGTATCATGTATACACCACAGCAAAACAACCATGACCCCCACAGGTAGTGGCCCCACTTGCCACGGCAGGACAGACATGGACGTCTGTGACACACACACGCACAACATCAAAGTCCATGCACACACAACCTGGATGTGGAGACTGTCTCACATTGTGCACATGAAATCAGAGACATTGTAAACACTACATGCACAAAGACTGTGGAGGACCATCACTATTGTGCCACTGGGACACCCTGGCTCAAACATACCGTCCCACATGGGACTCACGGGGTATGTGACATGACATACACATACACCACCGTGAAATGTGACCATGGCACATGCACAGATCTGAACAGTTGCACATCAAAGTGGTCATGTACACGTAACACCCAGGATCCTGTCCCCATGAACACGTGCACAGCCTGGGGGTGGCTGCCCACAGGTGACACCCACAGGACAACATGTACACCAACATACACACAATAGGAAATGCAGCCTTACATGCCGTATGATAAAGTTTGGACAGGCTGTCGTGATGTAGGTGTGCCCCTCACTCCCTGGGAGCTATCTGTGGCTGGCATATGTCCATCTGAGACAGGCATGCTGACATATGCCAGTCACATGTACAGTGATGCGTTGTACTGCAATGGACCGATCGGTGCCCCCGGCTGGCCCATTGCATTCAATGTGTGCGGGTACGCGTTGTACCCCTGAACGCGTTGTACCCCTGTACGCGTTGTACTGCAATGGACTGATCGGTGCCTCCGGCCGGTCCATTGCATTCAATGTGTGCGGGTACGCGTTGTACCCCTGTACGCGTTGTACCCCTGTACGCGTTGTACTGCAATGGACCGATCGGTGCCTCCGGCCGGCCCATTGCATTCAATGTGTGTGGGTACGCGTTGTACCCCTGTACGTGTTGTACCGCAATGGACCGATTGGTGCCTCCGGCCGGCCCATTGCATTCAATGTGTGCGGGTACGCGTTGTACCCCTGTACGCGTTGTACCGCAATGGACCGATCGGTGCCTCCGGCCGGCCCATTGCATTCAATGGGTGCGGGTACGCGTTGTACCCCTGTACGCGTTGTACTGCAATGGACCGATCGGTGCCTCCGGCCGGCTCATTGCATTCAATGTGTGCGGGTACGCGTTGTACCCCTGTACGCGTTGTACCGCAATGGACCGATCGGTGCCTCCGGCCGGCCCATTGCATTCAATGTGTGCGGGTATGCGTTGTACCCCTGTACGCGTTGTACTGCAATGGACCGATCGGTGCCTCCGGCCGGCCCATTGCATTCAATGTGTGCGGGTACGCGTTGTACCACTGTACGCGTTGTACCGCAATGTACCGATCGGTGCCTCCGGCCGGCCCATTGCATTCAATGTGTGCGGGTACGCGTTGTACCCCTGTACGCGTTGTACCGCAATGGACCGATTGGTGCCTCCGGCCGGCCCATTGCATTCAATGTGTGCGGGTACGCGTTGTACCCCTGTACGCGTTGTACCGCAATGGACCGATCGGTGCCTCCGGCCGGCCCATTGCATTCAATGTGTGCGGGTACGCGTTGTACCCCTGTACGCGTTGTACCGCAATGGACCGATCGGTGCGCACCCATTGACAATGGGCTTGCCTGGCAACGGACGCTTTTTCGAATTTCGAACGAGTCGGTTGCTGGAAAATCAGTTGGTCACCCACAACAATGTTGCAAAATCATGTATGTCATGAAGTTGAAGATTTGAAGGATGCTGTGGGCGTGTTTTGGTGCTGCTATTCCATGGATTGGCCAGATTCAGAAGATGCAAACGACTTGGACCTATCACTTTGGACACAAGGGACAGTATCTGCCTCTCCAGCACATATATATTGCTGGCTGTTCCCCTGAGAGCTCACTTGCCTGCACTACATGCTCCAGGACGACATCTGCCACTGCACTGCTGCTGTCTCTGCCCCTCTGGACCCTGCAATGGCACGTACTGTGGAGAGAGCCCCAGCCTTCCGCCTTGAAGAGAACCAGGCCCTGCTGGACAGCCTACTTCCACAGTACAGCAAGCTGTATGGGACACCAGGGGAGCAGGTGAGTGTTCTGTGCACTGCCTTTCTGAATGTGCATTTTGTCTGACTAGCAAGGCTGAAAGTCTGCACGCCACTGGCTAACAGGCTCACTGAGTAGTTGTCACCCCCATAGTGTGTAGTGACATGCACTGGACAGGTATGGTGCAGTGACAGTGCATTTGAACAAGGTTTTACTTCCCATGCAATGATACCATGTAGTGACGTCTGGCAAACTGTCCATGGGCAGCTTTGCACTGCCTGTGTACATCATGTGCCCCTGTGATTGAGACATGTATATACAACTGTGTCATGCACGGATATGTTGCATGTGTAGTAATGGCCTTTTCACTTTGTCATCCTGACAGGTTAATGCCCATCGGAAGCAGGAGATCTGGAAGGACATCGTCCGGGCCGTCCGGTCCGTGGGGGTCTACAAGCGCAGGATCCGCAACTGCCAGAAGAGGTGGCAGGACCTTCGGGGCTGGACCCGGAGGATTGCATGGGTCCAGCTGAAGCTGTCGCCTCCTCGCAGGAGGGGCGGAACACGGACCCTGACCCCCACATGCTCCAGATCCTGGCGGTGGTGTTTCCAGACCTGGATGGGCAGCTGAAGGCCAGACAGCAGCAAGGAGGGGGTGAGTCAAAGACTGCACTGTGAACTCTGTATTACATGCTTTGTGCCCTCCTCTGGCCTGGTTCAACTGCCACAGTGCAGCAGTCATGTTGTCCAGGAGCCATGTCCCTCTATTGTGCACTGCCCACTGCTCATCTGATACCCAGGTGTGGCCCTTACATTCAGGGAATTGTGTCACTTGGGACTGTGTCCTTGCAGTTTGCTTCACTAAAGGTGGGGGACAGCATCTGTTTCCCTAACTCTGTTGTGGGCATCATGGGTGGGTCCATTGTTCACACAACGCCTGTGTTCGGACATGTGATCTGCGTGTTGCTTTGATATGCGGTCCACTTGCTGAGCTGAGCCACCACATGTGCCTGGGGTATGTGGCACACGCCCATGCAGCGGGTGGGAACAATGTTTGGGCCCCAGGAGTATGCAGATTACGTGTGTCACACATACATAGCCAGCTATCCACTGTCCAGGGCACATCCCTCATTCATGTGGAGCAGGACAGTCATGCCTACTCCAGGCCATGCAATGCACTCTGTACTCCCACTCCCGTGTATCAGCTGACACATTGTGCACAGTGATTTGACCCCTCAGGTGTCTGCCTCTGTGTCAGTGTGCTGTGGATTAGTTGCCAGGACTGCTGGGGTGTTTCTTGGTAGGGGCTCAGCATGCCCCTGGAGATGTGACCATAGGAGACGATACTTGTGTGTCACATAGGTGTTTGATCAGCTGCCCGTGCAGACTGGGGTATGCGAATGTGAAGTTCAGGCAGCTGTTCCCCATTCACAGCAAATTGTGAGGGGCTCAGGTTCAGAGGGTAGCGTCACAGGTCTCCCAAATGTCCAATAGGTATGACCTGGACAGATGAGGGTTAAGATGATGTGTTGTGTGGGGGATGTACATGTGCACTTGTGCAGCTCCAGGACTTGCATTCCCCATGACCTACTATTGTGACACAGTGCATAGTGTTGTTGTCTGGCTGCCAAGTCATACATCACTGAGACAGTGATGTATGACTTAGCAGTCATGCCTCTGCCATGGCATGTGTCAACTTATTGGTGGTCCTGCAGGGGAGTGACATGTGCTACATGCACACCATTGTGGCGATGGCTATCAGGACATGGGTGCATCATGGTGTCTGTCGCTGGTATGCATCACATGCATTTCCTATTTGACTCTGGGCATCCCTTTCATCCGGAAACCTGTACTGACTCAGTGGCAAGAGCTGTGATGTGTGCATGTCCACATGCCACACCGTGTCCTCTGCACTGTCCAACTACTGTGTACTTGGTGCATGTGTCCACACTGGGGTGTTGCAATCCAACAGACACCAGACAGATGGGTGCAAGGCCATGTGGGATGTGAGTGCCATGCTTGGCATCAGACTGACAATTGGCTTCTCCTGTTCAGTTAGGGCACTTTTAGCAATGTACAACTAATGATGCCAGGGCTTGCTCTGTAATGTGCTGTGCTCACAGTGGTGTGTGCGTTTGGTGCAGGTGACTGATGTCTGTCTGTTTCCCCATTGTTTGCAGATACATCCACGGCCACGGAAGGGGACAGCTCCACGGGCCAGGAGGAGCCAGAGAGCCAGACTGGGTCAGCAGCCGAGGAGTGGTCAGAGGGACCCAGTGGCATGGAGGGTGAGGGGAGCCACACCGAGGAGTCCTCAGCACCATCCACCTCAGCTGAGGACCAGAGCAACTCGGAGGATGACTCCCTTGTGGAGGCGGGTGTCAGCAGCCACCACACCCCAGCTAGTGTTGCTGTCCCCACCACCACCAGCACCACCACCGCCCTCCCATCGGCTCCCATTCCCCAGGTCCGTGGAGGCTCCCATGTTCGGTAGCATGTCTCCTTTGGGCCAGGCACCGCACCCCCTGCCCCTGTGTCCCCTGCTGCCCTGAGTGAGGAGTCTGTGTACCTCCTTCGCCAGCTCCATGTAGGGCAGACAGCCATGCTGAGTGTCCTCCATGCGCACACCGCACTGTTGACTCAGCTGGTGTCGTTCATGGAGGGCATCTAATCGGGCATGTCTGACCTACAGAGGGGCAATAGGTCCATGGACTCCTCCCTGATGGCAGCAGTGTCCCTCCTCAGACAGTCCCTCACCCCTCCTGCCTCTGCTCCATCCACACTCCCCAGCACCTTACCCGTCCCAAGCACACACACACCGGCACAGGCACACACCAGCACACACACGTCCAGCACACAGACACACACGCCACAAACAAAACGCACACGCACGCACAGTCAGGGGACTGAAACCAGACTCACAGGCAATGGGGCCCTGGTACACACACACGCATCCACGGGCACTGCGCAGTCCTCAGTTGCCTCTCCCTCCAAAGCACCCTCCCTTGCCTCACCTGCAACCCCAAAGACCCAGCGCCTCTTCCTCAGTGACCTCGGCCTCTTCCCCTCCGATCCAGCTGCTCCAGCATCCAGGGTGAAGAGGAAGCCCCCACACGGAGCAGAGTGCCCCTCGCCCCCGGACACCCTCCCCTAGGCGCAGACAGACTGAGGCCCCCACCCGCAAGTCCCCCGGAGTGGTAAGAGCAAGACCCCGCCGCCGCCCTGCAGCTCAAGCACCAGGTCTCCTTCCTCCATCCCTCAGGCCCCCACTCCACAGGTGCCCCCACCACACCCTGCCCCAGGTTCCCCCACCCACAGATATACCATCCCCAAGAGGCTCCGGCCTTCTCCCCTGCCACTTGCTCTCCCGGCACCACACCCCCGCTGCGCTTGTCTGTGCCACTGATGTGGTGAGGGTGTCCTCCCCTCTGTCCAGCCCTCCTTGCCTGTTCCCCATTCTCCTCCCCTGGTGGTAGGCACTGCAGTGGAGTCCACTACCACCCTGTCTGACTTGGGCACTGCAGTGGCAGACCTGTCCACTCCATCTGCAGGGTCCACTGCAGTCGTGCCGGCACCCACAACATCTGAGCCATGCCCCCCAGTTGTGCCGGCACACACCATGTCAGACACCTCCACTGCAGTTGTCAGTGGCTCTCCAGCACCCACCACCCCTTCCCTGCTTCCTCCTGGTGAGCCCTGATCCTGTCCCTGCGGTGCCTGGCCTACCCCCGGTTGCCCCTCCTAGTGGATTGTCCCTGGTTTTGTGCAGGCATGTGTAGGGTGGCATCTGCCACTGTCACCCACTTGTGACTTTGTTGATGGACTGGCCATTGGCCTTTGTTTCTGTTCTACCGGACCTCTACTTTTAATGCCACATATGCTGAATAAAGCAACTTTCTGTTCTCTAGTGCTTTTGCTTCTGATGTACATGATGTTGATGATGCTAACCATGCCCTTGCTGCAGTGATGGTGATATTTGGTCTCATGATAATGAAGTGTTACTGTGCAGGAACCCATGTGGTCCAGGGGGAATGTGTCCTATCCTGTGGTGTATCCATGTCATCCATAGCAGCATATTGAGGGTGTCATGTGTTCAGTATTTGGCAATGGGATTTCCTACTTAGATTGGCTATTTCACATCTGTGGCTTCCACCCCTGCACATCTGTTGTGCCTGCCATTGTTCAATTCGTCTACTTCCCTGACCGTGTGGCCATCTCCAGTGGACATGCAGGTTTAGGCATCAATGGGGAAGGACTCATCTGTGTTGTCAGTGCAACATTGCTATACAAGTGTGTTGGATCTGTGCTGATTATTCCGTTGGCACTTCCATGACAGGCTGATGTGACGGGAGCCCTCATTTGGTGCTAATTGTTGATTGTGTGACCAAGTGCTCAGCTGACATGATGGGGCCCTACTGAGGCAACATATGGCACAGCTTTCCTCACACAGGAGTGGAGTCCCCTCATGGCAGTGTTTACTCCTGTGACATTGCCTGCGCCCAAGGTGTGTGTTGTATGTGCATGTCTGTGTGTTCACTTCCATTTAGCTGTGCATGCTGTGATCCCTAGTGTTGTACCTGTTTGTGATGCTAGCTGAGTTGAGCTATGTTCCCCCAAAGTCTTCTCCCTGGGTTCTCTGTGATGTGGGTGCATGGCACATTACTGGTCATCAGGGTGTCACCCATAGGTGTGTTTGCTGTCAGGGCTGAGTTTGTGTGCAGACGCAGATGGGTCACAGTCAGGTTTCCCCTTGGCACTTGTTGTTTGCCCCTGTCATGTGATTTCCAGTTTGTGTTATCTTTCAGTGATTGTGACACGTTGTGTGTGTGACTGCTGGCACTCCTCAGGGTCCGGGCTGCAATGTTGGTTGTTGTCTATGTGTGTTCTTTGTGGGTGACCTTGGCTTCTTCATTGGTGTGTGACTGTGGCTGGGATCCCATTGGTTGGTGTGGTATTGCCGTCATGTCCATGTACAGCGTAGTGTGCAGTGTGTCAGACATTCAGGAGTCTTGTTGAGTGTCCATGTGTGATGTGTTTCTGCACCTTGGTTCCCACCCACCACCCTGGAATAGTCATGGGTGCATGTGCAATGTCACCAGTGCATGTGTGCTTCACTGCTGCACATTGTTGGAGGTCGAGGGGTGTGGTGTTGAGTGTGTGCAGATGAGAGTTGTTGCCCGGCTAGGCCCCTGCCTCCATGTTGGCCTTGGCTTACTGGCCATGCTGTTTGATTTGTGCTTGTGTAGGTGTGATGGTAGTTAGTTGCTCAGTACACATGACTGTGGTTCACAGTGTGAACCACATTTAGCTTTGTCATCACAGTGGGATTGTAATGCAGCCCAGGGTCACCACATTGTGGGGGCCCTGGGGGTGGTGCTGTGGTGTGTCTGTGTCTTGCTGTGTCAGTTGCTGTCCCTACGTGCCTGTGTGACATGTGTGATTTGTGCTCCTTCTCATCTGACAATGCCTGCTTGCCCACATAGGGGATTTGGATCCATGAGTTACCTTTGTGTGGCACTGTATGCACATCTGTATGATTGGTATTCAGGTCTCCTCATGTGTTGTGTGGTTGCCTGGGGACACTGGCACCCCCCTCACCTGTTGTGTATGATGTGCAGTGTGGGTCTGCCTGTTTGTGTTTGTGCATCTGCACCACTGCATTGGCATATCTTGGGTGTGCCATTGGCTGTATGTAGTTTGGTGGGTTTCCCCTGCTGTCCCTGGGACTCCTAGGTCATCGGTCAGCACAATGATCATGGTTTGTGTGTCCCATTGCTGCCATGGTATGGTATCTGTTCACCTCACATCTGCAGTCTCCACAGGGTATCTGCATGTGTGTGCCCATTGGTGCAAATATGTGGGTCTGCATTCTGATGGTCACTTCTGTCATTGTGTCATTGATGATTGTTGACGGTGTCAGCCCCCATGGGTGTTGTTTGTCTGCACATGGCCAAAGGCATGTCTTATTTGCACTGCAGGATTTGGCTCCCCCAATTTATGTTGCAATGGGACACATACACTACTTTGCCACTGATGTGTTTGTTGTTCTGTGATCAGGAATCATCCATGCAGTTTGGCAGTTGCACCTCTTTCTTTGTCAACACTTACCTTTTGGTCACTGTGATGATGGGGGTTTGGACCCCATTGCCACAATGTTCGAAATGTGCTTCAGCTATGGACCCCACACTTACATTTTGGTCACTGTGATGATGGGGGTTTGGAACCCATTGCCACAATGTTCAAAGTGTGCTTCAGCTATGGACCCCACACTTACATTTTGGTCACTGTGATGATGGGGGTTTGGACCCCATTGCCACAATGTTCAAAGTGTGCTTCAGCTATGGACCCCACACTTACCTTTTGGTCACTGTGATGATGGGGTTTGGACCCCATTGCCACATTGTTCAAAGTGTGCTTCAGCTATGGACCCCACACTTACATTTTGGTCACTGTGATGATGGGGGTTTGGACCCCATTGCCACAATGTTCGAAATGTGCTTCAGCTATGGACCCCACACTTACATTTTGGTCACTGTGATGATGGGGGTTTGGACCCCATTGCCACAATGTTCAAAATGTGCTTCAGCTATGGACCCAACACTTACCTTTTGGTCACTGTGATGATGGGGGTTTGGACCCCATTGCCACATTGTTCAAAGTGTGCTTCAGCTATGGACCCCACACTTACATTTTGGTCACTGTGATGATGGGGGTTTGGACCCCATTGCCACAATGGTCATGGCCTGCTTGCATTGTGGGTGCCACACACATATATGTGTGGCACATGTGCTAGGGGGTCACATTGTATGTTCAAAGTCATGTTCGGTGTTGTAGGCATTTGACTCAGTCTACACACGCTTGTCATGGTGTTGGGGGGATGTCTTCTTCTTGCATTCCCTAGGTTGTGGTGTGCTGGTTGTGTCATGCATTGTCCATCCTATGAGTGGGGGTGGTAGTAGTGGTAGGCATTCAGCCCCCCCTGGGTGAGGGTGGTGGTAGGCATCCTGCACCCCCTGGGTAAGGGTGGCAGTAGTGGTAGGCATCCTGCCCCCCCTGGGTAAGGGTGGTAGTAGTGGTAGGCATCCTGCCCCCCCTGGGTGAGGGTGGTAGTGGTGGTAGGCATCCAGCCCCCCCCTGGCTAAGGGTGGTGGTAGGCATCCAACCCCCCCTTGGTGAGGGTGTTAGCAGTGGTAGGCATCCTGCCCCCCCTGGGTAAGGGTGGTAGTAGTGGTAGGCATCCAGCCCCCACTGGGTGAGGGTGGTAGTAGTGGTAGGCATCCAGCCCCCCCTGGCTAAGGGTGGTGGTAGGCATCCTGCCCCCCCTGGGTAAGGGTGGTAGTAGTGGTAGGCATCCTGCTCCCCCTGGGTAAGGGTGGTAGTAGAGGTAGGCATCCTGCCCCCCTGGGTGAGGGTGGTAGTGGTGGTAGGCATCCAGCCCCCTGGCTAAGGGTGGTGGTAGGCATCCTGCCCCCCTGGGTAAGGGTGGTAGTAGTGGTAGGCATCCAGCCCCCCTGGCTAAGGGTGGTGGTGAGGCATCCTGCCCCCTGGGTAAGGGTGGTAGTAGTGGTAGGCATCCTGCCCCCCTGGGTAAGGGTGGTAGTAGTGGTAGGCATCCTGCCCCCCTGGGTGAGGGTGGTAGTGGTGGTAGGCATCCAGCCCCCCCGGCTAAGGGTGGTGGTGGGCATCCAGCCCCACCTTGGTGAGGGTGGTAGTAGTGGTAGGCATCCTGCCCCCCCTGGGTAAGGGTGGTAGTAGTGGTAGGCATCCAGCCCCCCCTGGGTGAGGGTGGTAGTAGTGGTAGGCATCCAGCCCCCCCTGGCTAAGGGTGGTGGTAGGCATCCTGCCCCCCCTGGGTAAGGGTGGTAGTAGTGGTAGGCATCCTGCCCCCCTGGGTAAGGGTGGTAGTGGTGGTAGGCATCCTGCCCCCCTGGGTAAGGGTGGTAGTAGTGGTAGGCATCCTGCCCCCTGGGTGAGGGTGGTAGTGGTGGTAGGCATCCAGCCCCCCTGGCTAAGGGTGGTGGTAGGCATCCTGCCCCCCCGGGTAAGGGTGGTAGTATTGGTAGGCATCCAGCCCCCCTGGCTAAGGGTGGTGGTAGGCATTCTGCACCCCCTGGGTAAGGGTGGTAGTAGTGGTAGGCATCCTGCCCCCCCTGGGTAAGGGTGGTAGTAGTGGTAGGCATCCTGCCCCCCCTGGGTAAGGGTGGTAGTAGTGGTAGGCATCCTGCCCACCCTGGGTAAGGGTGGTAGTAGTGGTAGGCATCCTGCCCCCCTGGGTGAGGGTGGTAGTGGTGGTAGGCATCCAGCCCCCCTGGCTAAGGGTGGTGGTAGGCATCCAGCCTACCCTGGGTGAGGGTGGTAGTAGTGGTAGGCATCCTGCGGTGCCCCCCCTGGGTAAGGGTGGTAGTAGTGGTAGGCATCCTGCCCCCCCTGGGTGAGGGTGGTAGTGGTGGTAGGCATCCAGCCCCCCTGGCTAAGGGTGGTGGTAGGCATCCTGCCCCCCCCTGGGTAAGGGTGGTAGTAGTGGTAGGCATCCAGCCCCCCCTGGCTAAGGGTGGTGGTAGGCATCCTACCCCCCCCTGGGCAAGGGTGGTAGTAGTGGTAGGCATCCTGCCCCCCCTGGGTAAGGGTGGTAGTAGTGGTAGGCATCCTGCCCCCCCTGGGTGAGGGTGGTAGTGGTGGTAGGCATCTAGCCCCCCCTGGCTAATGGTGGTGGTAGGCATCCAGCCCCCCCTTGGTGAGGGTGGTAGTTGTGGTAGGCATCCTGCCCCCCCTGGGAAAGGGTGGTAGTAGTGGTAGGCATCCAGCCCCCCCTGGGTGAGGGTGGTAGTAGTGGTAGGCATCCAGCCCCCCTGGCTAAGGGGGTGGTAGGCATCCTGCCCCCCTGGGTAAGGGTGGTAGTAGTGGTAGGCATCCTGCCCCCCTGGGTAAGGGTGGTAGTAGTGGTAGGCATCCTGCCCCCTGGGTAAGGGTGGTAGTGGTGGTAGGCATCCTGCCCCCCCTGGGTAAGGGTGGTAGTAGTGGTAGGCATCCTGCCCCCCCTGGCTTAGGGTGGTAGTGGTGGTAGGCATCCAGCCCCCCCTGGCTAAGGGTGGTGGTAGGCATCCTGCCCCCCCTGGGTAAGGGTGGTAGTAGTGGTAGGCATCCAGCCCCCCCTGGCTAAGGGTGGTGGTAGGCATCCTGCTCCCCCTGGGTAAGGGTGGTAGTAGTGGTAGGCATCCTGCCCCCTGGGTAAGGGTGGTAGTAGTGGTAGGCATCCTGCCCCCTGGGTAAGGGTGGTAGTAGTGGTAGGCATCCTGCCCCCCTGGGTAAGGGTGGTAGTAGTGGTAGGCATCCTGCCCCCTGGGTAAGGGTGGTAGTAGTGGTAGGCATCCTGCCCACCCTGTGTGAGGGTGGTAGTAGTGGTAGGCATCCTGCCCCCCTGGGTAAGGGTGGTAGTAGTGGTAGGCATCCTGCCCCCCTGGGTGAGGGTGGTAGTAGTGGTAGGCATCCAGCCCCCCCTGGCTAAGGGTGGTGGTAGGCATCCAGCCCACCCTGGGTGAGGGTGGTAGTAGTGGTAGGCATCCTGCCCACCCTGGGTAGGGGTGGTGGTGCGCATTCAGGCCCCTGTGTGCATATGTGGCATTGGTGATGGGCATCCCGCCCTTATGGTGCTGCTGTTGCTGGTGTAAGTATATTCTGCATCCCTCTGTGTGTGTGTGATGTGTCGTGTACGTGTTGTATGTGTTTTGTGGTTGGTGTCTGGCTTACCTTCTGCGCCGTACGCGTCCGTGCCTGTTCCGGTAGTAAATGTAGAATATTGGTATGATCGGGACGAAGGGATTCATGGTTGGTTCGTGTCGTTCGTCCTTCTCGTTGCTTCGTGTCGTCCTCGTCGCTTCTCCTCGTCCTCGTCGCTTCGCGTCGTCCTCATTGCTGCCGTGTTCGTCTCGGAGCCGTGGATCGTGTAGTGGCGCGAATCGGAGCTTATGTGCGCCTCTCCCAGATGCTTTGACGTGCCGTGCGTAGCGACGGGTTCGGCGCGTACGAAAAGCGCATCGTACTCGTTCGGCCGGACGGAGCTGCATTTTCCCTTCCGTGCGACTCGATTCAGCGTTTCCGGATTTGCCTCGGTCGGGGAACAGGACCTGGTTTGGGTGAGTACGGCTCGGCCGGATTCTTTGCTGTTGTGCGCATCGTACTTACTCGTTCGGTGTGCAGTACGGATCGGTCGGGAAACAGGCTTTCGCATGGCTTTTTTCCCGACCGAATGGTATTGGGTGCGCCTCCGACCGAGATCGGAATCGGCCCCTAACTATATAATTACTGTATCTTTTTGTGGTTATGTGTATCTGATAGGGAGGATATACGGTGATTGTAACTCTTTCTCTCCCATTGTGATACACACCTGGAATAACTTTGTCTATAAACAGAAGACCCAATAATCAAAAGTCCATAAACTCTATACCCGGTAATTCTATTTCCAGAGGCACTAGATCTTTTTCTTTTGGTTGTGTTATTATTTTTGGAGAAAACCAGAAGAGAGGTGGTGACAGGACAGAAAACGCTGCTATGAGAACAGCCCAACCCCCTCCAATTCCCTGCAGCATGTTCCTTCCAGCTGTCACTCCCCATGACACTTCCTATTCTATCCATCATAGTAACAGCCCTTGGTGTTGACCAACAAAACAATTACTTATGCACAAAATAATCTGTGAAGTAAACAAGTATACCTGCCCAGCCAAAAGTTACACGTTATGTGCCTGTGATGGAACTATGGAAAATTGGATATATTATGGGTAAAATGGAGCCAAACACATTTGAAATGTGATCTGAAATAAAGTCTGATATATCCAGCCGCCTATTATACATGCCTAAATTCCACTGGAAAAGGGTCACAGATGTGGAGACAGGGAAGGATGAAATGACAAACTGAAAAAGTCTCAGGCATTTAAGACAATAGATCACAGATCCATAAAAACAGCACATGTTAAAATCACTATTCAATTCTACTGTATACCAGAGGAAGCTGAAAAGGATAACAAGCTTACATTCTTAGTGAACCTCATTCCTCAGCTGATGATAGTACAAGTTTTAGGATCCTACATAATTACAAAGGGCACACTGAATCCACCCTTCAAATTTGTAAATATTAAGCAGGTCTTATCCTGCTATTGAATGTTTTTGCACCATCCCTATGCCATGGCAGTGCTGAAAAAGACACATGGAAAAATGCCACTTATTATTAGAGGGCCACCCCAGCCATGTGTCTGCAGACTATCTCTTTTACACATATGCAAATGGAAGCTAATTTTGATACGTCATCATCTCAGACAGTGGGAAATTAATTCAGGATTGCTGTAGCTAGAAACTATTACTATTGATGGTAGTGCTAAAGAATATGGTGAACCAAAGGATATAGACTGTGTCCTAGTTTAGGGTGGGCGTAGCAGGCGTTGTTCCTCTACGAGTATTTCCACGGAGTTTGAAAAAAACTCAGTGGAAATAAGCTACGCTCCCTCCCCCCTCCCAAATTAATAAAAAAAATAAAAAGAAGGCACTTACCTGCATGGCTGCCTCCTCCTCTGCCTGGCCGCTCTCCTTCCTGCTCCTCGCCGCCCTTGCCGTCCTCCTTCTCCTATGAAAAAACACTACGTTGTGCATCTTGCGCGTGCGCACGAGCAAGACGCACAACGTAGTGTTTTTTCATAGGCAAAGGACGGCAGGGATGGCGAGGAGCAGGAAGGAGAGCAGCCAGGCAGAGGAGGAGGCAGCCACATAGGTATGTGCCTTATTTTTTTTATTAATTTGGGAGGGTGGAGGGGCTGGCTAAATCCGCTTTGCAACGGAGGTGCGTTTTTGCCTAAATTCCGTGTTTGGAACCGAGCGCGGAGTAGACAAAAATTCGCAAACTGCGTAAACAGGCGGACCTGACAGTGGAACCTTCTGACTAGCAGCACCTAACCTGCTATCCCTCTACCAGTGTTAGCCCCTCTATACTTACTGGGGTCTGTGTGCACACTGAATCGCACCCACCATCACAGTGCTAGTTCCCTTGGGAACCTAACAGTTCAGAACACAAGCACAGGTGCACCACACATCAATTCTAAAGCGCAAAAAACAATTATACAGTCCATATCCAATAAATATGTTCTTCAGACTTTCTCTTTTTATTCCATTTCCAGTAGATTAAAAACGAAGTCAAAATGTATGACTTTTCACACAGTACAGCCGACGCGTATCGTCCTAGAGCAGGACTTCTTCAGGGCACTAAATATCGAGTGGGTCAAACACATCCAAAGGCTAGTGAGTAGCAGGCTTCGACTTGTCGAAGTCGATTTCGACAAGTCTGCGGCTTCTCGCTCTTTTTTACACCGTTGCTGCCACGTCCCTTGGGTTCCTGCCTGCGACAGCCTCATTCGGGTTGTTGGTCTTCTGTTCGCTCAATATTATATTCATTTGACGAGACAGAATTTGGGACGTTTTCTCCTTCTTGTCGTGGCCTTGGGTAATCACGGAGGCTGATATTGTTTAGGCTCATTTTAGCCTGGTGGAGCTGCCTGAGTGTTATACCTGTAGGCCCTCTTGCATACTTTTGGTGTACTTGTTCTAATATTAGGAATTCGCACCCTTGGATGCTATCTAACTTTAATACTGTAAGGTTTGGATGTGAGCCCATGCGTAACATATTATTGCGGTGATCAACAACCGAATGTTGGGATCTTTCTACTAGCCATCAGTGGCACATCCTTTCATCTCTTCGTGGTCTTAATATAGACAGTTCATACTTCTGACACCATATAATACTTGACGGGGAACGATTTACAAGCAACGAAGCCTGCTACTCACTAGCCTTTGGATGTGTTTGACCCACTCGATATTTAGTGCCCTGAAGAAGTCCTGCTCTAGGACGAAACGCGTCGGCTGTACTGTGTGAAAAGTCACAAATTTTGACTTCGTTTTTAATCTACTGGAAATGGAATAAAAAGAGAAAGTCTGAAGAACATCTTTATTGGATATGGACTGTATAATTGTTTTTTGCGCTTTTGAATTGATGTGTGGTGTACCTGTGCTTGTGTTCTGAAAAATTCGCAAACTCCATTGACGGAGCGGAGTTACCCGCCCTGGGTTAGTCCTAGTCACCCTCAATATGACATCAATGGATATAAAGGTTAGCTTTCAAATGAAGGACTCAAGTTCCTACTCCAGCTTTAAAAGCAGTAAACGCATCTACTGACCCATTTTCTACCGCTTATCAGGTCATTTGCACTGAAACCTCAAAAAAGATAAATGAAGATTGTCGCTGAGGGGCAATCCCTGGCAGGTGGCTCTGCTGATGCCTCTTCTTAACATAAGCTGTTATTTTGTCAGCTCTGGCAAAACCCTGTGCCAATTACTGTGCATTTCACAGTGACTAAACTAGAAGATTGAAGCATCACCATCTAGGTGGCTGGGTAATTTTTTGTCTCATTTGAAAATCTGCCACTGCTGCTGATGGTTGAAAGTTGTTTAAACTAGGTTGACCCCAGATCAACTATGAGTAATGAACCATGTTGCCTCATGTGACTATGCCTGTGGGATTCTTGCAATAGGAATCATGGTAATCCATTTATGTTTTGCACACAATGGGACTCCACAGGGCTGCAGTACAAGAGACACCTCATCTTCTTGCCAGTCTATTTCTTCTGTTTCTATTTCTATGTACTTTCATACCGCAGTCCACATTCTTGCTGTCTGCACCGAGTAGGTGCAAAGTTCTGCTTGGCACACAGAGTTGGGGTACAGGTCACAGCTCATGTAGCTTATGCCAGTTTCTTGCACCTCGAAACATCCTCTAGTTGTTTGGTACAACCAACTCCCAAACAGACAACTAGCAGTCAGGGCAATAGCACCCTAGAGCCTTTAATACCTTGGCACCATTGTTTGTCCCACACGCCACCCATTTTTAATTTTAATGTTCCATTTGGGGGGACGCTTTGCTGTACTGTCAGGGGGAACTGGATTGCAGAGTCCACAAGGCCACACTGCAGAAGGAGAAGGGGCAGAAGAGGAGTGTCCTTGAGTGCTTCATAATGCACTCTCGTTCACTGCGACCTGGAGGAGACTGGGCTGGGCCACTCCTTTTGGACCAAAGATCAAGTTTTACCAAGGCTTGTGGAGAGCAATAGCCACACATTGGATCCTTTCATCCAAAAAGATACTGCTTTATGGTTTTTGGCTTATCACCATGACATTTGCCCTATGTACTGCTCCTCCTTATGGTATCATTTGACCCGCTGTACCATTGGGCTGCTTTAGGTATTCATTAGCCAGCTGCTGTACATACCATGCCCATGGGGAGGTGGAAGCTACAAGGGTGTGGGGACAAAGCTAAAGCATCAGTAGTCACCACGAGCTCCACATTGGACTCTTTTTTGGCCAGGGCAGTTTGGTTTATTGCTAAATAAATTTATTTGGCTGAAAGATGGCTATCTATGAAGCAGGGTGATTTTTCAACCATTTCACCACCTACTATACCTCTTTCAAATGTTGATGATGCATTGAAAGTTGATGTTTCAATTAGCGATACAGACATTATCCAAATGACTGACAAAGATCCTAGGAGATCTATGACCTTGGCAAGGGAAGGCATTAATGTTGATTTATTGCTTGCTAACGGTGAGGATCCCTGGGTCAAGAGGAAACGATACAACAAAGGCCCGAGGCCTCTCAGAATCTAACTAAAGATAAAATCTTAGGCATATGCAGCTTGAATGAGACAGATGGAGAACCAATGGGGATATTCTGAATCACAATTGGGTTCCTTAGATTGATGCATGTGTTGCCCCACTAGTGGAGAAAATAGCAAGTTTTGAGAGTGAAATTATGAAATTAACCACTGGTGCCACCTAATCACAAAAATCCACTAGGGTAAAGAGTTGGGGAATGATAATCCTGATCTTGAATCAACAGAACCAGTAATGGCCGGTACGCATGGGTCTATTTGCACCCCACTGGCTGCTCCACCTGGTGACTCTATTGCTCCCATCACCATTATTGGTAGGAAATCAAAGACTCTCAAGTGATCCCTGTCTACGTGTACAAACCATAAGCCAAGCCGGGGATAGTAGCAACTTGGCAGGGGACAGACATATGTCGATTTTTCCGGAGGTCTTGACACTTAAAGACTCATGTACTAACCTGACTTGTTGGAATGTAGCCGGCCTGAGAACAAAATGGTTGATCCAATTTCAACCAATTACATCTCAAGTTTTGATATTGTGATACTACAGGAAACTTGTCGCACTAAGGCTATTGTATGGGATAGGTACAAAACCTTTGCTAAACCTTCTACACGCTCAATGAGGGGTAGAGCAAAGGGTGGTTTGGTAACTATGGTTCAAATGTCCAAGCTGTACAAGGTAATTTAAATCTCTTGTAGTAACCCAGGCATTCAACTGTTCTGGCTAGTGCTTCCTAAGAGGTTTCATTTCATTCTTTTCGATTCCTATAATCCATTTGTGGAGAAAGGTTGTCAAGTCCAGATTTTGTTTCATGCCATGGAAATCTTTAAGATAAGGGCTGATCATATTCTGAATGAGTTTTATCTGATTATTGGATGCGACTTTAATGCCAAGCTGAGTAATAATGCAACTTTTAATGATCCGTTTCATGTAAACGGTACTACCTCAGTAGGCCAGATACAGATCAGAGAGGTGTGTTATTGCTACGTAATTTATCGTCCTTCAAACTTTAAAATCTGGTTGAAATTGTGGATGACTCCCAGGGAGAAGTACCCACCTTTATTGGTTGGGGCAATGGAACTGTTATTGATTACATCTTTATTTCTAATGGTTAGGCTGATCATGTTTACTTAGGGCCCAATTACAATGGCGGACGGAAAAGCCTTCCGACCGCCATAGTTTCGGAAAAAATACCCCCACATGACCCGCAGCATTTCGGTCGGTCAAATTACGATGCAATGTACGCAAAATCAGACCGCGGTGGATGGATGTCACAAAAGACCGTTCACCACGGTCGGAAAAGCTGCAAATCCGACAGCGGCGGATGGGGAAAGCTGTTCAACGGCTTGAAAAAGCCGCTCCTGCCGCGGCATGACCGCACGGCTAATTATGATGAGAATGCGGAGCTGGCGGACCGAGCACTGCGTCCGACCACCGTGCACGCACATAGGCCAATGTGCAAGTCCCATTGCCTCAAAGCAGAAAGACTCGGGTCAACACAACACATGCATGGAAACTCTGTCAGACCTCACAACCCACAGGAGGTAAGTACAAAAGGCAAAACACAAATCATGAAGTTGCGGCATAGTAGTCAGATACTCATAGAAAAGACACAAATATCCAAGCATGAACTGAATTGGATGAGCAACAAGTTGGTACCAGAGGACATGTCCTTGGAAATACAATATCTGTACATATAAATTTGTTTCTTCAGCCATGTCACATCGCTAACAAGCAATGTATGTACCTCCACATCACATTCGACTTCTGACAAACTGTTATGAATGCATAGTAATGCCAAGGTAAAAAGTAAGGCCATCTCAAATGAAATGTGCTAAACATGAACATCAAAGTTGTGCTGTGTACTGAACATGCTGACAATATAACCTCTCTTCAACAGGTGATTCGCTAGCAACAGCAGGCGACCGTGCCATGGGGGAGCCCAGCCAGTCTTCCCCCAGGAAGGTGAACCATCGGATACAGACTCCCTGGTCTTTTCAGATGAGGAGGACCGACCTGGCCCCTCCGGCGTGCCCAGGACAGCTCAGTCTCTGGCCCTCACTGTCCCCACCACCACCACCACCCTGACTCCCACAACAACTGCACCGCCAACGCAGACCCCTGCAGCAATGACCAGTGTGGCAGCCACCTACACCATCACCACCGCTGCCTCCAACGCTGTCCCTTTGCCAGCAGTTGCAAATACCACCAGGCAGACCAGGGATGCTGGGGACGGTGTGCGGCGGCAGCGCCTTGCACCGCCACAGGTCCGTGGCAGCAGAGCAGGTGGGAGGGAAACTGGGGGACAGCCACAGGAGGACAATGAGACTAAGGCCCTGGACACCGTGCTAACTGTCCTTGGTGCATACCAGCAGAACCAGGGACAGATGGGCCAGGTCCTTGAAGAACTGCGGGAACTCCGCCGGCTGCAGAGCTCCATGGATACTCGCTTGGGACAACATGTGGAGTACATGGGCCAGCTTGTGGGTGTTCTGAGGGACATGCATGCGGCTCAAATAGCTGCCAACCCCCCCCCCCGTGGCCAGCCGGATGATAGTCACACCACCTCAGCAACGGCCACAGGGAGGGGTGAGTCAGGTTCCCCCCCGGGCAAACGTCAGAGGGGGCATCCGAAAAAGACCCCGGGAGGATCACGTGGCACAGCACCGTGCTGTACCAGTTCTCGGAGCAACCGCTGATGTCACCACTGTAACACCGAGCATTGACTTTGTTGTAAATACGAAACCACATTGCCACAAGGATGGGAGTGTTCGGTTGGACTTTGGAACTCTACCATTGTGTGTTCTACCCTAACTATCCGTGTACCACCACTTTCTACTTCACCCCTCACCTGTCACTCATTGCAAAATAAACACAACTCACAACAGTATGCCTTTGTGTCAAGAGCATTTTCATTACAGTAAGTAGCATATTAACTCACATTGCAATGTATCCGAGTATGTAAAAGTGAAAATCCATTGAGAGAGTGGAGAAACCTGGAAAGACACAAGGAAATAACAGTGCGTTGACATATTATGGAATAACCGCAAAAGCACACTACTAGGCAACAGTGTCCAATATGCATTACAAATAACACCGGCCAACACCATCAACATGGACAGCAGGGGGACTGGAGCACACGACTGCACCTCCCAACACAGTTTAGCCATTAGCATCCTGGTAAATGCAGTTCAGTTGAAAAGCTTACTTCTGTTACCATTGTCGTGTGTCACCAAGGTTGGTGCAGGTCAGTGCTGTGAATCTCTAGACACATGTGTGTCGCGTTATCCTCCTACATCAGTAGGGGTAAGATACATTGTGATCGGTGTCTGCTGAGGAAGCTGCCACAGTCTCTATACCTCTCCCTGCCCAACTCAGCTGAAACACCTCAGTCACATGACAAGTAAGCATCATGACTTAACTGCATTTACCAGAATGCTAAGGGGTGAACTGTGCTGGGAGGTGAAGTAGTGGGCTCCCATCCCCCTAATAACATCATCATGGACATGACGGAAGTTGTCACAGATCACACAGTGCAGAACAATGAAATCCTTAGCAGTGTGCCCACAAGAGCCAGCATCGCAACACATCCTGTCATGTGGACGATGGTGACATTGTCGCATTCATACACTCAAGTACACTCAAGTACTATTGCCCAGGGATTTTCATGCGACATGTGCGATCTATGCATGTTTACCCACATGAACATCAGTCCCTGACAACATACCCATGCTAAATCTGTTTTACAACCGAAGTTATCTTCTCCTGAATGAACACAACTGCTGCGGTTACAGGGCAGGCATCACGTATATAGGAACTGTTGCACGCCGTGTTCCTTGCTGTAGCAATGTTCTCCTTACTCCCCCATATGTGATTGTGGATAGTCATTTGTGGCCTCACATTCCCACAGTGAAAGCATACTTCAATAAGTGTGCAGGCACAATGGGCTTCTGTTTCAACAAGTAGTCGCTCACACATCAGCCCTGAGACCTTCGAATTCCAGGAGTCTTGACCATCCCGCGCGATTCAGTCACTGCTGAACACGGCACTCCCACTTTTTTCCAGGGAACTGACACAAAAATTATCGAAAGCCTCTGATACTGAAGGGCGTTGCACACTTCTTTCAAACTTGTGGGCTCTGGCCTTGTCCCTTTGTTTCATGCTAATTTTGGAGTACTACCGGGTGTCATTCCTCCAAATTTCAGACTGCATTTAGCGGTTTGATATCACTACTTGTGGCTGTACAGCTGAGCGATGGTTTTAAGAGTGCTCTCACGCCATGTCTGCCCGTCCTGAGGTCCAGGCGAAACCCGGTCAGTTGCAACTGTACCGTGACCGCATGCAGCTTCTCTTTGGATGTGTCCCATTAGCTGTGCTACGCATCAGTTATATTCTAACCTTCTGCTATGCCTATTTCACCTGCGTGCAACCTGTGTTCTACTGTCGCCGATGCCCCTTTCACTGGGCCATGGATGTCTGCGTTTCCAACACATCCCTTGCTGCCCTGGATCATGAGCTGTGGGTGAGTCCTTTGTTGGTCCACGACATTTGTGGGATGCCTTTCAATGTGTCAGACAGGCTCCCAGCTGTGCCTGACTTGCCTGTGGTGGAACGAGGGCAATGTGGGTACCATCAATGGCTCCCACAACATTTGGAATGCCTCCGAGGTCACAGAACTCCCCCTTCACAGCTGCCAATTCATCCCTCCTCGGGAAGTGGACATGTCTGTCCTTGTAAAGCATCAATGCTGACAGGACGTCACGCAACACCATGCTGAACATGGGCTGTGACATCCCACCGGCGCTGGCCACAGTGTACTGGAAAGACCCAGTAGCGAAGAAATGCAGTGCAGCCATAACCTTCACTGTAGCAGACAATGCAGCCGGATATATTCTTTTGGGCTTCAAATGGGGCTCCAACTGGGCACATAGGTTTCGTAGTGTGCGGCGATCCAAACGGAATTTCCGGATGATTTTGATGTCCTTCATCGTCGCCAGGTCGGGGACAGGTCGAAAGATGGGTGGTCTCCTCCTACGTATGTCAGGGTACACAAGCATGAGCTGAGTGTTAGATGAGATGTGGTGAACAGCTTACCCAGAGACTCACACAACCACAACATTGACAGGACTCATGGTCACGTGAAATGCACAAGTGACCTGCATTCAGACGTTGTTTTTCTTCACTCACTCGACGTACTGACACTACGACATCCGAAGAAGTCGATGTGTATGGCATATAGTACACTGCTACATCAAGGATGAGCTGCCCTGTGGTTAGATGGCACAGCACTTGTGTTTCCCAGTATCAGTGCTGAGTAGGCCTGGGTGGAAAACTACGCTACGCTCGCGTAGTTTGCGAAGTTTGCGCTACTTCGCACAACGCGAATTGCACGTAGCACAGTGCAAACACGCGTAGCGTAGTGCAGCGGTCATTTTTTGCTTGCTCGCGGTCCTCAACGTCAAGTTGGCGACCGCGAGCAAGCAAAATGACATCCCGGCGAGACTTTTTCTCGTTCGCGATCAGCAACACAAGTTGCCGATCGCGAGCGTGGAAAATAAACCTCCCGGCGAGATTCTCAACGCGGGGAGGTCAGGTTTCTCATTGCGAGTGGTCGCGTATGCTCACGACCGCTCGCGATGAGAAACTACCAGTCCGCGTTGAGAAGCTGCCGCTCGAGTAAAAATCTACTCGAGCGGCAGTAAAAGACAGCTCGCACTGTGCAAGATGCCGTTTTCAATGATTGCACAGTGCGGACAAGCATCCGGCACTGTGTAATCATTGCGAACACGCACTACGCAGTTCGCGTAGTGCTACGCGAAGCTCGCGTAGTGCGAACTTCACTTTGCGTAGCTTCGCGAAGCGCTACTTCGCGAACTACGCCCAGGGTTAGTGCTGAGTTGCATGTAGCTGCTGTCACTGCACGACCGCAAGCTTTAGTCCCACAATACACAACAACATTACGGAATGAGGGCAGTGAGTGTCATCTGGACAATGCAACATGGATATACAGCACGGTGGACAGACACATGTGGACATTATGGGGTCAGTCCTGCAAGAGTGTGTGAGGAATTTGCGTTACAGACATTGCAATGTTCACCTGAATGAGGCACAAATGCACATGGATTGTGTATACATGCCCACATGGCTGACAATAACCGATGATGTTGGTCAGAGCTATGTTTGTTTGTTCCACATGTGCACTCCTATGACGTGTGTGAGAACATTTACAGGCAATGGCAGCTAGTTACACTGCACGCCACACCAGTACGTGTGATGGGAGTGCTAGGGATTACAAGTATGTCTGATTTGCAGACAATGGACACCTCTGATTGTCTGCCTGCATCACTGGCCCTTCACAAGACGACCCCTGGCCAAGAGAAGGGATATACAAGCGATGTTCACAGGTTGGATGTTTCATTACATAACATTGGTACTGTGCGAGAGACCTTTGTCCTTTTTGACTCCTTCCCTCATTTCAGTCCATGCTGGCCACGAGGTATGTAATTTCACTTTCCTTTTCTTGGACATACCATGTGTGTGAAGACTTGACTCAAAGATCACACTCTCTCATACCTTGACAGTGTAGTGACCAGCTGGTCCCTGTTCTAGTTGTTCTGATGTACCAGCCACTCCCAGAGGGCTGGCTTACCCCCCACCCCACAGCCACCCAGCACAGGCATCACTGGACATGTGACCCTGCCAACAAACGGGGCCGGACGCACGTGCCCTGGGCCAGTTCTCCTATACATGTACGGTGTCTGTGTGGTTACTTTATATGCATGTGGGCCTCGTGCCCCACAACATTACACATGGGGTGCACCAATCACTTTAGCAAATGAGTTGTGATGTGTGATGTAATTCGCATGGTGCCTATGCAAATGCAGAATGTGTTCGCATGCACGGTAGCTGGCATCCGCAGCGATGACACGCATTGGCCCCAATTGAATGATGCAGGGTTGCGGTTGCAGCTTCCAGGCTGTCGCGGTGTGGCAACCATTATGCGAATGAGCCATCAGCCAAGAGGAGCCTTCGGCGTACATTTTTTTATATTGCGGTGTGCGCGCTCTGCAACTGCGGGGCCCGTCATTGGCCCCAATTGCCTTCAGGGGCACCGAGGGTCACTCATGAGGATTGGGTGGACCTCGCACTTTGCATTTGGCAGGTTGCCACATTCATCGTGGTGCCGCCTTTCTTGCTGGGAGTTGTAGTTGTTCAGGGTTGCATGCGTGGAGATGTTTGGTACGTACCTCTGTTTGAGCGGCTCCGGTGGTTTAGATGGGTTCTGTATCGGGTCTTCCTCTCCGTTGTTGTGTTTTCCCAAACGCAACGTGGTGGTTTTTACGCGGCGGTGGGAAGGGCTGTTTGCAACATCGTAATCTGGTTGGCGTACGGAACGTGTTTACGCATGCCGGTCTTGCTCTGTTGGCTCCATCCACCACCCTTGCGTACGCAAAAAACATGCGGAGCCTGAAAGACCGCGGTGGATGGGAAATGGCCTCTGTTGGACCATTGTAATTCGGTGGTCGCAATGACCGCATCCGGAGTGGGGAAATGAACATTTTCCGCCACCGCCACCAGTGCGGATGGGCTTCCGTCCGTCATCGTAATGAGCCACTTGGTGTGGCCTGTGGAAGGCGGGTTCAGCAATCATCACCCAAATGCATTAGCACTCCGCTTTCCTGCTGCCTCCCCTCCAATCACTTCTAAATGTGTACCTGACATCACCTCTAAGGATAATGGTCTTAGGTTAAGAAGACAATCAGAAAATATCACAACCTTTTTGTCAGCCACAGTAAGGATCAATCCTTGCTGCTACAGTCTAGTATCATTGTTAGACTCTGTAGTAAAATTGGTGGGTCGAATCATCTTAAGTAGGATAGAGGCCTGAGTATAGAGATTGGCGCCTTCAGTAAGCTACAGTATGGATTTAGAGAAGGGTTAGGGACACAGGGCCAGTGTCTAAATCTCAGCTTATAGATTGGCAAATATACAATTGCCAAAAAGGGCAATTGCCAAAAATGTTTGATTGTGTGAACCAGTCAAAACTTTGGTACATCCTTATCGAAACTGGCTTACCTCTTCCCTCGGTTGATTTTTTATGTAGATTATACCTCAGGACCTAAACTATGGTCAGGTACAGTACGGAGGGGGAATGCCCAGAGACTTTTTGGTTGGTCAGAGGTGTACGTCACAGGTGTGTTCTGGCACCAATCTTGTTTCTCTTACATATAAATGGCCTGAACTCATGACACTCCCAGCTCTGCTCTATCCAGTTAATGCGATTTTGTTAACCCACACGCCTAGTGGTTTACGGTGCCTTATAAAGAACGTTGTGCTTTTTATTGATAATTTGGACCTTGAAGTTAATATATATAAAACCCATTACATGGTGTGTGTGAAGAAAAACGAAAAAGTTAGACCTAGGCAGAAACATATCAAGGGTTTCTGAATTCCCTTACCTCGGGTGACCTTAGATTTCTGCAGCAGCTTTTTTCCCTGTATCACAAACTGCTGCCTTCATTTAAATCAGTCCCTAGGTGGCTTGTTTGATGTGTATTGAAAAGTCAGTGGCAAATTTGTACTACCCCTTTTAGAAATTTACAAACTGAAATGTATACCGGTTTTGGCTTAGGGGGCTGGAATATAGCGTTTTTGTGATTCTACCAAGCTACAGCAGGAGGAAAAGCTTTTCTGCTGGTGCCTATTGGGATTAGGACCCAGTAGCACACAGTATTTTCTTCATAAGGAGCTTGGCTTCACCTGTGTGATAGATCAGGTGGAGCTTGCACCGCTCCACCTCTGGATTTCTGTGTGGAGTAATGAGAAAGCGGCATTCAACCATGAAGTTGTAGGCAACTGTTTTGCTTACGACTCTGGTCCTAGGATTGCATCGCTAAAGTATGTCGAGAAAACTACTGAAACTTTGGGCAGACCAGATCTATTTACCTTACTACAGTCCATTAGCAGTGGAGAGGGTGCTAGAGCTAGAGGCTTTCCGCATAAAATAGAGAAAACAGGGAGTTCAGCAAGGCAACTGTGAGAGAGATTATTATTTAAACCAGTATGGGTGTGGTGCTCCACTCATCTTCGTTGTTGTCCTTCGTTACCCATGATTGTCTTCCCAGCTTTGTTGTTAACAAGTCTTTCAGGCTTGCTGTGTCTGCCAGAGAGTTTCCCTGTTATGAAGTAGTCAGCTGACAACGACTTGTCAATTGACTGCAGCAGACCATCGAAAGAAGTAATACACAAAGCCATCAAACATCTGAGAAACGGGAATGCAGCAGAACCAGACAACATTCCTGCAGAGACACTGAAGGCAGACATTGATACATCAGTAGACATGCTTTAGTCCATGTTTGGAAGGATCTGGGAAGAGGAAAACGTGCCATCAGACTGGAAGGAGGGATATCTGATGAAGATTCCCAAGAAATGTGACCTGCATAACTGAACAAACTACAGAGGGAAAACAATTCTATCAACCCCACGCAAAGAGTTCAACAGAGTCATCTTGAGCAGAATGAAGGAAAAAGTCAATGCTCAGGTGTGATACCAGCAAACTGGCTTCTGCAAATATAGATCCTGCACAGACCAGATTGCAACACTGCACATCATCGTTGAGCAGTCGATGGAATGGAACTTCCCCCTCTATGTCAACTTCATCAGCTATGAGAAGGCATTCAACAGCATGGACTGAGAGACCCTTTGGAAACTCCTCTGCCACTACGGTGTGCCAAATAAACTTAAAAGCATCATCAAGAACTCCTATGAGGGAATGACCTGCAAGATAGTCCATGGAGGACAACTCACAGAAGCCTTCGAAGTGAGGACCAGAGTCTGCCAGGGTTGTTTTCTCTCACCTTTTCTCTTACTGTGGACCATAGACTGGATCATGAAGACATCCACAGCAAGGAGAAGAAATGGGATCCAGTAGAAACCTTGGACACAGCTCAACAACATGGACTTTGTAGGCAACCTGGCCCTATTCTCCTATACCCATCTGCAGATGCAAGAGAAGACCGACAAACAGGCAGCCAAATCAGCACAACTTGGCCTTAACATCCATAAGGGCAAACCAAGATCCTGAAGACTAACATGGCCAGCACAACTGCGGTCATTCTTGCAGGCGATACACTGGAAGAGGTTGAGATCTTCACCTACCTGAGCAGTGTCATAGACAAGCAGGATGGCACAGGCATCGACGTCAAGGCAAGAATCAGCAAAACAAAGGCGGCCTTCATTCAGAAAATGATTTGAAGCTCCAAGGATCTAACGTTTCAAACCAAGATCAGGCTTTTAAACACCAATGTAAAATGGGTCCTTCTGTATGGAGCAGAAACTTAGAGGACAACTGTGACCACAACCAACGAAAGTCCAGACCTTCATCAACAAATTTCTGAGGAAAATCTTCCACATCCACTGGACAAACACAATCATCAACAACAACCTATAGCAGCCGATTTTCCAACTTCCTGCTCATGAAGAAATCATGAAAAGACACTGGGGCTGGATAGGTCACACCCTCCACAAGCCCACATGAAAATACCACCAGGCAAGCCCTCACCTGGAACCCTCTAGGAAAAAGGAAAAGGGGAAGGCCAAGAAACACCTGGCGCTGACGCCTTGAGGTTGACTGCAAGGAGATGGGTTACACCTGGAGTCAGACTGAAAGAAAAGCTCAGAACAGAGATGGCTGGACAGTCCTGGGGTAAGTTCTATACCCCAGGAGGGGTAGTAGACGTATGTAAATATGTGCATGGAACCATACCTAGCAGTGGTAAATAATGTGTAGGAAAGGGGTCTTCTGTCAAAGTTTCGCTTAGGTACCATCAGAAGTTACCTGGGCTTTCCCCTGGGCCAATATGATTCTGATTCTATTTTGCTCTTCCATGTTTCGAATCCTCCCCTCAAATGATAGTAAATTATTTATTTTTCTGTGTAAATCTTATCAGTCTTTTAGATATAAATATTTAGTGTCAGCTCTTCAATTTTGTTTTTTTTATCAATACAAGCCAGCGATGTATTACCTTTGTATGCTATCTAAGCCATTTGTATGTCATTGTGTGGGAGAATTTCTGAAAAATGCTGATCATTGGCGAACATCCGTTGACTTTTAGTCTTTATCTATGTGGCAGCGTACTTTCTTTGCCTTGTGTCAAGGTTACCTGTTAATTTGCTACTTGGGGGGCTGCTGTAGTAGTCGTAGGGATTAAACATTTCGGGATGTGTTCTTCACTCATCTCTGCTTGTTATACGACCTCATGCCAATTTGTTTAATATTATGAATAGTGGTGTTATTGCTTGTCACAATTAGTTGTTTTTTTATTAGATGAGACTTTTAAAATAGATGTTATACTATTTATTATTTATGTACATTTGTTTTACCTTAATGATTATATGTGTCTAATCAAATAAAGATTAGGAATCAAATCGAATGTTCCTATCCTGATGCTGAGTAATTGAAGTCATTCTCTGTGGACTGGGTCTTACCCCATCCTCATTTTCCTTTTGCAACAGTACAGCTATCACATTATCATTTCTTTTCACTTGTTTTATCGGGGTTCCCTACACTGCTGAATTGATTATCAGTGTTTCATATGCCAGAATGTTTAACAATCTAAGGAACAAAGGTCCCTTACAGTAAGATACCATAAACCATTTTACATAGAGACACAATGAAATCTATGTCAAACAATTCAAATATATGTATTAAACATATAATGCATACAAGAAGTGGGAAACACAAACGAAAGTAAGTCAAAAATAACAAGAACATCAAAGCTCAGACATTGTTGAAGTGCCTATAATGTAACACCGCAGGCATATTTGCATCTTATTACATACACACTTTCTTTTGACTTGTCAGTGAAACTTGATACATACGAGCTGGATGGTACTGCTTTCTCACGCCAAGCACAGTGACAGACATCCTCTGAAGTTAGTCAGAACACACGCTTGTGTGTTCAAACACAATTATGCTGGGAATCCTCTGAGTTCCCTTCGACCGATGATGTATTGCAACATAAACGGTAGCTCTTCTTTCTGGAACGTAAAATGACCAGGCCTTCGCGTATGCGCCTTAGTGCCAATATCAGCAACACACCCAACCCGCAAATACAGCAATACCATAATAAAGAACACAAAAGAAACATTTGTTGTTGGTGAAAACATTGCTGTAGGTGCACCCAACCCGCAAATACAGCAATACCATAATAAAGGACACACAGGACACATTGGTTATTGGTGAAAACATTGCTGCAGATTTATTTTGCATAAGAAATTTGCCAACATGGTGGGTCAACTTACGGGCGATCCAAGGGCAGGCGGCCCCTATGCTGCCTGCCCACCTGATGAGCCAAATCGCACTGTGGCACTAACCAATCGGTGCTTACAAATTTTGGGGGAGGGGATACCCCTTCCCACCTGTGGACTGCCAGTCCACCCATTACTCATGCCCCTTGAGGGGGCGGAGAGTACTAGGCAGACCCCGGTTGCTCAAGTTTACAACCGCCGTAGGACTAACGGGGCGCCGTCGCTCCTCCAGGATCCACCGCGAGGACTTCCTGGGGATATTTGGCCTTTGCACCCTTGTTGTGCTCCTGAAAAGGGTACCCCTATGTAGCTTTCAGCCTCTGGATCGCCCTGTAGCTCCGACTGCAACACAAAATAACAAGTTAATGGTCTTCCTACCCTAGCCACCCCTCCAGCCGATACGCCGGTAAGCGGTAGGGAGGGGGAGGGAGTGGAACCTCGGTGCTAAAGGGGTCGCTGGATGAGCGGGAAAGGTATATATACCTGTCCCCGCCCACTCGGCACGCCGGAAATGATGACCGGAAGCCCGGACCCCGGTGGTCCTGACACTAGACCGGTTGGGTTTGGTGGCCGCCCTCCTATGGGGGCCCCCTGCGTGGGCCGCGGGCAGCCTTATAGTGCCAATATCGGCAACACACCCAACCCGCAAATACAGCAATACCATAATAAAGAACACACAAGAAACATTGGTTGTTGGTGAAAACATTGCTGCAGGTACACACAACCGGCAAATACAGCAATATCATAATAAAGGACACACAGGACACATTGGTTGTTGGTGAAAACATTGCTGCAGGTACACCCAACCGGCAAATACAGCAATACCATAATAAAGGACACACAGGACACATTGGTTGTTGGTGAAAACATTGCTGCAGGTTTATTTTGCATAAGAAATATGCCAACATGGTGGGTCAACATACAGGCGATCCAAGGGCAGGCGGCCCCTATGCTGCCTGCCCACCTGATGAGCCAAATCGCACCGTGGCACTAACCAATCTGTGCTTACCAATTTTGGGGGAGGGGATACCCCTTCCCACCTGTGGACCACCAGTCCACCCATTACTCACGCCCCTTGAGGGGGGCGGAGCGTACCAGGCAGCCCCAGTTGCTCAGGTTTCAACCGCCCATAGGACTAACGGAGCGCCGTCACTCCTCCAGGGTCCACCGCGAGGACTTCCTGGGATATTTGGCCTTTGCACCCTTGTTGTGCTCCTGAAGAGGGTACCCCTATGTACCTTTCAGCCTCTGGATCGCCCTGTAACTCCGCCACAGCTCTGGGTGTGGCCACCGTCACAACCAGGGCCCCCCACCAAGGCAGGCATTCTTACCTACACCCTGCTGATTCTAGGGCATCACCCAGGTCCAAAAAAACAGGTCAAAGCCCACCAAACAAATGGACCCCCATCCACATCAAGACATCCCGTGGTCATGGCATGCAGGAGCCGGGTCTGAAAACCCAGAAACCCCTCTGTTCCGTGACTTTTGGGCATGGCGCTGTTTACCCTCCTGCAAGAAATTCCAAAAGCCTCTACAGACCCGGACAATCCCCCTTTACCTTTGACATGGTTACCAGTCCTACTGGCTGGACAATTCACATCTACCTCTGCAGGTGTTTCCCGGCCCTATCAGGGAAATCTTGCGATGTAGCACTAAAGAGACCGAGCCCTTCAGATTATATATGATTTTGGAATAGAGTTGAATCAAGCCCTCCTGCTTGGTGTCGTTGCGCATGGCTTATTTACCCTTCCGAAGGCAAGATCGCTGGTCTCCACTTAACTTGGGAACTGCTACTCCCTGTTTTAGCCACAGCTTTATTTACGCACCGGGGCACGTTCAATGGCCTCCCTGAGGTTGCAGCACCTAGTTTGTTCAGAACTAACACTGCACACATGTTGGCCCATGGTGCTACGCAAGATTGTACTTAGTTTGCTCAGAAGTCGTACTGCACACATTCACACCTGGTGCTCCAACGCACCCCAGCCCTGAAGACTGAGCCCTTGTTTTACCCCCGTACTTGCTTATTCCCAAACTTTGGAGGTTCGCCCTTATAACCGTTTACTACACCAGCAGTGGAAGTCTACCTGCTCCTTCCAAATTTGAATTTTCCTGAATAATGGACATGCCAAGTATTCTTACTACATCGTAGCCTTTTATGCTTTTTCCCCTTGTTTACCGGCTTGCCAGAAAGGTTAGTCAATGCTGTGGATTTTGCGGACACAGAGTAACATATGAGCAAATTTACCTGCACCTACTAAATGTGACTGCAAATGTGTTCAGGTAATAGTCAGCATTGGTGCTCCAAATCCATATTTTCCAACACTCTTGCAGTACCAGCACCTATTTTAGCATGACAAACTAACGCAACCCACCTGGCTGGCTGGTGGATCTACTGTATGTATCCCATAAGCCAGCGTGTGCTAGGGTATACCAGCGTGTCAAACAGGGCCCATGCTTTAGGCTAGTGGGACCCTGGAGTAAATCATACGCACACATTGCCTGCCCTTCTTTTTTCCATTGCCTGCAAGTTCATCACCGTCTGAAAGCGATCTATAGATGCTGAGTTACCCTGCTGCTGTCCCCCCTGGCGTGAGTAGCCCTGTGCCAAACATCTGATAATGTATACCAAGAAGCAGACAAGTGGATGGTGAGAACGGGAGGACAGTCTGAATAGAAACCAATCCCCATCTGACTGTGGACTTTCACTGGATGTTGTGTAGCTGTACCGGGGCACCCACCCTGGTGTGGATTACCCAGCAACCAGAATGGAAGTATTGCTGGGATGCAGGAGAGGAAATGTAGGAGCTTTAATACACTTTGTCAGCCAAAGTCCTCCAAACAAGTGTACCCCACACCTTTAGGACCCTGCCCCCCTATAAGGGCAACCACTCCTACACGACCTGGACTTTGTCAGCCAAAGTCCTCTAACAAGTGTACCCCACACCTTGAAGACCCTGCCCCCTTATAAGGACAACCACTCCTACACCACCTGGCTAGACCAGCTATGGGGCATGCAGTCTCATGACAAAAGTGAAGCGTCATGTGGTACCCACTAGTTATGCTGAGGACATTCCTGTTAACTGGCCACTAAGTGTGCACCTCCCCCGAATTATTGATACAACTGTATTGAAACAATGATGTGTCATAGTCCAGTACCCTTGGGGAATTGTCCTCTGTGCCTCACCAAGTCAGTCAGTCCCTGTTCATTTAACCATATTAAAATTCCTGCAGTAACTACATACTTTATAGGATGATAGGCGATAGACCCAACAGGGTTTGATCCGGTGACCATGAAGTTGAAACCACCCCCACACCCGGCAGGTGAATAGGTCCAGGTATTCTTTGGCATGACCCCTCCTATGCCCTTTGAAATCACCCAAAAACCTGCAAGTGGCCCTGTGGCAGGCACCCAAGCGGATTCTGCCAGTTCTTTTTAACCTTCTTACCCTTGCAGCATAGAGGCACTCATTGCTGCAGCTGACTTGGCATATCCAATACTCGCCCCTACTGAAATCAGTAATTAATAAAATTAATTAACACAGTGTATATGAATGAAAAGATGCACAGGCGATTTGAAAATGTCACAAGTACTGTAATGTGACGCATTTTGGACTTGTATGTCAGGTTAAGTTTGCCGCCTTCGATCACTGCGAGTGACCAGTGCAAGTGAATCACACGGAACCAAGTATGGACCCTGAGTGACCCCAGTTGACAGACAACTTAGGACCTCATTAGGATGGCGGGCGGACTTTTGTCCGCCTGCCACCCTAGTGGTGCTGGGACCAGCTGCCAGACGTGCAGCCGTCCCCCACCACTGATTAGGATGCGACCGCCACCCTGGCGGCCGCATCCTGCATATTTGACATTGCGGCGGGTGCTTCTTACAGCAGCACCCGCCGCAATGCCAAAATGGCATGTTGTGCAATGCCATGCACAACGTGGCAGGCACCGCGCGGTGCCTGCCACCTTGTGCATGGCAATGCAGGGGGGTACCATGGGTACCCCCCAAGTGCAGCCCCACACCCCCCGGGGGCCCGCAACGGGCCCCTAAAGCGATTCCCGCCATGGAAAGGCTCTGAGAACAACACATCCTGATATGGATGGCGGTGCCTTCTAGGCACCGCCACCATATTAGGCCCCCAGTCCACCCGGCAGGCAATCGTAACGATTGCCGGCCGGCGGAAAAGTGGCGGACGCACTATGTGTCCGCCGCGATATGTATCTAGTTGGGATGGCGTGCGGATCACCACCGCCGAGCCGGCGGTGGTGATCCGCACGCCATCCTAATGACCCCCTTAGTGTGGGTGGGTTGCCCAGATGTAGCTTGGATGTGGTGGAATTACCCCCCCCCCCACATGCAGCCAAAATACTGTACAGCTCAGTTCCCACTCCCCAGGGAGTGAATATTAGCAATTGTGAGTGTTCCAAATGACATCAATGTCAAGTCTAAGATTCACAGGTTATGTTCCAAACGCAGCCCCCTTTCTGGAGGGTCCTGCAAGGACCCCTCTGCCTTACTGAGTGAAACCTAGTTACTTTGCACTCAGCGCACATGCCTGCCAATAAGGGAGGCCCTAGTGACAGCTTGGCGCACTTCTGCTAAGGGAGGGTACAATCTATTGCACCCGGCTCTATGGGGCCCACTGGAGGCGGTTGGGTGGCCAGGACCTTTTAATAACTATTTTTCCCAATAGCATCTGACTGGGGGGAGGGGCATATAGAAAGACTTTGTCCTGCTGCTATGTGAAATAACAAAACTGTCGGCATAGACCGGCCATGCTACTTACTCAAGGACAGGATCAAGCACCATGCCCCCGGCGTGCACGGGGTGCCGGCTGGGGTTTAGAGGACATACATACAGGGCTATGAACAACATAGCATTAAAGTGCAGTGCTCAATCGTTCCCGAATAATACTTATCTGCACTGTCAAGTTAGCATAGTAAATTATTCCTTCCTGTCCTGTATGGGTCCTACTTAACATGTCTGCTTTCTAGACGTGGTGATGCACGTATCCGCTGGTGGCTACTAAGGTTACTTGGCCTGCATATCCTATGCTCAGAATAGAGTGTACTTGCTCTGTATCCTCTGGGTCCGTGTCTGGCCTTCCTCTTATGCTCAGATATACCTAAAGCACTGCGTCAATTTTGAAATGATGGGACTGTGCAAGAGCTGGAATGAGTCTTTGCCTGCACAAGTCACCCAACAGTCAAGTTGGCCCTGATGGACCTTGTGTTCAGGTGCCAGATTTGGAAAGGGCCTTGCCTTCGCTTGCCTCCCCCTGGGGCAAACAATGCCTGTGCACTGGCGTTCCGTGGCGATGCCCTCGCGTCGCATCGATCACTCGGTCAAATTAACTTGCCAACTTGAACTACTTAAACCTACACCTTGGCAATAGTGCATCCACCAAACATGCAACTGGGAACCCGTCTGCTCATATCCCACTTAGAATGCCTCCATACTGGAGGTCTGATTCCCGTGGCGCCATGGGGTGAATATTTACGCATAACTCCTTAGATAAATGAGAATGCCTCAAAAGGATGGCTTCCTATAAGACATAGAATGCCTTAGGGGTATCCCCAGTGCTGTAAATTGAACCGTCGCGCCTAACAAGCCAGCAACTGCACCCACCGAAGAAAACTGCTCAAAGCGCCCAGCACCCAGAGCATCAGCCCCGTGCCTATCCGTGTTCAAGGAAATCCGTATGTTATAATTAACAGAGACTGACTACCAAATTCAACTTAAGCCATGCTGCTTTAAAGTATTGCTATATTATCCCACAAAAGAAAGCCAGAACCATATATGTTCTACCTCACGATTAACTTGCGGAATTGCTAGAGCAATCCCGCGACTCCATCACACGACTGTCACACCGACCACACACACTGCCAAGGGCGCTGCTTGCCTAATCAAGCATCCCACAGCCGCACGTTCTAAAGGCCAAATATCTGCTGCAGGGCAAGAGACTCACAGCCCGCTCAGTAGTCTGTGTCAAAATAAAATATGGGCCAATCAAAAGCGGCACGGTTGGCTCCATGAGTGGAACCCGCAGTATCCAAACAAACATTAGCTTGTGTGAAGTGGTAGGTCCCGAGCTCGAGCCTCGGCAATCACAGCTGAGGTATCCACCCACGGGTTGGCAACTCCAGTGCAATGGACACAACAAAGATTTTTTACTGATAGAGAGCACTGCGCGAACAAATTAATAGTGGGTTGTGCCATATAAAATTACCAAAAGCACAATACACCGAGTGCACATTACCCCATGCCCACTACTAGCACATTAGTGCAAAACTGCAGTGTACTGTTATTTGTCAATTAGAACTTGATCGGCACGCACTCTGCCATTCCTTGGAGCCAGGGACAAAGCGGGCAAGATTGGTGTGTTTCTCACTGCAAAAGGAGGAGTAGCCAAATGAATCAAATCTTTAAGTCGGGAGAGCGTGCATGGCATGTCAACGCCTTCTAGTGTCACTTCCTCTTACACGCGGTTACCTTGCTGTGAAATTGTCCCCCCTTGCTCTGCCCGTCTTTCCTGACAATCCGAACACTTTCTAGTTTGCCGTGTTGCTTAGCCGTCTTGTCTCCCGGGTTTCTTATTGAGGGCTGCCATGAGTCATCGCTGAGCCAGGGTGTGCCAGGCCTCACCTATTAAATTGCTCCACAATGCTTAGAAGCACCAGAGGATGCCCCACCACCCTTTCCCCGGCGAGCTCCGGCATGCTGACTGTCGGAACTAGGCGCTCAATGGGTAAAGGGGAGCAAATACAACCGGACTAATCTACCGGCACCACACTGCCAGCAACCACAAGCCACTCAAAAGTCACTTCCGGAGTCACCTCACCTACGTCGGAAGCCCTTTCCTAAACCATGGGCGGAACCATTTTAGCGAACAAAACAGAAGACACCCGGACTGCTAACCAATCCTGCGTGCCCATATTGTAATGGTGAAAGTGTCACCCATAGTCGTTGAAACGTCACACATTATTACACTGAAATTAGGAACATGTCACACATAGCTATCTGAAACCTTGGCAGCTATGTAAAATTATTGTAACTATAACTCACAGTACACTTGTTATCCTGCTATCGTTGTAAAGCCCTCCGATGCCTTCGGGCCAAGTCCGCGCTATATAAAACTGTAAATAAATTAATCAGTACGCACCCTGGAGCGAGGGCAGAACACGACGAGAAACCTCATTCAAGGGTCACCACTCAGGCAGCAGTTGCCCAGCTACCATTGGCACTAGCAGTGCGCATGCGCATATAAGAATGTACCGGACCCGTTTATGCGGAGAACCTGCGACTAACCTTCTGGGCCTTGTCCCACTTGCGGAAGTGTGGACCTCGGGTCCATGACAACGTTCACCGCGCGCTCAATAACTGTACACAAACAGGCACTTCTGCACCGCTGATGCCCCTATCGGGCGAAAACACAGTGTTAACGATGAGGAGAATGCGTGGGATGGTCCTCTACCAGCTGGACAAGATCCCCGCCTGACTTCTGAACAAACCACTCTTTAAGCGCATGCACTGCATAAATAATTCCCACAAGGCGAGTACACGTGAGGTGCGCGAGATACGTGCAATTGACAAACAAGGAACACATTGAGAGCTCTCTGCTTCAATTTCATAAATATTATTCGTTAGAAGAATATAATCAGTTTAAAAATGTAAATAGGCAACTAGGACACATCTAGGGATGGGAGAAAGAGGCAGAGTGCGCGGACGGTGCCAGACAGCTCGAGACCTAAGGCAGGCTAGTGCGTATTCTTTATGTTGAGGGTACCGGACCTGTCTCCACAGGGTATTGATTCATGTAGGTGTTGGCATAGCATGGGCTAGAACTGAAAATCACCCCGCACGCTACCGCGCCCACCCGAGTACACGCCCCACGAAAGCGTGATCATTATCGCCTGATCTAGCAGAAGTGCCCTCGAGTGCCCCCGCAGTGTTGTGCAAACGAGCACCCTGTGGGGGCATTGTGACGAAGACTCTCCACCAGCAGGCTGGGATCGGCAAGAAGCGCTCTGAGAAAGAAGCCTCACTGCTAGGCGCTCAACACATATTTGACCTTTGCTCTACCAGACAACACAGGACGAGGAAGAGGCACCTCTTTAACTGCACAGACTGAAGCGCCCGGCGTGCTACTGCTCTAAAATTCACTGAAAAGCCTCGACTGGCCCGCATATGCACACAACTTGCCCTGTGTTTGTCCCCCACCCAAAAACAGACAACACAGAACTAGCACAGCTCTAGCAGACAACACAGGACTGGATGAGGCACCTCTTTAGCTGCACAGACTGAAGCGCCCGGCGTGCCACTGCTCTAAAATTCACTGAAAAGCCTCGACTGGCCCGCATATGCACACACGTGCCCTGTGTTTGTCCCCTACTTAAAAACAACATACAACTACCAGCTCCGGAAAAGTGACAAATTGCAAGAGTTCGCTTGGCGCACATAAAACATTCTTTACAAACGGGGCCTTGTTGACATACATCGTGCTTATAAAAGTTATACTTTTAAAATATTGGTCACGTGGAAACGCAAGCCTCAAATCGAGGTCCGTGCTCCGAACAGCGTGTCACGCAGGCAATGATTAACAAGCAAATAAGCGATGACCGAGGCCCCCGTTGCTTTTGCGTAAACAAACCCATACAATACCTCATGGTAGTGCTCAAGTGAGCCTGACCTGAACAACATACCCCCGGCGCATCCCCGTCTGGGCAAAGGCACGCAGGATAACCCAAAGCCCCTCCCCTGGGCAGCCACTGGGTCGGATCCACGATGTTATAGGGCAGAGTTCTTCAATCTGTGGGGCGCGCCCCCCTGGGGGGGCGCAACACCATCTCAGGGGGGGCGCGCACTCCACTCTATTCTTACCTTTGTTCCTCTGCACTGTCCTGCGTCGCAAGTCTTCTGGGGATTTGTTTTATTCTAGAACTCTGGTATGGTTGGAGGGGAGGGAGGGGAAATCGATGGGGCACGACGTGCCCATGCTTTTTGTCATTATCATGTTAACTGTCCCAGGAGGGGGTTAATTGATAGAGCTGAAATGCTTCAGCTGCAGTGAGAGGCAGGAAGTCTCCGCTGCAAAAACTGAAAGCAAACGAACAGACAGTCCTGTTCCTTCGTGTTCGATTTCATAGCAGAGGAGACTCCTTGCCTCCCACCTGCAGCTGAAATGACTGTCTGTTTATTGCTTTCAGTTTTAACAGAGGAGACTCCCTGCCTCCCACTGCAGCTGAAGCATTTCAGCTATACGAATTTAACCCCGTCCTGGGAGGGTTAGCTCTTCCCAGAAAGGAGACAAAGTTTCTTTTAAAATGACACAGACAAGTGCGCAAAATGCCAGCCAGCCATGTGTTGTTTAAACAGCCTGCAAATTGCTTGTCTTGACACTAAATATTGTTATAAATAAGTAAGTATGTATTCATTTGTAATGTGACTTTTCTGTCTTTGTTCCCTTGTATTATCAGTCATGGATCATTCAGGCAGCCCTAGAACACAATTAAAAGTTCTTTCTATTTATATTTGCTGTTCAAAAGTATGCACAGACAAGTGCTGACAATACAGCTTTAGGTGACTGCTTATTTTTGTACCACTTGGGCCATCCAAATAATGAGCTGGCAACCCTAATCATAAAACTCGAAGTTTGTTGCAAGATCAGCACATTTATTTCCTCCACCCTGATCCCTGGTTAATGCCATAATAGCAATAGTTTAGCATATCTGAAACCCTACGCCGTCGTCAATAACAAGCTGAGTTACTTCTGGTGTCTGGGAATGCACCCTGCATTCAGACAACTCGCTCCTCATTCTCGCCCTTCACTTTCACGCTCACCCTGCACCCACAGCGATCACAATGCACTCACACTGATCTCAATGCACTCACACCATTTACCCGCTTACCATGCACTCACAGTGATCACTCTGCACTCACAATGCACTTGCGCTGTTCACCATGTACCTCACCCTGCAGTCACACAAGCACACTACTCAACCTGCACTCATGTGACACTTCACTCGCCTATCCCCCTCACTGCTCAATCTGCAGTCTCACTCAAATAAGCCCATCACTAACCATGCATTTGTCCCACTCTGCACTTACATCACTCACCCTGCAGTCACTCGTCTTACCCTACTCTCACACTGTCGCATCGCTCACCGTGCATTCACATGGGCACTCCTGCCACCCACACAGTGCAGAGGTTTAATGTGCCTACTACAAAGAACATGTAAAAAGCAGATCACTGAACTGAGTGGGAATAAACAATGAGTAGTGCTATAAAAAAATGAAATGTTTGCCAGAAAGGTGCTATAGAGAGATGAGGTGCATCGTTGGTGAGTGGTAGTGAGGAAATTCATGGAGATGGAGGAAATGGGGGAGGGGGCGCCAAAAAAGACTGTTGCACTGGGTGCGACCAGTGCTAGGGCCAGCCCTGGCTGGGAGTGTTAGCCACCACCCGAAGTTCGGGTCTAGTTGCGCCCCTGTACACAAGTATGGGCATGTTGTGCCCCATCAAGGTTTTCATCCTAAATTACAAAAGGACACATTTACATGCACTGCAATCCAGCGTTTCAGGGGGCCCCTTGATAGAGACAGCTCTGTTTTTGCCCCGATGGCCTGGAATAATTCCTAAACAGATTCTTGTAAATACCGTTTTGTTTAATTTCTTTTTAATGTGATTGATGTGAGGGAGTCTATTACTATTTGCAGAGAAATATGTTTGTTTCATGCAACAACCATAAAAAGTTTATTTTAGATCCAAGCGGGTCCTCACATATGAGAAATTGGAGGATATCACAGATATTATTCGCTGTAAAATTAGTGGGCTGCTGCTTTGTTACAACAGTGAAAACACATCACTGTCTCTGAATATTAGATGTAAACGCTTTTAGAATTTCGACCATAGTGCCTGTGCACCGCTAGTAGCCTGGCTAAAGAGGGTATGGCAGAGCTGAAAGTAAATCAGTTAAACTCAAAGCTGTACTGAGCAGGGGCCCCCAAAATAGTTTTGGCCCAGGGCACCCAAAATCCTTAACATGTCCCTGCCACCACAAAGTCTGTCAGACAACATTGCTCTGAAGTAAAATAGACAACATCATTAATTTATTATTAGTTCTATTTTTTTTAGCCATAAGCCCGACGTGTCCTAAACCCCCACTGCTTCAGGCAAGCAACTTATTGTACCACTAAGGAATTCTCAATTAGGTGTTCGTTCAGCGCCCTCTCTGTGGACTTTCACCTTTGTCTTCGGATCCATAACTGGTTGGTGGGCAATTATCCCATTATAATGCTGCCTAAAACATTTGTTAATGGTTTCCAGAGAAGAATTGTTTCTTGTGTACCAACTCTGAGCTAAGGAGTGCTCGAAAAATCTGATAACACTGTCTCCCTTACGGTCACTGTTTTGACTAAAAATGTCTGCAGAATATTCAGCTTTGAGAGAAACTGCTATCAAAACTCTCTTGCCTTTCAGCTCGTCCTATTTATGTGAGATTGGGTTCTCAGCACTTGCGGTATTAAAGACTAAGTACCGTTCAAGACTGGATGTGGAGCACAACCTGAGGATGGCAGTAGCAAAAATCCATCCACAGATGGACCGTCTCTGTGGCGAAAAACAGGCATACCCGTCACATTTATGTTGGTGGTGTTATCAATCTATGTCATGTGTAAAACAAAGCATCCTAGTAAAAACAATTTGCGCACATTTTATCTTGGAAAATGGTGTTTGGAGCAGAGTAATAAGCCTCTGTCATTTCACCACACCCACTCACAAACCTGCAGTTTACTAAACACTCTTATTGTGTTGAACATTATTTGCTGGATATGGCCCGGAATATGCGCGTGGCGGTCGATTATGTAGTGTACCAGATTCCAGAAATTTCTGTCAGGTGGTGGGGGGCCCAACATCTAAAAAATTCAGCTGGGGGCTCAACCTACAAAAGTTTGAAGACCTCTGTTATAGGGGACGACATACTGGCCCGGACCCACCGAAGCCAACCCGACACCCTCATATCTCCTCATAAAAACGTACAGACATTTTAAATTATCAAAACACCTTTATTAGTCCCAGCCAAGGGATGTGACCCGAGACGGGCACACCGAGGAGTTTGTGCCGAGGTGTGGAGGGGGTTGACTCACCGCAAAAAACCTGACGAGGCCACGAGGCCGGCCCCGATCGCAAGACAGGGGATGGAACCAGCACGCCGCAAGACGAGACGGCGTGGAACATCGGCGCTAAAGGGGTCGCCGTATGGGCGGGAAAGGTATATATAACTGTCCCCCGCCCACTCGGCGTGCCGGAAATGACGACCGGAAGCGCCGGAGCCCGGAGGTCCTGACACTAGACCGGTCGGGTTTGTGCCTCATATGGCACTAAGGTGGCCGCCCTCCTATGGGGGCCCTATGTGTGGGCCGCGGGCAGCCTCATTGGTCACTGTCTTGTCAAGCGTGCATTTTTGGGCAGTAGACAGTTCCAGCTTTGTTTGTAAGTCAGAGTATCTCCTGTGGGAAACTCCCCGTGAAGTAAGGCCAAAGTATACAGTGGCAGCAACACGTCGGCTGGCAAGATTGTACATGGGTTCTAAACATGCCATAAAGTGTGTGTGTGTGAGCGTGTGTGTGCGTGCGTGCGTGCGTGCATGCAGGGGTGCGTGCGTGTGTGTGTGTGTAAACCCTTTGCAGAGGAAAGGAAAGCCATAATAAATATAGACACTAGACTACTCCTGGAGAAAGTGCTGCCTTGCTTTTGATGAAAGACGCTCCAGGGAAAGGCCATATGCTGTGCTCAGGTCTTCCACAAGAAGCCATCTCATGGAACCTTCACTACACACGGCCACACCTGCCCCAGAAACACGCACGTGGGATTTGAACCGAAGGGTAGGGTGGCATCTGATTGCTGTACCCATCCGGGGAGGTGTTAGGCTCATGCAAAATGTATCAATAGGTCACTTGCGAACGTCATTGTAATTCCACAGCGCTGAAGTATTTGAAGAGGTACTGAAATGCTCTATAAATGAATGTATTCCTATTTTAGCCCAGTCTTCACTAGCTTGACTCTCGCTGGTAGCTGATATGTAGCTGGTCCTCACACAGTTGAATTATTTGAATGATTAACTGTTTTCTTCTATTTGTTTTTCACAGTGCTCACTTTCAGACTATGAGCAAAAGATGCCCGGAAATCAGATTAGCCATATCTGCCTACCTGTTTAGTTGTGTATTTGGATCACACTAATGGGTCTCCAATGCTCCGCCCACTCCTTAGCCTGTACTTGTTTTAACGATGTGTACCAGCTTGTTTGCAGAGCACGCTGAAAGATTCATCCTGGGAATAAATGAACATTACAATACAGTGCAATACAATGCAAATCATCCAACACGTCACGTAGTCTCTTCAAAATACAAAATAGTGTATTTTTAAGAGGCTTTTCACCTCAGTACATCAGAATTATTATTATATCACTGTGTTGGGTGGCATTTATTAAACGTAAAAGTTGTGAGCATAAACTTACTAGAAACATCCAACTGCCCTCTCACAACAATGAAATTAATGAACTAAGAGGTAAATCAGCTGTCATGTGCATCCTATTTGTGGTCTAGATTTTTATTATGTTTTTCACCTATTCTCTACACAAGTTTGCTTCAAAATGCACCATTTGACTCTTTTTTTTTTAAATTTCTCAAGGACAGAATCTCCCCCCCTCCCGAACCGGCCTTATGTCAGGGCTCACTTGCTAAGTCAAACTCACCCCCAACTTTTACGCCTCACCACTTTGAAAAATGACCAGCTGCTGCTAAATTTAGGGCCATATTTATTAAAAAGTGTCTGGGCCCAGCAAGCCACTTTGCTGTGCTGTGTCACTAGGAAAGGGTCGGAATGTGCCATGTTTAAGGCAAGACAGCGCATTCCGGTCCTTTCCCTTGCACTGGCACACAATGGAGTGCCTAGCACCAATGCAGGCACCGGATCACTGACAGAATATCGACAGTCAGAATATCGAGGAACAAAAATATCGACACAAAAATATCGATGTCAAGAATATCGAAGTCCTTTCTACATCATGGTAATTACAAAAATATAGAAAAAAAAATATCGTTGTTTTTTTTTTATGTTTAAAAAATAATGTAAAATAAAGTAAATAATACATATAATTAAAAGAAACATAGTTAAAATTATTTTAAAATGTTTAAAATTATAACTAATACATATAATGTAAAAATAAATTAAACAGATATGTGTATAAAATATAATATATATACTTACTTAATAATATTTATAAATAATTCTTTTAATAACCTTTAAATTGTTAAAAAACATATTAAAAATTATAAATACATATATATACACATACACCAATAATATGAATAAAATTATATATAACAAATAAAAAAAGTACATTATTTTTTATCTTTTTAAATTACATTATACACTACATTAACTTACTATTCCTACTCCAGAGAGTGCAACAGTAGGGAAAGTGTTGGATAGCATAGGGGTAAAAATTACTATTCCCACTCCAGTGAGTGCAACAGTAGGGAAAGTATTGGATAGCGTAGGGGTACAAATTACTATTCCCACTCCAGAGAGTGCAACAGTAGGGAAAGTGTTGGATAGCGTAGGGGTAAAAGTTACTATTCCCACTGCAGAGAGTGCAACAGTAGGGAAAGTGTTGGATAGCGAAGGGGTAAAAATTACTATTACCACTCCAGAGAGTGCAACAGTAGGGAAAGTGTTGGGTAGCGTAAGGGTAAAAATTACTATTCCCACTCCAGAGAGTGCAACAGTTGGGAAAGTGTTGGCTAGCGTAGGGGTAAAAATTACTATTCCCACTCCAGAGAGTGCAACAGTAGGGAAAGTGTTGGATAGCGAAAGGGGTAAAAATTACTATTCCTACTCCAGTGAGTGCAACTGAAGGGAAAGTGTTGGATAGCGTAGGGGTAAAAATTACTATTCCCACTCCAGAGAGTGCAACAGTAGGGAAAGTGTTGGATAGCGTAGGGGTAAAAATTACTATTCCCACTCCAGAGAGTGCAACAGTAGGGAAAGTGTTGGATAGCGAAGGGGTTAAAATTACTATTCCCACTCCAGAGAGTGCAACAGTAGGGAAAGTGTTGGATAGCGAAGGGGTAAAAATTACCATTCCCACTCCAGTGAGCGCAACAGTAGGGAAAGTGTTGGATAGCGTAGGGGTAAAAATTACTATTCCCACTGCAGAGAGTGCAACAGTAGGGAAAGTGTTGGATAGCGAAGGGGTAAAAATTACTATTCCCACTCCAGAGAGTGCAACAGTAGGGAAATTGTTGGGTAGCGTAAGGGTAAAATTACTATTCCCACTCCAGAGAGTGCAACAGTAGGTAAAGTGTTGCACAGCGTAGGGATAAAAATTATTATTCCCACTCCAGAGAGTGCAACAGTAGGGAACGTATTGGATAGCGAAGGGGAAAAAATTACTATTCCCACTCCAGAGAGTGCAACAGTAGGGAAAGTGTTGGATAGCGTAGGGGTAAAAACTACTATTCCCACTCCAGAGAGTGCAACAGTAGGGAACGTATTGGATAGCGTAGGGGTAAAAATTACTATTCCCACTCCAAAGAGTGCAACAGTAGGGAAAGTGTTGGATAGCGAAGGGGCAAAAATTACTATTCCTACTCCAGTGAGTGCAACTGTAGGGAAAGTGTTGGATAGCGTAGGGGTAAAAATTACTATTCCCACTCCAGAGAGTGCAACTGTAGGGAAAGTGTTGGATAGCGTAGGGGTAAAAATTACTATTCCCACTCCAGAGAGTGCAACAGTAGGGAAAGTGTTGGATAGCGTAGGGGTAAAAATTACTATTCCCACTCCAGAGAGTGCAACAGTAGGGAAAGTATTGGATAGCGAAGGGGTTAAAATTACTATTCCCACTCCAGAGAGTGCAACAGTAGGGAAAGTGTTGGGTAGCGTAAGGGTAAAAATTACTATTCCCACTCCAGATAGTGCAACAGTAGGGAAAGTGTTGGATAGCGTAGGGGTAAAAATTACTATTCCCACTCCAAAGAGTGCAACAGTAGGGAAAGTGTTGGATAGCGTAGGGGTAAAAATTACTATTCCCACTCCAAAGAGTGCAACAGTAGGGAAAGTGTTGGATAGCGAAGGGGTAAAAATTACTATTCCTACTCCAGTGAGTGCAACTGTAGGGAAAGTGTTGGATAGCGTAGGGGTAAAAATTACTATTCCCACTCCAGAGAGTGCAACAGTAGGGAAAGTGTTGGATAGCGTAGGGGTAAAAATTACTATTCCCACTCCAGAGAGTGCAACAGTAGGGAAAGTATTGGATAGCGAAGCGGTTAAAATTACTATTCCCACTCCAGAGATTGCAACAGTAGGGAAAGTGTTGGATAGCGTAAGGGTAAAAATTACTATTCCCACTCAAGAGAGTGTAACTGTAGGGAAAGTGTTGGATAGCAGAGGGTTAAAATTAACATACTTATCAATTAAATAATTTTCTTAATTAAATAACCAATCAATAATTAATTAATAATACATTATTTATAAATAATAAATAAAAATTAATAATTACTTCATTATAATTAAATTACTTCCCACTCTATTCCCCTATAAACCCACAACCCGCTCCTAAAAAAAATAACACAATTAATATAATTATCAATGAATCAATTAATAAAAATTAATTACCAATAAATAATTAATGACAAATAAATAAATGTTCAATACTAATAAATAAAAATTAATAATTACTTTATTAAAATGTCCCACCCTATTCCCCTATAAACCCACAACCCGCTCTCAAAAAAATAACACAATTAATATAATTATCACTTAATCAATTAATAAAACGTAATCACCAATTAATAATTAATTACCAATAAATTATTTATCAATACCAATAAATAAAAATTAATAATTACTTTATTAAAATTAAATTACTTCCCACCCTATTCCCCTATAAACCCACAACCCGCTCCTAAAAAAATGAACACAATTAATATAATTATAATTAATCAATCAATTAAAATTAATTACCAATTAATAATTAATTAACAATAAATTAATTATCAATACCAATAAATAAAAATTAATAATTACTTTATTATAATTAAATCATTTCCCACCCTATTCCCCTATAAACCCACAACCCGCTCCCAAAAAATAACACAATTAATATAATTATCAATTATGCAATTAATAAAAAGTAATCACCAATTAATAATTAATTACCAATAAATTAATTATCAATACCAATAAATAAAAATTAATAATTACTTTATTAAAATTAAATTACTTCCCACCCTATTCCCCTATAAACCCACAACCAGCTCCTAAAAAAATGAACACAATTAATATAATTATCAATTAATTAATACAAATGAATTACCAATTAATAATTAATTAACAATAAATTAATTATCAATACCAATAAATAAAAATTAGAAATTACTTTATTATGATTAAATTACTTCCCACCCTATTCCCCTATAAACCCACAACCCGCTACGGAATAAAAACACAAAATTTAATTAAAAATAATTAATAATTTCTAAAAATTATTATTAAATTTACTATAATTAAATTACTTCCCACCCTATTCCCCTATAAACCCACAACCTGCTACGGAACTAAAACGCAAAATTTACTTTAAAAAACATTCATAACCTCTAAAAGTTTAATACATATATTTAAAAACAATACAATACTTAACAAAAAATATAGAACACATTTAAAATACATACTAAAATACATAACACTAATATAAACATTGATATTATTAACAACAATATTTTTACAAACAATGGGGCCCATTAGGATGGCGGGCGGAAGCACCACCGCCGTGCTGGCGGATGCAAAAACCACCAGTTACCGTCCGCCCGCCGCAGCCCACACGCCCGCCCAATTAGGATGTGAAAAGACAGCCAAACACCACCCGTAAGCCAGCGACGCCGTCCGCCATCAAAGTGCGCCCGTTCACGTAGCGGCGCGGCCCAATGGAGACACACCGCCCGACGAAATCACGTACCGCCCGGCGTACAAATTACGATGCCACAACCAAACAGCTCCCCGGCTAAGAGACACCGCACTTGAAAGCAAGGCGGAAACCCGAACGCACAGTACGGATAGCAAGAGGCGGACCCCCGAGCATGAATCCAGCACTGCAGGCCCTCCCCATGCTCTACCTGATGCAGAACCTAGGAGTCAATGCACCGAGGAGATGCAGGTAGGCAGACACACAACAAGGGCACGCAAACACCGCACACACTGCAAGGGCGGGAAAACTGTATATGGCCCCCCCCGACACCCCTGCGTGGACACGACACATCCACCACTGCACCCACACATGCGCACAACACAGAGGCCAACGGCAGCGCCATGTATGCGCCGCACACAAATTACACAGGGTCACAACCAAACACCACACACACCAGCCCCACCCAGAATGCACATGTCACGTGACAGCCCTGCCACAGTCATGTCCCCAACCGGCAAATCACTGTTGCCAACCTGACGACACACAAGTGACCCGAACATGTCAATGATGTCACGGCAAATTAGGACACACCCTGTGTGCAAAACACGGCGAAGCACACAGCGGCGGCAACATCACCGAGCAGAATCTGGACCCCGTCGGCAAAGGCACGCCAGTACCACACAGAAACACCGATACCACCCTGCACCCAATACCAAGACATGCAATACGTAACATTAAAGATCCCGGGGACCGACAACAGGTGGGTCCAATTATAACACCCACACACAAGGCCCAACGAATAGCGGAAACGCAGCCTGACGCCCACACACGGGAGAGGAGACAGCACTGAATGACCTTCCATTCCCACTCTGAAACCACATCCCAACTAAACAAGCCGGAGAAAACAGTCAATGTCCCAAAAAAAAAACAACACAGGCATGCAGAGGGAAGTGGCCACAGGGCAGATAGCGCATAACACCAAAGAACATTCAGAACGGAAAAAAGAAATTATAACACTCCCCCATGTGGTTCACATGCAAGTTATCTGGAAGGAGTCAGACACCACTGACCTTGACCATTCAGAGAAGCATGTGGGATGAGGGCCCGTGTCCTCCGCACAAGCCAACATAACACAAGTCCTGCCTCCCTACGACCATTACAGAATTCCCAGCAACGTCGGAGGTTGCACCCTGCAGACTGCACAGACAGCCGGAGCACACCATCACATCGCCCTGCAGCAAAATGGCACTTGCACCACACCTACCCAACTACGCCGGACAGATGAAGCTGTACAAACATAACCTGATACAGATATTGGGATGTGAAAATCTGGCCTTGCTGAACGTAAGTTACCGACTAACTTACCGCATCGCATTGTTCAGCTGCGTCATCCCCGTCTTCTACTGTCGGAGGTGTCCCTTCCACTATCCTGTGGATATATGTCTCTCCAACCCGGCATGTCCAAGGGCGGACCTGCTACAACTATTCAACCCCCTGGACGTCCACGACAGGGTCTGTTCAGCCTATGGGGGCATGGCGTATGTGGCTGCTATCGGACCCACACTGCAATGGGACCACTGTGCCTCCACACGACGGATTATGGATCACAGTTACATCGAATGTCATCCAACATGACCCATCATGCTCCTACAAGGGACAACTTACGACCAACACCTTGACAGCCACCATCCGCTACATTGGATGGCATCCATGTTTAGCACCAATGCCATGGAAGCCCTGCTGGAAGGTATCGCATACCTGACAACCTGTCAATTCGTCAGCCCCCGACGCTATACCCCCAATTGAACAATCATGTCCCACACCGTACCCATGCTTGGCTTCCGCACGGACAAGGCAGTTACCAGTACAACAACTATACCATACAACCTGCAACTGACACCACACCATCAACTACACTGCCATGACATCTGATATTTTTGGGACATGCACTCTGTTCCTCATCACATCCAGTAACTCTGCATGAACAGGGGGAGGCAGAGGCATGGGATTTGTGTATGGCAACCACATGGACAGAACTGCACGTACAACCATGCCATGATATGGATCCTGCGCCCATGAACATATGCACCGGTCAGTGGACAGTAATCATCCTGCTGTAGTATGTGAGAGCTGTCACCTCACCTCCCTCTGAACGTCCGTGCCAGGACCTTTGCATGGACACCAAGTGCATCCACCAACAACATGAGCCCAGTGACTGTGACATGGCCAGTACCCACCACATCGCAACAACAAGTGGGACGCCGTTGCATGCACGTAAGCCCATGCCCTGATGTCACCTCCACGCATGTATGTATGAGTAACTATAGCAGCAAACCTGTAACATGGAACTGAAATGCACTGTGCCCATGATGACAAGCGGACTGGTAGGCTAAATGTATACTGTATGTGTCAAAGTCAGCAACACCACAGTAATTAGCAAATGTACATTAGCACAGCAACGGCTAAGCAGTTGTAACTCTGAAGCCCACATCCCACAGTCAACAACTAATCACATGTACCCCTACACCCTATGCTATGTGTACACATGCTGAGTATATCCTCCACATGCATTTCGCTGCCAGTAGTGTCCACTATACTGCATCAATACATGGCTTGAAGAAAAAATGTGTCTCTGCTGATTCATTTCACAAGTACGAATGAGAGAGGATGAGAGTGTGTGAAGTACACGGCAGTCGTGAGATGACCATGTAGTCCACTGTCATTGGATGTCAACGCAAATGAGTAGCACAACTGTGGAAGACACACATGTGTCATGTGAAGCGGGAGTTACGCATGGCTCAGGTGGGTGGGTGTGATGGGTAGGTGCGCACATGCAATGTTGAAACACGCTGTGTTGGGAGGATTCAGGAACAGTACATCGCCGCTCTCCTGGGAATTTGTAAAGACCACCTGTCTGGGGATGAATGTGAACTCGTGTGTGCACAACAGGCGGGCACACGATCAATGCTGCATCAAGTGTAGACGTCAGCCCACCCTCCGTGGACATGCTGGATACTGCTGTGCGTCCGCCAGGCCCTTGCCAAGGCACTCACATCCCCTGTCGACCTGGTGTATCCCCAACATTGTCCACTTGCACTGGCAATCCAGGGCACGGGATGGCAGTGGAGCATGGTGGGTGAGAGGTCATGGCGCGCTCCTCCTGGTCACATCACGCAGGCAACACATCCTCAATGTGTAGTATGGCACAAGTCAAATGGAAGTAGTGGGGGGACGCACACATCACAAGCAGGAGTGACGTCACGGAAGGTGGCTCGCACCATCCCACCCATTGCCAATACACCCACACACGTTACATGCCATTGCAACAGAGAAGCCAGCGTGTGCACAAGCAGCTCCAAGCTCGCCCCAGAGAGGCCAAAGAGTGAATGTGTGGGGCCATGAGCTCCAGTTGGACGCGGCCTGGCCCGCTAGGGCAGCTACAGCCTCTGTGTGTTGCAGGTGGTGTATCCGGACTGCGGAGCCTGTCATTCATTGTCAATTTTGCCCGTGTCTCGAGTCGGGGCACCACGCAGGTGGACGGCGTCCCGCCACTCATTATACCGTGAGACAGACCACTTGTTCAACTGGACCCACACATACACTCCTTGGCCTCTCTGGGGCGAGCTTGGAGCTGCTTGTGCATGCGCTAGCTGCTCAGGTGCAAACGCATATTGGGGTGAGCGAGGGGAGGCCATGAGGACAGTGCAAAAGATGACTGTTTGATTTTCAGCCAGTTTAAGGAATGACCCTGATGTGGTCGGAAAAAGACGTGTCTCGTGTGTATTGCAACTAGTAGATCAGCCGATGAACTACCCATGTCTTGCATGTAGCCCTGCACCCAGCCCTGCCCACTCGACACATTAAAATGAGTACCAGCACCACATTCTACCCATTCGAAGCACTGACTGGGGGTGACAACCATTGGACAGTCTTGTGTAGTCCACCCACGCGTACATGTAGGCCCTCCATGATCCATGTCACCTGCGGCAAAGTGATGTCATGGGCAATGACGGAAGTGAGCAGAGCTGTCTGCCCCACGCACAGATGGTGCATCAGCTCAACAGACCCAGCACTGAGTGCAGCAGGGGTCACATGTGCAGGGAAGTTGTGCCTGGTGTGAAGGCACATGCATATAGACAGCACATCGAGCAATGTGTAGTCTGCCCACATCTACTGTCCATTGTCAGGCGGGCCTAGAAAAAGATCACAAGGCAACACATCTGTGTGGGTGTACCCACTGTGACCAACACTGCGCAACCATCAACATACTCGCCCTGTGCATGGCCCACCCCGCAACGGAGGTCACATGCAGTGCCACTATCTCACACACACATCCCTATTCCGAGGCACGGTGTGTCCAATCGACAGGACTGAGTTAGCGCTCATCCGGAGGGTCCTGAACAGGAGACACATGTAACCCACTAGGCAGTCTGTGTTGGCACCTACTGGCATTGTGCAGTCAATGTGCAGGCCAGGCCTGCTGGGACTGAGAAGGGCAGCATGGCCCCAGCCTGACTTCCACACGACCAACAAGTGCACTGAGACCTGCATTGCCAATTGTCTGTGTCACTGGATGTCTGACATGAAGTTGCCATGTACCACCACTCGGGTGGGACAGACAGGTCAAAGCGCCCGAGAGCTCACATACCCATGCCACCTGCAGTCAGCATGGTGAGCAGTGCATGTTTGAACACCACAGGCTCTGACTCATAGTGCTGCGGAGCAACGACATGTGTGTCCCCCACATGCACTCCCACACACACTGCAGTTGTCTCTCACACACAACTTTCGCAAGGAATAGCCATGTGCAGTGTGCGTGGAGCTCGGAATCCAGGATCTCCAGCTCCTCGCTGGTGAGTGGACCTGGACATGTCCTCAGCGTCATCCACGTGTAGGTGGAGTGGTGGCAGCAGCAGGTGTTGTCGAGGGGTGCCAGGCTGCAGTGCCAGGTAGCTGTGGTTATGCCTGTCCCACTCACACACACATATAACCCCCTGGGGCAGTTTCAGTGGGTACAAGCTGCTGCAATTCGTGTACCATGTCTGGCAGCTTCAATTGCAGACGTTGGCCTGCTCCCAGCTGGCCATGGACGCCTACCTCCATAGTGGAACACGCAGGGTGCAACCGCGAGGGTCATTGGAGTTGGCCGTAAGGGCCTGGCCCATGGCGGGTACAGTCCGCTGATGCCATGTGCACCACACAGTATAATGTGCGCAATGCATCTGCAGGTGTGGCCATGATTTGCGTGTGGGTGCAGGTCCACAATGGACAGGGCCACAACATGCTGTGTGCATAGGCAGGGACGGCCAGTGCTCAGCCTCCACATGTCTGTTGGCACATCATCATGTACACATTGGCATGGGAGCATGGGATATGCATATGCACACACATGCCATCTTTCACCATGTACATCTGCCACTTGGCACGTGCAATGTTACGTGTCACTTGTGATGTGTAATTGCAAGCACACAGCCGTGTTGGCATGGGGCTATCAATGTGTACACCTGTCAATGTTTCTGGAGGTGTGATCCGTACAGTGCTGTACATAGGGTGCAGTAGTGACATCAATGACTGTCTCATATCCCCTCGTGCCACGTGTCCCACTTGTTTTGGCCGCTCAGCCTGTGTCCATAGTGTTGTTGGTGTGTGCCCTACACACCCAGCCTCGGAAGCAGTGTGATGCACAGCAGCTAGTCATGTTGCTGTGGTGTTGCCGCTTGCCGAATACGCAGTCTGTTACCATCAGCATGCCTTACAATTTATTGAGGCCTAGATCCCCATGTGCATGCTCATAGCAATGGGGTGTGTCACTGCCCATTGCTATTGGTAGGGGACCTGTGTAAGTGTATTGTGGCTGTGCTGTCCCTACTTGTCAGCTGTTCTGTTATTCAATTGCCTGCTCAGTCATTTATGTTTTGTGTATGTGAATATGCCATGTGGCGTGTTGCTTTGACATGTGTCCACTTCCATCTTTCCTAGGCGGAGACCAAACATTCATCGCCCCTACCAATTGCTGTCAGACATGGTGGATGTGGAGGTCATCCGCAAATATCGTCTGGACCGACCCACCCTGCATCGTCTATGTGCCTTGTTGGAACCCCACCTCCGTCCTCGCAGGGTGTATCCAACAGCATTCACCCCCACGGCTAAGGTGATGGCTGCACTGCATTTCTTCGCCACTGGGTCATTCCAACACACAGTGGGCAGTGGAGGTGGGATGTCCCAACCCAAGTTCAGCATGGTGCTCAGGGATGTACTGACAGCCATGATGCTGTACAGGAACAGATACATCCGATTCCCCAGGGCTCGTGGATTGGCGGCAGTGAAGGGTGCTTTCTATGCCCTTGGACGGATCCCCCACGTCATTGATGCAATAGACTGCACCCATGTTGGCCTTGTTGCACCACAGGCCACTGAGTACCTCTACCGCAACCGGAAGCACACGCACTCCCTGAATGTGCAAGTGGTGTGCCTTGCGGACATGGTGATTTCACACGTGTGTGCGAAATTCCCAGGATCGGCCCATGAATCGCACATCATGCGCAACAGCATCCTACCACGTCTGATGACCGATCTGCAACCGGACCGTGGCTGGATTGTTGGTGAGTATGTGGAGTAGTGTAGCGTGCTGGCTGTGCGATGCTGTCTTGTGTCCAGTTGGAATTGCAACGGTTCTCTGTGTCCCTCACACCCAGGTGACTCTGCTTACCCGAATGAGCCCTGGCTGCTCAGCCCATTACGACGTCCTGGGAGCCCAGCTGATGTCCGCTACAATGTGGCACATGGGAGGACCAGACGTGTGGTTGAGCGGACCTTTGGCCTCCTCAAGTCCAGGTTCAGATGCCTGGACCGCACCGGGGGCGCACTGGCGTACTCCCCACAGAAGGTGTGCCAGATAGTTGTGGCTTGCTGCATGCTGCACAATCTGGCTATCCGCAAGCAGATCCCCCTAATTGTGGATGACGGAGATCAACCAGGGCCCCATCCTGCAGACCAGGACACAGGACAGTGGAGAGGATGAAGCTGTGAATGTGCGTCAGCAGCTCATCGCCCGCTACTTCACTTGACGGTGAGTGTCCATGTACGACGGCTGATGTAGCTGTAGTTGTGCAGGTGTATGTGTGCTCTGTCATGGGGGCCTTTTGTTCACTGAGTGCTGTGTGTCAATGGTCCATGTCCAGGTTGGTATGCCACTGACAGTGGCTGTAGCATTGTGCCCTGTTGCTCTGTGAGATGTGTGTACATTGCTTGTAGTTGGTGACAAGTACTGTGTGATGAGTGTGTGACACACTCATTGAATGTACTCTTGTTCTGTTTTTCACCCCTAGGTCCCTACAGCCTCTCCTGTCCCATCGACATACCACACAGCAGATGCATTTCTGCTCATGATGGCGATTGCACATCGTTGAATAAACCCAGGACACATTAAGCCGATTGTGATCAAGGTGTATTTATTAACAGCGGTGACATGTGATTGTGTGCAAGGTGATGACAAATGTGGTGCATGCTGTGACAATGAGTTGACGGTCATGGCTGCGTGATGGTCAAGGTGTACCCATGGAGTTATATGTCCACAGTCCAACAGACACATGCCATTCACATGGCAGTGTGGGGTAGGATCGTATTACAAGTCAATGCAGTAGGTGGTCAAGGTGGCTGGCTGACTCACTGGCGTTTGGTGCGTGCGAAATCTTCTCTGGACACCTGTTTCCTCTTCGGACGGCCCCTTCCACGTTTGTAGGGGGGGGTGTGTTGATGTGCCGCTGGTGGTGGCTGAGGAGTGCTCACTCGCTGTGGACGCAGGGGAACGCGATGCTGCACGACCCTGCGCCACAGCAGGTGGTGGCGGAGGTGGTGTTGCTGGCCTTGCTTGTGCCCTCCCCCACCACCAGCTGGCCCATGAGGGCCGCGATTTGGCCCATATGGGCATCCATGGACCTCAACACCCCAAGGACCTCCCGCGTGTCGCTAGCCGACCTGGCCCATTCTCCTTGGGCCTCTTGATAGGCCCCAAGGACTCTGTCGATTTGCGGCAGGGCTTGGCTCCCAGGCACAGTTGGCGTTGGCCTGGCCCTGCTCCTCCTACCAGTACTGCTGCCACCGACCTGCCCACTAGCCACATTGCTCACCACGGTCCTCGCTCTGGCTCCCAGGGTGGAGCCCGACGGCCGTGCCAACCCTTGCGCAGGGGCTGTGGCGAGGGATGGTGTGGTGGTGGTTGCGGCGGTGGTGGTGGCTGCAACGACCGTGGCAGCAGGGGTCTGTGACTGGTCAGCAGCCCTGGGTGATGGGTTGGTGGGCAGGAGGGGCCCTGGGGAGCGGTTGTGCCCTGCCACTGCAGATGGGCCTGCTGGGTGGTCTGCGTCCGATGAGGTGTCCAGCTCCTCTACATCCGTGAGTCCGGGTCGGGGGCTTGCGGACTGGCTGTGCTGGCTGCTGTCTCCCTCTACAGTATCCAGCAGTTTGGCACCTGTGGGGAGAATGATATAGGTCATTGTGTTGCACCTGGCAAAGTATGTATTGGTTGTCTGACATTCACAGTTCGTGCACTGTCGTGCACAGGTTTCCCAGGGGCGTGTGTGTGGATGTACGATGTGTGTATGCGTGGGCTAGGCAATGGAACTGTGTGATGTGGACATGTGGCATGGGACGGATTAGCAATGCCGATGGGTGTGTGTTGCTATGCTCCTACATTTTGTGGGTCGGTGTATGCGGGCTCCAGGACCATTGACGATGTTGGGTTGAACGATGCTTTTGGTGTTCAAATGGTACGCTTAGAAACGCTGATGCCAAAGGGGGTTCAGCCCCTAAACGCTTTTGGGTTGAAATATGCTTTTGGGGTACATACTGTGAGTAATGGGTGCAGGACGTGACATGTGTTCTGGCAACATGACAGTGCATAGACGAAGGTGTGTGTCTGTCTGACATGCCCGGCATATCTGCTGACTGTTATCATTCATGGACATTACATTGGTAGCATTGTTGTGAGTTCGTGCTTGTTGTGTGCCACACGACGTATTGCAGATGGGCCAAATCCTTTGTGTGCGTGCTGGCCTCGTACATGTGCATCAATGCAGTGCTCTTGGGGTGTTGACTACATTATGTGTGTTGTTACTCGCAGTGTGACGTGCGCTTCAGTCACTGCAGGCACATGATTTGTCATGGGCAGGTATCTTTGCATGACTACTGTATGAGGGCCAGCTGTTCGGATGACATACCTTTCATGACACTGGGGCTGAGAGATGGGATGGATGATATGTTGAATGTGCATTGTGTGCCTGTGTGTTTCATGGGTCCAGTTGTCTTTGTGTGCAATATTGTGGTTCCAAGCTGGTACTTCTAGTAAGGTCTGTCTTACATGGGCGTTGTTGTCCGATGTGTGGGTGACAGGCAGTTAGGACTACATGGACAAGACTTCGATGGTGTTGCTGATGTGTGTGGTGGGTGGCACAGTGCATGCCGTGTGGGTCTGTACTCCAGTGGGACTTGTGCATGCAGACGTGGCTCCTTGGGTGTTGCTGTATCTGTGATGGGTCATGTGGGGTATGACTCTGTAATACATGTCCGTGTGAACGTTGGTCACATGATTGTGACTGGGAGCAGTGCTGCGTGTTCCTCTGCTACGTGACATGTCCCATGTGTCAGTCGTAGTACAGTCCTCATGCCTACAGACACCCCGCCCTGTACAGTTTCCCACCTACAGGTTGTTTTTGAGTGCGCAATGCAATGGATGCCACATGGTGCTGGGAGGGAGGGGTGCTCCACATTGCTGGTCTGTGGGAGTGGGGGCCTGGTGGGTGTTGTACTTCAGCTGTCCCCCCTCCGACCCACTGCCTTTGTGTTCCGGCTACTTACCTGTTAGTTGTCGGTTACTGCAGCTGTGCCTGACACATGGGTGTGGGGAGTGCTCCACCTTGCTGGTCTGTGGGAGTGGGGGCCTGGTGGGTGTTGTACTTCAGCTGTCCCCCTCCGACCCACTGCCTTTGTGTTCCGGCTACTTACCTGTTAGTTGTCGGTTACTGCAGCTGTGCCTGACAAATGGGTGTGGGAGTGCTCCACCTTGCTGGTCTGTGGGAGTGGGGGCCTTGTGGGTGTTGTACTTCAGCTGTCCCCCTCCGACCCACTGCCTTTGTGTTCCGGCTACTTACCTGTTAGTTGTCGGTTACTGCAGCTGTGCCTGACACATGGGTGTGGGGAGTGCTCCACCTTGCTGGTCTGTGGGAGTGGGGGCCTGGTGGGTGTTGTACTTCAGCGGTCCCCCTCCGACCCACTGCCTTTGTGTTCCGGCTACTTACCTGTTAGTTGTCGGTTACTGCAGCTGTGCCTGACACATGGGTGTGGGGAGTGCTCCACCTTGCTGGTCTGTGGGAGTGGGGGCCTGGTGAGTGTTGTACTTCAGCTGTCCCCCCTCCGACCCACTGACTTTGTGTTCCGGCTACTTACCTGTTACTTGTTGGTTAGTGCAGCTATGGCTGACACATGGGTGTGGGTGTGGGGAGTGCTCCTTCTGGCGCTTCTGGAGTACAAGGGGACCTGGTGGGAGTTGCGGTGCTGGCTGACTGTACACATGCTACCATGGTTTTGTTAGTCGGTAGGTTTGGGCTGGGTGTGTGGTAGTGTCTGTTGCATGTGTGAGTGTTGTCTTGTGTATTGTGTACTGGACATGGGGGTGTTTGTCCCTAGGAGCTATGGCATAGTGGTAGTGCATGTGAGTACATGGCGGTGTGCTGGTATACGTTTGTTTGTACTTACCAGCCTCCACTCCCCCTGGTAATCCGGTGAGGATCTCCGGATGTATGATGACTCGCACCTTCTCCTCCCACGCCTTGAAGGTCTTGAATAGCGCGGGATTACCTCCGCCAGTCCTGGCAGCCAGCTCACGATTCTTTGCCTCCTTCTTCTTGACCACGCTTTTCAGGTAGTTCCACCTTTTGTTGATTTCGCCTCGGTTGCGTGGCACGTTCCCGACTGCATTGACCTGGTCTACGATCCTGTTCCACATTCTGTTTCTGGTGGCTGGTGGTGTCTGTTGGACCTGGTTGCCATAGATTTGTGGGTGCACCTTGACGATCTCGTCGACCATGACCGTCAGCTCAGTGGAAGTGAACTTGGGCATTCTGTGTGATGCCATGGTGTGTGTTTTGGTGTTTGTGGTGCTGGTGCGGTGTGTGGTGTGTGATGTGCAGGGGGTTTGTGTGGCTGGTGTTTGGTGGTGGTGGTGGTGATGTGTGTGATATATGCGTGTCTGTGGTGTGCTGCTGTCCTTTCTGTCTCGCTGTGTTGTGTGCTCTCGTCCTCAGTTTGTAATGTTGCAGGGGGTTGTGGTCTGTGAAGGGACTAGTTTTGTACTTACCTATGTGGGTGTGGCATGATGGTCTGTTGTTTTCAGGTGTGTTGTGGCTAGTGTTCTGGGATTTGTAGTTGATTTGTTTGTCCAGGGGGTGTTTCCAGAATGTGTACTGTGTTTGGGTATTTGTGCGTGGGTTGCTGTGTGGACTTGTTGGCCATGTTGTGTGTGTTTGGTTTTCTCTGCGGATGATTTCTGTGCTTCCGCCGTGTCCATTTTCGTCACTGTTGTTTACGCTGGCGGGCGGTGTATTTGTGGTTTTCCGCGCTCATGTCGGTGCGATCCTAATTTCACGGGTGGTGTCTCGGTCGTCAGGGCGGGCGGTTTTGGGTTGTCGTGAGTCTTTCCGTCCGTGGCGGGCGGATGGACTTACACTCGGACATGGGCGGGCGGTATTCTTTGTTTATTTTCCGCCTCCGGCGGTTTTCGGTTCGCGGCATTGTAATTGCTCGGTCGGTATTCAGACGGTGTATGCGGGCGGAATTTTTCCGCTGTGGTAGTTGGCGGATTTTTTACCGTCCGTCATCGTAATGGACACCAATATTACTGACTTCGATATTAACAAAAAACAATATTTCTTACCTTCATGTCGATATTCTGGTCACCGATATTCTTGATCTCGATATTCAGTCCCTTCGATATTTCCAACTCGATATTTTTGTACTCCGAAAATAAAAACTCGATATTATGTCTGTGCACCGCAGGCACCCTTGCACCATGCTGCAAGGGTGCCTGTGTTGCATGCCGGATAGTTTTTGTGCAAGAAGGGGCACCTTCCTGCACAAGAACAATCATGAGAGGTGTTTTTCTCTTTCTCTGTGTACTGCAGAATACAGTACACATAGAAAGAGTAAAAACGAGGAGAAATAAAGATATTTCTTGCTGTTACGCCTGTCCTGGGAAGGCATATCTTTTTGGAGCATTTCCAGTTTTACCTGTTCTTGTAAATTTAAGAATGCATCAAAATCCATGGATGGTGCATGGGAACACCCACACAACACCCGTGGAAACGCCTTCCTGGCACAGAGTAATGCAGCGCAGCGATTTGTGAGTTATGTAGCCCTTGTGTGGCTATATAAATCTCTTTTTCATTTGCGTCTCTCTTGCACCACATTGCATGGTGCAAGAGTGGCACAAAGGGGCTCATAAATATGCTCCTTAGTGTAGCGATTCTCCTCAGAACATCTTTTCTCCATAGGAAGCATGTGGACCCAGACTGTAGTATTGTCTTTGTTAGACTGAAAAACCGAGACACAATTAGTTGTAGATCAGTCCAGGCACTTGATGCAGTTGAACGCCTATTTGTTTCTTAATTATCACTGATTTTCACTGGCTCTATCGTGGGCGGTGAAATATGGCTGTCGAGTCCTGATATAAAAAGCCCTTGTGAGGTTGTGAACCCTGAGATTAAAAAAATCTCACAGTTTGCAACCACAAAAGGAAACGAATCTGTGAATCAGAAATGTCTTCCTTCACAATTATATAAATATGTTTTGACATGGATTTCCCTTGATATCAAATATTTTGTGTCAGGTGATACACACCCTGGAATTAGGCCCCGCTAGCTTCGTGCATAAACCACATTTGCCGGCTTGCATTAGAAATTAATTAAGACACAACACACAATAAAAATACAACACCAATCTATAAAAATAGGACATATTTTTATCTGACACCAAAAAAAAAAAATCCAATGTAGGGAACCGAAGATATGAATTTTTAAAAATTTAAGGCCATATTATCAAGAACGGTGATAACATTATTGCCGCTTTAGCAGCAGGAAACTGCCGCTAAAGCGGCGGTAAGTGGCTTGATAATATGCCCTATAGAATTCCAATAGAAGCCCAGGTTTGATGTCCTTTACACCAGAACCTGGGCTTCTATTGGAATTCTATAGGGCATATTATCAAGCCCCTTATCGCCGCTTTAGCGGCAGTTTCCTGCCGCTAAAGCGGCGATAATGTTATCGCTGTTCTTGTTAATATGGCCCTAGGCATTCTATGGCACAAAGAAACCTACAGCACCTATTGGGACATCTGCTAGATTGAGATAAAGTCATTGTTTCAGGCCAACCGCGATGGACCCCTGTGCGGCTACCCCTCACAGTTGACCTCGGTCAAAGTTTTTACCTTCTGACTTAGAAACTTTCCTGGAGCTTTTTCTCCTGGGGTCCGTCGAAGCTCCGCACCAGTCTGGATTTAGTGAGGGTTCGCTGGCTTGCCTTTCAACGAGCTCCTGGTCAAACTTATGGAAGTAAGACCTCCGGAGCTCTCCAGCGGGATGAACCAAGGATCCAGGCCAGCTCGTGGTTGAAGGTGGGTGGCTTGACTCTCGCGGTTCGGCCTGGTCACCTTTTATACCTTCAGACTTAGAAACGTTTATGGAGCTTTTTCTCCTGGGATCCCGCAATGCTCTTCCCCAGGGCGAGATTTGGTGAGGGTTCACCAGCTTGGGTTTTGACTACCTCCTGGTGAAACTCTGGAAGTGGAATCATAGATGCTTTTCAGCCGGACAAACTTGGGGGGCAAACCGGCTCACGGTTGAGGGTCACCGGCTTGGCTGGCCAGGTCGAGTCGGTCCACTTATGGAGTATTTTTTCAAAGTTTCTCCAAAGTTCTCCAAACTTCTGGAACTTCTTCCTGAAGTTCCTTTGAGGGTCTCAAAGTGTTCAAACTTTACTGCAAGTGTCTGGAAGCACCAAGACGGTCCTTGAAAGTTTGGGACTTCAATTCCCACAATCCACTTGGACAAAACCCTTACAAATCCACTGGAGTCACTCCAGGCTGGCGATTCTTGGTGGTGATGGTCCAGGGGAGCGCTGTTAACCTGTGGCTTGCAGGGGTCCACTTTTACTCCTTCTGAAACAGGTTTGATCCACAGGGCTGTAATTCCAGATTTTGCAGCAGGTCCGGTCAGTCAGAGTGCAGGACCTGGTTGATGCAAATCAAACTTCCAGCATGGACCCTTCTTCTTTTGTGGTTTCAATCAGCAGATCTGAGAGGCTCTGCTCTTCTCAGATACTTATTCAGTGTTCTTTGGGGTCACACAGGAGGGCGCCCCTGTCCAATGAGGTGCAGGGCAACACCCCAGAGCATGACCATTTCCTCCAAAGTGTGGCACAGTGGTCTCCCAGAAAATACTATTTCTCCAAAATTCAATATGGCTGAAGTCTCAGCAGAGAGGCTAGAGCTGGCTAAACCAACCTCCAGGGTGGCTCACCTCCATAGTCTCCTCCCCCTGGCATTTACACATTCCTTCCTGATGCCTGCCATCTGGCTGGGTTCAGAGGGGATGGGCATAGATGGACCTGGATTTCTCTGCCTGTCCCCCATGGCCTTTGGAGCTCATGGTTTACGATCCCTTCCCATTGCTCTTGCATTCCTATGTAGCAAAACCCTCTCCTCACAGAATGGCTCTTCACCCCAGGTGCTTCATCAAAGCAGCCTGGCTAATCCACTCAACTCTGGCCTATCAGGGCAGATCACTGGAAGGCTGAATTTTGGCCTACAGAGAAGAAAGTCTTATAACTTATTATATGTACATATTAGGATACATTTAACAACAGCATGTTGTTGGACTTATTAATACAATTCCTCTAAGTCCTTGAATTATATTTTCTGTAATTCCTAGTGGGAGTTATAAATTAATAACTTCTTGCCATGTTAACCTATGTGGCTAGAGATCTGCACTGAGAAAAATGAACTGGGCAATTTCTCCAACACCAGGGCTTTTAAAACATCTCTTATGGGGACCCTGCCTATATCTACAGGACCCTCCACCCCTGCAGCATCTAGGGAAGACTTTATGGTGCTGAATATGTAAACATATTGCAGATCCTCACTCCACAGTGCTCCTAGCACAAAAGTCGGTTTTGGGAAGCACTTTACTACCATTAGGGAAGTGAAATGTGCAATTTCACTTTTCCCAAGGCATATAAAACCCTCCAGGGTCCTCCACATAAGTATCTGAGCCCCCGCCTACCCCTGAGAAAACTTGGCGAGACCCTAGGGGTACCTAATTTGCCAGAATATTGTAGTTTATTCATTTTTAAGGGACTCAAACACCAAAGTCGAGTTTTGGCACAATTTACATTTTAAAAGTAGTCTTGCAACACAGGGCTGCTTTTAAACTGAACTCAGGCCTCAGCAGTGTACACATCCAAGTGCAGAAAGGGCTGCTGTCCTGTAAACTGTCATGACCTATTATGTATTAGGGGCTTATAGGTGAGGTCATGGCAATCATAGGGGTACCCTAAACCATAGTGTACCCTAGTGTATGTAGATGTTTTCAGCATATTACTGGCCCTGGGCCTGGTTAGGCAGAGACCAGGGACAGTCAGAGTCAGTTACCACCAGTACCAGTCTGCAAAATATGAGGATGCCCAGGGCACAAGGATGATTTTACAACACTACACATTAGTAACTTTGAGTTGACCCTTTACTAAAGACTTCACTAACACCAGAATTAAAATCAGTAGCACAATTGAGTAGTTCATGTTCTTAAAAAATTCAATAAACAGTTGTTGCAAAAAAAAAAGAAAAAATAAGGGGTAGGGCACATAAAGAGGGGAAGATCAATGAGTGAAGTATTACTATCAAAAACATCTGAGCAAAAATGCTATTAAAACTATTATGTCAAATATAGTTTCTACAGTCATAAACAAAGGTACATTATCCTAGTCATCTACGTATCCCTGCTGTGTATTTTCACTGATTAACATCATAATTATGAGCATGATAAAAGAATCTCAGTGATTTATATCCGACCTATCTTTGCACTGATGCCACTACAAACTCAGGCCGTATCGTGTTAGGTCTCGTAGAGCCTAAAATAGAGAGACCAGGGGAATACATACAGACAACAACCCACTAACAACACGAAGAGCAGAAATCGATTACAGAATGCTATCCACGCACTAACATGATAAGTTAACTGAAACTCACCCTCAGCATAAATGGCTGATTAAATGGAGGCAGTTCAATTGATCTCAGGTTCAGCACTGTCATCGGAATCTCTATCTTGTAGCCATCTGTCAATGTCTATTGCAGCAAATCCATCAGAGGTCAACATGCAGCCATACCAAACCAGTAACTGAGGAATATATTGGATTTATCGAGCCATCATGGCTCTCTCAATGGTAACCTACTAGAACGTTTCCAGAAAAAACACTTCCAATTGAAGACAAACCATCTGACTCATATAAACAAACAATTCAAAGAGGAAACTTGGATTCAGCAATGCCTCCTAGCCTAATCAGAGGCAAGTTCTCCTTTACACTCCATGATCCTCACATGGAGCCAGGACAAAAACTATCTTTATCTTTATCTTACCAATGTAACAATCCAGGCAGCAGCATAGCATTTTTATTAGATGAAACACACTTAAAGTCATCAAGTCCCTTCCAGGCCTCAGTCTTATATTCTCAAACAGCTTATTGTGTGTACGTTTCATGACCCTTACAGGGGTTTACAGGCTGGGTCTCTATAAGGATCTTGAAATTGTCATGCGCCGTCTGGGTAAAGGCGGGATCTTGCAGATCTATAAAACCTTGGTAGCAAACTCACCCGACCTGATGGGTCACCTGCTGGACAGGTGGGAGAAGTGGGTGAGAGAACTAGATGAAGCCAACTAGCAAGGTCCTGTACCTCAGACTCTGGCTATAACGGTGAGACTGACTGATGCAATTCAAGTATCTGCACCAGGCATACGTTACACCCCATTGAATGTGAAAAGCCAGAATATGAGACACCGCTGCATGCTCCGGCATCAAGACCGGGAAGGCGGCTTCTATCATACGTATGGCCTTGTCCACTGACACACAAGTTCTGGGCTGACATAATGTATACCCTACTGGAGGATGTGTGGATCCTAGGGGAGATAGGACGTTGGTGGGACTGGGAACTGTTTGGCCAAAAGAGACATCACTAGGCAATGGAACTCTCCTGAAACCTCATCATTGGCGGCTTGAGCTGAGGAAATGTACTGCTGTGGCAAAATAGAAGAGGTGAATTAAATGGCCGGGGACAGCCCACATAAGTTTGAGACCATTTGGAGAAAATAGTGGACATACTTTGGCCTGGAGAGTCAATGATGTATTGACCGGACACAAACACTGGCATATAGATGGAGTGACAGGGAACAGGGCGGAGAAATGGATAGCACTGTGTACAAAAGAGCAACTGTATTTGTTGTTTTGGGTATTGGAAAAAAAGCAGATAAAAATGTTTCTATAAAAAATGACAACATTCAATACCTATGAATAACAAAGGACAAGTGAATGCGTGACCTGTTTAATATCTCCCTTCCACTGGGAAATCCCGAAGACACTGGAACTCAACAAAAAAAGCTTGTGCTCAACATCAATGAGGTTTGTGAGAACCAGGAAGCTTACTTCTCCAACAGCAGAGGGAGGAACAAAAATAGCATGCCCCATCCAGGTTTCCTAGAAAACAAGTTACATTATGAAGACTCTACTTGGGGGCCGATTCTGATCTGGGCCGGAAAACTCTCCGACCGAGCCAGATCCGGAGATATTTCCGACCGAGCCGGACTCCCGCAGTCCGACCGAGTGAGTACGATGCGGCCGTATGCTGCCGGACTCGATTTGGTCGGACTCCCATTGAAGTCAATGGGAGCCGGCCGTACGACGCGTACATGGGCTCCCATTGACTGAATGGGTACGTCGCAAACAGGGGGGCCCCCTACAGTGGGTACGTGTCTGTGCGACTCGCACCGTACATGCATGTTTAGGGGGGACCCTTGGGTCTGTGTTTGACCCTACGCATGCACGGACCCCCCAAGTCCGGCTCCGGGTGCTTATGCGAGCCGGATGCTCCGACTCGATCCGGCTGTCCGACGCGTCCATCGTACTCCGTCGGTCGGAAAATGTCTCCATTGCGTGGTGCGATTCGTGTCCGTACGAGTCGGTCGGAGCGGTTCGGACCCGGGAACGAGTCGGTCGGCGATGTCGCGTACACTCGCATCGTACTTGCTCGCTCGGACGACTGTACGAATCGGTCGGAAACAAGGCCTCCGACTCGGATCTGGTAAAGCCGAATCCGATTCGGTGCCCTACCGGCCGAGATCGGAATCGGCCCCCTGGTCTATACCTCACCCAGCATATTTGGCCCTCAAGAAAACTTAGCAAGCTGAAAAACTTACATTCTTTCTAATCTCCACGCCTAATCCACATTGTGTCACTGTCTGGAAGGAATACACAAATCCCAACAGCAGAGACATTCACAGCCATGTGACCCAGCATACTAGTAAAAGGCACAAATGGTTAGGACAAGAAAATGCCAACGTTCTAAAATTGACAATTTCAGAATTGTGACTTAAAATCCAACTTTACTACTTATCTTTTATTAAATGTAATAAGGTAACCCCATGATAGTTGTTATAATCACTGTTCTTCTCTAGGTTTATTATTGTGGGACTTTTTGGAAACCTTGATCTTGGTTTTTCCTTTGTTCCCCACCCCCCTCCTCTTTTTACCCTCTTGGTACATTCCTTCTGTTAACCCAGATGCTGCCTTGGAATGTTGACAAGAGCAGCCTGACTGGGAAGTTCTAAGTGTGCTGTGCCCTGTGCTCGACGTACTTGTGGTGGCAGAGCAGAGGTCGTAATAAAGGAGTTCTTCACTTACCTGCTTCCAGTCCACTTTATAACAATAGTAAATGAGAGAGGGCTTCACAACAGTGAAAAATGACTTTAGACGTTTTTGTAGCTAGGACATCTAAAACTCAAACACACATGTCCTACATTTTAAATACAAGGCACTTTGCACTACAGGCCTTTGGAGCCCACTTTAAAGGTCACATATATCTATTAATAAGGAAGGTTCAGGCCTGGCAAAATGTTTATTTTGCCAAATGGAAATGGCAATTTAAAATTGCATTACAGGCTGCAGTGGCAGGCCTGAGACATGTTTCAAAAGTCTTCTTCTGTGGGTGGCATATTGAGTGCTGCAGGACCACTAGTAGTATGGGTAAACATCGTTTACCCCACATGCAAAACAACGCATGCCATTACAACACAGTCATTGCAACAACTGTGTTGTTACATCGCATGCCATTACAACACAAGCCCTTACAACGACTTGCTATAGGGGGCAGAAGGTGTTGGATTTTAAATCCAACACCTTCCCTACTGTTGCACAGACTTGAGTTGGAATAGTAAATTATACTATTCCAACCTCCAGTGCCCCCCTACAGCAAGTCGTTGTAATGACTTGTGTTGTAATGGTATGCAATGTAACAACGCGGTCAGTGTAATGACTGTGTTGCAATGGCATGCATTCTAAATGCATGCGTTACAATGTGGCCTATTCGTAGTATGTGATTTACAAGCCCTGGGTACATGTAGTACTATTAACTAGGGACTTATTAGTACTTTAATGTGGCACATTGAGTGCTGCAGGACCACTAGTAGTATTTGATTTATAAGCCTTGGGTACATGTAGTACGATTTACTAAGGACTTATAAGTACATAGGAAAGGAGCTATTTGGTCTGCACCTAGATGTACCAGTAATTGGTGGAGACAATATACTCTGTTCTCCTATCCTGAGCAGAGGAAACACTGCATTAGTTACTTAAAGGCTTTGGAAATTTCTGCAGTTCTAAAAGGTTAACCATCAACATCAAAAAGTGAACATTTGGTACTCAACCCTAAATCAAATTTGAAGTTGACTTTTAATATCTGTTGTGCAGCATTCGACCGAGTGACAAATTAAAATGGGCTGGGCAAGTTTGTAAAAAGAGGATCCATCTTAAGCCATTATGTTCGAGCAGTTGTGCATTTTTCCATCAGATAGATAGAACAAGTAATCAAATCATATAACATGAAAACTATGGCATCCAGATCTTAAGGTGTTGAGATCTAGGGCACAGAAGGACTCCAAGAAAGCAAGCAGCCAAGATTAATTTCTTACAATGCCTAATTCACCTTTGCCCAGGTACACGAATAGTCACATTCAGAGTTAACGGGGCCAGCAGAAAAATAGAAGGTTTGACAGCCTTGAACTCTGTCCTGTATTGGGTCCACTTGTGGGCTGATCCAAACTTGGCAGTCTACCAAAAAGCCATGCACTACTTACCTCCAGCAAAATGTACCTGTCTGCTGTGGTTTGCCAACATTTCTAATATCCACCCCATAAAAGGCTGCGTGGACTACTGGACAAAACTAACCTAAGGACTAGATCGAACATCCAGTCAATTAAATAGCAGTATTTGACCTTCCTCGAGAGGCATAATTTTGAGCAAAAGAGAAGGCTAGCAGGGGTGGCTCCTCCGCTAAGGCGGTGGAGCATCGCCCCACTGCTCTCAGACCAGGAAAAATACAATTATAATAATGTCGTTATTATCATGTTATTTTTCGTAGGTTAGGGGCTGCGTTAGGGCGGGGCGGGTATCACAAGGGAGAAGTGGTTTCCACACTCCAAGTGTGCATGATGGTTTGGCCGCCCGTCTTGGGCCTGCCCAACAGTCATGTGCACTTTGCATGTTCCCCACCAGGCTGTAATACACAGCCTGGTGAGGAACATGCCCAGGCTCCCACTACCTGTCTGAGCGCCAAACCACGGCACTCAGACCAATCACAAAGTTGCGTTTGCAGCGTTGTGATTGGCTTAGGGGAGCCTGGGTGTGCTTCCTGGTTCCAGCTGGAGCAGAGGTATGACAGAGGAGAGAAGCGGTGAGGAGGTAAGTGTTTTTTAATTTTTTATTTTGTACCCCCGGCCCCTCCACCCTTGTTCCCTGCCAGCTGCTACTGCAGGCTACTGTCACAGTTTGCAACAATAAAAATAGAACATTTTGTCTTTTTCTAAACATATCTGGATAGAATATTCCAGAAAATTCAAAAGGTCTCTGTACATAAAGTGTACATGCTTCTGTGACAGTGGCATAATGCAAAATGATGGGGCCCCCCTGCAGAATGTGATGTGGGACCCCCAATTCTCCCAAATCTCACAGATATGCATTGGTCTTGGGTTGAATGGAACCCCATTGAAGGATTTGTGGCCCCCTGGAGGTTTGCGCATAGATACTGGAATTGTACCCTTCCGGTACCAAACCTATAGTAGACATGATGCAGACATGATTGTATGCTGCAAAGGTGTGTGCATGGCGAAAGACAACCTGATTCTGTGCCAGTGATAGGGAGAGAGCAATGCAGCCCAATATTTTAGTAGGTATGGCACTTTCCTGCTCTCTCTCCCTTTCACACAATGCATCGCGGCATCTTTGAGTGCTGGGCTGGGATGAGTAGTATTATCATCCAATACTGTTCTCATTGGAATTATACATGTATACTTGGATAAACAAAGGCAAAACCACACAAAATAAATTATAATAGGATGTAGTTAGAGAAAGCCATACACTGAAGTCTAATACAAACAATAATACCAACCTGAAAAATATTTTTGATATTATTCAATACATATTTACTTACATACATATGCAATGTACATAGTGTCTCCTATGAGATGAAACCAACACACACAAAACACTAGTGGAATAGTCTAGGTATACAGAATAGGACAAAACAAAACAAGGCTTCCAAAATTATAACAAATGACCTAAAATTATAATTATGTATCTCAATCAAACCATTTTGTCATTCAAAGGGTTAAGTTACAAGGTTTATTTGAAAGTCGATGATGTTTCGACCCTCTATAAGATATGGGGGTCTCATCAGGACCATACAATGTAAGTGACACCTGAGACAGAATTAATTAAAAATACATTTTAATAAAAGGGGAGAGAGAAAAGACCAAGAGTGCAAACTATGGCATAAAGGTGAGCTTACCTGATGGAGGCAAAAGAAACCAAAAATGGTGCAACCCACCACACATGCTCAACTACATAAGAATATTTACACAGGGAACCCAGGAGGGAAGTGTGCATAAAGAATATAAACAGAGAAGAGGAAGAATCAGTAAATAAGTGCTATAGCAAGACACCTAATAACAAGAAGGGACATAGATAATGCCTGCCAAGGTCCAGCCCACACACTTACCCCCATGTAGAGGGAATCCTGTGTAAACGTATGTGATCTTTGTGCCAAGCTGTGCAAGAATGCACTACAGCCTGTTTGTCGGATAGAGCATTAGTCCTGAATAGAATTGAATCAAGAAGGCGGGCTGCAGCAGACATCCTCACCCCGTACCACAGGATCCAGCCATGAGGAGAGCAGCGTAATGATCTTTGAAATAGAGACAGTGAATGAAAAAGGCTAGGGACTCAATAGCTCCTATCTATGGTGGCCAGGAGGGGGCAGAGCCGGCCCATTGCTACGGGGATTTGACGCTCTTTCATCAGAGAGTGGCAAGGCATGATTGCCATGAAAAAAACATATAAAAATCATAAAAGATATAGGTCCACATGTATGAAAATCACATTTAGCGATTACCAATTTGCAATTTTTACCAAATTACAAATAGGTAATCGCTAAATTAGATGTATTTAAAAAATAGCAAAAAAATATCTATCACCAAAAATTCACATTTGCAAATAGCGATTACCTATTTGAGAAGTTTGCAATTAGCGAATCGCAATTAGGTAATCTCTAATGTTGCACTTTGGAGCAGGATGATGATTACACAACCATGAGGTGAGGCTTGCCATGCTGCTGCAGAGGGCCCAAGGCTGTGTAGGAGATTGAGAGCAGGAGCTCAACACTCCACAGCACAGAGGCAGGCACAAATACCAAGCATGGCATCCCAGGTGAATGCAAAGGAGGCCTGAGGATGGAAAAGAAAATTAAAATTCAGTGAAAAAGATTTGGAGGTCCTAATACAAGAAGTGGTCAAGAGCCATGATAAATTGTTTGGTAAGAATTCCCTCCATGTACCAGAGTAGGAGGAAAGGAAAACATGACTGGACATCCAAGAAAAAATCAGTGCAGTGGGGAGTCACACAGCACACCACTGAAGAAATTTGTAAGCTTTGGTATGACTTGCGGATAAGGTCAAAGGAGAAGGTGGCAAGCAGGCTTGATGATGCCAAGAAGACCAGCGGAGGACCATCAACCCAGCCTGTGTCAATGCCCCATGAGGAATTGGTGGAGTCGACCCTACAGCCTGAGTCCATCATTGGTGTTACAGACATCGACACCTCGCCGCCCCCACCACCAGCCAAGGTAAGATGCATGCTTAAGTGCGCTTGCCTCCTATAAGTCAAAAACTGCACTCTTAGCAAGGCCAGCAAAATGTTTTTGAAATCACACTCCGGTCCACTTCTTGGCTACCACCCAGCAATGCATTATGGGAGATTTAGTCAGGTACACAAGATGCAAAAAGAGCAGACAAATGTTAGCAGCATAGGTGCAGTTGAGTACCAAATGCAAGAGACCAATGAACACGATGTATTTTGGTAAATTAAATCCATTTTTATTTAAACTAACAATGTCACAAAGCTGTACACACATCATACTGGAGTAGTTCTGTTACATTCACAGATACACCAGAGCCACAGGCTGATGACAACGCTTAACGAGAGCCAGAGGAGACCCAGGCACAGGGAAAGAAAGAACAAACAGTCACCACAATGCCAACAACATCTGTACCAACCACACACAGGTACACTGTGTCCCCACTACCAGAGTTCGAGGTAGAAGGCGATGACACCCAGGAAGAGCTGCATTCAATGCCAGTTGAGCAGGCACAGACCCAAAGTGAGCAGTCGCACTTGCAGGATAGCAACACCTATTGCAGGAGACACAGAGCAAGAGCACACAGTGCTTCTGAGGTAGGAGAGGGCACCTCTGTCTTTACCAGTCTGGAGGGCACCATGGTGAAGGTTCAGCACCTGCAATTAAGACATATGCGGTCAATGCAAACCCAGCTGGTGTCTCTGAAAAGCAACATGGCGGACATTAAGTACAGCATCAGGTAGTTGACCAACACAGTGGCGGAGGGCCATACGGAAAATTCTAAAAATCTCAGGGACATGACAGAAGCCAGCAGACAAAGTCATCACCTATTGGGCCATTTGGATGGTTACACCAGGGCAATCAACCATCTGAGCAATGCCACAGCTGTCCTGTCCAGACGCATTGTGACCATGCAGGTGGAAATGGCCCACTGCAGTTTTTATGTTGCCCGGGGATTGGTGCAGGTCACCAGTGCTTTTGAACAATTACAGACAGCTACAAAAGCTGGGACAAGTGTACTGGTGCAGGAGACAGTGAGGAGACCTCCAGCCTCAGCAGCATTACTGCCGCATTGACTGAGACCAGACGGCAGAGTGCGAGGCAAGGTACAGCGGCTGAGCCCTCATCAAGGGGGGCCAGTGTACACAGTGACCGTTCCAGTGCTGTGCGTGCCCAAAAAAAGTAGATAGGGATTTGAGCAAGGCATGCCAATAGGTGAGGTAACCTGTTGCATGTCATACTCAGTGCTGACTGCTGTGCATGTTTATTTGAAAATCGTATGTTGTTGAACAAATTATTACTCATGTAACATGAAAACGGATGTGTGCATACAGTTTACCTGAGATTAAGGCGAATGAAACACAGTAGCAATTAAGTCATGAAGTGCATTGCCTCATCATTACTCACCCTAAAAATAATTACGTGTTATTTCCGATTGACGTTGTCGACAATCTGCTGCCCTTGATTCGTCTCCAGGTTGACCTGCCCTACATGGCCCATCTTCCTCATCTGTGTCTGGATCAGATAGGTCCAATTGTATGCCTCTGGAAGTCGCAATATTGTGCAACATGGCACAAGTGGCCACAATTTTACAGCATATCTCAGGCCTGAACTGCAGTGCACCTCCACTTTTATGTAGGTAGCGGAACATACTCTTCAGTAATCTGAAGGTCCTCTCTATCACATTGCATGTAGACTTGTGCACAGTATTGTACTGCTGCTCACTTGGAGTAGTTGGATTTAGGTATGGGGTGAAAATGAAGGAGCGCACAGCATATGTGCAGTCACCTACAGGGGAAAAGGCACTAGATTACTCACTGCAATGTGTCTACATATCCAGATAGTTTGCAGAACTGTGTCACATGCATTTACCTAGCAGGCATTCTTCTCCAAATTCATCCCCAAGGAAACATGTATCTATACAACTGTGCCTAAAGATGAACGAATCATGCCTACTACCTGGATATTGTGCCACTATGTCTGTGATTATGTGTGAGGCATTGCATATGACTTGGATGTTCAATGAATGATATGATTTCCTGTTCCCGTAAACATGCTCATTGACTGAGGGGGGACATATATCTACATGTCTCCCATCAATGCACCCAATTACATAGAGGAATTGAGCTATCTGGTAAAAATGTAATTTAGTTTGCTGCAATTCCTGTGGTGTTGTGGGAAACCTGCTGTACTGGTGTATCCTCTGCAACATAGCATCTGAGAGCGCATTGAAAAGATGCAACAGAGCACCTTGAGAAACCCCTCCTGCTCTGCTATTACCCCTTGATAGCTCCCTGATGCTAGGAGGTGCAGCGAACATAGGACCTGATAAATGTGTGGATATGGCATTGGTCCTGCGAGCAAGATGATGCTGTAGTGGATGCAGTTCAGCTATTAGGTCTAGGATTATAGCTGAATTTGATCTATATTTATCATATATTTCATCCTCTGTCTGCCCAAACAATGTGACGCGCATTCTAAAAATGTGCTCTTGTCTCCTCCTCCTTCTCTGTGTTGCTGCTTGAATATCCATTCTCCTCGCTATGGGATAGAATGCTGCCATTGTGAAAAATTATGTGACTCTCTGGGCCTGTTTAAATTTCTTGCACCTGGTTACCACCTAATTTGAATTGGTAGTATTAGCACATGCAAAATTGCACATTTGAACTGATTTGCAAATTGCGAATGGTTCTTAAATGTATTTTACGATTACCTAATTGCGAATCGGAGTTTTCCAATTAGCAATTTGGTTCACTATTTAAGGAATCGCTATTTTAGCGATTACCAAGGTTTGGCCTGCGAAGCTATTCATGCATTCAGCAAGGTCATTTTGCATTTGCCCACTGCCGAATTTTGTGATTTGTCCCGTTTGCACATATAAAATAATTTTACACATGTGCCCCATATTGCCATTATGTGGGGCATGCGTGCGATGGAACAATTAAGCATAAAGAACTTCAGACAAGACAAAATGCATACAGATGGAAATTGTGAGGCAGCCCTTTGCCTTGATGAATAGATACTCTTTGTGCGGTGAGTGGCAAGGGATGGCAACAAATTGCTGGATGCGTGCAATTGTAATTATGTAAATATTAGAATGCAGCAGGGAGATTGCACAAGTATACGCGGGGCAAGCAGGGAGATAACATGAATATACCAGGTGCGGCCTGTGCAGGTAAGAGTGGTGGAGCGGGGCGGGGCAATTCGACTTACGACGACGAGGGAAACTTAAAAAAAAGAAGAAAAGCATTGCTTTCTTTTCAGATTTTTTCTGTTTCCCTAGTCATTGTACGTCAAATTCCCCCAACATGCCCCCCCGCCCCACCCCTCTTACCTGCACGGGCCGTGCCTTGCATGTACGTGGGGCAAGCAGACAGGGCCGGACTGGCTACCGGGCGTTTTGGCATGATGCCGAGCTGGGGGCTGATGTCACTGCAGTGGGGGCTAATTTCGTTGATGGAGACCTGCGTGTGCTATGAAATAAACAAAGCGATACAAAAGGGGATGATGGACGGAACGTTTGAGCCAATCAAACACTCACCCCCAGTCAACTGATCTGGGTTTAATCCATCATCATTCTTTAGCTCACTCCACCACCCCAGTTCAGACACGTCCAGCATCCCCTTTGGTATCACGAAATAAACAAAGCAAAACAAATTTCGTTCAGCACACGCAGGTCCCCATCAACGAAATCAGCCCCCAGCTCGGCAGCATGCCAAAACGCCCGGTAGCCAGTCCGGCCCTGCAAGCAGAAGATGAGAGCTTTAAAGAGGTACAAAATGGTATGCAATTGTAATGGTGAACAGATTACAGTACAGCAAGGACATCACACGTGTATATGCAGGGCATGCAGAAGATGACGGTGTTACCGGTGGTACAGAGATAGTAACAGACAAAGGAAGCGCATACATTAAATTGAAAAAAGCACATTGAATTCTGTTGTCAAACAAGATGGAATGAAAACGTGGTTGCTAAAGCAGAATTCCTCTCACAGAATAAATTACATAAGTATTCTATAAATCCAGTGGATCAGGGACATGTGTTACAGAGCGATGCCCTAATAGCCAGCCTCAAGGTGCAACATGGAGAAAAGCAGAATGACTACATAAAAGAATCTGTTTCTCCAGTGAGACAAAGGCATGTTTAAGTGAGTGAACCCCCAAATAAACAGCCTAAAGATGCAGAAATTAAAACATTATGCTACCATTCCAGTCATATATTATTCAAATTAATCTCCTCAGGCAGGCAAGGTGTATTTACATAAAACCATTGAATGTCCATGGGCAGATTTTCGAGATCAAGGGGAACATGTACAACTGTTTTTAGCAGTCACAAACGAAGGTTCGGCCTGTTTGCGACCGCTAAAACACCTTTTGCCATGTACCAACCCTATTTTGCAAGTCAGTAACCTATTACCGACTCGCAAAATAGTGTTTGCAAATCGCTATTAGGAAAGAACCTGCCAAGAGCGTCCCTTCCTAACGGCGAGTGACAGAGAGATGTATGATTGTTTTTTTGACAGGAATGCAATCGCAAAAAAATTGCAGTTTACTGCCAACTTCAAGTAGATGGTAAGCAAGTCGCAAACGTGAAAGGGTCCCCATGGGACCCCTTCACCTTTGTATATGGTAGTGAAAACGTTTTTTAAGAGCAGGAAATTGTCCCAGGGACCACTGCCTTCTCTTAAAAAATTAAAAGGAAACTTTTGATTTTCTTTTTTTAGTGCATCCAATTTTCCTTTAAGAAAAGTGGCTGTATTTAAAAAAAGAAATTGCTTTTTTTTAAAAGCAATCACAAACATGGTGGATGCTGACCCCAGCAGGCCACGATCCCTGTTATTACAGGCCATTCCGAATGGGTTGCACATTGCAACCTAACTCGTTAATATTAATGAGGTAGGTAATTTGCGACACCATTGTCTGAGACACATTAGTACATTTAAATTTTGCGACTAGCAAATTACAAGTCGCTAAAAATTGCAATTTGTGAGTCTCAAAATGAAATGTCCATACATGTGGCCCCAAGTTCGGAACAGTATTGTCCAAGCCCAGACTTCTCAGTCCCTTAATTTGGCCACCTGTGAACGCCATTCCTCTGTTGTGTTCAATCCTTGGTCTATAAAATAGCACAGTTAAAGCCAGTTGACTTCCATTTTTCGGAGGATACTTGTGAGATCTCCTCCTCTTGCCGGAATGGAGGAGCTGTCAATTATTGTCATGTAGTTGCTATAAACCTATATAAGATCTGTGCCTATACACTATGGGGCCGATTCCGATCTCGGTCGGAGGCGCACCCAATACTATTCGGTCGGGAAAAAAGCCATGCGAAAGCCAGTTTCCCGACCGATCCGTACAGTACACCGAACGAGCAAGTACGATGCGCACAACAGCAAAAATCCCGGCCGAGCCGTACTCACCCAAACCAGGTCCTGTTCTCCGACCGAGGCGAATCCGGAAACGCCGAATCGAGTCGCACGGAAGGGAAAATGCAGCCCCGTCCGGCCGGACAAGTACGATGCGCTTTCCGTACGCGCCGAACCCGTCGCTACGCACGGCACGTCAAAGCATCCGGGAGAGGCGCACATAAGCTCCGAATCGCGCCACAACACGATCCACGGCTACGAGACGAACACAGCACCGACGAGGACGACGCGAAGCGACGAGGACGAAGCCAAGCGACGAGGACGACGCGAAGCAACGAGAAGGACGAACGACACGAACCAACCATGAATCCCTTCGTCCCGATCATACCAATATTCTACATCTACTACCGGAACAGGCACGGACGCGTACGGCGCAGAAGGTAAGTCAGACACCAACCACAAAACACATACAACACGTACACGACACATCACACACATACACTGGGAATCTGAATATACTTACACCAGCAACAGCAGCACCATAGGGGCGGGATGCCCATCACCAATGCCACATATGCACACAGGGGCCTGAATGCGCTCCACCACCCCAACCCAGGGGGGCTGGATGCCTACCACTACTACCACCCTTAGCCAGGGGGCAGGATGCCCACCACTACTACCACCCTTAGCCAGGGGGGCTGGATGCCTACCACTACTACCACCCTCAACCAGGGGGGCAGGATGCCTACCACTACTACCACCCTCACCCAGGGGGGCAGGATGCCCACCACTACTACCACCCTTAGCCAGGGGGTGCCAGATGCCCACCACTACCACCCTTAGCCAGGGGGCAGGATGCCCACCACTACTACCACCCTTAGCCAGGGGGCTGGATGCCTACCACCACCCTTAGCCAGGGGGGCTGGATGCCTACCACTACTACCACCCTCAACCAGGGGGGCTGGATGCCTACCACTACTACCACCCTCAACCAGGGGGCTGGATGCCTACCACTACTACCACCCTCACCCAGGGGGGCAGGATGCCCACCACTACTACCACCCTTAGCCAGGGGGCAGGATGCCTACCACTACTACCACCCTCACCCAGGGGGGCAGGATGCCCACCACTACTACCACCCTTAGCCAGGGGGCTGGATGCCTACCACTACTACCACCCTCAACCAGGGGGGGCAGGATGCCTACCACTACTACCACCCTTAGCCAGGGGGGCAGGATGCCCACCACTACTACCACCCTTAGCCAGGGGGCTGGATGCCTACCACCACCCTTAGCCAGGGGGGCTGGATGCCTACCACTACTACCACCCCCACCCAGGGGGCAGGATGCCTACCACTACTACCACCCTCACCCAGGGGGGCAGGATGCCCACCACTACTACCACCCTTAGCCAGGGGGGCTGGATGCCTACCACTACTACCACCCTCAACCAGGGGGGCAGGATGCCTACCACTACTACCACCCTCACCCAGGGGGGCAGGATGCCCACCACTACTACCACCCTTAGCCAGGGGGTGCCAGATGCCCACCACTACCACCCTTAGCCAGGGGGCAGGATGCCCACCACTACTACCACCCTTAGCCAGGGGGGCTGGATGCCTACCACCACCCTTAGCCAGGGGGGCTGGATGCCTACCACTACTACCACCCCCACTCATAGGATGGACAATGCATGACACAACAAGCACACCACAACCTAGGGAATGCAAGATTAAGACATCCCCCCACCACCATGACAAGCGTGTGAGCAGGCTGTGTCAAATGCCTACAACACCGAACATGACATTGAACATACAATGTGACCCCCTAGCACATGTGCCACACATATATGTGTGTGGCACCCACAATGCAAGCAGCCCATGACCATTGTGGCAATGGGGCCTAAACCCCCATCATCACAGTGACCAAAAGGCAAGTGTGGGGTCCATAGCTGAAGCACATTTTGACCATTGTGGCAATGGGGCCTAAACCCCCATCATCACAGTGACCAAAAGGTAAGTGTGGGGTCCATAGCTGAAGCACAGTTTGACCATTGTGGCAATGGGGTCTAAACCCCCATCATCACAGTGACCAAAAGGCAAGTGTGGGGTCCATAGCTGAAGCACATTTTGACCATTGTGGCAATGGGGTCTACACCCTCATCATCACAGTGACCAAAAGGTAATTGTTGACAAAGAAAGAGCTGCAACTGCCAAACTGCATGGATCATTCCTGGTCACAGAACCAAAAACTCATCTGTGGCAAAGTAGTGTATGTGTCCCATTGCAACATAAATTGGGGGAGCCAAATACTGCAGTGCAAATGAAACATTCCTTTGGCCATGTGCAGACAAACAACACCCATGGTGGCTGAGACCGTCAACAGTCATCAATGACACAATGACAGAAGTGACCATCAGAATGCAGAACCACATATTTGCACCAATGGGCACACAAATGCAGATACCCTGTGGAGACAGCAGATGTGAGGTGAACAGATACCATACCATGGCAGCAATGGGACACACAAACCATGATCACTGTGCTGACCGATGACCTAGGAGTCCCAGGGACAGCAGGGGAAACACACCAAACAACATACAGCCAATGGCACACCCAAGATATGCCAATGCAGTGGTGCAGATGCACAAACACAAACAGGCAGACCAACACTGTCATCATACACAGCAGGTGAGGGGTGGGGGTGCCATTGTCCCCAGGCAACAACACAACACATGAGGAGAGCTGAATACCAATCATACAGATGTGCATACACTGCCACACTAAGGTAACTCATGGATCCAAATCCCCTATGTGGGCAAGCAGGCATTGACAGGTGAGAGGGAGCACAAAACACACATGTCACACAGGCACGTAGGAACAACAACTGACACAGCAAGTCACAGACACACCACAGCACCACCCCCAGGGCCCCCACAATGTGGTGACCCTGGGCTGAAGAAAAATACCACTGTGATGACAAAGCTAAATGTCGTTCACACTGTGAACCACAGTCAGGTGTCCTGAGCAACTAACTACCATCACACCTACACAAGCACAAATCAATCAGCATGGCCAGTAAGCCAAGGCCAACATGGAGGCAGGGGACTAGCCGGGCAACAACTCTCATCTGCACACACTCAACACCACACCCCTCGACCTCCAACAATGTGCAGCAGTGAAGTACACATGCACTGGTGACATTGCACATGCACCCATTACTATTCCAGGGTGGTGGGTGGGAACCAAGGTGTAGAAACACATCACACATGGACACTCAACAAGACTCCTGAATGTCTGACACACTGCACACTACGCTGTACATGGACATGACGGCAATACCACACCGACCAATGGGATCCCAGCCACAGTCACACACCAATGAAGAAACCAAGGTCACCCACAAAGAACACACATAGACAACAACCAACATTGCAGCCCGGACCCTAAGGAGTGCCAGCAGTCACACACACAACGTGTCACAATCACTGAAAGATAACACAAACTGGAAATCACATGACAGGGGCAAACAACAAGTGCCAAAGGGAAACCTGACTGTGACCCATCTGCGTCAGCACACAAACTCTGCCCTGACAGCAAACACACCTATGGGTGACACCCTGATGACCAGTAATGTGCCATGCACCCACATCACAGAGAACACAGGGAGAAGACTTTGGGGGAACATAGCTCAAGTCAGCAAGCATCACAAACAGGTACAACACTAGGGATCACAGCATGCGCAGATGAATGGAAGTGAACACACAGACATGCACATACAACACACACCTTGGGCGCAGGCAATGTCACACGTGTACACACTGCCATGAGGGGACTCCACTCCTGTGTGAGGAAAGCTGTGCCATATGTTGCCTCAGTAGGGCCCCATCATGTCAGCTGAGCACTTGGTCACACAATCAACAATTAGCACCAAATGAGGGCTCCCATCACATCAGCCTGGTCATGGATGTGCCAACGGAATCATCAGCACAGATCCAACACACTTGTATAGCAATGTTGCACTGACTACACGGATGAGTCCCTCCCCATTGATGCCCAAACCTGCATGTCCACTGGAGATGGCAACACGGTCAGGGAAGTAGACAAAAGCAACGATGGCAGGCACAACAGATGTGCAGGGGTGGAAGCCACAGATGTGAAATTGCCAATGTAAGTAGGAAACCCATTGCCAAATACTGAACACATGACACCCTCAGATGCTGCTATTGATGACATGGATACACCACATGATAGGACACATTCCCCCTGGACCACATGGGTTCCTGCACAGTAACACTTCATAATCATGAGACCAGATATCACCATCACTGCAGCAAGGGCATGGTTAGCTGCACCAACAACATGTACATCTGAAGCATGAGCACTAGAGAAAAGAAAGTTGCTTTATTCAGCATATGTGTTGAGGCCAAACGAAGTCCTGAAAAAGAGCAAAGGCCAATGGCCAGTCCATTGTCAAAGTTCAAACAGGGTGACACTGGCAGATGTCACCCTACGCATGCCTGCACAATACCAGGGACAATCCACTAGGAGGGGCAACCGGGGGGCAGGCCAGGCACCGCAGGGACAGGATCAGGGCTCACCAGGGGGAGTCAGGGAAGGGGTGGTGGGTGCTGGAGAGCCACTGACAACTGCAGTGGAGGTGTCTGACATGGTGTGTGCCGGCACAACTGGGGGGCATGACACAGATGTCGTGGGTGCCGGCACAACTGCAGTGGACCCTGCAGATGGGGTGGACAGGTCCGCCACTGCAGTGCCCAAGTCAGACAGGGCGGTAGTGGACTCCACTGCAGTGCCTACCTCCAGGGGAGGAGAATGGGGAACAGGCAAGGTGGGTTGGACAGAGGGGGAGGACACCCTCACCACATCAGTGGCACAGACAAGCGCAGCGGGGGTGTGGTGCTGGGAGAGCAAGTGGCAGGGGAGAAGGCCGGAGCATCTTGGGGATGGTATATCTGTGGGTGGGGGAACCTGGGGCAGGGTGTGGTGGGGGCACCTGTGCAGTGGGGGCCTGAGGGATGGAGGACGGAGACCTTGTGCCTGAGCTGCAGGGCGGTGGCGGGGTCTTGCTCTTAGCACTCCGGGGGACTTGCGGGTGGGGGCCTCAGTCCGTCTGCGCCTGGGGGAGGGTGTCCGGGGGCGAGGGGCACTCTGCTCCGTGTGGGTGGGCTTCCTCTTCCCCCGGGATGCTGGAGCAGCTTCATCGGTGGGGAAGAGGCCGAGGTCACAGAGGAAGAGCTGCTGTGACTTTGGGGTTGCAGGTGAGGCAAGGGAGGGTGCTTTGGAGGGAGAGGGAACTGAGGACTGCGCAGTGCATGTGGATGCGTGTGTGTGTTCCAGGGCCCCATCCCCTGTGAGTCTGGCTTCAGTCCCCTGAATGTGCGTGCGTGTGCGTTTTGTCATTGGCGTGTGTGTCAGTGTGCTGGATGTGTGTGTGCTGGTGTGTGCCAGTGTGTGTGTGCCTGGGATGGGTAAGGTGCTGGGGAGTGTGGATGGAGCAAAGGCAGGAGGGGTGAGGGACCGTTTGAGGAGGGACACTGCTGCCGTCAGGGAGGAGTCCATGGACCTATTGCCCCTCTGTAGGTCAGACATGCCCGATGAGATGCCCTCCATGAACGACACCAGCTGAGTCAACAGCGCGGTGTGCGCATGGAGGACACTCAGCATGGCTGTCTGCCCTACATGGAGCTGGCGAAGGAGGTACACAGACTCCTCACTCAGGGCAGCAGGGGACACAGGGGCAGGGGGTGCGGTGCCTGGCCCAAAGGAGACACGCTCCCGGACATGGGAGCCTCCACGGACCTGGGGAATGGGAGCCAATGGGAGGGCGGTGGTGGTGCTGGTGGTGGCGGGGACAGCAACACTAGCTGGGGTGTGGTGGCTGCTGACACCCGCCTCCACAAGGGAGTCATCCTCCGAGTTGCTCTGGTCCTCAGCTGAGGTGGATGCTGCTGAGGACTCCTCGGTGTGGCTCCCCTCGCCCTCCGTGCCACTGGGTCCCTCCGACCACTCCTCGGCTGCTGACCCAGTCTGGCTCTCCGGCTCCTCCTGGTCCGTGGAGCTGTCCCCTTCCGTGGCCGTGGATGTATCTGCAAACAATGGGGAAACAGACAGACATCAGTCACCTGCACATAACGCACACACCACTGTGAGCACAGCACATCACAGAGCAAGCCCTGGCATCATTAGTTGTACATTGCTAAAAGTGCACTAATTGAACAGGAGAAGTCAATTGTCAGTCTGATGCCAAGCATGGCACTCACATCCCACATGGCCTTGCACCCATCTGTCTGGTGTCTGTTGGATTGCAACACCCCAGTGTTGACACATGCACCAAGTACACAGTAGTTGGACAGTGCAGAGGACACGGTGTGGACACATCACAGCTCTTGCCACTGAGTCAGTACAGGTTTACGGATGTAAGGGATGCCCAGAGTCAAATAGGAAATGCATGTGATGCATACCAGCGACAGACACCATGATGCACCCATGTCCTGATAGCCAGCGCCACTATGGTGTGCATGTAGCACATGTCACTCCCCTGCAGGATCACCAATCAGTAGACACATGCCATGGCGGAGGCATGACTGCAAAGTCATACATCACTGTCTCAGTGATGTATGACTTTGCAGCCAGACAACAACACTCTGCACTGTGTCACAATAGTAGGTCATGGGGAATGCAAGTCCTGGAGCTGCACAAGTGCACATGTACATCCCCCCACAACACATCCTCTTAACCCTCATCTGTCCAGGTCATACCTATTGGACATATGGGAGACCTGTGACACTACCCTACATGTCAGAATACAGGCATTGTGTAAGCAATGGACCCACCCATGATGCCCACCACAGAGTCAGGGAAACAGATGCTGTCTCCCACCTTGAGTCAAGCAAACTGCAAGGACACAGTCCTAAGTGACAGAATTCCCTGCATGTAAGGGCCACACCTGGGTATCAGATGAGGAGTGGGCAGTGCACAATAGAGGGACATGGCTCCTGGACAACATGACTCCTGTACTGTGGCAGTTCAACCTGGCCCGAGGAGGGCACATAACATGTTAGACAGAGTACACAGTGCAGTCTTTGACTCACCCCCTCCTTGCTGCTCTCTGGCCTTCAGCTGCCCATCCAGGTCTGGAAAGACCACCGCCAGGATCCTGAGCATGTGGGGGGTCAGGGTCCGTGTTCCGCCCCTCCTGCGAGGAGGCGACAGCTTCAGCTGGACCCGTGCAATCCTCCGGGTCCAGCCCCGAAGGTCCTGCCACCTCTTTTGGCAGTTGCGGATCCGGCGCTTGTAGACCCCCACGGACCGGACAGCCCGGACGATGTCCTTCCAGATCTCATGCTTCCGATGGGCAGAAGCCTGTCAGGATGACAAAGTGATAAGGACATTACTACACATGCAACATATCCGTGCATGACACAGTTGCATATACATGTCGCAATCACAGGGGCACATGGTGTACCCAGGCAGTGCACGGCTGCCCATGGACAGTTTTCCAGAAGTCACTACATGGTATCATAGCATGGGGAGTAAAACCCTGTTCAGAAGCACTGTCACTGCACCATACCTGTCCAGTGCAAGTCACTACACACTATGGGGGGTGACAACTACTCAGTGAGCCTGCTAGCCAGTGGTGTGCTGACTCTCAGCCTTGCTAGTCAGACAAAATGCACATTCAGAAAGGCAGTGCACAGAACACTCACCTGCTCCCCTGGTGTCCCATACAGCTTGCTGTACTGTGGAAGTAGGCTGTCCAGCAGGGCCTGGTTCTCTTCAAGGCTGAAGGCTGGGGCTCTCTCCACAGTACGTGCCATTGCAGGGTCCAGAGGGGCAGAGACAGCAGCAGTGCAGTGGCAGATGTCGTCCTGGAGCATGTAGTGCAGGCAAGTGGGCTCTCAGGGGAACATGCAGCAATATATATGTGCTGGAGAGGCAGATACTGTCCCTTGTGTCCAAAGTGATAGGTCCAAGTCGTTTGCATCTTCTGAATCTGGCCAATCCATGGAATAGCAGCACCAAAACACGCCCACAGCATCCTTCAAATCTTCAACTTCATGACATACATTATTTTGCAACATTGTTGTGGGTGACCAACTGATTTTCCAGCAACCGACTCGTTCGAATATTCAAAAACGCGTCCGTTGCCAGGCAAGCCCATTGTCAATGGGTGCGCACCGATCGGTCCATTGCTGTTCAACGCGCACAGGGGTACAACGCGTACCCGCACACATTGAAAGCAATGGGCCGGCCGGAGGCACCGATCGGTCCATTGCTGTTCAACGCGCACAGGGGTACAACGCGTACCCGCACACATTGAATGCAATGGGCCGGCCGGAGGCACCGATCGGTCCATTGCAGTACAACGCGCACAGGGGTACAACGCGTACCCGCACACATTGAATGCAATGGGCCGGCCGGAGGCACCGATCGGTCCATTGCTGTTCAACGCGCACAGGGGTACAACGCGTACCCGCACACATTGAAAGCAATGGGCCGGCCGGAGGCACCGATCGGTCCATTGCTGTTCAACGCGCACAGGGGTACAACGCGTACCCGCACACATTGAATGCAATGGGCCGGCCGGAGGCACCGATCGGTCCATTGCAGTACAACGCGCACAGGGGTACAACGCGTACCCGCACACATTGAATGCAATGGGCCGGCCGGAGGCACCGATCGGTCCATTGCTGTTCAACGCGCACAGGGGTACAACGCGTACCCGCACACATTGAAAGCAATGGGCCGGCCGGAGGCACCGATCGGTCCATTGCTGTTCAACGCGCACAGGGGTACAACGCGTACCCGCACACATTGAATGCAATGGGCCGGCCGGAGGCACCGATCGGTCCATTGCAGTACAACGCATCACTGTACATGTGACTGGCATATGTCAGCATGCCTGTCTCAGATGGACATATGCCAGCCACAGATAGCTCCCAGGGAGTGAGGGGCACACCTACATCACGACAGCCTGTCCAAACCTTATCATAAGGCATGTAAGGCTGCATTTCCTATTGTGTGTATGTTGGTGTACATGTTGTCCTGTGGGTGTCACCTGTGGGCAGCCACCCCCAGGCTGTGCACGTGTTCATGGGGACAGGATCATGGGTGTTACGTGTACGTGACCACTGTGATGTGCAACTGTTCATATCTGTGCATGTGCCATGGTCACATTTCACAGTGGTGTTTGTGTATGTCATGTCACATACCCCGTGAGTCCCATGTGGGACGGTATGTTTGAGCCAGGGTGTCCCAGTGGCACAATAGTGATGGCCCTCCACAGTCTTTGTGCATGTAGTGTTTACAATGTCTCTGATTTCATGTGCACAATGGGAGACAGTCTCCACATCCACGTTGTGTGTGCATGGACTCTGATGTTGTGCGTGTGTGTCACAGACGTCCATGGCTCTCCTGCCATGGCAAGTGTGGCCACTACCTGTGGGGGTCATGTTTGTTTTGTTGTGGTGTACACATGATACTCCAGGTGATGCCAGTGTCCATGTGGCATTACAGGGTCCCTGGGAATGTGCCTGTCGTTGAGCTGTGGTGCCTGGGGCACATCTGTCCTCACATGTCACTGGGAGGGTGACTGTGACACAGCATCATGATATCCAATGGGCCAACCTGGGACAAATTGATGCCACCTGTAGGACCGTGTTGACAGATGTTGGCCATGTATGTACCATAAATGTCGTTCCGGTACTGCACACTTCATGTAGTTGTGCCTCATGATGATGTATGTTGGGATCTTGAGTGTGTTCAATGCCGCATATGTGGGGTGACTGACGATCTTGCTTACTTCTCCTCTGCACTGCAGGGCTCCTGCTGTCCATCGGCCATTCCCAGACCTGGCAACGATGGTGGAACGGGACAGCATCCGACGGTACCGCTTCACCAGGCAGCTGATTGAGGATTTGGCAGTGCAGTTGTCCCCACATTTGCAGCCTGGCCGGCCGTATCCTACAGCGCTGACCCCCAAGGTGAAGGTGATGGCAGCCCTACACTTCTTTGCCACCGGTACCTTCCAACATACTGTGGCGTCTGCTGGTGGGATGTCACAGACCATGTTCAGCCGTGTGCTCCGCGATGTTTTGGCGGCAATGTTGCTCTTCCTGAACCGGTACATCTATTTCCCTAGACTGCGACGACTCACTGACGTGAAGAGTGACTTTTATGCCCTGGGGAGGATGCCGCATGTCATTGGCTCCATTGATGGGACACATGTGGCTTTGGTACCACCACAGGCCCAGGAGCAGGCCTACAGGAACCGCAAGCACTACCACTCGGTCAATGCACTGGTGGTGTGTCTTGCAGACATGACCATCACACACGTGTGTGCCCGTTTCCCTGGTTCAGCACACGATGCCTTTGTGATGAGGAGTAGTCGCATCCCCAGGTTGATGGCACAGATGCAGAACCAGCGTGCCTGGCTTGTCGGTGTGTACTGACTTTGTGCCATTGTGTGTGATCTGATCTGTAGTATTCCGCCCACTTTTCCAAGTCAGCTGATGTGCACTTGTCTGTCCGTAGGTGACTCGGGATACCCCAACATGCCGTGGTTGCTGACACCCCTCAGGAACCCTGTGACACCTGCCCAGATGCGCTACAATGAGGCACATGGTCGGACCAGGAGAGTGATTGAGCGGACCTTTGGTCTCCTGAAGAGCCGCTTCCGCTGCCTGGACAAGACCGGAGGGTCCCTCCCATATGCCCCTGCGAAAGTGTGCAAGATTATCATCGTCTGCTGCATGCTCCACAACCTGGCAGTGCGGAAGGAGTTGCCTCTCATCCAGGATGACGATGACCAACATCCGCCACCTGTGGAGGATCCTGGCCTGGACCACGATGCCAGTGACGATGATGATGATGATGGTGATGGTGATGTCCGCACACAGCTCATCACCAACTTCTTTAGCTGAATGTGAGTATCCTGAGGTGTCATGTGAATGATGTGAGTTGGCATGATGTGTGGGTGGTGCTCTGGTGCTGTTGGAGTGTGTCCATGGGCTACTTGACAGGATGTGTGTTGCGATGTGTGGTGACAGGTGGGCTGTACTCCCCAACAGTGTTGACATGCTAACTTGGTTCTGGGTGGGTATCTTGTAACATGTATTGTGCATGAGTTTTGCTGTTCTGTCCTGTACTGCATTGCTTTTGACTGTGTGTCATTTCTGTCCTTCACAGGGTACTTTCAGATTCGTTTGGTGAACTGTGTCCACCGACGACGTGATTGCACATCCAGGCTGGTAGCTGTTGTGTCCCTACAGGTGATGTGCGCCACACCCATGGACTTCCTTCAGTCTACAGTTGTTGACTGTGTGCCCGCTGCCAGGTGGGATTACCTTGCATCTGTAGTGGTTACAGCATGTTGCAACTGTGTAATAAACCTGTGCTTCACTTTGTGATGTGCGTTGTCTGTGGTCACACATTTGACTGCCATTTGCTTACTGCACCTGTGGGCTACTTGACTACAACTGGGAATGGGTGTGGTGTCTGTGCATTGCACCGTCTTCCCTGGCAACATCAGTGTAGGCAATGAGTCAGATGGCCTAGGTGTGTATGTGTTGTGTAGCCCTGGTGGTGTGTCTCCCTCATATGTGTCACGTTGCCTGTACTCACATGCCTGTGTTGTCCTTGCTGTTGCAGTTCGCATACACTGTGTAATTTTGCAGTTCATCATCCCCATAACAGCACCCACGTTGGAATCACGACAGAGGCAAGTATGGTGTATTAGTGTGTTTATTGTGATAATAGTGCATAGGATGGATTGTGCTGTACATGAATCTTGCAATCCCAAGTTCCTAGATGAATAGAAAGTCCAGGTAGACAGGATCCCCAGTATCGGGGCCACTGTTGTCTGACACATTGTTCCAACTTATACTCCCCATGCAATGTGTGGGAGTAGTGTTGCCATCAACAGGGTGAACAGTCTGTGCACAAAGGCGAAAATCCAGAACAGGTTCAGGCTTCCTGGGAGTTGCGCTTGGCCATCAGCCTCTCACTTTCCCCTCCTCGGACGACCCCTCTTCTTGGGGGGGGCCCTCAAGTGCAGGCTGCTGCGGTGCAGGGGACTCTCCGCCAGAGTCCTCCTCCCTCCCTGTGGCAGTTGCAGTTTGTTCGGTACCAGATGTTGTTGGCACACAGGGAGGTGTGGACTGGTTGCTGTTCATCTGGCGGAGGCATTGTAAAATGTCCCTGTGCACCGCCGTCATCTCATGTAGTACATCCCACTTGGACTCCACGCGGGTCATGTGGGAGTCCACACGTGACATGTGGGAGTCCACACGTGACATGTGTGACTCCACTTGGGACATGTGGGAGTCCAAGCGGGCATGATGGGCAGCCTGCTGCTGTTTAATGTCTCTGAGGAGCCCCACTACCTGGCTGAGCTCTCCGGTGCTGGACTGGTACGCATCAGCTATGCGTACCAGTTGTGGGTCTTCATGCACACCAGCAACGTCTGCAAGCAGCGACCTCTGTCTCCCACCCCTCCCACCACCCCTGCTGACATGTGCAGTGTGTGCAGTTGCACGCACAGATAACCCTGGTCCACCTTGGGGGTTGGTGGTGGTGGTGGTGTCCATGGCCCCAGGTTGGTCCAGGGTCACTGCGCTGGTGTTGTTCCTTATTCTGTCCATGTCGGCAGGGATGGTATTCGTGGTGACAGTCGTTGGAGGGGTGGGTGCAGGGGGTGCAGCTGGTGGACCTGCTGGTGCTGCAGCTGGTGGTCCTGCTGGTGCAGCATGTTGACTTGCACCGGATGTGCCAGGTTGTTCTTCATCGTCCGAGGAGGACAGAGGCTGTACGACGCCAGTGAGCTCGGCATCCTCTTGAGCCTGGGACTGGGACTCCTCAGCGTCTGCTGCTGTGTCCCTATCATCACCTGTTTTTGGGAGACACAAACAATGTATGTCATGTTTCTGCAGGCATCAGTGGTTGACACACCTGACAGTTGTGACTGTGCCTCGGGGTGCGGGCCTGTACATTGTATTGTCCTAAGTCGTCACAGTCAGGGGTTGATATTGGTGTGGCACATTGTCCTGCATTATTTGGGCATTTCTATGTATTCTCTGGGGTGTGAACATGGTCTGCATTGATTGTGTTTGGTTGACAGCCAGACCTCCTTCCCACCCACCCACCCACCCAGTCAGTTATCCCACCATGGAACGTGCTTGCATTGCAGGGAGTGTAAGTTGTCTCTCAGGATGTCAGTCAGTGGTGTCCTGCTGTTTGTTGGTGCACAGTTGGCAGCAGGGCCTTGTGCTCCCCACAGCAGTAGCCAGTGTCAGCCATCTTGTGAGTCCTTCTCCACTCCCTGTGATGTGAGCATGGTTCAGGGTGGTGTTGATGGGACAGTTGTGGGGGTGAGCTATGTTTGTGACTACGTCTCCCATCATGCTATTGCCTCCACCCCCTTCCCAGCATGCCCATGCTTCCTTCCTTTTGACTCTGCTTCCCTGTGGGGTGGGCTGGCTGTGCTGACAGGATGGCTGGGAGTGTTGTCCTGGCAGTTGTTTGGCTAAGAGTCCCAAGAGTGTCCCTGTGCTTCACACAACATAACCCAGGGTGGTGGTGCTTTGTGGGATCTTGTGTTAGGATGGAGGGCATTGCATTCTACCAGGTGGGTACTGTGGAGTTTGTGTTGGGGGGGTGTGAGGGGAGGTGCTGGTGACTATAGTCAGTGCTGCAAGTCCCCCTTCCCACCCAGCCAGCCAGATAGCCCAACATGGAACGTGCTTGCATTGCAGGGAGTGGAAGTTGTCTCTCAGGATGTCAGTCAGTGGTGTCCTGCTGTTTGTTGGTGCACAGTTGGCAGCAGGGCCTTGTGCTCCCCACAGCAGTAGCCAGTGTCAGCCATCTTGTGAGTCCTTCTCCACTCCCTGTGATGTGAGCATGGTTCAGGGTGGTGTTGATGGGACAGTTGTGGGGGTGAGCTATGTCTGTGACTACGTCTCCCATCATGCTATTGCCTCCACCCCCCTTCCCAGCATGCCCATGCTTCCTTCCTTTTGACTCTGCTTCCCTGTGGGGTGGGCTGGCTGTGCTGACAGGATGGCTGGGAGTGTTGTCCTGGCAGTTGTTTGGCTAAGAGTCCCAAGAGTGTCCCTGTGCTTCACACAACATAACCCAGGGTGGTGGTGCTTTGTGGGATCTTGTGTTAGGATGGAGGGCATTGCATTCTACCAGGTGGGTACTGTGGAGTTTGTGTTGGGGGGGTGTGAGGGGAGGTGCTGGTGACTATAGTCAGTGCTGCAAGTCCCCCTTCCCACCCAGCCAGCCAGATAGCCCACCATGGAACGTGCTTGCATTGCAGGGAGTGGAAGTTGTCTCTCAGGATGTCAGTCAGTGGTGTCCTGCTGTTTGTTGGTGCACAGTTGGCAGCAGGGCCTTGTGCTCCCCACAGCAGTAGCCAGTGTCAGCCATCTTGTGAGTCCTTCTCCACTCCCTGTGATGTGAGCATGGTTCAGGGTGGTGTTGATGGGACAGTTGTGGGGGTGAGCTATGTCTGTGACTACGACTCCCATCATGCTATTGCCTCCACCCCCTTCCCAGCATGCCCATGCTTCCTTCCTTTTGACTCTGCTTCCCTGTGGGGTGGGCTGGCTGTGCTGACAGGATGGCTGGGAGTGTTGTCCTGGCAGTTGTTTGGCTAAGAGTCCCAAGAGTGTCCCTGTGCTTCACACAACATAACCCAGGGTGGTGGTGCTTTGTGGGATCTTGTGTTAGGATGGAGGGCATTGCATTCTACCAGGTGGGTACTGTGGAGTTTGTGTTGGGGGGGGGTGTGAGGGGAGGTGCTGGTGACTATAGTCAGTGCTGCAAGTCCCCCTTCCCACCCAGCCAGCCAGATAGCCCACCATGGAACGTGCTTGCATTGCAGGGAGTGTAAGTTGTCTCTCAGGATGTCAGTCAGTGGTGTCCTGCTGTTTGTTGGTGCACAGTTGGCAGCAGGGCCTTGTGCTCCCCACAGCAGTAGCCAGTGTCAGCCATCTTGTGAGTCCTTCTCCACTCCCTGTGATGTGAGCATGGTTCAGGGTGGTGTTGATGGGACAGTTGTGGGGGTGAGCTATGTCTGTGACTACGACTCCCATCATGCTATTGCCTCCACCCCCTTCCCAGCATGCCCATGCTTCCTTCCTTTTGACTCTGCTTCCCTGTGGGGTGGGCTGGCTGTGCTGACAGGATGGCTGGGAGTGTTGTCCTGGCAGTTGTTTGGCTAAGAGTCCCAAGAGTGTCCCTGTGCTTCACACAACATAACCCAGGGTGGTGGTGCTTTGTGGGATCTTGTGTTAGGATGGAGGGCATTGCATTCTACCAGGTGGGTACTGTGGAGTTTGTGTTGGGGGGTGTGAGGGGAGGTGCTGGTGACTATAGTCAGTGCTGCAAGTCCCCCTTCCCACCCAGCCAGCCAGATAGCCCACCATGGAACGTGCTTGCATTGCAGGGAGTGTAAGTTGTCTCTCAGGATGTCAGTCAGTGGTGTCCTGCTGTTTGTTGGTGCACAGTTGGCAGCAGGGCCTTGTGCTCCCCACAGCAGTAGCCAGTGTCAGCCATCTTGTGAGTCCTTCTCCACTCCCTGTGATGTGAGCATGGTTCAGGGTGGTGTTGATGGGACAGTTGTGGGGGGGCAATATGTGTGACTGCGACTCCCATGATGCTATTGGCTACACTGACTTGGCCAGCATACACAGAATTCCTTCCTTTGAGTGGTCTTCACTGTGTGTTGGTGTTGTTGTGGTGGCTACATGTGTGGATGTGTGTGTTAGTTCTATTTGTGCCACTGCCTAGCTGTAGTTGTGGTTGTGTTTGTACATGTGTTGGCACAGTTGGATGTGACTTTTTGATGGCATGTGTTGTGTTTATCTGACTGACATACACATTTTGGGATGATTCTGTTCTAGTTGCTGTGTAATTGCTATGTGTGCATGGTTTGACTCTCCCCTTGACAGTGATGTGTGTGTTTTGTGGCAGTTTATTGTGTACATTTGTTGTGTACTCACCAGGCTCTGGGATGTTCTCTAGTCCATATACGCTCACTGGCGGAAGGATGGCCCGCACCTTCTCCTCCCAGGGCCTGAGGTATATTGGCTTGGCAGGAGGGCCACTGCCGGTCTGTTGGCTGTTGCTGTAGTCTATCTTCAGCAGGTCCCGTACCCTCCTGCGCACGTCATACCACCTGTTCTGGATGTCCGTCTTTGTGCGCCGACATGATGATTGGGCGTTCACCCTGTTGATGATCCTCTCCCACATCTTGGTTTTCTGCGACATGGGGGTCTGTTGGACCAGAGTGCCAAACAGCTGTGGCTCCACCCTGAGGATCTCGTCTACCAGGACTTCCAATTCACAATCTAGGAACTTGGGATTCTTCTTGGGGGGCATGGTGATGGGTGGTGATGGTGAGTGATGTGTGTGTTGGTGTGCAGGTGAGGGTGTGTGAGTGTGTGTTTTGCTGGGTGTATGTGAGGTAGGTATTTGTTGGTGTGCTGATGGTGTGTGGCTTGTGTGAGGGATGAGCTGTGGGTGTGTGGTTGCTTTCTCTTGGGTGCTGGCAGTGAAATGGCATTTGCAAAGGCTCATGGTAGTGATTTGTGTCCTTTATATAGGTGGAGTTGTGGGTGTGTCTTTGTTCTCTGTCCCCACCCCCCCAGTGTTTATTGGCTTGGTAATTGCTTGTTTGGCCTTTTTTTGGTTGATTTTTCCTTTGTGCTGTTTGTGTATGTTGGAAACGTTCTTGTGACCGAGTCGGACCCTGCATTGGTCTCGTACGGTGTTTTCCGTTTCGTTCACGCTGTGTTTGTGCAGTTTTGTATGCTGCGTACGCGTCGGTCGCGGTGTATTGTGTTGCTTCGGCTCGGTTTTGTATGCGTGTCGGTCGTACGGCTTGTCCTCCGTCCGACTCGGTCGTGTTTTTCGCGCCTTGCATCGTACTTTGCGGGTTGGAGTTGGCGGGTACGATTCGGTCGGATTTGTTCCGGGTGCGTGTCGGTCGGTTGGATTCGCGTGTTTTTCCGGCCGGATTGCTATTTTCCGAGCGGCTCGGTCGGTCGGCTTGGTTTCCTGACGTGTCGGTCGGATTTATCGCGGCTTGCATCGTACTTGGCGTGTCGGGCGCCACTGGTACGTGTCGGTCGGTATTTTTTCCGGATCCGAGTCGGTCGGTGCTTTTTCCGGCCCGAATCGGAATCGACCCCTATATGATTGGTGTTAGACTGATTCTAGACACCCCTACCCGGTATGTTAGCCTGTATACCAGCTAGCTCATAATGCCCCTAGAAACCCCTCCTACTAAGGAGAGAATAGTTCTTGGCAACTATCAAACATGACAACCCTGTCCCATCAGGGATCATGGAAACAGTGCGATACTTTTCGCTCAGTCACTCATGCTCACTTTGTCTCAGAGAGATACACAGAATAAATGGTGGGGACGTTTTTCAATAAGCATTTATTGAGCCAGCGTCATTCTAGTGTAAAATAGGTGTGCTGAAACAACCATTAGACAGTAACAGATATAAATGATTATAAGCACTAACAGAGTAAAAGGATGGTAGATTTCTACCATTATGCTAAAACAATGAATACAGGCAAGTATATAAAATACATTACAGTAAAATGCGTACTCCTACGATGCGACCCTAACTAGATGTACCTAAATGTACCTAGCATGTATGTGGGTGTAAAAGGCAAGAATCCCTCTAGGATAAAGTCAACCCCATTACCTGAAGTGAGAGACTGTGGGACCCTGTCCTGGTCTCGAGATGGACACCGAGCAAGGGATGTCAAACCACTGCGAGCTCGAGTGTCTCCGTGCAGTAACCTCAGCATCTTGCGTCAGTGTGTCGGCATGGAAGTCACTTTCTCCTCTGACTACCTCAGCAAGATATGGTGTATATATACCCAAAGTGGTGCCCCCTTGGGATATACCTTGCTGTGTCATGTCGGGCTAGGATGATGGAAGGAATGACCATTATACATAGTTATTATGCAGGAGATGGTAGGTCTGCTGTCCTGCTGTGATTCCAAGAATCCTCATGCATAATGAATGAGGCTTAAGCTTTTCGGAGAAAACCCCATATCATCTTTGGACATTACCGTAACTAGGTAAAAGGTCAGTACTAAGAACCGTTATGTAGTGTAATGGTAAGGGAGAATATAGGTGAAAGGTTAGGTGACTACTGGAGCCTATATTGGGGTACCTATATGGAACATAACACCCACTCCTCATCCGACTGGACGACATACTAAAAATCCTATGTACGGCTAAACGTGGTACGCAACTATTAATAAGTCCATAAAATAGTATTTAAAAATGTAAAATTTCAGAAAAATGCTAAAAAAGAAAAATAGTGCATGCGATAGAAGTCTGTACTAAATAAGTTCGTATATATAGTCCGAACAATGAGAGACTGAAAGCCATGCAGTGTAGCAAAAGTGTTTTATTTTTTAAATTCCAAATTTGGTTGTTTTTGAAAAGGCCGAATTTTCCCAGCACAAGATGAGCCAAATGTTTATGTGTCCTGGCTGGGAGACGCAACATCACTGTTGCCTGCAATCGCAGATGACGGTCCCTGCAATACCGCGCAGATCAGGTCAATCAAGCACAGATGTTCCTCCGTATTCACCACAGCTGCTGCTGGGGATGTACGAGTGTCAACCAGGGCCTGAGTGTTTGTTGAGGAGCCGGTATCCTTTCCGACAGGAGCTGAAGCATCCTGTGGTGGCTCTAAGAATGCAGACATCAACATTGGAATACGCTGAGGACACTGCAGAACATGGGCCGTTATTGGGTCCAGAAAAGCATCAATGTCCGGTGGTGCAATTGTTGGAAGTGTTAGACAGAGATCTAACACTCATTCTTGTCCGCAGAACAGGCATCCGAGGACAGGCAGAATACAGTCGATCCAGACTGGTCTAAATGAAAAGAACCAAGACTCGCTTAGTTTTCGAAGACAAGGTGTGCCCAGATGGATTACCATGCGATCACGGTATCGGTGCTCCAAGAGCGGTTTTTTCATCTCCTTGGTGACTGAGAAGTCCATTGCGTTGCAGAGAAATGACAATTAGGATACCTGCTATTAGAAACAGGATAAGCAGAAACCCTCCAAAAATGCTTCAAAATACGGAGTGTATGAAGTTGGGAACAACTCCGAGGATTGTCTGAAAGGTGCTTAACAGTCCAGAACCTATAGTCTTAAATAGAGATATGCGATACCTGGGGGCATCCCACAACAACCTTGATCATTCAGCATCAAATAACTCCCATTTGAAAGCAACTTGAACACCGGATTAATCACGGCAGCAGGGGAACCTTTCAAGTGATAGGATGAGTTAGCAACTGAACCATTACATGCCCCGTGAAGCATGATATCCTGGCATATGAGAGATAAACTTAAGGAATTCTCACAGTTGGTTCCGCTAAGGAACACTTCCATGTCCCCATTCCTACATCAAAATCTGTACAGCAATTCCCAAGATTCCTTGATGAATCCCCTACCCATCGCTTCATATCTGCCTGCCTGTTGTTGTTCTTAGGCAATACTGAAACTGGAAGGTTGTGACCAGTAATGTTATATGGCCAAAGTTTTAACCATTCTGAGGATGGTGACTCTGCCACAGTAAAAGGTAATTTGTCCAGTTTTTCAAAACGCAGCATTGTATATTTTGCTCCCCTTTGTGCCATTGCTATCTGCTTCTCAGTTAGATTGTATGCCGAAAACAGGGATGTATTGTTGGTAAATCGCCAAGGCACATAACCAGTGCGCAATGATAGCAGCGTCCAGCTTAATAACATAATAAAACGTAGTTGAGATTGTCCATGTTGTAGTATGGATAAGCCTTGTTCTAGTATATCTATAGCAGAAGATACAATGTTGCGCAGTGAATATATCCTGAATGTTAATGTACTTGTACCGTTGTCAACTACTGCTAACGCCTTTTCTAGGTTAATCTTATCTATTTCACGAAGTCTCTCCGCAAGTTCTTGTTGAGAGATTTTCCAGATTTCATTATAGAAGGAATAATTGAAACGTTTCTGACGTGGCTTTTTTGGGACCGAATAAAAATCCCTTAGATCCATCTCATTTGAGAGTAAGGATAAGTGCTTTCTCACCTGGGACAGTGACGAGGTTTTTAGCCAATCGAGAAACAACTTCCCAACACGGTATGATGTCACTACCTCCGGATGTTCTCTTTGTACATATCGTGGGTCTGGCCTATGGATATCAAACCCTTCCGTTGTACTCTTCAATCTTGATTGACATCTGTTGGTGTCTGTGGGCCAAACTAACCATCCCTTCCGATTTGGGTCTGAAGCATTGTACTGCATGATGTCATCTATTGTATCCCCTCCACGTGATGTAAAATTGATGTGTGAAAGTGTTGGAAACCGTGGTGTGTTCAAATCCTTGTTCTTAGCTAGTCCAAGAGAGGAGTTTTTTTGTCACTTCGTGGAGTTCCGCGTAGCGAAACTCCGCGAACTACGCCCTGGCCTGAAAATAACACAAATATTGAAATCAATAATATAGACCACACAATTATCGTCAAAACTAAAATATCGGCACCTTAAAAATATTTCAAATACCACAATGCATAACAAATAAAAAATAAACAATATCAAACACATACACGAATTACATATACACAATTAAAATTTAAAAAATTATAAATACAAATTTTTACTTTAACATAAGCAAAAATACCAAATTAATTCCTCTTTACAAGCAGAATACATAAAATAAATAATTATTTTCATACCTTAAATACAATTTAAATTACAAGTTATATACAATCATGCTTTTAAATTAACAAAGAATAAAAAAACAGTTAACTGAAAATTAATTAGCGTTTCCCAAATAAGGGAACAATTTCCAAAATTATTGACAAACATTAGGAACAACCAATAAAAAACACCTACAACTTAAATAACCCAATAAGAATTACAGAACAATTAGACAAACACTATATTAACTAAACAAAAATTAAAACATTTTCATGCTACAACAGCAAACACAAAAATAAGGGAAATTTCTGCCAGATTGCTTCTACAACATCAGACTTCCACATTGAAAACTGAGATTTCAACTGCACAAAGTAAGTAAAATATAAATCTAATTTTATAACTCAATAAAAGATAAGTAAAGTACTTTTAAAATAATTAAATAAGTAATGTAATATTTATTTTAACTATACCTCCTCTACAGAAACTCCAAACAACACTCAACTAACTACAAACAACATCGAAATGCACCTTGGCAAAAAGTAAGTATAAACTAAAATTATACTAATAAAACAACTATTAATCCCAAACTAAAGGCCCCACTAACCACTAACCACACAAACCCCAAAATACAGAAAATGGTGTTAAACAAATGAATTAAAATTATGTATTTTTTTATACAGAAAATAAAAGCAAACACTAAAGCCAAGCACAAACAGAAACATCTCAACATCAAAAAACTTCTACAGATTAAAACATATAAGTATAATTTTATTTATAAAAATCTATGGGGCCGATTACGATGGCGGGCGGATCGGCACCGCCGTGCCGGCGGTGGCTTCCGCCGGCCTTGCGGGTGCTGTTTTGCCAACCACGGTCGCGAATCCCCGACCGCCATATTACGATGAGCAGACATAGGCCAAATCCCTACCGCCGCGGTGTTTTTAGTACCGCCAGTACTTTGGTTCCGCGACGAGGGCGGAGGTAGCCAATAGCAAGAGACTGCCGTGCGGAATGACGTGTAGACCGCCTTCCGAATCACAATGCCTCAAATAGGCAATCGGACCGCAACGGAGAAACCACCCATTGAAACACGGCGGAAGCAATACTGCGGAGGAAAACGGGGATCACACACAACTCCACGCGTTCGCTACCGCTATGGATCCTACTCTACAAGCCCTACCGCTGCTGTTCCTGATCCGCGATCAACAAAGACGCCACCGCCGTTGACAACACCGCAGGTACGTCAATGCCACACCTCCGCATCGGGGTCATCCATCAACAACGTCATCACCGCATCCTCCCGGTCACGTCACCGCAGCGGTGAAGACGCGGGAAAAGTTCCGCACAATCCAGTAGGCAGGGCCAGCGGCACGCATGGGCAGTCACAGGGACGTGTAAGGATTGTGTTGGCCCTGGCCCAAATGTACATTTTGTGCCTCTGTTGGTAGCAGCTGTCATTACCTGATACCATTACAGCTCCTACCATCCCACCCTGTACAACATCAAAATGGGTGCCCATCTGATATTCAGGGATAGTGATGTATGTGAACAAGTTCATAGGTGTATTGTGGCAAAACAACACCTGCATAGTAATGCCAAATAGGTGCTTGTGATGTGAAACCCCCTTCCTGCCACTGCCAAGATGAGTATTTGGGGGAAAACCCCACCTGCAAAGTAATGCCAAAAAGGTGCTTGTGGTGTGAAACCCCCTTCCTGCCACTGCCAAGCTGAGTATTAGGGGGCAAAGTAATGCCAAAAAGGTGCTTGTGGTGTGAAACCCCCTTCCTGCCACTGCCAAGATAAGTATTAGGGGGCAAACCCCACCTGCAAAGTAATGCCAAAAAGGTGCTTGTGGTGTGAAACCCCCTTCCTGCCACTGCCAAGATGAGTATTAGGGGCAAACCCCACCTGCAAAGTAATGACAAAAAGGTGCTTGTGGTGTGAAACCCCTTCCTGCCACTGCCAAGATGAGTATTATGGGGCAAACCCCACCTGCAAAGTAATGCCAAAAGGTGCTTGTGGTGTGAAACCCCTTCCTGCCACTGCCAAGATGAGTATTAGGGGCAAACCCCACCTGCAAAGTAATGCCAAAAAGGTGCTTGTGGTGTGAAACCCCTTCCTGCCACTGCCAAGATGAGTATTAGGGGGCAAACCCCACCTGGAACATACACGTTTGTAGTTGGCATGTACAGGGCCACATACACCTCAGCACCACTGACAAGGACAGGCCAAGCACACTGTGAGACCACTCAACTGCACACATCCAAATATACCCATGTGAGTACGAAGACAGGCCTTCACAAGATTACCACACACACACTGCTGTTCACACATCCAAACACATCACACAGACATCACCAACCTTGGACACCCCGCAAGTTAGACTGTGTGTAGAATTCACCTCTGTTGTGGTATAGCCCCCTAACATGACGTGTACAATCATACTGAAATCAACAGCGAATGATGATTGCAAGAGTACATCAACACCCACAAACATCATTGCACCCCCAAACCTCAGAGTCAAGCAGACCAAAAGTGTGTGTTACGTTTGCCAAACAATGACAAAGTGAATGAAGTAAATCGCAATGTGGAAGTGCCATGCAGAGCATGTGGCACATTCATCCAGACCCACACATCAAAATGTTTAATTAAGCAAGGGCAGTAACAAACGATACGACAGGAGTAACAGTGTTTATTGCAAAATATCCTGATAGTCACAAAATTTCAAACAAATAAAAGGCCATTGGCCAGTCCACAGCCCAAACAATGCACATGTGTGCATGAAAATGTGTACAGTGCATGTGGAACACCGTACACTGCCATGTGAATGAACAAAGCACCGGGGCTATCAAAGCTCAGTCCAGGCACCGCTGTGGGAGAGATGGGTATGGGAGGGGGTCTGTGCCTCAAACTTGCCTGTCAGTTGGACTGGGAGGTGGCTGATTGTCGTGGCCATTGGCGGAACTGGACCTGGGAGAGAGAGGATCATCAGAGTCAGAGTCAGCAGTGGCTGTGGCAGGCGTAGGGCTGCTTGGACCGGGTGGCATGGTGGCACGTGGAGGTGGAGAGACGCTGCCGTGAGACACAGAGGCAGTAGTGGCTGTGGCAGGTGTAGGCCTGCTTGGACTGGGTGGCATGGTGGCACGTGGAGGCGGAGAGATGCTTCCGTGAGACACAGAGGCAGTAGTGGTAGTGGCAGGTGTAGGCTTGCTTGGACCGGGTGGCATGGTGGCACGTGGAGGCGGAGAGATGCTGCCGTGAGACACAGAGGCAGTAGTGGCTGTGGCAGGTGTAGGCCTGCTTGGACCGGGTGGCATGGTGGCACGTGGAGGCGGAGAGATGCTGCCGTGAGACACAGAGGCAGTAGTGGCTGTGGCAGGTGTCGGCCTGCTTGGACCGGGTGGCATGGTGGCACGTGGAGGCAGAGAGACGCTGCCGTGAGACACAGTGGGTGAGGGTGAATGTTGAGGGCTGCCTCTACACTTCTTGGGTATCCGATATTGCAGAAGTGTCTTGGGAGTAGTGGGAAGTGTGGCTGGCACAACAGAATCCCTCTCCACCAAAGGTGTGACAGGTGCAGGTGGCCCTCCTTGTGGGGATTTGCTGGATATGAATTTAGCCTTGCTTTTTGCTTGCCTTTTGCCCTCCATCCCCTGTGGCCCTGGTGAACCACTCACATTTCTCTCCTGACCACGCTTCACAGGGGTGTGGGTGGGAGTAGAGGTCCTGGGTGAAGCAGTCTTAGGTTGCTTCGTGGGCTTTCCCTTCAGCGGCACCAGCACCACAGCAGGCATGCCAACTGTTTGTCTGTCACGTGGAGCACTTGTGTGGATGGGAGTCTCTTGTGATGGGTGCAATCTTGTGGACCGTGAGCTAGAGGCCTGCTTCTTTGCCTGATGCCCCTGAGTGTCATGTGAAGGGCTTTTTTTTTTGCGTCCCTGTGTGCCCGTGTCACTTTTTGGGGATGGTGTCTGTGGTCTTGCACGCTTGGAGCGCTGCTGTCGTGTGCTGGGTGTCGACGACTCGGGGCCTGAGGGCTCAGTTGTGTGGTCACTCTCCTCAGGGGTTGCCACTGGCAGGGTGGTTGGTGAAGGCATTGGGGCTGGACTTGGATGCTGTGATAGCTGAATGGCTGCCGTCACGGTGGAGGACAAACCCTGGACAGTCCTGTGTAGCCCCCCCACGTCCGAATGAATGCCCTCCATAAATGCCAGAACCTGTCCCAACTTCTTGTCCTGATCCTGGAAAGCATTTAGGAGAGCTGTCTGACTCACACACAGCTGGCGCAAGAGTTCTACCGCCTCAACACTGAGGGCAGCAGGGGAGACAGGGGCAGGGGCAGCGGTGCCTGGGGTGAAGGCGACTCTACCCTTAACAGCCCTGCGGGCACGGACAGCACTAGTGGTAGTAGCCGGGATGGTGGGCACTGGCCGATGTGTGGTGGACGAAGAGGCAGCATTGTCACTCCCTGTGACCACCATTGTCGCTGACTCCCCACTGGAGTCAGATGATGTTGAGGTTGTGCTTTCTGCACGTGAGTCCTCAAGGGCATTCCTGTCCCCCTCCGAGGCACTGGTCACATCAGTGTCAGTGATCTCATGGCTATCATGCGTGCCACATGCTTCAGCACTGGTGTCCGTATCATGGCCTTCCGTGCACTCGGTAGATGCTGCAATGGACAGAGACATAGGTTCAGTACAGTGCCATACACACAAACATCAAATGCAAGCACAGAACTAGACTAGATAATTACAACCCCAAGTAGCACAACACCCTGTGCAGTCTGCATGTGCAACAATCATGCTGAACACAGAAGATGCATGGAAATATGCATTGTTTACATCAATGAGCCATGTGAGGTTCACACCGGCAAATAGCAAGTCCCTGCCTCCTTGTAATGTAACATAAACATCTCTGCAAGCATACCCACGTGCCTGTATGTGAGAGAGGCATACATCTCAGCATGTTGCCTCTGTCACATATGGAGTCACTGTAAGGGGACAACACAGATACAGATTCAAATTTCTAATTAAGAATGTCCATGAGCTACTGATGTCTAACAAGGTGAGCAATTCATCATGCAAACTGTTGCACGTTGGTGTCAGATGTGCACTTCACACCATTTACAAGTCCTGCAGTGCACACATCGTTAAATGCACACTGACATGATGCACACTGCTGTACGCTGCCTGGTGATGTCCATGACATCCAGAATGCAGAAGATGTCATAAGGCCACATCTCATCATGCAATGTCAAGGGCCACTGTATGAAACACATGATCAAGTCCATCTATGGGAAAATACATGACACCTGTACTGAACACATAGGCCACTGAGAAGTAGTTCTTAAATATTTACACAGCAGCAAGATCAGCAATGGCTCCCGGTCGCCATTCATGCACTCACTCACACCCAAAGTCAGCCTACGCAGAATACTCACCACTTACTCCCTGCTGATGGTCCCTCAAACGTTCTTACAGCTCTGGCTGTGTCACAGACAAGATGCGGGACATTAGTGGAGTCATGGTTCGGCGCGCCAACCTGCCACTGCGAGGGACCAGCCCCACCGTCATCTCTGCCACGGTCCTGCTCAGACGGGAGATGTCATCCCACCTCTTGTGGTAGTGTGTGTGTCGTCTGTTGGATATACCCAGAGTCCACACCTTCCGTGCAATGTTCTTCCATGTGGCCTTACGCTGGTGGACCTTCAGCTGCAGGCATAGGAGACAAGAAAAGGAAGTATCAGAGACCCTGTGTCATTCACACTGTGTGTCAGCACAGGAGAACATAAATGCATGGCACACAAATCGCTACATCTTCATCAGAGGCCATACAGCATGACACATAGTACATGTTCATTACAATACTACATAGAAATGAATGCATGTATGACGCAGCACACAGTACATGGCCATCTCATACACATGCACAATGACAGCACAGACAGCCATGTGCAGAAGGCCCTCATCTGTGATGCAGTATGTGAGTGAGCATGACATGCAATACAGTGCTAATGAAGTGTAGTGGCAGACTCACTGTGTCCACCACTACACACCCCTCGATGCCCTTGGCCTGTGAATGGCTCAATGCATTTTTCAGGAAACATATTGGGACATAATCTGATTCATCACGCCCTTCTCACAATGTTAAGTCCTCGATTGTGCAATTCTCAGGACTATGATGGCTAAGTGAGTATTAGGTGTGTGGACTAAACACATTTTGACTCAGTCCAGTTAGGCATGGCTCAGAGTAACATTGGACAGTGTCTGTGCAGGCCAGAGGAACTCACACTGCAGCTCAACATGGTCCCTCAGATAAATCACATGGATGTACAGCATGAGAGGGTGAAAAGTGCCAACACATGCGAGACTGAACACATGTTCAAATCAATGTAAGGATGACATCTACTACTTACATTGATGTGAAGTGTCATAGTTGCATTAACATCAAGTGGGTTCCACTCATGCATTGGACTATTGTGCATGATGCTCACATCAACATAGTGCACTTAAGAAATATTCAACACACATAAGTTAGTGCTCCATTCCAATATACATTTCAACAGTCACATATGAGGTTGTGAAGAGTGAGTGGACAGTCACATAACATGGCACAGTAAAAATCAGTGCCGACTTGTGCTGTTTCAGAACACCATTGTATCTGTGTGGCTGTTTAAACAATGCATGTCTCCCCCTACCTACAATCAACTTATGTAGGTGTGGAAATAAGCCTACAGACACCATTGACATGAAGTTAGCATGCATGGCAGTGTAACCCACATTTACATCACCCAGTCTCAGACCAACATGTTCATTAAGTTTGTGCAAGAATGGCTGTAGGAGTGTCCATTTTCTACACATAATCAAATTCAATTCCCACAGAACATGTATGGAGCATGTCATGTTAACTATTAGGATGCCTGTACATCGACTTGCACTCACAAGCACATACTACCATACTACTGCACAGCAACATCATGGTATCATTTTGATCACTCTCACACTTGGAATCAGGGACACTTACCAGTACATCCTGTGCACCAAAATGCCTCCCATACTGTGCAAGGACCTCGTCCACCAGAAGCTCCAGCTCCTCTGTAGTGAAGGGACGGACCCTGACATTCTCTGTTCTCGCCATCACTGGGTCCAGGATACAGCAAAATATGCAGTTGTAGAGGAATGGCAGTCAGCAGTGCCTGAATGCATGTGAAATGTGTGGCTCTCCCACAGAGATTTATAGGCCCCTGGGTTGGTATCAGTGGCAGGCAGCTGCTGCAATTGGTCCACCTGGCTGGCATGTTTCAATTGTGGCCAATGAGCGGCCCCGCGGTGGCGGTGCACGCCTACCGCGGTTTCCAAAGTAGCACTTCCCTATCGCGGTTCCCATTGGCTGCAATGGCATTGGTGGTGTCACACCACGGAGGACAGGCGGTCGTTACCGCTATGCTGCATCTTTCAATTGTGGCCAATGAGCGGCCCCGCGGTGGCGGTGCACGCCTACCGCGGTTTCCAAAGTAGCATTTCACTACCGCGATCGCAGGTCCCATTGGCTGCAATGGCATTGGTGGTGTCACACCGCAGAGGACAGGCGGCGTTACCGCTATGCTGCATCTTTCAATTGTGGCCAATGTGCGGCCCCGTGGTGGCGGTGCACGCCTACCACGGTTTCCAAAGTAGCATTTCACTACCGCGATCGCGGGTCCCATTGGCTGCAATGGCATTGGTGGTGTCACACCGCGGAGGACAGGCGGTCGCTACCGCTATGCTGCATCTTTAAATTGTGGCCAATGAGCGGCCCCGCGGTGGCGGTGCACGCCTACCGCGGTTTCCAAAGTAGCATTTCACTACCGCGATCGCGGGTCCCATTGGCTGCAATGGCATTGGTGGTGTCACACCGCGGAGGACAGGCGGTCATTACCGCTATGCTGCATCTTTCAATTGTGGCCAATGAGCGGCCCCGCGGTGGCGGTGCACGCATACCGCGGTTTCCAAAGTAGCATTTCACTACCGCGATCGTGGGTCCCATTGGCTGCAATGGCATTGGTGGTGTCACACCGCGGTGGACAGGCGGTCGCTACCGCTATGCTGCATCTTTCAATTGTGGCCAATGAGTGGCCCCGCGGTGGCGGTGCACGCCTACCGCGGTTATGGACACATTATGCACTAGCAATGGCAATGGTCAAATTTAACAATTGAACACTATGCCTCCATAGTGTCTTACTGCACTTGTTTTGTACAATGAATGCTGGTGTGACATTAAACTCACTGATGCCTACACATGCCATGTCTGTGGAAAATGTGACATGCATTGACATGCACTTACTCACGTCACCGATGATATGTGTGTGGATGAACATCTATTGGTTGTATGATGTTGTCTCATCTTTGGAATCAACTTAATGTGTGAGATGGCTAATCAGACAACAGTAATGATTGCCTGAACACATAATGGTGGTATGTTACTGTGCCCATAGCTGATTTAAGTAGGATATGTGATCAGCTTACACACACTGTGCACATTGTGATGATGACTAGTGGTCTGTGCAACTTAATCAAGAAGGTGTGGCAGGTAAAGCAGCTACATATGAGTCAGCAGTGTTGCTGTCTCATACCTCATACCTCTGCTGTGTCACCTACTCCTAGTACCATTCACAACCTCTGAATATGTTTTTCTGGTAGTCAGTATGTACGACATGACCCCTTGTAAATACACATGTGGTCAAGGTCTTTCTGCATCTGAGTTGTGGATTCAGCAATTGTTGGAGTACGTTCATTGTTTCTGCTGCGTGAGTCAAGATGTGAGAAGTCGGACACATCTCATTGTGTAATTTGAATAACATTAGTCCTCTCCCATTTCATGTAGGCGACGACCAAATGTGCACCGGCCTTTCACAGTCCTGGCGGACATGGAGGATGTGGCCATCATCAGGAAATTTCGTCTGGATCGCGTTACACTGCAAGAGCTGTGTGCTCAGTTGGAGCCCCATCTGAGGCCTCAACGAACATATCCAACTGCCCTATCCCCAACAGTGAAGATCATGGCAGCGCTGCATTTTTTCGCTACGGGATCTTTCCAATACACGGTGGCCACCACCGGTGGGATGTCCAAACCACATTCACCATGGTGCTCTGGGATGTGGTGTCCGCAATGATGCTATACAAGGACCAATACATACGATTCCCAAATACAGCAGATTTGCCTGCTGTGAAGGCTGTTTTTTATGCCCTTGGCCACATTCCTCATGTAGTTGGTTCCATTGACGGCACACACATTGCCCTTGTCCCACCACAGGCACGTGAGCAGGTGTATAGGAACAGGAAGCACTACCATTCCATAAATGTGCAGGTGGTATGCCAAGCTGATATGATCATCAGCCATGTTTGTGCGCGATTTGCTGGCTCCGCCCAGGACTCCTACATCCTGCGGCACAGCATTGTACCCCGGCTCATGGAAAATCTACATCCAGAGCGTGCATGGCTTGTAGGTGAGTACACTGAGTCAAGTAGTGTGATGTGTGTGACATGCTGTTCTCGTCAACTGTTTGTATCACAACATTTCTCTGTGTATGTCACACCTAGGTGACTCAGCGTATCCCAACAGGCCGTGGTTGCTGAGCCCACTGTGGAATCCAAGTACCCCGGGTGAAGTCAGCTACAACGTGGCACATGGTAGGACAAGACGTGTGGTGGAGCACACCTTTGGCCTCCTGAAGTCCCGATTCCCGTGCCTGGACAAGAGCGGAGGTGCACTGTTGTATTCCCCACGAAAGGTGTGCCGGATAGTTGTAGCATGCTGCATGCTACACAACCTTGCCTTGCGCAAAGCCGTTCCGCTGATCATGGATGACGATGAGCAGCAGATGCCCCCTCCTGCACACCCACACACTTCCAGTGCGGACGATAGTGGTGAAGAGGAAGGTGTTGACCTGCGTCAACAGCTCATTGCCAACTACTTCCCTTGAATGCAAGTGACTTTGTAGACAAGTGACATTGTGTGTTTGCTTGGATGTTACTATCAAGGCATAGAGAATTTTAACTGCTGGCTGTTGTTGTGTGTGTGATGAGGGATGATGTGTGTAGCCAGGTACATCGGGCCTGATTCACAGAACTAACTTACGTCAAAATCCTAAACTTACAACAATTTTGGTATTCACAGAATGAACTTACACATTTGTGTATTCACAGAATGAACTTACACATTTGGGTATTCACAGAATGAACTTACAACAATTTTGGTATTCACAGAATGAACTTACACATTTGGGTATTCACAGAATGAACTTACAACAATTTTGGTATTCACAGAATGAACTTACACATTTGGGTATTCACAGAATGAACTTACAACAATTTTGGTATTCACAGAATTAACTTACTCATTTTGGTGTTCACAGAAGGCACTTACTCATCAATGAGTAAGTGCCTTCTGTGAATACCAAAATGTGTAAGTTACACAAAATGTGTAAGTTACACAAAATGTGTAAGTTACACAAAATGAGTAAGTTACACAAAATGTGTAAGTTACACAAAATGTGTAAGTTACACAAAATGTGTAAGTGTCTTCTGTGAATACCAAAATGAGTAAGTTTATTCTGTGAATACCAAAATGAGTAAGTTCATTCTGTGAATACCAAAATGGTAGTAAGTTTATGATTTTGTCGTAAGTTAGTTCTGTGAATCGGGCCCACAATGTGTATGTTGAGGTTGTTGACCATTGCTATGGGTGCTTGTTTTTGTACCTTGATGCCTAGTGTTGTGTTTCTGCTGAGAAGGCGTCACCTGATAAGTAAATGTCATTCTCTTGTGTCTTTCTAGGTTCATTCACCCTCTGAATGCCTCCTCTGCTTCACAGCTGTTGGAACATTGAAATCTGATTTGTCATTGTACATACTGGAATAAACATGTAGCTCACACAGTCATAGGTATGTGAAGAGTGTTTATTTGGAATTAGTTTTTGTGCAAGTGACGGGGATAAGTACATAAATGTGAACAGTGAATAAATGAGTTGTCAGTCATGGTAGTTGAGACAAATAGTGTAGTCACCACAAAGCTGAAGTCACACAGTCCAACAGACTCAGGCCATCAACATGGCAATGTGGGCAAGAATAGTCAACATAGTCAATGCAAAGGGGAACAACAAGATACCATCATGGCTGGCTCTGTGAGTGGCGTTGGCATGGTGGCCTGCCACCAAATCCTCCCCTGTGGATTCTCGGACGGCCTCTGGTGCGTTTGGGGGGGGCATCTGCTGCAGGGTTAGTGGTGTCTGAGAACTCACTCTCCTCCTGCACACCCCTCTCTGTGGCTGCAGCTGGAATGTTGGGCTGCACAGCAGGCAATTCACTGGAGGGGGGTGGAGCTGCCCTTGGGGCTGGGAGTCTGTCCCTCAGAACACCCACTAGCTGGCCAACAAGGTTGACAAGTTGGCCCATCCGTGTGTCCATGGACTGCTGCAGCAGGCGGATCTCATGCATGTCTTCAGAAAGCTGGCCCATTACTCCATGGTTCTCTTGGTAGGCACCAAGGATTCTTGCAATGGTGGCCAGGGATTCAGGGTCATTGTCCTCCTGTGTCTCTGCCCCAGTTGTACTCCCACCTGCCCTCCTGACACGAACCTGTGGCATAGTCCCCCGATGCACTGGCACACTCTCCCTGGCATGCTGTGATTGTGTGGTGGTGTTGGTAACCACCGTGGCAGGGCGTGTGATGCAGGCAGCAGTGGTGATGGTGGTGGTGGAGGCCACACAGGTCATAGTGGCAGGGGGAAGCACAGTTGTTCTTGCCGTGGTGGTGGTGGTGGTGGAGCCCACACAGGTCGTAGTGGCAGGGGGCAGCATGGTTGCTCTTGCCGTGGTGGTGGTGGTGGAGGCCACACAGCTTGTAGTGGATGGGGGCAGCACAGTTGTTCTTGCCGTGGTGGTGGTGGGGACAATGAGGGCTTGAGACATGTTAGTCCCTGCCACACCAGAGGGGCCAGCTTGAGAATCCTCGTCGGAGAATGTTGGGGAATCTGCATCCGAGAGTCCACGTTCCAGGGGGGGAGACTGGCTCCGCATGTTGGTGTCATCCTCCGCAGTTAGTTGTTGATCTCCTGTTGAACAGAGGTGATATGGTAATTGAGTTGCACGCAACAAGCTTGATGTTAGACAATTGTTTGAGACATTTGATACAACACACACTTTACAATGCAATGACTTTGTATGCCTGCTATATGCTGTGCACCATGACATGACGTTGAGGTACATACCTTATTAGTCCATGGTGTCTGTTGTGAATTGAAACTTGGTGCAGTGTACAGATAGTGTAAATACACGGACATGTCCTCATCTACCTAATTGCGTGACATCAATTTTCTGTTGTGCGTCTTTTCATTTAGCTGTTCATGTTATCTATTTCAACAGAGCTAGAAGGAACCATTGTCATGTTATACATAGCTTTGGAATCACATGTACTTTCCTTTTTTTCCATGTAGACCATGCATGTTTGGTGTTGAGATGGGCGTTCATGCTCAGACACCATGGCACTTCCACATTGCATTCTCTGCTGTGCCCAATTGTGGGATGCATTTGTTTCACTTGTGACTTGGTGAGTATGAGTTCAAAATATGTGATAGTTACGTGCACTTAGATGTCTGCACACTGGATGTGGCATTGAAAACTATGCCAAGTTGGCTGACATGTTAGTGCTGATGTGGTTATGTGGCTACATGCATTTAGATAAGGATGGCGGGGTACATGCAGTCACTACCTACGTGTACGTTTTGGTAGAGCAATGCGATGGCTGCACCATGCTTGTGGGTGTGGGGTATGCTCCATCCTGCAGAGCTGTGGGACAAGGGGGCCTGTTGGGAGTTGTAGTGCAGACTTCCCAGCCACAAAGACCCCTCCCTGTTGAGATGGCTACCTACATGTAAAGTTACACATTGGAGGGAAATGGCTGCCACATGCTTGGGGATGTGGGGAATGCTCAATCCTGCTGAGCTGTGGGACAAGGGGGCCTGTTGGGAGTTGTAGTGCAGACTTCCCAGCCACAAAGACCCCTCCCTGTTGACATGGCTACCTACCTGTAAAGTTACACATTGGAGGGAAATGGCTGCCCCATGCTTGGGGGTGTGGGGAATGCTCCATCCTGCTGAGCTGTGGGACAAGGGGGCCTGTTGGGAGTTGTAGTGCAGACTTCCCAGCCACAAAGACCCCTCCCTGTTGAGATGGCTACCTACCTGTAAAGTTACACATTGGAGGGAAATGGCTGCCCCATGCTTGTGGGTGTGGGGGATGCTCCATCCTGCTGAGCTGTGGGACAAGGGGGCCTGTTGGGAGTTGTAGTGCTGGCTGCCTGTACATGTGCCCCCATGTAAATATTGTTATGTACCTTTGTGGTGAATGAGAGGGAGTTATTGTGGGATCTGTGAGACCTGTTTGGGGGAGTGTGGTGGACATGAGTACATTTGGGCCTAGGAGGTGTTGCTTTTTAGTTGTGCAAGCTACTACATAGCAGTGTTATGGCAGACGTTTGTTGGTACTTACCAGCCTCCATTCCCCCTCAATTCCAGTGCAACTCTCTGGGTGCAGTATGCCAAGCACCTTCTCCTCCCATGCGTTGAATGTTCTTGGTGGAATGGGAGGGCCACTGCCAGTCCGGTTTGCCAGCTCACGGTTCTTGCTGTTCTTCTCCTTGACCTTGCTCTTGAGGTCAGTCCACCTCTTCCTGATCTCCTTCCTGTTGCGTGGAACTTGCCCTACAGCATTGACTCTGTCAACTATCCTTTGCCACATTTGATTTTGCCTGGCTGATGGGGTCTGTTGGACCCTGCTTCCTAAAATATATGGCTCAACTCTTATTATCTCATCCACCATGACTGACAACTCACCATCAGTGAATTTGGGCATCTTATGTGCCATGGTGTGTGATGTGCTGAGTGGTTAAGAGTGCAGGTGTGCAGGTGGTGGTGGTGGTGGTGATGTGTGTGGTGTGTGTGTGTTTGTGATGGTGTGATGTGTGCAGGGTTGCCTATCCTTTGTGTGATATTGTTGGGCCCTTCAGTTCTGGAGTTGTGCAAAGAATTGTGGTCATGCAGGGGCTGGTTTTATGGTCTGCTATGTGGGTGGGTCCAAACTGAGGATTCATGTCAGGTGTGTTGTCTGTGTTGGGCTGGGATTTGTAGTTCTTATTTGCCAGGGGCATGTGTCAATGGGGTGTGTTAGCTGTTTTTATTGGCTGAGCCAGATACACAGCCACATTTGGTGGTTTTGTGGTGTAGTTGCTTTCGACCGCCATTACTATTTCCGCGCGGACACCGCGGTCGGACTGCAATGGTCATTCCTCCAGCTCTCCCATTCATCATTGCTGTCAATCGCGGAGGTCGGAAACAAGCGGTCGTACCGCAGGCACTGCGGTAAGATCATAATTGCACTCATGGAAATTCCTCTTGTGTATCGGCGGGTTGTGAGCTATCCGCAGTGAATCCGACCGCCGTGGAGGGTATTTCGCCTTTTCTGCACGTGCGCCGCCGGTGTTTCTTGGGTTCCGGCCGCGGCGGTCAGATTTTTCCGGTGGTGCATCGTAATGTGATCGGCGGTGGTGCCGCAGGCCATGCGGGCAGTCTTTTCCCAATGCCACGGCGGGCGGAATGGTTTTCCGACCGCCATCGTAATCGGCCCCTATAATACAATAAAAAACATTTATAATATATGTAACATTTTTTCTATAAGTTTCTCATAGCAGTTGAAACATCAAAATGACTGAAGGTGCAAAATTCATTACTTCACAGAAAGTAAAAATGTTATTATGCTATATGGGATATGTCTACACACAAGAAAAACAAACAGTCGACAAAATTAATTGGAAATGCAGCAAATATTATACTAATGCATGTTATGGGAGGGCTAAAACAAAGGAAACTACTGTATTAAATGTTAAAAAAACATAACCACCCCCTAACATAGCAGAAATAGAAGTAAGAGATACTTTGGAGACTCTTAAGGAAGCTAGCACTAGCTCTCAAAAACCTACTACTGAAATACTAAAAGACATACTACCCCGAGTTCCAAAATACGTAATGGGCCAATTACCCTCCATTCCAACGTTAAAAAGAATAATAGCTAGAACAAAAAAATCAACTATGAACCCCAAAAATTTCAGTGAAGTTCAAATACCACCTGAACTCACTCCAACTCATAATGAAGAACAATTCCTTCTTTATGATAATAAATCTAATGAAAAAAGGATTATAATATTTGCAGCTCCTACAAACCTACTTAAACTACAAAATTGTGAGATATGAATGATGGATGTAACATTTAAAATATGTCTCAAACCATTTTGCCAATTATACACAATCTATGGACAACAGTATCACAATAGCAACAACCCCTTTATATATGCCCTATTACCAAACAAACAAACAACTACCTATTTAGAACTACTAAAGTAAAGCAAGAAACTAATAACTACTACCCTCAAAAAATGATCATAGACTTCGAACAGTCAATGATACAAGCTATCCTTAAACTACCCTCCCACAGCAATACAAGGTTGCTATTAGCACTTTAATCAATGCATATGGAGAGTGAGACACCTTCAAAAATTAAAAAGCTAATTGCACTAGCCTACGTCCCAACAACAGATGTAGCAGAACACTACAATTTATTAATAGAAAGCCCCTACTACCAAACAAAATGAACATTAACTAAGTCCCCTACTCGACTATTTTGAAGATACCTGGGTGGGAAGGCTACACAGATCTGGACACAGGAGACAGCCAAAACTCCACATTCCATGGTGGAATGTATACAACAGTACCCTAAACAAAGAAGCAAAAACTAATAACGCTGTCGAAGGATGGCATAATGCTTTCAAAGCCACAACAGGCAGAACACAACCAACCCTACATAAATTATTAGAATCAATCCAAAAAGAACAAAGCTACCAACAACTAAGACTAGAACAATCTATAACACAGCTATGTCCAAAACCAAACAAACTAAAACAATGTACGAGCACTTACAATACAAAGTAAGACTCTACCCAGACACTAAAGGGCTAAAATATTTAGAAACAATAGCAAAATCCCTACTTTAAAACATTAACACATAAAAATAGAAAAATAATAATTGTAAACTGAGGTCTTAACTAAACATTTTTATTCTAACATATAAATTATAAATATAATGTCAATTAAAAACTATTTGACATAATAAATATATTTTATAACATAAAAAATATCAATAACAATTATACAAATAACATTTCCTCCCACTAAAAATAATTTAAAATAACTTATGTTTTTGTAGCTGAAAAATGTAATCCAGTCAGCCAAGATAAATCCAAACATATAGGTATTCCAATACTTAGTTAAAACTCCCAAAACAAAATGGGAAAATACAACTGTGTAAAAATACTCTGCCGACAAAATATCCATAGGACCATAAATAACCCGAAAAATCAATTTAAAAACAGAAACGCTCCAAGACCACCCGAAAAATAAATGAAATGTAAAATAATTATTAGTTTACTATAGACTAATGCACATTTCCTTTAAAAAAAAAAGCTGCATCCTTCTCCCAATGCCAATTTGGAAACGTAGGATACTTGTGGAAAAAAACACACAATCCCTCCCGCACAAACATAAAGTAATATTATTTAAAAACACACATAAACATATAGATAACACCATACTCTAAATATAATTAAATATATATAACAAACCATAACACCGAACTATCAACTTACTAACTGCATTTCATATACGCTAAACTACAAATGAAACCTCACAACAAACATAAAATCCAAACCTTATAAACACTATATAGTACCTAACTACCTTCACCTTACCCCTAAATTAAGTCTAAAAGCAATTAAATTAAACTTACCTTAACCGATGCAACACAGCTTCCAACTGCAAGCTTCACCTCCCAGAAATGACCTAAAACAACACCGATATCCTAGAAAATAAAACTAAGGGGCTCATCACGATGGCGGGCGGACATCAGTCCACCCGCCACCGTAGCGGTGCTGGGGCCGCCCGCCAGACGTGTGGCGGTCCCACCACACATATTAGGATGCGCCCTCCATACTGGCCATAAGTGCGTGCACAGCATTTCCCTGCACTACGTGGCAGGCACCACGCGGTGCCTGCCACTTGGTGCATGGAAATAAGGGGGGTGCCATGGGTACCCCCCAGTGCAGCAACACCCCCCCCCACAAGGGGGGCCCGCAACGGGCCCCCAAACCCAATCCCCACCAGCCTTTCCAGAATGGCCTTTATGGACACACATCCCACCATATTAGTGGCCCTGCTCCGTCTGCCAGGCAATCAGTGCGATTGCCTTTTGCGGTGAAGCGGCGGACAGACTTTGCGTCCGCTGCAGTACCCACCGCCATCCTGATTTGGCGGTGGGTAAATCGCCATGTGATGGCGGAAGGACCGCCACCGCCGGGCCGGTGGTGGCGGGCCTTCCGCCATCATAATGACCCCCTAAGTTTAAAAAATGGTCGCCTAATAAAAATAACAAAAATACTTCCCCACATTAAACTCAATGTAAATTATAACTGTTATACATTAAAAAAAATCAAAAATACTTATTAATATTACTAATATAAAAAATAAAATTTCTGTTATGTTAAAAATTGTAAAATGTATAATAATAAATATTACAACACAAATAATATTTATTATTATACATTAAAAACATTATAATAACCTATTATTGTAATAAAAAATTGTACTGCTTGCTAAAAATTTGAAAAATTGTATTAATGTTAAAAATACTTTTCTTTTACAAAATGCTTACTTAGCTGTATAATTTTTGAGACTAATTAAATAATATTATCCAAAATATAATATTATTTAGTATCAATTATGCAAATAAATAAAAAATAATACAATGAGAAAAATGTTACAAAATGTACATTATGAATAATGTAAACTGTATATAATTATCTAATGTATATTTACAATATAAAAAAATGGTATAACTGTAAAAAATGGATATATTAAAAATTGTATTCAAAACAGTGGATAACTGCAACTTTTGTTTATAAAAAATGTACATATTTACCAACTTCTACATTATATAAAACATAAAATTGTTTCATACTTACTATGCTTAAAAATTGTATATTTATTTTTAAATATGTACTAAATATGTGACACATCAAAAATTAAAAGATGTATTATTTTTTTGGTTTATCACAATTGATATGAAACATTGTAAATAAATTGGACTATATTTCTTAGCTTGAGTCTTTGAATGTAAATAAATAAATAAAATATAAATATTGTTATGTTCTTAATTCCTATATTATGTTTCTTATACTATATTTGCATTAAAATAATTATTTTATATTGAATTGCTATTATAAATAAATATTTTAATAAACATATGTTACATACTATTACCACTTAACATACATTATTTTCATTAATATTGCTCCAAAATAAACAACTATATTTTATTATTCTCATTCCAAACTACATTAACTCACAAAAGGCAATGGTCACTAAACATATACAAAATTATATTCCAAACTACATTAACTCAGGGAAAGTGCTGGACACTAAACATATAAAATATATGTTAGAAGGTGGTTCTGACCATCTGAGCCGCCTTGATTTTTTGCTTTTTGAACACCTACTTGTTGAGCTTTTACTGTGGGAGAGCCTCATAAGTTGGGACTCACCCACAGTGAACTCGTGATGAAAGGGACTGCATGTGTATTTTACCGGTGTCCCCCTGGCGTGAGTAGGCCGCTGCACTGCAGCCAGAGTAAGGGGCACTGGGCTGGTTACATGCAGACACGTGTGTACATGCGTGTGCACAAGTGTAAGGGCTGTGCAGGGGAGATTCCTGGCATGCGCAGCCCAGGAGCAGCTACAAAGTGAATGGTGTGGCAGGACTTATGCAGAACTGGGTGGTGACATGGAATAGGCTTTATACAATGGGAAGAAACATTTGAGGGAAAGTCAGTGTGCTTTACTGTTTTCACTCCATTACTCTCCTATGAGGATGGGGAGCACATGGGCTAGTTTCACTTTCCTAGGGCCTACAAATTTCAGACACGCACTAAAGTCCACTGTAACTTATGTGAGAAGAAGAATTCTGCAGAGTCCAAAGTCATATTTGTACTGCTTTTGGGTCATCCAGAAATGACATATTTCTCTGAGTCAGCTCATAACCAGGGCCTGGCTGGGGCTGACCCTGCCAGGCTGAATTAATTACCTTACTCCCCAAGCTGTAGCATCAGAGGCCCAGCCCTACACTACAAGCATTCCAAGGGTGAAGGCCTCCACTCCAAGAAGAGAAGATGGGTGGAGCTACAGGTTCATCCATCAGCAGCTGACACCTGGTGCCAGGCACCAAGCTGCTCTGGAGAGAAGGCAGCGAGGGGGGAAGGGGCTCTCAGAGACCATGTGGCATGAGACCCCTGGACGCCGCCATTTTGAACAAACCCAGAGGCCTGGGCAGGAAGGAGGGAGAAGGGGCAGAGAGGTGATGTGTCGCTGTGTGATAGGGCAATGAGAGACTTCCTGCCAGCCCCCTCCCCATTCTTTAAAAAGAGTCTGCACAGGAAGAGGAGCTCTCTCTGGGGTGTGGACTGCTGAGAAAGACTGGTGCTGGAGTCTGGAGCCATGGGCAGTTGGAAGGAAGAACGCCATGACTGTCCCAGGATGCAGAATTGCGCCAGGAGGGGAGTCCAGGATCAGTGAGCAGAAGCCTGGGCCACTGCGCAGGGAGAAGAGAGGCCCAGGAGAACAGCAAGGTGAGAGGCTGGTGCAGGGAGCCAGTGAAGGCAGCTCCCTGCTGGGTTCCCCCTCATTGAGACCAGGAGGGCAAAGGAAAGTGCTCCAGAAGGGTAGACATGGCCATCCGGAGCAAGAGGAGGCCAAAATGATGAAAATCGGCCACCTGGGGGCCGAGCTACGGCCCCCAGAAGTAGGTGACCTTTGACCTCCCGAGGGACCGACGACGAAGCACGTGGGGCTTCGCCGCCAGCCCTAGATGTGCCCCCGGGGTGGGTCAGGTCCCGGGGGCTGCCCCCAGAAAAAGATAAGTTGGGGAGCGCCATCGCGCTCCCCATGAAAGTGCCCCGAGGGGGTGCCAGGCGCCCACCTTGGCCCCCGCCAAAAATGGAGGCAGGGGAGCGCCGTCGCTCCCACCTGGGAATAGCGTGAGGGGCCCGGGATCCCAACTCCGGGCCCCGTATGCGTGAAGCAATGCCGGGGAGCGCCACCGTGCACCCCGTGAAGAATCTTTGGGGGTGCAGGACCCCATCTCCGGGCCCCGGCGGGAGAAGCTAAGTCAGGGAGCGCCGTTGCGCTCCCCATGAAGAAATGGCTGGGGGCCCGGGACCCCATCTCCGGGCTCCGAATGGAAGAAGAGGACAGGGGAGTACCACCGCTCTCCCCTGTTGCAGCAGGAAGGTGGGGGGAATGCCGTCGCACTCCCCTGGAGACCCGCCAAGCCGGAGGCTGCCTCGCGTCTGCCCGCGCTGGCGGGCAGACCAGAATGGCAGTGCCGGCTCCCGTGGCAGCACGTGAGGGTGCTGGCCGGACGGGGAGCCGGCGGGGGCAGCCGGGGGTGGGCTCCCCGGGCTGACCTCCAACATGGCTGCACTGCGGGAGGCCCGGGTGGACCGGGCCTCCATGAAGAGAGGAGCGGCCGGGGGTGGGCTCCCCAAGTCAAAACACTCACCATGTGTCAGCAGGGGTCTGGGTGGGACCAGACCGCCGACGATGGGCCGACGCAGTCGGGTGTGGGCTCCCCGAGCTGCAGTAACAGCGGGGGTCCGGGTGGGACCGGGCCCCCCATCGAGAGCTAAAGATGTGGCGAGGCCACCAGCAGTGTGTTGCGGCTCTCTGTGGAGCAGCTGGGGAGCCGCTGCTATGATATGCGCTGGCAGGAGCCACTCGCCCCATAATGCCTTGCAGGCCCGGACCAGCCTGCAAGGGAAAACAGCCTTTTTTCTGCTTGTGGTGGCCCCAGGAGGACGGGGTCACCGCCAAATGTGTGACAGGGTGCAGGGGGAGCTGCAGGAGCAATGCAGTCTCCCCCAGCACAAAGGAAGAAAGTCCCTCCCTAAGTCTCTGGGGACTTGTAAAGAATAACCCCTCAAGGGCTCAGCCAGCAATCCAAGCATTCTGATGCTGGAACTTTTGTTCTGCAGCTGGGGGTGCGTTACGGACTGTACCAAGGCATGAAGTTCTGAGGTGGGGATGTCTGGAAAAGGGCATCCCATGGAGGTGAAGATGTGTAATTGCACCAGAAATGCATTTACTAAGATTATTTATTTTAGAGGGACTGGAAGTCACATGTGTTATGTGAAGTACCTGTGTAAGGTGATGTCATAAGCAAAGTGGGGTTATGTTGCCAGCCATTCCTGCTAGGATGTCTGGCTGTAAATGCTTAATCCTGAGATTTTACCTGTGATGCCTTTTAGAGGCTGTGATTGCAATGCATTACAACTGTTATCAGCTATGAAAAGTACCTCATTTAAAGTGGTGCCCAAACATGTATTCTTACTGCTGCGTTAGGTGAAGAAGAACACAGACTGTTAGCCCCTAAGATTTAGAGGTGTATACTATATGGTCAGTATGACATGTTCAGTCAGGGTTATGTGTCACCAGGGCAGGTGTGCCTATTTTAAATGCTTGTTGAGATAATGGGGTGGGTCGCCTCTGGGATGGTGCCAGTGCGCAGGGCCTTCGCTCCAGGTTATGTTCAACAAACTGCATTAGGGGGCAAGATGATGTACATACATGGGAGTGGTGGTACTAGACCCTACCCCCCTTTGGGAGAGGTGTAAATGTTATGCAATGTCACAAAGTAATTCCAACAGCTTATGTATATTTGTAAATTGTTGCATAGTATTGAGTAGTGTGTGTGTTTAATAAATGTACTCTTACTTTTATAAATCAAAGTACAAACTGGACAATCAATTATTGAGTGTTATTTCTGCGTACTTGTAATGGTGATTACTAACCCACACCATCTCCCTTGACTAAGCCTTAGACTGCTCTGAAACGCTACCCTCTGAGAGTCAAGCGCCACAATGGGGTGTTTGGTTCCCAGTGAAGGACAAATGTGACATGTTATTTGTGCAGGCCTCACAGATACTGCCTCGTTTTCCAACAATATACTATTCTCACTCCAAACTTTATAAACTCAGGGAAGGTGCTGGACAGCTAAACATATATCATTTACTATTCTCACTCCAAACTATATTAACTCAGGTAAGGTGCTGAACACTAAACATATATAATTTACGATTCTCACTCCAAACTATATTAACTCAGGGAAGGTGCTGGACAATAAACATATACAATATACTATTCCCACTCCAAACTATATTGACTCAGGGAAAATGCTGTACAGTAAACATATATAATTTAATATTCCCACTCCAAACTACAAAAACTCAGGGAAGGTGCTGGACACTAAACATATATAATTTATTATTCTCACTGCAAACTATATTAACTCAGGAAATGTGCTGGACAATAAACATATAACATATACTATTCTCACTCCAAACTACAATAACACAGGGAAAGTGCTGGTCACTAAACATATAGGGCCTGATTCACAGAACTAACTTACGTCAAAAACGTAAAGTTAGTACTTTTTGGTATTCACAGAATACACTTACTCATTTTGGTATTCACAGAATGAACTTACTCATTTTGTTATTCACAGAAGTTAGTAGTCCTAACTTTAGGACTCCTAAATGCCTTCTGTGAATATCGAAAGTCTTAAAGTTAGGATTTTTCTCAGTTTAGGAGTAGTTACTACTCCTAAACTGAGAAAAATCCTAACTTTAAGACTTTCGGTATTCACAGAAGGCATTTAGGAGTCCTAAAGTTAGGAGTCCTAACTTTACTACTCCTAAACTGAGAAAAATCCTAACGTTAAGACTTTCGGTATTCACAGAAGGAATTTAGGAGTCCTAAAGTTAGGACTACTAACTTCTGTGAATACCGAAATGAGTAAGTTCATTCTGTGAATACCAAAATGAGTAAGTGTATTCTGTGAATACTAAAAAGTACTAACTTTACGTTTTTGACGTAAGTTAGTTCTGTGAATCAGGCCCCACATAATATAGTATTCCTACTCCAAACAACATTAACACATGGAAGATGCTGGACAATAAACTCATAAAATGTAATATTCCCATTCAAAACTACTTAAACACATAAAAAATGCTACACAATACACATATATATTATCCTATTCCCACTTCTAAAAACATATCCAGAGCAATTGATGCAGGGTGGGTACGCCAGGCAATTGTAACAATTGCCTGTGGCGGACTGGTGGCAGACGGACTTTGCGTCCGCCAGCACACCGCCCGCCATTGTAATTTGGTGGGCGTAGAAGTGCCTCACGATGGCGGTGAAACCGCCACCGGCAGGCTGCCGGTGGTGGTTTCACCGCTATCGTAATGACCCCCCTAGACCCTCGTGTGCAACTAGTATTAAACCCAATCTACGATCCATGTTTGGTATTACTCTATCCCCCACTCCTGGAATCTGAGCATACGGAATGTTGTTTGCATCGAACTTGTAGGAGTACTTGAGTGGAAAACCTTTCGGTAAGGCTGGGCTGTGTTTGTGTGAAGCAATGACAGCTACCATTATCTGTCCGTCTATTCTCGTTTTTGAATGAGTGATTGCAGCTATGGCAGCAGTACGTACTGCCCCCTTTGCCGCTTCATCAGCCAATGAAATCCCATCAAAATGAACGCCATCACATTGATGACTCAGCGTGTGTATCACGTGAGCTCTTGGTAGTTTATTTTTCAACGCAGCTACCTGTTCCCATAGCATTTTATGCTTAATTGTGCCACCTTTTGAGTCTCTAAACCCATTCTGACCCAGTAGTGAAGATATTCGTTGTAAGACTGGACACAATACAAAGAATCACACACAACCAGTGTGGGGAATTCTCGATCCGTATTTATTAGTGCCAGTAATAGGGCTTTTAGTTCTGCCAGCTGTGCTGTGCAGTCTCCTAGAGACTGTGTCTTCGTATCGCTGGGATGGAACGTGCATTCCCGCATTGAACCCTTCACAATCGCACACACAGTGCTGTATTGCTATTGACTTCCTACGGCCGGCTGAGCAGATCCGTCAGTGTCAATAATGTATTCATACTGATCTAGAGGCATTATTTCATTTGGGAGGGGATATTCTTGTTCATATTGCAGGAATGCTTGTGTTTTTAACCTAGGGTCATCTCTGTATCCTACATCCGTTGCAGTGAGAGAATTAGCCCATTGTATCCATCTTGGATGTAAGGCTTTAGCATTAGGAACGCTTGAGTTTGTGGCAGCCTCTAAGGCTGGTACAGGGGTTACGACTATTATTTGTTTCCTCTGAGCCAGTGCTCTTTCTCTTACTACAGCGGTCTGTACTGCTGTCAGAATTTTTCTGTAGAAGCAAAGCGCATTTCAGCGTTTGTGTACAAATGTGATTTGTATGCAATGGGTACTGTTTCGCCTTCGTAGGAGGTTAGGTAAGTATATCCAGATTGACCCGCTAAAATGCGGATCACTAGATTGCGTACGTTTGCGCGTGTCTGCAAATGTTTTGAAGCTATCATGTCAGCTTGTAGGGAGCGAAGGGTATCTGCGTGTTCCTGTGTCCAATGCCTAACTGTGAAATCAGGTCTTATTAAGTCGTAGAAAAGTTTTACTCTTTCTGCGTAATCTAAAATGTATATTTTGCCAAAATTTAAAAATCCCAATATGGATTGTAAGTTCTTCAAAGATTTAGGAGGTTGGAGCAGCGCACACTTTTCTGAAAAGTTTGCTGCCAGGCTTTTTACTTCACTCGATAACTCACATCCCAAAAGTAGGACCATGAGGTGGGCTATTTTAATTTTTTTAAAGTTGAATTTGCAGCCCTCAGAGGTGAACCCCAAAATTATGGTGCTCACCCTGGTCAAGTGATCGTGTAAATCATCATCTGTCAGATAAATATCATCTAAATAGGACAATGCCTCTTGATCCAAATTCTGAAGTAATTCTGTTACCCTAGCGCTGAACAACCCGGGGCTATTCTTATACCCTTGGGGAATTCGACAAAATTGATGCTGAGAGCCTAGGGCGGAAAATGCAGTTAGATACCTGCTTTCAGGCGCTATATTTTGGCAGAAGAATCCATTTGAGATATCCAGTGTTGTTTTGTATTTTTTCTGCACAATGTTATTCATTAATGCGGCACTATGTGCATTCTATACTGCAAATGTCTTTGTGTATGTGTTCAGATGTCTGTAGACTAAAACCAGACGATATGAATTATCAGGTTTCATTACAGGAAACAAAGCATTGTTCATTGAAGAGGTGCAAGTTTCTATTACACCCTGGTATTCAAGTTGATCTAAGATCTCCCTGACCTCTTTTTTCACTTCTTGCTTTATTGGGTACTGTCTCTGTGGAGTTGGAGTAGTTTTTACTGTGATTACATGGTGTGGTGACTCAGCATCCCACCCAACATGGTTGCGATATAGGGTCGGAGCAAGGGCTACTGCCCACTTCTGCACGTATGTGTGTTTTAAATAAATTGGAATGTGGTCTGAAAAAGCTGGTAAAATTACTGTTTCTCCCTTGGGGCAATCCATAACAATTTCAGGCGGCCAATCTTTTTCAGCTAAAAGTATGTCGTAGCCGTAAGTCAAGTTCTCCCAAAAGGGATCTTTAACTTTTCTGGGTTTTTTCCCCCTCCATTTGGAGTTTTATTTCATGTAACCTATGTGGGACACTTACCCTCGTATCAGGTATTTCCACCGTGATGTGCTCATTCAACTCTGCTGTCACCAGAAATTCCATCAGGTTCTGGCAAGCTATTGTTACTTCTGCTGCGCTGTCTAGCATCGTCAGAGCCCATTCCATGTTCAGAAGTTGAGTCCTCAGAATTCTGGGCATGTCTAACTTTAAGACTTGCTACCTTCTTCTTTTTAAATTGAGGTTTTGATTTTGGCTTGTCTTCTTTTTTAGAAGTATAGTCTGAAGCGCGTTGCATGTCTCTGGACTTTGTACGCTCTTCTTGTCTGTGTTCTGACCGTCCTTCTCTCTCTGAGTTTCTTGGTGAACCCTGAAAGGAACGAGAGGCACGTGTATCAGTATCCTGATACCTGTCAGGTTTTTTAATGTTATCTCTATTCCTAAAGTTGTATCTCCTTTCGGAGGACTCCTGTTGAGGAGACCAACTCCTAGATAGAGATCTATTTTCTCTAATCTTTTGGTTTCTATTGTTATTATCCCATTTTGTTCTTGGAAGAATCAGGTGCTTGCTTGGTGTTATCCTTTTCAGGACCACCCATGAGTTGAGGTTTTGTTGCTCTAGCTCCCAAACTATCTCTACCTAATTCAGCATAGGTGTCTGTGATCATTTTAGGTAATTCACGTTCCTGTTGTAAAGGAGTGAAATCCCTCAGGTGTTGGCGTTTTGCCACTGCTGCTGCCCCCCCTTTTATATTTCCTAATATTATAGCTGATACCTGGGAAAAATTACCTAATAATAATTACCTAATAATTTCATCCCTAAATACTCAGTTTGTATTTGTCTTAATACGTCTGCTATTACTGCTAATGACGGAATACCATGAGTTCTGATATATGGCAGCGAAAACTGTACCCCAAGTGGTACAATCCTCTATTTGGGGAGCTATCCCCATTGGCAAGCAGATTGTTAGCATTCTGTGTTTTTCTTGAGGGCTTGTGTGTGGAAATACTGCCTCTAGCTGTGTTATTTTCTGAGCTATGGCATTTGCTCACGTTTAGCGGGCATTTTACCCACAACTGCGTAGCGTATAGCGTTTCTGGTGTAATTTTAGTTGTAGAACTCTGAATTTGACTTGTTTGTGTAGCTCTTGTTGGCTGCAGTGTGAGCATTCTCATCACAAACTCATCACAAACTGTGTCAAGTTTCAGTAAAGTTTTCCTATTTCTTTGTGAAGTGGACGTAAGTCTGCTACTGGCATCGTGTCAATGTCTGGATGTGGTGTGTAAGCCGCAAGGACAGGCCAAGTGGCCCGTCTCTTCCGTGCGAACCTAGTCTTACTTTGACTTTTGTGTGGGGGAGGGCACCTGTAAACTAGTTTATGTGCTCCTGGTAGGTGAGCGGAACTTCAATATCCTCATACGGAGTGTATTCATTTGGTGTTTCATCTTCAGTGTAAGAATGAAATGTATTTGATTGTGCATCTGCTTGTGGGAATCATATAGAACAGAAGTATTCTATTCATGGGTTACATGAATAGAATACTTCTGTTCTATATGGTTCGTGAGCCTCAATCACGAAGGTTACTGTCCCACCCCTAGCTGTGACTCCGTAGTCTGTTAGCTTTTGAGTAAGGGCATTTCTGACATTTTCTGAAATGTTAATTTCACCTTCCTCTTCCCTGACTACATCAGGCTGTGCTCGCCCAGCGGCGTTTTTGTCAGCCATTTGTTGACAAATGTTTTTCTCAAGGAAGAGTTTCAAGGACACTGAGATAAGGTTTTATGCACAATAGGAACAATGTGTCCTTCAAGCTGGATAAACCTACAGCCAATACATAGGATATGCCTACTCAGCTGTGGCGGATTGTTCCCTTCCCACTCCAGACGTCTGTGGGAAAATGTGAGTAGGGTTCTATGAGAATAGCATGACTAAACTACTCAGATTTGACAGTTAAATAATTACCAAACCAACGATAGCGGTGCCATCTCATGTAGTTCCTATAAACCTTTATAAGATCTGCGCGTTCAGACAACATACACTATAGGATTGGTGTCCGACAGCCTCTAAACATCCCTACCGGGTATGTTAGCCTGTATACCAGCTAGCTCACAGTGCCACTAGAAACCCCTCTTACCAAGGAGAGAATAGGTCTTGGCAACTATCGAACATGAGAACCCTGTCCCCTCAGGGATCGTGGAAACTGTGCGATACTTTTCGCTCAGTCACTCGTGCTCACTTTGTCTCAGAGAGATACACAGAATAAACGCTGGGGACGTTTTTCAATAAGCATTTATTGAGCCAGCGTCATTCTAGTGTAAAATAGGTGTGCTGAAACAACCATTAGACAGTAACAGATATAAATGATTATAAGCACTAACAGAGTAAAAGGATGGTAAATTTCTACCATTGTGCTAAAACAATTAATACAGGCAAGTATATAAAATACATGACAGTAAAGTGCATACTCCTACGATGCGACCCTTACTAGATGTACCTAAGTGTACCTAGCATGTATGTGGGTGTAAAAGTCAAGAATCCCTCTAGGATAAAGTCAACCCCATTACCTGAAGAGAGAGACTGTGAGACCCCGTCTTGGTCTCGAGATGGACACCCCGCAGGTGATGTCAGACCAATGCGAGCAGGAGTGTCTCCGTGCAGGAACCTCAGCATCTCGCGTCAGTGTGTCGGCATGGAAGTCCTTTTCTCCTCTGACTACCTCAGCAAGATATGGTGTATATAAACCCAAAGTGGTACCCCCTGGGGATATATGTCTTGCTGTGTCATGTCGGAATAGGATGACGGAAGGAATGACCCTTATACATAGTTATTATGCAGGAGATGGTAGGCCTGCTGTCCTGCTGTGATTCCAAGAATCCTCATGCATAATGAATGAGGCTTAAGCATTTTGGAGAAAACCCCATGTCATCTGTGGACATTACCGTAACTAGGTAAAAGGTCAATACTAAGAACCGTTATGTAGTGTAATGGCAGGGGAGAATATAGGTGAAAGATTAGTCGACTATCTGAGCCTATATTGGGGTACCTATATGAAACATAACATTACTTGCCATTTTGTATCAACCTCTGTATGATTCTTTTCCAGGAAATGGGGTACCATGGGGACATTGGCCACCGTGCATCTTATTGATCTGCGGTGTTAGTATACTCATGCCTTTACCGGTTGTGAAGTCTGCCCTATATAGATCGATTGACAGGGGCACCATATTGCATATACCACATTTCTAGAGCTACCATTGGAAAAAAAGTGAGCTCTCTTTTTACTGAACCATGTTCAAAGACCTTAGTATCAAATATGAAAGTACATGCCATACAGTTTCCGCAGTGATAAAGGCCCAACACAGGTGGAAGACCCCACGTGGTCTCCAAAGTTCTGGTGCTGTTCTGGCTGATGTTAGTGGTTGTGGAATGAACAAGGTGGTCTTTAATACTTTTCCCTGATTAACAACTTTGTTAATCTGGTCTGAGGTGTCTAATTTCAAATGTATAACCCAATATTTCTATGAATTAATGCAATTACTTTGGACAGAATAAGTCGGAAACAAAGAGAATCTGTTTATGCTCTGTACCTTGTTTTTTAAAGTTTGTGCCTGAACTCGAAGAAATTCTGAGTTATATGTTTAATCTTTTGACAACTTACATGGAAAAAGCACGTGTTCTGCTTTGTGCAGAGCCATCATGATCTAGAACCTGTGTAAAATAAAAGTTGATCACCATGGGCATTATTCCTTGCCAAAGTTGGCTTGTCTATAGAAAGGAATATGTGCCATTGTGCTGTCATTATGGAACTGTCATTCCTGAATCAAGCGTGGCTGTGTAAGCAGTGGTGAAGATTTGAAATGTCACTGACCATATCCACATTTTGCAGCAAGAATGGCATTTTTGTTCTACTGAATGATATCCTTGTATCTTCTAACCTCGTATCTATGCCTTGTCCTAATGTTCTCCAGACAATTGGAAATATGTGGCTAACATATGGACATAAAATGGCATATCAAGGTTTGCAGAGACAATATTGAAGATAGTGTGAAGATTCAAAAATACCAGGTCAATTTTCCTTCTCAAATTTCAAGGGACAAGTTGTTTTTCTCTACTTTTTCACCGGTGCCTGGCATCATTGGAAGCTTGGTTCAAAAACACCCCTAATCTCTGAGCTAAGCCATCCTGAAACAGAGCCAAGCTCATTGTCTGAGACATAGAGCAAACCCATGTTAGACCAGATTACATGTTCTATTGTCACTTCAAGCCCAAGAGCAGACACAAAGGGTGCTGTGGAGCTGCACCTGGCCACTATGTGCTCCTAAAATGTGTAGTTCATGAGGAGTCTCACACACAGACACAACAATGCACAAACATGCACTGGCAGAGTTTCATTGCTTAATTGAACTATTCTGTGGCCAATACCGGGCAACATTCATACACCCAATAAGATCAACAGAGGATTGGTACAACTTGGGAAAAAGATTAAAAAACAACTCTTTAATGAACACTTCATCAAGAAGCAGCAAACGTCCACTTCACCTCCCAGTATCATTTAACCCCATGACTGTGTTTTTGCATTTGCCCTATCCAGTGCTCCTCTGCATATCAGCTAACGTTCTGCTATTCAAATACCACATGCTTGTATATATATATATATATATATATATATATATATATATATATATATATATATATATATATATATATATATATGCAAAAACAGAAGCAGAGAACTCTGGGTAGTTCTCAAGTTCAGGTGGAAAGCAGCTCCAGTTAGACACCAGCGACACTCTAAATTTGCTCACCTCAAATGTCTGCTTTTCTATCAAAGTCTTTAAGCATAGGATTAGCGCAGTGCTATCCATGCCGAGATAGAAAGGGACAAAGTCTTTTGCCATTTTTACAGCAAAGTCTTTAAGCATAGGATTAGCACAGTGCTATCCCTGCTGAGCTGTAAAATGGCCAAAGCCTTTTACCACTCCAGGCACAGTATTACAGCTTTGGATTGGTAAAATACCATCCAAGCCAACCTGAAATGAATAAAAGCAACCCCTGACACGTGTTTCACTCTCGTTAGAGCCTTCAGAGAGGTATAGCTTTGTCCTGACACAAGGGAGCACCCAGTATAAGTCAAAACAAAACCCTTTCAGGCATAGAGTGATGAATAAATTATGCAAAAACAGAAGCAGAGAACTCTGGGTAGTTCTCAAGTTTAGGTGGAAAGCAGCTCCAGTAAGAGCACTCTCAACACCAGCGACACTCTAAATTTGCTCACCTCAAATGTCTGCTTTTATATCAAAGTCTTTAAGCATAGGATTAGCGCAGTGCTATCCATGCCGAGATAGAAAGGGAAAAAGTCTTTTAACATAGCCCCGGGGAGGTGGCGGTCCCCAGGGCTGCGGGGGCCCCCGCGGGCTCCCGCAATGATAAATTATAAATTGGGCAATGCCCCCGGGACCTGGCCCACCCGGGTGCCTCATTTAAATGAAGCGCGGAGCCCGCGCTTCATTTTTTTAATAATTTTGGAGGGATTCGCAACCCCAGCGCGAATTCTGCCGAAATTATTTTTAAAAAAATGCTTTTTTTGGCCCTGAGGGTCCTTGTGGGACCCCCTGAGCAGGCCTTGGGGGTCAGGGTGTTTCTACCCTGCCCCCTTTTCTTGTTTGGAGTGTTGGCAGCCAATTAGAATGAAGCTCGTGGTCGGGAGGGTTCGCGAACCCACCGCGGCCATAGATATCGAAACTTTTATTTTTTGAATTTCTCGGCAACTACTCAATGGATTTACACCATTTAAAAAAAGGTCGCTTTCTTAACCAAGCACTACCTTTTTGCCAAATTTGGTGTAATTCTGTTCAGCAGTTCGGCTGTAGCCTTAGCTAAAGTTTCCTATGTAAAATTGATTTTGATACTTTTATTTTTTTAATTTCTCAGCAACTACTGAACGTATTTACACCATTTAACAAAAAGGACTCATTCTGAACCAAGGGCTACCTTTTTGCCAAATTTGGTGTAATTCCGTTCAGCAGTTCGGGCTGCAGCTTTGTCTAAAGTTTCCTATGGAAAATAACATGGGGAAAATGTGTTTTGGGACCCCCCTTTTTTCTCTGCCCCCGCTTGGCGAATCACCCCGAAACTTTCAAGATAGGAGCTGACCGGAGCTGATCACTAGTTTTGAAAATTTCGCGAAGATTCGTCAACCGGCGCCAAAGTTATTATGAAAACAAAAAACGCTTTTCCTATGGAAACTAGGTCCTAACTATAACTACCTACGGGCGACCGCCAGTAGGTAAAAAAAAAAAATATATATATATATATATATATATATATACATACATATATAACAGGCTTGCCAGTGATCAAGTGCCCAATTACCAGTGCATCAAACACGTGAATGGTTTTGGTGGCATTGTGTGCAGAATTGGCTGGGACACACATATATACAGATACTTTCAGCAACCTATTGTCTCTGTGCACCACACTTGCTGTCAATCCAGCAGCATTCTTCGTATGTCACAGCTGTCTGTCATTCGCAATTGTCAGTTAAGTCACAAGGTGACTCGGAGCAAGTCAAGCCTTCAGGATGCTGCCTCAGCTATGCTGCAAAGGCCAACTATCTCAAAAGAGATCCTTTGGGGACCCATTGATCTTCTAAGTGAAATTTGACAGCGGCTGAGCCACTCATTTAACATGCAGAATTTTCAAACACAACAGCTTTCCTTTCTTACTTTTACTTATGGGCACGAAACATTTTTTAAATGTGTCTAAAAACTCACCACTCTTTACAGTCTTCTAAAAATCCACTATATTTGGCGATCCACCTCTCAATGGCTCCCATTCTTGTTTTTTCTAGCAATGATTATAGCATACAGCCATCTCGTAGTCTAATAAAAACATTATGATGGATCTGTAGCATATTTTCCCATTAGCATCTATATTAGAGTCTAGTTTTTCCTAGGTAACACACAGACTTGGAATGAAGGGGAGGAAGAACTGAAACCTTAACACAGCCTGTGCCCGTATGCACAAAAAAATATGCAAATACATTTTTATCTTATGTTTACAGGGTAATTTAGCAACCATAATGATCACGCTAATTCAATTATTATTGTTGTACGCAAGCAATATCGATACTATCAGAAGAACAGAATAGCAATTATATTGCTTAAAAAATGTGTGTGTGTGCGTGCGGGCGTGCTGGTTTGTGTTACTATCCTTGTGGGGACTTGGGTGTGATAACACACTCACGCTGTGGGGACTTGATTGCACTGTGGGGACCTGAACCCCAGTCCCCACAAGGCAATGTCTTCTAAATGATATAAAATGACTTCAGAGACATCTGTGTTGATTTTTACAACTTTTTAAAAATTGCCTTGTGGGGACCTGTGTTTCTTCAAGTGTGTTTATATTTTTGCTGAGCACTGCCCCTGTAGACAGGAGACGGTACTGCAGCCTTAAACACACTTTGCATTTAAACACACCTTGTTCACCAGAATAGCACAATAGCAGCAGAAAAACAGACCTTTAAAAGGAAAAACGGCTGAATCATGCATTTGTCCAAATATTTTTTATACACATTAACTTTTTGTCTATTTACAACAAATGAAATTTTATTTACTATTGAATTAAGACTTTTGTGTTTGAAAATTTGTAGTGATTTGATAAACATTTTTAAATGCAATTTGGGTCAGTTTCAAATCCAAGAATAGTTCACTATTGCTGTTTGACCTTATCTGCATTTAAAGAATGGTAGTGCATTGCACTGCAATATGATATCAACTGATCTGATTTTTTTGCAAATAACTGAGTTATCAATGCACATTGTTACACTTTATTGCTTGTGCCAGGTATCCTGAATCTTTACGTTGGTTTGCCTTTGTTTAGATATTAAAATACATTATGGAATATGATCTTTTAGATGATGACTGGGTTAGTGAGTGACTAGATTTGGGAAAACATTGCATCTATTCATGATATTCTCAGTTAAGTTCCAATTGAGCATGCCTGTGTATTTTCCATGTTCAAATTTTGCCCGGTACTACCTGCCAATATATACATGGTGAAACTGCTAGCAAAGAGGAAGAAAGTGTGGAAATTTAGTGTGATAGCTCTGATTGCACATATTATTATCCCTCATTCTGAGCAGAAACACTCAGAATTGTGCAGCAATTTTGCCCCAAAGCAAAACCACAAGATTGGGGGGTATAATTACTAAGATGTAGCGCCGTGATTGCATCACAAAAGTCACACAAATCAACGCAAAATCTTTTTTTTACTAATTAACTTTCCAGCGCAAAACATTTTTTGCACTGGAAAATCACTTTAAGATGGCGCAGAGCATCACATATTGCTGCTTAGCATAACTTAGCACCAAGGGGGACCTTCCATGGGTGGTGCATGGGCATTCCCGTGCAACCACCCAAGGTTTCTGATGCAAAACCCTATTTACTAAAATAAGTAGACAGGGTTTTGCGTCATAAAAAAGCTCCCACTTTAACCAGGCACTATCACGGAGAAATGCTTTCATTTCTTCTTTATTTTCCTACTTTGCATGTGTGCTGCACTGCACAGCACACATACAAGGTGGGAAAAGTTTCAAAGTTAGTCTAAGAATAGTATTTTGTACAGAAGTGTTTCCTTCCACTACAAAACCTATGCTACACTCACAGAGGCACCCTTGCACTATGGCGCAAAGGTGTGTGTGTGGTGCACAGCAGCACTTTTCTGCGCCTGTGCTAGGCAGAGGGGAGGAGAGAACCATATTTCTGTAAATATGGTGCTCTCCTTCTCTCTCCTCCTCATGCAGCGCAGCATTTGCGGCTGCTCCACTGCGCTGCATAATCATTTTGTAAATCTGGGTCGCAGTGTTTTTCCTAGAGCACAGTTCCCTCACAGCAATTTCTCTGAGGTCAGAATGTGGGGGATAAGATTGCATGTAGATTACAAGTAACTAATCCATGCATTATTATGCCCTGAGCAGCTTTTCAGCCAAAGCTAAATTATGACTGCTCTGCAAAATCGATAGTGAGAAAATCTGTAACATGACACTGAAGGTATCATTTAGATCGTATTGTAAATAGCGGGCGCAAAAAATACCGCAGCACAAATGTGGGTGAATCTTTACACTAGATTTACCAATCTGTTTAAAAAACATGGCAGTAATGCACACATTTAGTTTTTGAACTTCACCATTTCCATGTGCTGTTACAATCTACTAAAAAGCAGGTTGCAAAAGCATGTTCAAAATATGCGCTCCAATATTAAGTGTGGCATGGCCCATTTTTTGTACTTGAGTCGAAATGACACTGCGTACTTATGAATGCTGTTCACCCATAACCTATAGTAAAAGAAACAGCATATTAATACCATATGCTTCATAACTCACTCCTGTTATTTATAAGAATTGTAAAAATAATAGTGGTTACTTTTGTCCAACTCCATGGAACTCAATTTACCAACCTCAGAAGAATCGATGTCCGAGTCAGCCTTGCTGGGATTCAACAACATGACCTGCACATTGCTGCATTTGTCAGCAGCAAGTGCGTCATTCACTGGGCCATTTGAAATGCGACGTGTTTTCATAATTGGAAGTTCAATAAAGGCGGTAACTCTAGCTTCACGTCCGAATCGAAATTAAGTCTGAAGTTGGAAGGTGTCCTTTATATGAGAAACTGTGTGCACACATTTTGCAATTCCTCCGTTTGTGCTTTTAGGAAGATAGAATATTAAAGTCTTGCACCTATAATAGAATTTATTGATGAAGTGTTCTTAACCATTCCTTAAGTTCCTTCTAAGCATATTCTGTCAATAAACCTGCATTTGGAGAAATGCCCTACTCGCTTATGTGACAAATGTGCCAGAAATAAATATATGTTTTAATTATTTTACACTTTCCATGTAGGTTCTGCGTGCAGCTGGACTTCTTTAGAGTTTGCCGATTTTAAAATATTCGGTTTCCGTGGAACTAGTAATTGTTTTCAAAGTTACACGAAGAGGACTGATAGCCCAACTAGAAAGCAACTACATATAACAACGTGCTAAATGCCATGTATCTTCACCTGGCCTCGGCTGCATGGCACGCCCTGCTTTCAGCTGTAGCTTAAAACAGTTAATTGATCACATTAACATATGAACAGTTGCTGAGCAACGGCTTCCATCCCCCAGGCCACCTCTGAACCTCCGAGCGTTAACAAACTTTTAGGAGCAACAAGTCTTTGCCTTCCGAGCAGAGAAAAGTGAGCTTCAGGGACATGTATGACAGGTGCATCTGGTAGGAAACGGAGAGCTGCAGTGAGAGCTCTGGTATAAGGCTACGTGTGCAAATATAAAACAAAATATATATCTACTCAGTGCTTTAAATGGGGGGAAAAAAGTGCAGGTACTCACCAAATTGAGCTAAGACTGAAGAGGCGGGGCGAGGAGGCGGGTTTAGGGGCGGGGCAACTGGCCAACATTTACGGGAATCGGTGTGGTATGTAACTGGTGGTGCAAAGAGTGGTAGTGCACTGTCATTCAGAGACAACACGTTTTCCATTGTCATTACCACTGAATTTGCACAGATGTAGTTTTACTGACAAAAACTATGCAGCTCACCAAGGATAATGTGTGAAATTGGGTACCAGCCAGTGAGATATCCAGTGTACCATGGGCCTGAGTGCAAGGAAGGAAATTACCACTTACCCCTGTTTGATCTGTGAAATACAGCAATAATCTGGTTTCAATGGACCCCAGGCCTCTGTGCCACTGCACCTGCTGCACCTATGGAAGCTAGACCCCTAGCTCTAGAGAATATTTAGCTTTTGCGCATCCCCCGTAAATATTCTATTGAATTCTTCCATGACACTTCAGAATAACAAAAGAGCTGCTTCATTTGTCCTTTCTATTTCCAAATTTGAAATGTTTGTACAGTTCATTCACAGGTATTTATGTTTGCAAACTTTCAAAAATGCTGTCAAACTGCAGTCAGGGAAAGAAAAGTAAATATCAATCTCCATGTTAAAAGAATAAGCAACAATTTGTCCGATGGTATCGCCTCACATTCAAGCTCCGTGGCAAGAGAAAACACAACATTTAAAGGCATCTATTTGCTCTTTCATCTTAACTCCAATGCGGTTATTTTAACAGCTAGAAACAAATGTAAAAAAAAAATCTGCCTGACAGTAACAGATTGTGCTCACTGAGCATCAGCACTGGCATCGCTGAAAGTGGCATGTCTAACTTACCTTTTTCTATCCCCCTTTGCAGCAGGCAGAGTCGATTGGGATCAGAAGGCCTCAGGGCCGGAGAACTCTCAGTAGCAGAGAGTGAGCACTGCAGGGTCCTGGGCACATGCAGTCTCCACCAGGGTAGAGGCTTCCTCCAATCTCACCAGAGCTCCAGGGAGGCCGCTCAGGCCATCTCCCCCCCACCTCCTCCCCACTCATTATGGGCTCAATGTCCCATCTCGGCAGGGGGGAAATGAATCAGGTGAAAGACACTGTCAGACCCCAGTGGCTGGCAGGCTAAGAGGTGAAAATGGCCCACCTGGTGTCCTGGGTTTTCAGCGGAGTGTATGGATGGGAGGCCCAACTGCAGGAATCTGATTCCTGCTTCCTGGGTCCCGGATGGCGCTGGATGTAGGAATCGAGTCCTGGGCCCCCTGCCTGGCACTGGAGGGAAACCTGATATTCAGGCGCTGCACCTGGCTGGCTCCTTGTCAATGATCCTCGGCTGTTTTGGCAAAGAAGGAAGGCCATTGCAAACTGCATATTTAAAGGGCTTCCATTCCGACTTCACACGTTTTGCTGATGGCCAGATGATGGCCACTGCCAGTGTGAAATGCTAATCATGTGAGCATGCACTGCAGAGTAGAAATGCTGTGCATGCTCTCATGATGACCATTTCTTTGGGAACTTTGAGAAATCCCAACATGCTGCAGTGAGTACCGGTACTCTCCGTGGGCACAGAGAAGTTCCGGTACTGAGAGGGAAAAAAAAAAGAAGTGCCGGTACTCAGTACCGGTGAGTACCGGCCCATTTAAAACACTGTATCTACTTTAATATCGTGTTATTCAAACTTTGTGAAATAACGGTGTAGTGAAAATCTAATTTCACAACATAGTTACCCCTAGAGTAAGTAATACTGGTAGAATATAAGCTTTAACCCCTTCCGTGCTCATGACGAGCTCAGCTCGTCATGCTGCGCGGTAGCGCTGTGCGCATGACGAGCTGAGCTCGTCACGACCCCACCCGCGATCGGAATGTCCAGCACACGAGCGGAATTCCGATCGCGGTCAAGGGGTTAAACATGTGTGACTGCAGCAAAAAATGTTGCAAAGTGTTTGTAGTTGTATACATATTTTTAATTAACAGAGCTATCAAAAAAAGAAGGGAACAAATTACCCTGAAAAACATACATTACAGTCCACCGCATTTGGAATTATAGTAATGGCCACTCAGGGTTGTTAGCCCTAATTTTTATAATCACGCTCAAGCTCTTCTCATTAAATCGTCACAACATTGAGAGGAAAACGGAACTTAACACCCACATTCTGTATAATATAGCTCTTAAGCGTTTTTAATTTAACCTAAGCCTTAACTGTACCCTTTGTGTAGGAGTATTTTTTGCGTTGTATATTTTTTAATTTTGCCTGTCTGCAAACCCTATAAGCACTAGTACTTCTGTCAAATAGTGAAACACAAACGATGTTTGTATAATTTCACATTACACCCCCTCCAATATTCTGTGTACATTAAACACACAACACAAAAATAATTTTTCTATACAAGGGCCTAAATTCTGCAGCTAAGACATGCAAAGTAGTTGTCTGCGCATCCATATTTGCAGATTTCCTAGATATAGATGCAGACGTTAATAATACAAAGTTACTCTGATTAAAAATTGTTAAAACAAAGGGTTATGTTAGGAACAGCATTTAGCCCCAGTAGCAGTTTAACTATGAAGTCTGGTATAGGGAAGATGGTATGGCATGATATGGGTATTTCTATAGCTCTTATTATCTCTGATGAGGGGCTGAAGGTCTTTACAGACTGGTTCCATGATACTCTGTAGGTGACCAAACAGATTCAGTCATGCGTAAAATGTTACAGATTATCTTGCTAAGAGATTACCAACAGTCATGTTGTTTGTGACAATCCATCATGCAGTTTTTCATGTGTCACTTATTATTTATATAAATGTTACTGTTGTTATGCAAACTGAATGAAAAGTATGTGCACAATATTGGCAACTTTTGCATGCTTATGAAATTACAGCTTCATGCTGTTTATCACATAGTTGTGATGCTCCTTTCAAAACATTCCAATTAGAGATTTAGGGCTAGATGTACAATGCCATTTAGCAGTCACAAACCCTACTTTTTGATAATTCACAGGGTTTGTGACAGCTAATTAGTTTTTACAAATGTACTAAACTTATTTAGCGATTCAGTAACTGGTTACCGAATTGAAAAATGTGTTTAGAAATGCATTACGAATCACAATTTGGAAGGGGTGTGTTTATAGCGTCCCTTCAAAATTCCAATTCACAATCCTACATATCAATGATTTACCTTCAGTCATCTGCATAGGTAGTGACATCACAGGATTTCCCACCATCCAACTGCAAGGAAGTGATATTACTGGATTTCCTATCATCTATCTGCACATGAAGGGACATCACTGGATTTCCCAGCATTATTCTGCAAAGGAAGTGACAACACTGCTTTACCGCCAAAGCGGTCTTTAAAAGAAGAAGCTGAGCAAGGAAAGTAATTTCCCATCATCCATCTGCACATGAAATGACCTTAGTGGTTTTCCCATCATCCATCTGCCCAGGAAGTGACATGAATGGCTTCCTGTCAAACTGTCTTCACCTAATGGAGGCTGTAATGCAGACGTGCCGTGCCAAAAGCATGTAAAAGCCAAGCCTATCTCCAGGACCCCTAACCTTCCTCCCACCCTCCTCCCCCCATCGCCACCCCACCATGACCGTTCACGCCCTAAGCCCCGGTCACATCTGCCAGTGCTGCTGCTGAGCTTCACCACCCAACACTGAAGGTGCATTCTGCTGCACCATCTGCTGTTTCACATACACTCTCCCACACCCATCTCACTCCTCCCTCACACACCCAACATACTCAACACATGCCCAAACATACCTGACCCCCCTACTAAACCACACCGCTCCATATCCTTCATACTTTTCAACATTTACTCCCTCACTAAACACACCACTGAAATTTGGGATATGTTACACAACCACTCACCAGGCCTTCTCTTCCTGACGAAACCTGTTCGATTTCATCGTCTGCTCACGTTAATACCGCAGCAGTCCCCCTGGATACAAGATCTCAAGACAAGACAAACAGACCGGCGGAATCACTGTCATCTTCAAAGAATCCATCCAATTCTCACCCACCTTGGAAAGCACCACCAGCAACATGGAACACTTGACCTTCAAACTCCTCATCATTGTGAACTACGTCCTGGGTGGCACTGTTATCTACCGCCTTCCCAAACAAGCGCCAACTTCAGTGGCACCATTGCAAATGTTGCCCCCTCCCTGATTCTTGACTCAAGTGCCTTTATTTTATTTGGTGACGTCAACAACCAACTCGTGGACCTCACTGATCTCAACACAGCCAACATCCTCGAGGGCCTGTCCAACCTCAGACTCTCTCAGTGAGTAGACCCCCGTGCATGCTGCCGGTCAACTACTGGACCCCATCTTCACCACCTTCAGCAAACTCCCAGTAGACAAGCTGTTGGGAAGGATAAGTCCTCTGCATGGTAAAGACGTGTACCCCTGCCCTAAGTACCCAACTTTATTATTGTCTGGATCCCTAATGCTGACTTTTTTGACATAGGCAAACATGGATCATGTGTGTGCGCCATAACATAGGCCTGTCTCATGGACTGCACTCATGTTGGACCGGGAGGGGCTCTAAAAGCACTATCCTCATAGTGGTGGAAGGCTACTGTCTTCACCAGTAATTAAACAGCACAAGTGCAGTAGTGGCAGCATACCATGTGATGATTATAAGTAGTGACCAGATCTTTTTACCATCATAACTTTGCATGTGTAGAATTAGAATTAAAATACTTCTGTAATAAAAATATATATTTGACTGGACATTCATTTATCGTGGATGCTGCGTGCACATCGAGGTAATTGTCATGTCTACTAATCTGTATCTACAATTCCCTCTGAGGGAACCTTGACTGCTCGGGCTACGTTACCAATTGAGAGTCAGGTGAAGAAGGAGGCATATGACTCAGCTGAGTGGGATCCATAGTAGGGTGGGCCCCAGGACAGCAGGAGTAAATGCCCCAACCACCTCGGTTGGGCCCGGTAACCCCTGCTTGCCCCATGGCCCTCTGAACAGGGTTCTGACACAAGCCCATACCGATCACCTGGTCTGACCACACCCTCATTAACTTCAGCATAGCCATGCCATAACACCATAGAAACAGCATCACAAGATCTCAGAAATATCCTGCTCTACAAACTCCTACACCACCAGCCTTGACGCAAAAACAAACTTCCCGAATCTATCTCCAACTTCAACACCTAGATCACTGCCTGCGCAGATACCCTGGTGCCTCTCAAACCCACAAGAACCAGACCACAAGCAAGCTGGAAAACAGAAAAGCTCAGGCTCACCAAATGCCACTGCAACAAACTTGAAGGCAGATGGGGATAAAGGCAGGATGACACCTAAAAGAGCACCGGCAAATCCATCCTCAGAATCTACTATCAACAAATCAGAACCACCAAATGCTCCATGGTCACCGACCTCATCGAAAGCAACTCCAACAAGTCCAGGGAAATCTTTCCCATAGGAAAATGCTTCACCACTTCGGCTGCAAGCTTCACCAATGTAACCTCCTCTCAAGACCTAGGCACCCAGCTGTCCTCATTCTTCAAAAACAATATCACCAGCATCTACAAAAACTTTCATACAGCAACAGGTTAGCAAATGATCTACTTGCCAATGGGTGCTAAGTCCCCTTACTCAGCAATGGATTGTGAAGCACCTTCACCTTGTAGCAGAGTGTCTTGCCAACCTTGGTATCCAGGCAAACACTATATTAACAATCTCAGCAAGTGAGCATAAAGAAGATTGTATTTGTGGTGTGACACATGAAGTGACAACAGGCTGGATGATGCTAGGACCTGGGGAGGGATTGCAATTCAGATAAATATGTGACTTCGTTGTAGGGTCCAGATGAAACCTTCTGTATTAATTACTTTTACAGGAAAGTTTAAACACACGACTTGAAAAAGTCCATAGACTGAATAATTGCACAAAAAGATACAGTATGCTCACTTAAGAAGCATAGGAATGTTAAAATATTTTTTCTGCAAAAAATGCACTTAAAGCCAGAAGAAACTGAAAACAATCATAGAAGACTCTACTTGGCCTCCTATCCAATCTATTCAAAGATGGAAGAAAACGGTGTTTATTGAATCCATAGGCACCGGCAGTGGTGGATTCGCCAAGTTAATGGATGTTGTGAAACCTTCTATACTTATTCTAGCAATTTGGGCAGGTTACTTTAACTGCGTGATAGGAAAGGTTCAGGATCGGACCTCTCCAATGAAGAATGCTGAAACTTGGTTAATGAAACAATTATGAGACATGCCTGTGCAGAGTGGTCTAGTCAATATTTATCGGCTGTAAAACCCAGGAGATGGTACATGCTGTTTTTACTCTGAACCACATAGATCATCTACAAGAATTGACTGGCTTTTTATTAGTAGGGAGAAACCTGACTAGTGTGTTGGAATGGAGAATTCGGGCAGGACTATGTCAGACCATTCCCATTTAACCTTGATATATGAATTAGTGAGAGCTCGGCCTAATGTACCAAGATGATGACTCTGAGTTGAGGCCCTGGGGGATTGAGCCTTCCAAACAATTCTTCAAGAGGAGCTGAGTGTACATTTTGACATGAAAAGTTATAGGGTAGGGTACTAAAATATTATAATTAAATTTTGTCCTACCTTAATATTGAAGCACAAATATGGACAAAAAAATCAAAAGGCAAGTATATATAGGGAATTATAGGTTTATTATACTTAACTCTACAGTTCAACTAAATGTATGGTATTTAAAAAATTATAGGTACAGTCGCCTGCCCATAATCAGGGCTTTCAAGACTTTTCAGACACTGCATTTGCACCAATCACCCCAAAAATCATTAATTATTAAGATAATCTAGGCAAAATCAATCGTCCTTGTCTCATGGATGAACAGAGAAATGTTAGATTCCTGGCTCATGATGGAAGAGCTGAATGCCTCATTAAAGATGCCTACAAATAGTCTTTCACCGGGGTCCCTCAAACCCTTCTGAGTAGTCTTCTATAAGGATAGATTTGAAGCCCCTATGGAGGAAATCTGATGCTATCAGATCCATCACCCATTCACAAACTATTAGTTCGGTTTGCCACAATACTCCACTGCAACCAAAGAAAAAGAATGCAAGCTCCCATTAGAAGGTAGTTTTAAGTCGAAGACAGGAAAATGGGTTCTGGGCACGGCCACAAAGCGACCCACTAGATTGAACATTGCTAAACATATGTTACTTTCGTTTCTTAGGCATGTATATTTCAGAAAGATTTTGTCAGAGTCTAAACAGCGATCTCAAAATAATTTAGATCTCAAAATAATTTTGTTAATTTTTCCAGCTTCCACCATGTACCTTCATGGCCCACCCAGGCTTCTTCATAGTCTTCCTAGATGTAGAATCCTGGAGCTGGGCCTGATGCAGCAGCAGAATACCATGCCATACCATTCCTAAGGTGGACTTATTTCCGCTTGAAGATTCTCTACTGGCAGCCAATCCCCAAAGTGCATATGAACTGGTCCAGAAGAAAATATACCCTATGGGGCAGATTTAAAAAAAATACATGCTATGCAGCGCAGCACCCAAAGGGGCTGCACTACGTTGCATGACAGGGAGGGAGCAGGAGAGTGCCATATCTTTTATATGGCTCTTTCCTCCCCTCTCCTTAGCGCTGGTGCTGATTTTAGCTGCAGAGTGCCAAGCACACACTTTAGCGCCGTAGCGCTAGGGTGTGTGCATGAGTCAAGCATACGTTTTATACACGAAGGGTACCCTTCCTGTACAAAATACCATGCGTAGACAAGTTAAAAAGTTTTTCCCACTTTGTATGTGTGCTGCACAGTGCAGAACGTATGCAAATTCGGAAAAGAAATAAGAAATAAAAACATTTCTCTTGTTAGCGCCTCCTTTGAGGTGGTGTTAACTTTTAGCACAAAACCCTGTCTACAATTATTGGTAGATAGGGTTTTGCATCAAAAGGCATGGGTGGTTGTATGAGAATGCCCCTGTACCACCCATGTAACGCCCCGTTGGTGCTAAGTAAAGCAAAGTAGTGCTTCTCGCTGATTTGCGCCACTTTTAGGGTACTTTCCAGCGCATACCAAGTTTTGCGGAGGAAAGTAAATTCCCCCCCCAAAACTTTTGTGCTGGTTAGCATCACCTTTGTGATGGTAATCAAGCCCAAAATGTTTGAAAATTTAGCCCAATGCAGCAAATTAAAAAAATAAATATGCAACGCAGCACCCAAACAGGCTGTGCTGCGTTGCGTGACAGGAAGGAAGCAGGAGAGCACCATATCTTCAGAGATATGGCTCTCTCCACCCTCTCCCTAGAACTGGTGCTGATTTCAGCTGCCGAGCGCCATGCACATACCTTAGCGTCATAGTGCTAGTGTGTGTGTGTAGCATAGGTTTTGTATAGGAAGGGTACCCTTCCTGTACAAAATACCATGCATAGACAAGTTTAAAGGCTTTTCCCACTTTGTAGGTGTGCTGCTCAGTACCGCACGCAGGCAAAGTCTGAAAAGAAAGGAGAAATAAAATTAATTCTCCTGTTAGCGCCTCCTTTGAAGTGGCGTTAGCTTTTGGTGCAAACCTTTGTCTACAATTCTTTGTAGATAGGGCTTTGCGTCAAAAGCAATGGATGGTTACATGGGAATGCCCATGTACCACCCAGGTAAGGCTCCCTTGGCGCTAAGTAACGCAAAGCAGTGCTTTGCGCTTCTTTCGCTACTTTTAGTGTACTTTCCACCGCAAAACAAATTTTGCACTGGAAAGTAACTTTCCCAAAAAACATTTTGTGCTGGTTAGTGTCATTTTTGTGATGCTAAACCAGTGCAAAATGTTTGAAAATCTATCCCTATAGGGAGATTTTCCAAAAATACAAGCAATGCAGCACCCAAAGAGGCTGCACTGCATTGCGTGACAGGGAGGGAGAAGGAGAGGACAATATCTTTAGAGATATGGCTGATCCTCCCCTTTCCATAGTGCCAGAGCTGATTTCAGCTGCTGAGTGCCACGCACACACTTTAGCGCCATAGTTCTAGGGTGTGTGCGTGAGTCTAGCATAGGTTTTGTATACGAAGGGTACCCTTCCTATACAAAATACCAGGCCTAGACCAGTTTAAAAGCTGTTCCCACTTTGTATGTGTGCTGCACGCATGCAAAGTCAGAAAAGAAAGGAGAAATAAAAACATTTCTCTTGTTAGCGCCTCTTTTAAAGTGGTAACTTTTGGCGAAAATCCTGTCTACAATTCTTTGTAGATAGGATTTTGCGTCAAAAAAAATGGATGGTTGCACAGGAATGCCCATGTACCACCCATGTAACGCCCCCTTGGCGCTAAGTAACGTGAAGCAGTGTTTCGCGCTGCTTTGCGCTACTTTTAGGGTATTTTCCAGCGCAAAACAACTTTTATGCTAGAAAGTACATTTGAAAAAAACATGTGCTGGTTAGCGTCACTTTTGTGATGCTAGCCCAGCACAAAATGTTTGAAAATCTATCCCTAAGTGTCCTTGCAACACAAAAGATGAGCAAACCACTTGTTAAAAGTGCAGACAAAAAACGAATGTAGTGATAGCGACGATACACTGGCCTCTAACAGAGAAAAATCACCATTTAAACAGAGTTTTCGTTTATTTGAATTTCTATCGTGCAATGTAACTGTAGCAATTTAAGAAACAACCTGTACAAAATCATAGTTAAAGATAAAAAGCTATTGAAAAAATAACCAACATATCAAAGTACTGTAAATTTACAAACTGAGAAGGGCTTAAAAATATCAGACCCTTCCTGTGCAGCGTTTTATTATTCCCCGCAAATGATTGACCTGTGCCTCTAAATATATCCTGATATTCGGCTGTGTGCTGACATTTAGTTTAAAATTACATGGTTCTTTAGATTCTTGTTAAAAGAATTCCAAAGGCTCTGCCCAGCCTTCCTGTGCAAAGAAAAAAGAAAGGGCGCCAGGACGTTTCCAGCCAAAGATGTGCAAATGCACATATCTGCATAACAAAGCGCAAGTAAAGAACTTTGCTGATACCTGCTGGCCGTGACTGTCAGAGATTGGGGGATGGGCGCTCCTGCAGCCTAATACACACACCTTGGCTATGTGAGCAGACAGAGCATGAGGCCAGGAGCAAGTAGCAATAGGTGCAACTCGCTGAAAGGCTGAAGATCTGCTCAAAGCGTTTTTGTCTCTGTTCACAGAATAGATGCGTGTCTGTGATTATAGCAAACACGTTTGTCCAAGCTCACGAAAAACGTGTAAAAAGTATTGTTTTCAAGTGCAGTAAATGGTCAGCAGTAGCATTCCTATAAAGGCTACAGCAGCCTACTTTGGACCTTGGAATCCTGGTTCGAGTCCCAGCGTTTGCTAAACCTCAAGAGATTATGGGAAAATCATTTATTCTCCTGGGGGCATATTAACAAGGCGGCGTAATGAATTATCGCCGCTTTAGCGTCCGTTTTCGGACGAAAAGCGGCGATAATTTTATCGCCGAATGCTAAGGACACGCTAGCGCGTGATTCCTGACCTAGCGTCCGTTTCCTGCACGCCTCCCATCGCATCGCTAATGAGATGCAAAGGGGGCGTGCCTGTGAATACAACAGGGAAATATCGCTAACCCAGGTATCGCCATATTAGCAACGTGGGTTAGCGATATATTAAATTAGCGTTAAGTATGCCTTAACGCAGGAATTTAACGTCTGCTAAATTCCTGACTAAGGCATACCTAACATGGGGGTGGATTGTGTGGCTAAGACCACAGGCCCTATCGCCAAGTATATCGCCGTTTTCCATGGGACATCGCTGGAAAACCAGCGATGTTCCATGGAAAACATCGCTATCACTGGGAAATTATCGCCTTTGCGCTAAGCGTTGTTAATACAGCGCTAGCATGGCGATAATTTCCAGCGATAGCCGGCGATAGGATTCCTCACGCTAAGCACGGCCAGCGATAATTATCGCTGGCCGTTGTTAATATGCCCCCTGGTGTCTTAGGGGAAAAAACACAGCCGAGCCATGCAATGCCCTTGGGTCAAGTTCGCGCTAGAAAATAAAAATGCCAGTAACTAAGGCGCCCTCGTGATTTAAAAAGTGCTAAGCACCTTGTACAACTGCATTTATTGAACGGAACAGCACAGTGACTTCACATTCACAGGCGTGCAGAAAGTTTAACACCAATGCTTGTTTTGTTATATTAGAAAGCACCAATGCTTTATTTCGTTTTAAATTCATATTTCAGCTTCTAGCCATTACTTTTCCTTGATCATTTCTAAATCCTCACCATCTTCTTTTTTGAGTCTTTTTGAAGGGGGATGCATTTTTTAAATTAATCAAACTCCTACTTGCAAAAAGTCTCTGCTATTTCAAATAAGCATTGGCATAGCCAATAGGCCCCACCCTTGGGACCTTATAAGTGTTTAGCCAGAGCTTTTGGCTTTCCCAATGTCTTTAAGCTATGTTTTAGAGCAGCATAGCTGCTGTGCAGCATGTTGAAAAGTTATTATAAAAAAGTGTTATAAGCATTTAAAAGTTATTATAAATGGTGTTATAAGCATTTTTGTTACCTTATATATAACCAAGAAGACATTATGTACAACTGAACGACCATATTAAAAAAGAACTAACATAAAAAACGTCTAGTTTTCTTGTCTTTGGAATGCTGCCAATTTTTACTGCCTCCTCTAATGCTTGTTTATTATAGCTTTTTTTGTTGGGGGCGCACAAACACAAAAAGGCTTAGGGGGTCATTATGATGGCAGGCGGACTCGAGTCAGCCCGCCACCGTAGCGGCGCCTGGAACCGCCCACCTGCAACGCGGCGGTCCTGCACATGAAATTATGATGCCACCACCACCGTGGCGGTCGCATCTTGCATGTTTACCATTGCGGCGGGTGCTGCTGGCTGCAGCACCCGCCGCAATAGTAAAAATGCATGTAGTGCCTTTTGGGCTATGCCCCAGTGCACAACCACCTTCCCCCAGCACAACGGGCCCCGAAAAACAAATCCCCGCCTGCCTTTCAATGGTGGTTTACCCGCCACGGAAAGGCTGGCTGCGGCCAGCATCGTAATATGGAGGACGGTGCCTGCTAGGCACCGCCACCATTTTACACATGCTGACCGCTCCACCAGGCAATTGTAACGATTGCCTGTGGCAGAAGCGTGGCGGGCGGTCTTGCGACCGCCGCGGTCGCATAGCGATTCCCCGCCATCGTAATGTGGCGGGGAAATTGCTCCGATGGCGGAAGGCCCGCCACCGCACTGCTGGCGGTGGCGGGCCTTCCGCCATTGTAATGCCCCCCTAAATGAGGATAGAGGATGCTCCTGCACCAGCGAACGGCATGAAGCCCTGTGCGCCGAGAGCCGGCAGTAGCGGCCCGTGGTGGGAGTGCTGCCGGGCGCTGACATGGGGCAGGGGAGGGGCAGGGTGGGGGGTAGTAAACTACGGATTACGGCCGATTAGAGGTAAGTAAACATATAAATAAATAAAACGAATTTCGATTACGCGCGCTGCATCGCATTTTGCAATCCAGACCAACCCCGCGGCCCCAACATGCACGGCTCACTATCTGCGGTGTGATCTCGGTGGCCGCCATATTGTTCAGGCACTGAGGCCAGCAGCAGCCACAAAAAGAAACTGTTCCAGGGGGGTTGAGACCAAGCCAGGTGCTGGGAGGGTCCAAGCAGGGGGCAGGCTGTGTGCAGTGAAGAGCAGCCTCACGGGCCTCGGTGCACAGTTGGTCTGCACACATTCAGCCTGTTTTGAAGTCAAAGGAAGCTGCTGTATGTCTTTCTTTTATCGCCGTGATGATAAAAGAAAGTCACCCGGCCGCCTTGCTTAAACACAGCAGGCGCCATCTGAGTACGGTGCTCTTCTTTTTGATAGTCAGAACAAAGGAAACACTGCCTGATTTAGGGAAATGCTGCATTGTACTGACGCTGGGGTAGGTGGGGGTGGGTATGCATGGGCAAGTGAGGAGGTGGGAGGGATGAATGTTCCATTAAGATGCAAGCAGCTATGGGCATAGAAGCTGAACATGCACCCACAGTGTAAGACAAGCAGGAAAAAAATAAGGAAATAGTCCCTCAAAGAACAGATAAAGAACCAGAGCATAAGTATACAGTACTTAGTCCCTGCTCCATGGGAGGAATGAAAAAGAAAGAGGAGGGACAAAGAGGCAGAACTGACCACTAACAAGCAAGGATTTTTAAAGGACACTGAAACAAACAAATGAAAAGCAGGGGAATGACTTTAAGCCCAAGAGAAGTATATACTAAAGTATGTACAAGGTCTCGAATGCTCGACCTAAAAACATTCTTTCAGTTAAAAGAATGGAGGTTCACCGTGGTTTGTGAACAGTGTATATGTTTGTGTTTCGGAGTTGGGATAATACAAGAAAAAGGGTGTGTTGAAATAAACTAAAAGGGCGGGCTTTTTCATAAGTTATGACAGACGCATATCATGCATTTTCCCGAAACTGCCTTGCCTCTATGGACTTGGGGACTCGTATATGAAGAAGTGATGCAGTGCAGTGCAGCAAGTCACCTTGCTGCACTGCACTGATTGACAGGGAAAGGGCAGGAATGCGCTGTATTTAAAAGAATACAGCACAATCCTGTCCTTTCTCCAGGGCTGGTGCCTTTTGGCAGCTTAGCACCAACGCAGGCACCCTTGCACCATGGTGTTCCCCTGTTACCTCCAGTAAGTCCCACACAGCAGGATTGCTGAGAGGTCTTTGGAGGCCACGCTCCCTTTTTCCACCACTTTGCAGATGCGTCTCCTGGCGCATTCCTGGTTGACTGGCTGATTTTTGGCCCTGGGGGACCCCATTCCCCGGGGCCAGGTATTTTTAGAATGGGGACAGGGCTACCCGGACCCCTCCCCAGGGACCCCATCCCTGGGGCCCGGCTTTTTCTTTTTAAACATTTTTTTAATAAAGAAAGGGCGGCCACACGGCTTCCCTTCCCTGGGCAGATTTTGGACCTGGGGACCCCATCCTCTGGGGCCTGCCCTTTTTTAAATACATTTTTCCTTTCTGGCTACCCACGTCCTGCGGGAGCTGCATTACTTTTGGACAGAGGGTGCTGCTGAACATGCAGCTCCCTCTGTCCAAAAGCAATTCTGCTCCGCTTCGTGCAAGCGGCAGCATTTTAATGCTCTCGCTTGAACGAAGCGGAGCAGAAATTGCTATGGCTTGGCGGATACGGTGCTCCCGCCAAGCCATAGAAAACTGAAATGTCCCGGGGTGAGCACTCTGGAACATTGCAGGAGCCGGCCCTGGGGTGGTGCTGGTCCCCAGGGTCATTATTAGCTCCAGGAGGGAAGCAACGCGTCCCCCTTCCATTGTTTGATTTAGCCCAAGGGAGGTGGCAGTCTCTCGGGCTGCGGGGGATCTGCGCGCCCCTGCATCAATTACAATTAAAGCCTTGGGGAGGTGGCGGCCCCTGTGGCTACAAGGCGGGGGAGGTCCACCAGTAGGTAGTTATAGTTAGGACCAAAGTTTCAATAGGAAAAGCATTTTTTGACTTGCATATAACTTTGGCGTTGTTTGACCATTTTTCAAAAAATAGTGTCAAGGTAGGTTCTGGTTGTCGTGGAAAGTTTGGGATGATCTGTACAGTGGGGATTGAGAATTTGGGGTGTGAAATAAGGGTGGATTTGTAATGTTAATTCCCATAGGAACCTTTAGCCACAGCTGCAGCCAAACTTACACCAAATTTGGCAGGGAGGTAGATGTTGGTTCAAGGAACTGCCTTTTGCCTATTTGGTGTAAATCTGTTCAGTAGTTTTTTAAATTTAGGCGGAAAATTGTGATATTTCTGGGCATGGATATTTCGCTACAATTCCTCTGGACGTAACCTGAACAGAAAGTTGTGGCTGCCATTTTGTTGATCGGAATGGTTCTCGGGGCTGAAAATTTCTGAAAAAGCTAACAGAGTGGAGGTAGTCTCACCCCATGTTTGAGAAATGGGGGTGTTAGTGACACAAGTTATGTGTCCAAAATAGATATTTTCAATCACGCACGATATTCGCGACGACGACGTGACCGCCAGTACATCCCCCCCGTATACCGTCGCGGGGACATCGCGACTACCGACGTCATTGTCAAATATTGGTGAAAATATAAAAATATATATATTTTTACATACTAGCCAGTGACTGTCACACACTTATGTACCTATTCACATATTCACTCAGATAAGAAAAACCCCATGTGAACTAATTACTGTAATGTGTGGATATATGTGTTTTAGACTTTATGGAAAAGGCGCGATTGTCGCGGTTAACGACGTCATCGCAACATCCCAAATAACCACAGTAACAGAAAATAGGTCTGAAAGATGGTTTTTAAAGATACTTAGTACAAAAATACGTGTTCAAACATGCTTTGAAAGAAGTATGTATATAGTAATATGTGTAGTGCAAAGACTAAAGGTTACAGGGACGTTACAGTTAGGAATTAGCATTTAAAAAAACCTTAGAAATTCACTAAAAAAAGGTTAAGGGACGTTATAGTTAGGCTGACATTTCACTCGTACAAAACTATAGAAATTCAGCAGTTATAGTTACCTGAGATAACTATAACTCATGCCCCCACAATGCACTGCTTATGACCTCACATATTACATCACTCTTGACATGGCTAGTGACATCACTGATGACATCTACACTACTAATGCACCCACTCACACCCGCATAGAACCTTTCATACACCTACTCCCTCACAACCATTCACAAACCCATTCACTGACCCATACCAGTGCTTACACACCCACTCACTGATTCATAGCTCTACACACAAATCCACTCACCCATACAGCCACTCATACACCCACTCACTCACTAATACAGCCACTGACATATCCACTTATACACCCATTCACACACTCTGTCAGTCACCCATAGAGCTACTCACACACCTACTCACTCACCCATAGTCAATCACACAGCCACTTACTCACCCATACAGTCACACACACACATACCCACATACTTACTCATACAGATACTAACACGTACTCACTCACCTATAGTCACTGACACAAGCACACACTCACCCATATAGCAACTCTCACATTCAGTCACTCATATACCCCATCACTCACCCATGATGTCTTTCACATACCCAGTTACTCACCCATACACCACTGACAAATCCACTCACCCACATAGCCATAAACATACTCACTCACCCATACAGCCCCTCACATACACACTCAGTAAACCAAACAGTCACCGAATCACCCACACACTCTTCCATACAGGCAGTCACACACCCCTCACCCACCCACACAGGCAGTCAGACACCCATACAGGTGTTCATATAACCAATCAATCCCCCATACAGCCACTTAGACTCCAACTGACAGACTAATACAGAAATTCAGACAGGCTAGTCAGTGAACCATACATTCACTGAGATACCTAATCACTTGCTTATACAGTCAGTCACGCATCCACTGAATCATCGATACAGGGACTCACACACCCACTGATTCATCAGTGCACCTTGGTATATATATTTAACACTCATAAACATTTCAAAAACACTCACAGTCACTAGATGATGTCATTTTAGATGTCATGAGTGATGTTACTGACCATGTCATGAGTGATGTAATATGTGTGGTCATAAGCAGGGCATTGCGGGGGTGCAAGTTATAGTTGTCTCAGTTAATTATAACTGATTAATTTCACTGGTTTTGTATGAGTGAAATGTCAGCCTAACTATATCGTCCCTGTAACCTTTGCTTTTTTCAGTGAATATATATATATATATATTCACTGAAAAAACCATAGGTTTCAGGCACATTATAGTTAGAAATTAGCATTTAAAAAACCTAACAAATTCACTGAAAAAACCATAGGTTTTAGGGACAGTTATAGTTAGTTGGACATTGCACTCGTACAAAACCCGTGAAATTCCCCCGTTATAGTTAGTTCAGCTAACTATAACTCGCGCCCCCGCAATGCACTGCTGATGACGTCACATATTACATCACTCATGACATGGTCAGTGACATCACTCATGACATCACTGATGACATCTCAAATGGCATCACTGATGACATCATCCAGTGACTGCGTGTTTCTGTAAAGTTTAAATATGTTTAATATATATAGGGAAAGGCGTATTGAAGAATGAGTTGGTGTATAAGTGTCTGAATGGATGATTTAGTAGGTGCGTGACTAACTCTATAAGTGAGTGATTAAACGTATCTTACTGAATGCATGGGTTAGTGACTAAACTGGGTGAATGTCTGTATCCATCTGTCTGTTGCTGTGTAAGTGGCTGCATGGGTTTGTGAATAGCTACATGAGTGTCTATATGAGTTATTGATTGGTTGTCTGAGTATCTGTATAGGTGCCTGAGTGTTTGTGGGGGTGGGGTGTGTGTGACTCTGTGCATAGATGTGTGAGTGGGTGATTCACCTGGGTGCATGGTTTCAAGAGTGCATCTGTGATGGACTGTATGGGTGGGTAAGTGTGTGTATGGGTGTGTTAGTGAGTGAATGTATATCTCAGTGGTACATGTGTGAGTAACTACATATGTGAAAGGCAGTATATATGTGTGTTAGAGTATATAAATGGCTATAAGTGAGAGTGTGTAATTGTGAGAGTGGCTGTATGGTTGAGTGTGTACTTGTATCAGTGATTGTATAAGAGCGTAAGAATGTGCTAGTATTTGTATGAGTAAGTGAGCTGGTGTGTGTATAACTGTATAGGTGAGTAAATGGCAGTGTGATTAATTATTTGCATGACTGACTAGGTGTATGAGTACCTCTATGGATGAGTGGCGGTGTGTGAGTGTCTATGTAGGTGTATGAGTGCATATGATAGTCCTGTACTGAGTGACCGTAAGTATGAGTGACTGTACGGGTGAGTGAGTGGATGTGTGTGTAGACCTAAGAATCAGTGAGTGGGTATGTAGTTATTGGTGTTGGAGTGTCTATGGTTTTGCGAATGGCAGTCTGTAATTTAGAGTGGGTGTATCAAAGGTTATATTAGGGTGTGAGGAGGTGCATCAGATTATCACGTGGATGATGTCATCAGTGATGTCATCAGTGATGTCACTGACCATGTCATGAGTGATGTAATATGTGACGTCATCAGCAGCGCATTGCGGGGGCGCAAGTTATAGTTAGCTGAACTAACTAGAACGGGGGAATTTCACGGGTTTTGTACGAGTGCAATGTCCAACTAACTATAACTGTCCCTAAAACCTATGGTTTTTTCAGTGAATTTGTAAGGTTTTTTAAATGCTAATTTCTAACTATAACGTGCCTGAAACCTATGGTTTTTTCAGTGAATTTCAAAGGTTTTTTAAATGCTAATTTCTAACTATAACGTGCCTGAAACGTATGGTTTTTTCAGTGAATTTCAAAGGTTTTTAAATGCTAAATCCTAACTATAACATGTCTGAAACCTATGGTTTTTTTCAGTGAATTTCAAAGGTTTTGTAAATGACAATTTTTAAATGTATTAATTGTTATATTTATTTTTTTGATACTGATTTACTACATTTTTTAAACTATTTATTTTTAGATATTTTATTTTTTAAATTACATTGTAATTACATTATACATTACATTACAAAATATACTTTCTCAGAATGAATTACTTTAGTTTAAATACTTTGCAAATAGGCAATAGACTTTTAAGTACAGTAGTTACAGTTGTTGCAATGGGCAACACAATTTCAAACACAATGCAACATTGAGCTCAATGTGAATTTCTAGTTAAATGCAATTAGTTACTCTATGGATTACTTTTCTAACCACAGGACTGGATCCTAGATTCAGTCCTGGGACATCTCCTGTAAACAGTTGAGTAAAAGCGTTTTGGTTACAGTAGTAATTTTTAAGGAATATTATTGTATTTTAAAAGTTGACACTTAGAAACTTTTTCACATAGAATCACCAATGTTATCCTATGGGAGGAAATTCACTTAGCAGGTAAGTAGTGTTATTGTTACTTTTTCTTGCTCAGTGGTGGATCCTGGATCCAGCACTGGTGCATCTCCTGTAAACATTTGAAAGAATGCGTTTAAGTCATACAGGCGATTTTTAAGTAATATTTGTAGTTTATGAAAATCGACACTTGGAAACTTTTCTGCTGAAAACCAGACAATGGATTCCTATGGAAGGAAATACAAGTTACTTGATAACAGGTGAGTAAATCGGAATTCGTAGTTCGGCTGATTTTAGAGGAATATTATAAAGTTCCAAAACTCCACACTTAGAAGAATTTCCAAGTGAAACCAGACAATGGATTCCTATGGACGGAAATACAAGTTACTGGTAAGTACGGTTAGAATTACTTTTCAGGGTCAGTGCTGTGCTAAAAGATGCAGCACTGGGTTCTCTCCTGATAACAGGTGAGTAAATCGGAATTCGTAGTTCAGCTGATTTTAGAGGAATATTATAAAGTTCCAAAACTCCACACTTAGAAGAATTTCCAAGTGAAACCCGTCAATGTTAGCCTATGGAAGGAAATTCAAGTTACTGGTAAGTACGGTTAGAATTACTTTTCAGGATCAGTATTGGGCTCAAAGATGCAGCACTGAGGTCTTTCCTGATAACAGGTGAGTAAATCGGAATTCGTTGTTCGGCTGATTTTAGAGGAATATTTGCACAATGGTGAAGGAAGGGGTGGGGCCTGAGGTGACATGTCTGCAAACACGCCCTGTGGCGCGTTTTAAGTTGGAGAATTAATTCCTCCTCAATCCCGAGGGACCCTAGGGGCCAACTAGCCCACCAGATACCTCCAGTATGCGTCAGAGAGCTGCGTTGTAGAGAGGTGTTCAGAGGCCACGCCCCTTTTTACAACACTCTGCAACGCAGCTCCGTGGCGCTTACTGGAGGTACCTGGTGGGCTAGTTGGCCCCAGGGACCCTCAGTATTGAAGGGATTTAATTCCCCATCTTAAAACGCGCCACGGGACCTGTTTGCACACATGTCACCTGAAGCCCCGCCCCCTCCCTTCACCACTGTGCAAACGCGCCCCGTGGTGCATTTTAAGTTGGGAGATTAAGTCCCCTTGAATCCTGAGGGTCCCTGGGGTCCAACTAGGCCACCAGGTACCTCCAGTAAGCACCACAGAGCTGCGTTGCAGAGAGGTGTAAAAAGGGGCGTGGCCTGGACCACCTCTCTGCACCGCAGCCCCCTGGAGCATACTGGAGGTTCCCGGTGGGCTAGTTGGCCCCCAGGGACCCCCAGTATTGAAGGGGAATTCATTTCCCAACTTAAAACGTGCCACAGGGCGCGTTTGCAGAGTGTTGCTGGGAGGGGGTGGAGCCTCGGCACAAATGCGTGTTTTTTTGTTTTTTGGAAGGGGGGCTGTGTGGCCCCTCTTCTTTAACTTTTTGGGCCCTGGGGACCCCATCCCCCAGGGCCTGACCCCTTTTTAATTTATAAAAAAAAAATTAACGGGAAGGGGGCCGCGTGGGCCCCCTCCCGTGGCCAATTTTGGCCCCGGGGACCCCATCCCCCGGGGCATGGCCAAATATATATTTTTGTTTATGGAGGGGGGCTGCGTGTCAATACTCAAACAGTCTAGATGGCAGATACCGCAATCCCAGATTGTACCACGGCATGGGCACTCCCAAAGCAAACAGTCCATTCCTCCGTTTACTGCCGCCCGATCAGTTCAAAGTACCTCATGCTGCTGCCAAGATGATTGTCTCAGGGAGCCCCTCGTCAACCACAAGGTTCTGTGATATGTAGCGCAGGGGTCGGTAAATATCCGTGACCCCACCAGCCTGTATGGCTGGCGACTGCGTCGACGCTGACACCACGATTACCGGGCGGCAGTAAACGGAGGAATGGACTGTTTGCTTTGGGAGTGCCCATGCCGTGGTACAATCTGGGATAGCGGTATCTGCCATCTAGACTGTTTGAGTATTGACACTCTCACTCCCGGAGCATTTCACAAGAGGTTTCCCGTAATAACAACGGAGGGAGAATGTGATTGGTACAGGATAGACCTATCCCTTCCCTCCTTTTATCTGCTGCGCCCAATGGGAATCTATCTACTAGTTTAAAAGCACATTCATGCATTTGCTGTTTGATTCAAAGCGAGCAGAAGAAGGCAGAACGCCGAAACGCGTCCTCGCTGATTAAAGAGTGGAACGTACCCCGTGAGTGCAGCGTTTTCTTTTGAAGACAGGAGCTTTAATTTTAAATGGACCCACCTCCATTTGCTGCACCCGTCGCAAGAGTGCTGCGAGCGCCCAGGTGTACATTGGAGCGAAATATATATATATATATATATATATATATGACTTTGCTCCGCGTTCTCCAAGCATTCGCAGAATTTACGGACACGGACCCAGGTTAGTCGATTCTTCAATATTTTATTGCTGTGTCGCCATAACGTTTCGGCTCCGAGGAGCCTTGATCACATGACCACTGAAAAAAACAAAGGTTAAAGGGATGTTATAGTTAGGTGAAAATGTCACGTAAAACATACCATTTGAAACTAACTAAACCACTGAAATTCACCAGTTATAGTTATCTCAAGTTTTTATATATATATATATATATATATATATATATATATATATAGTACTGATGACATCATCCACAGAAACACTCACACACCCACGCACACCCCCATAGAAAGCCTCATACACCCACTCCCACAAAACCACTCACATACCCATTCACAGACCCATACAATCACTCACACATCCACTCACTGATCCACAGAGCCACTCACACATCCACTCACCCATACACCCACTCACACAACCACTATCTCACCCATACAGCAACTCATGCACCCACTCAATCACCCATACAGCCACACATACAGGCGTTGGGACATCCCTTTGCCGGGACAGCCATGCGCTTTACAAATTATATAACATAACATAACTCACACACTGAGCCAGTCACCCATACAGCTGCTTACACACCTATTCACTCACCCATACAGTCACTCGCACAGCAACTCATTCACCCATACAGTTACTCACACACCCATTCACTTACTCATACATATACTAGCACAGGTACTCACTCACCTATACAGTCACTAACACAAGCACACACTCACCCATACAGCCACTTGCACTTACTCACTCACCCATACAGCCACTCACACACTGCATCACTCACCTATATAGCCTCTCACATACCCATTCACCCACTCATACACCACTGACAGAGCCACATACACAGTCATTCACTCACCCAAACAGCAACTCACATACCCACTCACACACCAGTACAACCACTCACTCTCCCATACAACCACTCACACACCCATAAAACTACTCACACACCCATAGAGCCACTCAACAGCAACTCACACATGGATACACACAGACACTCACATAATGTGTTACAAATAGCATCACTCATTAGTAGTACATAATGTTTACTAATTTACAATTTATACTATCTTACTATATATTTTTAACACTCAGAGAGGAAAGATGCAACGGCAGCAAGCTGACCATACTGGACAGACAGGAGGGACAGTTGCAGCCTAACGGACCATGAAGGGCAGGAGGGAGGGGGCAGGGGCATGACAAAGGACCAGATAAGGCAGGAAGGAGGGGATAGAGGTCTGAACATGGAAAACAGAGTCAGGGGGCAAGGAGGCAGGAGCAGCAATCTGACAATGGAGGGCAGAAGGGATGGGCACCAGAAGCACAACACACCATGGAGGGCAACAGTGAGACTATAATGCTATACACACAGACGTTGGAGGAAAGGTGGGGGGCGGTCAGGGACAGCAAACTGACTACACAGGGCAGGTGGGAGGGGATGTGGCAGCACAGAAGACTATGCATGGCAAGCAGGAGTGTTAATGGCAGCACAACGGCCATGGTGGACAAGAGGGAGGGGACAGGGGCATGCACAAAGGACCATGGAGGACCGAAGGCAGGGGTATGGGCTGGACACACACAAAAGAGGGCAGGGGAAGGGCTTCCCAACAGACCATGCAGGGGAGGCAGGAGGAACAGTTGCAGCAAAACAGAGCATGGAGGCAGAAGGGAGTAGCAACAAAATGGATCTTGGAGGACAGGAGAGAGGGATGGGGCATGGAACTTGACAGGCAGGGTGGAGGTAGCAGGCACAGGCGGCAGCCATCTGACGATGCCAGGCAGGTGAAAGGGGCAGTGGCAGCTCAACAGACTACTTAGAGTAGATAGGAGTGTGGCAGGTCCATGGAATATGGTGAGCAGACAGAGGGGAGCAGGGGCATGCACACAGACATCAGACGGAAAGTGGAAAGAGAGTAGGGGCAGCAAGCTAAGCACAGAGGCTAAGCAGAAGGGCAATGATGAGGCATAGCATTTGGCAACAGAGGGCAGGAGGAGTGGGCAGGGACATCAAGCTTGATGGAGAGCAGTGGCAGCACATCAGACCATGCAGGGCAGGAGCGAGGGGGCTCATGCACAGACTCAGACAAAAGAGGGTAGGGAGGAGGGTGATGGGGCAGGAAGGGCAGTGGCAGAACAATAGCCACAAATGGCTGTAATGAGGGAGCAGGGTCATGGACTTGGACAATGGATAGCAAGGAGGGGGCTGGGCAGGAGCAGCACGCTTGGGTGGGGGCAGCACAATGCCAGGCCAGACCTTGTGTTTAACCCCCCACTGTACATTGTGATGGGCATCTTACTTAACGGTAAAAAAACCCATAGAAATTCACTGAAAAAAACAAAGGTTACAGGGTCATTATACTTAGAAAACAGAATTAAAAAACCCTTAAAAATTCCCTAAAAAAGCCAAAGGTTACAGGAACGTTTGTTACTCGTACAAAACCAGTGAAATTCAGCAGGTATGATTACCTGAGCTAACTATAATTTATGCCCCCACAATGCACTGATTATGACTTCACATATTAGATCACTTATGACATGGTCAGTGACATTACTCATGACACCACTGATGACATCTTAAATGACATCACTGATGACATCATCCAGTGATTGTTAGTGTTTTCTAAAAGTTTGAGTTTTAAACATAAATACAAAGGCACTACAAAAGTACCACATATGCCCAGATATACAAATTTTGTTTCCTATAATATCTCAATAACTACTGAACGATTTACACCAAATAATAACAGGCATGATCTCCAGAACAGAATCTACTTTTCTCCTGATTTTTTTTTTATAATTCTGTCCGGCGGTTTGGACTGCAGGAGTGTGTAAAGACTCTAGGTAATTAACATGGGAAATGCACTTTTTTTGACCTCTGCCTTTTTCTATGACCCCGAAACTTACCATGCCCAACTAGAATCACCGGCACACTTTTTTGGGAACATTTTGTGAAGATTCGTCAACCGGCGCAAAAGATATAGAACACTAAAAATTCCGTTGCCATCCAATAACCCATACCCACCCTAACTCCTAAAAATTCCCTTGCCAATCAAAAAACAATACCCACCCTAAACCCTAAAAAGTCCCTTGCCACTCAAAAACCCATACCCACGCTAAACCTTAAAAATTCCTTTGCCGCCCTAACCCCAAACAAATCCCTTACCACCTAAAACCCATACCCACCCTAAACTTAAAGAAATTCCTTGCCACCCAAAAACCAAAACCCATGCTAAACACTAAAAATTCACATGCCACCCAAAAACCCATACCCACCCTTCACCCTAAAAAATACCTTTTCACCCAAAAACCCATAACCACCAAAAACCTGAAAAACTCAATTTCCACCCAAAAACCCATACCCAACCTAAACCCGAAAAAATACCTTACTACTCAAAAACACACACCGACCCTAAACCCTGAAAATTCCCTTATCATCTAAAACCGATACTTACCCAAAACCATAAAATTTCCCTTGCCCCCCAAAAAATCAACACCCACTCTAAACCATAAAAATTCCCTTTCTAGCCAAAAACTAATACCCGCCCTAAACCCTAAAAATTCCCATGCTAATCAAAAATCCATACCCACCCTGAACCCTAAAAGTTCCATTGTCACCCTAAACCCTAACAAACCCCTTGCCACCCAAAGACCCATACCCACCCAAAACACTAAAAATTCCCATGCCACTTAAACAATGATACCCATCCAAAACCCTAAAAATTCCTTGCCACCCTAAAACAAAAAATCCCTTACTACCCAAAAACCCATACTCACCAGAACCTTAAAAAATCCCTTGCCACCCAAAAAACCCATACCCACCCTAACCCCATAAAAACTCACAAGCCACCCAAAAACCCATACCCAAGCTCAACCCAAAAAATACCTTACCACCCAAAAACACGCACCCACCCTAATCCCTAAAAATTCCCATATCGCCCAAAAACCCATACCCACCCAAAACCATAAAACTTCCCTTGCCCCTCCAAAAATCCACACCCACCATAAACCTTAAAAATTTCCTTGCCATCCAAAAACCCACACCCGTCCTAAACCCTAAAAAAGTCCTTACCACCCAAAAACCTATACCCACCCTAAACCCTAAAAATGCCCTTGCCACCCAAAAACTCATACCTACCCTAAAACATCCCTTACCACCCAAATACCCACCCCAAGCTCTAAATATTCCCTTGCCACCCTAAAACCCATACCCACCCTAAACCCTAAAAAATACAATGCCACCCAAAAACACATACACACCCTAAACCCTAAAAATCCCTTGCCACCCAAAAACCAATACAAATGCTAAACCCTAAAAATCCCTCACCACAAAAATACCCATACCCATCCTAAATTCAAAAAATTCCATTGCCACCCAAAAACCCATTCCCACCCAAAATACCTTACCCACCCTAAACCCCAAAAAATCCTTTGCCACCCATAAACACGTACAAATGCTAAACCCTAAAAATGAGTTAACACCCAAATACCAATACCCACTCTAAACCCTAAAGGTTCCCTTGCCACCCTAAGCCCATACCAACCCTAAACCTAAAAATCCCCTACCACCCAAAAACCCATACGCACCCTAAAGCCTAAAAATGCCCATATCACCTAAAACCCCATACCCAACCTAAAACCTAAAAATCCCTTGCCACCCAAAAACCCATACACACAGTAAACCCTACAAAATCCCTTGCCACCAAAAATCCTACACCCACTCTAAACGCTAAAAATTCCCTTGCCACCCATAAAACCCTAAACTCTAAAAAAAAATCCCTTACCACTCAAAAACATACACCTACCCTAACCCCTAAAAATCCACTTACCACCCAAAAACCTATACCAACCCTTGACCCTAAAACATCCCTTGCCACACAAAAACACATACTCCCATAAACCCTAAAAGATCCCCTGCCACAAAAAACACATACAAACACTAAACCTTAAAATATTCATTACCACCCAAAAACCCATACCTACCATAAACACTAAATGATCCCTTGCCACCCAAAACCCAGGCCCACCCTAAACCCTAAAAAATCCCTTTCCACCCAAATACCCATACCCACACTAAATCTAAAAAATTCAGTTGCCATCCAAAAACCCATACCCACCCAAATCCCTAAGAGGTCCCCTGCCACCTAAAAACCCATACCCACCCTAAAAATCTGTTACCACTCAAAAACCCATACCCACCGAAACCCTAAAAATTCTCCTGAAACCCAAAAACCCATACAAATGATAAACCCTAAAAATTCCTTGCCACCCAAAAACCCATTCCCACCCTAAACCATAAAATTTCCCTTGCCCCACAAATACCCACACCCACCCAAAACCTTAAAAATTCCCTTGCCACCCATAAAACCCATACCCACCTAAACCCTAAAAAAAACCATACCACTCAAAAACATACACCCGCCCTAAACCCTAAAAATTCCCATGCTAATCAAAAACCCATACCCACCCTAAACCCTAAAAGTTCCATTGCCACCCTAAACCCTAACAAACCCCTTGCCACCCAAAGACCCATACCCACCCAAAACCCTAAAAATTCCCTTGCCACTCAAAAAATGATACCCATCCGAAACCCTAAAAATTCCTTGCCACCCTAAAACAAAAAATCCCTTACTACCCAAAAACCCATACCCACCAGAACCTTAAAAAATCCCTTGCCACCCAAAAAACCCATACCCACCCTAACCCCATAAAAACTCACAAGCCACCCAAAAACCCATACCCATCCTCAACCCAAAAAAATACCTTACCACCCAAAAACACGCACCCACCCTAATCCCTAAAAATTCCCATATCACCCAAAAACCCATACCCACCCAAAACCATAAAACTTCCCTTGCCCCCCAAAAATCCACACCCACCATAAACCTTAAAAATGTCCTGCCATCCAAAACCCACACCCGTCCTAAACCCTAAAAAGCCCTTACCACCCAAAAACCTATACCCACCCTAAACCCTAAAAATGCCCTTGCCACCCAAAAACTCATACCTACCCTAAAACATCCCTTACCACCCAAATACCCACCCCAAGCTTTAAATATTCCCTTGCCACCCTAAAACCCATACCCACCCTAAACCCTAAAAAATACAATGCCACCCAAAAACACATACACACCCTAAACCCTAAAAATCCCTTGCCACCCAAAAAAAAATACAAATGCTGAACCCTAAAAAATCCCTCACCACAAAAATACCCATACCCATCCTAAATTCAAAAAATTCCATTGCCACCCAAAAACCCATTCCCACCCAAAATACCTTACCCACCCTAAACCCCAAAAAATCCTTTGCCACCCATAAACACGTACAAATGCTAAACCCTAAAAAATTAGTTAACACCCAAATACCAATACCCACTCTAAACCCTAAAGGTTCCCTTGCCACCCTAAGCCCATACCCACCCTAAACCTAAAAAATCCCCTACCACCCAAAAACCCATACGCACCCTAAAGCCTAAAAATGCCCATATCACCTAAAACCCCATACCCAACCTAAAACCTAAAAAATCCCTTGCCACCCAAAAACCCATACACACAGTAAACCCTACAAAATCCCTTGCCACCAAAAATCCTACACCCACTCTAAATGCTAAAAATTCCCTTGCCACCCATAAAACCCTAAACTCTAAAAAAAAAAATCCCTTACCACTCAAAAACATACACCTACCCTAACCCCTAAAAATCCACTTACCACCCAAAAACCTATACCAACCCTTGACCCTAAAACATCCCTTGCCACACAAAAACCCATTCTCCCATAAACCCTAAAAGATCCCCTGCCACAAAAAACACATACAAACACTAAACCTTAAAATATTCATTACCACCCAAAAACCCATACCTACCATAAACACTAAAGGATCCCTTGCCACCCAAAACCCAGGCCCACCCTAAACCCTAAAAAATCCCTTTCCACCCAAATACCCATACCCACACTAAATCTAAAAAAATTCAGTTGCCATCCAAAAACCCATACCCACCCAAATCCCTAAGAGGTCCCCTGCCACCTAAAAACCCATACCCACCCTAAAAAATCTGTTACCACTCAAAAACCCATACCCACCGAAACCCTAAAAATTCTCCTGAAACCCAAAAACCCATACAAATGATAAACCCTAAAAAATTCCTTGCCACCCAAAAACCCATTCCCACCCTAAACCATAAAATTTCCCTTGCCCCACAAATACCCACACCCACCCAAAACCTTAAAAATTCCCTTGCCACCAATAAAACCCATACCCACCCTAACCCCTAAAAAAAACCTAACCACTCAAAAACATACACCCGCCCTAAACCCTAAAAATTCCCATGCTAATCAAAAACCCATACCCACCCTAAACCCTAAAAGTTCCATTGCCACCCTAAACCCTAACAAACCCCTTGCCACCCAAAGACCCATACCCACCCAAAACCCTAAAAATACCCTTGCCACTCAAAAAATGATACCCATCCGAAACCCTAAAAATTCCTTGCCACCCTAAAACAAAAAATCCCTTACTACCCAAAAACCCATACCCACCCTAACCCCATAAAAACTCACAAGCCACCCAAAAACCCATACCCAACCTCAACCCAAAAAAATACCTTACCACCCAAAAACACGCACCCACCCTAATCCCTAAAAATTCCCATATCACCCAAAAACCCATACCCACCCAAAACCATAAAACTTCCCTTGCCCCCCCAAAAATCCACACCCACCATAAACCTTAAAAATTTCCTGCCATCCAAAAACCCACACCCGTCCTAAACCCTAAAAAAGCCCTTACCACCCAAAAACCTATACCCACCCTAAACCCTAAAAATGCCCTTGCCAACCAAAAACTCATACCTACCCTAAAACATCCCTTACCACCCAAATACCCACCCCAAGCTCTAAATATTCCCTTGCCACCCAAAAACCCATACCCACCCTAAACCCTAAAAAATACAATGCCACCCAAAAACTAATACAAATGCTAATCCCTAAAAAAATCCCTCACCACCCAAATACCCATACCCATCCTAAATTCAAAAAATTCCATTGCCACCCAAAAACCCATTCCCACCCAAAATACCTTACCCACCCTAAACCCCAAAAAATCCTTTGCCACGTATAAACACGTACAAATGCTAAACCCTAAAAAATGAGTTAACACCCAAATACCAATACCCACCCTAAACCCTAACGGTTCCCTTGCCACCCAAAGCCCATACCCACCCTAAACCTAAAAAATCCCCTACCACCCAAAAACCCATACGCACCCTAAAACTTAAAAAAGCCCATATCACCTAAAAACCTAATCACCCAACCTAAACCCTACAAAATCCCTTGCCACCAAAAATCCTACACCCACTCTAAACGCTAAAAATTCCCTTGCCACCCATAAAACCCTAAACTCTAAAAAATCCCTTACCACTCAAAAATATACACCTACCCTAACCCCTAAAAATCCACTTACCACCCAAAAACCTATACCAACCCTTGACCCTAAAACATCCCTTGCCACACAAAAACCCATACTCCTATAAACCCTAAAAAATCCCTGCCACAAAAAACACATACAAACACTAAACCTTAAAAGATTCATTACCACCCAAAAACCCATACCTACCATAAACACTAAAGGTTCCCTTGCCACCCAAAACCCAGGCCCACCTAAACCCTAAAAAATCCCTTTCCACCCAAATACCCATACCCACACTAAATCTAAAAAATTCAGTTGCCATCCAAAAACCCATACCCACCCTAATCCCTAAGAGGTCCCCTGCCACCTAAAAACCCATACCCACCCTAAACCCTATAAAATCTCTTACCACTCAAAAACCCATACCCACCGAAACCCTAAAAATTCTCCTGAAACCCAAAAACCCATACAAATGCTAAACCCTAAAAAATTCCTTGCCACCCAAAAATCCATTCCCACCCTAAACCATAAAATTTCCCTTGCCCCACAAATACCCACACCCACCCAAAACCTTAAAAATTCCCTTGCCACCCATAAAACCCATACCCACCCTAAACCTTAAAAAACCACTAACCACTCAAAAACATACACCCACCCTAAACCCTAAAAAAATACCTTACCACCCAAAAATCCATACCCACCCTGAACCCAAAAAATTCTCTTGACACTTGCCCAGACAGTCTTAACAAGTTTAAGAATGACAAAATAATGAAGTAATATCCAAAAATGTGACACATATTGCCGCATAAGTTGTCTTTTCTTGCCACATAATTTACTCAACCCTGCCACATAATTCCAGTGGCCCTGCTTATGCTCCGTGCATGGTCATCGAGCAGGCTTCACTCAGCTCTTTACCTCCTTCAGCCCTGGTGCCACTGTGCCTGCTGCAATAACAATAGATTTGCCCCAGTGCTCTTTCCTAACCAGTTTGCACTTTGATCCTTAGCCTTCTGAGTGCTGGAAGTAGGTTGCATTGAGCTCTTCACACCCATCTGCTGCGCTGCATCTGTCATATCAGCCGTACTAGAAATAAGACCCTTTCAACTCTGCATAGTGTCCTCAAATACAAGACAGGCAACAAACTGAGCTCTTAATAACACCATGTGCCCCTTGCTTCTCTTACTCCGATTATGTTGCCCCCTCTTTTGATATTTTAGAGAAAGTCATATATGATCAGTAAAAACAGTTGGCAATTTGACAGCCCTTTTAAAGGAAACAGACACACAATAGGAATGTTTATATTTCTCTGTAATATAAGCTCATAATATAGGAACCATAATACTGTCACTTCTATAGGTAATATTGCCTTTTTATATACCACCAGTGCGTAAAGAAGCACTACTATAAATTATACATTGCTGTGGGTGCCTCTCTTTCTTCGTGACTTTGCAGTTGAGGTGTACATATCAGGGGTCTCACAGTTGTCATTTTCAGTGGTCCGTACTCACCGTGGGGTCTGTGGCCTGTGCTGATGGACTGCACACATTGTGGGTCTCTGTACAGCTTGTAAGCAAATTTTTAGGTAACCTTTGCTTACCGAATGTATAAGGAATCTCTATAGACAGTTGGTTACAAGCCTAAGTAACTGTGCCAATATATTAATGACCCAGCATGCATGTTTTCCTCGCTTACATGCCCCATAGTATGAGCAACTCAATAGACGTTCCTTTAGAAAAGTCAAAACTATCGGCTTTGTCTGTGCTTAACTTGTATCTTTTGTGGTTACTTTACAAAGAACAGTCAGCCGGCTACAGAAGGTCATGAGCAATTCTTAGAACTTAGGCTCCAAGCCTGCTCTTTCTTTTGAGTCTGTGCACCTGCATCATCCACCCCCTGTTAGAACTGCAACAAGAGTATGCACCCCCGCAGTACTTTGTAGTAGCTTCACACTCATGCACAAACTTAACTTGCCAATTAAGCACAATAATTTCTGTAAAAGTAACTCTGATCATATTGGCTTTGTCAATGCTTCTTTTACTATGTCCATTAGGCCCTCATTTTGAGGCCTGCAGTAAATCTGGTAGCGAATAATATCCGGGCAAATAAAGACTACACTGGGTTCACAGTGTAGTATTACCTCCCTATTGCGAGATCCGCGGGTTGGAAAAGAGAATAGCATGGTAATAACACGTTTTCTCTCATTCTGAGCTGTAACACTTTCACCATGTTTAAGCCAGTGAAATATGTACAGAGAAGTCAATAGCCAGTGCGAACTGTACATTCAATTTATAATGCTGATTCAAGCGCAAACACCTGTTTGAGACTGAATGAAAACTACAGAGGCCCTGAAAATGAGGCAATAGCTGTCAGAATTTCACACTGAGAAAAAGGTACATATATGCTTACGGGCTATATATTTTGCGCAAATTGTGCAGTATTAGTTCGTGGGCTAAGCATATTGCACATATTTGTATGTGACTTAATAGCCCAAGATTTAGACCCCATGTAAATCGATATTTCTAAACAGAAACCGACTTGACCAAATTATGGGATGATAGGCAAACAATTACATGTAATGTGGCTCAATAATATTAAAAGCACAAGCACATCCAAAACTGTTCAACGTGTGTGTTTTTCAGACATACCCTTTCGACGTAATGAGAGTTGAGATTGTATAAAATATTTTCAGATTTAAAATGACATCTTTTGTTTTGCTAGAGATGCGCTCTTAATTATTCTCCTCAAAAATGGTTTACAGACATCTTTAAAAGCAATTTCCACATAAATCTTTCAATATGCTGAAATGCACCTTCGCCTAGCTTAAGAATAGGAGCCCCCTTTCCTGTTACTCCATACCCAAGACATTACACTTTCAAAGAGAAAAAAAAGCGCTATTCCCACTCCCATCCTCTGAGACAGTCCCTTCCCCCTCCTGTTGATATGCAGGTGAGGGCTTTCATTGTCATTACAGCGAATAAGCACTGAATGACAAAGGGCCTAACCTTGACACTCCCAGCTCCAGCCGAGCTGCTTTGACCTCCTGACACCTGTGTCTGTAGATTTCTATGAACTGCACTCACTTATCAAACTCTTACATTCCCACAGCACACAAGCTTAAAAGCATTGCATATTTTGCAGTGAAAAATAAACATTTTCAAAGCTGCAACCGTTTAAAAAAAAATTTTTATCCTAATTTATCAATTAAACTCATAAAAATCAGCAGTGGTTTTGAAAAATAGTTCCACATTACTGTTACACATACTGCACAACATCGTACAATGGCTATAATATTATTTTTAGGAGTTATAATCTGGCCGCTCAAGTGTGACCGCCCAACTAATAGAGCGGAAGTGGGCTCCTGAAGTCTTTAGTCGATTATTATCATTCTATAACTTATGTGAATAGGCAAATAGCTAAAAAAAACACATTTATGTTGCGCTTTGATGTCATAACTTTTTACAGAAGCAAAAGGAAAACCTATAGCTTTGACTTGAACTAGCGACTGCCTGCCTGCTAATGTTTGTGTGTTTTTGATAAGCAGATCCTTAAAGTCTAATTATCTTCTTTTTCTTAACATACCCGACATAAGATCCCCGCGTCAGCAGCATTTATTTTAGTTAAAAGTCTTTTAATGGACTGTTTTTTCACATCTCATGGTGTTCTTCTCTATCGTTAATGACATATAATTGTACATAAGTAGGCAGTATCTCTGCCTTTTAAAAAAAAAAGGTGAATGGCTACTTCTCATAGCACCAACTCCCATCATTACCATTTGGCATATTATTGAGACCCGGTTGAAATTTAAATTAAGCTGCTTGAGTCATGTAATTTCTAGAATTTCATGCTACACTTGTTATACAAATTCCAGTGCCACCTCACATAACTATGTGGCATTTGTGGCAAAAGTTTATCGCAAATGCATGGGACTAATACAAATGTCCAGAACATGAGAGCCTTTTCCTTATGCCACTTATGTTTTTTCGTGCTATGTTTTTACTGCAAAATTGCAAAATTCATTTCGTGCTCAAATATAGCACTAAATAATGTATTTTGCATTTGCGTAATTTTATGTGATTTCGCATAATTTTCCTGAACTTTTGCATAATTAAACAAAAACAAACTAAGCAAATTGTGTACACGCTATCATTTTACACACTTGACAGGATCTCTGCCTTGCAGACGTTGCCAAAACGATTACTAGGCCTTCTCTGGTTATCCCTATAGTGTATTTGCACACATCACCCTGCTGTCCATCTTACTTGGCGAGTGCTGCCTATTTATTTTAGTTCTAACTATATTATAATTTGTGTGACGATCTCTCACGGATCCTGCTCCGTTCATATGCACTATGCCCCAAGACAAGAAAAGAGCACCTCTCTGGTCACTCATCCATGAAATCAAAACACATAGAATGATAATAAATACATCCTCTGCCAGCCTCACACTCCCTCATGGGGTAGCATGCACCTGTCTAAAAATGTGCTTCGGCACCCCACATGAATCACTGAACAAAACAATACAGTAGCAGCGCCCTAATTCCTAATGTCAAGATCAGGCTTTTGTTGGCTCTTCACCCTGCTTCTGCCTAGTGCCACTGTACCTGCAGCACTAATCATAGCTGCTTCCTTATGCTCCATGCTTGGACTTGGACTACACTGCAGGGAGATTTTCACCTCCTTCATCTCTGGTGCCACTGTGGCATAGAGTAGATTGGAGGAGAGTGTTATACAGTGGACTATCGTACAATGGAGTGTCCTAGAGTGGGGCGTTGTGGAGTGGCATGCAGTGGAGTAGTGTTAGAGTGGAGTGGCATACATTGGTGTGGCATAGAGTGGAATGGGGTAGAGTAGAGTGGCATAGAGTGGAATAGCATACAGTGGAGTGGTAAACAGTGGAGTGGCGTAGAGTGGCGTGTAACATAGAGAAGAGTGGAGTGGCATGTCATACATTAGAGTGGTGTGTTGCGCCATAGAGCTGCGTGTCGTACAGTGTAGTGGCGTAGAGTAGACCGGAGGAGAGTGTCATACAGTGGACTGTTGTAGAGTGCTGTAGAATGAAGTGTCGTACAGTGTGGTAGTGTGGACTAGAGTGGAGTGGCGTAGAGTGGAATAGTGTACAGTGAGGTGGCATAGAGTGGAGTGACAGAGTGGAGTAGATTGAGTGGAGGGGTGTGTTGTAGAGTAGAGAGAAGTGGAGTAGAGTGCATTGGTGTGTCAGAGTAGAGTGGAGCTGTGTAGAGTGGTCTGCCATATAGTAGAGCAGAGTGGCGTGTTATAGAGTGGCATGGCATACGGTGTAGGGGCATAAAGTGAAGTGGCATAGAGTAGAGTGGTGTAGAGTAGAGTGCAGGAGAGTGTCATACAGTGGACTGTCAGAGTGGTGTGACAAAGTGTGGTGCTGTAGAGTGGAGTGTTGTATAGTGTGGTAGTGTGGAGTAGAGTGGAGTGGCATACATTGGAGGAGAGTGCTGTAGAGTGGAGTGGCTACAGTGGAGTAGAGTGTCATACATTGTGGTAGAGTAAAGTGGCATAGAGTGTCGTTGAGTGGAGTGACATATAGTGGCGTAGAGTGGAGTAGTGAAGTACAATGGAGTAGAGTGCAATAGTGTCTCATTGAGTACAGTGAAGTAAAGTGGTGTGGAGTGGCCTAGCTGGAGTTGTATAGTGTGTTGTAGACTGGAGTATAGTTTTGTATAGTGGCATAGAGTGGAGTAGAGTGTCGTAGAGTGGCATAGAGTGGAGTAGAGTGTAGCAGTGGAGTAGAGTGTTGTATAGTGGACAAGTGTAGAATGTCATAGTGTAGAGAAGAGTGTTGTAGAGTGGAGTGATGTGTTGCATAGTATAATAGGGTGGTGTAGAGTTTGTGAACCTAAAACCTGCATTTGAGCTAGTCCCACGAACAAAACTCTGGTCAGTTTTGGAGAGGATGGGGGTCCCTAGTAACATATTATCAACATTAATCTGCTTACTCAATGACAGTTATGCCCAGGTGTGGAGGGCTAGTCAGGGTTAACTGGCAGAATGCATCACCATGTATAAAGGGGTGCGGCAGGGATACATGCTTACTCCATTCTTTTCCTTTTATTTATATGATCTAGTTGCATAGTTCATGCTAATGCATCTCCAATACATTGCCTCAAAAACCCTCAGAGGGTTACAACTTTTAATTGAATACTTTTTCTGATCTGCATAGAGAGTAGACTGGGGAACTCCTCCAAAACAGATTATATAACCATCAATCTGCAAAAATCATACCGGGAGAATATCCATGAGTGGAGTACATCTTAAAAGGGTAAAACGGACTTTGAGTATTTGGGACAAAGATAATGGTACATTTGTCTTTGACAAAGCATTAATCTGAACCTGCCTCTGTCTTAAATTCCATGGCCCAACATTACACAACTCTTCCACCTAATTTTCAATGATTCAGCATGAATATATATTTCTCAAAATGTCTAGGATCACACACATTCTCTTTGGCAACCTTGGTAATACTACAGTCACACACCATCTTTGTGGGGACCTGGACATCTCTATAGTCACACACCATCTCTGTGGGGACCTGGACATCTCTAGTCACACACCATCTCTGTGGGGACCTGGGCATGTCTATAATCACACACTATCTCTGTGGGGACCTCAACATCTCTATAATCACACACTATCTCTGTGGGGACCTCGACATCTCTATAATCACACACTATCTCTGTGGGGACCTGGGCATGTGTATAATCACACACTATCTCTGTGGGGACCTCGACATCTCTATAATCACACACTATCTCTGTGGGGACCTGGGCATATCTATAATAACACACTATCTATGTGGGGACCTGGGCATGTCTATAATCACACACATTCTCTTTGGCGACCGTGGTAATACTATAGTCACACACCATCTCTGTGTGGACTTGAGTATTCCTGTAATTACACGCAAGCTCTGTTTTGGCTTGAGCATCATCAGCTTCGCATTCTCTGTATGGGGCTTTGTGAATACAGAAAAGTAGTAAAGTTAGACTTTTGGTCTAAGTTTACATTTGTGAAACTGAAAAGTAGAAAAGTTAGATTTTTTGTCTAAGTTTACCTTTATGATTCGGGCCCTATTTTAATGAGGACTTAAACAGAATCAACTTCATGCACTATCTCTGTGGGGACTTAAACATCGCTATAATAACACACTATCTTTGTGGGGGCTTGAAAAAACTATAATAAAACACTATCTTTGTGGGGATTTGAATATCACTATAAAAACATACCATCTCTGTGGGAACTTGAGCATTCCTGTATTTAAACACAGGCTCTGTTTCAACTTGCAGCACCAGGGGGTGCCATGAGGCACAGGGTCAAGACTGATTTGCATTTAGCTGGGTCTGAACTGGGGTGGCGAAGTGAGCTAAAGAACGATGATGGATTTAACCCAGATCTGTGACTGGGGGTGAGTGACTGAAAGGTTTCAGCGCTCCGTCCATCATCTCCTTGTGTTTGCTTCGACTTGAACATCATCAGCTTCACATTCTCTGTATGGGGCTTTGTGAATATTGAAAAGTAGTAAAGTTAGACTTTTGGTCTAAGTTTACCTTTGTGAATCGGGCCCTATTTTAATGAGGACTTAAACAAAATCACCTTCAAGCACTATCTCTGTTGGGACTTAAACATCGCTATAATAACACACTATGTTTGTGGGGACTTGAACAACACTGTAATAACACACTATCTTTGTGGGCACTTGAACATCACTATAATAACACACCATCTCTGTGGGGACTTGAACATCTCTATGATAACACACTATCGCTGTGGGGACTTAAACATCACTATAATAACATACCATCTCTGTGGGGACTTGAGCATTCCTATAATTACACCCAACCTCTGTGTGGACTTGAACCTCATTAGCCTCACACTCTTTATAATGGGATTTAAGCTTTGAATGTACACACTATTTCTATGGAGACTTAAGCACAATGATCTTCACCCACTATCTCTGTGGGGACTTGAACATCTATTTTGGCAAAAATGTTAGCAGCTAATCAAGCTCTGGGTTCCACTTGACCATATTCCTTAGTTCCATATGTTAATTTCTTTATGTGTTAGTTCCCTTATCTCCTAAAATTTTAAGCACTAATAAATAGGTTAAATAAAGCTTTAAGTGTCTTTCTTTAAGCGTGATATGATATTTTCTGGCACATTAACATAATCTGTCTTTAATGTATACCCCTAGTATATATGCAGCAATTCATATATGAATAGATTATAATGTTGTTTGTGTATATTGTTGATAAAATAAACATTTAGCCATGTGCCTTCGACTGTATTCAGTCACAAATAATGTTACGGACAAGGTCCCCACAAGGATGGTAGCACGTGTTCAAGTCCCCACAAGGATGGTGCTGTGCGCACGATTAAATAACAATATATTTGCAAATTTGAAGCAGGATCCTGTATCATGAATTTTTTCTTAACATTTTTCTGTTATTAGTGTATTTTAAAAACATTGGGAAAGGTTAGTCCCCACAAGGCAGGTATTCACACATAGTCCCCACAAGGATGGTAACACGTGTATGTGTGTGCGTGCATGCGTGTGTGTGTGTGTGTGTGCGTGTGTGTGGTATCGCAGAGTTTCGCGTCCGCTCTGAATTATTACTGATATTGATTTTGTATTGGGCCTTAAACAAAATCAAATGCATAGAGCAATTTAAAAATTCAGGCACATAATGTCTTTTTTTTTCTAATGTTGTGTCATGTCACTGTACAGCCAGCTGTCATTCTCTGGTCACTGCTGTGTTGTATTTGTCACTAAGTGGCGCAACACAATTTTCGACAGGGAGGTCAAACATGGCAGAAAATAACGGGGCTCCGGCCCTCTGCGGGAGCCCCTCCTTCCACAACAGTGACAGCATTACAGCTCCTCAGGGAGGTGGAATCTATCATCATGTTACTAAGCAACTCTACTGCTCTCAAGTACTTCTTGGAACTCACTTGTTTCCCCTAATTGATTCAGTCCACATCATTTTGAGCATAAATGGGACATCATGTTTAGAAATATGCTGCACAAACTACTTTCCGCTAGCCTGTCTCGCTGCTACTGCATATCTAAATCAAGAGCTGGCATATAAATGTCATAGTGAAGGCAAATTTTATCTACCTCCTGAGTTGCGTTGACATTTAATACATATAAATTATTTTGACAGCCCGAGATTCTTTCTGAAGTTATCTTCAGTCTGTCAGAAAAGAAGGAAACGCTGAATAGCGATTCTGCTGTTTCAACTTTGAGCAGCATAAAGTTTTAATTAGCGGTTCTGACTTACTGCTGTTGTACATGTTAAAATGCCTTACATTTAACTCACTAGGAACCCTCTACTTTTGCTGTTTTCATATATTTGAAGTCATGAGGCAGAGAGGATGCTTCTTAAAAATCTAAGGTGATGCTTAACATCATAGACTCCATGATATGCACTACTCGTGCAACTAAAAACCTTATGTTTGGAGGCAGAATTTCACCTAATATGGCTAAAATAAAGCAGCATACATTCTATTCAGTAGAGCCTCTGAATAAAAATCAAGCAGTAGCGCCCCCCTCTCCCCCCCACCTCCCCATTGACAACGCGGTCTATCACAGCGCTGCGGCAGAGAGTGTTTTTTGTGCTAGGGAAGCATAATGGTCTTCGAAGGATGCCATGGTCAATGGCAACTGTTGAACTTTGAAAGCGTTAGGACGTAAACAGTGGCATCTGGTGTAATTCTGTGGCATATGTGGCTGCACCATATTGCACTGAGTGAGCAAGAGTTCTGTCGGAGGAGTATGCTGGGTTTGGGTCTGAGACTTTATCTGCAAAATTAATGCAAAGTAGTCCATTTTGATGTATAATTTGTCTCTAAATGGGATAGAAAACCACATTTTAAATGGAATTCTTGAAATCCTGAAATACATAAACACGTGTCATGATGGGGATGTTGGAAATAAATCTGAAATGTTTGTGATGGCATTTTGTTTAGTTCCAGATACTGATAAAGAAATGCAGGAGCACATTTGTGATGTATATATTTTTTGTTTTTCATGAATCAATGACTAATAATTGACACTAATGAAAATTGAAGATGGCATATTCTTTGCTATCATATCTTATAGGAAGCTGTCTCTGTATATGGCATACCTCTAATTGGTTATATTGTGCACAGAGTCCAGAGATTCCGTTAGAAGTGTACAGGGCTCAATATAAAGCCAATGTGCTCTATTTGTGGTAGTGTGGGCGAGCAGCCTCAGGCCTAACAATGAGGAGTGCAAGACATTTGTTATGCACACAGTGACTAATAAATGATTCAAGACTCAAAAAGGAGATTGAAAAGAAGACGAAAGGTAAAGATGGTATCTTCTTTATTGCCAACAAGACAGGAGCAGCGATGAGCAACACCATCCCGTGTAACTGCCAACCGACCTTCTCTCTACCCTTGTCATTCCAGAACCTCCACAGGTGGAAGTTCTGAGAAGGCACGGGGAACACAGAGAAGATGGTTGGCATGGATACAACCCAACACATCTTCCCCCTATACAAATGAAAATACTGGAGAATTAAAATAATTACGAAGGTTCATAACAAAAGAACAATTTCATGGAACAAATAGCATGCAAGGAAATTAATGTAACGAGAAGTGGAAAGACACTAATACATAACATAGTCTTGAAACTTATTGGGTGGCTTTGTAGATCTGGTGGAAGGTTCACGGATGTGAGGGCCATGACATGTGCTACTTTGGTTAGAACGGATTACATGGGGATGTTTAGAAATGGAGATCTTACTTTTATTCCACCATCTTCCGTCTTCTAATTGTACAGCACTTTTGTTGACTCTTACCACCCGCTTGGAATCAGAGAATTTGGATGAGCCCTTGGACAAAATTCGGGAACATTTGACTCTGACAAGATCACCTACATTTACCTTAAGTTCTCTAGTGCTAGGTTGAATGTATTTCTTTTGAGCTTCAGCTCTTTTCTTGTTTACATCTTGTATTTTGGCTGTTGGTAAATCAAACGCACCCATCCATCCCCTTAACAATTTTGAAGATGGAATACGGCCCTAAGTAAGATAAATGGGGAAACCTCTGTGTCAGAGTTGGGGGTAGTACGTACAGCCCACAACAGGTTTTTCAGTTCATTTTTTGCAGTTTAGGTTACTAGCCTTAGATAATTGTATATTGTCTTTGATCACCCTATTGAATCTCTCAACGAGACCATTACTCCTAGGGTGATAAAGAGAGGTTTTAGTGTGTTTAATGTCCATAAGAATTAAGAATTTCTCGAACTCTGAAGAAGTGAATTGACAACCGTTGTCTGAGACAATTTCTTCAGGGATGCCATCCCTAGCAAAAGAAACTCCAGAAATTCTATGATACTAGAAGTTGTGGGAACTTTAACAAATTTCAACTCCGGCCAGCGGCTGTAGTAATCTATAAGGACAATACCATACTCTGAAACGCCACTGTCAGATAGTGTAAGAGGGCCAATGATGTCGATGGCCAATTTGGACCACGGTTTGGAGGGAACATTAACAGCTTGAATTGGGCTGGGAACTGTTACCTGAGACTTGTCACTTACAGCACAATGGAAACAATCTCTAACAAAATGTTCAACTTGTTTATCAAGACCAGGCCACCAGAACTGCTCCCTAACTCTCCTCTTCATTGCACGCATGCCTATATGGCCTTCATGAGCTAGGGTAAGTACTTTATCTCTCATGCTTACAGGAACCACAAGTGAAGCAGAACGATACAAAAGATTATTGATTATAGAAAGCTCGTCAAAAACATGCTTAAACTTTCCAATGGATTCATCAAGGGAACACTCTCTAGTCCACCCTGTGTGAATCACACTCATAAGTTTAATGATATCCAAATCTGTGGAATAAGCATCTCTCCACTCACTCTCTAAGATGGCTCCACTGGATTCAGAAATGGCGTAACAAAACACATCATCACATTTTATGTCCTCACCATCATCCGTGTCATTGACGCTTGTTAATCTGGATAAACAATCTGCCAAAACGTTCCGTATGCCAGGAATATATTCAACAACAAAATTATGCTCCAACAACCTATATTGCCATTTAGCAATTCGGGGAGTAGCTTTGTCCCCTCCTTTTGTGGTGAAAAGCTGGACTAAAGGCTTGTGATCTACTCTTACAGTGAACTTTGAGCCCCATAGGTAATGTTTAAAATGAACGATGCCCCACCAACAAGCTAAGGCTTCGTGTTCTATTACAGAGTATGTGGCTTCGGCACCCTTGAGACCCCTGGATGCAAACGCTACCACTTCATCCCTGCCATTCCTATGCTGCATTAGTACAGCACCCAGACCTTTCTGACTGGCGTCAGTCATGATTATAGTGTGATCATTGATGTCAAAAGGTTTAAGGGGAATGGCATGAGCAATCTCATTCTTGATTAGTTGGAATTCCTTGGTGCATTCTTTACACCAGTTAAAAATGACATTTTTCTTAAGCAGATTTCTCATGTTGAAGGTTTTAGATGAGCAATTGGGCACAAATCTGGCATAGAACTCGATGAGTCCCATGAAAGATCTCAACTGTTCTTTGTCATTAGGAACACAAAAGTTTTCTATGGCTTTAATTAGGCTGGTTTTAGGTTCAACACCCTCGGCAGATATTTTGTACCCCAAATAATCTACAGAAGTTACATTTATCTTGCATTTTTCAGGACTCAAAGTAACACCTTTTTCTTTTAATATAGAGAAAACAGTACGTAATGTAGCATCATGTTGAGTTTGGTCCGAGCCATAAACTAGGACATCATCCTGAAATGCCATCACTCCAGGGATGCTCTTTAACATGCTTTCCACGATCCTCTGAAAAACTGCAGAGGCAGAAGCAAGACCAAACGGCATACGCTTGTATTGGAACAATCCTTCTGGAGTGATGAATGCAGTGTAATGTCGTGAATCGGGGTACAAGTCGACTTGATGGTAAGCCGACGTCATATCGAGTAAACTAAACTTTTTCCCATTCTTAAGGGTGGTGGTCATCTCAGTGATGTTGGGTAATGGGTGTTGATCAACCCAGATGTGGCGATTTAAGTCGCGAAGATCAACACACATGCGCAGGGTTCCGTTGGCCTTTCGAGCTAGAACGATGGGAGAGACCCAATCGGATGATTCGATGGGTTCTATGACATCACTGGCACAAAGTTTATCTAATTCTTTTTTAAGTCCTTCACGTAAAGCCAAGGGTACTCTGTGGACTTTGTGTACTACAGGTTGGGCACCGTCGCGTAATTTAATTTTGTGTTTAAAACCTTTAAATAAACCTAGTTTGTTATTAAAAATCTCAGGATAGGCAGATTCCCACGTTTCATCTTTAAGAGTTTGCACATAGACTAAATCTTTTTTTAGTATGACTTGATGGGGATCATTAGGATCTAAAATCATTCCTAGGTTACCTTGGTCGTGCCAACCCAAAAGACAGGTATCATCTTTGGCAACATAGACAATTCCCTGAGCATTATTGCCTTTAAAACATAAATTTGCATGAAATTCACCTAGGACATCGATGTTTTTACCACCATAAGCAATAGGACGAACCAGTGAATGATTTAAGGTGAGACCTTGGGATTGAAACAAGTCTTCCCATATTTTGTCACTTATGAGAGTGTAAGGGGACCCTGAGTCGGCCAACATCTTGATGTCTCTTCCATTGACAGTCAATGTACATAAGGGTCGTCTTGATTCTTGTAGAACCGTAGAAACAACGCCTGCACAGTGATGTTCTGTCAATATGCAAATTTGATCTTCTTCACTTGAAGATGATACATCCGAAGGTTGCTCGAGGTTGAGGATTTTCTTGGTGGAGGGAACGCCAGAATTGACGGATGATTTGCCACTGGACCTACACACATTGGCGAAATGGCCTCTCTTAAAACACTTGCTACAAGTCTTGTTCAGGGCAGGACAGAATCTGGCATTACCGAGGTGAGAACTGCTACCACAACGGTAACACTCCCAACGTCTATTAGAAGGTCTGGGATTGGTGTTAGGTTTAGAATATCCTTCCGTTCTTCCTTGGTGTGGATAGTCTTTTGAAGTTTTAGATTTGCCCTTAACAGCTGAAATACTTTGCGCTGGAGAAACGGAACTGGAAATTGACATTTGCTCCAAGTAGGATGTAGTGCTTTCGATCTTAATAGCAGTTTCAAGTGCTTTTTGTAGAGATAGATCAGGCTTGGATAAAAGAGCCTCCTGGACTTTTTGTTATTAGTCTTTTCTACAAGCTGGTCCCTAATCATTTCTTCCTCGAATGTTTTGTAATCGCAAGAAACTGCTAGGATACGTAAAACACCAACATAAGTGGAGGCGGACTCCCGGGCAGCTGCGCTCTTTTCCGAAATTTGTGTCTTTCTAATGTGATGTTTTTGCAGGCTTTGAACCTAGTGTCAAGCGACTTGATTGCTGTGGCATATTCATCCTCAACGCCGTCGCCTTCGCCTTCAATAAATAAAACTAACACTTTAGGAGTGTGCTTAAGAATGGTACGGCCCTCTGAACCAAGACAATGTCTTAGAATAGCGAATTTCTTTTTATGAGTAAATGAGTCGCCTTCGAGAGCATCCAGGTATGCTTCGAAACTTTCTTTCCACTTCTCCCAATCCAACTCAGGAGACGGGGTTAGGTGAAAACGCCGGAGGAGCTGAAAGAGATTGTTGCATGCTGCAAAAAATTGAGTGATACACAAGAAGGTGTGTGTGTCACCGCAGAGGTCGTGAAAATAGTTGCAGGAACTGGGGATAACAGAGTTTAAATTGACGTGCGTGTCGTCGAGTGAGGAATGAACAACACGCTGTGGTTTGTAGAGTACCACTTCAATTGCTGGCGTGGTGGCAATGCCTTTTTTTTAATTTAAATGCCCAAGGTGCGCATAGAACCGCTCCTAAGATCTGCTGAATGATTGTAAATAGTGGTGTGCAGATCACCGTGACACTTGTTTGTGAGAGACCTGGTGTGCAAATCACCGTTGAAGTGTGCTGCACGTAGAACCAATCAGAGGCACAACGCGTGAATTGGTTGGCAAAAACGTGGTTGGCAGGTGGAAGGCTTCGAGGTGGTTGCTAGGTAGCGGTAAACAATGGCCGTACGTAGAATATGGAGCGTAGACGTTGATTGGCAACGCGTTGGTTGGCAGAAAGACGGAGGCGCGTCGGAAATGCTGGGCAACGGCAATGGTGAGCGCGAGCACGCCCGGGAATGGTGCAGAAGGCCAACGAAGAAAAGTAAACAGTACCTTGGGTTTTGAGGACAGGGGTGAGACGATGTCACGTACGCCAGAGGAGACCACGAAGGCTGAGCTTGGATCGCTGCTAGATCGCTGCTGGGGGTCGTCAGCTGGAGCGCAGGAAACGAAGGAGACAGGCACGCGTGGAAGTCTTGAAGGCGGATCGTCGCCAGTGAAAAGAAGACGAAAGGTAAAGATGGTATCTTCTTTATTGCCAACAAGACAGGAGCAGCGATGAGCAACACCATCCCGTGTAACTGCCAACCGACCTTCTCTCTACCCTTGTCATTCCAGAACCTCCACAGGTGGAAGTTCTGAGAAGGCACGGGGAACACAGAGAAGATGGTTGGCATGGATACAACCCAACAGAGATCCACACCAATTTTAGAAAAATAAGCTTCTTACAAGATTTGATAAAGACCAAGATGTTCGCAAACAGGTAAGTACGTTTTTCAAGAAAGATACTTTATACTTTAAAAAGTGGACACAGCACAATTTTCAAGCTTTGCAATGTTAACCTATGGAGGAAATCATGAATGTGGTTTTTCAGGTAAGTACAGGACTTACAGTTCCAGTCTTTGGGGGTTCAGGTCAACACCAGGCAAGGTTCAGATTGGCACCAAAACTGCACTACCAGTGGCACAGGGGCGGCTGGGTGGAGAGGTCATATTCGGGGTCGGTGCCAATTGTTAACTAATGCAAACTGTGGGTTCTCGAACATGCGCTGCTCACAGGTGAGTAAAGGGGTGTCAGGGGTCAATCTCCTGGAGTAAAGCTAAGTACAAGTGGGGCCACAAGGCAGCACCAAACGTACACTCTCAGCAGCACAGGGGCAGCCAGGTGCAGAATGCCAACACAGCATCTGGCAGCCAATGCAATTCAAAGTGGGAGATTGAGGTTGAAGAAAGGCTGCAGGCTACGGCCAGGAGGCCAGACGAAGAAAACCCACAGCTGCCCATATAAGTAGAGATGCTATGGGATATAGGGACACCATCAGTCAGGATCCCTAAGGCCCAGGAGCTTCGGGTGCAGGGGTGTCCTTAGGCACTGGTGAACAGCGTACTGAGCTGTTCGGGGTCAGGGGGAATCTTTGTGTTGAGGCTGCAGGCGTCGAAGTGGAGTCCAGCAGGGGTCAGTCCACAGTGGACTTGTGCTCAGAAGCACTAGGGAACCTTCACAGGACCAGTGGGCCACTTGGACTCAGTCCGTGGGTGTTGGGTGCAGAGGTGGATCAGGAGGTGAGTTTGCAGTTCCTCAGGACCGAGTTCTTTTCTTTGTACATGGTTTCCTCTGGGCAGGTCCGCTGTCCACAGGAGTTTTAGAGTCTTTATCAAAGGCAGGCGGTCCTCCCAGGGCTTTGGAAGTCGGTGGGCCTGCAGGATGAGACATCTATTTGTAGCAGAGACGAAAATCAGCAAACAGGCAGGCAGGGCTGGCGCAGAGTCAGTCATTGGTCCTACTTCTCTCGTGCTGGTGCCGCCTTTTGTCTGGGCTTCTTAGTTCATCGTAGATATGATTTCAGGATCTGGGGAAGCCATCTAATTACTAGATTTAGGGGTGTAACAGGGGAGTAACAGGAAGGGACCAATGGGTTCCTTACCTGTGGTATCTACACCCACTGTTATGCCATCCTCCTGTGGAAGTGTGGTATGACCTCAATTGGTTAGGCCCCACCATGGTGGGCACTGACAAATGTGCTTTACTTCACCTCCAGCACCTGAGGCGTGGAGTTGGTGAAGGGGCGAATGATTCCTATCTTTTCCCGCCGGTTCTTCAGACCAAAAGTGGGGGTTTGAACCAGGGCTGCCATCTGCTGCTAGAAGCAGAGGTTGGGGTCATACTACAATGGCGGCAGGCCGTTGAAGCTTCCCTCTCAAGCATTGTGCCCTTCCTGGGGGAGGAGCTGTCACACCTCCGCCCAGGATGTGCTTTGTTTCTGGCCACAGAGATCAGAGGCTATCGACCCAGGGGTCCAAAACATGTCTGATGGTGGCAGGCTGACAAAAGTCAGTCAGGGACAACACTAGAGTTAGTAGGTTTTCAGGGGACAACACTGAGGTGCCCTCTGGGTACATGGTTTAATAAATCAAAAACTGGCATCAGTGTGGGTTTATTAAGAGGAGTTGTTTGGTGCAAAACACTCCTGATTTCAGTGAAGCCATCATAGTGCTAGGGAACTTGAGTTGTTGAGTTTCCAACCCATATACTCTCTAAGGCTTCCCTGGCACATACAATAATCAAGAATAGACTTAAATATTGTACGGGCATATCTGCTCAGGCAGAAATGCCCACATCTGAGATATAGTGTACCCTGCCTTAGGGCTTGTAAGACCTGCTAGTGGGGTGACATACCTATACCTTAGGCAGTGCTGGCTGGAAGGGCACACAGGCTGTGTGCCATGTCGACTTTGCCATTTTTCACTGCACCAAGGCATGCAAGCTGCTGTGGCATGGCCTTAGGGGCGGGTGCCTAGGTGATCCTCTTCAGTTCCTTTGCCCTAGTTACCATGGCTGACCATTTACTAGGAACTTACAAGGGGCCTTGAGTTGCCCATCAAGGTACAGTTTTAGGGAAAAAGCACTGGCACAGGGAACCTGGTTGGCAGGGACCCTGTGCACTACAATTAAAACCACATAATTTTTCAGGCAAAAAGTGAGCGGATAACCATGTCAAAAGTGGCACTTTCTCACATATATCATTTCATTAATTTTTTCAAGCACTGTGACCACTGTTCCCTTTAAGGTGCGCGGGCGCACACCTCTCTTACCGTGAGCGCGCACTGCCGTGTGTGGAGCGCGCACACACACAGGACATCCCGCGAGAGAGTCGTGCCGCTGCTTTAAAAAAGCGAGCGGCGCGAAAAACAGGCACTTCCTGGATGCGGTGTGCCGGAGGAAGAGTCGGGAGTGCAGGTAAGGCTGGCTTTGGGGCTTGGGGGCTTGCGGCTGTTGGCACTTGGCACTTGCTGTACTCTTTAGTTAGTAAAGCGCGGTGCGGGCAGATTGTGGGCTTTTGTTTAAGTATTCATGTTAATCACAGCCCCTCCCCAAATTTTTCTGCCATATTTTCAATCTCTTTGATAGCCACTCGAGGTTCTGTTGTAATTATCGCAATATCATCTGCATATGCAAGTATTTTTGTCTCATGGCCATGCGTTACAACCGGTTTGATCAGTTGATTATGCAATATGCGAGTAATAAAGGGATCTAGATAAAATGCAAATAAAATAGGAGAACAAGGGCAGCCTTGACGTGTGCCTCTGGCGATCTCCACCCTTCTAGAAGTGTGACCCATAACTTGAACCTGAGCATACGGCTTATAATACATAGCCTGAAGGGCTCTTATAGTTCCAGAAGTAAATCCTCTGTCCACCAGATTCCCCATAGATATCGCCAGGCCACTCGATCAAAGGCTTTTTCCGCGTCCAAGAGGACCACAGCCAACTCTCTATCCTCAGCCTCTGCAATATCCAAGATTGAAATAACCCGTCTTGTATGGTCTGTGGTCCCCCTGCCGGGAACAAAGCCATGTTGCCACGGTGATATAAGTGTAACAATAGTCTTTTGTAGCCGGGTGGCCATTATTTTGGAATAAACTTTTGCATCCGCATTCATGAGTGATATTGTGCGGTAAGAGGTTTTCGCTTCTGATGGCTTGCCTTTCTTAAGAAAGACAACCATATCCGTACCCTGCCATGATGTGGGTGGAATCCCTCTATATTGTATACTCAAGAATAGGTCTTGCATAATGGGGAGTATTTGAGATGATAACATTTTATAAACTTCTATTGGAATTTTATCGGGACCTGTGGCTTTCCCCAGAGATAGGGATCCCAGTGCAACCTGCACTTCTTCTATGGTTATTTCTTGTTCTAATTCTAAAGCAACTTCAGTATCTAGTCTTGGTAACATAGATCTCTCATCTCCTGTTTCCCCCTGTTCCCCCAAGCGTTCCTCCGGTTGATACAGTCTGCTATAAAATTCCTCAAATACCTCAGTAATTTTCTGTGGACCGGATACTAAATGGTTATTACTATCCCTGATTTTTAAGATGTTATTCCTGGCGTCTTTCTGTCTTGTTCTTAAAGCTAGAAGCCTCCCCGTCGCCTCCCCATACTCATATAGTTCTCCCCGGTTAGCTTGGTACATCTGTGCCACTTTAGTCTGAAAGTGCGCATTTATTTCCGATTTGGCGATAGCTAATTTGATCATTTGTTCGACCAATAGGCTCTCAGAGCCGCCTTTATTTATTATTTGAACATGCTCTGCCTCAAGTTCTGATAATTTACTAATGAATAAATCAGATTGTGCTTTACATTGTTTCCGGGTACGAGCTACAAACCCGATTATCTCACCTCTCAAGGCAGCCTTAAAAGTATCCCATACCACCTCGCGGGAGGCACTATATCTATTACAATCAAAAAATTCTTGAGCCCATTTCTTGATATATATGCAGAATTCCTCATCCATCAATAGCTTTTTATCAAATGTCCATGAAGTCCTTTGCCTAACAGCCGTCGCCCCCCTTATCTCCAAGATCAAAGGATTATGATTGGAATATAATTGGGGCAGTTTTATAATATCTAAATTACCTATCAGTAAGTGTGAAGCTAAAAAATAATCCAATCGTACGAATTTCCTATGTGGATGGGAGAAATATGTAAATCCGGGATCTCTTCGCTGTTTTTCTGCCCATACATCGCACAAGCCATGGCTGTCTTTAAATGCCCTAATTGCTCTATAAATCTTCGGTTTCCTTCCTACATAATTCTGATTTTGGGTATTATTCGCATCCATATGTATATTAAAATCACCACACACTATCATTCGTTAGGACCAATTAGCTAGTTCTATTTCCAATTCATTCCAGATGTCCGCATCATCCAAATTAGAGCCATAGATATTCACGACTGTTGATAGTTCTACTATAGCCCAGCAACCCCACTTGTCTGCTGCAGATCGCACTACCAACCCATTCCGTTGTCTGGTATATATAGCAACCTCTCTGATCATGGTGGTCTGAAAAGAACATGCCACCAAGCAATAACCTCTAATCTCTAAGAGATCTTTATTATTCCATGGAATGTGTGTTTCTTGTAAACATATTAGATCTGGGTTCAATGTTCTAAGTGTCTCATATACCCTTTCTCTTTTTTTCCTACCATTTAAACCGCCAACATTCGATGAACAAAGCCTGAAATTATTCATATTTTGCAATATTTTCCCTCTTATCTGACCATTGCTGAACTACTACCTCGTAATTATTATTTTGCTTAAAAACAGATGTTTCTGATTTCCTTTTTCTGATTATCCCTCTCTTTAACCCCCTCAGCTTGCCCACCCCAGATCCTCCACCCCCCAACATCCAGCCAAACCCCACCTACCCACGAAACCCAACGCTACCTTCCCATCCAACCCTGTGCCCCCCAAAACCGCCCAGCCATCCCCCCACCCATTATCCCCTACCCAGGCAAAAGGGCAAATAGCCCTTACGATGGAGAGAGACTTGACCTCTGTGACCCCCCTTCTTCTAGTTACAGTAGTGTTAACCGGATTATCTACTGGCGGTCACCAGTAGATAGTTATAGTTAGGACCTATTTTCCATAGGAAATCCGCAACATTCTATTTGAAATAACTCTTGCGTCAATTGACGAATCTTCGCAAAATTTTCAAACTTTGTGGCCCGCTCCGGTCCGCTCCTATCCTGAAAGTCTCGGGGTGATTCGTCAAGCAAGGGCCGAGAAAAAAGGAGGGTCCCAAAACGTGTTTTCCCCATAGGAAACTTTAGCCACGGCTACAGCCCGAACTGCTGAACGGAATTACACCAAATTTGGCAAAGAGGTAGTTCTTGGTTCAGAAAGAACCCTTTTGTTAAATGGTGTAAATCCGTTCAGTAGTTGCTGAGAAAATCAAAAGTAAAAGCACATATATATCTATGGCCGCGGAGGATCCGCGCACCCTCCCGATGACGAGCTGTATGCTAATTGGCTGTCAACACTCCAAACCAGGACGTGTTGGCAGCCATCTTGTGACTCGGTAACCGAGTCACGAGAAAACAGTAAAAAAAAATCACGCAAAACGCAAAAAGGGGGCAGGGTAGAAACACCCTGAACCCCTAGGCCTGCTCAGGGGGTCCTACAATCGGCAAAAAACGCGCTGGGTGCGCGGATCCTGCCGGGAAAAAAAAAAAACGAAGCGCGTGGGCCAAGTCCCGGGGGCATGCGGGGTTTAATTTAATAATAATATGGGGGGCCTCTAAGGCCCCAAGCCCGAGGACCGCCACCCCCAGGGGCTTTATAAAAATAATGGTGGCGGGGGGCACACGGCCCTCTGCAGCCCCGGGACCTCCACCCCGGGGCTTCTTTTTGAATTTTTAATTACCTGTGTGGGGGCACGAGCCCCCACATGCCCGGGGACCTCCACCTCCCCGGGGCACTAAATAATAAAATGTGGGGGTCTGTTTAGGACCCCGAGCCCCAGGGACCACCACCTCCCGGGGCTGTGCACAGAGATGGGAGGGGGCCGCGCGGCCCCTCCTGGAGCCCTTGATGGCCCTGGGGACCGCCACCCCCAGGGCCGGCTCCTGCAGTGTCCCGGGGTGCCTACCCCCGGGACACTGCTGTTTGCTGGTAAGTACGGTTAAAATTACTTTTCAGGATCAGTACTGGGCTCAAAGATGCAGCACTGAGGTCTCTCCTGATAACAGGTGAGTAAATCGGAATTCGTAGTTCGGCTGATTTTAGAGGAATATTATAAAGTTCCAAAACTCCACACTTAGAAGAATTTCCAAGTGAAACCAGTGTTTGCAGACATGTCACCTCAGGCCCCACCCCCTTCCTTCACCATTGTGCAAATATTCCTCTAAAATCAGCCGAACTACGAATTCCGATTTACTCACCTGTTATCAGGAGAGACCTCAGTGCTGCATGTTTGAGCCCAGTACTGATCCTGAAAAGTAATTTTAACCGTACTTACCAGTAACTTGAATTTCCTTCCATAGGCTAACATTGACTGGTTTCACTTGGAAATTCTTCTAAGTGTGGAGTTTTGGAACTTTATAATATTCCTCTAAAATCAGCCGAACTACGAATTCCGATTTACTCACCTGTTATCAGGAGAGACCTCAGTGCTGCATCTTTGAGCCCAGTACTGATCCTGAAAAGTAATTTTAACCGTACTTACCAGTAACTTGAATTTCCTTCCATAGGATATCATTGCCTGCTTTTTGATGAAAAGTTTCTGTGTCGATTTTGAAACATACAAATATTCCTCTAAAATCAGCAGAACTACGAATTCCGATTTACTCACCTGTTATCAGGAGAGACCTCAGTGCTGCATGTTTGAGCACAGTACTGATCCTGAAAAGTAATTCTAACCATACTTACCAGTAACTTGAATTTCCTTCCATAGGCTAACATTGACTGGTTTCACTTGGAAATTCTTCTAAGTGTGGAGTCTTGGAACTTTATAATATTCCTCTAAAATCAGCCGAACTACGAATTCCGATTTACTCACCTATTATCAGGAGAGACCTCAGTGCTGCATCTTTGAGCCCAGTACTGATCCTGAAAAGTAATTCTAACCGTTCTTACCAGTAACTTGAATTTCCTTCCTTAGGCTAACATTGACTGGTTTCACTTGGAAATTCTTCTAAGTGTGGAGTTTTGGAACTTTATAATATTCCTCTAATATCAGCCGAACTACGAATTCCGATTTACTCACCTGTTATCACAAGAGAACCCAGTGCTGCATCTTTTAGCCCAGCACTGACCCTGAAAAGTAATTCTAACCGTACTTACCAGTAACTTGTATTTCCTTCCATAGGAATCCATTGTCTGGTTTTCAGCAGAAAAGTTTCAAAGTGTCGATTTTCACAAACTACAAATATTCCTTAAAAATCGCCTGTATGACTTAAACGCATTCTTTCAACTGTTTACAGGAGAAGCACCGGTGCTGGATCCAGGATCCAACACTGAGTAAGAAAAAGTAACTGATAACACTACTTACCTGCTAAGTGAATTTCCTCCCATAGGATAACATTGGTGATTCTATGTGAAAAAGTTTTTGTGTCAACTTTTAAAATACAATAATATTCCTTAAAAATCACTACTGTAACCAAAACGCTTTTAAACAACTGTTTACAGGATATGTCCCAGGACTGAATCTAGGATCCAGTCCTGTGGTTAGAAAAAGTAATCCATAAAGTAACTAATTGCATTTAACTAGAAATTCACATTGAGCTCAATGTTGCATTGTGTTTGAAATTGTGTTGCCCATTGCAACAACTGTAACTACTGTACTTAAAAGTCTATTGCCTATTTGCAAAGTATTTAAACTAAAGTAATTCATTCTGAGAAAGTATATTTTGTAATGTAATGTATAATGTATTTACAATGTAATTTAAAAAAAAATATCTAAAAATAAATAGTTTAAAAAATGTAGTAAATCAGTATCAAAAAAATAAATATAACAATTAATACATTTAAAAATTGTCATTTACAAAACCTTTGAAATTCACTGAAAAAAACCATACGTTTCAGACATGTTATAGTTAGGAATTAGCATTTAAAAACCTTTGAAATTCACTCAAAAACCATAGGTTTCAGGCACGTTATAGTTAGAAATTAGCATTTAAAAACCTTAGAAATTCACTGAAAAACCATAGGTTTCAGGGACGTTATAGTTAGAAATTAGCATTTAAAAAACCTTAGAAATTCACTGAAAAAACCATAGGTTTCAGGGACGTTATAGTTAGAAATTAGCATTTAAAAAACCTTAGAAATTCACTGAAAAAACCATAGGTTTCAGGGGTGTTATAGTTAGTTGGACATTTCACTCGTACAAAACCCATGAAATTCCCCGTTATAGTTAGTTCAGCTAACTATAACTCGCGCCCGCAATGCACTGCTGATGACGTCACATATTACATCACTCATGACATGGTCAGTGACATCACTGATGACATCACTGATGACATCTCAAATGACATCACTGATGACATCATCCAGTGACTGTGTGTTTCTGTAAAGTTTAAATATGTTTAATATATATAGGGAAAGGCGTATTGAAGAATGAGTGGGTGTATAAGTGTCTGAATGGATGATTTAGTAGGTGCGTGACTGACTCTATAAGTGAGTGATTAAACGTATCTTACTGAATGCATGGGTTAGTGACTAAACTGTGTGAATGTCTGTATCTGTCTGTCTGTTGGTGTGTAAGTGGCTGCATGGGTTTGCAAATAGCTACATGAGTGTCTACATGGGTTATTGATTGGTTGTCTGAGTATCTGTATGGGTGCCTGAGTGTTTGTGTGGGTGGCATGTGTGTGACTCTGTGCATAGATGTGTGAGTGGGTGATTCACTGGGTGCATGGTTTCAAGAGTGCATCTGTGATGGACTGTATGGGTGTGTGAGTGTGTGTATGGGTCTGTTAGTGAGTGAATGTATATCTCAGTGGTACATGTGTGAGTAACTACATATGTGAAAGGCAGTATATATGTGTGTTGGAGTATATAAATGGCTATAAGTGAGAGTGTGTGATTGTGAGAGTGGCTGTATGGATGAGTGTGTGCTTGTATCAGTGATTGTATAAGAGCGTAAGAATGTGCTGGTATTTGTATGAGTAAGTGAGCTGGTGTGTGTATAACTGTATAGGTGAGTACATGGCAGTGTGATTAATTATTTGCATGACTGACTAGGTGTGTGAGTACCTTTATGGATGAGTGGCGGTGTGTGAGTGTCTATGTAGGTGTATGAGTGCATATGATAGTCCTGTACTGAGTGACCGTAAGTATGAGTGACTGTACGGGTGAGTGAGTGGATGTGTGTGTAGACCTAAGAATCAGTGAGTGGGTATGTAGTTATTGGTGTTGGAGTGTCTATGGTTTTGAGAATGGCAGTCTGTAATTTAGAGTGGGTGTATCAAAAGTTATATTAGGGTATGAGAAGATGCATGACATTTTCACATGGATGATGTCATCAGTGATGTCATCAGTGATGTCATTTGAGATGTCATCAGTGATGTCATCAGTGATGTCACTGACCATGTCATGAGTGATGTAATATGTGACGTCATCAGCAGTGCATTGCGGGGGCGCGAGTTATAGTTAGCTGAACTAACTATAACGGGGGAATTTCACGGGTTTTGTACGAGTGAAATGTCCAACTAACTATAACACCCCTGAAACCTATGTTTTTTTCAGTGAATATATATATATATATTTTTTTTTTCCTTGTTTTCCACTAACCATATATCTATCTATATAGTATCCTGCACATTAGTTTCTAGTGACCCCATTTCCTGGTTGCTCAAATGGCGTCTAGGCATTCTTCCGCTTGTACTTCTGAAATAAAAAATCGTGTCTGACCGTTGCTGATTATTTTTAATGTGGCTGGGTTTAGCAAAAACGCCTGCGGCCCCTTATTTTGGAAAGGAGTTATAAGTTGGCGTAGCTGCCATCTTTTTTCTACAGTGTGGTGGCAGTAGTCAGGTCTTACAAAAAACTGAACCCCTTTTCCCTGCCGCTTCCTTTCCGGTCGAGCTAAATCATATAGGGCTTGGCGTGCTAGAAAATTGTTTAAACAAATCAAAATAGCCCTCGGTCTGATCTCAGTTTGACCTGCATCACTCTGCTCTCCCCACCACACCATCCTCTCGCTGTGCCTCCACCTCATCATTCTACATTACTGTTACACTGTCTCACCGCCTCGTCCTCCTGAATTTCTGCCTCCCATTCACCACCTACTTCATCACTATCCTCCCTCGCTTTGCCTCACCCGTCTCCAATTCCACCTCACTCTTCTACCTGTAATCCTTCCGTCTTTGCTCGACCATGACTCTCTACACTTCATCCTCTTCTGTCAGCCTTCCATTTAAAACTACTGTGTGTTGTGTAAGGATTTTGCGTATATAATGGGTATTTGAGCTGCTTCTATACATGTGGTTCTACTTGTGTGGGTGCAGCCCCTTCACGAGCTGTGATTAACATGAATACTTAAATAAAAGCACACAATCTGCCCCACATCCGTGCTTTACTAACAAAAGAGTACAACAAGTTTAAAAACACAGCGTGTACTTACAGTTTACTCTGAAAGCACACGCCCTTTTTTTAGACTTGCTGTACTCTTTTATTAGTAAAGCGCGGCTGCGGGGCAGATTGTGGACTTTTTTTTAAGAATTCATGTTAATTGCAGCCTCTTCACAGGCTGTGATTAACATGAATACGTAAAAGTCACTGGCTAAACAGCATTGGGCAGTTATTGCTTCACACTATCTGATGCACTGAAGGGAGTAATTGACTTCTCACCATTCGAGATTCACCTCTGCAATCTTTCTGTGCGAGTAATTGAATGTTCTTACAGTATAGCAGTCTCTGCCTTTTTGACTATGGTATTAGTTCAGATTCATCTATCGTTTTTCAGTATTTTGGCCTTATTTCTATAAACGGCACTTCAGTTCCATCTGGAGAAGATAGGCAGCATGTATTTGTATCTGAATTACATGAACAAGATGAAATAGAAAAGGTCTGCGGTCTGCCAATACCGAGCTACTTGGGCGAAGGCACGCATTTCTTGAACTATTTTCTATGGCAAAATAAGATCAAAGCATCTATTTTAGTATTTGAGGAACTCCCTTGAAATAGGCCACCCTACTGTGCCTTGTTCTGTGTTTTGTTTAAACTTATCTGCAAGTAAAACATGAGTGAAGGTTATTCCTCTTGATGCTGATTTTTAAATTTAAGGCTGAATTTTTTTATTTTTTTATTTACTGTTCAAAAACACCCTTAAGTTCTTACAATCAAAAGCTATGTTACTCTTCCGCTCGGGTGGTCTGTCGCAGGCTTTCTGCCATTGCAATGAATGGAAATGCAGCTCTTTGATAGTTAATAGCTCACTGTTCTGTATTAGGATTTAAACTTATAAACTGCAAGTAACAAAAGGGGCTGTTTGACAGAAGCAGTAATGCACTGACCTATTTACATTGCATGCAATTTGTGATCTGCATGGTTCACCAGCTTCTTTGCATCAGGCATTTTAACCTCCTCGGCTACTTTATGATGAGTCAACTTCCACTAGACAAAACTCAGATCTCTCTGCAGCAGGTCCATCAATCTTCAGAGTTATCTTGACATTTTTATGGCTGCCTGAAAATTTCTAGAAAGTCTTTATCATAATTTTTGCACGCCACTGCATCATCTTCAGGTGGGATCTTTTGATGGCTTGTGTGCTGCTCAGTCCTCCTTATGAATTTCCTTGTTCACCCACCTCAACCATTTGCGCAGTTTGAATGCCAAGGAAAGGCTGCATCACAGAAGGTGTAACACAAAATACAGATTTATAGACCAGTTTAAGATAATGGATGCTAATAATGAAGCACACGGGCACGTGCCTGTTTGGCCTAAACTGGAATCCCAGGTAATTATTTGATCATTTTTCCTAGTGGGGTCTCTAGACCGGTCCCATTCATAGTTTGTAACTCTTCGAGCGTTTGCTGACGAGCTTGTCTTCAATTGCAGGTTTTCAGTCTGTAAGGTATTTGGATTTGAGTGGTCAGGTGCCAGTACCCACAAAGACAAGGTCATTCTGTTTACGTTCCTCGTTTGGTTGGGGGTTGCTGGGTAAATAGATTCACAATCTGCACCCCTTTTCTTTTGCAGGTTTGTGAGACCGTACTACGAATACAATTGCACAGGCAGACGTGAGTACAGGCAGAACAAACAGGTAATTGTTTGGTAGAGTTAAACTGGTGCATCTTCTGTTGCAGGTTTCGCAGACAGTACCCCACACATTTAAACAGGCATACGTGAGTACAAGCAGAACAGGTAATTGTTGGGTAGAGTTAAACCGTGGTGCATCTTGTACATTGTAGTATAATATACTTACCCATGTTTTCTTCTGTTGCGGGTTTCGCAGACAGAACCCCATACATTTAAACGGGCGTACGTGAGTTCAAGCAGAACAGGTAATTGTTTGGTAGAGTTAAACTGTGGTGCATCTTGTACATTGTAGTATAATATACTTACCCATGTTTTCTTCTGTTGCAGGTTTTTCAGATAGTACCCCACACATTTAAACGGGTGTACATGAGTTCAAGCAGAACAGGTAATTGTTTGGTAGAGTTAAACTGTGGTGCATCTTGTACATTGTAGTATAATATACTTACTCATGTTTTCTTCTGTTGCAGGTTTCGCAGACAAAACCCCACACATTTGAACGGGTGTATTTGAGTTCAAGCAGCACAGGTCTTTGTTTGGTAGAGTTAAACTATGGTGCATCTTGTACATTGTAGTATAACAACAGATTGCATTCATGAGCATAGGCGTCAACGTAAGCCATGTTCCTTTATTTTGCATGCTTGTGGCACAGCAGGTTCAAACCGGTGGGCACGGAAATGTTCAAGCGCAAAGCTGTAACTTTGGGAGAGTGCGGTGCTTCACCACAAAGGAAGAAATGTTGCCTTGCATTCAAGGAAGAGTGGATGAAAGAAATTGTGGAGGCTGAGACACAGAAATCATGAAGCAAGGTGTGTGTGCAACTTGGGGAACTATTTCAATACAGTCCAGACGTGGGCTTGATTTGCAAAGCATGTGCCGAAGCCAAGAATGTTGGGGACTTTTCTACAGGGAATAAATGGAGTGATGGCTGGAAACTGGATTACATGAAACGCCATCTAATTAGCAAAGTTCACAAGTCTGCCATGGTGATATTGAGAAACAGAAGTGCTGCTGCCAGGTTTGGTTTTGGAGTATGGGCAATGCTGACAGAAACTGCCACTGACAAAGCAAATAGAATGGAAGTAGTTGAACGACAAAGATCTATGCCTGAGGAGATAAAGATTCTCATCAACAACGTGTTGCTGGCAGTCAAGATGAATACTTCAATGTTATCTGTACAAGACATCCATGACTACCTAGTTTTGTATGTGAAGATACCAGACAGCTGGAGGAGCAAGAACTATGCCTTTGAGTTCCTTGAGGCCATCAATAGCATGATACACTGTGAAGCTATGGCAGAACTTCGTCAAGCTTTGTATCACACATTGATAATTGATGAGAGCACAGATATTTCTGTTACAAAAATGCTCATCCTGTACTTCAAGTTCCGACCTGTAACGTCAAGAGAGCACAAAACACTGTTTGGGGGCATAGTGAAGCTGACTAGTTGGAATGCTGAGGCTATCACTACTGCTGTGAAAGAATTCTACACTGCCAATGAACTGGACCTCATGAAAATGGTCATGTTCACATCCGATGGTGCGTCTGTGATGCTGGGTAAGAATAATGGTGTTGCTACTCGCCTTAAACAATCCATTCCTCATCTAGTTGAGCAGCATTGTGTCGCCCATCGAGAAGATTTGGGAGTTTATGATGCCTGAAAGAGGGTTCCAAGGATTAAAGAGATGGAGACATTACTGAGGACTGTCTACACTGTGTTCTCCAGATCTCCTGCAAGGAAGTCCAAGCTGGATGAAATTGCATTGGTCACTGAATGTGAAGTGGTCTCCTTTCGACCACTGAATGAAGTCCGGTGGCTTTCAAGGCATTTTGCTGTTGGTGCACTAATTCGTAATTACGAGGCTGTTCTTAAGTACTTTGAGCATGAGAAAGTTGAGGAGAATGATCCAGTTGCTAAATATTGTTACAAAAAGCTATCAGACTGCAACTACCATATTTCCCTTGCAGTACTTAATGACATTCTGGGTGAATTTGCATCTTTGTGCAAACTATTCCAAAAAAGTTCTTTGACTACTGTTGAAGCTGTACATTATGCAAGAGCAAAGATTGGCCAGATTAAGGAACATTATTTGGGGGACACTGTCTTTTGGAGCAGCAATGTAGGAGATCTGGTGGTGTTGTACAAGGAAAGGCAATAGCTTGGCAGTGGGCCTATTTTGTCTTTTGTTTCCCTTCTTTGAGAGCACATGCAAAAAAGGTTCATTGAAGATTAACTGAAAGAATGGGTAAGTTTTGAATTCCAGGCAATAGCAACACAATCACATTTTGATTTTGGGACTGAGAATATACAAAGACTTGTTGAAAAGTATAAAAATGTCTTGGTCCTGGGTGATTGTGAAACACCGGAAGATGTTGTTCGACAATACAGAGACTATAAATATATGGTGGCAGAACATGTAAAGGGTGGGTTATTTACCACCTTTCAAGAAATGGTGAATTTCACTGTACGCAATGCTGCTTAGTATAGTGTGGTGTCTCAGCTTGTTGATGTGTGCGCAACGTTTCAAGCATCTAGTGCAGATTCTGAACGAGGATTCAGCCTCATGAATACTATCAAGAGTAAATTGAGAAATAGACTAGAGAAGAAGCATTTGGATATGCTGATGAGAACAAAGGCCTTGAATGGGAAAGTTGACCTCAATAGAGTTTATCAGCACTGGAAAAATGGCAAGGATCGCCGTGGGAAGCAACCATGTCACCCATCTAGTGATGGCACTTGACGTGTCTGAACGGCCCTCTCCCACAGTCCATGTTTGCCTGGATGTCAGAGTTTTACAAACTATCTCTGGCGGGATAGCCCAACATTACTCAGTAGCTTTCACATCAAATTGTAAATATGTTATGTAATTTTGTAACTTATTGTGTATATGTGATCTTGTATAGGCTCTCAACATTTCCCCACCCAATGAACAGTGCTCCAGTTAATAATATTTAGTAAAATCTTATGATGGTACCACTGTTGGAGTCTTGTGCTTTTCTAAACCTGAAGTGTACTTGCCTGTGTAACCAATTCATGTAATGGCGTGTTTATTCAAATTGCAAACCTGCCTTAAGACCCTTAACCTGGCGCTGTATGTGTGGAAATGCATCATCATTTCACTTTTTTAAGTAAACGTTTGGAGTGATATTTGGCGCTGCACACTCATGCGCGGTCTGGTTCCTGGCACACATAGCCATGGTTGCAGCGCACAGAGACCCTCCACTGCTGCACACAGAGGAAAGAAATTAGAGGGAACATTAATTGTGACTGCTAATCTACTTGGAAGGGGCTGCATGGAAAAATGAAAGGTTGCTCACAACTCACAATCTGGGGTCCTGATTCACTAGGAGCCTACACACTTGTGGCCAAGGCTCTGCAGTCATTGTGTGATCTCCACTCGCATTGTGGGATCTCTGCAGTCATGGCGAGCTCTCCTCATTGCAGATTCTTATTGAAGAGATCCTGCCACACCCGCAGAGATCCCGCAACGACTGCAGAGAGTCCGGCACTAGTGTGGAGACTCTTTATGGATTTGGGTCCTCAAGGTATAGGTGCTAGAGGAGGTTGTCTGGTACACATGAGACATCAGCAGTGAATCCCACAAAATTAAAATGACTTTTCACAAATAAGATTTAAACTTAATTCTCCCACTTTTTCCAGTTTTAGAAAGTGTGAAAAATCCAACTCTTCAATCAGTATGTTCTCAAATTGAAAACTCCAAGTGACCCAATCCCAATGAACAGTTTCCCTCCTTCACCCTTTTATCAACAGCTTCCAAACAGTTCCTTCTCTTCAACCACATCCCTTAATGTAGCCACTACAGGGACACCAGTATCTCCGAAAGAGAGCCCTAATCAATCTTGATCCCACCTTATTTCTCTTACATCTACCTCTTAAATTAATTTCATATTTCACCATACTAATTCACCACTAATCCTTTATGGGTTACAGAGTAGCGTGCTACTTGCCGAAAAAGCACTTCAACACATCATCAGGGGTAGCAAGCGCTATATAAATGCAAACCTTTTTTCCCTATTCTATCCCTCCACTATCGTTCTCAATCCAAATAACTGACTAACCTATCCACCACTCAAATTACTTTTATATCTCACTATAATAATTCATCACTAATCCTTTATGGGTTCCAAAGAAGCGTACTACTCGCCGAAAAAGCACTTCTATACACCATCAAGGGTAGCAAGTGCTATATAAATGCAAAAATTTTCCCTCTTCAATCCCTCCACTATCCTTCTCAATCCAAATAACTGCCTAACATATCCACCACTCAAATGACTTTCATATTTCACTGTACTATCCCACCACTAAACCGTTATGGATTCCGGAGTAGCGTGCTACTCCCCAAAAAAGGGCTTCAACGCTTCGCCAGATGTAGTAAGTGGTATATAAATGCAACTACAATTCAATATTGCATTATAATGTCTTACCTTAAGTCCTACCACAAAGCTGTGTTCATCTCTTGCTCTCTCCCCTCTATCTTGCATTTTCCAATGCATCAGTTTACCTTTGTCCCTTTCTCTATACCCCGCAATCATCAGTTACCGGACTCCTGCCCCAGGCAGCATGCCGACTAGTGTCTTGTTCGCTTGATCATATTACAGGCATTCTTTAGTGCTCTAAAGCTAGTTTCACTTTCTATAGTTTCCATACATACATAAATATATTTAATAAATGCAGTTTGCATATTTATAGAATAATTTAATACATGTTTCCAGAGGAAAATTTGCAGCTTGCAAATCAAATGGAATATATTAACATATATTTTCTAAGGGAACGAAGATTGAAAGTTTCAGCTTTAAATTAAAAACAATTCCCCCATAGTTCACTTAGAATTTGGCCTATTCCTCATTACCATCAATGTACTCACCCTTCTCTGTCCCTCTTCCTTTTCTCTCTTTACTTTATTCTTTCCATAGCTTACTCTCTTATACCTTTCTTCGTCTCTTAAATATTATACATAAGTTTTGTTTTTATTGGTACATATATCACAGTCAGCATTTGTATCCCTACATGGGTATAAGCTCATCTTGCATGTCACTGTATGTGCTGTTATCTCTCAACTCATAATTTTATCAATAAGATAATTGATACAAATTAAAAACGATTACCAGGTTTTTGACCCAGTGACATAGATGGTGAGCTGCAACCAGGTTGGATGGCCAGATGAAAACACAGCTTCTAATCCCACCCCTCCTACATTTAGCCCTTCACTCTTTGATACATTCTGTCAAAGGTAACTTTCCTTCATCCAGAAGTAGACATTGTTGAGGCATTCCACAGTGCTCTGTCACGTCTCCATGCTAGTCCATTAATGTAAGTGTATCTTGGTATAAATCTCAATATATATGGAGTTTCCTCTAATGGTAGTCAAGAACATTTGCAAGAGAAACATGTAAATATTAAAGAGAAACAGGGAGGCAGAAACCCTTACAGAACACTGCATGGCACAGTGTAAGAAGTTGAAGTGAACGTAAAGGTATCAAGTGGATCACATAAAGAGCAAACCCTGAAACTCCCCTTCAAATACTTAAGCCTGCTCTTTAGTATGGTGTAGTCAACCATATCATAAGCAGCTGAGAGGTCAAGGATAATAAAAGCAGCTTGGTGACCTGCATCAGTAGGGGTGAGAACCTCTTCTCTCAAATTGCTAGCACTGCTTGTGTTCCTAAGGAATATCTAAATCCAGATGGTCGATGCTAGATCATGCTATTGAGTTCTGCGTATTCTTCCAGTTGCTAGACTTCTGCTTCTGTATGGCAGGTTTGAGATTGTGTGGTAGTTGGAAAGCATATTTGGGTTTGTTGTAGAGGTTTTCAAATATCAACATGTCACGATCAACAAATCTCACATATCCTCTTGCGCTAAATGGGTAGATTCTGCCATACATAGCCATGCATTATAATCACATTAGGGATGTCCACCAAATGATAAGGCTTGCCAATATTATGTGTGGAAGGAAATAATCATAGCATGGATGCCCACAAAATGGGTGCAATTGCTACTATTATGCTACTATCATGCAAAGCTGATATTATGCCAATAATGGGCTTTATCACACAATAGTTGAACACAACATTACAAAAATTACCACCAGTATGCTTAGGCATACATTTAGCCAAATGTAATGGAAGCCCACAATAAGGCAGGAATTAATATCACCATTATGAGACAGATAGTATTATGCTAGGGTGTTGTTGTTCCCATTATGCCATCAATGCCCCCAAAGTGCCTAGAATTAGCAAAACAATTTCCAGGTGTGGGTTACATCGAAACAGATGAAGAAATGAAAAAAATGAAAAAAACAAAGCAACAGGCATTTTCTATGAACCCAGCATCTGGTACCCCATATTCATATCCATCAGTACCTCCCCAATGCTGCTTCAATTTAGTTTCATTTTTTCTTATTTTAGAACTCCAGGCACTTTACCACTGCTAATCTGTTCTAAAGTGCAAGCACTCCCTGTGTAAATTGTGATTATGATTGGTCATCCATGAATGGTGAATTCGATTTACTGGTAAGTCCCTAGTAAGGTGCATGTGTGTGCCATGGCCTGTAATTTAAATGCTACTAGTGGGCCTGCAGCACCGATTGTGTCACCTACATGAGTAGCCCTGCAAACATGTCTCAGGCTTGCCACTGCAGTGTCTGTGAGTGCAGTTTTAAACTGCCATGTCGACCCGGCAAGTGCACCCACTTACCAGGTCCAAACCTTCCATTTTACTACATGTAAGGCACCCCTAAGGTAGGCCCAAGGTAGCCCCATGGGCAGGATGCAGCATACGTAAAAGGCAGGACATATGCTGGTGTGTTTTACATGTCCTGATTGTGAAATCCGCTAATTTTGTTTTTCACTATTGCAAGGACTATCTCTCCCATAGGTTATCATTGGAGCTGCCTTGTAACATCTTACAAGTGTAACTTCCAAGTGGGATGAGATTTGGAGTTTGGGGTCCCTGGACTCATAATTTTTAAAATACATCTTTTAGTGAAGTTGGTCTTTAAATTGCATGTTTTAAAATGACACTCTTAGAAATTGGGCATTTTCTTGGTTTACCATTCTATGACTCTGGCTGCCTGTGGAATCCCCGTTTGAGAGAGGGTGACAGTTGGGCTGTTTGTGCATTCACTCTAGACAGTCACACAAAGGGAGCTGAGGTGTGACCCGCATATCCTGATGGCCCATTACTAGGCTGATGGGTCTTCCTGAGCAAGAGTGGTGGTGGAGTTGTCACTGATATCTGCATAGAGCTGTGCCTTAGTATAAGTACTGGAGCTGTGACACCATAACTTCAGAACACTTCTGGACTAAGAGGACATTCTGCCATGTGATGGAAGTGACCCGAAAAGGGTCACCAGGGTTTCCTACAACCACCTTATCGCCTTCCCCAAAATGAAGAGTCGGTCAGACAGTAGAGAATAAAAAACAATCGTTTATTACCAGTACTCTGCAGAGGAGTCCAATCTGACCTGCACCCTAAGATGTCTGCCGAGGGACTGGCCCCCCAACAGTCGGCAACGCATAATCATTCCTCCCAAAGGTCTCCTAACCACGCCCACATTGGAAAGTTACCGGCTTAGGCCGAACATGACCAAACGAGGCACAGAGGGAGGGACTACCACCTGCCAGATGGGTACATATTATCACCAGCTCAATGTTGCCGAGCTGGGTTTCGGCGGCTCCTAACATGGGAGCCAAGCAACACACAAAGATAGGTATGTGAGGGCAAAATGGCCTTTTCATTAGTAAGTCAGAAGGCAACCTTGAGCAAAAGAGAAAATAATAACTGAGTACAGCGTTCTGCTGAGGCAAGCAATATGAGCAATGAGGCCTGGTACAGACATAGCCTGATTGGGATTACGAAATACAAAATGGAGTCACACTTGCTAACTAAAGCCCGCACATTGCATGGATAACTCAGTGGGTTGCATGAAATGAATACGAATGGAGTCTCATTTAGCCGCACACTGCTAACCTAATCTATTGTAAAATGAGTATACAACGAGAATGGAATTTTCAAATCTAACAGACCCTCCTTTTAGCTGGGGAGGCTAAATGCGTTATTGGCTAGCAGGTAGGGTCTTTACAATTCTAAGCAGGGAGAGTAGGGAAATGCATAAGGACAGTAATATCCAAAAGTAATAAGCAACATACGCATTGCAAGATATTTCTAATATTCAAAAATGCCCTCATCGATTTGCATTATATCCTGTAGTTCCTGCAGCATCATCACGTTAGACACTTTATCAGTACGGCCTGAAAATTTAGGGGCAGGGGTGAGTTTACTCACACAATAGGTACAGCATGCTGGAAGACAGTTGACACATAGGCAACACATGAAGATGACACCTGCGATAGCTACTAGGAAAAGAAGTATCTTCCATCCCCAGGAGGACATCAGACCCCAAAACCACCCTGTCAAAGACCATGAACCATTCTCCTGATGAATATCGGATGCAAGCCTGTGCAACTTCTGGATAGCGGAGTATACGTTAGGGGCGAGGTCTGGGATGTAAACGCAGCAACTGCTGCCTATAACACGACAAGCTCCACCCCTATCTGCAAGGATGACGTCTAAAACCATACGATTCGGAAGAGCAACAAGTCTTGTAACCTGAAGCTCAGCTGTGATATTGGTGAGTATACCTGCTGTAGTGTTGATGACCCCTTCAACAACCCTGGTGAGATGACGAATGCTGACACTATTATACATAGGTCCCCAGAAAGGCACGATACCCTTCATGGCATCCATGAATTGCTGTAGAGTAGTATCTGTTTGATCTGCTGTGTCAATAAGTCTCCTGACTCGGGACAAGTATACACTTCTCCGCTGCAGCCTGTGGTCTTTGTGATAGTTGGACTGTGCAATGTAGACAGGAGGAAGAAGGAAAGAGACATAACACCGGCCAGACCATCCCCTAGGAAGCCAGGTGTAAGCCTGCTCTCCACAAACAAAATATACATTAGGGGGGGTGAGCAAAGGTGGGCTACTAGTAGTGTTTAGTCGATAGGTATAGTTGCAATTGCTCTGACCCACTGGAATATTCCCAGATCCTTCGACACAGAAACTAGCTGCTGTATGAACCACAGGAACGGGCAGGGCTTTATCTTCAGTGATATTTCGTGCATGGAAACATTTAAAATATTCAGTAACATTGAACCCCTGAAAATCCAACATTTTGTTTTGCAGCCATGTGGCATTTTTGTTACCATCATAAACATTCATGCAATCATGTGGATGTAAGGTACCCCCCTTTCCTCCCGTCCCAGGTGTATAACCCTGGTGTACTACTATGTATTCCAACACTGCCTCATAATCAGACTCGGTCATATTTGTGACGTCAGTATGATAATGTATATATACCATGGAAAGCAACAGGAACCATGCCTCACAACTACTTAGGTAGGACAGGGGTAAAGACACCAGCAAATCATTCTTGTGCATGACTGAGGGGTGTAACCCACACACCCAACAATTTGTGGCATTTGTCGTATTGTGTACCTGGTGAAGCATTTGGAGGAAGGCATTTTCAACATATGTCTGACTATGTCTCTGTTTATGTGGGGGCAACGTAATGAACAGATGCTCAGGTGAAGCCGGGGTAGTCCCTATTAAGGTATGCACAGGATGCTGTTCTTCTAAATACCATACTACTCCAAACAGTGTTATCATTACTATGAGGCTGAACACTACCACTACTATCTTACTCTTAATGGACCAACTAGACTACATAGGACCACGCTGCCCTGGTGGCGGTGCCGCTAGAGGCTGTTCTTCTTCCATGACAGCACGGCCAAATAGAAACATAAGAAGAACCTTAACCCCTTCCGTGCGCGCGGAATTTCCGTCCTGTGCGGGCGTTTCCATTAGTAGGCGGGGATTCGGACGGCCAGGGGCCGTCCTGCGCACACGCCCACCGTGGCGCCTGATGGCTCCCGGCCGTCACGAGCATGGAAGAGGTTAAGAACTAGAGCTACAAAAAATAAAACCGACCAGAGGGGCACAAGTTACCCAGCGTCCTTTTTAGAACCTCGCTGGCAAGCTCCTATCGTTCATCAACAATGATTCTTTGAAGTACTCCCTCGTGGGGGTCGCACGGTCGTGGCCCTTGCTGGAAACAAGTCCTTCTTCTCGCAGGATAGGACACCCGCCCTCCTGGGCAAGTACCCTCAACGATCCTGTCCAGTGTCTCAGGCAGTGCACCAGTGTCATTCACCCTAAGCTGACGCAGGCACCGCAGACGTAGTACCTATACCCTAATCTCAAGTCCTTCCCTCACTCCTGGTCTGTCCCTCTGGCGCACTGACCTTCTTTCGTCTGCACAGATTGTACCTGTCAGCTCCAGGCACTGTTTCATCAACAAAAAGGGGTTGAAACTCAGGCTCACAAAGGCAGGAGGACTCAGGTGCCTGTGAATCAGATGGGTGAGAAACTGGAGCTGCCCTTGTCTCCGGAGGGACCGCCTCAAGCAAGGCGGCGTCACTCGCTGGTTCCGTCTGCACCCTCCTTAGCTGGACGTCAGAGAAAGGAACAAAGTGGGGCACCCTTTCCCCTTCTTGATAAGCAATACCATCTCGCACCCACTCATCGTAGGGGAGTGGGAGAGGTATCCTTTTGCAGTGGGTGGCATGCACCCAATGTTTTCCGGCCAACGGGGCTCCAGGCAGTTCTTCCTCTGAAAGTTCCTGACCAGCACCTACTCTCCGGGCTGTAGCTGATGCCCGGGCCCCTCTGGTACTGGCTGCAATGTTTCCTGAATCTGTTGGTGAAGAGAACAAAGATCTTTAGTTAACTCATACAGATAGTCTATAAGTAAAGGGTGCTCAATCTCAGAAAAGCGCTTTGGTCTTGGAACGCCTCAGATATTGGCAGGGCGACCAAACACTACTTCATATGGTGACAACCCTGTCCTAGAATGTGCTGTTGCCCTGGTGGATAACAAGGCCAGGGGCAATGCATCTGGCCATCGCAATCCTGTGCTTTCCTGTATCTTTGCTAACTTCAGTTTGAGAGTACCATTGTACTTCTCAACCAGACCTGCTGACTGGGGGTGGTTGGCTGCATGAAACTTCTGCTTGATGTGCAAACCTTTGCACACCAGTTGGATGACCTTGGAATTGAAGTGACTTCCGTTGTCACTCCAAATCACACGTGGCAATCCGAAACGCGGGAAGAACTCTTTTAGGATTGCCTTCGCCGTCGCCATAGCTGTATTCTCTTTAGTGGGGTAAGCTTCAATCCATTTACTGAATGCACAAATCACTACCAGCACATACTTAAAATTGTTGACTCGTTCCATTTCGATGAAATCCATCTGGAGAACCTCGAAAGGGAAGGAAGGCGGTGCAAAATTACCAGAGGGTGTAGGAGTTCCTTTCCCAGGATTATGTGTCATACAAATCATACAGTGCTTCACTAAATGAGTGGCTGCCATGGAAATATTGTCATTCTGCCACACTGGGTCCAACACCTTACATATTCCCTTGGCGCTAATATGGGCTGGGCCATGGGCCATGGTAACCACAGGAAGTACATGGGCATTAGGTAACATCCATCGCTGTTTCTCGGACTTATCAGTCCAGCACCCATCCTCATCCAGACGCCCTGTACTCTCTTGCCATATTGCTAATTTGTCTAGGGTTGCCTCACTTTGTATCTCTTTGACACTCTCTACTGTATCCTCGAACATTCCATTGTCTGGGACCCACCTAGCCGGACCAGCCACAAACATCTTTTTCCTCTTTGATCTCGCTGTTTCCTTAGCTATTTGATCTGCGAACGCATTTCCTCTACCAACATCCTCTGTTATTGCTTTGTGGGCACTACATTTTAATATCGCTAACCTTTTGGGAAGTGTTAGAGCTGACAAGAGTCTATGTATCAATGGGCCATTCTGTATTCGTAATCCATGTGATGTTAAGAATCCTCTCTCCGCCCAGAGGCGTCCAAAATTATGGGCGACCCCAAAAGCGTACTGGCTGTCAGTATAAATATTGACAGCCAGTCCCTCACTCAACTCACAAGCCCTCAAAAGAGCAACCAGCTCCGCAGCTTGGGCTGATTGGTATGGAACACAGGATGTCTCAACTATAGTGTGTAATGTTGTAATTGCATATGCGGCAGTGGTGGTGCTGTCTGGTAGTTTGAAGCAAGAGCCATCGACATATAGTTCCCCTTGGGGTTCAGATAAGGGAACATCAGTCAGGTCTACCCGTCCCTTCATTTCCTCTTCCATTCTGTATACACAATCATGTGCATCTGTGTCATTGCCCGCCGAAGGGAGGGATAGTAACGTGGCTGGGTTCAGAGTGGCACATCTTTTGATGGTAATGTGTGGAGCAAACAAAGTTAGTTCATATCCAGTCAGACGTGCACTAGTAAGGTGCTGTGTCTTTGTCTTATTCAAAAGCGGATCCACAGCATGGGGTACCATTACCGTGAGAGCAGTATCAAGAACGAGCCCCGCCGATTGTCTGATAGAAACTGCCACCGCCGCGGCAGCTCTCAGGCAGCTCGGGAGCGCTCTGGCTACGTTATCCAGCATTGCCGAAAAATAAGCACAGGGTCTTTGCTTACCACCAAAGCCCTGTGTTAAAACAGAAAGCGTGCAACCGTCCGCCTCATGTACTTAAAGTACAAAAGGCTTCTGGTAATCAGGAGTACCAAGCACAGGAGCGGAGCAAAGCGCAGCCTTTAATTGCTCAAAAGCTTGCTGGCATGCAGATGTCCAAGGCAGGGGTTCATGCACTTCTTTAGTGGTCAGGTAAAAGAGGGGTTTTGTTAGTAAGGAATAATTGGGGATCCAGTGTCGACAATACGAGGTAATGCCAATAAATGCGCGCACTTCACGTTGAGTCTTGGGAACAGGAATATTAGTGATAGCAGCTATGCATTCAGGTGTTAGCTTGCGACCCTCCTTCGACTGTAGGTGACCTAAGTAGGTGACCTCCTGTCGACAATATTGAAATTTAGAAAGGGACACCTTATGGCCATGATGTGCCAAATGGAACAGCAATTTAAAGGTGGCGTCTCTGCAACCATCCTCAGTATCAGAGGCCACAAGGAGATCGTCCATGTACTGCAATAGCACATTACCAGTGGGAAGCACCAAAGAATCCAATTGACTTTTTAGAGCTTGACTATAGATACTAGGACTCTCTGTATAGCATTGGGGAACATGACAGAATCTAAAACTCCTGCCGGCTAATGCGAATCCAAACAGATATCAGCTATCTGTTTGAATTGAAATGCTAAAGAAAGCATTCTTCAAATCAATAACGGAAAAGAACTTTGCTGACGGGGGAATCATTGTCAATATCGTGGTAATGTCTGGGACTACAGGATATTGGGGTACAACTATTTTATTGACCTCTCTGAGGTCAATTACAAAGCGGTAAACATCCGGATGAACATCAGAAGAGTTCAAGGGGTCCTACAAGGGTTATACTGGGGGGTACATGGCAATAAAGCATTATCCTTAACCATAATAGAGACTGGCTGGATCTGGAGTAACCCTACATCCGTGTCTCCTGCTGCCCATAAACTACGGGGCACGTCCTGGAACTCTGCGGGGAGGGGTGCATCTTTTGCAAAGCATTGTTTTGCGTGAGCCACTTGTGGCCCAACAGTCATGTACGCACCATCCGGAGAACAAAAGATGGTGGCATGTAATCTCTTCAACAAATCCAATCCCATCAAATTTTCCCCACAATTTGTTGTTAACACAAATGGCGAGTCCACCGTAAAGGGACCTATAGTGAAAGCAAGAGGTTTGGAAATGGGGCTAACAACCGGCATGCCTGATAAACCTACCGAAACATGGTTTTGGCCAGACAGAGCTGCCCCCGCGACCAGCGAATGAGAAACAGAGCTATTCATAGCACCTGTGTCAAGTAAGAACGTCTTGGGCATGCCCTGTAAATCCGCAGTGACATTAGGTCCCCGTTGATCCACAGGCACTGGAACCGGTCCCTTACCCTGTCCCTGGCTGTCCTAGCTGTGGGACATCCCCGTCACCTCGTCCATGTCATAGTCGTCATGATAGTACTGCCTTCCACGGTGGCCGTCAAAATAGTTCTTGCTCTGTTGATCATACGATGTATCCTCAAACTGACCCTCTCTGCGGCCACCTCCTCCTCTACCACGTCCTCTAGAACCCCTACCTCTCGGGGCCTCAACTTTCTGCAGCAACTCCGGACACTCACTTCGCCAATGCCCCTCCTTTTTACAGTACGCACATTGGTTGTACCCTACGGGCGCACCCGGTGTACTGTTCCGATCAGACCGGGATCCCCATTGAGTAGGGACCCGAACCCCTTCCTCTACCATTCCCCCTTGCCACCTGCTGCATCAACACCCTCGTCTTCAACTCCTTTGACTTTTTCTCCACCTTCTCTTTGTCCTCATTCTCCCTATGCTCGTAGTACTGTGCCATACTCAATATCACTGACGGGGAGGAGGTGGTCCAAGTACTTTCCGCTGCCTGCAATCTAGTCGCAATCTCAGGAAGCAAATTAGTGACAAATCCGTTGACGAACAGACGAACACCAACCTCCAGTGATAGATCCTGACTACTAAAATCCAGAAACACCCCTTCGACCCTAGTAAAGATTTCGGACACACTTTCATCCTTCTTATGACGACATGCAGTCAACTTGTCCCAATCCACTCGTCTGGGCGGGATAAGGGAGTGCATGTAAGTGAAAATAAGTCCCGGCAAGGCCAATAGCTCCGCTTTCGGCTTCTCACCGGGCTTGCGCTCCTTATCCCATGCCCTAATCTCATCCCATGTTCCACACAATTCCACCACATGATCCTGCATATGCACCTGCCTCCATATATCCACCGGTACCAACAGACCGAAAAACAACTCTATATCAGCTAATGTCATCACTGTGGAGGAGGACGCCTCCGTCAATTCTTTATAGTACGCTGTCGGATTTTTCCGAGGGTCCGGTAATTGCCCTTTTAGGGATATTTCCTCACTCCTCTTCCAAGGAGTGTAGATCCACTGTTCCTGGAAATGGCCTGCCACCCGTGGGCGAGTAACAATATTATTCCCATCACGCAACTCTGGTATTTCGCGGTGGTAAATGGGATGCACTTCCCTCATGGGGAACTGTGACACTGTTGTCGGGACCTTCTGAAGCAATCTACCCCGATAACCCACCAATGTCGTCACATTACTGAAAACCTAATTTGGGGCCATATCTGTAGTATATACCCTGTCCCGAATGTCATAAATTATCTGTGGTACAATACCCTTAAAACACTGTTCCCACAATCCTATCAGTGTGCCTGACATATGCTTAACATGTTGCTGTATAAACGGCTCGTAATCTTTCATCACACTCCACACATCTTCCACACTATAAATCTGATTCCAGGCCCTCTGTGCAGCCTGGTCAGCCACCATTCTCTTTTCCTCATCACCCACAGCAGAGCGTATCAACAATTTATCCATGCGTTCACGTGCTGCCGCCCAATTCACTACATGCACTTCACGCACAGGTGTCTCTGTATTTTGCGATGCCTGAGGTAACACACTCAAAGGGGAAAGAGCAGATGAAGAAACAGGTACCATCGGGCTCAAAGACTGTGCCGCAGGAGTAAGAGGAGTCGTGACCACAGGCATGGGGTCTGGAGACAGAATAAAGGAACAGACGGCACCCGCCCCTGTAACTGGCGAGAGTGGGGAAGAAGCGGGCAGGGCCGAGACTGAAGGAGTAGAGCTAGAAACAGAAAGAGTAGGAATAACAGAACCAGAGGCCGAAGACTGGGGTGTCGGAATTACGGGATATAGTTGTTCGGGGGCATAGGGAGGTGGGGGTTGGGAATTCAACAACTCCTCAAAGAAGACATCACCTTCCTCCCTAGCCACATAACACTTATCACTCTGCAAGCGAAATTTCCTGTCCGCACACTCTATGCCTTTCTCGATATTTTCTCTTTCACACGCCACTGCTTTCTGCGTTATCGTTTGCATCTGTCCCCTCTGAGCTTGCTTCTCTGCTCTCATACGTCGTTGCTTCACTTCTTTCTGCCATGTTCTCAGAGAATCAAACATTCGACTGTCTGCTCTTTTCGGTGAACAATTTGTCCTGCAAGTAATTACATTTTTGCTCATCAAATGTGCCAGTAAGCGGCCAATGTAGATCGACATTGTCCCTCGTATATTTATTCCACAACGTGCTAAACATAATAGGGCCAATGCCATGCTTGGCGTGATACATCAAAATTTGGGGTACCCTCTGGAGCGCTGGCTGCCTTTCTTCCAATCGAGCTTCAGTGGAACAACACCGACATCCAAAACACCCTAACTTACTTAGACAAGGCATCTTAATATAAGACACATACACCGTCTCCAACGGACAAACAGAACACCAACCAACAACTGATCCAAGAACCAAATCCAAGCGGTCCAAAACCGCACAAGACAGTCCGCAGACTGTACCAAGAGAGGAAGGCAGGCTCTAGCCCCAGACCTTTTCAAGAGTAAGCCGAATTTCCAGTTGGCCTGGCAGATTGTTTGCAAACAGCCCCAAACCTTTTCAAGAATGGGCAGAATTTCCAGTTGGCCTGGTAGACCTTTCACAAACACTCTGTGTATTTTCAGGGGTCCGCAAACCCACCAAGTTCAAGACAAGACAGTCCAGAGACTGTACCAGACACAGCCCGTAGGCTCGTGCCGTTCAACCATGGTGCCACATTTTCCAAGAATTCAAGTCACTCACCTGGTGCACTCAGGTCGAGCAATATTATTCTCCACTGCCGACTCTTCGGACCAATCAGTCAAATCCAAGGTTCCGCCTTCTCTGGACTCCGGCCGGTGACCACTAGATGAGGATTCGCCCGATCAGCCAGGCGGGGCAGCCAAGAAAACCGGGCTCTTATCGTGTGGGGATCCCTGATCTGACCGACCGGACACCACCCCGACCCTTCAACCTGATTACGGGCGAGTCGGGTCACCTTGCGGAGTCCCTGTTTGGGCGCCAACTGAAGGAAGTGACCCGAAAAGGGTCACCCGGGTTTCCTACAACCACCTTATCGCCTTCCCCAAAATGAAGAGTCGGTCAGACAGTAGGGAATACAAAACAATCGTTTCTTACCAGTACTCTGCAGAGGAGTCCAATCTGACCTGCATCCTAAGATGTCTGCCGAGGGACTGGCCCCCCAACAGTCGGCAACGCATAATTATTCCTCCCAAAGGTCTCCTAACCACGCCCACAGTGGAAAGTTACCGGCTTAGGCCGAACATGAACAAAGGAGGCACAGAGGGATGGACTACCACCTGCCAGATGGATACATGTTATCACCAGCTCAAGGTTGCCGTGCTGGGTTTCGGCGGCTCCTGAAGTGGGAGCCGAGCTACACACAAAGATAGGTATGCGAGGGTAAAATGGCCTATTCATTAGTAAGTCAGAAAGCAACCTTGAGCAAAAGAGAAAATAATAACTGAGTACAGTGTTCTGCTGAGGCAAGCAATACGAGCAATGAGGCCTGGTACAGACATAGCCTGATTGGGATTACGAAATACAAAATGGAGTCACACTTGCTAACTAAAGCCCGCACATTGCATGGATAACTCAGTGGGTTACATGACATGAATACAAATGGTGTCTCATTTAGCCGCACACTGCTAACCTAATATATTGTAAAGCGAGTATATAACGAGAATGGGATTTTCAAATCTAACACCAGGAAGAAGAGCTGGACGCTGTAGAAGGGACTGACACTCTCCTTGCTGCTTTGTTGTGCTGGCCTGCTGCTTGCTGCTTCTGTCCTGGGAGTGAAAGAACTGGACTTTGCTTTCTATATCCTGCTTTCCAAGGTTATCCAAGGGTTTGTGCATGCTTACCTCCTGTTAAGAAGTCTCAGGGCCGTCAAAGACTTCACCTACCAGTGCCTGGGCTCTTCTGCTGTTGCCAAATCCAGGTTCTGGTGCCTTGGAAGTAGAATCTGGTAAATCTGAGAAGAAAATCCGCGCATTGTCTCTTAGCGCCTATTTTTCTGATGCAGCACCACTGTGCAGTTGAGAAACGAATGCATCGCTGCTATGCGGCTGAAGAATAGATGCATCATTTGCCATGTGGCTGCAAGATTACTGCAACCTGAGTCCCGAGCACCGTTTCACCGAAGTCCGTGGCTTGTGCTCCTACTCCGACATGGGCCCTGAAGTGCGGCTGAAGAATTCAACACATCACCTGCTTCGCGGCTGGTAAATCGATGCAGTGCCTTTTCCGCCACTGTGTCGACCCAGCACGTCTGGATTTTTGTTGCATCGCCCATGTGCCCCATATTCTTCATCAACGTTGCCCAACAGTAAGGAACCAAGTAAGGAACCAAGCCTGCGTGTCCGGAGATCAATGCATCATCTTTCCTCACAGTGATGAAAGTGATGCATCCATAGTTTCCTATATTTTTTATACTGGGGTGGTGTCCTTTTGTACTGTTTTCACTGTGTTACTGTGTGTGTACAAATGCTTTACACACTGCCTCTGAGATAAGTCTGACTGTTCGTGCCAAGCTACACATGGGGTGAGCAGGGTTTATCTTAGCTGTGTAATCCCCCTATCCTGACTAGAATAAGGGTTCCTTCTTGGACATGGTGCAAACCTCTGCCAACTAGAGACCCCCATTTCTAACACTGGTGAGGAGAGGACGTGTGTTTGTACTTTGCATACAGTGATTGGTGTGCACTACTAACATATTGCAGACTACTACACAACCAGATACTGTTTTTTCTTTTTACCTTTTTGAGTTTGAGTACTTTTTTAAACTTTTGCTACAAGCATGTCTCAGTCTAGAGAATCATTAGTTGCATCTGCAGATTTGGTATTTAAGAAGGAAAGGTTGGAGTCCTGCAATGTGCAGCAACTTAAGCAAATCTGCAGGGACCTCGAAGGAACCATATTGGGGGAAAGTGTTGGACAGTAAAGAGATGAAATGTATTATTTCCACTCCATTTTAAACCCTTTTGGGAAAGGGGTTGGACACTAAAGGGGTGACATTTAATATTCCCTCTCCAATGTAGACCAATTAGTGGGAGGCGTTGGACACTAAAGGGGTGACATTTACTATTCCCATTCCAATCTAAACCAACTTGAGGAAGGTGTTGTACACTGAAGGGGTGAAATTTACCATTCCCATTCCAATCTTTACTATCACTACTCCAATCTAAGCCAATTAAAATCATAATACAAAATTAAAAATCATACTTTAGAAAAATATTTTCAAAACATTTATATTAAAAAAAATTAAAAAAACAAATGTACTTAAAAATTTAAAACAGATTAAAAATGTTCATGCAATTTAAAATATTTCTTTTTTAAAAACATGTTTTCTCCATGTTAATTTCCATAGGAAATTTTAGACAAAGCAACACCCCTAACTGCTGAACAGAATTACACCAAATATGGCAAAAAGGTAGGTCTTGGTTCAAAAAGCATTCTTTTTTTAAATGGTGTAAATCTGTTCAGTAGTTCCTGAGAAATTCAAAAAATAACAATATCGATATTTGGTGGCCGAGGAGGATTCGCGAACCCTCCCGAGCACGAGCTTCATCTTGTTTGGCTGCCAACACTCCAAACCAAGAAGTGTTGGCAGCCATCTTGTGACTCAGTAAAACCGAGTCACAAGAAAAGAGTAAAAAAAAAGATTAATAAAAAAAGAAAAGGGGCAGGGTAGAAACACCCTCACCCCCTAGGCCTGCTCAGGGGGTCCCACAGGGACCCCCAGGCCCCAAAAAAACATTTTTTTTATTTATTTTCGGCCGGAGTTGAGCTGGGTGCACGAATCCGGTAGAAAATAAAGCCTTCGGGTGCTCAGTAAAGGGGAGCCATGTGGCCCCCCTCCCCAAATAAACATTTTTTTTTTTAAAAGAGGCCAGGCCCCAGGGGATGGGGTTCCAGGGGCTAAAAGTGGCCCAGGGACTCGGCCCCCCTCCTGTTAAATAAATAATAAATAAAAGAGGCCTAACCCCGGGAGACCTACACAGCTGGATTGCTGAGAGTGGTCCGAGGCCACGCCCTCTTTTTACACAACTCTGCAAACACGCCTCTTGGCGCACTGCTGGTGGGGCAATGAGGTTCTCTCTAGGTGGTGCGTTTGCAGAGTGGTGTTAAAAGGGGGCGTGGCCTCAGACCACTCTCAGCAACCCAGCTGTGTGGGGCTTACTGGAGGTAACAGGAGGGCTAGTTGGCCCCCAGGGTACCTCAGGAGGCAAGGGGACTTCATCCCCCAACCAAGAGTGCACCAGGAGGCATGTTTGCAGAGTGGTGCAGAAAGGGGGCATGGCCTGTGTCCACCTCTCAGCAATCCCACTATATGGGGCTTACTGGAGGTATCAGGTAGGCTAGTTGGCCACTAAGTAACCCCAGCAGTGAAGGGGACTTCACTCCCCATCCAAGAGTGTGCCGGGGAGCGTGTTTGCAGACTAGTGGGCAAAGGGGGCATGGCCAGCTTTGAGAACTTACTAATTCAGCTGGGTGGGACTTATTGGAGGTAATAGGAGGGGTAGTTGGCCCCCAAGGTTGTCCTTGGGGGCCAACTACCCCTCCTGTTACCTCCAGTAAGTCCCACACAGTGGTATTGGTAAGACGTCTTCAGAGGCCACGCCCCCTTTCACCAAAGCTCTGCAAACGCGCCTCCTGGCACACTGCAGGTTGGGGGATGAAGTCCACTTTGCTCCTGAGGGACTTTGGAGGGGCCAAGAAGCCCTCCTGGCACCTTCTGTAAGTCCTATGCAGTGGAATTCCTGAGCGCTGGTCGGAGGCCCAGCCCCCTTTCTCCACCTCTCTGCAAACGTGACTACTAGTTAAAGAAGCATTTGCAATGTAATAGGTTTCACATTTGTGAGAGTTAGAGCTATATGCAAAAATGTAAAAGTGTTTTACTAATGTTTCTTGGAGTGGAGTGGATGTAGGTTGTGTGTAGTGGAATTATGTGGTATGATGTGCAGTGAAATTATGTGGATAGACTTTGACTTTGATGTAGATAGAAGGTATGTGGTATTTAGTGTATAGGAATTATGTAGAGTGGGAGTATGTGTTATGGAGAGTAATTATGTGGTATGGTGGTCTATGTTGTGGAGTGGTAACCTCAGGTTTAGTCTTCCTCGTTTCCATAGAAGCTAAACTATAAACTCAATGAGACAAAAAAAAGAAGAAACTACTGAGGAGCACTTCTGGACCTAGTCAGAGGTATGAGCAGGGCCACTGGAATTATGCAACTGTTTGGCTGCACCAACTTTCGCACAATTATACATTTTCTGCATTTGCCACATAATTCATCATCTGCTGCATATTCTGCAGATTTGAACAAAAAAAACCTTGTTTCTAGCTCAAACTGCTCAAACGCTACCAAAAATGCAGTGACATGTGTTACAGCGTGGTGGAAGGAGCTTTGCAAACCTAGAATGGTCACCTGTTACTTAATGCTAAATGTGGGTATTAAATTGGTACTAATGGTGTGCAAACCACTCTTGCTTCTTTCTGCACCTCTCTTGCCTCTTTCTGCATTTCTGTTGCTTCTTTCTGCACCTTTCTTTTTTATGTACTTCTTATGCTCTTTCTGCTCATCTCTTCTACTTTCTGAACATCTCTTGCTTCTTCCTGCACCTCTGTCGCCTCTTTCTGCACCTCACTTGCTTCTTCCTTTACCCCTCTTGCCTGTTTCTGCACACTTCTGCCCTCTTTCTGCACCTCTCCTGCCTGTTTCTGCACCTCTGTTGCTTCCTTCTGCACTTCTCTTGCTTCTTTCTGCACCTCAGTTGCTTCTTTCTGCACCCCTCTTGCCTCTTTCTGCACAGCTCTTCCCTCTTTCTGCACCTCTCTTGCCTCAGTCTGCCCACCTGGTCCCTATTTCTGCACCCCTTTTGCCTGTTTCTGCAACTCTCTTGCCTCTTTCTGCAGTTCTTTTGCCTCCTTCTGCACCTCTATTGCTTCTTTCTGCACTTCTCTTGCCTCTCTCTGCACCCCTGTTGCTTCATTCCGCACTTCCCATGCTTCTTTCTGCACCTGTCTTGCTTCTTTCTGCACCCCTGTTGTCTATTTATGTACTCATCTTCCCTCTTTCTGCACCTCTCTTTCCTTTTTTTGCACCTCACTTGCCTCTTTCTGGACTTCTCTTGCTTCTTTCTACACCTCTGTTGCGTCTTTCAGCAATTCTCTTGCCTCTTTCTGCACTTCTCTTCTCTGTTTCTGCACCTCTCTTGTCTCTTTCTTCACCTCTCTTGCCTCTTTCTACACCTCACGTGCTTCTTTCTGCACCCCTCTTGCATCTTTCTGCACCCCTCTTCCCTCTTTGTACAACTCTCTTGCCTCTTTCTACACCTCTCTTCACCACTCTTGCCTCTTTCTGTTCCTCTGCTGCTTCTTTCTGCACTTCTCTTGCCTCTTTCAGCACCTCTGTTTCTTCTTTCAGACGTTCTCCTCCTTTTTTCTGCATCCCTCCTGCCTCTTTCTGTACCCTTCTTGCCTCTTTGTGTACCTCTCCTACCCCTTTCTGCACCCCTCTTACCTCTTTTTGCACCTCTTTTTGCACCTCTGTTGGTTCTTTCTGCACGGCTCTTGGTTCTTTCTGCACCTCTTTTGCAAATGTCTGAATCCCTCTTGCCTATTTATGCACCCCTCTTTCCTCTTTGTCCACCTCTCTTGCTTCTTTCTGCACTTCTCTTGCTTCTTTCTGCACTGCTCTTGCTTCTTTCTACACCTCTCTTGCAAATGTATGTATCCTTCTTGCCTCTTTCCACACCCCTGTTCCCTCTTTCTGCACTTGTCTTGCCTCTTTCTGCATCTCTGTTGATTCTTTCTGCACTTCTCTTGCCTCTTTCTGCACCCCTCTTGCCTCTTTCTGCACTTCTCTTGCTTCTTTCTGCACCTCTCTTGCTTATTTCTGCACCCTTCTTCCCATTTTTTGCACCTCTCTTCTCTCTTTCTGCAACTCTCTTGCCTCTTTCTGCAGTACTCTTGCCTCTTTATGCACCTCTCTTGCCTGTTTCTGCAACTCTCTTGCCTCTTTCTTCAGCTTTCTTGCCTCCTTCTGCACCTCTGTTGCTTCTTTCTGCACTTCTCTTGCTTCTTTCTGCACTTATGTTGCTTCTTTTTGCACCCATCTTGTCTCTTTCTGCACCCTTCTGCCCTCTTTCAGCACCTCTCTTGCTTCATTCTGCACCCCTCTTGCCTCTTCCTGTACCCTTCTTCCCTCTTTCTGCTCTTCTCTTCCCTCTTTCTGTACCTCTCTTGCCTCTTTCTGCACCCCGGTTCCCTCTTTCTGCACATCTCTTGCCTGTTTCTGCGACTCCCCTGCCTCTTTCTACAGTTCTCTTGCCTCTTGCTGCACCTCTGTTGCTTCTTTCTGCACTTCTCCTGCCTCCTTCTGCACCCCTTTTGCCTCTTTCTGCACCTCTCTTGGTTGTTTCTGTACTGCTCTTGATTCTTTCTGCACCTGTCTTGCAAATTTCTGCACCCCTCTTGCCTCTTTCTGCACACCTCTTCCCTCTTTCTGCACCTCTCTTGCCTCTGTCTGCACCCCTCTTGCCTCTTTCTGCATATCTGTTCCTTCTTTCTGCAATCCTCTTGCCTCTTTCTGCACCTCTGTTGCTTCTTTCTGCACATTTCTTGATTCTTTCTGCGCCTCTCTTGCAAATTTCTGAACCCCTCGTGCCTCTGTGTGCACCTCTCTTGCCTCTTTCTGCTCCTCTCTTGCCTCTTTCTGCACCCCTCTTGCCTCTTTCTACACCGCTTTTGCTTTTTCCTACACTTCTCTTGCCTCTTTCTGCACCCCTCTTGCCTCTTTCTGCAACTCTGTTGGTTCTTTCTACACTGCTCTTGCTTCTGTCTGCTACTCTCTTGCACATTTCTGCACCTCTCTTGCTTCTTTCTGCACCTCTGTTGGTTCTTTCTGCACCTCTTTTGCCTGATTCTGCAACTCTCTTGCCTTTTTCTGCACTTTTCTTGCTTCTTTCTATACCTCTCTTGCTTCTTTCTGCACCCCTCTTGCCTCTTTCTGCACCCTTCTTTCCTCTTTCTGCACCTCTCTTGCCTCTTTCTGCACTTCTTTTGCCTCTTTCTGTGCCCCTCTTGCCTCCTTCTGCACCTCTGTTGTTTCTTTCTGCACTGCTCTTGCTTCTTTGTGTACCTCTCTTGCAAATTTCTGCACCCCTCTTGCCTCTTTCTACACCCCTCTTGCCTTCTTCTGCACCTCTGTTGGTTCTTTCTGCACTGCTCTTGCTTCTTTCTGCACCTCTTTTGCCTGTTTCTGCAACTCTCGTGCCTCTTTCTGCACTTCTCTTGCCTCCTTCTGCACCTCCGTTGCTTTTTCTGCACTTCTCTTGCCTCTCTCTGTACCCCTCATGCCTCTTTCTGTTCCTCTCTTGCCGCTTTCTGCACCCTGTTGGTTCTTTCTGCACCTCTTTTTCCGGAATCTGCAACTCTCTTGCCTTTTTCTGCACTTTTCTTGCTTCTTTCTATACCTCTCTTGCTTCTTTCTGCACCCCTCTTGCCTCTTTCTGCACCCTTCTTTCCTCTTTCTGCACCTCTCTTGCCTCTTTCTGCACTTCGTTTGCCTCTTTCTGTACCCCTCTTGCCTCTTTCTGCATCTCTGTTGCTTCTTTCTGCACTTCTCTTGCCTCTTTCTGCACCCCTCTTGCCTCTTTCTGCACTTATCTTGCTTCTTTCTGCACCTCTCTTGCTTCTTTCTGCACCCTTCTTCCATTTTCTGCACCTTTCTTCCCTCTTTCTGCAGTACTCTTGCCTCTTTCTGCACCTCTCTTGCCTGTTTCTGCAACTCTCTTGCCTCTTTCTTCAGCTTTCTTGCCTCCTTCTGCACCTCTGTTGCTTCTTTCTGCACTTCTCTTGCTTCTTTCTGCACTTCTCTTGCTTCTTTCTGCACCCATCTTGTCTCTTTCTGCTCCCTTCTGCCCTCTTTCTGCACCTCTTTTGCTTCTTTCTGCACCCCTCTTGCCTCTTCCTGTACCCTTCTTCCCTCTTTCTACACCTCTCTTCCCTCTTTCTGTACCTCTCTTGCCTCTTTCTGCACCCTGGTTCCCTCTTTCTGCACATCTCTTGCCTGTTTCTGCAACTCCCTGCCTCTTTCTACAGTTCTCTTGCCTCTTTCTGCACCTCTGTTTGCTTCTTTCTGCACTTCTCCTGCCTCCTTCTGCACCCCTTTGCCTCTTTCTGCACCTCTCTTGGTTGTTTATTTACTGCTCTTGATTCTTTCTGCACCTGTCTTGCAAATTTCTGCACCCCTCTTGCCTCTTTCTGCACACCTCTTCCCTCTTTCTGCACCTCTCTTGCCTCTGACTGCACCCCTCTTGCCTCTTTCTGCACATCTGTTCCTTCTTTCTGCAATCCTCCTGCCTCTTTCTGCACCTCTGTTGCTTCTTTCTGCACGTCTCTTGGTTCTTTCTGCGCCTCTCTTGCAAATTTCTGAACCCCTCGTGCCTCTGTGTGCACCTCTCTTGCCTCTTTCTGCTCCTCTCTTGCCTCTTTATGCACCCCTCTTGCCTCTTTCTACACCTCTTTTGCTTTTTTCTGCACTACTCTTGCCTCTTTCTGCACCCCTCTTCCCTCTTTCTGCACCTCTGTTGGTTTTTTGTACACTGCTCTTGCTTCTGTCTGCTACACTCGTGCACATTTCTGCACCTCTCTTGCCTCTTTCTGCACCTCTGTTGGTTCTTTCTGCACCTCTTTCGCCTGATTCTGCACCCTTCTTTCCTCTTTCTGCACTTCTTTTGCCTCTTTCTGTGCCCCTCTTGCCTCTTCTGCACCTCTCTTGCTTCTTTCTGCACCCCTCTTGCCTCTTACTGCACCCTTCTTTCCTCTTTCTGCACCTCTCTTGCCTCTTTCTGCACTTCTTTTGCCTCTTTCTGTGCCCCTCTTGCCTCTTTCTGCACCTCTGTTGTTTCTTTCTGCACTGCTCTTGCTTCTTTGTGTACCTCTCTTTCAAATTTCTGTACCCCTCTTGCCTCTTTCTGCACCCCTCTTGCCTACTTCTGCACCTCTGTTGGTTCTTTCTGCACTGCTCTTGCTTCTTTCTGCACCTCTTTTGCCTGTTTCTGCAACTCTCTTGCCTCTTTCTGCACTTCTCTTGCCTCCTTCTGCACCTCCATTCCTTTTTCTGCACTTCTCTTGCCTCTCTCTGAACCCCTCATGTCTCTTTCTGTACCTCTCTTGCCTCTTTCTGCAGTTCTCTTGCCTTCTTCTGCACTTCTGTTGCTTCTTTCTGCACTTCTCTTGCCTCTTTCTGCACCCCTCTTGTCTGTTTCTGAATCACTGTTGGTTCTTTCTGCACTGCTCCTGCTTCTTTCTGGACCTCTCTTGCCTGTTTCTGTAACTCTCTTGCCTCTTTCTTCAGTTCTCTTGCCTCCTCCTGCACCTCTGTTGCTTCTTTCTGCACTTCTGTTGCCTCTTTCTGCTCCACTGTTGCTTCTTTCTGCACTTCCTCTTGCTTCTTTCTGCACTTCTGTTCCTTCTTTCTGCAGCCCTCTTGCCTCTTTCTGCACCCCTCTTCCCTCTGTCTGCACCTCTCTTTCCTCTTTCTTCACCCCTGTTCCCTTTTTCTGCACCTCTCTTGCCTGTTTCTGCAACTCTCTTGCCTGTTTCTGCAGTTCTCTTGTCTCCTTCCGCACCTCTGTTGCTTCTTTCTGCACCTCTCTTGAAAATGTCTGCACCCATCTTGCCTCGTTCTGCACCCCTCTTGCCTCTTTCTGTACCTCTCTTGCCTCTTTCTTCACCTCTATTGCTTCTTTGTGCACTGCTCTTGCTTCTTTCTGTACCTCTCTTTCCTCTTTCTGCACCCCTCTTCCCTCTTTCTGTACCTCGCTTGCCTCTTTCTGCAGCTCTGTTGCTTCTTTCTGCACTTCCCTTGCCTCTTTCTGTACCCCTTGCCTCTTTCTGCACCTCACGTGCTTCTTTCTGCACCCCTCTTGCATCTTTCTGCACCCCTCTTCCCTCTTTGTACAACTCTCTTGCCTCTTTCTACACCTCTCTTCACCACTCTTGCCTCTTTCTGTTCCTCTGCTGCTTCTTTCTGCACTTGTCTTGCCTCTTTCAGCACCTCTGTTTCTTCTTTCAGACGCTTCTCCTCCTTTTTCTGCATCCCTCCTGCCTCTTTCTGTACCCTTCTTGCCTCTTTGTGTACCTCTCCTACCCCTTTCTGCACCCTCTTACCTCTTTTGCACCTCTTTTTGCACCTCTGTTGGTTCTTTCTGCACCGCTCTTGGTTCTTTCTGCACCTCTTTTGCAAATGTTCTGAATCTCTCTTGCCTATTTATGCACCCTCTTTCCTCTTTGTCCACCTCTCTTGCTTCTTTCTGCACTTCTCTTGCTTCTTTCTGCACTGCTCTTGCTTCTTTCTATACCTCTCTTGCAAATGTATGTATCCTTCTTGCCTCTTTCCACACCCCTGTTCCCTCTTTCTGCACTTGTCTTGCCTCTTTCTGCATCTCTGTTGCTTCTTTCTGCACTTCTCTTGCCTCTTTCTGCACCCCTCTTGCCTCTTTCTGCACTTCTCTTGCTTCTTTCTGCACCTCTCTTGCTTCTTTCTGCACCCTTCTTCCCATTTTCTGCACCTCTCTTCCCTCTTTCTGCACCTCTCTTGCCTCTTTCTGCAGTACTCTTGCCTCTTTATGCACCTCTCTTGCCTGTTTCTGCAACTCTCTTGCCTCTTTCTTCAGCTTTCTTGCCTCCTTCTGCACCTCTGTTGCTTCTTTCTGCACTTCTCTTGCTTCTTTGTGCACTTCTGTTGCTTCTTTCTGCACCCATCTTATCTCTTTCTGCACCCTTCTGCCCTCTTTCTGCACCTCTCTTGCTTCATTCTGCACCCTCTTGCCTCTTCCTGTACCCTTCTTCCCTCTTTCTGCACTTCTCTTCCCTCTTTCTGTACCTCTCTTGCCTCATTTCTGCACCCCGGTTCCCTCTTTCTGCACATCTCTTGCCTGTTTCTGCAACTCCTTGCCTCTTTCTACAGTTCTCTTGCCTCTTTGCTGCACTTCTAGTTGCTTCTTTCTGCACTTCTCCTGCCTCCTTCTGCACCCCTTTTGCCTCTTTCTGCACCTCTCTTGGTTGTTTCTGTACTGCTCTTGATTCTTTCTGCACCTGTCTTGCAAATTTCAGCACCCCATGTGCCTCTTTCTGCACCCTCTTCCTCTTTCTGCACCTCTCTTGCCTCTGTCTGTACCCCTCTTGCCTCTTTCTGCACATCTGTTCCTTCTTTCTGCAATACTCTTGCCTCTCTCTGCACCTCTGTTGCTTCTTTCTGCACGTCTCTTGATTCTTTCTGCGCCTCTCTTGCAAATTTCTGAACCCCTCGTGCCTCTGTGTGCACCTCTTTTGCCTCTTTCTGCTCCTCTCTTGCCTCTTTCTGCATCCCTCTTGCCTCTTTCTACACCGCTTTTGCTTTTTCCTACACTTCTCTTGCCTCTTTCTGCACCCCTCTTGCCTCTTTCTGCACCTCTGTTGGTTCTTTCTACACTGCTCTTGCTTCTCTCTGCTACTCTCTTGCACATTTCTGCACCTCTCTTGCCTCTTTCTGCACCTCTGTTGGTTCTTTCTGCACCTCTTTTGCCTGATTCTGCAACTCTCTTGCCTTTTTCTGCACTTTTCTTGCTTCTTTCTATACCTCTCTTGCTTCTTTCTGCACCCCTCTTGCCTCTTTCTGCACCCTTCTTTCCTCTTTCTGCACCTCTATTGCCTCTTTCTGCACTTCTTTTGCCTCTTTCTGTACCCCTCTTGCCTCCTTCTGCACCTCTGTTGTTTCTTTCTGCACTCCTCTTGCTTCTTTGTGTACCTCTCTTGCAAATTTCTGCACCCCTCTTGCCTCTTTCTACACCCCTCTTGCCTTCTTCTGCACCTCTGTTGGTTCTTTCTGCACTGCTCTTGCTTCTTTCTGCACCTCTTTTGCCTGTTTCTGCAACTCTCTTGCCTCTTTCTGCACTTCTCTTGCCTCCTTCTGCTCCTCCGTTGCTTTTTCTGCACTTCTCTTGCCTCTCTCTGTAACCCTCATGCCTCTTTCTGTTCCTCTCTTGCCTCTTTCTGCACCTCTGTTGGTTCTTTCTGCACCTCTTTTGCCGGAATCTGCATCTCTCTTGCCTTTTTATGCACTTTTCTTGCTTCTTTCTATACCTCTCTTGCTTCTTTCTGCACCCCTCTTGCCTCTTTCTGCACCCTTCTTTCCTCTTTCTGCACCTCTCTTGCCTCTTTCTGCACTTCTGCTTGCCTCTTTCTGTACCCTCTTGCCTCTTTCTGCATCTCTGTTGCTTCTTTCTGCACTTCTCTTGCCTCTTTCTGCACCCTCTCTTGCCTCTTTCTGCACTCTCTTGCTTCTTTCTGCACCTCTCTTGCTTCTTTCTGCACCCTTCTTCCATTTTCTGCACCTCTCTTCCCTATTTCTGCAGTACTCTTGCCTCTTTCTGCACCTCTCTTGCCTGTTTCTGCAACTCTCTTGCCTCTTTCTTCAGCTTTCTTGCCTCCTTCTGCACCTCTGTTGCTTCTTTCTGCACTTCTCTTGCTTCTTTCTGCACTTCTCTTGCTTCTTTCTGCACCCATCTTGTCTCTTTCTGCTCCCTTCTGCCCTCTTTCTGCACCTCTTTTGTTTCTTTCTGCACCCCTCTTGCCTCTTCCTGTACCCTTCTTCCCTCTTTCTACACCTCTCTTCCCTCTTTCTGTACCTCTCTTGCCTCTTTCTGCACTCCTGGTTCCCTCTTTCTGCACATCTCTTGCCTGTTTCTGCAACTCTCCTGCCTCTTTCTACAGTTCTCTTGCCTCTTTCTGCACCTCTGTTGCTTCTTTCTGCACTTCTCCTGCCTCCTTCTGCACCCCTTTTACCTCTTTCTGCACCTCTCTTGGTTGTTTTTTTTACTGCTCTTGATTCTTTCTGCACCTGTCTTGCAAATTTCTGCACCCCTCTTGCCTCTTTCTGCACCTCTGTTGGTTCTTTCTGCACCTCATTTGCCTGAGTCTGCAACTCTCTTGCCTTTTTCTGCACTTTTCTTGCTTCTTTCTATACCTCTCTTGCTTCTTTCTGCACCCCTCTTGCCTCTTTCTGCACCCTTCTTTCCTCTTTCTGCACCTCTATTGCCTCTTTCTGCACTTTGTTTGCCTCTTTCTGTACCCCTCTTGCCTCCTTCTGCACCTCTGTTGTTTCTTTCTGCACTGCTCTTGCTTCTTTGTGTACCTCTCTTGCAAATTTCTGCACCCCTCTTGCCTCTTTCTACACCCCTCTTGCCTTCTTCTGCACCTCTGTTGGTTCTTTCTGCACTGCTCTTGCTTCTTTCTGCATCTCTTTTGCCTGTTTCTGCAACTCTCTTGCCTCTTTCTGCACTTCTCTTGCCTCCTTCTGAACCTCAGTTGCTTTTTCTGCACTTCTCTTGCCTCTCTCTGTACCCCTCATGCCTCTTTCTGTTCCTCTCTTGCCTCTTTCTGCACCTCTGTTGGTTCTTTCTGCACCTCTTTTGCCGGAATCTGCAACTCTCTTCCCTCTTTCTGCAGTACTCTTGCCTCTTTCTGCACCTCTCTTGCCTGTTTCTGCAACTCTCTTGCCTCTTTCTTCAGCTTTCTTGCCTCCTTCTGCACCTCTGTTGCTTCTTTCTGCACTTCTCTTGCTTTTTTCTGCACTTCTCTTGCTTCTTTCTGCACCCATCTTGTCTCTTTCTGCTCCCTTCTGCCCTCTTTCTGCACCTCTTTTGCTTCTTTCTGCACCCCTCTTGCCTATTCCTGTACCCTTCTTCCCTCTTTCCACACCTCTCTTCCCTCTTTCTGTACCTCTCTTGCCTCTTTCTGCACCCTGGTTCCCTCTTTCTGCACATCTCTTTCCTGTTTCTGCAACTCCCCTGCCTCTTTCTACAGTGCTCTTGCCTCTTTCTGCACCTCTGTTGCTTCTTTCTGCACTTCTCCTGCCTCCTTCTGTACTCCTTTTGCCTCTTTCTGCACCTCTCTTGGTTGTTTATTTACTGCTCTTGATTCTTTCTGCACCTGTCTTGCAAATTTCTGCACCCCTCTTGCCTCTTTCTGCACACCTCTTCCCTCTTTCTGCACCTCTCTTGCCTCTGTCTGCACCCCTCTTGCCTCTTTCTGCACATCTGTTCCTTCTTTCTGCAATCCTCCTGCCTCTTTCTGCACCTCTGTTGCTTCTTTCTGCACGTCTCTTGATTCTTTCTGCGCCTCTCTTGCAAATTTCTGAACCCCTCGTGCCTCTGTGTGCACCTCTCTTGCCTCTTTCTGCTCCTCTCTTGCCTCTTTCTGCACCCCTCTTGCCTCTTTCTACACCTCTTTTGCTTTTTTCTGCACTACTCTTGCCTCTTTCTGCACCCCTCTTGCCTCTTTCTGCACCTCTGTTGGTTTTTTGTGCACTGCTCTTGCTTCTGTCTGCTACACTCTTGCACATTTCTGCACCTCTCTTGCCTCTTTCTGCACCTCTGTTGGTTCTTTCTGCACCTCTTTTGCCTGATTCTGCAACTCTCTTGCCTTTTTCTGCACTTTTCTTGCTTCTTTCTATACCTCTCTTGCTTCTTTCTGCACCTCTCTTGCCTCTTTCTGCACCCTTCTTTCCTCTTTCTGCACCTCTCTTGCCTCTTTCTGCACTTCTTTTGCCTCTTTCTGTGCCCCTCTTGCCTCCTTCTGCACCTCTGTTGTTTCTTTCTGCACTGCTCTTGCTTCTTTGTGTACCTCTCTTGCAAATTTCTGTACCCCTCTTTCCTCTTTCTGCACCCCTCTTGCCTACTTCTGCACCTCTGTTGGTTCTTTCTGCACTGCTCTTGCTTCTTTCTGCACCTCTTTTGCCTGTTTCTGCAACTCTCTTGCCTCTTTCTGCACTTCTCTTGCCTCCTTCTGCACCTCCATTCCTTTTTCTGCACTTCTCTTGCCTCTCTCTGTACCCCTCATGCCTCTTTCTGTACCTCTCTTGCCTCTTTCTGCAGTTCTCTTGCCTTCTTCTGCACCTCTGTAGCTTCTTTCTGCACTTCTCTTGCCTCTTTCTGCACCCCTCTTGTCTGTTTCTGAATCACTGATGGTTCTTTCTGCACTGCTCCTGCTTCTTTCTGGACCTCTCTTGCCTGTTTCTGTAACTCTCTTGCCTCTTTCTTCAGTTCTCTTGCCTCCTTCCGCACCTCTGTTGCTTCTTTCTGCACCTCTCTTGCAAATGTCTGCACCCATCTTGCCTCGTTCTGCACCCCTCTTGCCTCTTTCTGTACCTCTCTTGCCTCTTTCTTCACCTCTATTGCTTCTTTGTGCACTGCTCTTGCTTCTTTCTGTACCTCTCTTTCCTCTTTCTGCACCCCTCTTCCCTCTTTCTGTACCTCGCTTGCCTCTTTCTGCAGCTCTGTTGCTTCTTTCTGCACTTCCCTTGCCTCTTTCTGTACCCCCTTGCCTCTTTCTGCACCTCACGTGCTTCTTTCTGCACCCCTCTTGCATCTTTCTGCACCCCCTCTTCCCTCTTTGTACAACTCTCTTGCCTCTTTCTACACCTCTCTTCACCACTCTTGCCTCTTTCTGTTCCTCTGCTGCTTCTTTCTGCACTTGTCTTGCCTCTTTCAGCACCTCTGTTTCTTCTTTCAGACGTTCTCCTCCTTTTTTCTGCATCCCTCCTGCCTCTTTCTGTACCCTTCTTGCCTCTTTGTGTACCTCTCCTACCCCTTTCTGCACCCCTCTTACCTCTTTTTGCACCTCTGTTGGTTCTTTCTGCACGGCTCTTGGTTCTTTCTGCACCTCTTTTGCAAATGTCTGAATCCCTCTTGCCTATTTATGCACCCCTCTTTCCTCTTTGTCCACCTCTCTTGCTTCTTTCTGCACTTCTCTTGCTTCTTTCTGCACTGCTCTTGCTTCTTTCTACACCTCTCTTGCAAATGTATGTATCCTTCTTGCCTCTTTCCACACCCGTGTTCCCTCTTTCTGCACTTGTCTTGCCTCTTTCTGCATCTCTGTTGCTTCTTTCTGCACTTCTCTTGCCTCTTTCTGCACCCCTCTTGCCTCTTTCTGCACTTCTCTTGCTTCTTTCTGCACCTCTCTTGCTTCTTTCTGCACCCTTCTTCCCATTTTATGCACCTCTCTTCCCTCTTTCTGCACCTCTCTTGCCTCTTTCTGCAGTACTCTTGCCTCTTTATGCACCTCTCTTGCCTGTTTCTGCAACTCTCTTGCCTCTTTCTTCAGCTTTCTTACCTCCTTCTGCACCTCTGTTGCTTCTTTCTGCACTTCTCTTGCTTCTTTGTGCACTTCTGTTGCTTCTTTCTGCACCCATCTTATCTCTTTCTGCACCCTTCTGCCCTCTTTCTGCACCTCTCTTGCTTCATTCTGCACCCCTCTTGCCTCTTCCTGTACCCTTCTTCCCTCTTTCTGCACTTCTCTTCCCTCTTTCTGTACCTCTCTTGCCTCTCTCTGCACCCCGGTTCCCTCTTTCTGCACATCTCTTGCCTGTTTCTGCAACTCCCCTGCCTCTTTCTACAGTTCTCTTGCCTCTTGCTGCACTTCAGTTGCTTCTTTCTGCACTTCTCCTGCCTCCTTCTGCACCCCTTTTGCCTCTTTCTGCACCTCTCTTGGTTGTTTCTGTACTGCTCTTGATTCTTTCTGCACCTGTCTTGCAAATTTCTGCACCCCTCTTGCCTCTTTCTGCACACCTCTTCCCTCTTTCTGCACCTCTCTTGCCTCTGTCTGTACCCCTCTTGCCTCTTTCTGCACATCTGTTCCTTCTTTCTGCAATACTCTTGCCTCTTTCTGCACCTCTGTTGCTTCTTTTTGCACGTCTCTTGATTCTTTCTGCGCCTCTCTTGCAAATTTCTGAACCCCTCGTGCCTCTGTGTGCACCTCTTTTGCCTCTTTCTGCTCCTCTCTTGCCTCTTTCTGCACCCCTCTTGCCTCTTTCTACACCGCTTTTGCTTTTTCCTACACTTCTCTTGCCTCTTTCTGCACCCCTCTTGCCTCTTTCTGCACCTCTGTTGGTTCTTTCTACACTGCTCTTGCTTCTCTCTGCTACTCTCTTGCACATTTCTGCACCTCTCTTGCCTCTTTCTGCACCTCTGTTGGTTCTTTCTGCACCTCTTTTGCCTGATTCTGCAACTCTCCTGCCTTTTTCTGCACTTTTCTTGCTTCTTTCTATACCTCTCTTGCTTCTTTCTGCACCCCTCTTGCCTCTTTCTGCACCCTTCTTTCCTCTTTCTGCACCTCTATTGCCTCTTTCTGCACTTCTTTTGCCTCTTTCTGTACCCCTCTTGCCTCCTTCTGCACCTCTGTTGTTTCTTTCTGCACTGCTCTTGCTTCTTTGTGTACCTCTCTTGCAAATTTCTGCACCCCTCTTGCCTTTTTCTACACCCCTCTTGCCTTCTTCTGCACCTCTGTTGGTTCTTTCTGCACTGCTCTTGCTTCTTTCTGCACCTCTTTTGCCTGTTTCTGCAACTCTCTTGCCTCTTTCTGCACTTCTCTTGCCTCCTTCTGCTCCTCCGCTGCTTTTTCTGCACTTCTCTTGCCTCTCTCTGTACCCCTCATGCCTCTTTCTGTTCCTCTCTTGCCTCTTTCTGCACCTCTGTTGGTTCTTTCTGCACCTCTTTTGCCGGAATCTGCAACTCTCTTGCCTTTTTCTGCACTTTTCGTGCTTCTTTCTATACCTCTCTTGCTTCTTTCTGCACCCCTCTTGCCTCTTTCTGCACCCTTCTTTCCTCTTTCTGCACCTCTCTTGCCTCTTTCTGCACTTCTGTTTGCCTCTTTCTGTACCCCTCTTGCCTCTTTCTGCATCTCTGTTGCTTCTTTCTGCACTTCTCTTGCCTCTTTCTGCACCCCTCTTGCCTCTTTCTGCACTTCTCTTGCTTCTTTCTGCACCTGTCTTGCTTCTTTCTGCACCCTTCTTCCATTTTCTGCACCTCTCTTCCCTCTTTCTGCATTACTCTTGCCTCTTTCTGCACCTCTCTTGCCTGTTTCTGCAACTCTCTTGCCTCTTTCTTCAGCTTTCTTGCCTCCTTCTGCACCTCTGTTGCTTCTTTCTGCACTTCTCTTGCTTCTTTCTGCACTTCTCTTGCTTCTTTCTGCACCCATCTTGTCTCTTTCTGCTCCCTTCTGCCCTCTTTATGCACCTCTTTTGCTTCTTTCTGCACCCCTCTTGCCTCTTCCTGTACCCTTCTTCCCTCTTTCTACACCTCTCTTCCCTCTTTCTGTACCTCTCTTGCCTCTTTCTGCACCCTGGTTCCCTCTTTCTGTACATCTTTTGCCTGTTTCTGCAACTCCCCTGCCTCTTTCTACAGTTCTCTTGCCTCTTTCTGCACCTCTGTTGCTTCTTTCTGCACTTCTCCTGCCTCCTTCTGCACACCTTTTACCTCTTTCTGCACCTCTCTTGGTTTTTTTCTTTACTGCTCTTGATTCTTTCTGCACCTGTCTTGCAAATTTCTGCACCCCTCTTGCCTCTTTCTGCACCTCTGTTGGTTCTTTCTGCACCGCTTTTGCCTGATTCTGCAACTCTCTTGCCTTTTTCTGCACTTTTCTTGCTTCTTTCTATACCTCTCTTGCTTCTTTCTGCACCCCTCTTGCCTCTTTCTGCACCCTTCTTTCCTCTTTCTGCACCTCTATTGCCTCTTTCTGCACTTTGTTTGCCTCTTTCTGTACCCCTCTTGCCTCCTTCTGCACCTCTGTTGTTTCTTTCTGCACTGCTCTTGCTTCTTTGTGTACCTCTCTTGCAAATTTCTGCACCCCTCTTGCCTCTTTCTACACCCTCTTGCCTTCTTCTGCACCTCTGTTGGTTCTTTCTGCACTCTCTTGCTTCTTTCTGCACCTCTTTGCCTGTTTCTGCAACTCTCTTGCCTCTTTCTGCACTTCTCTTGCCTCCTTCTGCACCTCCGTTGCTTTTTCTGCACTTCTCTTGCCTCTCTCTGTACCCCTCATGCCTCTTTCTGTTCCTCTCTTGCCTCTTTCTGCACCTCTGTTGGTTCTTTCTGCACCTCTTTTGCCGGAATCTGCAACTCTCTTGCCTTTTTCTGCACTTTTCTTGCTTCTTTCTATACCTCTCTTGCTTCTTTCTGCACCCCTCTTTCCTCTTTCTGCACCCTTCTTTCCTCTTTCTGCACCTCTCTTGCCTCTTTCTGCACTTCGTTTGCATCTTTCTGTACCCCTCTTGCCTCTTTCTGCATCTCTGTTGCTTCTTTCTGCACTTCTCTTGCCTCTTTCTGCACCCCGCTTGCCTCTTTCTGCACTTCTCTTGCTTCTTTCTGCACCTCTCTTGCTTCTTTCTGCACCCTTCTTCCCATTTTCTGCACCTCTCTTCCCTCTTTCTGCACCTCTCTTGCCTCTTTCTGCACCTCTCTTGCCTGTTTCTGCAACTCTCTTGCCTCTTTCTTCAGCTTTCTAGCCTCCTTCTGCACCTCTGTTGCTTCTTTCTGCACTTCTCTTGCTTCTTTCTGCACTTCTCTTGCTTCTTTCTGCACCCATCTTGCCTCTTTCTGCTCCCTTCTGCCCTCTTTCTGCACCTCTTTTGCTTCTTTCTTCACCCCTCTTGCCTCTTCCTGTACCCTTCTTCCCTCTTTCCACACCTCTCTTCCCTCTTTCTGTACCTCTCTTGCCTCTTTCTGCACCCTGGTTCCCTCTTTCTGCACATCTCTTTCCTGTTTCTGCAACTCCCCTGCCTCTTTCTACAGTTCTCTTGCCTCTTTCTGCACCTCTGTTGCTTCTTTCTGCACTTCTCCTGCCTCCTTCTGCACCCCTTTTGCCTCTTTCTGCACCTCTCTTGGTTGTTTATTTACTGCTCTTGATTCTTTCTGCACCTGTCTTGCAAATTTCTGCACCCCTCTTGCCTCTTTCTGCACACCTCTTCCCTCTTTCTGCACCTCTCTTGCCTCTGTCTGCACCCCTCTTGCCTCTTTCTGCACATCTGTTCCTTCTTTCTGCAATCCTCCTGCCTCTTTCTGCACCTCTGTTGCTTCTTTCTGCACGTCTCTTGATTCTTTCTGCGCCTCTCTTGCAAATTTCTGAACCCCTCATGCCTCTTTCTGTACCTCTCTTGCCTCTTTCTACAGTTCTCTTGCCTTCTTCTGCACCTCTGTTGCTTCTTTCTGCACTTCTCTTGCCTCTTTCTGCACCCCTCTTGTCTGTTTCTGAATCACTGTTGGTTCTTTCTGCACTGCTCCTGCTTCTTTCTGGACCTCTCTTTCCTGTTTCTGTAACTCTCTTGCCTCTTTCTTCAGTTCTCTTGCCTCCTCCTGCACCTCTGTTGCTTCTTTCTGCACTTCTGTTGCCTCTTTCTGCTCCACTGTTGCTTCTTTCTGCACTTCTCTTGCTTCTTTCTGCACTTCTGTTCCTTCTTTCTGCAGCCCTCTTGCCTCTTTCTGCACCCCTCTTCCCTCTGTCTGCACCTCTCTTTCCTCTTTCTTCACCCCTGTTCCCTTTTTCTGCACCTCTCTTGCCTGTTTCTGCAACTCTCTTGCCTGTTTCTGCAGTTCTCTTGTCTCCTTCCGCACCTCTGTTGCTTCTTTCTGCACCTCTCTTGCAAATGTCTGCACCCATCTTGCCTCGTTCTGCACCCCTCTTGCCTCTTTCTGTACCTCTCTTGCCTCTTTCTTCACCTCTATTGCTTCTTTGTGCACTGCTCTTGCTTCTTTCTGTACCTCTCTTTCCTCTTTCTGCACCCCTCTTCCCTCTTTCTGTACCTCGCTTGCCTCTTTCTGCAGCTCTGTTGCTTCTTTCTGTACTTCCCTTGCCTCTTTCTGTACCCCCTTGCCTCTTTCTGCACCTCTGTTGCTTCTTTCTGCACTACTCTTGCTTCTTTCTGTACTTCTGTTGCTTCTTTCTGCATCCGTCTTGCCTCTTTCTGCACCCTTCTTCCCTCTTTCTGCACCTTTCGTGCCTCTTGCTGCATACCTGTTCCCCTTTTCTGAACCTCTCTTGCCTGTTTCTGCAACTCTCTTGCCTCTTTCTGAAGTTCTCTTGTCTCCGTCTGCACCTCTGTTACTTCTTTCTGCACCTCTCTTGCAAATTTATGCACCCCTCTTGCCTCTTTATGCACCCTTCTTGCCACCTTCTGCACCTCTGCTGGTTCTTTCTCCACTGCTCTTGCTTCTTTCTGCACCTCTTTTGCCTGTTTATGCACTTCTCCTGCCTCCTTCTGCACCTCTGTTGCTTCTGTCTGCACTTCTCTAGCCTCTTACTGCACTCCTCTTGCCTCTTTCTGCACCTTTGTTGCTTCTTTCTGCACTTCTCTTGCTTCTTTCTGTATCTGTCTTTCTTCTTTCTGCACTCCTCTTGCCTATTTCTACACCTCTCTTGCCTCTTTCTGCACTTCTCTTCCCTCCTTCTGTACCTCTATTGCTTCTTTCTGCACCCTCTTGCCTTTTTCTGCACCACTATTGCCTCTTCCTGCACCTCTGTTGCTTCTTTCTGCTCTTCTCTTGCCTCTTTCTGTACCTCTCTTGCCTCTTTCTGCTCCTCTCTAGCCCGTTTCTGCACCCCTCTTGCCTCTTTCTACACCTCTTTTGCTTTTTTCTGCACTTCTCTTCCTCTTTCTGTACCCCTCTTGCCTCTTTCTGCACCTCTGTTGGTTCTTTCTGCACTGCTCTTGCTTCTGTCTGCTACTCTCTTGTACATTTCTGCACCCCTCTTGCCTCTTTCTGCACCTCTGTTGGTTCTTTCTGCACATCTCTTGCCTCTGTCTACACAACTGTTCCATCTTTCTGCATCTCTTTTGCTTGATTATGCAACTCTTTTGCCTTTTTCTGCACTTTTCGTGCCTCTTTCTGTACCTCTGTTGCTTGCTTCTGCACTTCTCTTGCCTCTTTCTGCACTTCTCTTGCTTTTTTCTGCACTTCTGTTTCTTCTTTCTGCAGCCCTCTTGCCTCTTTCTGCACCCCTCTTCCCTCTGTCTGCACCTCTCTTGCCTCTTCCTGCACCCCTGTTCCCTTTTTCTGCACCTCTCTTTCCTCTTTCTGTATCCCTCTTCCCTTTTTCGATACCTCGCTTGCCTCTTTCTGCAGCTCTGTTGCTTCTTTCTGCACTTCTCTGACTCTTTCTGTACACCTCTTGCCTCTTTCTGCACCTCTGTTGCTTTTTTCTGCTCTTCTCTTGCTTCTTTCTGTACCTCTCTTGCTTCTTTCTGCACTCCTCTTGCCTATTTCTGCACCTCTCTTGCCTCTTTCTGCACTTCTCTTCCCTCCTTCCGCACCTCTGTTGCTTCTTTCTGCACCCCTCTTGCCTTTTTCTGCACCCCTCTTGCCTCTTCCTGCACCTCTGTTGCTTCTTTCTGCACTTCTCTTGCTTCTTTCTTCACCTCTCTTGCTTTTTTCTGCACCCCTCTTGCCGCTTTCTGCACCCCTCTTCCCTCTTTCTGCACCTCTCTTGCCTCTTTCTGCACCTCTGTTGCTTCTTTCTGTACTTCTCTTGCCTATTTCTGTACGCCTCCTGCCTCTTTCTGCACCTCTATTGCTTCTTTCTGCACTTCTGTTTCTTCTTTCTGCACATCTGTTGCTTCTTTCTGCACTCTTCCTGCACCCTTCTTCCCTCTTTCTGCACCTCTCTTGCCTATTTCTGCACCCATTTCCTTTTCTCTTACCTGTTTCTGCAAGTCTCTTGCCTCTTTCTGCAATTCTCTTGTCTCCTTCTGCACCTCTGTTGCTTTTTTCTGCCCTTCGCTTGCCTCTTTATGCACCCCTCTTGCCTCCTTCTGCATCTCTGTTGGATCTTTCTGCACTTCTCTTGCTTCTTTCTGCACCTCGCTTGTAAATTTCTGCACCCCTCTTGCCTCTTTCTGCACCCCTCTTTCCTCTTTCTGCACCTCTCTTGCCTCTGTCTGCACCCCTGTTCCCTCTTTCTGCACCTCTTTTGCCTGTTTCTGCAACTCTCCTGCTTCTTTCTGATCTTCTCTCGCCTCTTTCTGTACTCAAATGGGAAGTGCAAGCTGTCAAGTTTAAAGGTCTGCGTGCTCTCATGACTGAGGTATATGTCTACTTGTATATGTATTCTTACATGTGTTATGCATATGAAAATGGTAGCTTGAAAAGCGGGTAACTTCTCCTATAGGTGGTTAAATCTTCTCAGTTCTGCTCTGTCATTAGGTTGCACATGCAGACATGTCTTATGTATATATGTGTTATAGAGCCCCTCAAATATACTATTGAATACCCATGTGCCCTGTATTGTGAGCAGAAAGAAATGCATACACCTTCTTTTTACACAAATTTACAGAGTATGCTGTTTGAAACACAGATATTCAAGTGTTTGTATGTTTATTTTCATTTAACATGTCCCTAGGGAAAAGCATAGACACGCATGCATGCCTTCACAAACTTGGTCAGATTTACAACAGTGATATGCTTAGGATTGCTGTTTTAAATTTGGTAGGCCTAACATTCTGAGCAGTCAATTAATAGTGAACCTTCAAGAGAAAAGTGAGGTTTAAGACATCTTTGGAGAAGGATTAGTGATGAGGGTACTTTGTATGAATCTGTTGTAAGGTACAGTCAAAGTAGGCCTCTTTCTGAACCTCTGTTGGATCTTTCTGCACAACTTTTGCTTCTTTCTGTACCTTCCTTCCTCTTTCTGGACTTCTGTTGCCTCTTTCTGCATTTCTCTTGCTTCTTTCTGCACCTTTCTTCCTCTTTCTGCACCTCTCGTGCCTCTTTCTGCACTACTCTTGCTTCTTTCTGCGCCTTTTTTCCTCTTTCTGCACATGTCCTACCTATGTAGGCATAGTTAGAAATTAGCATTTAAAAAACCTTAGAAATTCACAGAAAAAACCAGAGGTTTCAGGGAGGTTATAGTTAGGGATTTTTTACAAAAGGATGCGGACAATGGGCTTTTGGAAAGGTCCAACGTACATGCCCTAGATAATCAATAAAGAAGAAGTATGTGGTTCCTACGTGAATACAGAGTATTTATAGCAGGTCGTGAAAGGAAGGGGATTCTTCCTTTCGGAACTGGTGCCCTCACACACCCAGCAAGCTAGGTGTCATGCTTCATCATCTGGGCCTGCTCCTCATCGGGTCGGCACTGCAATACCCGACGGGCACCCAAAAAAAGGGGCTCTTTATCGGAGATCTTTTGTTCCTTGCCGGTGGGTGCCGTGGGTGTAAGGGCCCTTCTGATTGTGTGGATGTAGTAGTATGTGAAGTGAGTTAAAACAAGTCAGGGTGCCTTATGGAACATATTTTATTCTTGGTAGGCCCCCTGCCTGATTTAAAATAGAAAAAGGAGAGGCGTCTATCTGACTATAATGGGTCAAGATGAGGGTGCTCTTTTCCTATTGGCTCAACATGTTTCTCGCCATTGTTGTCTTAAGGATCAAAGGCGATTCTTCAGGACCGTAAAGTGAGTCTATCTACACCCAGTGGTGTGGTGAACTACCTACCACTCTTGGATAACGGGTAGTGCGCCCGTTGTTTCTATGGACGACCTGTATGTGAGAAAAAAAAGGGTATATATACTCTCAAGGACACAGTTGACCACAAGTTCCATCGTGCTTCCAAACAGATACTCTGTATTAGGTCCATGACTGACATTGGTTATCAATAATATCAATAGTGGTTCGCTATTCATATCACCCAAAAAGTGTGTTCCTGAAAGAAGTCTTCTGGTAACACATACATATTGTTGAATAAAACCAATTACTTTAAAACATTAATACAATGGTGAAGAAATGGTAGTAAAACAATTGGGTGATCGGAGGCCTTTTTCATGCAACTCACCCAATCACTAATTGAATCGTGCCTCGTCAGTATCCAGCGGGCCGTGGAGACATATAAGTTATGTGTCTGGAAATTGATAGATATAAGAAGAGATTCATAGTCAGGTGTGAGGAGATCACAGGTTAGTATAGAACTGCTTCTATAACTACAAGGATAGCCTCGTAAAGTAGCGATCTTCCAGTGGTCCTGGCCCAATGGGTTGATCTTTCAAAATAAGTTCCTGTCCTCACTTGGCGGATTCTCAAAGCCCCTCAATCCTATGGCACTCAGTACGGGCAGCAGTGCGGGCGCCAGCACCACCGGTGACCCCAATGGGTGATAGTAGTCACTGCGGTACTAAGAGCGCACATCGCTACAAACAAGCTGTCACCACCCCTATGAATTGGCATTGCGTTCCCATCAAGTAGTTACTTGATAACTCATGTGAGAGATAGCAATCTGTTCCCCAGGCGCTTACCTCTGTAGTCGGTGCCGTCTGAGGTCCCTTATTTTTAAGCGTATCAAATACTCACCTGCTTTCAATGAAAGCCGTGTGGTTGACCTACCCCTCTCCGCTGGATCCGGGAAGGTAATGGACTAGTAGAAACTGTCCTTTTATATACCTGCAGGTGAGCCAGCTCGGGCGGGAAGCCGATCGGTTTCAGCTGGTGCTGCTAAGCGTCATGTGACGTCTAAGCAAGAAAGGTGGCGGCACGGCACCCACCGACACCCACCGGCACCCACGGCACCCACCGGCAAGGAACAAAAGATCTCCGATAAAGAGCCCCTTTTTTGGGTGCCCGTCGGGTATTGCAGCGCCGACCCGACGAGGAGCAGGCCCAGATGATGAAGCATGACACCTAGCTTGCTGGGTGTGTGAGGGCACCAGTTCCGAAAGGAAGAATCCCCTTCCTTTCACGACCTGCTATAAATACTCTGTATTCACGTAGGAACCACGTACTTCTTCTTTATTGTATAGTTAGGGATTAGCATTTAAAAAACCTTAGAAATTCACTGAAAAACCACAGGTTTCAGGGACGTTATAGTTGAGGATTAGCATTTAAAAAATCTTAGAAATTCACTAAAAAAACACAGGTTTCAGGGACGTTATAGTTAGGGATTAGCATTTAAAAAACCTTAGAAATTCATTGAAAAAAACCATAGGTTTCAGGGACGTTATAGGTAGTCAGACATTTCACTCGTACAAAACCAGAAAAATGTGTCTGTTATAGTTAACTGAGCTAACTATAACTCGCACCTCTGCAATGCACTGCTGATGACGTCTCATATTACATCACTCATGACATGGTCAGTGATATCATTGATGACATCTCAAATGACATCACTGATGACACCATCCACATGATCATCTGATGCACCTCCTCACACTCTAATATAACCTTTGATACACCCAGTCTAAAATACAGATTACCAATCTCGAAACCATCGACAGACCAATATCAGTTAGTACATACCTGCTCACTGATTCATATGTCTACACACACATCTACTCACTAACCCATACAGTTAGTCATACACACAGTCATTCATCAATACAGCCACTGATATATCCACTCATATACCCATACAGACACTCACACACTGCCATTCACCCAAAGAGTTACTCAAATACCTAGTCAGTCACCCAAAGAATCAATCACACTGCCATTTACTCACCTATACAGTTATACACACACACCACCTCACTTATTCATACAGAGAGTACCATATACTTATTCTCTTCTACAATCACTGACATAAGCACACACTTATCCATGCAGCCACTGTCACAATCACTCACTGTCCCATTTAGTCACTTATATACTCCAACACTCACATATACTGCCTTTCACATATGTAGTTACTTACACATATACCACTGAGACATCCATTCACTCACCAACACAGCTATATGCACACTCACTCACCAATACAGCCCCTAACACACGCACTCATGAACCCATACACCCAGAAAACCACTCACTCACACATCCAAGCAGGGAGTCACACACACCCCCACACACCCACACAGACACTCAGGCACCCATACAGGTAATCAGACAACCAATCATTAACCCATATAGACACTCATGTAGCTACTCACCAACCCATGCAGCCACTTACACACCAACTGACAGACTGATACAGACATTCACACAGATTAGTCTTTCACCCATGCATTCACTAAGATATGTTTAATCACTCACTTATACAGTCAGTCACACACCCACTAAATCATCCTGTAGTGTAGTTCCTATTTCCCTAATAGGCTCTACGCATGGAATAATATACCCTATAGATTCGACATAGGACTGAGGTCAGTATGTCCCTATCAAGTATATTAAACTTAATTACTTTGTGCCAGCTAACTCAGAGGCCACTAGAAACTCCTTGTAAACAAGAAGGGAGTAGTTTCTGGCAACCGCAAAAACATGACAACTTTGTTTCTCTTTAGAATCGGAACACTCTCAGAATCGTGGAAACAATAGATAACAGTTTCACTCAGCTTATCGTGCATGCTTAGTTTCTTCAGAGTTACACAGAAAGAATAGACAGGCGTTTCAATAAAAAGGATTTATTGAACAGTCTTGTTTCTCGTGTAAGAGATATGAGCTGTTATGATCACAAGACAGTATGCAAGATATATAATGTGCAGCGTAAGCAGTAGAAAGAAATAATACTGCGCTAGCATTATCTTTTAGCTATGATACATATATTCACATACATAAATAACATAAGCTAAAAATGCGAGTACTCATACAATGCTTCTCTAAGCTAGTTCTACCCCAGTGTACCTAACCTAGCCTAGGTGTAGGGCAAGGTAAGAAGTAGGTGTAGTATTCTTTAGTATGGTATACTAAGAGTCTGGTATGCCAAGAGTCTAGTATGCCAAGAGTCCCTCTAGGTTCTAGTCAGCTCCATACCTTGAGAATGAGAGAGGTGGGAATCTTCTTCCGGATCTTGAACTCTAACACCCCGCGAAGCGGGTCAGAACACTGGGAGCTGGATTCTCTGCGAGCAGGGATGACAGAGTCTCTTCTCAGTGCGTCAGGCTGGGATACGGGCTCCTCTGAAGTCGAGGTCTCCTCTAACTTGCTTGGGCAAGGGAAGGTATATTTATACCTGGTAGGTGCCTTGGAATGTTAGCATTGACGTGAAGTCTGACAGAGGAAGACGTCAGGAATGAACCCTTAAGGAATAGTGGTTCATGCATAATAGATGAGTTCTTGGAGAAATCAATAATCCTGTGCTGGGCTTAGGGTTTGGTTTCTAAGAACTCGTTGTGATGTTAGGGTGGACGAATGTCGGTGACCATGCCTGTATTTGGAGTGCATGGCTAATGCCTAAATAAGGACTGGGATCTTATGCCTATATAAGGGCAATGCGAATTGTGCCTATATAAGGACATTTTTCAGGAAAACCTATATACGGACACCTAAAGCGGAATACAACAATCCATTCAGACACTCATACACCCACTCATTCTTCAATACACCATGGCATATATAACATTTGTCAACTTTTTAGAAACACTCATAGTCACTGGATGATGTCATTTGAGATGTCATCAGTGATCTCATTTGAGATGTCATCAGTGATGTCACTGACCATGTCATGAGTGATGTAATATGTGACGTCATCAGCAGTGCATTGCGGGGGCGCGAGTTATAGTTAGCTCAGCTAACTATAACGGCCGAATTTCTCTGGTTTTGTACGAGTGAAATATCTGACTAACTATAACGTCCCTGAAACTTACGGTTTTTTCAATGAATTTCTAAGGTTTTTTAAATGCTAATCCCTAACTATAATGCCCCTGAAACCTGTGGTTTTTTCAGTGAATTTCTAAGGTTTTTTAAATGCTAATCCCTAACTATAACGTTCCTTAAACCTGTGTTTTTCAGTGAATATATATATATATATATATATATATATATATATATATATATATATATATATATATATATATGTGTATCACACACAATACGGTAGTAGCTGAAAGAAATGTGGGAACTCCAGGACTTTTTTACCCTTGGGACATCTTGCTTCTGCAGGAGGATCGACAGGAGGGACTTGTTTGCCCTTGGAACATTTTGCTTCCACAGGAGGCCCTAATTAGCTGCCTACAACATGAGGAAAATGTTGCAGGCAACCATTATAGAACTCTGAAAGTTAGTCCCCTGTCATGTGTCTAATTTAAAAGAAATATGGGGGCAGGGTAGGGATACCCTGCCCCCTTATGCTGTGCAGGGGATCCTTGAGGGGCCCCTCACCCCAGGGGAGTTAACAGGGCCCTTGGTGGGCAGGGAGGGTTGCTGCACACCTTTCCCCTTAGTTAAGCATGAAGCCACACACAAGGTGTCAAATAATGTTTAAATTTGGTTAGGTTTCCATCAAATGTATACAGATACATAAGTTTTATTTAGTGATTGGTGTGAACAGCAGCATCTCGTGCTGCCCAAAGCCTTGTGCATCTCTACCATTATAGTTGTTGAAATCTCAAGAGATTTCTGAAAATATCTACAAAACCTTAGGTGCGATAGTATTTAAACCGCACCCAAAGCACTATAAATGCTTTGCCTTGAGAACCTTGGAAGCATCCACCACCACTTACTTGCTAACTTCTGGTTCTTTGGTCACCACTCTCTTCCCCCTAGGATCTTCAGTCACAGAGACATCGCTCTGAAAAAGAAAGACTCAAAGTTAGTGCTTACCATTGCTTAATGAGAACATTAAAAGGTGCAGAACTGTTATGTTGCTTCAGAAACAAGTGCGCAATGATTACTTCGATCAATAGAGAGGAAGACTCAGAGCAATTGGTGTCATGACAACACCACAAGAGCTATGTGAGGATTAGCATTTTGTTATTGATGTAAGTATATATGCTTGAATAAGCAAAAGCAGATATTAATGGGCACTGTGTGAGGGTCTTTTGGAGGGCCAAACCTGCATATTAAAATTGTATGTTTTTTCTATATAACTGCACACATACACCTCTAAATACGAAGAGGAATAAGAAGGCTCAGAAAAGTCAATCTGACTCTTTAACAACAAGGGTGCCATGATTGCAAGTATACATTCATAAGTGTTTTGACTGAACAGAACGGGAGATGGGAAATGTTAGTGTGTCATTCAGGGCATTAAGTATTAAAGCCTTATTGTTTTAAAAGGCTCGACCACCAGAAGCAGAATATGGAAAGAAAACACAAGACCCTTCTCCCTAGGCTTGATCCATTTTTCTGGCCGCAATACCTCTTCTCTAGAAGGACAGGTAGAGTATAGAGGAGGTGGGTCCATATTGTCTCTGCGACACCGCGGAGCAAGTCCATATGGTAAGACTTGTATCATTAAGTCTCATAAATATTGCATTGTGTGGATTATTGAAATATACATTTGATTACAAATATTGGAGGCAGATGTTAGATCTGTCTTATATATCTTGATGTGCTTACCCCTTGACAAAGGCAATAGGCAACATTTTTACAGTTTGGTGTTACCGAAGGCTGTGAGTGGGGGAGGGTTGGCTCCTTGCAGGTCATGACCTGCTGTCAACCGCACGCTGCACACATGGGTTTGGCTGTGTGCAGGAGGGCTGGCCGCAGGGCCTGAGACCAACGCCCTGCTGCGCATGGCATTTGCCTGTGATCACCCCGCACAATGCTTGGCTGGTGGTTGGCTTTACGTGTGGCAACAAAATGTTACTTTACGTTAAAAACACCCTAAAAAATCACTGAAAACACAAAAGTTAAAGTGACGTTTTAGTTAGGTGAAAATACCAATGACAAATCAATGTTTTAAACTAAAAAAAAAAACTGAAATTCACTGGATATAGTTATATCTAATAACTATAACTCCTGTCCTCATCATGCACTTCTAATTACCCCACGTATTGCATCACTCATGACATGTTCTATGAGATCATTGATAACATCACTGTAACATTTGAAACAACATCATCAAAGATTTGAAACAACATCATTGATGATAAGACTGTGCATGGCAGAGGCTCTACTTACAAGTACCTTACAATATGAATTAAGCTGGATTTTCTGACAATGTCAGGGAGCAATGCAGGACAGAGTGAATCCAGAGGCAACACTTAGCAAGGAGACAAGGCAAGGTAATACTAGGCTACTCAAAGTATAACTGAGGCTACTAAACAACACAGGACTGAAGGTAGAAAAGAACAAATTTTATCAAAGTAACTGGTGCACTGGTATGTGAACAAGAGCCAGGCCTGGTGGCTTAGTGGACTAATGTGTCCTCTGTAGTGGCCTGTGTTTGACCTCATGGTCGAAGGTTCAAATCCTAGCTGGTCCACTCAGCCGTTCATTAGTCTGAGGTCTAAACAACGAGTACCAGTTGGGTAACAATAAACATCTGTTATTATACATCAAGATACCAGTCGTGGTGAATGTGCGCTTTACAAATACACATGTTATGTTATAAGCGGTCTCTTGGTAGCTTAAGGTAAGCCCTTTGGACTACCACCAGAAGATTGCTCTTAACAACAGTCATACAGTGATGTCATGGTGGAGCCTGCTGTAGATGGTCTGTTGTACTCAGTGCAAGGTGGACCGAGACTGACTACAACACTGAGACAGACCTGGGTACAAACAAATAAGTCTTTTTCTTACCTGATAGGAACAAAGACCAAGCCAGAGATCACACAGTAAATGTATATGGACAACAACAGACAGTGGATCGAATTTGGAACGGAATAAACAAAATACAGGACAGACAAGACAGCAATCAGACATGGCGATAAAAAAGACAAAAAATCATGAATAGGGCTTCAGAAATCAAGTACAGGAATACAGGAATCAAGGGAAGGCTGTACCCAACAGGCACTGGAAAAAGTAATGCACTGTTGGTACAGGGAAATTGGAACTAGGATTCAGAGCAATGGATTTGAGGTTGCACCCAAAAGGCACTGGAACAAGTAATGCCCTGTTGGTGCAGGGAAACTGGAACTAGGATTCAGAACAAGGAATTCAAGAATGAACCCAACAGTCACTAGAACAAGGGAAGTACCATAATGCATTAGTGGTTGATAAGTAAACCCTGAAATGAAATGTCGAGTGGCTCTTATTTCCAAGAGGATTTCTATACTGAACTTCAGTACATGTATTCATAATGACAGCAGGGTCACAGGAGTACCGCCACCGGATGGCAGGATGGCAGGATCCTGACAAACCACTGATGTCGCTTTTTTGCAGTGATAGAATGCTCACCATGCCAAGTCCAAGCTTTTAGCTTTGTACTCAGTCACTTTATTAGGTCCCAGATGTGGCCAGTGGTGCAGGGTTGGAATCACTAGGCAACAGGACTCCAGAAGTCCAGACACCTTTACCACGATGTCATCTGAGGCAGTTTTCAGCACAGCAAAAAACTATGAATGGGATCAAACTTTGTTCTAGTCTCTGTCTTCTGGAGGTAGAAAAAAAGGACTAATTTCCACTTTTTCTCTAAATATTATGAATGTTTTTTCTGGTCCCTCCTGCAGTACGCAGGTTTTCGGGCAGGCTTTTAGTAATCAGGTTTGGCTCCTGCAGGATCCAGTCCACAATAGTCATCTGGGCCTTGTTGGAGCCAGGAGTCTTTCTGCGTTTTTGTCCTGGAGCATGTAAAGAGGGTGCTAACCAATTGCCACTTGTAAAGCAATATCCGTGTCTGGGTGATAGCGGGCATCAGGAGACCTTGGGTCTTCTTTCTTCCAACTATTAGGCAGAGTCTTCATTTTCAAGGATGTTGGCTTACAAGGTCCAGGAATGATACGAGGATCTGGAGATAAGACAGAAGTCTTATCCCGTACTCTAGCAAGTGACTGAAGAATTCCTATACCCAATCCTAACTATTTAATCATAATAACTCAACCTCATTTTTCAGCACTTCCATCTTTGGTTTACTGCAAAGGATCTTAGAATCACGCAATCCAAGATGGATTTCTTCTTCCTCCAGCGGGGCAGTGCTGATCCTTTGTTAGCCCCTCTTCTGTTCAGATGAGATGCCCTCCCCTCTCTTATGGTCCAAATTGATTTTCCATCCTGCTGAGGTCGGATACAGAAAGTTTATGATGGTCCTGGAAAGAAGTCAGAGCAGTTCTTACAAGACCCATTTGGCAACAATTAACTGATATGTCTTTACTTTGTGTCCCTGTCCCACTTCCAGATGTCTAAACCTTCTTCAGGGGCCAGATATTGACATTACTTCTACCTTCCTGGGTCTAAAGTCCCAGCCATTGTCCTTTGGGGGCAGTGGTCATTCACTCACAGCCACAAATGTGTACTGAGCTTCTGGAGCAGAAATGATTTTAAACTTGGTTTCTCTCAGACAGAAGAAATTGCACATTAAAAAATAAAAAGTGAGTTTTCCACTAAACCTATCAAAAGTCCACTTTCCCTAATGAATTATATTTATGAAATAAGTGATGCATATTTTTTTCTTTGCAGAAATAGGAAATAAGTACTTTCATCCAATTTAGGCCCATTTACCTACACAGTGAAAACAGCTTTTGGATTGTTTACTGCATGAGTACACTACTCCCATTAATAGTATGCCTCATTTTTATATAACAGGCACCCAGCACTGTGTGCTTATAAGGAACATTTTATGGGTGAGACTGATTTAATATAAAAACAGGTTGTCTTACATGGCAAAGGCACGTCTCTTAGCCAAGCGTCTCTACATTGATTTTAAACTGCATCCCACCAAGAGCACAATGGTGCTCCTGGTGGCCAGACATTTTTGTCATACATGTAAGTGATGTAAATACACACTGCGGAATATATATGGCATTTTATTTCCATGGCACTTGTGCAATTTCTGCACCAACTTACAATGGCCTTACTGGAGAGTCAAATGCACCAATTTAGAGAAGCCAATTTTAAAGTGCCTTTTTTCGGGCCAAACCACAGACGCAATAGTGCTGATTAGGATTTGCAGAGTGCGCCGTGTCCTAATTCAGTAAAACGAGACAAGAAAAAATGGAGATACCAGGACAAAAATGAAATCATTTCTTTATTGCTATTTGAAATTGTAATCAGATTGCATTAGACCAATACATTACAGTGCAAATGCAATACAATTCCTATCAATAGTGAATCGTATTATAGTTACATAGATAGTGCACACATGTATTATTGTATGTATTGTGTGAACATTTGTATTCGTGTAAAAAGAGGCAAGGTGAATGGACTTGAAGATGCTTAGCTTAAGTTTCCATTCAACTGGGACACGTTAGTGTGTTTGTTATTCAAACTGTACATAGTTTCCTAAGAACAGAACAGCATAAGTGTAAAAAAAAAATCAGTTTCTGCTATTTTGCAGCTTGATGGGTGAAGGGAATTGTTTTTACCAGTCGGTTTCCTTACTCTGTGTTCCTATTAGCTCCTGCCATAAGATTCATATAGTGTCATCCTCTTTACACCCCTGCTGTCAAGAAGAAATAATAAAATCTCACTCGTGTTTGCCAGTTGAGATATCCGTTTTGAAATACTGCTCGATGCAGTTTCAAGAAATATTTGCAAGGACAGTCAACAGTTCTCAGAAACTGCTAAATAGGAAACAATATTCAGAAAGGGGATTTTGACACTAACATGTCTTGAAGATGGTCTGCGTAATATATGTGTTTGAATGTTGCCATAAACGGATTCATGTATTTTCTCCATTATGTTTTAAGGAAAGCATGTGAAGATTGTGGTTTATCGTTGTTCGATTTCAAGAATACATGTTTCCCGATGTTTTGTATTACAAACCCGAATGGCACATTCAGGGCATATTTATTGGGATTTGGTGCAGGGCAGCGTAGCAAGTTAACTTGCTGCACTGCCCTGCATCAAAGTGAAAGGGCAAGAAAGCGCTGCATCTGCGGCATACGCCACATTCCTCTCCTTTCCCCCTGCACTGGTGCAGTTTTGGCAGCCTAGCGCCAATGCAGGCATCCTTGCACCATGGTGCTTTTTTTTCTTTCTATGTGCGCTTTTCAGAATGCAGCACACATAGAAAGAGGAAAAAACAAGGAAAAATAAAGTTATTTCTCCTTGTTGCGCTTCCCCTGTGAAAGCGTAACGATTTGGCACATACCCACATCTGGGGATGCATCAAAATCCATGGCTGTTGCATGGGAAAACACCCTGCAAAGTCCATGGAACGCATCCCTAGTTCAGTGTAAGGAAATGCAGCAATTTAAGATGCCTTGCTCCATATCTATGAGAACATGGCATCACTTTGTATGGTGTTAGGCACTGAAGACACCAAGTTAAGCCACTAAAAGTAACTGTGCTATTTTTTTCAATAGTGGCATTTAGAGTGCTTCTTACTAGCTTACCTCTTGTTTGTTCCTTTCAGAATGCCGATGGACCCAGGGTACATTTGGGCCATCCCCGTTCCTACCAGGCTTACCTTTGTGAGGCAGATATTTTCTTTCATTTTCTGCTATGTTCTCCTTTTTGTTTCAAACATAGTGACTAATTATCCAGGTGCTGATAAATGCCCCAGAACTCCTTTCGTGGTCGACATATATGGTAAAATACCCCAGTCCTCTCATATTTTTAACCCTATTCCAGAGGACATTTGAATAAAGTTTATCCAGCACTCCTGAGATGGTTTTATCCGTTCCTCACTTGTGCTTTGCACTCTGCCCCTCACTTGCCTACTTACAACCACTTATTATTTTTCAAAACGCCTCAGCTCCTCTTCTTTGGCGAGTGGTAGCCCATACCAGTTACCCCGCGGTCCGGGTGTGAGGAGGGAACCCAATGATGAAGCATGTCATTTTTGGGTGACTGAGGGTTCTCGTCCCTTAAGAGCCACTCTTCTCTTGGAACACATATATAAGTGTGATCTTTTGTCAACAGTAAAATGTTCACAATGTTTTGCAGTGAGCGGGAGGGCTGTGCTCTCTCTGTGATTATTCAGATGCATGGAGATGCATGAAGACCTGTGGCTTATTTTTGATTACCCTTGACCCTGTAGCCTTAGAACTGTCCGGCAACCTTAAATCGGTAGCTGCGGCCAGTGTCAGTATTGAGGATGGGACAACCCTTAACTGTTATGGTCCCACATTCACTTGAAAAAAATCCAGTACATGACCAACAGAACTTACAAAGTACTAGCAGTACATCCTTGCTAACGAAAATATAATTCTTATGAGATGTCAAATATTGAATCTGTCCACTTTATTACCCTTAAATGAGGTCCTGGGCGGAATTTGCGTAGTCGCGTTCCGCAAAGTTCCTCGAAGATGTAAAAAATCTCCGCGAGCTACGCAGAATTCCGCAAGCACGCGGAATAGCTTGTTCCGCCCGTTCGCAATGCGTTTTTCCTGTTCGGGGACGCTGTTTGCGTGCTCGGGAGGAAATATCTCGCGAACTTGCCCATGTGGTCGCCAATTGGCGCGGTCATCTTGTTTCACTTGTCCCGCCCGTTCGCGATGCGTGTTTCCTGTTTGCGAATGCGGATGTCCGATGGCGCGTCCAAATGACGTGTTCGCGATCGCACACTCTCGCGGGATCGCGCGGCCGGCTACCAAAATCTCGTGGCGCACGCAAACGGATAGGAAAACTCGTCGGCGAACGCAGGGATCCCGGTAAGTCGCTACCGCATGCGCGAACACGCATTTTGAAAGTGCGAACAAGGAAAAAATTCCGGTACGCCGCGGATCGCGGAATTTTCGGCAATGCAGCGTTCTCCGCGGAACGCGGAATTGCCAAAATTCCGCAAATTCCACGAGCGGAGCGGATTTTACCGCCCAGGCCTAGTCTCCAGTCGAGACAAAGTTAAACAAATTGTCTAGATGTCACAGATTTATTCACCTAGCTGACGCCAAACATAAAAGACAAACCTTTAAATGAGCCTGATTTTGTCAATGGCTCATGTATGAGAGATAATGAAGGAATCATAAGAGCAGCTTACACTGTCTGTACAATTCAAGAGGTTGTGGAAGCTTAATGGCTTTGAGGTGTTACCTCAGCACAAGTAGCAGAATTAATTGCGCTTACAAGAGTTTGTAGTCTAACAGCCCATTCGAGAGTGGCTTTATTCACAGATAGTCAATATGACTTTGGTGTGGTCTATGATTTTGAACAGTTATGGTCACAAAGAGGTTTCATGATCTCGTCTGCTACAGCCATTAGAAATGGAGAACATGTAAGGAAATTGCTTGAAGCCTTACACATGCCCACCTAAGCTGCAGTTGTTAAATGTGCAGCTCACAGAAGTGGCAATGGATATGTTACAGTATGAAACAGATTTGCGGATGAAGTTGCTCAGTACATATTTAACGGGGCTTATGCAAATAAATCTGAAGAGGACACTGTTTTCTCAATGTTGTTGTTGTCAGTAGCATGGGAAGAGCTCAAGAGATTGGAGGAAGATGTTTGAGAAGTAGACCAACCTGCTTCCACACACTTTGTACTCTCCACAGAATCTTCAGATGGATCCCAACCAACACCAAAAAGAACGTCATTCAGGCACTCGTCACCAGCTGCCTCGAATTTGGCAACGCCCTCTAAGCCGGCATCTCCACCTATCTCCTCAGAAGACTCCAAACCATACAGAACGGTGCAGCCAGATTCATCCTGGACCTCCCCAAATGAACCCACATTGCCCACCACCTCTGAGACCTCCACTGGCTCCCAACACAGAAGAAATGCCAGTTAAAGATCCTCATGCATGCATACAAAAGCCCTCCAAGACCTTGGACCTTCCTACATCAACCATCGACTGAACTTCCACCAACCCTCCAGACACCTTTGCTCCTCTTCCCTTGTCCTCACGCACACACCCCGCATCCATTGTGGCGGCAGCCACTCCTTCTCCTACATCACTGCCAAGATCTAGAACGACGTGCCCACCCAGCTCCGCACAGCCTCCTCACTGGCAGACTTCAGAAAGAGACTCAATACCTGGTTCTTCGATGGAGACCCAGCACCCAGATACCCCTAGGAGTGACAGTAATGTGCTTTACAAAAACTGTTTGATTGATTAAGAACAACAGGGTTGGATCAGAGCAGGATCTGGGAAAAATGCAAGTCACATTTGGATGTCAGCAGATGGAAGACCAGTGGAGCAAAAACGTTTATTGTTCCCCATGACATAAAATGTTCATGGCCCAACACATCTAGGGAGAGATGCACTGGCGAGGTTATTCAGGCAGAATTAGTTTAACCCTAAATTTAGGATGCTTGCTAAAGAAGTGTACCATCGCTGTGTGACATATCAACAGATGAACATAGGGAAAATAACACCAGTAACGTTAAGCCATGTAGGAAGATCAGGTAGTCCCTTCATGAGGACGTAAATAGACTTTATTGAGCTGCCTGTTTGCAACGAGCTGAGATAGATCCTGGTTATAGTGTGCATTTTCTCTCGATGGATGGAAGCCTACCCAACACAGGGAAATGATAGTCTCACTGTAGCAAAACTGCTGTTACGAGAGTTCATACCTAGGTACGGATTACCAGTTTCTTTGGTGTCAGATCCCCAGACTCATTTCAGCAATGAGGTCTTAAAAATGATTTGTGTAGCTTTTCCAAATTCATTTAGGCACACCAATTTCAATGAATATGTCTGTTTTTAAATATAATTTGTTTTGATTTGGCTACCTTGAAGTGCAACATTTTCCTTTTTGCTCTTCCTCCAGACAGCAGTGTATCACAGCAGGACAGCCTCCAAACCTGATAGGGCACAAGACAGGTCCAGTGAGTGAGTTGGGGTTCACACCTGGATGGCAGTCTTAATGGGATGTGTATCAACATTTTAATTAAAAGGCTCATTCAGTACTCCATATGAGTATCTTTTCATCCAAATATCCTTCCTGAGATGTTTCCATGCTTCTTCAACTAGTGACTTCCTTTATAATCAAAGATTAATTTTAAAGTTTCTAGTAGATCCTGGCTCTTCCTTCCTCCAGTGTGTGCCTCACACATCATTGAGGAATGCAAACATACACTAATCTGACTGGTGTGTTCATCCACCTCTGCATGTTCCACGAACCAGCCAATAAGGCTTATAATATGGGAACCAGAGACCCTTGTGCACTTTAACATTAGGGGACACTCATGCATCACCAGTGCTGCACACAAACAAGTGTGTAGGCATTCGTATAATAAACTACTCCTGGGCACATACACATTTTAGCCAAATGCACTTAAACATGTATGTACTGGTTATATGCACTTGAGGAGGCTCTGTCCCAAGTGTCCACCAACACAATGCACAAAAACATACAGGCAGTGGTTAAACCACAACTGTCTTAATGTAAACAAAGGTTAAGCTGATCACACAGCAGTGGAATTCAACTTTCTAAGAGTGGTCCTGGAGATACCACTCCCATGACACAGGCAGGGATGTCTGCCCCTTCCTGTTGATAACCTACTAATATAATGGTATGCTGCTCATCTCCTGGCAAGGGCAGTAGCCCACCACCAATATGAGTGTAGCGCTAGGTGCTCATATCCCACTCTAACCATACAACAATATAGAAGCTTGGCATAGGTCATGCTACACACATACGATTTTCCTTGTTTGGAACAATTTCTAACCAGCTATATCGATATTGCCAAAGTTGTGCATTGTTAGGATAAGTTTCTAACCAAAGATCTACATATTCCTAAAGTTGTGCCTTTTCAGTTCCAACAGTCACCTTGCCTTCTGAATTCACTTCAGTTTTACATAATTAGCTTCTTCTGTCAATACTGTGTATAGCACACTTACTGTAGACATTACTATTAAATTAATAATGATGTCATTACTACCTTTAACTTTGAGCCTGGGGCTCTACTCCACTCCATTGTGTGTGTATGAACAAGTGGTGTTGACAAGGCCCATTTCACCTTTGTGTCTTTAAAAATTCATAGTATAACAATTCTAATATTTCATTGATAACATCAAACAATGTATTTAATTATTGTCTGTAGTAGGTGATTAATACAGGCAGCAAAGTCAATAAAAAACAAGTTCATCAGTAATTACATAATATTAGACCATCAAGATAATAAAAGCAATCATAGTGAGAATACCCTATATTATGTACAATGCTTTATTTTTCTTCACTCAGAGATAGCTATTAGTGAAATAATGATATTAACATGTGGTTAGCTCGTCAACTTCTCATTTTCTAAACAGTTAGCTAATATTGCCTACTTCTGTCACAGCACCTCAACTCGCAAGGAGATTCCATAATTTGCAGCCGAGATTCTGAGCCTTCTTTGCTTTACCTTTAAGCATACTTATTTTGTTATGATAACAAGCAAAGTACTTTGCTAACCAATGATTAACAAGTGGAGGTTCTGGATTTGGCCTTTTCTTTACTATACAATTTCTAGATTTGCCCATTGCCACAAACCAAGGGGAGACTGTTGCCGAATTAGACACTGTTTTACTATCCAAACTAAGTAAAGCTAACATGGGAGTCAAATGTGTAAGTGTATTGGTAATGGAAGATAAAAATTCCATGATCCTTGTCCAGAACATTGTAAATGTAGTGCATGTGGCAGATGTATATATCATCTTCCTCTGAATTCTCTCACACCTTGGACAATCAGAGCTAGACCTCCATCCCCACCTATGTAGTTTCTTCAGCATGTAATACAAATAGAAAATAGTTTTGAAATGTTGCAATATTAACCTGGCAGATAATAGAACTTTGTGACCCCTAATTAGTGACTCATGGAAATAAGTGCCCCCCCACCATTTTTCACTTTGCCTCAATATCGTCTTCCTCAAGATTCAGAAATTGAGCATATAACTTACCGAGAGTCGAACCCTTCTTAGATACTATTGAGTACATTATGGCATTTTCCAACCCATTTAGCTCTCACAAACTAATCATCTGCAAGAAATGTCTGAATTTAATATATTTAAAAAAAATCTTGTCTTCCCAATTCATAATTGTGTTTGAGAGTTTAAAATGAACACACACAGTCCTCTTTCACTATGTCCCCAGTTTTGGTGATACCAGCCTGTTTCCATCTCCTTCAGTAGAAATCATGAATTTTCAATGGAAACAGGGGAGAATCACATAAAGGAAGACAATAGTTGTGTTTTGTAATTTTCATCATTGCAGCCAGCGTATTCATATTCTAAACACCGTCTTTAGTATCTTAAATCTTACTTTTTTGTCATAACTCTGTTTTGTAAGTTTTACTAGGAAGCCTGATTTGCTAATCATAAAGCCATAAACATAGATCATTGGCAGAGCTCTGATCACGTTTTCCCTAATAAAAGGTCCAAATGCAGAATGTGCAGCATCATTGCCGCCATATAGTAAAACCTAAAATTAGGGAGAGCTAATTTACCTCAATTTAATGGAAGTCTCATGAATTTTATGGCCCTTATGGGTCTCATATCCCCATATAAAGTTATTATAAATTGAATTCAACTTCTGGAACCACTTGGAGCTGACCTCTAATGGTATGGCCCTGAACACGTATAGAACTCCCCGCAATCTAGACTTTTTAAATATTATTACAGTGTTCAGTAATTGTAAGCTTCAAGTTGTCCCACTGTTTCAAATCTGTCCCTGTCCTGTTAAGAACCACATCATAATTTTGGGAGATCACTTGTTCCAGATTAGCTGAAATTTCCCAAGATAGGTAGCAGTCTCTGTATTTCTCCTATCTACCATCTGTAAAACATTATTACAGACTATCTGTGTTTTATCACGGTTCAGCTGGTATCCTGAAACTGCCGCAAACAGCATTGGTACTATTTCAATCTCATTCATTGCACCGTCTGGCTCAGTGGAGAATACTGCAATTTTATCTGCATTGTGCCAGTACTTTAAGCGAATGGGAGGTTTGATTTTAACATTTGAAAAAAGCTTTTGCAGAAACGGTTCAATATATAGTGTAAAGAAAAGAGGAGAGAATGGGCACCCTTGCTGCATACCCCTCAACATCATGCTATACACAAACCCCTGAACCATTAGCTGCACTCTAGCTCTAAGGTTATCTATAGAATTTTGTTAGCGCCGATAAGCCTAGGTCCAAAACTTATCCTAGGCAAGAGAGTACATAAATATCCTCAGGACACTCCATAAAAATCTTTTTCCATATTGAGTAGGAACAATATGAGTGGGGATCCATAAGATTCAGCAACACTGAAAAAAGCAAGGGAGCAGCTAATGTGGTTCACCGTCAACCTCCCTGGGACAAATCCATATTGCCATGGTAATACCAATCTCTCAATAACCCAACACTGAATTATGATCAAATGATACTCTAGGATATTTTGCCATTTATGGACCACTTAAAAGACTCAGGGATAATAAGACATAGTTCAGCCGTGTCTACTTTTAATGTGCATATGAATAAAAATTATAAACAGGGTCAGGAGATATAAATTCAGCCCAGGCATCAATGAGGCCATGTGTTTTCTGGAGGTCTAATATTGCCTTAAGACTTTTCCTTTTCCATTCCTTATAAGGAGCATTACAATTAGAATTTAAGGGAATATTGCAATTTAGTATAATGGGAACAGCCAGTGGGCTAGTTCTACTGTTAGGTATGCGATTGTCCTTGGATCATATAATACAGGTTCATATACCAAACAAATAGTAAACTTAATTTTTGCAAAGTACACCTCAACAATGGCCCACTAGCCTAGTTTATCCAATGTCTTGCGCTTAACATTAATGAAGTTGCTTCTAGCTAATATGGCCACCCCCTTGGTAGTGGGCTCTTGTGTGGTAATAACCAAGAAGTCACAGCCCCAAGAGTACCACACATGCTTCTTACTTTGCTGAATATGTGCTTCCTGGATGCAGATCAAGTTTGCCTTAAACACTCTCAATTCCTCTTCCACAATGCCTCTCTTTCGTGTGTCATTCAGGGCCCTTACATTAATAGTTACCACCACAACCTGTCATCCTTGCCCATTATATTCCATTGATAGATGTACCCTTAACTGCTCTGTCACAATGCCTGCTGATGATCCTGTTCTGTGGTCCAGAGAACAGGTGGTGTCTTGTCTTTTTTCCACCTTAGCTCCTCTTTTTTCTTCACTTAGAAAGCTCCCCTCCAGATTTTACACCCTTTCACCATTCCCCCACCATGTCACCACCCACCCCTTGACAAAACCCCTCCACCCACCTTGACCCCATGAACCTTCATCCATCTTACCCTGTTCCCCCTCCTCCCCTACCCTGCCACCCCCTTTTTGCCTTCATCCCCCCTGGATGCTAGATCTCACATAGCCAAGACATCCTTCGATGCATCTGTGATGGTTGCTCTCCCACCCCTGTCAGCAGGTTAAACAAATATAGTCAAGCATATTCCCTTATCATTCAATGACCCTTGATATCAAATACTCATACCCAATCCATAATTCCCCCTAATCCTGCATGACAGAGAACTCAATCATGCCCATACACAAAAATCTTATGTAATCATTACTTTCACAAGCTCAATTCTCCTCTATACACCTATGATATCACAAAAAATGATTTTGACTTCATTTCTGAAGTGAAACTATAGGCTCTTTCCCCTTTAATGACTTTCAGCCGGGCAGCGTTCTGTTCTCGACTGTAGCGTGCCAAAAATCAGGTCTGATAAAAAAGAGTGACCATTAGATTCCGTTTGACAGTCAGGTCATGCCTTCTCGTATATTTTTCTGTCTTACTAAACAGTTCCCAAAGTAGACTAAAATAACTCTAGGTTTGACCTCCGTATCGAATTTCATTGAAAAAGGAAATCTGTGTGCTCTTTGATTTCAGACTCCCATTTCCATTCCTTAAGATCAGAGACAGCCTACTAAAACAATTGTATTATAAACCCACATGCGTCATTTGCTTCAGTGCCTGCACTAATACCAAGAACACGTAAATTATTACACTGATGCCAATTCTCCTGATCTTCCAGCTTCCACTGGATATCAAGCAGTTGGGAGTCATGACCCTTAACTTGTTTTTGCATGCCAGCACAATCAGATTCTATGACAGTGGCACTTTCTAATTTCCTTGTAGCACGCCTAGTCTTAATGTTATCTTTTTTTGTTTCTTCTCTATGAGCCATAATGCCCTGTTAAATATCATAATTGGTTGGAGCCTCTCCATCTGTAGGTCCCACCAAAAAGGAGCATTGTGCTATAATAAAGGTATCATTTATCAATGCTTGTGCAAAAGAGTAGTCCCATATTAAGGCCCCAACTGAGTCCTTTCTGCAGCGGGTGCTGGTTTTTGTACCATCCATGTAGCCCCATTGTTTTCTGCCAGCAATGTGTCATAAGGGTCTATTTTGTCTGAACCAGAACTCTCACTACTAATGTCAGTATTGGAATTACCCTCTGAATGATCTGTGGAAAGGTCAGAGAGGGAGTAAAACTTCTCACAAGTATCCTGCTCCAGCCTCATTAAATGTGGGGAGTCAGGCCCATATTTATGGGACTGTAACACAAAGCAGTGCAGCAAGCCACCTTGCTGCACTGAACTGCGTTACAGAGAAAGGGCAGGAATGCAACATATTTAAAAGAATATGGCATCCCTGCCTTTTCCCCTGCACTAGCAACGTTTTCGCTGCCTAGTGCCAAAGCAGGCATCCTTGCACCATGGTGCAAGGGTGCCTGGGTCGCATGCAGGTTTCTTATTGTGCAGGAAGGAACACCTTCCTGCACACAAAAATCCTCATAGGCAAATTTATCTTTCTATGTGTGCTGCAAAATGCAAAGAATGAAAAGAGGAAGTAAGGAGGAGAAATAAAGATATTTCACCTCGTTATGACTCACCTGCAGAGGCATATCTTTTGGCGCATTCCCAGGTTTACAATTTCTGGTAAATCTGGGATTGTGTCAAAAACCATGGGAGTTAGGTGGGAACACCCATGCAATGCCCATCAAATGCCTTCCCAGGGCAGAGCAATGAAATGCAGTGATTTGTGCTGCACTGCGTAAATTCAGATTTCTGAAGCCACTCAGGGCCACACAAAGTGGCCTTGCGTGGCCTCATAAATCTAATTTCTGTGTTGTGTTGCTCTTGCACCACGTTGCATGGTGCAAGAGTGATGCAACTGGGCTCAAAAATATGGCCCTCAGTCTTTATCCTGCTGCCCTGTTTATTTTCCTTGCCCTGAGTGCCAGCCTCTGGACCGCCAGTACCATCTTCTATTTTGATGAAGGATAAATTCATGTTGCAGGTCTCTTGACACACCTCTGAAATGGCTAAACACTCCAAGTTCTGCACTCCCAGGCCAGAGTTGGTGATTGTCTTTTCGCATGGTGATTTCAAGGTCCTTGGTGAAGGGGAAGTGGACGGCAGATTATCCTCTACCAGCTGCCCTTGATCAACCAAGAATGTGCTGATATGTGGGCAACCGTGTGCAGAGCCAGCTACATGATCATTGGGTATAGCATCCTCAGCCCCCCATCCAATACACTCCCCCGCTCAGGGCACTCCTCACATGGCCCAGTTCTTAGCTCAGAAGGGCTAAAAGAGTTAAGAGTCCTGTCCAAGTTTGTTGTAATGCCAATCTAGTTATGTACAGTAATTTAACCCCTTAAGCGTGTGTGTCAACATACGAGCACCCTCCCCAGTGCATCAGTCATCCATTGGCTGACACCAGGGGGGGTTTAAAAGATGCTCTGGTGGTAGCACCGGAGGATTCCTTAAAAAAAAAAAGAAACAGGGGAGATGTGGAATCGCTTCCGTGTCTCCTCCTGCCCCCCTCTCACCCATGGGGAGCACTGTGTTTACCAGTAACTTACAATCTAAAGACACCTGATGCAGAGTTACTTGCACTTCCAGCTTTCAGGCAGCAATAAAAATGTCAAGATTACTTGTGATTAACCCTTTAAGGACGTGTGTCGGCGAATGACTTACACACACACCCTTCCCAGAGCATCAGTTGGCCATTGGCTGATTCCGGGGAGGGCTTAAAAGGATCCTTCGATGCAAGCACTGGAGGATTCTTTTTTTTCCCTAATGGGTGGGGGAGTCACGGAATCGCAAATACATCTGCCCCCGCCCCCCTCCTGCCCATTTCTGACATCACAAACACCCCCAGAGTAGAGAAGCAAGAAGGTAAGTGTGCTGCTGCTGCTCAAGCTCCAATGTTTTCGCCCATTACGATGCCTCCCCATGTCATTGGAAAAGGGAGAGTCTCCCTTTTCCAATGATGCCTCTCACAAACCTAGTCCTGCTTGTGGATCGTGCTTGTGGCACAATCCACAAGCAGGAATATCACTAGGCCACCAGCGACCAGGAGGGTTTGCCCTTGTGATCAACGGGCTGATCTCTTAATTTTTTTCTAATTTTTTTTTCCTGTGGGGACTGCGATCGTGCCCTCGTGGAAGGATACAAATTTCTTTTTTAAAAAAAGGAAAAAGAGGGGGTTGACCCTCCTGACAAACAGCCAGGACTACTGAGGATTTTGCTGTGATCCATTCCTGATGCACACAAACAATGGTCCGATCTGAAAAAGGCAACAAGTGGCATAGGAGAACAGAATATATCAAAAGATCTACTACCACTGTATGGAAAAGTAGAACAATCTCATAGATTCAATCCACAGTTACGAGGTTAGAGCAGCAGACAAGATTTCAAAAACAGAAGATTAAAACACAATCACATAATTGAATTTATGAAAGTTTAGTTACATCACTTATAAGTCAGTCTCAAACAACATTCTTATTTACACATTGTATCAAAAACCCTTAGCTCCACAAATGGATACAGTGACAAAGTTGAGTGCTCAGAGTGGATAAGGAGTAGAACAAAAAAAAAGGAGGTGGTCCTTTAGACCTTTTCACAAATCATATTATTGTACATGGAAGCCTGTCCAGTATGCAATTTCTATATAACATATATCGGGTGTCTGGTTTTCAAAAATGTGCTGGTTTGGTAGGTTTCCCTTGGTACCGGCTGATCTGGGGCCCAAAATCCACAGATATCCACATTGCAAAAAACACATTGTTGTTCAGTGGAAAAATGTAATGAGCCTATGCTCCATTTGGCACCCTTTCTGTCACAGGCACTTGGCCTACGCACACCAGTGAGGGACCGTTTATCTTGGGAAACCTGAGGGAATGCTGGGGGTGGGAAATATGTAGGTACATGTAGATTCCAGAACTTTTCCTTATAGAAATGCAAGTAATATGTGTTTTTTTAGACAAAGTTCGAGCTTTGCACAGGATTCTGGGTAAAAAAAAACCTGGTAAAAGCCACACAAGTAACCCCACCATGGACTACCGCGGTGTCTACATTTAAATTTTTTTTGCCGATTTGATAGTTCATAGGTGCCGGCTGAGATGGGGCCCAAAATCCACAGCTACCCATATTGCAAAAACACATAATTTTGCAGTGGAAACATTTGATGTGTCTACATTGCGTTTGGCACCTTTTCGTTTGTCATGGGCACTTTCCCTTCCCACACAAGTGAGGCAATGCAAGGAAAATGTGTTTTATTAGGCAAAATTTGAGCTTTGCACAGGATTCTCGGTAAAATAAACTGGCAAAAGTCATGCAAGTCACCCCACCTTAGACTCCCCCAGATGTCAAGTTTTTAAAATGCTGGTCTGTTAGGTTTTCCCAGGTGCCGGCTGGGCTGGGACCCAACATCTACAGCTGCCCGCATTGCAAAAAACATTGTTTATCAGTGGAAAAATGTGATGCGCCTATGTAGCTTTTGGTGCCCATTCGTGTCGCGGGCACTTGGCCTACCCATGCAAGCGAGGCACCATTTTTCTTGGGAGACTTGATGGAACAGTGTGTGGTAGGAAATTTGTGGCTGCCTGCAGATTCCAGGACGTTTCCTCACACAAATGAAGGATAATGTGTTTTAGTAGGCAAAATGTGAGCTTTGCACAGGATTCAGGGCAAAAAAACCTAGTGAGAGCCACGCAGTCACCCCACCCTGGACTCTTTGAGTGTCTAGTTATCAAAAATGTGCTAATTTGGTTGTGTTCCCTAGGTGCCGGCTTAGCTGGGGCCCACAATCCACAGCTACCCACATTTCAAGAAACACATTGTTTTTCAGAGGAACAATGTGATGTGTCTATGTTGCGTTTGGCATCCTTTCCTATGGCGGGCACTTGGCCTACCCACACAAGTGAGGAATTGTTTTCTCAAGAGACTTGGGGGAATATTAGGAAATAATTTGTGGCTGACTACAGATTACAGCACTTTTCCTCACAAAACTACAAGGAAAATTTGATTTTAGGCAATTTGGAGCTTTGAAAGGGATTCTGGGTAAAAACAACTGGTGTGATCCATGCAAGAAACCCCACCCTGGACTCCCCACGTGTCTAGTTTTCTAAAGTATTCTAGTTTGCTAGGTATCCTTAGATGCCGGCTGAGATGGGGTAGTTGCAGCTACCCACATTGCAAAAAACACATCCTTTTTCAGTTGAAAAAAGTGATGTGTCTACTTTGCGTTTGGCGCCCTTTTGTGTCACAGGCTCTTGGCCTACCCACACAAGTGAGGCACTATTTTTTTCTGGAGATATGGGGGAACACTGGGTGGTAGGGAATATGTGGCTGTCTGCAGATTCCAGGACCATTCTTCACAGAAATGCAAGGAAAGTATGTTTTTTTCAGCCATAATTTGAGCCTTGTATGGGATTCAGGGTAAAAAAAAATCTGGTGAAAATCATGCAAGTCACCCTACCCTGGACTCCTCTGAGTGTCAATATTTCTTTGAGAGGTTTATGATCTGTCCTCACTTCAAACTCAACCCCCCAGAGAAAATTCTTCAGTTTCTTTATGGCCCAGTAAATGCACAGAGCCTCACGCTCGATTACAGAATACTTGTTCTCTGGTCCCACTAAACATCTTGAAAGGAACATGATAGTTCTTTCCATTTCCTTCTGCGCCTAACTTGTTCTCTGGTACCACTAAACATCTTGAAAGGAACATGATAGTTCTTTACATTCCCTTCTGCGCCTAACCCCTTAGAGCTGGCATCCGTAATCAAGATAGAATTGTCCTTGACATCAAAACTTTTCAAACATGGGGCTTTACTTAGGGCGACTTAACATATCGAAATCCCTGTTCACATAAAGAGGACCAGTTAAATTTAACACACGTTTTCAACAATGACCTCATAATTTATGTGCACCTAGCAAAGGAAGGCACACACTTATTTTAATATTTGGCCATATTGAGAAAAGTTAAATCTCCCCCTTATCCTCAGGAACATGAAGATTATCTATGGTCTTGGCCAATTGTTCTTTAGGTCTCACCCTCTCTCCAGTCAACCTGTGTCTCAGGTAGTCAATTTTGTTCTGATTACATTTACACTTACTCTCCCGTAACATTAAATCTCTAAACCTAAACCTTTCTAAAACTAACTTTAGCCTAAGATCATGCTCCCCTTGATTAGAACAATAAATCAGTACTTGTATATGTTCAATACAGGAATCTCCTCCAATACTTCCTTCATAGCTCACTGGAAAGCGGCCACAAAAGAAGTTTGCCCAAAAGATAGCCTAGTGAATTTGTATAACCCAAAAGGTTTGAGGAATATAGTCAAATACATAGAATCACCATTAAGCATTATTTGGTGACATGCTACCTTAAGGTCAAAAGTAAAAAAGACACAAGCCTCCTCTAATTGCGTAAGCATCTCGGATATATTCGGGAGAGGGTTCTTATCTACTATCACGGCCATATAAAGATCCCTCAGATCAATGCATACGCGTATTTCTCCTGAGGCCTTGCACTCTAAAATCACAGGGCAACCCATTCTGTAGCCTTAGTCTTGACAATTATCCCCTCTTCCTTCAATTTATTAAGTTTGACCAGCATGCTCTATTTCAATGCTAGGGGTACGCTATGTGCTTTACATGTCACAGGGGAAACGTCATTCTTCAAAACAATCTTAAGTGTGTAATTAGTTAAACATTCTAACTTCTCCCCAAAAATGTCTTTTAACTTGGGACACAGTTGTGGTGACACATCTCTTCATTACCATTGACTTCAGCTACCACATCTGGAAGTTGCTTTAAGATTATGTTCGCTTCACTATTGGGTTCTAACATAGCTTGTAAGTCTTTCTGGTTGAACCAACTGATAATACTATCTCCTCTGCAAGACATGTAAATTTTGCCTGCAGCGAGATGCCCTTTCTATTCCAACTATCCTTTGAAATAATCTAATAACTTAATGGGTTGCCCACCATAAGCTGATGGACGGTTATCTTGTTTGTACCGCTTGACGTTGATAGAAAGCGTGCATGTAAAAAAAGCCTTAGGTATCAGAGTTATCATGACAACCGAATCAAAGAGCATATCAACACATTCCCCATTAACTTTTACTTTGCAGACAGGACCTCTTGTGCCTCATAGCTCAACCTGGAGAACAACTTCCCGGCAGTGTAATTCATCATAATCATCCTCCTCCTGATCACCCTCACCATAAATCATTACTTCTTTCACTTTCTTAACTTTATTCTTACTTTTAGAGCTGTAATTATTAGCAAAGTGTCCAACCTTGGCACATATGAGACACTTAACTAAAAGCGCAGGGCAATTTTTATCATTGGCCAAATGACCAAAAGCATCCTGTCTGTAGCACTTCCCATTAAAGGGTTTATTAGAAGAGATAGACACTAAAGCAGGACAATTCCTGTTATCTGCCAAATGACTAAAACCATTGCACCTAAAGCATTTTCCCTTCCAGATTTTCTTGAATGAGCGGATTCATCTAATTTTAACATGTACTTTTTCCAGTGAAGGATTATGTTCCTTTCTAATGACATCAACACAGGCCAGAGAATGTTACATTTTCTTGGCGATCATGAGGACTTTATCAAGTTTAAGATCGTCTTTCCCCCACAATTCATCTCTTACTTTCTTAATTTTACATCCAAGCATGAATAGATCACTGATGCGCTCTTCCAACTTTTCATCAAATTTGAAAGCGGCAGTTAATTTCCATAAACTTGTGAGGTATCTTTCCATAGACTCCTGAGATTTCTGTATTTGCCTACCAAAATGGTATCTCTCAAGGATAGTACTTACTTTCGGGAGGTGATTCTTATCAAGTTTCTTAATGCAGATATAAATCTCACTTAACTCCTCTGCCTAATTGGCCTCAATATCCGGGAGCTGTTCAAATACCTCTTGACCTTCTGGGCCTAAGCAATGTAAAAGTAAAGAAGCTTTCCTCTTGGCACTTAAGGCACCACAAACGCAAACATAATTGGTTAACACTTTTTTCCACTTTGAGTGGAGGTTCCTCTAGGGACGTTACAAAGAAAGGTGGTGGTGTAACATTTTGCATGTTGACACCCTTCACTGACTTAATAAGACGCACAATACAAAATATGCAGCTTGACTGATAAAAATGTCAAAACAATGTATACAGTCAGCCCTTATACACTTCCTTTTATGTGAATTCACAAGCACACACCCACTGAACAAAATCCACAGGTACAAGTTTCCATAAGGGTGTGCCTATCACCGTGAGGACAAATCTACACCATGACAAGTATGCCCATCACTGAGCTGTATTCAACCGTCTTTTAAGGCGTCAAACTGATGTAGATTACGCAATGATAGCCACTTACATTAAGGTGTGTCTATCACTGTGTTGTTGTTGAAGAAATTTCTCACACAACTCCTCAAAAGAGGAGACAATTAAAGTACACAAATAAGTTTTATAATATAGGGTGTGTCCGTCAGCGAGCTGCTCATCTTAAATGCTTTGGTTGCCACTCTGTGTAAAGCTGACAAAACCTCTCATTAAATTGCAATCAATCCACTGCAGGATGACACTCTGAATACCTCACATGCAGCTGTGATTGATTCACCACATCCCAACATGCTACAATGGCCTTTAGCTGTCCCCTTACATCTGTTTCTAGGGGAATTAAAGCTCACTCTTCCTGCGTGTAGACTTGTGTTGATGCTTAATGAGATACATAATGAGGAAGAGGTGCAGCAACCATGGGTGAGGTATTGATACTTCGCGTGCAGGGTTTCATGCGTTGTGAGCTGGAACACCTTATGCAGTTTGGTATTCTTAAGTGGCATGCAAATCAACGGTTACTGGTCGTGTCACCGGTGAGTACGTTAAGGCATAGCTTTAAAATAAATCAATCACAGTACCTTAAAGGTGGACATGGGATGTTTCCTCTAAATTGCACCATCCACACTGTTAAAAAGTAATCCTTTTCCCTGTTCACCCCCATTTCTTGCTGACTGGTACTGGTGGCAACTGACTCTGTGGAGAGAAATCCATGGAGGGACTTCAAGTTCCAGTTTCCTGTGGATATAGAGGCAGCCCCTAGTCACACTTGCTGTCTGTTGCTGCCCTGAGCACTACAAAGTGCATTTGAAAGCCCTGTGGCGTGGTAGAATAATCCGTGGAGTGACTTTGAGTTCCAGGTTGGCTAGAGGCCGCCCCTTGTCACACCTGCTGCCTAGTGTTTCACTGGGCGCTATAAAGCGCAACTGAAAGCCTTGCGCTGTAGGAGACAAATCCGTGGATGGACTTTGAATCCCAGGTTCCAGTGTGAATAGAGGCAACCCTTTGTCACAGCTGCTGCCTGTTGCTGCCCTGAGCACTATAAAGCGCATTTGAAAGCCCCACATTGCAGGATGCACACAGTCCGAGCCCGGGCAAAGGACAGGCCTGTCTTGCATCCGTTATCGGCGGAAGAAGCAGGGCAGGGCAGGGCCAGCTCTCTTGAATTTTCAATTACCTGGAAGCTTTGCTTGTTGTCTGCTGACCAGACCAATTAAAAGGTTCTGCCACTAGAAAATGCTCTCTCGATGTTCCCTTTTATTTTTCGGTAGTATATGTTTCTGAGGCAGGTATGGTGAAGCAGAAAGTAGCAGAGTTGGAGGCCAAAATGTTGCCGGTTGGCACCCTTGATGGGTTCATTAAGAGAGCAGTGGTCCTAGTTAATAAAGAAATTGACTTAGTGGAACGGTGGCTTTGGCTAACTCCTTCCCCAGTGGCGGCTGGTGGAATTTGAAACTGGTGGGCGTATGCAGAATGAATGAACGTATGCGAGCGAGCGGAGCGAGCGACCCCGACAGCAATAAAGGGGGTTCGGGGGTGTTCTCCCCCCGTGAAGAAATGTTTTCAAAATTGCCATCTTTTTGGTGCGATTTTCAGCACTATTTCTGTGATAAATGGACTCAAAATTCAGTTCTTCTAGGCATTCATAAAAGAAAACTCATACATTATTTCAGAGAATTTCTGGGTTGCCAAGCAAGTCTGACTTCTGCAGAGGGCTAGGGTACTAAGCAAGACTGCTTTGGCTCTACCCTTTCCAATAGAAAACACTAGTTAGCGATGTGAACAAGTTCAATGGACAAACCTGGGGTCTAGGGAGAGTCCCTCTCCTGAGAAAGAAATTTTAAAAAGATTGGCAAATGGTGCATTTTAAAGCAAATGAATGCAGCGATAAAGCAAGGCTTATTAAGCAGTGGGAACATATAGTCTTGAAATATTAAACACATTAAAAACTGCCCTGTATCTTCTTGCATTAATTTGTTCAACAGTTACTGTAATATGTAAATTGTTCTGCATGACAACTTTAGCCCTTTAAAATGTATGCTTGCCCAGTGTCTTGCACTGCATGCAGCATTAACTTTGGAAAAATATGCTCTCCTTCTTGTACTAACGGGGAGACCAGCAGTTTGTATTAGGATTGTCATTTCTGCACCTAGAAATACGGGCAGGACAAAATTGCACCTCACTAGTACCAGTTTAACACCTGAACACTGCAATCAGCCACCAGCTGAAAGGACATCAGTTAACACTTGTAAAGAGTCTGCCATTGCGCTCTTTAATAACCTTTAATCAGTTTGAGCTAAAAAAACTATTTTTATTGGAGAAGTCTGCTAGTTGTGCAGGGCGACATCTTCAACCATGTCCTTCTCGACATCATCAGCCAATGCAAGGTCACATATTCTTGGGGTAGACTGGCCACGTTGCCACTTCACTTTACATCAAGCCCAAACAACACACCAAGGTCATTCCAAGACAGAAATAGAAACCATCAGACCCTTCAAGTATTTCTGTATGCCCAAGTTATAGGACAAACTAAGATCTCGCCCAATATCACCAACCCAGCCACTGACATCAATACCCTCCCTACCCTTTTAGAAAACACACTCCTGAAAAAAACATATAAAAATCCTAATAGTACTCACTAACTTTACTAGTTGTACAGTGCTCAGTTGTGCCTGGTTAGGTTTGTGCTTTATAAATACCCACATACATACATACAAAAATAATAAATGTGTTAATAAAATAGTGTTGCTGGGCTTCCATGTAATACAGGGCTATTTTTCAGTGAATAAGAGTTTTGATAGGGTCTGTTGAATATGTACAGGTATTTCAACAAACTTTATAATTTCATGTCACTGGACTGGATTTTGCATCAGTTTTTTCAGATGTCACAACAGCTAGACTGTGACAGTACCGTGCCAAAATACAGCCTGTTCATACATGGACAGCTAGAAGGTCGCTAGTGAAGTGGTGACAGAACCGTGTCGAAATACAGCCTGTACATACATGGACAGCTAGTGAAGTGGTGACAGTACTGTGCCGAAATACAGCCTCGCAGCCTGTGCACGGACAGTCAGAAGGTCGCAATTGAAGTGGTGACGCTACTGTGCCGAAATACAACCTCCTACCCCATACATAAACAGTCAGAAGGTCACTAGTGAAGAGGTGACAGTACTGTGGCAAACTACAACCTCCTAACCTGTGCATAGACAGATTCAAAAGGTTAGTAGTGAAGTGGTAACAGTATAGTGCCGAAATGCAACCTCCTACCCCATGCATCGACAGTCAAGAGGTGACTAGTTAAGTGGTGACAATACCATAATGAAATGCAAACTCATACATGCATAGACAGTCAGAAGTTCACTAGTGATGCAGTGATAGTACCATGATGAAATGCAACCTCTCACCCTGTGCTCAGAGAGTTAGAAGGTCCCTAGTGATATGGGGACAGTACAGTGCCGAAATACATCCTCCTACCCCGTCATAGATAGTCAGATGTTCACTAGTGACTTGGTGATGACATCATGATGAAATACAGTTAGAAGGTCACTAGTGAAGTGGTGAATACCGTGCCGAAATACAACCTCCTGCCCTGTGCAGACACAGAAGTTCACTAGTAATGTGGTGATGATAATACAATGTGGAAATACAACCTCCTACCCCGTGCATAGACACGAAGACACTGGACAAGTGGTGACAGTTCAGTCCCGGCCAAAATACAACCTCCTACCCTGACTGTCAGCATTTCACTAGTGATGTGGTGATAGTATCACGATGAAATACAACCTCCTACCCCGTGCATAGACAGTCAGAAGGTCCCCAGTGAAGCGGTGACAGTACAGTGCCGACATTCTACCTCCTACCCCGTCACAGACTGTCAGAAGATTACTAGTGATGTGGTGATAGTATCATGATGAAATGCAGCCTCCTACCCTATGCATAGACAGTGAGAAGGTCAGAAGTTGTCCCAGGCAGCGAGACAGCCGTTAAGCAGTCACATGGCCAGCATAATGTCTAAAGCTAACTAACCCATGTTCATAAAGCCCACGTGCACAAGATGCAGGGTCAGGAATGCAATGAAAGCATCTCCTTGTGTGTAAATCTGCGCACGAGGCAGTGCTGCTGTCTTCTCTCACCACAGCCTCTACACTCCCGAACCTCCTCTTGTGAGGGATGGGCCACTGACACACAAGTAGCACGGCCACGTCGAGTGTTTCCTGAACACCCTGTACACCCACTACCTTCCCGGCCCCTCCTTCTTTCGCCACAGTGGTGTTTCTTTTTCACTCTCGCAGTCATTCTCTCCCTACCTGACACTCACTCGTTCCCTCACCCCTTCCCTCTTTTTTTTCTTTCTGACGCATTCTTTCTCTCCCTCGCTCTATTTCTTTCTCACAGGCCTGGACATTATTTTCCTCTTTCTCAATCTCTCACTCCCTTATTTCTCCCTCAGTCACTCTCGTTTCTACCACGTATAGTGCTCGAAGGCCCCTCCTAGACACTTTACAGCAGGCTTGGCTGTGATTTGTGATTTCATGTCAAGCTCAGCAGCGATGCCTCGTATCTGAGTCGCATATTAGAAGCAGGAGTTGGGAGATGTGCCCGGTTGGAAGAAACACTGGAACAGCACAAACAAAGTACAGCGCAAAACAGTATCGAACAGCAACTCCAAGGCATAAAAATAGTACACTGCAAACCAGCACTGCAGAAAGAAAGGATAGCCAATAAAGCGCCTCGTCAGGGGTATCAAGTTCTATATAAATGCAATTTCAAAATGCTACACAACAGCACAGCAGAAACTATGTAGCATGAAGAAAGGACAGCACAAAAAGAATAGCGCAGAAAGTATAGAAAAAAAGGAGCTCAGCACCAAGGGGGTGCAACAAAACAAACACGTCACCAAGGGAGCATACCAGAATAATAACACAGCACTAATGCTTTAAGAAAAGAACACAGCACTGCACAACTAGATTTCAGGAAAGAAAATGCAGTGCAAAGGAAGAGCAGTGCCGGGGTCAGTGCAGACAGGAAAGAGTGCAGCGCAAAGAAAGTGCAGCATACGGACAGCATGGCACAAAGACACTGTAGCACACAGTGAGCACAGCACACACGATATGCAGTTTAAAAGCATTTTATGTGTATGTATGTTGCGTATTTGCTGTGCATGGTGTTGTTAGTGTGGGCCTGTTTGAGTCTCTGCGTTTACTTGTGTTTGTGCGCGTGCGCATGCGTGTTTGTGTCTTTATTTGAAACTAGGTCAAGAATGCATATTTGGACATGCCTTCCCTACGTCGTTAAATAACGGCGGGAACCTCCTTTATAGCGTTCAAGTGTTAAACCTCAAGGCATTGACTTCAACCCAAAACAAATTAATCCTATTTTAATTTGATGCATGGTAAAACTCGTCATCTAAAGGGAAAGACCCACTTTAACCTCTGCCCTGTAATGGAAAATAGCCAAATATAAGTACGCTGGAGCACTCTCCTGCGTCTTGGGCTGCGCTAAATACACTGACAACGGATGTATCCTAAACACTGCTCATTATGAATCATTTAAAGACATTTTTATTGACTTTGAGAAATGTTAGGCGCTGGTCCGTCATCATTTTCACAGCGCTGGGGTTTGTTCTGTCACCACCTCTCTAGAAGGGCTGATAAAGGGAGTTGGGCTATTCCCACAGCTGCCACAGCTGTCAGTGGGGGATGGTTCAGTCTGATTTGTTGCTCTGCATTCTATGACTACTGCTAGTTTTATAATGGATGAACAAGCCTACAAGTCCCAGAAGGCAAAGCAAACACCTGGACTGGAGCGGCTAGTCACAGACCTGGATTCCTTTCAGCAGGGGCTCCCTGTAACGGAGTACTTTTATTAAGGTATTAGTTAAAGATTAGATGTTTTTGTGGAACGCCTTTTAGGGCACCAGTAACTTGACCATCTTTTCTTCTGTAGGAGGATCTGAGGCAGGCGATTGGCCTCTCTGGAAGTCATCGGCCATAACAATGCTGCAGAAAAGATCTGCGCTATAACCTGGGCCAGTAATCAGAGAGAAGCAGCCTTTGAAGATAAACGCACACAGAGGCCCTTCCTCCAGCAGCTGTCAATCACTGCTCACTCTTCACAAGTGAACACTTCTAGGCACATTCCCTTTGCATTACATGTTTGGATGTACAGACACAGCTCAAGCCACCCAATAGTTCATCTAAATGATGAACACTACAATATTATTATATACTTCATCTGCGTTGGTTCTGTGCATTTCTAAGTAAAAATAGCTTTTAATTTTGATGTGTGGCTCTTTTCCCAGAGGCATACACATATTGGATTTTTAAAAAAATGGGTGGGTTTAGTTAGTATGCGACCTAATTATGTAAAATGCCTGCATTGTGAAAGCGTGCCAAATTAATAATTGAACGCAGCCCAGGCACGTTCATGGCTTTGTGAACTCTCGGTTTGTGGCCAGGTGAAGTTTCAGGCCTGTTTCCAATTATGACGCACTGCAACACGGTATTAATTCCATAAAAGCGACAGGTAATGCAAGACCCATACCTAAGGCTAGAGGGGTCTTAATCCCAGTTTCCAGGGAAACTCGCAGCTATTAAAGCTGCTGTATTTTGGCATTGAAGGATCTGAACTTGTCCCCTCAGACATTGTCGATCTGAATGCAGTGGCTTGAAAGTAAAAGTAGCTGGTCTGTCTGCCCTCCACATCAGGTGGTTTACACTGACCCGGCGATAAGGACTGAATTAGCCACAGACATTAGGCGCTTAAATGTTAAACGATTTTCCACATCCGATGTAATTTGCGCAGGCCTGTAGCCAGTCGCGGCTCGCAATACACATGGGGGGGGGGGCGGGGTCGCGCGGGGGAGTTTCCAATAAAAAAAAAAAAACACAACTTACCTGGTCCACGCCGCCTCTGTTCCTGGGCCGGGGTCCTGCGTTGGGGGCTGCTTGGTGCCTTCTGTTCTGCTCTGTCCTGGGCCGGTCCCGCGCCTTCTGAACAACAGCCCTGGCCCCTCAGGCTGCGCAGTGTCTCAGGCAGCCAATCCTGGAGCTGCATTAGCAGCGCCAGGATTGGCTAGGGCACGGAGACGGCCCGCCCATTAGAGATCGGGGGTTGCTGCATGAAGCAACCCTCGGCCTCTCGGGTCCCGACTCCCCCCTTGCTCTCCTGGTCCTTAGGAGGTGGCTGTAGTGCGCATGTTCGGACTGGTCATAAAAATGACCAGCCCAAAATCGAGCATGCGCACTATTGCAGCTGCGCTTTAGTAAGAGCTGCTGTCAGTCACCCTCCTTGCTGCCGCAGCCAGCCCCGCCCCCACCCCCCTTCAGCGCTGATTAAATGTCTGCCTGAGTGGAGCGACTCCCGAGTACTTTAAAGTTTGCTATTTTGCTTGCGTGCGGTGCGACTTGGGGCCATGTGGCCAGGTGGGGCAACGCCCCAGCGCCCCAATGGACACACCGCCCCTGTCCTTCCCACACTGGGCCTTCACTTCATGAGGCCATGATTCTGACCAGCTCAGAGCCAGGGTACTCCCTGGGAGAAGACGCAGCCAGCTCCACTTTGAGACTCAAGCACAGATATGCCCACGGTGGGAGTGTGCCCCCAACTGACCAGCCAGAAGAAGGGTTGAAGAACCCAGTGAATACACCGAATCATCCACTGGGCCAGGGATGCAGTGTCACACCTAAAGGCCCAGGGAACAAGAGGAAATGAGAGGCTCCAACCCTTAAATCTAAACAAGCTTGTTCTGTGACCAATGGGAAGACAACAGGACTGATGGATGAATCCCCACCCAGGATGCTAGAAGGATCCTAAGACTGGTGTCATAAGCTGATTGTATTATTAAAGGAAAGCCTTGAGCCCATCTACCAGTGCTTGGAGATGCTTGAGACTGCCATAAGGAGCTTGTTGGATGAGACAAGTGCTGACCAGGCTACATCTGATTTATCTAAAATCCCATCCGCTAAGAAGGGTGATGCTTCCAAGTCATCTGCTTTTGTGCAGCCTTATTTTATGAACACCCACCAATAATCTGTTCACTGAGCAAGGAGAGGCCAACCAACCCGAGAGGTACAAGACAGGGACGTTGCAGAGGGAAGTGGGGGGGAGGGATGAGAGAAGTATCATGCTCAGTCAGGGAGCCGGTTCAGGGGTGTGTGCCACATTCCATGAGCCTCCCTCCTGATGCTTGCCCATATGTTGTCATTTTGTCTAATGTGTCCTGCATACCCAAGGGAGCAGAAGAATCCTTTGTGCAATTAGGGAACAAAACATTACATTGACTGTGCACCCATGCTGGCTTTTCCTATTAAGATGCCTGGTATATATTTATGGTGAGGAGAGTTACATGGGTGGGGCCTCTACCTAAATCATATAGGGAGGATTGTGTTGCTGTAAATTTCAGGGATCCTGTCTTGGTTTACTGCTTACTTACACTCCCTCCAGAACTGAGCCAACTAGACTCCAGCATCTCTCTTCATCCCTTGGGTTTGTTTTACTCGCACTTGAGGGGCAGGGGCGGGCCATTTGAGCAGTCCACTGAGAATTTCCACCAAAACAGGGTGCAGTGAGTAGGGGCTGACCAGTGGGGAAATATTGTACAGCATAAATCTTCCTCTTCTTTAATTGAGGTGTATTGACTCACCTCTGCTCAGAAGGGATCTGTTAGTGATGAGATTAGAATAAAGATGTTGTCTCCAGCTTGGGGAAGTGACAGTGGTGGGAAAGGGAGTTCTGGGCTTTCAGAGTATAGTGTTAATACACATCTGAGGGACCCAAGACCCATAGGCTTATTGGCCAGCCCCAGACAAGATCCTCAAACTGCAGTCCCAGGAACCCTAACATCCTCCCTAGGAGTGGGGTGGAGGCCCCATTGCATAACCCAATGCATTTATCTCCGCAGACGCTTTTGTTAAGATGGAATATCGCAGGAATCAGAAGTAAATTGGGAGATACTGATTGGGGCAGTTTTGTGGACACAGATTATATTTCTGTTCCAGGAAACCTGGCATTAGATCAAGTAAACAGATGTGGCTACAAAAGCTATAATGTCCCATCAGTAAAGTCTAGCGCAGGACGCTCTGCAGGTGGCTTATTAATGTTGGTTAGAGCCACTTTATCTTACTCAATTACGCCCCTATATTTGAATACATTTTTGGCCTGATTTTTATGAGGAAGAGTCTGCGACCCCTTCTAATGATTATTATATATAATAGGTCTTGCAGCCATAGGCAGGATTCCATAACGCTCCAACTGCTGGCCAGAATTGTGGTGGAGTATGTTGGTACTCACTACGTGCTTATAGTAGGGGACTTCAGCCTCACCTTTAAGCTGAGTAGTCTGGTGAGTGACCTATACAGAGATGAGAACCAGATGTGGGTTATCCCAGACTTAGTTCCATCGAGAAAGCAATTCAAGTCAAGAGCAGCTATGCATGTTGTGGATCTCACAATCACCTATGGTATTCGAGCTTGCAATGGGGATTCCCCATCAGGTAAATTGCTTGCCTCAACTTTTAGGCGAGGTCCTTATTGCTGCAGAATTGATTATATTCTCTTGGACGTTAGGTTGTGGAGCGAGATGGCAGATATGGTGGTAATCGAGAGAGAGGAAAGCGACCATAATCCTCTGTCATTAAAGTTGAGAGTTCCCATGACCCTCCATTGTTTAGCACCTGCAGAAAGTGGTGAAGGGCAGCTTGTAGCCACAAACAATAGGAGGCAACTGAGGTGGGAATCAGTAGCTTTCTCTCCTGAGGACCTTTGGCTCCTTTTTTCAATTCTGGCTACTCATATGGAGAATATATGTGCTAACTGGTGGGAAAACTAGGTGGTCCTTTCAGAACACCACATGACATTCTTGTAGCTGAGGAATGTTCTAACCAGAGAGATCAGGGGACGTTCAAAGTGCCCAAAGAGATGGTATAATGACCAGTGTAAAGTGACGAAGGCACACCTCTTGCAAGTGACAAAAAAGGGGGATATTCAGTCCATATGATTCTACAGGGCGAATTATATGGCAAGTGTAAAAGCAGCAAAAGTAGCATGGGATGAAGATATGTAGCTGACTTACTAGACTCCGCTGTGAACAACGACCAGAAGAAATGCTGGTCAATAGTCAGTAGAAGTAAGGGAAGGACAGGAAACCCTGTGGAATTGTCTATCCTGCCCTGTTAATGGGTGGCACACTTGAGGAGTCTCTACGCCACCAACGCAAAGAGCCAGTTCCATCCTTTGATAAGTTTTTCCCTCCAGAAAACTGAGTGTGCATTTACTTCACTCAAGTCAGGAAAAGCCCAGAGGCTCAATAAAATCCTGGCTGAGATTTTTAAATCTAATCCCGGGGTCTGGGTACCTTACACAAATGTGCTCTCAAACACCATTGAGGCAGAAATAGCAATTCCCCTTCCTGGAAAGGGGCGGCGATTGTCCCTATTTTCAAGAAGGGGGATCCTGGTGTGCTAACTAACCACCGCCCAATCAGCTTATTGGATAACCTCTAAAAAATCATCTGTAAACAGGTCCTTGACTGCCTACTGTGCTTGTGCTAGGAAAAGCAGATCCTACCGGGGCTTCAGGCAGGATTTAGGTATAGGGTCAGCGCAGTTGACCAGGTTTTCCGGTTCCTCTTGGTTAAGTGAAAGGCAGTCGACCTGGCTGGGGGTGACCTTTACGTGGCATTTGTTGATTTTGCTTGCCGTATTCAAGCTAGTCCCAGGGGGAAATTGTGGGAGTTGCTCCTGGGGAGAGGGTCTCCGCCCCACCTCTTAAATCTGATTAGATCACTGCACAAGGGGAACTTTGCCAAAGTAAGGTTGTGAGAAGTTGGCCTGGCATATGCTGTCCACTATTTGTAGTGGGCACCTTGCACCAGTCCAAACAACCCCTTATTGGAGATAGGTTAAAGACAACCTTTATTGAAAGCTATCCTAGTGGTAGCTATGGAGAGCAGCCTTCAGGCTAAGTCTTGAAGGAAAGTAAAGCAGCTTGTTTTACCAGTCTATAATCTCTTGAGTGACCAAATGAAAGAGGACCACACCAGGTATATATTCAAAATATATGTATTTATTAGCTAAACACACCCTTCTAGTCTCTTTATGAGGCTAGAGTTTGAAGTACATAAGTTATAAGTTAGTTATCTACAGTAATAGCACAAATACACGTTTGAGCCCCAGGGGCGTACCAAACCATATACCAATAAAGTGGTATAAGAACCACGACTGAGCTAGACACAAGGCCTAGAGCCTGTAGAAGTGCTTGGACCACAAGGTACCACCCAAGGTAGTGACACAGGGGACCCACGGGGACGCGTGCAGTGTATGAACACAGCCGCGAATCGCCGTTAACTTCTATGGGGAAAGTCGCGATTAGAATTTAAAAGAAAAGGGACACTTAGAGGAGGACTTGGAGCAAACCCTTTGAGAACTAGGCTGTTCTAGTGTCAACACCCACGGGAGCACCGGAGTACTCGAGTTACCTCACCCAGGGAAGCCGGGTGCATAGGTGTCTTTCGGGGTCGGGTTTCGTCGTCGCTTTCAATGGCGATCTGCTGCAAAGTGCTGCTGGCGGCCAAGTCGAAAGTGTTCAGGTGGATCCAAAGGTGGATCGAAGATCTGAAGAACCTGAAAGCAGAGGGGACAGAGTCTGGGTCACTAGCCAGTGACCAGGAAGGCGATGAGCAGATGCCCACCGATGTTGAGTGCTTCAGGTAGGTTGAGGGTCGTCTTGACTCTTCAGCCACAAGGTCCAGGAGGCGTCGACGATGACCAGGAGCTGAATTCGAGCAGTTCCACAACGTCTGTCGATTTCAGGGGTGTCGGCGACCGGATTGGACCCAACAAGCCTTGGCAACGGCAAGTCTCATGGAAATGAAAGAAGGACGATGTTGCAGACCAGCAAGGTCTGTGGGACTCACCCAGCGAAGGTAAGTCAGGCCACGCCTGGTGCAACCTGGGAGCCCAAGCAGAAGAAGATTGGCCTTCGGGAGGGCCTACTAGCCAATGGACTAGCTACTGCAAAGGAGCCTCAAGTCGGTGCACGTGGAGCTGGCTCACAGGACACTAGTGGAGTGAAGGCCAGTGATCTTCGGAGCAATTGGTGCTGGAGGCTGGGGCTACTCGGAGCCCAAAGCACGACTTCGTGGAAGACCCAGAAAAGGATTCACTTGCAAATGCATTCAGTGTCCACGGGTCGCGGTTCCACGTTACCCAGGAAAGCTACGGGCCTCAGCTTTGCTGAGGACTCAGGGCAGCCTTGGGGAAGTGTGCAAATCTACCTCTGGTGATGCAAAGACTTCGGCGTCCAATGGGAGCTTCAGCGATGCAGACCGGACAATTGCTTCTTTGGTGCCTGCCAAGCAGGGGAGTCACTCCTTGACCCCAAGGGAGATTCTTCGGTCCTCTAATCTTGAAGTAGAGCGTCGAAGGTCCAGGATTCTGTGTCAGAGTTTCGTCCAGGTAAATCTAAAGTCCTAAGGACTGGGGTCCCCTACTTATACTAAGGTAGGGGGTTGGACATACTCTGTGGCCCCACCTATGGGAGGGTCAGGGCAGAGGGGTGGTTACACCCTTTCCCTTTGTCCAGTTTCACGCCAGAGCAGGGGCTGGAAGCCCCTGAGCCGGTTTGAACTGGGGTATGCACAGGGACACCAAGTGTGCCCCCAGTGCAGGACTTCAAAGCACCAGAGAGTGCTCCCGCCCAGCCCCAATACACACTATCCTGTCTGGGGAGGTGGTTACACCTCCCTGGGACAGGAAACCTATTGTCCAGGCCTCCCTGCCGGAGTTTCGGTCAGCAGCAGGGGGCCAGACTCGTGTCTGTGGCAGTGGCATCCATTTTGTGATGCCAGGGCTCTGGAAAGTCAGTACCGGGCATACCGGTGTGTACATGTCTTTCCCTCTAGAAGGGTGGAATGCTATCCCCACCGCCAGAACTGGCGGGGGGTAGTATTCCAAGATGTTTGACACCAAACACGACATGTTTCCGTGCAGCCATCCCAAAGTTAGCATTTAACGCGAGGTTATAATGCGCTTAAGAGTATATGGTCAGGCTGCACTACAAACAGCATCAGAGAAGGGTCTCCGAATGCTGCAGAGGGGCCCTGCTCATGCAGGGGCACCCTCTCACATAGGAACCACGCACTCTGCCTTCAGGATTGATAAGGCCTGCCATAGGAGTGACTTATAGGTTTATATGTGTGTATGTATGTAGTGATATAGGTAGCCTATATCACAGTAAGGGGTGCATGCACCACCTTACCCAGGCTGCAGTAGCAGACCTGTGGTGTCATTTTGGACGGCCTTCCAGGGGTGGCACAATACATGCTGCAGCCCCTGGTAGGCCTCTGAGGTACCTATGCCCTGGGTACATAGTATACCATATACTAGGGACTTATAAGGGCACTCCAGATTCCAATCAGAGATGTGCCTAAGGCACATGGAAACCATTTTAAAGAGGAAGCAGCTAGGCTGGGGTTCTGATTAGCAGGGCCCCAGCCAGACTAAGGTCTAAAAACAGTGAAGCATCAGCAAAAAGTGGGGGTACCCATGTGAAGCAGATCCTACTCTCCTACAAAGGTGCGGAGCAAAAGGAGAGTTATCAAAGCCATTTCCGGTCAACAAAGGTGTTAGGCAGGGCTGCGTATTTACAGCCACCCTTTTCCTCCTTTATGTTAATAATTGCATTGCGTACTTCACCAACTGTGTGAATGATTCCCCTTCTCCGGCAGGAGAAAAAATACAGGCCCTCTTCTTTATGGATTACACGTTGTTGTTGTCCAAAACCAGGAGGGGTCTGCAAAGGCTGATTGACAGCTTCAATCAGTTTTGCAGTGATTTTGGTCCTAAAATAAGAGAGCTCCAAGACCAAATATGACATATACTAAAAAGGGAAAGCCGAGTGGGGTCATTAAGGTGGGGGTGGAGGTACTCAAAAGGGTCCAGGAGTTTGAGTACCTGGGTATCAGGTTAGATGAGTCTGGATCCTTAGGACCCACAAATCTTAAAGAGTACCCTAACTGTAAAGCAACAGGCAGGAGCTACACTCATGTTGACCAAAAAGGTCCAATAGTCCCTTGTACGTCCAGAAGTGGACATTTATAAGGCACAAGCAAGGGGGGGGGAGGCCCTCTATGGGGCAGAATTGTGGGGGTTCTCTAACATCAGTCCCCTGAGTGTAGCAGAGAATTTTTTTATTAGAAGTTTGGTGAGCATAGGGCAGGGCACACCTCTTGATTCACTTTGTTTGGAAATGGGGATCGCCAAGATCTACTCATTGGTGGCATTGAGACCCTTATTGTATTGGATCAGAATCTGGGGCACTGTTGAATTGTCCCTCTTAAGAGAGGATGTTATTGTGGCAAATGGTGGGGCTGGATTAAATGGTTAAGTGTGCTCAAGAAGGGTTGCAATGAGTTGGGCCTGGGCAAATTCAGGAGTGAGCCACAATTGATCAGGTGAAGGGATGCAGCCCTAGTTAAAAAGAGGATGGAAGATAAGGCCTCTAGGCTCTAGCACCACTCATCCACAGCCTCACAAGGGACTCTAACAAGTGCCTTCCTCTAATTAAAATCAGAGTGCAAGGCAGTAGAATTCTGGGGCTTGGTTTCTGTACCTTCAATTTAGGTATGGTTCGCTCCCTGTACCAGTTTTTACTGCCGGTTGGAAAAAGATGAACCACTGCTCCGAATATTGTATTTATTGTAAAAATGTACACTAAAGTGAAGAGCATCTTTTGTTCTTTTGCCCACTTAACACAAAACCTAGATCTACAGGGTTGTCCCAATGTGTGGCTGTTTTAAAATTTCTCCACACAGCGTGGTTAATCAAAGGCAAAATGTTAGATGAAACTAGCTTAAACATATTCAGCTGATTTGAACTGCCCGAGGCAGTGGCTGTTGCATGCAGGTTTTATATTGTTGGGACAATTGATTGTACAGTAGCAGTAGCAGTCATTTTATGGAGTTATGTGTTTCAGCATTCTTTTACCCTTGGTTTTAACTCATGAACTAATTTAATTGCATGCTCTTAGATTTTAAATTGTGCTATTTATTGTCTGCTTGTATTGGAATTTTAATGAATTTATTTGTCTTTTGATGAAGAAACAAATGTTTTAAAATATCAAATACATTTAGAACAGACTCTGACGGTGGCCTGGGCTCTGCTAACCAGGCCCAGGGTCAGTGCTCTCATCAACCAGGTACATGTAATTGGATACACTTACAATTGGCCATGGCAGAACCTGTAAGTCCCTAGTTAATAATGGGACCAGGGGATTCCATCTGCCTATAAGTCCCTAGTATATAATAGGGTATGGAAGTTTAGAGGCCCAGCAGATTTTGTGCACTTGCATGTGTGTACTACTGATTGCCTACTGTCATTTTAGAGGCAGCCTTGCTTTGCAGACTGTCTTTAAAAGCAAATAGTATGCAAAGTCGACTATGGTGGTATCAGCACTTTAAAAGTGATAATTGTCCTTATTTTCACATATCAGGCACCCCCAAGGTCATCTCCACTAGGAGTCCCAGTGGTAGGGTGCCTTGTAACTATAAGCAGGGACCATATCAAATATGTTTCCTATGCCCCGGTGAGAGAAAATCTGCCCATTTAATTTTTCCCCCATTACTGATACTTAGCTCCATAGGATAACATTGCAATATTTTATTTAGGTATAACTATTGCCAGTAATATCATTCAAAGATATACAAGATTGGTATTGATAAATTAAACAACTTACCACTGTTGAATTTCTTATAACTAGTGCAGAAGAAAAGTTTTAGAACTTTCTCTTCTGTGAGCCAAAATCCAGCCTTCTAGTAGTCTCTGCTGATTGGTCAGCCTCAACAGGCTTAGCCAGGATGCATTGATTAGGTGATAAGTGGCCTGACCAAAGCAGCGGTTATGTGATGGAGAGAGCTCAGAAACTGTGGAGGATAGGTAATAAAGAGGGGGCTGGGTAAATCAAACTGAGCTCAAAGAGAGAGCAGATCAATAAGGAATGCCAGGCATACCTACCCCCACATCCTTTGCCCCCAGACAGACAGTAGGCTAAGGACAGGTATTTGCAGAGGGCAGGGGAAGGAGAGATAATGGAAATGAGCCACTCTCTGGGGTGGTTTTGCCAGCTCTTACTCCATTGGAGAGAAATCATCGATGTTGGATTTTGGAAGTGCACTGCTTTGTGGGATACGAAGATGCCACACTTTGAAGGAAGTTGTCATGCTTTTGGGTGGCAATCAGCACATCATTGGACGGAGGTTCCCCCCTGCTTGTCACTCCAGAACACTGAATAAATATGTGAGAGCTGCATGGTTCTCAGATCTGCTGCCTGAAACTACAAGGAGAAGAAGGACTGCCCTGCTGAAATCTGGATCTCTACCCAAAGGCTTGTACTGTGAATGACTGCACCTGCTGTCCAATCTGGTACTACAGCCCTAGGGACTGTGCCTTGCTTCAAGAAGAATTAAGGAGTGGACTTCCTGCAAGCTACAGGTTAAGAGCCCACCTGCTTCATCTCCACCAAGAGTCCCCATCCTTGAGTGCGTCCAGTGGACTTTTAAGGATTTGGCCAGGTGGATTGTGGGAATTATCGTTCAGACAACCCTTAGGCCATCAAGTAGATTTCAGACCTTTGTATTAGTGTTTTGGACACTTTGAACCTACACGGAGACCTTCAGGAAGCACCCCCTGAAGTTTGGAGAACTTTGGAGAACTTATGTGAAAAAGCTCTATAGGTTGACCGACCTGACATCGAGAATCAAGCCAACTACTTTCTAACATGACCCGGCCTGGATTTCAGATTCTTCCCGCTGAAAGTTCAGGAGCTTCAGACTTTCAGGATTGGACCGGGGCCTTGCAGAAAGTCAAGCAGGCGAACCCTCATTATTCCGGCCTGCTGTGGAGGGTCGATCGAGGTCAGAAGAAAAAGCTCCAGAAACGTTTCTAATTCTGAAGATATAATTTTGACCGGGGACTCCTCCTTAGTGTATCTGAGCAGGGCTCCATATTAGTCGGCCTCCAACTTTGACTTTCTCCCGGTCAAGTGCGGCCAGATGTCCCAGAGTGGTGCCAGATGATTTTAATCACTATAAAGTGGTTAATCTTTGAAAATTCATATCTCTGGTTCCCTACATTGTATTTTTGTCATTCTGGTGTCATTTTAAAGAAAACAATATTTTCTATTGTTATTTATTGAGTGTTGTGTCTTACTTATTTGATGTATTGGTGTTTTTAAATGTTTTACATACAAGTCTCCTAAGTTAGGCCTGACTGCTCATTGTCAGCTACCAAGGTTTTAGCAAGGGACTAATTTACTGAGACCTTTACTGGACCTTATACTGGGTTGGTGGCCTTATTCCCAGTGGTAAGTGCCTACTTACCCCTGTAAATAACCCTCTTTCCAACACTCACAGTTGCTTGATCTCATTCCAAATCCTTAGAGTCGTAGTTAACAGTTTCTTCACGGGTCCGTAGAAAATGCCAAGAGCACACTGCTGCATACACTGTAGAGGTTGCAGGGTTGAAATTTTCGCCAAATGTGATAATTAACAGTTGACCACATGAGCAGCTGGTTCAAAGGTTGTTTAATTAAATACAGGAGAGATGTAAGAAACGTCCCAGCCACCACAAATGCTGGAGATCAAATGAAATCATTTACATTCTCACTCTCAACCAATATTCTACAGTACAATTTCCCCCACTACATTTTACCCACTAAGCCTTGGTAAAAGACAATAGAATACTAGCGGGAAGGGACGACCCTCACACTTGTTGTGAGTGTAGGAAATAAAGCAAACAACCTGTGCATTTCCACTCTCCCGCTGCATAATACTGCACTGTGGAGTATTCCAAAAGAAGAATGAGTCCCCTGGGAACTTTCACATGACACTTCCAGTAGTACACCTGGAAACCTGCACCAGGCATAGCTTTCAATGAGTAGTACTAGTAATATTTTATTGTAATCATCACATTAACTACAATAAATGTAACAAGTTTAAAACAAGAAAAAGGAAAGAACATACCATATTTTTTCTGTATTTTGTAATAATAAAAATAATCAGACTCAATGGGGGTCATTACGATGGCGGGCGGAAGCACAACCGCCGTGCTGGCGGATGCAAAAACCACCAGTTACCGCCGGCACGCAGCAGTCCACACGCCCGCCCAATTACGATGCGAAAAGTAGGCCAAACACCGCCGGCAAGCCAGCAACACCGTCCGCCATCAAAGTGCGCCCGTACACGTAGCGGCGCAGCTCAACTGACACACACCGTCCGACGAAAACACGTCCCGCCCGGCGTATAAATTACGATGCCGCAAACAAACGGCTCCCACGGCCAAGAGATACCGTACGACAAACCGAAGCGGTAACACGGACGCCGAGCACGGACAACGAAGAAGCGGCTCCCCGAGCATGAATCCAGCACTGCAGGCCCTCCCCATGCTCTTGCTGATGCACCACCAAGGACGCAACGTACCGCGGAGACGCAGGTAGGCACACACACAACAAGTGCACGCAAACAGCGCACACAGTGCAAGGGCGGAAAAAGCGGACAACCCCCCCAGCGCGTGTACACTACACATCCACCATTGCATCCACATATGACACACAGGCCAAATCGTAACATCGCGTAACACATGTGTACACACCACCTGGGACTAGGAACCAACGACCCCGTCACGGCCCCAAAGCGGCGATGACGCCGCCACACATGCGCACAACGCAGAGGCCAACCGCAGCGCCATGCATGCGTCGCACACAGACACAGGGACACAACCAAGCAGCACACACATCAGCCCCACCCCGAACGCACATGACACGTGACAGGCCTGCCACAGACATGTCCCCAACGCCCAATTCACGGACAACACCCAACGCCACACAACCGACGCACACATGTCAGTGAAGTCACGCAACAGCAGGACACACCCCAGTGTAACAAACATGGCGAAGCACACAGCGGCGGCAACACCAACTAGGAGAAGCAGGGCCCCTTCGGGAAGAGGAACGCCAGTACCACACTGAAACACCCATACCACCCTGCACATATGAACAAGACATATAAAACGGAACACCAAAGAGCCTGGGGACCGACAACAGGTGGCCCAAGAATAACATTCACACACAAGGCCCAACGCAGAGCGGAAAGGCAGCCTGCCGCCCACACAAGGGAGAGCAGACAGCACTGAATGACCTTCCATTCCAACTCCGAAACCACAGCCCTACGAAAGAAGCCGGTGAATACAGCCATTGTCCAAGAAAAGACCAACACAGGCATGCCGAGGAGACCGACCACAGGGCAGATAGCGCATATCACAGAAGCACACAACGGACGGGGAAGAAAGAAGAAAACACTCCCCCATGTCGGCCACATGCAAGTTAATTGGAAGGAGTCACACATCATTGACCTTGAACTGTCTGAGAAGCATGTGGGATGAGGGCCCGTGTCCTCCAAACAAGCCAACAGAACACAAGTCCTGTCTCCCTACGACTACACAGAGCTCACAGCAACCTCGGAGCGTGCACATTGCAGACTGCACACACAGCCGGAGCACGCCACCACAACGCACCGCTGCGAAATGGCAACCGCAACACACCTACCCAACTACGCCGGACAGCTCAAGCTGTACAAAACCAACCTGATACATATATTGGGATGCGATCTCCTGTCCCTGCTGAACGTAAGTTACCGACTGACTTACCGCATCACATTGTTCAGCTGCGTCATGCCCGTCTTCTACTGTCGGAGGTGTCCCTACCAGCATCCCGTGGAGATATGCCTCTCCAACCCGGCATGTCTAAAGGCGGACCTGCTACCACTACTCCTCCCTCTGGACGCACACGACAGGGCCTGCTCTGCCTATGGGGGCATGGCGTATGTGGCCAACATCGCACCCGCACTGAAATGGGACCACTGTGCCTCCACACGACGGATCATCGAGAACAGCTACATCGAATGTCACCCAGCATGCCCCATCATGGTCCTCCAAGGGACAACTTACGAACAACACCTTGACAGCCACCATCCGCTACATTGGCTGGCAAACATGTACACCACCAATGACATGGAAGCCCTGCTGGACGGCATCGCATACCTGACAACCTGTAAATTCGTCGGACCACAACGCAGGTTCCCCGATTGACCTATGATGTCCAACCCCGCACCCATGCTTAGCTTCCGCACGGACTGGCCAGTCACCACCACAACAGACATACCAAACGACCGGCAACTGTTACCACACCATCAACGACATCGCCATGACATCGGATATGACCGGGACATGCACACTGTTCCCCATCACATCCAGGAACACCGCATGCATCGTGGGAGGCAGTGGCATGGGGTCTGTGTATCGCACCCACATGGACGGAACTGCACGAACAACCAGGACACGACATGGATCCAGCGCCCATGGACACACACACACCGCTCAGTGGACATGAATAGGTCGCCTGGAGTCTGTGGGTGCTGCACCCCTCCCACCCCCGCCCGGGAATCCCATACCAGGACCTTTGCATGGACGACAAGTGCATACAACAACAACACGACCCCAGTGACTGTGACATGTCCAGTAACCACCACATTGCAACAACAAGTGGCACGCCGCTGCATGCACGCAAGCACATGCCCTGATGTCATCTCACATGCACGCGTGCATGAGGAACAACCGCAGCAAACCTGTCACATGGAACTGAGATGGACTGTGCCCATGATGCCAAGCGGTCTGGTAGGCTACATGTATACCGTCTGTGTCAAAGTCCGCAGCTCCGCAGCTATACGTAAATGTACATTAGCACAGCCTTGGCCAAGCAGATGTAACTCTGAAGCCCACATCCCACATGCAACAGCCAATCACATGTAACCCCACACCCTATCCCATTTGCAATCATGCTCAGTATATCCCCAACATGTATTCCGCTGCCAGTAGTGTCCACTATACTGTATCACAGAGGACAGAAGACTCAATATAATGTTTGAAACCAAAACTGTCTCCGCTGACTCATTTCACAAGTACGAATGAGAGAGGATGAGAGTATGTGAAGTACACGGCAGTCGTGACATGACCATGTAGTCCACTGGTATTGGATGTCAACGCAAATGAGTAGCACAACTGTGGAAGACACACATGTGTCGTGTGAAGTCGTATGGACGCAGTGCTCAGGTGGGTGGGTGTGACGGGTAGATGCGCACATGCCAAGTTGGAGCACGCCGTGTCGGGAGGGGTCATGAACAGTACACCACCGCTTCCCTGGGCATTGTGAGAGGACACCTGTCGGGGGGAGTGAACACGTGTGTGCACAGCAGCCGGGCACACGTACAAAGCGGTACCAGGCGCACCTCAGCCCACCCTCTGTGGACAAGCTGGATCCTGTTGTGCGCCCGCCATGCCCCTTGACAAGGCACACACAGCCCCAGTCGACCAGGTGTAACCCCAACATAGTCAATCCGCACAGGCGATACAGGGCACGGGATGGCAGTGGAGCATGGTGTGTGAGAGGTCTCCTCGCGCTCCTCCTGGTCATATCACGCAGGCAATAGAACCTCAACGTCTAGCATGGCACAAGTCAAATGGAAGTGTAGGGGGACGCACCACAGCACGAGCAGCACTGACGTCACGGGAGGTGGCTCGCACCATCCCATCCATTGCCCATTATACCAACCACGCCACATGCCATTGCGACTAAGTGCAAGCGCGTGCGCCACCACCCCCGAGCCCTCCCCAGAGAGGCCAAAGAGTGAATGTGTGGGCCATCAGTCACAGACGGACGCGGCATGGCCGCAAGGGCAGCCACAGCCACTGGGTGTCGCAGGTGGCGGATCCAGAAGGCGAAGACTGTGATGCATAGTCCATGCAGGCCGGGTCTCCATTTGGGGCACCACGCAGGTGGACGGCGTCCCGCAACACATCATACCCTGAGACAGCCCACTCGTGCAACTGGACCCACACATACACTCCTTGCCCTCTCTGGTGCGAGCTTGGGGCTGCCTGTGCAAGCGCTAGCCTCGCAGGTGCACATGCATATTGGGGGAGCGAGGGGAGGACATGAGGGCTGGGGCGAAGATGACTGTATCACTGTCAGTGAGTACAAGGGATGACCCAGATGTGGAAAGGAAGAGACGTGTCCCGTGTATACTGCAACTAGTCGCCAATCCAACTACCCCCCATGTCCGGAATGTAAGCCCGCACCTAGGCCCGCCCATCCGCCACATCGAATATACCACCAGCACGACAACCTTCCCATTCGAAACACTGACTGGGGGTGGCGACCAGTGAACAATCATGTGTAGCCTACCCACGCGTACATGTGGGCCCTCCATGATCCATGTCACCTGCGGCAAAGTCATGACATGCGCAATGAGGGAAGTGAGGAGAGCTGTCCGCCCCACGCACAGAAGGTGCATCAGCTCCACAGACCCAGCAGCGAGTCCAGCAGGGGTCACATGTGCAGGGGCAGCTGTGCCTGGTGTGAAGGCACATGCATATAGACAGCACATCGACCAATGTGTAGTCTGCCCACATCTACAGTCCATCATCATGCGGACATAGGAATTGAACACAGGGCAACACATCTGAGTGGGTGCACCCACCGTGACCAACAATGCGCAATCATCGACGTACCCGCCCTGTGCATGGCCCCCACCCAACGGAGGCACATCCAGTGCCACCATCCCACACACACAAGCCTTCCACGGAACATGCTGTGTCCAATGCTCAGTACAGAGTCAGCGCCCATCTGGTGGATCCTGAACAGGAGACACATGCACACACATGCCAGCTCCCACTATGTACGTCTGCCACCTGGCACGTGCAATGTAACCTCTCACCTGTGACGTGTGACTGCAAGCACACAGCCGTCTTGGCATGGGGCTGTCAATGTGGACACCTGTCAATGTTTCGGGAGGTGTGATCCGTACAGTGCTGTACATAGGGTGCAGTGCTGACACCTACTACTGTCTCATATCCCCTCGTGCCACAGGTCCCACTTGTTTTGGCCGCTCAGCCTGTGCCCACATCGTCGTCGTCGTGTGCCATACTCATCCAGCCTCGGAAGCAGTTCCATGCTCAGCAGACATTCATGTTGCCGTGGCGTTGCCGCTGACGAATATGCAGTCAGTCCCCATCAGCACGCCCGCAAGTCATTGGGGCCTAGATCCCCATGTGCATGCACATGGCAGTGGTTTGTATCACTAGCCATTGCCATTGTTGGGAGACCTGTGTAAGTGTATTGTGGCCGTGCCGTCCCAGCTTGACAGCTGGGCTGTGGCTCATGTGCTTGCTCAGTCATGTCAGTGATGTGTATGCGAAATTGCTATGTGTTGTGTTGCTTTGACATGTGTCCACTGCCATTTTCCCTAGGCGGAGACCGAACATTGACCGCCCATACCAATTGCTGGCGGACATGGACGATACAGAGGTCATTAGGAAGTTTCGGCTGGACAGGCCAACCCTGCATCGACTGTGTGCCATGTTGGAACCCCATCTCCGTCCCCGCAGGGTGTATCCGACAGCTGTCACCCCCACGGCTAAGGTGATGGCCGCCATGCATTTCTTCGCCACTGGGTCATTCCAGCACACAGTGGGCAGTGGAGGAGGGATGTCCCAGCCCATGTTCAGCAAGGTGCTGAGGGATGTACTGGCAGCCATGATGCTGTACCGAAACAGGTACATCCGCTTCCCCAGGGCTCGTGAATTGGCGGCAGTGAAGGGTGCATTCTATGCCCTTGGCAGAATCCCACACGTCGTTGGAGCCATTGACTGCACACATGTTGGCCTTGTTCCACCACAGGCCACTGAGCACCTGTACCGCAACAGGAAGCACACGCACTCCCTGAATGTGCAAGTGGTGTGCCTTGCGGACATGGTGATCACCCACGTGTGTGCAAAGTTCCCAGGCTCGGCCCATGACGCACACATAATGCGCAACAGCATCTTGCCACGACTGATGTCCAATCTGCAACAGGATCGTGGCTGTATTGTCGGTGAGTATGTGGAGTGGTGTAGCGTGCTGGTTGTGCGATGCTGTCCCCTGTCCAGTTGGAATAGCAACGGTTCTCTGTGTCCCTCACACCCAGGTGACTCTGCGTACCCGAATGGGGCATGGCTGCTCAGTCCATTGAGGAATCCTCGCACCCCAGCAGACGGTCGCTACAATGAGGCACATGGGAGGACCAGACGTGTGGTCGAGCGTACCTTTGGCCTCCTCAAGTCCAGGTTCAGGTGCCTGGACCGCACCGGGGTGCGCTGGCGTACTCCCCACAGAAGGTGTGCCAGATAGTGGTGGCGTGCTGCATGCTGCACAATCTGGCCATTCGGAAGCAGATCCCCTCATCGTGGATGACGGAGATCAACCAGGGCCCCAGCCCGCAGACCAGGACAGCTCGAGTGAGGAGGACAGCGGAGAGGAGGAAGCTGGTAATGTGCGGCAGCAGCTCATCGCCCACTACTTCACTTGACGGTGAGTGTCCATGTACGACGGCTGATGTGGCTGTGTCTGTGCAGGTGTGTATGTGCTGTGTCAGGGTGGCCGTTTGTTCACTGCGTGCTGTGTGTCAACGCTCCATGGCCAGGGTAGTATGCCACTGTTGGTGGCTGTGGCATTGTGCCCTATTGCTCTGTGCGATGTGTGTACATTGCTTGTAGTTGTTGACATGTACTGTGTGATGGGTGTGTGACACACTCATTGAATGTGCTCCTGTTCTGTCTCCCACCCCTAGGTCCCTACAGGCCCTCCGGTTCCATTGCCATGCCACGCATCAGGTGCCTTTCCGCCCAAGGTGGCCGTTGTATTCCGTACAAATAAAACACAGGGCACAAACAGCAGTTTGTGTAAGAGGTGCATTTATTTCAAACTGTGACATGTGATTGTGTGTAAGGTGATGACATAAGTGGTGCGTGCAGTGACAATGAGCTGTCGGTCATGGCTGCGTGATGGTCAGGGTGTACCCACTGGTTCTATGTCCATAGTCCAACACACACATGCCATCCAGATGGCTGTGTGGAGTGGGATCGTAGTCCAAGTCAATGCAGTGGGTGGTCAAGGAAGGCTGGCTGGCTGCCTCACTTGCGTCTGGAGCGTGCGAAGTCCTCCCGGGAGATCTGTTTCCACTTCGGACGGCCCCTTCCACTTTTGCGAGGGGGGGTGCCTGCTTGCGACATGCTGGTGGTTGAGGTGTGCTCACTGGCTGTGGACGCAGGGGAACTGGACACTGCTGCTCGACCCTGCGCCCCGGCAGGTGGTGGCAGAGGGGAGCTGCTGTCCCTGGCTGTGACCTCACCGCCACCACCAGCTGGCCCATGAGGTCCACGAGTTGGCCCATACGGGCGTCCATGGACCTCAGCACCCCCAGCACCTCCCGCGTGTCTGAAGCAGACCTGACCCATTGTTCTTGGGCCTCTTCATAGGCCCCAAGGACTCTGGCCATTTGAGGCAGGGCATGGCTCCCAGGGGAGACTTGCGTTTCCCTGACCCTGCTCCTCCTACCAGTACTGCTGCCACCGACCTGCCCACTAGCCACATTGCTCACCACGGTCCTCGCTGTGGCTCCCAGGGTGGATCCAGTCGGCCGGGGCCAGCGAAGACGTGGTGGTGGTGGCGGCGTTGGTGGTCGGTGCGGCGATGGTGGCGGTTGCGGCAATGGTAGTGGCCGCAATGACCGTGGGTGTGGCCGCAATGACCGTGGGTGTGGCCGCAATGACCGTGGGTGTGGCCGCAACGACAGTGGCAGCAGGGGGCTGGGAATGTTCAGCAGCCCTGGATGATGGGTTGGTGGGTAGGAGGGGTCCTGGGGAGCGGCTGGGCCCTGCCACACCAGATGGGCCTGCTTGGTGGTCCGTGTCCGAAGAGGAGGACAGATCCTCCACATCCGTGTGTCCTCGTTGGGGGCTTGTAGGCTGGCTGTGCTGGCTGCTGTCTCCATCCCCAGCATCCAGCAGTTCGTCACCTGTGGAGAGAATGAGATTTGTTATTGTGTTGCACCTGGCGAAGTATGTATTTGTCGTCTGACATTAACAGTTCGTGCAATCTCATACATGGGTTTCCCGGAGGTGTGTGTGTGGCTGTAGCATTTGTAGTTGTGTGTGCTTGACAATGGGACTGTGTGCTGTGCACATGTGGCATGGGACGGATTGGCCATGCCGATGGGTGTGTTGCTGTGCCCCTACTTATTGTGACTCTGGTGTATGCGGGCTCCTGGCCTATCCTGGGTCTGGTTTGTACTTTGCTTTTGGTGTTCAGATGGGACGCTTAGGAACGCATATGGCAACATGGGGGCCATGCCCCAGATTCGCATTTGGGATGGAATATGCTTTTGGGGTACATGCTGTGAGCCATGGGTGCCGAACGTGACATGTGTTGTGGCAGCATGACAGTGCATGGTTTGAGGTGTGTGCATGCTTGACATGGCCTGCATATTTGCTGTCTGTTGTGATTACTGGACATGGCATTGGACGCATCGTTATGAGTGAGTGATGGTTGTGTGCCAGCCAACGTATTGCAGTTGTCCCATCTCCTTGGTGTGCGTGCTGCCCTGTGCCATGTGCATCACTGCAGTGCTCGGGGGGTGTGGCCCATGTTGTGTGTTGTTGCTCACAGTGTGTCGTGCGCTTCATTGACTTCTGGCACATGGTTGGTCATGGGCATGTATCTTAGCGTGACTGCTGTATGTGTGGCAGCTGTGTGGATGACATGCCTTTCATGAGACTGGGGCTGACGGATGGGATGGATGGTATGTTGTATGTGCATGGTGTGTCTGTGTGTTTGATGGGTTCAGTGGTGTTCGTGTGCATTTATGTTGTTCCGCTCTGTTGCGTCTAGTGTTGTTTGTCTTACATAGGCGTAGTTGTGGGGTGTGTGGTTGACAGGCAGTAGGGGCTACATGGACAGGACTTCAATGGTGTTTCGGTTGTGTGTGATGGGTTGCACAGTGGCTGCCGTGTGGTACTATATTCAGTGTGGCTTGTGCATGCAGACGTGGCTCCTTGGGTGTTGCTGTGTTTGTGATGGGTCATGTGGGGTGTGAGTCTGTGGTTCATGTCCGTGTGCACATTGTTCACTTGTTCGTGACGGTGGGCGGTGCTGCGTGTTCGTCTGCTACGTGACATGTCCCATGTGTTGGTCGTGTTACGGTCCTCATGCCTCCAGTAATCCAGCCCTGTCCAGTTTCCCACCTGCAGGTTGTTCGTGCGTGCACTGTACTGGATGCCACATGGTTCTAAGCGGGGGTGCTCCATGTTGCAGGTCTGTGGGGGTGGGGGGTGTTGTGGGTCGTGGTGGTGGCTGGACACCCACTGACACCGATTGCTGTGGACCGTGATGTCTACCTTTCGGCTGTCGTTGTGCACTGCGGTGGCTGACACGTGGCTGTGGGGTGTGGGGGATGCTCCTCCTTGCTGTGCTGTGGGACTAGGGGCCTGGTGTGTTTTGTACTTGGGCTGTCCACCCTCCCACCCACTGCACTTTGTGTTCCTGCCACTTACCTGTTACTTGTCGGTTAGTGCAGCTATGGCGGACACATGGGTGTGGTGGGTGCTCGTTGTGGCGCTTCTGGCATACTTGGGGACCTGTTGGTGGTTACGTGGCTGGCTGAGTGTACACATGTCCCCACGCATCTTACAGTTGTTCGGTTTGGGCTGTGTGTGGTGGTGTCTGTTGCATGTGTGTGTGATGTGTTGTGTATTGTGTGCTGGACATGGGGGCGTTTGTCCCTGGGAGCTGTGGCATGGTGGTAGTGCATGTGAGTACATAGCGGTGTGCTGGTATACATTAGTTTGTACTTACCAGCCTCCACTCCCCCTGCTAATCCGGCGAGGATCTCGGGATGTATGATGACTCGCACCTTCTCCTCCCACGCTTTGAAGGTCTTGAAGAGCGCGGGATTCCCTCCGCCAGTGACGGCAGCCAGCTCTCTGTTCTTGCTCTCCTTCTTCTTGACCAGGCTCTTGACGTCATTCCACCGTTTGTTTATTTCGACTCTGTTCCTGGGCAAGGTCCCGACTGCATTGACCTGGTCTACGATCCGGTTCCACATTCTCTTTCTGGTGGCTAGTGGTGTGTGCTGGACCAGGTTCCCATAGATTTGTGGGTGCACCTTGATGATCTCGTCGACCATGACCGTCAGCTCCATGGGCGTGAACTTGGGCATTCTTTGTGGTGCCATGGTGTTTGTGGTGCTGGTGCGGTGTGTGTTGTGTAATGTGCAGGGGGTTTGTGGTGCCGGTGTTTGGTGGTGGTGGTGGTGGTTGTGATGTGTGCGTTTCTGTGGTGTGCTGCTGTCCTTGCTGTGTCACTGTGTCCTCTCCTCTCTAGTTTGCAATGTTGCAAGGGGTTGTGGTCTGTGGGAGTGCTGCTTTTGTACTTACCTATGTGGGTGTGTCCTCATGGTCTGTTGTTTTCAGGTGTGTTGTGTCTGGGGTTCTGGCCTTTGTAGTTTTTGTTTGTCCAGGGGGGTGTTTTCGGGATGTGTACTGTGCTTGTGTATTTGTGCGTGCCTTGCTGTGTGGACTTGTTGGCCATGTTGTGTGCGATTGTTTTTGTCAGCGGATGGTTTCTGTGCAGGGACGTGGGCGCCATGGCTTCTGCCGTGTCGATTCTCATCGGCGTTGTTTGCGCTGGCGGGCGGTATATTTGTAGTTTTCCCGCGCTCATGGCGGTGCGATCGTAATCTGACGTGCGGTGTGTCGGCCGTGAGGGCGGGCGGTTTTGTGTTGTCGTGCGTGTTTCTGTCCGTGGCGGGCGGTTTGACTCCGACTCGGACGATGGCGGGCGGTATCTTGTGTGATTTTTCCGCCGATGGCGGTTTTCGGTTTGTGTAATCGTAATGGCGTGGTCGGTGTTCAGACGGTGTGTGCGGGCGGATTTTTGCCGCTTCCATGCCTGGCGGATTTTTTTACGCCGGGTATCATAATGGGCCCCAATGTTCTTTATCATATCAAATACAAGATCTAAAAATGGTATTAATTTACTGATTACTGTTTGTGAATAAAAAAGTACATTCAGTCACAGATGTAAATCTCCGGCCTGACTTATAAGTTATTTTTCATGAATGGGGCCCATTGTGACTATGTTAAACCCCATTTCAGAAGTCCCTTTTATGAAGAATATTCACAATTCAATATTTATTTTTTCCATTTGCTCTCATATTTAAAAAAATCTTGATATTTTTAAAGTAAAAATACACTTTGGCTATGTGAGTGCTCTTTATTTACAAAGACCAACCAGGAATCAATTGATGTAATATATGACCACCACTTCCATTCATCATTGAAAAAAACACTGGTCCAGTTTACCAAGATTTTGCTCTGAGTAGGTGTGACTTACTCTTGCACTACTCCTGACATTACCGAAGCCTAATATTTAGCCACATGTGCTCCTAACTCACCCCTGGCTTACTCCTGGAAATCAGTAGTATGCCAGGAGTATTGAAATGCTACGTCACAGCAAATGTTTTGTGAATTAAAAACATAGGGCCAGATTTATCAAAGAATTGTGTTACCCTTGCATCACACAGGGTATAAATAGGCCAACTAAAATGTTAAATCAGATTTACCAAGCCACGCAAGATCACCTTGCGTAACCCTCCGTTGCCTTGTAAATCTAGAGTAACGCAAGGCCTCACAGGTTTGTGCCTTGCGTTACTCTGCACCGGGAAGGAGTTGCATGGGTGGAGTGTGGGTGTTCCCACTAATCCACCCATGTACTTTGGCACATTCTGAGATTTACCAAAACTGGTAAACATAGGAATGCTTCAAAATTGTATGCCATCCTGATAGAGGTGCTACGAGGAGAAATATCTTCATTTCTCTTTGTTGTTGCCTCTTTTTAAGGGTGCAGCATTCTGCAGCACCCTTAGAAAGAGGAAAATGCATCTAAGGAGTGTTTTTCTGCAGGAAATCTTTCCTTCCTCCACAAAAACTATCCTTCCTGCAATATAGGCATCCGTGCACCATGGCACAGCAGTGGCCCGTGCAGGTAAGAACGGTGGGGCCGGGTGATTTCGACAGACGACGAGGGAAAATTAATTATTTATTTAATTTTCCCTTATGGTCGTCTGTCGAATCCCACCCCAACCCGGCCCTACCGTTCTTTATTGCATGGGCTGTGGCTGCCTTGGCACAAGAGTGCATGCTTTAACGCTATGTAGCGACTAGTATGCCAGTTCAAGGAGAGAGCAGGAATGCGCCACATCATGATAAATATGGCATAGTACAGCACAGCAAGTTGTCTTGCTGTATAGAGCTGAGTCAAAGTGTCATAAATAAGGCCACCAGTTTTCACTGACTTCAGCCTTATGAAAGATGCCTCAATCTAAAAAATGAACAAATTCTTCTCCAGCATCTTTAATGCCTCAAGTATCACAAAAAGGTGACTTATTCAACCAACATCAAAATCAGTGCTCTTGATCTTGGGCTTGGAGCGGTGACAAAACTCAATTTCTTTCTGAACTGACAGACTGGCCATGCTAATTTGTCTTCCTTTATCCATCTGTTGCACTCCACAAGCCTATTGTCGTGTAGTTCCTAGGAAACCCCAGGACCTTCGGGTTTTGGATGACCTAAACTGAGAGCTTGGTGTCCAAACCGCTTCTGGATACCCCTGCAGGATATGTCAGCCATCAGATCAGCTAGCTCTACAGAGCCACTACCACCCACCTGTATCTTACAATGGTGTAGGTAGTTTCCGGCAACCACTGAGCATGACAACCCTGATTCCTCAGGGATCATGGAAAACAGTACAGTAATTTTCGTTCAGTCACTCGTGCTTACTTATTTTCAGAAAATACACAGGATAGTGGTTAGGACGTTTCATTAAGTATTTATTGGTCCAGCGTCAGTCTTGTGTAAAAAATGTTTTCTGCGACAATCAGGAGACAAAAGCATACAAAAGAAATCACAAGTACTAATATAGGGATCACTGACATAACATCGATGTACAAAGTATCGATGTAAAAAATACCGCTAAAAAAATATAGACAACAAAAATATCGACTCCTATACTTAAAAAGGTAAGTACAAAAATATTGAATAAAAAATATTGATGTACTAAATATAGATGTAAAAATATCAATTTATATTATATATATATATATATATATATATATATATATATATATATATATATATATATATATATATAAATAAAATAAGATATATTTAATATATTAAATATTAATATTAATTTTAACAAAATACATTTAATTGAATATACATTTTTACAAAATATAACAAATAAACTTAATAAAAAAATAAACACACAAACTTAATAATTTATACATATATATTTATTTTCAAATAATTAATAAACTATTATCTTTAATTTATTTTAAAAGTTTAAAATTATATAAAAATAATATATATATAATTTTAAATATAAAAAACATTCTAAAATAAATTCAAACATTAAACTATGAAAAAATATTGAAACTTAAATTGCCCAATACAATAAATGCAATATTAGGGAAAGTGTTGGATAGTAAAATAATTAAATTTACTATTCCAATACCTGTGAGTGCAACAGTAGGGAAAGTGTTGGATAGCAGAGGGGTAAAAATTACTGTTCCCACTCCAAAGCGTGCAAAAGTAAGGAAAGTGTTGGATAGCAGAGGGGTAAAAATTACTATTCCCACTCCAAGGAGTGCAACAGTAGAGAAAGTGTTGGATAGCGGAGGAGTAAAAATTATTATTACCACTCCACTGAGAAAAACAGTACGGAAAGTGTTGGATAGCGGAGAGGAAAAAATGACTATTCCCACTCCAGTAAGTGTAACAGTAGGGAAAGTGTTGGATAGCGAAGGGGTAAAAATAACTATTCCCACTCCACTGAGTGCAACAGTAGAATAAGTGTTGGATAGGGGAGAGGTAAAATGTACTATTCCCACTCCTCTGAGTGCAACAGTAGGGAAAGTGCTGGGTAGCGGAAAGGTAAAATGTACTATTCCCACTCCAGTGAGAGCAACAGTAGGGAAAGTGTTGGATAGCGGAGGGGCAACAATTAAAATTCCCACTCCAAAGACTGCAACAATAGGGAAAATGTTGGATAGCGGAGGGTTAAAATTAGTATTCCCACTCCACTGAATGCAACAGTAGGATAAGTGTTGGATAGCGAAGGGGTAAAAAAAATTATTCCCACTCCAGTGAGTGCAACAGTAGGGAAAGTGCTGGATAGTGGTGGGGTAAAAATTACTATTCCCACTCCAGTGAGTGCAACAGTAGGGAAAGTTCTGGATAGCGGAGGAGTAAAAATTACTATTCCCACTCCAGTGAGTGCAACAGTAGGGAAAGTGCTGGATAGCGGAGAGGTAAAAATTACTATTCCCACTCCAGCAAATGCAACAGTAGGGAAGGTGTTGGATAGCAGAGGGGTAAAAATTACTATTCTCACTCCAGTGAATGCAACAGTAGGGAAAGAGTTGGATAGCATAGAAAAATAAATTATTATTCACACTCAAACACATGGAAAAAAATTGTAAAAATAATATAAAATAATAAAAATAAAGAATATTTTTAAAAAATGTATATATAATAAACATATAAAAAGAACACATATTATAATAGTAATTATGTATAACAAAAAACAACAAATATTATATAAAATAAAATAATAAATACATGTACATCAAAATAATTCTTTTAAACTACAAAATATTTACAAACAAAAACATTAATTAAAACATAAATGTATTTATTTTATTTCCTACCCTATAACACCACACCAATAACAAAACACTTAAACATTTTTAATTAAAATTATTTACATAATTAACATAATTAATAATCAATTTAAAATATATTATTAATTAAAAAAACTAATAAGCATTAATTGACTACACAAACTTTAACACTATAATATCCACAACACACACTTAAATTAAACTATAAAATAATAAAACTCAATTTGAACTTATTTTAAAAAGAAAAACTATTACTAATAACAACTAATAATTACATAATTAAAATGTATTTAATACCCACCCTTTACCCCTTTAAAAGTAAAAACAACACACACAAAAAAACAATTACACAAAATAAATAACAAATAATTAACATTAATTAACAACTAAATATTAATTAATTAAACACAAATTAATTCCCACCCTTTACTCCTATAAACACCACAACATACACCTAAAATTAATTACACAATTACCATAATTAACTACCAATTATGTATTTAAAATGAATTAACAACCAATTATTAATTCATCAATTAAAAATAAATTCCTTCCCACCCTTCCCACCCTGTACACCTATACAAACCACAACACACACCTCTGTACTCAGGATATTGCATTAACAACAAATTATACTATTGGCTGATGATTAAAAAGAGGAATACCCCTGCAAAAGAAGAAGTAGCACACCTGAATACACTGATAGCTCACTATCAAATTTAAAGCAATATATTTCCAATCAGCCATCATGAAAGCATCAAATCAAATTAGATCTTTTTTTCATAATAACCTGTAGAATATTCTGTCAACAAAAGTAATTTAATCAAACATTTTTAGAGAAAAAAATAACAATATCAGCCATCAGATCAGTGGCACGAAAACAGGTTACAATCTTAGCCATACTTCCCTCATGGCAAATGCACCACTTTCAAGCAAATAACAATCCCAGGCTCTGCTGGCTTTCAACTCAGTGTCAAGCTATAAGAAGCCAGAACTTTGATCGTAAACATCGTAAACAACGCCTCACAACCCCCTGTGTAGTTCACACACCAACACCAACAAGATCCGTTTTGGGATTCTTGTCTAACTTTGCCAGCAAATCTGCATACAAAGGATAGCATTTCATTTAGATAAATTGTGCATCCATCTTTTCTAATGCGTTTTCAGCTGCAAATGATTTTATTGCGGCCTTAGCCTCATTTCTGTTATTATCATTTTCAGTCCCTCTGATTCTTTATATGGAAGCTTAAGAAGCGTCCTAGAGTTCAGAAATATTTCGTACAATCTTTGCAATTCTAATATAAATTAATTAGTTAGAATTGTGTGCTGCAAAAATCAGTAGAATCAGCTTAATATAAAAAAGCTGTAGGTTAGAATGTGTAGTAACATGGAGAGAGATGATATTATTCCCATAATTACCTAAAGCATGCATAAAATAAACATGCCTCCTTTCTGCTGATCACTGTTTATCTAGAAAAAGAGATCAGAAGAAGCAAAATCAAAATCAGTCTTTGCTGTTTAAGACAGCTGGAATTAAGCTCTGTGACTTACCTTTCACTCTGTCTGCTGGCTCTGGAAGCAGACATTGTGAAATCAGAAGTTCAGTGTAGTAACTTAATACAGTTTACCAGTTATGTCATTTTTTATCAGAGGCAACTTGAGACATAACAAGTCACCTTAAATTAGAAAATTGAAGACAGGCTTTTATACAAAGATTGAAGGCTCCTATTACACCACTTGGTGAACAATGTCCCTGCCCACAGAAACGTGGGCAGGGACAACTTATCTGCTCCCACCTGGCAGATGCTCCAAAAATGCACCCGGTGGGGGCAAGCACTCATATGAGCCTTGGCCCGCGCTCTTGCAGGCTGGGAAACTCAGATTGCTCCCACCGAGTGGGAGCAAATAAAGGAACCTCCCCTCACTGAGCTAGTGCAATGGCGGTTCCTGCTGCACAGAAGATGAGTGCATGCAGGGAGCCGGCGGATCCACGTGAGCCTTGGGGCTCCACCTTTAGCCCCCAACATTGTAACTTATTGGTGTTCCGGTAGGCACCGGAGCACCCACATTAGGTTCTGATTAATGGAGCGCCCAGGGATGTAAGGATCACGGAGAGAGGCCAAGTGCCCCTCTTCTTAAAAGAATGGCCCCAGAGGATGGGGTCCCCAGGGCCTGTAAAGGCTCAGGGAGTGGGGTGGTACATGCACCCTTCCCATAAAAAGAAAATCTCTGGGCGATGGAGGAAGGTTAGATGCCTCCGCCAATAAAACAAAAAAGGTATCCAGGGTGGGCATTGGGCAACCCAAAATAGAAGTTAAAACTGTAGGAAACATGTTGGGAAATAAGATATATTGTTTATGTATTTCGTTTTTAATGACATTTGTAACAGAAGTATAGGATATGGACACGTGGTGATTGTATTTTATGCACAAAGTCATTTTACCCATCTATTGCACAAAGCATTATTTCTATATACTGTATGATAGTTGTTGTTTTTATTACAGTGAAATTATCATGATTTTTCTAACCCTGGGTGGAGTTCAAGTGGAAAAAATCTCCGCCGCGCTACGCGGAGTTCCGCAAGCGGCGGAGTGCGATAGAAAAATGCCGTTCGCGGTGATTTTCTGTGCCGGATGCTTGTCCGCACTGTGCAAATCATCACGAACGGCACCATGCACAGCGCAAGCGGGCGCTGCTTTCCTTTCTGCCCCTTGAGTAGATTTTTACTCGAGCTGCAGCTTTCTCAACGCGAAAGGGCAGTTTCTCAACACGAGCGCGCGAGCTTACGTGAACACTCGCAATGAGAAACCTGACCCCCCCGCGTTGAGAAATCTCGCCGGGAGGTTTATTTCTCACGCTCGCGCTCGCCAACTTGATGTTGACAAATGCGAGCGAGGAAAAAAACTCCGCTACGCGGAGCGAAGTTTTTAGGAACTCTGCGAGCTCCGCGTAACGCGGAGTGCGGAAAACTCCGCAAACTCCGCGAGTGGAGCAGAGTTCACCGCCCAGGCTTAGATTTTTCACTGACTGTATTTTAACATGTGCTTTTATGGTTTGTTTCAAACCGAATATTGACTGTTTGAATGATGGAATAATAAATGAGCAGCAGAAGCTGCTTATTTATTTCTCAGTGTTCTTTAAAGGAGCACCCCATAATGCCTGTGTGGGCTCTTTCAACCTTTTTTAATGATTTCCATAAAAGGGGCAGGAGCATAACCACCAAATATGTTTTTTTAATGTTGCGGGGGACTGTAGGGAGTGCAGCAGCCTCTAAGCAACATTAAAAATAAACACCGCTAGCTGGAGCTATATGCTCTTCAGCTGGAGTGCAAGGCCCTCTTGTGGAAGTTTTTATGATTACCCTTTGTGGGCTGAAAAATGTTAAAAGAAAGACTGATATACATGGTAGTTTTATTTTTGCAAAAAAAAAAAAAAAAGAGAAACAACACGTCTCCGAGTCTTTCCTTTAAAAATTTTTAGTCCAAAATTACAATTACAAAACTATGTAAAAAGAAAGAGTCACAGACATGTCGATTTTATTTTTTAATTAAAACTTCATTAAGATTTTTATAGAAATCACTATTATTGAACATTGCATTACTTGAATTAATTTTATTTTGGTATTGTGATTATTTGAAAAAGGTAGTAAGTCTGCCTGAGTGCGGCCAGTAAACAGCATGAAGAACGTCTCAAAAGAAGAAGCATTCACACCCTCCTCAATATAGTTCACACTTGTATTAGTTATTCATGAAGGCCTGATGCAAACAAGATCCATTTTGTAACATTTGTGTAATTTTGCCAGAATATCTGCATACAAAGTATGACATTTTGTTTAGAGACATTGTGCATCCATCTTTTCTAGTGCCTTTTAAGCTGCAAATAATTTGAATGCTTAGCCTCGCTGTCTGTCATTAGCATTTTCAGTCACTTAGATTCTTTATCGGGAAGCTTTAGAAGCATCATGAAGTTCAGTAATGTTTTCTATTATCCTTGCAATTCTATTATATTTTTAAAACAATGTACTACTTTGATATGAATACAAAACTCTATTCTCATTTATACTTCTACATACAGTTCAACATAGGGGCTGACACTGGTGCCTGGTGTCATAGTTGACCACAAATCCCATCATGGCCTTTTGCTACAAACACCATTTCCCAGTGTCAGCCATTTTGTCAGTACATTTCCACTCACTGTCAGGTAAGCATAGTTTCTGGAGGGCTGTTTGGGCTGGGTAGGAGGAGGAATCTTAGCCCTGACTACATCTCTCATCTGGTATTCTGCTTTCCTGACACTGAGTGGAAAAGTGCTGGCAAGATGTCTGACACTGGTGCCTGGTGTCAGAGCCAACCATAACTCCCATCATGCTTTAAACACCAGTCCCCAGTGTCAGTGACCTTGCCAGCAAAGTTCCCCTCAATGTCAGGAAAGCAGATTCCCAGGCTGTATGTTTGTGCTTGGTGGGAAGGTGTGTCTAGGACAGGGCCTGATGGGAGATGGAGTCAGTGCAAACACTCATCCTCCCACCCAGCACAACCACTTTGTCTGGGCCTATGTCTACCTGACAGTAAATGGAAGTGTACTACCAAGATGGCACATGACACTGGGGACTGGTTTGTGGAGCACAGGGCCTTAATGGGAGTTGGCTTCAAGCAACACACCATGCAGCAGTGCCAGCCATCTTGCAAGTCCACTTCACCTCACTGTGAGGTAGAAATAGGCCCAGAGGAGTCACCAGGGCTGGATGGGAGGAGGAGTATTTGCAATAGCTACAACTCACATCATGCCCTGTCCTATGTACACCTTCCTACCCAGCTCAAACAGCCCAGCTTGAACTATGCTTACCTCACAGTGGTGTAAAATGTACCAGCAGGATGTCTGACACTGGTGCCTGTTGTTTGGCTTGACTACAACTCCCATCAAGGCCTTCTGCTCCAGACACCATGCAGAAGTGTCAGCCATCTTGCTATACATTTCCACTCACTGTCAGGTAAGCATGGTTCCTGGTGGGCTGTTTGTACAGGTTGGGAGGAGGATTGTTTGCCCTGACTACATCTCCAATCAGGCCCTGTCCTACACACACTCTTCCCACCGAGCCCAACTAGCCTACCAGCTTACCTAAAAGTGAGTGGCAATGTACTGACAAGATGTTTGACACCTGAAACTGGTGTTTGGAGCACAAGGCCATGAGGTGAGTTGTTGTGAAGTTAAACATCAGTGCTCAGTGTCAGGCATCCTGAAGGTACATTCTGACACACTGTGAGGTAAGCTTATGTCCTGTTGGGCTGGTTGCAGTGGGTAGGAAGGTGTATGTAGGACAGGGCCTGATGGGAGATGGAGTCTGTGCAAACACTCCTCTTCCCACCCAAACCAAACAGATCATCTCGGCCTATGGCTTCCTGGCAGTGAGGGGATGTGTACTAGCAAGAAAGCTGACAGTGATCCCTGGTGTCTGAATTGAGCGAAACTACCATCATGGCTTCGTGCTCCAAAGACCAGTCCCCAGTGTCTGCCATCTTGCTAGTCCATTCTCCACTCACTGTCAGTTAGCCATAGGCCCTGATGAAGTGGATGGTAAACAGCGTTTACTTCGCATGCGATACTTCGCATGCCATTACAACGCGGTCGTTACAACGACCGCATTGTTAGTTCGCATACCTTTACTACGCAAGTCGGAACAACGACTTGCGTTAGGGGGGAGAAGGTGTTGGATTTAAAATCCAACACCTTCCCTAGTGTCCGCACAGACTCGAGTTGGAATTGTAAATTATACTATTCCAACATCCAGCGCCCCCTACTGCAATTCGTTGTTCCGAATTGCGTAGTAAAGGTATGCGAACTAACAATGCGGTTGTTCTAACGACCGCGTTGTAATGGCATGCGTACTAAACGCATGCTTAGTAACGAGTGCTATTCGAAGTGGATGTGCCATGTGGGGGGGGAGTAGTGGTTCTCATTATTCCACATCCCATCAGGAAATGCCATACCCACACTTGTCCCACCAATCCCAAACAGCAACCCTGGGATCTACTTTGAATGAGAGTGGAAATGTACCAGCAAGATGTTGAAAGCAACTCCCTGATGGGAGTTGCTTTCAACTTCAACACCATGCAGAAGTGTCAGCTAACTTGCTAGTACACTTCCCTTTCACTGTGAGGTACGCATAGGCATCGAGGAGTTAGCAGTGCTATGTGGGAGGATGAGTACTTGTCGTCAATAAAACTACCACCATGCCTGGGCCCACACACACTTTCTCACCCATCCCAAACAGCCCACCTGGTACTCCACTTTCCTGAGAGTGAATGTAAATGTACTAGCAAGATGGCTGACACTGGGCACTGGTGTGAGGAGCACAAGGCCCTGCTGGGAGGCAGTCTCAAGGCAGACACCTGTCCAAAGTGTCAGACATCTTGCAAGTACATTGCTACTCACTGTTAGTAATGCATATTTTCCAGGTTGGCTGGTTGTGCTGGGTGGGAATGTGTTTGTAGGACTGGGCCTGATGGGAGTTAGAATAACAAAAACACTCTGCCACACACACAGCACAACCACTTCAACGGGGCCTATGTCTACCTGACAGTGAGTTGATGTGTACTAACAAGATGGCTGATACTGTGGACTGCTCTCTGAACCTATCACAACTACCACATTTGCCTTTATCCTACAAACACCAGCCAGCAGTGACAAACATCTTGCAAGTACACTTCCCATCATTGTCTAGACAACACTCTTGCTGGTGGCCTGGTTGGGCTGGTTGGGAAGAGGAGTGTAAGTTTCACAAATACACCATAAACACTCAAACCTCAGTTCATTGAATTAGTCTGCCACGAAATGGCAGAAAGCAGAGTTTGTGATCTCATCTGACTATGGAGTCAATGTACAAAATACATTATCAGTATGGGCACAAAGCTAAGCAGTCACACATTTGGTTCCTCACAGCTATTCACTTGTGTGTAATGAGATGAGAACAAGAAGCACATCACTCAACCATTCCCACAAATTTCAGGGTAAATAAACAAACTGTGAGTGTGTACGCAGCCACACCTATGTTACTGCTAAAGACATGGACTAAGCCCAGTACACAGGCCTGAAAAATATCAACATTGGGATCTAAAGAGTATGTATGTCATCGTTCAACTACAGATGTGGACAACACCAACCCACCTGTGTCATTCACAGGGTGTCAGGAACCAGTCAATGTCTTTGGACATGTAATGTGAACTAAACACAACATGTCCGTTTATGTACATAGCTGGACATGCTCATCAATCCTATCTTGTCCAAATTACATTGCTCTTGAAAAACGTAGGCCAGCATCATGGAAGAAGGAGGCCAATCTTTGTACATTAACTCATCATTAGTTTCCATAACCTATGTAATGGGTATGATCTGAGGGGCAGTGGATATTCACATCAATCATTGTGCAATTTATGTACCCGCAGGGCGAGCTGGAAACACCACTGGAATGAATCAGGACAGCAAGTCCCATACTCTGGTCGATCAGGAGCTCTCCGGCGTAGATGTCTCTCAACCATCCTCGGACGACAAGGAATAACCTGGTCCATCAGGTTTGGGTCACCAGACAGCACCAGCAGCGACTACAGCAGGATCCTCTGCGACCACTCCTGTCTCAGCTGACAACACCCAGCTGACCCCTACCCTGATGGACACAGCAGTCCGAGCCACCACTGACAGCACAGCAACACTTGGCTCTCTGGAGTTGGCAAACAACAACACAACTGTCAATGAGGAAGGAGGCTCAGTGTTGACTCTACAGGCATCAACTGGTCCTGCTCAGGTAGTTAGGGGTGGTGGGAGGGGCCGTGGGGACCTGCACCATCATGCTGCTGATGCTGCTGATGAAGATCACCCAAACCTCTCCAGGGTGATCCACGCCTACCAGGCTTGTCAGGGAGAGATGGGCCAGGTCATTGGGATCCTCTGCAACTTGGAACAGCTGCAGGCAAGGCAAAACCAATGCCTTCACGCATTCAATGTCAAAATTGACAATCTGACTGGGGAGCTGAGGGACTTTAGTAACAGCCTTCGCCATATTGCAGACCCCCTAACCACACCTCCCTGTGTGCCCACAACATTTGGTGCCTCAACATCTGCACAAGCCACAGGGAGGGACGTGGAGTCTGGCAGAGAGTCCCCAGCACATCAGTTGCCTGCAGCTGAGGGTCCCCCCGCAAAGCATGGAAAGGGTCATCCGAGGAAGAATCCTTGTGAGACAGATGGCTATGCATCACCCCCAGGAAGTGACAATGTGCCCCTGATATCCTCCAAGTGTTCACTTTATTGACTGTCATTGAACTGTTCCACATTGGATGGAGGGTCTAAATTGGACTTTGTACTCAAATAACTGTGAATTTACTCATGAAGACTTCATCTACAAACACTTCCAACTCCTATCTGCACTTTTCAATTTTTTTGTTGAGCACTCTACCATTGTGTGGAATGATCTCCTAATGTCATGCACTAAAATAAATCAGTTTTCAAAAATACTTGCTCATGTCGTGACTTTGAATCCAAAATGTACGGATTGAAATGATGCACAAAATCACAAAGAAGAAAGTGTCAAACATTGGTAACAAATCAATTCCAAAATGTAAACTCATTGCTTGTGAGTAAATGTACACTGTCACAGCACTATAGATAGACACAACCAGGTTATCACACAACCCGTAGTACATGGAATAGATTCAATGTGAGTCTATTGTCTACAAAACTATCCTCATTTGCAAGCACAATCAACACTCATTTGTCAGCAAACCAGCTCATCATGGTGCCTCAATGTGGAGCACGGTTTATTCTCCAGATACAACCTGGTGCCTTAACCCAAAGTCAGATCACATCACACAGTAACAAAATGCTTCCAAGTAAAAAGAAATGACCATGAGTTCAGAAGGAAGTGCATGCCAGGAATTTCGGCAACAGTTCAATGTTGAAGTATGTCACAGCATCATGGGTATGGTGAGGTCACAACTCTGCAGTTGACATGGAAAAGTAGCCTGGTAAGGAGAAACATAGAACAGAGCCAGGAACCCAGGACTAAGGTAGTTCAATTTTGCAAACTATGTCATCTGAAGCCCAAGAATGTCAGTGTGAACACTAGCTAGGATTCAGGGTAGCACTGTACATGTTAACCTGTGAATATAATTGAACCATTTCAGTAAAAACCTCTGGAAAATTATCATATACTCACAGGCATACATACACATTGTACATCAGCAACATACCAACAATTGGGGTTTGTCGCCTCCTCTCATTGCATACTTACCCTCATGTGAAAAAAGTTGTGAATAAGCTGTGGTCTCAAATCCAAGCCGTCTTCATCATCACCACTGTGATCCTGTCCCAGTCCTAGATCCTCCCTCGCTGACGGCGGCTGGTCTCCGTCGACCTGCATGAGAGGTATTGCCTTCCGTATTGCCAGGTTGTGGAGCATGTAGCAAGCTGTGGTGATCTGGCACACCTTCAATGGGGCATATTGGAGGGCTCCTCCTGTGTGGTCCAGACAGCGGACTTGGTCTTCAGTAGCCCAAAAGTCCATTCCACGACTCGCCGGGTCCTACCATGGGTCTCATTAAACTGCACTTCTGCAGGGGTGACAGGGTTATGGAGTGGTGTCAGTAACCAAGGCTGGTTAGGGTATCCAGAGTCTCCTACATTTAACACAGAAAAAAGATTCAGTTGTCTGATAACAGAGCACTATCTCACATACTATCAACACACACCACAACATACACATACATCACCCACCAACAAGCCAGGCCTGGTCACATTGCAGCTGAGACATCAAATGGGGATGATGCTGTTTCTCAGGATATGTGCATCATGTGCCGAGCCAGAAAAACGTGCGCAGATGTTGGAAATGGACTTGTGAGCCAAACATCCGACCTGGACATTGATCCGCTGGTAATGATTTCTGTTCCGATACACTTGCTCATTTGCTTACGGGGGGTATCAATGCAACGTGGGTGCCATCAATAGACCCAATGACATTGGGTATCCGTCCCAAGGTGTAGAATTCCCCCTTGATGTCTGACAACTGTCCAGGTGTTGGTGTTGGGAACTTTATGTACTGGTCCAGGTAACTGAGCAATGCCTCCAACACATCACGAAGGACATGGCTGAACATTGCTTCGGACATTCCACCAGATGTTGCCACTGTATACTGTAATGAACCTGTGACAAAGAAATGTAAGCTGCCATAACCTTCACCTTGGGGTTCAGTGCAGTTGGATGCGTGCGACCAGGTTGCAAATGAGGTGACAACTGCTCAGACAACTGTTCAATTATTGGCCTTGTGAAACTGTATTTTTCTTATGGTATCCCATTCTTCCATGGTCTGTAGGTCTGGATAGGGCCTGTACACTGGAGGTAGTCTGTGATACCTATGTGTAGAGTGTAAACACAGTTGGTGTTAGTTCACAATGTACAAAGCAACAGGCATTTAGACAAACAGAACATGAAATCTGAACATAACTAAAACTACAGAACATTGGAAATACACATTTCAAGGATAAAGGCTGACCTTAGATACATTTCACAGCATTAGGACATTTTCCAGATATGTAACCAAGGTATGGGGACACAGCAATTAGAGTGCTGTTGTGTAAAAATCACTAGTGTTTGTCAACATTCATGTGATCAAGCATCACATACTCAACAACTCCCCACCAAATAAGCCAAGATATAGGTTTGTGAGAACAATTACATTGTTAAAAGGTACCCACAATAGGATCATGTAATGCCAGCTATGTGGGATACCAAATTATGCACACTACTGTCACAGGGTGGACATGTTGTCTTGTCTGCAATACACATACAATCACATACACAAACCATTAACTATGTACGCCATCATCCCCTTATGTATGAGACACAAAGATACATCACATTGCAATCACATTGCAATCACATTGCAAACACAAGCAGATGTGGCTGCATAATGTCACGGTCTACTCATTCAAAGGTAAATGCATTATCCATAACTTATACATAAAGGGGCAGATTTACAAGAAACTAATGCAGCACAGTGCCGCAAGTCATTTTTCTGCGCTGCGCTGTGTTAGTTTCGAAGCACAGGGATGCAACATATTTACAACAATATGTCGCATCTCTGTGCTTCCCCGTGCAAACGCGCACACACTGCTGCCATGCGCCGGTGCAGTCACCCTTGCACCATGGTGCAAGGATGCATGCTTCGCGGGGAGATTGTTTTTGTGCGTAAAGGGCGCCTTCCTGCACAAATACAATCAATTGAGGTGATTACCTCTTCCAATGTGTGCTGTAGAATGCAGCACGCATTGAAAGAGGAAAAAAACGGGGAGAAATGAAAACATTTCTCCTTGTTGCAATGTGTGCTGTAGAATGCAGCACGCATTGAAAGAGGAAAAAAACGGGGAGAAATGAAAACATTTCTCCTTGTTGCACCTTGCTACGCCACCCCTAGGGTAGCGTAGCATTCTGATGCATTTCCAGATTTACGATTGATCCTAAATCTGGAAATGCATCAGTGGACATGGGTGTTGCGTGGGAACACCCACAGCAACACCCATGTCACGCCCCTAACACACAAAGTTTGCATGAAAATGGATGCAGGGTGGCTTTATGTGTGCTTGCAGATATCACGCATCAGGTTGTACTGCCGGTGTGTCACGCAATGTGACGCACCAGCGGTGCAAGGGGCTTGTAAATCTGCCCCAAAACATTTGAAGTCAGAAATCACACGGGTTGCACACTGGGTCACACAGTCCCTAAATGCAGTGAATATGTCAAGAATGCACTTGTATATCCCAAACAAATCATTGGCACTATGACCAAGCCTAGGAGGGTAAATGGAGTGCTTTTGTTTCATGTTGGTATTAACCTCAAAATCAGTTTGTCATGTGCCCCTCAAGGTTAGCTCATCATGGGAGTGTGAGCTATTCATTTAAAGGTCAATTTCGTAACGAAAAAACTGCCTCCACACATGTAATGCACAAAAATACATCAATTACACAGAAGTGTCTGCCCTGCCGACCGATTATTCAAAGGGTGCGGTACTCGCATCCTAACCGATTCGGACATAGCCACATCCTCTGGGAGCTGCTATGGCACGTATGGTGGGCAGGGCCCCAGCCTTCACCCAGGAGGAGAACCAGGTGCTGCTGGACAGCCTCCTGCCTCTGTACAGCCAGCTCTATGACAAACCAGAAGAGCAGGTGAGTGATGATTACAATCCATTTTCATTGGACATGTGCAATTACCATGCACTACTAGAATTAGGAATCTCATAGGCAAGCATGTAAACTGTGTTTTTGTAAGTTTAAAAATGTGTAGATAACTGTTCTGGGCAGGTACAACACTATAGAAGTGTGTGTACTGGGGTAAACATCTTATCACTGTTCTCATGGGATGGAGTCATCATTGAATACAGGATAACTGCACATAATGCCACTTGCCTATCCCTTAGATATTGTTGCCAATCTGACAATGGCCAATGTGTACAGTTGTTTGACTCAGAAACATGTTGCATGTGAACTAAGAGTCTGTCATCATGTCATCCTTACAGGTCAACTCCAATCAGAAGGACAAGCTGTGGACCATCACCTGGAAGGTGCGCTCTGTGGGGGTCACAATTCGGCATGTCCGTCACTGCCGCAAACGCTGGCAGGACCTTCGTGGCTGGATGAAGATGATCTCAGAATACCAGCTGGGCCTGTCAGCTCCAGGCAAGAGGGGCGGGGGCCGAGCACTGACCATCCCACATGCTCCGTATCCTAGCGGTGGTCTTCCCTGACCTGGTTGGGAAGTTGAAAGCCAGACAGCAGAAAGGAGGGGGTGAGTATGTGCCTTCTCGCACAACTTTTTTAACCATGCATGTTGTAGAGGCTTATCCTGCTGGCCCCTTTACAGGTTATAAAACACCCAAAACCACTGTTCATTTTTAAAAGATGCATATGCACAAGGATTATGAGATGCCTGGTTATGCCCCTTTCATCAGGGACATGTGAGGAAGTTATGTTCAGGGTAGTGACAGTAGTGAACAGCACACATTACAACAACATGTACATGGTGATAACCTTGAGGAGTAATATGAATGCTCGACATGTATCAGCACATTGACTAATGTATGTCCTGTTATCAGTGTGGTTTCAAGAAATCTGTGAAGTATGTTGTTATTGGAGCACTCAAGTGTGTAAAGCCCATGCTATACTTCCTGGCAGCAGGTGACATCTATGTTGAGCCATTGGCGAGTTTTGCTTGTTCTGTGTGCCTATGTTAGGTCCCAGCCATGGTGCTCAGTGAATTCAAATGTATCCCATGGGCCAATTACAGGTTTGCTAAATCGGGTCACCTGTCACACTGGCCTTTCACAAGGTTGGGTGTAAGATTCCATTCTCTCGATTCAAAAGAGTTAGTCCATGTGTCTGACTCTGTAATGGTGACAATACATGCCATTCTTTCTCAAACACAAGTGGTAACTGGTGGAAACATGGCTGCAATTGTAAGGTATGATGTTAGATACACATTCACAATGGTTGACATGTGTGTAAAGGCTCTTGACTCTTCATACTTGATGGCTTTGTAAACCATGTTTTTGATGCATCACTGTCAGATTCAGAGATGTGAAATGTGCATAATTTTGGTGTTAGTTTACAAAATGAGATGGTAACCAAGAGCAATGTATGCTGTTCAAAGTGTGCATTATGTTTAAAAAAAGTTAGGGACTTTCAGACTTGGGCACTACAAATGGGGACTTCTGCAGTCTAGACAGGATTGGTACACAGTGTTGACTGGACTCTTAAAGAATAGAGGTTCATTACTAATAGTCTGTACACACAATGCACCCAGATGGCCCAGTGGCATAGTGTTCCTCCTGAAGCATTGTGGAGATGCAGTCATCAGACTTGGAAGTGTGTTGACAATTGTTCACATCTGAAACTGGTGAGCTGACTCCAATGTGCTCAACATTCTGAATCATCTTCATAACACTATGCATAGATGACACAAGGCTGTGGGACATGTGCCTCTGACCCTAGCTATGCCTACTACCTTGGTGTTTACACGATAAAAGTCAGATGTGTGACCTGACAGTGAAGGACCGATGTTACAGGACAAATTATCACAATCGCTGTAATCTGTGTGATATGACTAATACAATGACTATGCCAGGTTGATGTATGGCAATAAAGTCATATGACTTGTAACATCAGAGCCAAAGCTTCTCAACTTGATGACTAGGGATTGCAGAATGGATACCATCTCTCAAATCATTCATGTTAATCATATTTAGTAGTTGACATTATGGTCGTGGAAATTGTTATTGATACACCCAATGTTGCAGATAACATCATGTGTGAGGTGTAGGAAGGTGGAATCTGACTATATGGTTGCCCCCACTTTTTTTATGGTGTTTTGCTGGTTTATGACTTAGTTGGACTGGGATCCTGCTATTCAGGGCCCCAGTCTATCTGCTTTCTCTGTAAAAAGGTTTCCATGTGCCTTAGGCACATCTCTGATTGGAATCTGGAGTGCCCTTATAAGTCCCTAGTATATGGTATACTATGTACCAAGGGCATAGGTACCTCAGAGGCCTACCAGGGGCTGCAGCATGTATTATGCCACCCCTGGAAGGCCATCCAAACTGACACCACAGGTCTGCTACTGCAGCCTGGGTAAGGTGGTGCATGCACTCCTTACTGTGATATAGGTTACCTATATCACTAAATACATACACACATATAAACCTATAAGTCACTCCTATGGCAGGCCTTATCAATCCTGAAGGCAGAGTGCGTGGTTCCTATGTGAGAGGGTGCCCCTGCATGAGCAGGGCCCCTCTGCAGCATTCGGAGACCCTTCTCTGATGCTGTTTGTAGTGCAGCCTGACCATATACTCTTAAGCGCATTATAACCTCGCGTTAAATGCTAACTTTGGAATGGCTGCACCGAAACATGTCGTGTTTGGTGTCAAACATCTTGGAATACTACCCCCCGCCAATTCTGGCGGCGGGGGTAGCATTCCACCCTTCTAGAGGGAGAGACATGTTAACCCTGGCTTGGCCGGTAACTTCTTTCTAAAGCCCTGGCATCACAAAATGGATGCTGCTGCCACAGACACAAGTCTGGCCTCCTGCTGCTGGACGAAACTCCGGCAGGGGAGGCCTGGACAATAGGTTTCCTGTCCCAGGGAGGTGTGACCACCTCCCCAGACAGGATAGTGTGTATTGGGGCTGGGCGGGAGCACTTTCGGGTGCTTTGAAGTCCTGCACTGGGGGCACACTTGGTGTCCCTGTGCATACCCCAGTTCAAACCGGATCAGGGGCTTGCAGCCCCTGATTTGGCATGAACTGGACAAAGGAAAGGGGTGTAGCCACCCTCTGCCCTGACCCACCCATAGGTGGGGCCACAGAGTAGTCCAACCCCTAAACTTAGTATAAGTATAGGAACCCAGTCCTTAGGACTTTAGATTATCCCTGGACGAAACTCTGAAACAGAATCCTGGACCTTCAACGCTCTACTCAAGACTAGAGGACAGAAGAATCTCCCTTGGGGTCAAGGGGTGACTCCCCTGCTTGGCAGGCACTAAAGAAGCAATTGTCCGGTCTGCATCGCCTAAGCTCCCGTCGGACACCGAAGTCTTTGCATCACCAGAGGTGGATTTCCAGACTTCCCCGAGACTGCCCTGAGTCCCCAGCAAAGCTGAGGCCCGTAGCTGTCGTGGGTAATGTGGAACCGTGACCCCAGGACACCGCACGCATTTGCTAGTGCATCCTCTTCTGGGTCTCCCACGAAGTCATGCTTTGGGCTTCGAGTAGCCCTAGCCTCCAGCACCAACTGCACCGAAGATCACTGGCCTCCACTTGACGAGTATCCTGTGAGCCAGCTCCATGTGCGATGTCTTGAGGTTCCTTCGCAGTTGCTAGCCCGTTGGCTAGTAGCCCTTCACGAAGGCCAATCCTTTTCTTCTTGGGCTCCCTGGTTGCTCCAGGCTTGCCCTCACTTACCCTTGCTGGGTGAGTTCCTCAGATTTTGCTGGTCTGCATCATCATCATTCTTCACTTTCATCAAGACTTGCCGTTGCCAAGGCTTGTTGGGTCCAATCTGGTCGCCGACACCTCAGCACTCGACAGACATCGTGTACCAGCCCGAATCCTGCTCCTGATCACCGACAACGCCTCCTGGACCTTGTGGCTGAAGAGTCAAGATGACCGTCAACCTACCTGAAGCACTCAACATCGGTGGGCATCCGCTCATCGCCTTCCTGGTCACTGGCTAGTGACCCAGACTCTGTCCCCTCTGCTTTCAGGTTCTTCAGATCTCCGATCCACTCTTGGATCCACCCGGACACTTTCCACTTGGTCGCCAGCAGCACTTTGCCGCAGATCGCCATTCAAATCGACAACGAAACCCGACCCGAAAGGCACCTATGCACCCGGCTTCCCTGGGTGAGGTAACAAGAGTACTCCGGTGCTCCCGTGGGTAGAGACTCTAGAACGACCTAGTTCTCAAAGGGTTTGCTCCAAGTCCTCCTTTAAGTGTCCCTTTTCTCTAATTTCCTGATCGCGACTTTCTCCATAGAAGTTTACGGCGTATCGCGGTTGTGTATTTACACTGCACGCGTCCCCCGTGGGTCCCCTGTGTCACTACCTTGGGTGGTTCCTTGTGGTCCAAGCACTTCTAGAGGCTCTAGGCCTAGTGTCTAGTTCAGTCGTGGTTCTTATACCACTTTATTGGGATATGGTTTGGTACGCCCCTAGGGCCCAAACGTGTATTTGTGCTATTACTGTGTTTAAATAACTTATAACTTGTGTACTTCGAACTCTAGCCTCATAAAGAGACTAGAGGGGTGTGTTTAGCAATAAATACATATATTTTGAATATATACCTGGTGTGGTGCTCTTTCATTTGGTCACTCAAGAGATTATAGACTGGTAAAACAAGCTGCTTTACATTCCTTCAAGACTTAGCCTGAAGGCTGCTCTCCATAGCTACCACTAGGATAGCTTTCAATAAGGTTGTCTTTAACCTATCTCCAATAAGGGGTTGTTTGGACTGGTGCAAGGTGCCCACTATAATTAGTGGACAGCATATGCCAGGCCAACTTCTCACATTGGTGTGCAGCGTGTGGGATTCCAGCTTGCTATTGTTTTACCAGATAATCTCAATTGAATTGATCAACTGAAAACCACTAAAGGTACCTAAGGTACATATAAATTAATCTTAGAATACAGTAAGTTCTACTGAACTTAGAGTTGTGTGTTAAGGGATAGCACACCCTTTCTACAACTCAAGAGAGTTTAGTAGGCCACACTAGAGTAGGTAGTGCATACACCACACCTCACTAGTGATGTCTTCAAAGCCAGGACCCAGTGAGTCCTTGCCAGAAGCCCATGGGCTTTTCCTCCAAGTATGATACACTCCCATTCTTGGAATTGAGAGCATTATGTAACTTGAGGAAATTGAAGACAGGACAAAGTCCCACCACCCAACATCTTAGAGAGATGTTGGAGGCTTATGATCTCAGCAGGCCCTTAGGGACTGAAGGGGTAGGAGCAGAGGGTGGGGCAGAAGATGAGGATGGGGCCAGGGGTAGCAATACCCCCAGCCCCCTCTGGAACTGACCAGGAGGGTGACAATGACCCTGACCTGGATAACCCAATTCCTCCTGTGGATGAGGAGGAGGCTCAGAATGACCTCCACTTTGTCCCCCAGGAAGGATTGTGAGTGTGCCCAGAAGGTCTAGATCTCCTTCTCAGGAGTCTAACCACTCTGGCACCTCAATAGGGACCTCTGTCTCCTCTCATAGGAGGGAATCCTCTCATGAGAGGAGAAAGAGGCTGATTCAATATGAGGAAGCTCAGCTTGAACTCAGAAAACAGCAACTGGCTATAGACAGGGAGTCCCTACATCTCTACAAAGAGAGAAAAAGTTGGGACTAGAGTCCCATGGTGGCAGCAATATCCCTAAAGATAGGGAAAGGTCTTATGACCATAGAAACCTAAACAAGATTGTCCCTCCCTACCAGAGTGGGGATGACATCCACAAATGGATAACTGCACTGGAGAGGGCCTGTAAAGTTCAGAGGGTCCCCCAGAAGCAGTGGGCAGCAATCTTGTGGCTCTCCTTTGCAGACATAGGTAGAGACAAGCTCCTCACTGTAAGAGAAGAGGATGCTGACAATTACACAGTCTTGAAGAGTGCTCTGATAGATGGGTTTGGCCTAACCACTGAACATTATAGGTTGAAGTTCAGAGACACCCAAAAAGCTCAGACTCAAGACTGGGTTGATTTTGTAGATTGTGCTACTAAGGCTCTGGAAGGTTGGATACATGGCAACAAAGTGCAGGACTTTTTAGGATTGTACAATTTGATTATGAGGGAGCAGATCCTTAATAATTGTCAAAACCAGCTTTTGCACCAGTATCTGGTGGACTCTGATCTGACCTCTCCCCAAGAATTGGGAAAGAAGGCAGACAAATGGGTCAGAACCAGAGTAAAAACTAAAAATCAGGGTGGTGACCAGAAGAAAGATTCTACTAAGTCCCAAGAGAAAGGTGGGGATAAATCTAAAGATAAGTCCCCTACAGGGCCCCAAAAGTCCTCTTCTGGGGGTGGGTCCCAAACTCCTTCTTCTCCTGAAAAGAAACCATATTGCCATGTCTGTAAAAAGCCTGGGCACTGGAAAACTGATCCCAGTTGCCCCAGGATTGGCAATAAAGAAAATGTTCCTCCCACCACTACTACCACCCCTCCTGGTACTACCAGTAGTAATCCTCCAGTTGGGAGTAGTGCACCCAAAAAGTTAGGTGCTTTTGCAAGAGGAACAGAGGTGGGCCCTAGTTTAGACAGGGACCCCTCAACAGACTCCTCTGACTCTGATGGTGGTATAGGATTTGCCACCTTTACCATGGGTCCCACAGCATTGGGCAGGTACAGATTGGAGCCACTAATTAATGGTCAGAAAGCTGTGGCATTTAGGGACACAGGGGCTAGTGTCACCATGGTGGCAGGGAAACTAGTCCCCCTCACCAGCTTTTACCTGAGTTTAAATACCAGGTGACCAACATTGATGGTGTCAGAACAGATCACCCCATGGCCATAGTCAATCTCAGCTGGGAGGGGGTCACAGGCCCAAAAGAGTGGCAGTGTCCCCAACCCTACCTGTAGATTGCCTGATGGGCAATGATCTGGAAATTTCAGCCTGGCCTGAAGTTGAACACCAAACCCATCTCAGGATGCTGGGCGTCCCTGTAAAGGTTAGTGGGGCTGTGATGGCCACAGCCCCAGCCCAAGATTTTGGAGAGATGGAGCCTGGAAGAATGGCCCACTCTCCCCAAAAGAGAGCACAAGGGTTGAAGAAAAGTCTTCTTCCCTCCAGACAGTAGGTAAGGGTCAGCCTCCTCAGGGAACTGACCCTACCCCTAGTGAAGGAACTGCCCCAGAGGTAGTCAGGCCTGGCCTGGCCACACCCCTGATGGCAGAGGACCCTTCCAAGGTGGTACCCAGTCTGGAGCAGGTAACCTGCCCCTCTCTACCCTGCCTCAGCCAGCCCAGGGCTGCAGAGGTCAGGGAGGTCAGTGGACCCCCAGGGCCCCCTGTCCAGAGGAACCCCCATCAGCAGATTAGGGGCAGCCAGTCTAGTAGCCCTAGCCAGGTGAAAATTCCTCTACACACTGAGGGATCCCCCATACCTTTATGTAGGGACCTCCCCAGAAGGACTCTGGTAGGCAAGGGCAAACCTGGGACCAGAAGGTTCCAAACTTGCCATGTCCCTCCAGTAGTCCATCCAAAGGGACCCAACCCCCAGCTGTAGGCAGCCAAAGGTTGACCCTTAGAGCAAAGTGCAACTCAGTCATGGAAAGACAGGCATACATGGTGACCAGTGATCTGAGGAAGCTGAGGCCAACATTCCTAGGGCCTCACTTCCCTACTCAGACACCTCACCAGCCTTGTACTTTACCTAAGCACACCACAGGTAGTGATTCCCCATGGTGGAGACCCTCTCATGCCCTTAGGGTGAGGGATTGCTTAGTGGACCATAAGACAGGGGGAAACCATGCTAGTGCAGGTGCTTCCTTATATGGCCACTTAGTCAATGAAGGCTCAACTGGCCAAGGTTAGCCTTATCTCCTTTCGTTTGGGGGGTTATGTAGGAAGGTGGAATCTGACTATATGGTTGCCCCCACTTTTTTTATGGTGTTTTGCTGGTTTATGACTTAGTTGGACTGGGATCCTGCTATTCAGGGCCCCAGTCTATCTGCTTTCTCTGTAAAAGGTTTCCATGTGCCTTAGGCACATCTCTGATTGGAATCTGGAGTGCCCTTATAAGTCCCTAGTATATGGTATACTATGTACCAAGGGCATAGGTACCTCAGAGGCCTACCAGGGGCTGCAGCATGTATTATGCCACCCCTGGAAGGCCATCCAAACTGACACCACAGGTCTGCTACTGCAGCCTGGGTAAGGTGGTGCATGCACCCCTTACTGTGATATAGGTTACCTATATCACTAAATACATACACACATATAAACCTATAAGTCACTCCTATGGCAGGCCTTATCAATCCTGAAGGCAGAGTGCGTGTTTCCTATGTGAGAGGGTGCCCCTGCATGAGCAGGGCCCCTCTGCAGCGTTCGGAGACCCTTCTCTGATGCTGTTTGTAGTGCAGCCTGACCATATACTCTTAAGCGCATTATAACCTCGCGTTAAATGCTAACTTTGGAATGGCTGCACCGAAACATGTCGTGTTTGGTGTCAAACATATTGGAATACTACCCCCCTGCCAATTCTGGCGGCGGGGGTAGCATTCCACCCTTCTAGAGGGAGAGACATGTTAACCCTGGCTTGGCCGGTAACTTCTTTCTAAAGCCCTGGCATCACAAAATGGATGCTGCTGCCACAGACACAAGTCTGGCCTCCTGCTGCTGGACGTAACTCCGGCAGGGGAGGCCTGGACAATAGGTTTCCTGTCCCAGGGAGGTGTGACCACCTCCCCAGACAGGATAGTGTGTATTGGGGCTGGGCGGGAGCACTTTCGGGTGCTTTGAAGTCCTGCACTGGGGGCACACTTGGTGTCCCTGTGCATACCCCAGTTCAAACCGGATCAGGGGCTTGCAGCCCCTGATTTGGCATGAACTGGACAAAGGGAAAGGGGTGTATCCACCCCTCTGCCCTGACCCACCCATAGGTGGGGCCACAGAGTAGTCCAACCCCTAAACTTAGTATAAGTATAGGAACCCAGTCCTTAGGACTTTAGATTATCCCTGGACGAAACTCTGAAACAGAATCCTGGACCTTCGACGCTCTACTCAAGACTAGAGGACAGAAGAATCTCCCTTGGGGTCAAGGAGTGACTCCCCTGCTTGGCAGGCACTAAAGAAGCAATTGTCCGGTCTGCATCGCCTAAGCTCCCGTCGGACACCGAAGTCTTTGCATCACCAGAGGTGGATTTCCAGACTTCCCCGAGACTGCCCTGAGTTCCCAGCAAAGCTGAGGCCCGTAGCTGTCGTGGGTAATGTGGAACCGTGACCCCTGGACACCGCATGCATTTGCTAGTGCATCCTCTTCTGGGTCTCCCACGAAGTCGTGCTTTGGGCTTCGAGTAGCCCTAGCCTCCAGCACCAACTGCACCGAAGATCACTGGCCTCCACTCGACGAGTATCCTGTGAGCCAGCTCCACGTGCGATGTCTTGAGGCTCCTTCGCGGTTGCTAGCCCGTTGGCTAGTAGCCCTTCATGAAGGCCAATCCTTTTCTTCTTGGGCTCCCTGGTTGCTCCAGACTTGCCCTCACTTACCCTTGCTGGGTGAGTTCCTCAGACCTTGCTGGTCTGCATCATCGTCATTCTTCACTTTCATTGAGACTTACCGTTGCCAAGGCTTGTTGGGTCCAATCCGGTCGCCGACACCTTAGCACTCGACAGACGTCGTGTACCAGCCAGAATCCTGCTCCTGATCACCGACAACGCCTCCTGAACCTTGTGGCTGAAGAGTCAAGATGACCGTCAACCTACCTGAAGCACTCAACATCGGTGGGCATCCGCTCATCGCCTTCCTGGTCACTGGCTAGTGACCCAGACTCTGTCCCCTCTGCTTTCAGGTTCTTCAGATCTCCGATCCACTCTTGGATCCACCCGGACACTTTCCACTTGGTCGCCAGCAGCACTTTGCCGCAGATCGCCATTCAAATCGACGACGAAACCCGACCCCGAAAGGCACCTATGCACCCGGCTTCCCTGGGTGAGGTAACAAGAGTACTCCGGTGCTCCCGTGGGTAGAGACTCTAGAACGACCTAGTTCTCAAAGGGTTTGCTCCAAGTCCTCCTTTAAGTGTCCCTTTTCTCTAATTTCCTGATCGCGACTTTCTCCATAGAAGTTTACGGCGTATCGCGGTTGTGTATTTACACTGCACGCGTCCCCCGTGGGTCCCCTGTGTCAGTACCTTGGGTGGTTCCTTGTGGTCCAAGCACTTCTAGAGGCTCTAGGCCTAGTGTCTAGTTCAGTCGTGGTTCTTATACCACTTTATTGGTATATGGTTTGGTACGCCCCTAGGGCCCAAACGTGTATTTGTGCTATTACTGTGTTTAAATAACTTATAACTTGTGTACTTCGAACTCTAGCCTCATCAAGAGACTAGAGGGGTGTGTTTAGCAATAAATACATATATTTTGAATATATACCTGGTGTGGTGCTCTTTCATTTGGTCACTCAAGAGATTATAGACTGGTAAAACAAGCTGCTTTACATTCCTTCAAGACTTAGCCTGAAGGCTGCTCTCCATAGCTACCACTAGGATAGCTTTCAATAAGGTTGTCTTTAACCTATCTCCAATAAGGGGTTGTTTGGACTGGTGCAAGGTGCCCACTATAATTAGTGGACAGCATATGCCAGGCCAACTTCTCACATGAGGGATCAATGGTTAAGTGGCATGCTGACAAGTACCATGTAAGGAACTATATCAAAATGTGATGGGACAAGTCCAAATGATGTTTTTGGTTGATCTGTGAAGATTTGTAATGATACCTATGGGTCAAGTACATACGGATGACTAATGTGAATCTTTTTCATGCTTTTTCACAGCATCGGCACCGGCCAGTGGAGGAAGCAGCGCCACGGACCAAGGGGAAGCAGCTTGCCAGAGTGGGTCCAATGCCGAGTCAGAGCAGGAGGGGACCAGTGGCACAGAGGATGAGGGGAGCCTCACTGAGGGCACTTCTGATGTGACATCAGATGGATCACCAACTGGCTCCAGCTCCAGTGAGGACTTCCATGTGGTGATGGATGACCCAGGAACTGAATCATCTACATCCGAGTCCACCACCACCCCTACCATCTCCACCCTCCCAGCTACTCCCCATCCCACTGTCTGTGGCCGCTCCCATAGAAGGGGGGGTGTCTCCTTCACGCCAGGCACCTCACCCCCTGACCTGGTCTCCCCTGCTGCCCTGAGTTTGGAGGCCATCGACATCCTGAGGCAGATCTCTGTTGGGCAGACAGCAGTCCTGAATGTCCTCCAGGTGCATACCAATCATTTGATGCTAATGGTATCATTCCTGGAAGGCATTCACTCTGACATGTCTCCCCTACAGAGATCCAATCAGGCTCTGGCCTCCACACTGATGGCAGCAGTGTCCCAGCTCCAACTGTCCCACCCCACACCTGCCTCTTCCCCATCCACATTCCCAACTACCCTCCCTGACTCAAGTACACACAAATATACAGATGCACCCACCTCAATAGCCACATTCAGCACACAAACACACAGACACAAGGCCAAACCCACACACACGCACACCCAGGAGACAGACAGCACACCCACCCCACAGACATACCTCCAGACAACACACATGCATCCACAGACACTCTGGAGACCTCAGACCCCTCTGCCTCCACACCCTCTACCCTTGCCTCTCCTGTTCCCCCCTCATCCCAGGCACCCCAACATATTCCCATTGAATTCTTCCCGACCAAATCCTACACAGCCCCTCCCAAGAATGCATAAACTCACCCTCACATGCCAGACATCTACATCTGCCGCCCCCCCTGAGAAGAAGCCAAGCCCCAAATCAGCCCCACCAGAGAATCCCCCCAGTCTCCCAAAAACAAATCCCCTCCAGTAACCCATACTTTCCCAGCCCAGCCCAGTACCTCCATTCCCAAAAAGCCCACTCCTAAAAAGTCCAAACCCCTCCCTATTCCTGTCTACACCATCAAAGATTTTAAAATACCCAAATTAGTGAAGGCCAGCACATCCCCCCTCCATCTACCCCTCCCACTACAGCTGCCCCCCTCAATCTGAGCCAACCACTGGAGTGGAGCCACCACCCCCTCAATCTGACCCTACCACTGCAGAGGAGCCACACCACCCTCCTGATTCCATCCCTCCCAAAACCCAAACCAGTCCCCCCTAGTTTTGGCCCTTTGGTGTCTGGCATGCCCCCTAGATGCCCCTCCCAGGGGAGGTGTTCCTTTGTAGGAGAAGTGCTGGCAAGCAGTGAAGGCCAAGACATTTGTGGCCCTCAAAGCCATTGATTCTTATTGGACAGGCCATTGGCCTTTTTTGCATCACCATTCCAAATATATTTGTGCTGAATAAAGCATTTTCTATTACTTTTTTCATATTTCTGTGTCCTCAAAATGGATTTCTGGTTAACTGTTATTTATGTGTAATATGTGGTGTAAGTATACAATGTAGGTATGGTGTGGATTGCATATGGTCCATGGGGTACAAGTACTTGGTCAGTATGTATCCTAGATTGTCGTGGTTCATTTGGCTACATGTCAATGTCAACATTGGTTTTGTATATGAGTGTGACATGAAGTCACAAAGCTTTTTTTAGGAAAGCACAGTTCCACATGGTTCATGCTTTCAGATGTCAACATTGCACAAGTGTGGCAAAGTACAACAGTTCATGAGAAGCATGCAGCATATGTTTGTAATGTACAGGATGACCACTGTCTCATCAATACACCTGGATAGATATGGAGTTTGACAACATGATAGTGAGTTTGGACACACCCATGTACACAAAGTAATGGCACAAATCTTTCAGGTGACTTGATTAGGATAGGCAATGTCAAGTCCTGTTAGTACATTCTGTGTGCACAACATTTGTCTGTGCTTGGTAATCAAAAGCCCCTTCTAGCCCACTCATGTGACACTGCTGAGGGTATACCTATTCAGCATGACAATGCACAGCAACAATGCCCTTCTTGTCTCATTTCATGCAAGCAGTCTGACCCTCAGTTGTTGGTAACAGAAGTGGTATTGAGTGGTTTAGTTCAAGGTGGATGCTGTGTGCCAGTCCGGGCTGATGCAGCCCATGGTCAGCTGGTCAGGGCCTCACAAATACCAATGACTACAGAGCACAGCAACAGAGCACTGCCTCTAGTGTGCAGTCACTGTTATGAGCTACAGGTGGACAGACCCCTCCCTTGTGTTTGCATCCATAGTGCAACAGGGTGATGCAGAATCGATACACCCCTCACATGGGACACTTAGGAATGTGCTGAGATGTCAGCACAAACATACCTTTCGCTCATGGACTGGAATGTAGTATTTTTGATACTGCCTTGGATTTCATGCCACACTTGAATTGTGGTCACTCCACACACAGCGTACACAATGAATTGTCATCATTATGGCATGTGGCCACATCACTTGTGAGTGCTATGGATGTGACTACAACCTGCCCCTTCCTGGATGGACTTTGGTAAATCCTATGCTACGGCCCCACAACTGAAGTCTGACATGCATGATGTAATTGTCAAAATGTGGGCACTGCTCAACAGGGGTGAGTGCAAATTGTGGAGATTTGTGAATGTTTGTGGTGAGGTATTTTGCACAATTCAACTGACAAGTGTTTTGTCTGTCCAAGCTTGGATTTTATTGTTTCAAACACACATCATTCGTAGTTGAGCATATGATTTGTGTGTAGGTTGTCATTTGTGCATGACTCATAATGTAGCCCTTTTGAGCTATGCTTGATGCTGTTCCAGATCCCACTGAGCAGAACTAGGAGTGCTGTTATGTCTATTGTATTGGCCTGTGCTACATGTGGTAAGCCGAGTGGACTGTGAGTTCACAGAAGTGTTGTGGGCCCGTCTGCTGTGCAGATGCTACAGGAGCCAGTGTCACACCCATGCTCTTAGTTGACACACAGGGGAGGAGGTGGATTTTGGGATGTGAGGCCTAGCTGCTGATGTGTTTAGCAATGTTCATGTTGCATGTGCTAAGCTAGCTTAAACAAGGGTAGAGGTGAGAGAGACTTGTGTTCCCTTTTCTCGAATGGAGTGGAGAAACATACGTAAAGGGTAGGACAAATATTGAGTTTTTCAGAAACTGTATGGTAGGAGTGTGTTTCAGAGGCCGTTCTTGTGTAGGAAATGTGAAGTTTACTCATTGTTCCAAAGTGAGTGTTTGAAATGCGGAGGTGTGAATCAGAGTGTGCGAGCTTGTAAGACTGGTTAAATCATGTGCAAGGTATGCTAGGAATAGGTAAATGTGATGGGGTAGAACCAGCTAGACAAGGTTGGAGTCTGGCAGGAGATGAGAGCTGTAGTTTGTGGCACTATGGTGAGAGATGACTGTAACAGGTTAGTGTCATTGAGTAAGGATAGTTGTTAATGTGCAGAAGTCAATGGAGGTATGGAGCATGGGATTGTGGGATTCTACCTGAGTGAGTTATTTTGCGGCTGGCGAAGGGAGAATCATGCTACGTCTTCTGTGCTTCCAATAAAGGTTTTCCTTGTCTTTAAGATCGCTGTGGTGGTGTCACTTCAACATTTTGGCGACGATTGCCAGCTGCCAGTAGCGGCCCTTGGTGGGAGTGCTGCTGGGCAGTGACGTGGGGCGGGGGAGGGGCAGGGTGGGGGGTAGTAAAGTACGGAATATGGCCAAATAGACATAAACATATAAATAAATAAAATGAATTTCGTTTCACGCGCTGCATCGCATTTGGCGATACAGCGCACGCAACAAAATTCGTTTTATTCATTTATATGTGTACTTACCTCTTTTCGGCCGTATTCCGTACTTTACTACCCCCACCCTACCCCTCCCCGCCCCACGTTACCGCCCGGCAGCACTCCCACCACGGGCCGCTACTGCCAGCTGCACGATATGACATCGAGACCAGACAGTAGCGTGAGCAGGGTCCGTAGTGTTGGGCTCCAAGCAGCACTTCTGTGCGTGGCGCATGAACAAAAACATTGAGACTGGTGCCTATTTTAATATCCATGTCACCCTGGCAAAGCGGGTGAAGGTGGTGTGTGCAGTGAATAAAGACATCGTTCGGAGGGCCCGCTGTCTCACACGTTGATGGCTGTTTAGCCGGAAACACTGTGCGTTCGTTTTGCACAGCACGCACTGTGCTGCCAGTTCCTACCCCTTACCATTTTGGCCCGGTTCTTCATTGTGTGGCTGCATGTTGAGGACAGTGCCTGGCACTGGCTGGAGAGGTGTGTGCTGTACACCTACGAAGGGCTCCTCGTTTTGTTTCCTGGCTGATAAGAAGGAGTGTCACAACCCATGTGACTTGTTAGAGGAAAGAGCCTTAGCCGGCTTTTCCTTCTCAGTGCTTGTCTTTGACTTCTCTTTAGAGGAAAATACCTTGGCAATTGAACTCTACAGCAGCTCCTTTTGCAATTCACCATGGCAGCTTCATCTATTTTGATTCCAGCCCCATTTTTAGCACAGCAAGGATAATCATCCATTCAGTGGGAGGAGTGGATGGATCTTTTTGCCAATTACATTATAGTGCTTGATGGGCTGGAATTTTCTCTTGAAAGAAAGAAAGTTTTGTTATTAGGCACCATTGGAAAGGAGGCTCATCACATTTTCAGATACTTACCCCAGATGTTAGGTAATGACAATCAACCCGTATGATGTTGGCCATGTAAAGCCACTTTGGATGGCTTTGAGTGGTTTCAGAAATCTGGAGTAACATAACGCAGCGCAGACCGCTGTGTTGCACTACTCTATCCTGGGAATGCATCCATGGGCATGGCATGGGTGTTCCCACGCAACTCCCATGGATTTTGACGCATCCCCAGATTTACAAGAACCTGTACACCTGGGGATGTGTCTAAATCTTACACTTTCCCAGGGAAGGCATAGCAGGAAAAATATCTCTATTTCTCGTAATTTCTACCTCTTTCTTTGTGTGCTGCATTATGGCCCTCAGTGTATACCAAATCAGTCTATGAGATTCTATTTTGCCCGCCAACAATACTGGTAGCACACACAGTGTTAGCCCCACTCACAGGGAACTATGCTATTTATTAATCTAACAAAGAAACACTGGATGAACAATCACTGAAGGCCTAATATTTTCCGTTAGCACAGTACTTTCCACGTGGAGAAATTACTCTTCTACTAAAAGTTGCACTTCACTACCTCAATGTCAATAAACCTATAGGTCATTGTATCAATGGAAATGCAGTCATTGCCCTAGACTCATGCGGTAACTTTAAATGTTTGTTGCCCTAATGGTACAATTGCCTCACTCTTTTGTTGATTTGATTTCTTTAATCAATTATAGTCACTTGTTGTCTTTGTAACCATACTCCTTAAATGTTATTTACTTATTAACTTTAATGTAAATAATACTGTTCTAAATGTGTAATTGATCTTAATTAAATTAATTTAATTAATTCCCCCAACTAAAAACTATTTCAAGTCTTTCATGTACATTTACTGAAATAATTTAAATTAATAGTAATTAATTATGGTTAATCTAAAACTAATTACACCACTAACGCCTAAGTTTCTTCCTTAATATAAATGTGTTACTTATCCGATATCTAACAATACTACTAACAACAACCTTAATATTAAATAAGTTTCTGCAAATTAAATAAAATAAATAACAACCCAACCCTCATATCTACAGTAACCATAAATTAATTTTATTTACATTCAAATAAATTATATTCTTGCAAAAAATAAGTGCAATTAATCCCCATAAATATAATATACTTATCCCCTCTACTAACATTAATCTTCAACGCACATTTTTTCAAATTCAAGTAAACAATATCCTATTTCTTAATAGGTAATGTCAATTAAATAACTATCCTAACCTCAGGCTAGTGTGAACTTGAGCCCTTATTTCTTTTAAATTAAAATAATTACACTTAACCTGCAATAACCCATCCCACTGATATGCTGAACCTTTCACACTGATATTTTCGGTTTCTTTACTCCAAAATATGTTTTTCTGACCCCACTTCAAGAGTTAACATTTAGTTTGACTTATTCCTGCAATAGATGAAGGCACACTACCAGAATGATCATTTTGCCTCAGTGTGCTGTTACAAATCTGCATAGTTACTTCTCGTCTCTCTAAATCTCTTCTAGATAAATGAATACTAAACTTCTAACTTAGCTTTATTTTTGGCACGTTAGACCTGTCAGCTTAGGGTGGTATTCCCCCAAACCTTTTTGCTTACTTACTTCCTTGTTGCTGAAATTTGTTTATGTTGGCCATCAGACTCTTTCCACTTTACCACTGCTCCCCTAAACATAATTGGCTTACACCTAATTGGCATATTTAATCTAGTTATAAGTCTCTTGTAGAGTGGTATATCAAATACCCAGGGCCTTTAAATTAAATGCTACTAGTGGGACTTAACCACTTATGGTGACACCCACTTAAGTAGCCCCCTTAAATCATTTCCCAGGCCTGTCATTGTGGCCTGAATGCAGATTAAACTGGCAATTCGACTTGATTCTATAACCCCATGCCAAGCCTGAAACTCCACCTTTTATTGCATATAAGTCACCCATAAGGAATGAACTAGGTAGCTCATAGGGCAGAGTGTATTGTAGTTAAGAAGATGGGCATGTACTTTTAGTTTTTACATATCATGCTAGTGAGGCCTTTAAAAAAGTGGGCATTTTCCTGCCCTTAGCGTTTTGTTGCGTGCAGTCCGTCTTAGGTCACATGACTGGGTGTAACTGACAGTTAGACTTTGCGAATACCTCCCATGCAGTCACACAATAAAGGGATTAGGTGTGCCTGAATGGGCCTTATGGTGGCATAATGGGGGGGGGCGGAGTTGGGCACACCTCCACTTATAACTGAATAGGTCTGTGCTCTGCCTTCGCTTAAAGGGCTTATCACCTCTGCATGGTCATTGCAGCCAACCTGGAGCAAGGGAAGAGGAGTAAGGAAATTCCAAGCACTTTACGAGAAACCTCTAGAATCTTCTCCCATTTTCTAAGAAAGCACCAGGTACTTCTGGACCTGCCGAAGGACTCTCAGCAGACTACCTGCTACAGTGGCCTGCTGTGCACTCTGCATGACTGCTTTTCTGTATCTGGAAGGACTGCTTTGCTGCCTGGAGCCTGCCTTGAACCCTCAGAGGTCAGCCCTGCTGTTTGAGGTCTACTTATTAACCTGAACCCAGGAATGATGCCAAGGGCTTGTTTGATACCCTCCCACCATCTTAAACCCACTGCTGAACCCAGCCTGACTGAGTACTGAACCCACAAGTTGTGTCCCACCAGTCCTGGACCCTATGTTGTGGTGCTAAATGTGCCCAGATATCCAACATCCAAAACTTGAACTGTTGGAAGAGCAGGACCAACCTGCTCGTCGATCTGCTGTAAGTGCATCGCAAGTGGACCTTCTTCTCTGCAAAATCAAATCCTGTTCAGTGGTCCTGCGCCAAAGTGGTATCTGAGCCCCTGGGATTGTCTACAGCTACAGTCTCCTGTGTTGTCCCGCTGATTTTCTTCTTCCAAATAAATAACTAAGGGGCTAATTCCGACTTTGGCTCCCTGCCGGGCCAGCACCGCCAAAGCCACACAAGGAATGCCTGCCTGATTACGAGTTCAACTCGTGCAGGCAGACAGTTCTTTTGCCTTTCCCAAGGCGGTGCCCTGAAAAAGGGCACCGCAATGGGAACTTCAAAAATGTTCCAGCACGGCATGGATTTAGCAGTCAATGAAGGCTGTAACTGGGGGGTGCATGCAGACAGGGGGGCACATGTTGTGCCCCCCTGAATGCATCCCTATGGCAGGGGCCTTTGTTCCCCCACCACCAGCCTTTTTGTGTGGTGGGCCCACCACCATGAAAAGGCTGGCAGTGAGAGGAATTCGCAAAATGCTTGGCAGGACTGTGCCAGTCCCGCTCAGTATATTGCATTGCCCCTCTGCCGCACCACCATCGGAACGACTCATAATCCGGCAGACGGAACACTACCACAACGAGTCTGGTGTCGACAAACTCGTCATCAGGTCCTTGGTCCGAACATCGAAATCTTCACCGCAGCTTCATCCAGAGTGTTCTCTACGATAAAGCTCCCTCCTTGGACACTGCTTGCAGCTTTGCCCAGCTGAACTTTACCTTCCCAGAGCATTTGTCTTGAATATTGTTTTAAGTCCGAAGGTAAGCACCTACTGGGTCCAATCCACTTTTTGTGTCTGGACCGAGCTCCATCATCGTCACCCATATTTTTCAACTTTGACCCCGTCTCCCGTGACTAGATGTCCGTGGTTGGCGCTTTGATCTTTTAGGTGCTAGTTTTTACTAAAAACTTAAACAATTCATAACTCCTGTTCCACTGATCGGATTTTTGTTGCTTTGGTGTCAAAACATTTACTCCAATTTACTCTATTTTTTAAAATTTGTGCGGAATTTTTCTTGTGCTGTTATTTCACTTTATTACTGTTTGCATGCTGCATTAATACTTTACACATTGCCTCTAAGTTAAGCCTGGCAGCTTTTTTGTGCCAAGCTACCCAGGGTTAAGCACAGGTTAATTTAGGTACTTTTTGTGGTTCACACTACCAGTGATTGTGGCTGTTGCTTGACCAGGGCTCACACCCCCAGTCAACCAGCAACTCAATTTCTTACAGTGTTGTTTACTCACTGCTTATGAAGAGGGAATTCTTTTTGCCAGAATAGAATTGTTGAGTATTGAAAAGTGAACTTTCAGAATCCCTCATCATTCCAGACTAGGATACCTTAAAGTTCTGTTTGTCATCTTGCCATGAAACAAGTCTCCTTTACTCATCCATCACAGAAAGCTTTCTCTCTTACCTTGAATGTCAGAGAAAATGGAATCCTTAACTGTATATGATGTCCAAAATTCACACATGCACTAACAACTACACAAGCCAGTGTTAGTCCAATGAACCATTCTATCAGTGAAAGCCTCTGATTAACCCTGATGAATCACAAACTGCAGATGCAGGATCGTAGCTTAAGGGGGGTTGTTTGAGGTGTGACTAACGTTACCACCTGATCGGTTTCCAACTGGCACCCTGGTATTTCAATCAGGGGTGGGTATAACTTGTGTAATTCACTCCAGCATTATAGCGCCGAATTACATAACAAATCTCCAAGATAACACTTCAATTATGCAAGAAGAGTAATTCAGCATTTAGCGCTATTTCTTAGTGCAAAAATGCCCACTCGCTTATAGAGTGAATATGAAGATGTATGTTGTACTAAGAAATAGCTCTAAATACACCAGAACACAAATAGCAAGCACGTGCGGCCTCTCACGTTTGCTAAATGTGCTCTTGGGGCAGAATTTTGCCCCAACTTACTACCAACATTTAGCACTATTTTCTTAGTGCAAGATGCACCCTCACATCCAAAATGGACATCAGGATGCATTTTGTGCTAAGAAACAGTGCTAAATATAGCACAGCACAAATAGCGGGCAGCCGCTCACTCTCACTAAATATGGTCTCATATTAGGCTTTCTTCCCCCAAATTATTGTTATTTACACAAGGAGGAGGAGTTACGTATTTATCTGTGATTTTGCATCTAAGGATAATGTGGCAATATCAGATTACTCCAATTAATCCAGCGTAATTGTAATTCTGTCTAGGCCTAAATTCAATGTCCCGATTGGTATGAAAATAAGCAAATTCACCTAAAGCCAGCATTTATATTCCTTATCTCTGCATACTTCAAACATCAAATGTAAAAAGAAAGCACTTTTAAATGTGTTCTAGAGCTGTATCTATGATCCATGACTAATAAAAAGACAGAAAAGTGATGTTACAAATGAATGCACACAATTTTGTTTAAGGTCCTATTTAGTATCACATACGGACCTTTGAAGACTCCAAAAAAAACAAGAAATGAGCCGTATTTTTCTCTTTGAAAGGTGGCAACACTAGGGGGCTGATTATGATGTCAGTCGAAAAGGCTCCGAACGGCATTCGGATTCTCCTAAACCATTTCGGAACCTATGTTTCCAACCAACTTGTAAACCTTACCGACCAACCGATTACGATGGAAAGGTAACTGTTCGGTCAGTCCGAATCGGTTCCGACCTGCATTCAGAGACTCCGAGTGGGTCGAAGCCGAATCATACAGCTCTATGGTCCGCGTTTTCAACCGATGCATTTCCATGTTGGATTCGGACAGCCTTTCTGAATCAGTCTGTCTGACACGGAACAGCTGTCGGAATCTGACTTTGGGGGCCCATAGCAGACCCCCCTTCAACCTGAGATCTCCGGTTGCGGTCTGTGGGGGTGCGCAAGGGACCCCCCCTTTCAAACCATGCACAGTGTGGCAGGCCCCATGGGGTGCCTGCGACAGTGTGCAAGGTTTTCTGGAACCACCCCTTTTTTCAATGAGAGCCTGTTTTGTAGGTCGGAATACAGGCTCCCATTCAAGTCAATGGGAGACTTTCCGAACAGTGTTCCGAACCATCGTAATCGGTCGGGAGGACCCGCAAGTACGAATCGGTTGGAACGAAGCCAAGATGGTGTCAGTCAGAAGAGTTTCCGACTGACATCGTAATGAGGCCCTAGGTGTGGCAACCCCCAAAATAAATGCATTCTTGGCATGATAGTTGAGTCTGGGGGCTCTGAGTTAGGTCTAATATGTCTATGTGAATTTTTCTTGTCATCCTGATTTCACTATGAGGTTTTACCTTTTTCCTGCTCTTCCTATGTAAATTGTATTATAACTATTACTACACAGTGGTTACCACCGGAGGGCCACGAATTTCTTGGTGTTGCTTACACACACACAACCACAAAACACACACACACACACATCCATACACACACACTATATGCATGGCAAAACTAGAATTAAACACAAATCCCTAAACATTAAGACATACTGCATTCACATAACTAACATACTCAGTTTCTAAATCTTATCTAACAAAAACACAAAAATTGTACTAGCGGACACATGCTACCAGTCCCACTAGAAAAGCTTTAAAAAATAGTACAAAATAGTCCTTACTTGAATTGGAGAACTGCATTCAGGTATTGGCATACACAAGAATTGCCGCCAAAGTATGAAAAGACGACAAAATATAGTTCCTGGTTAAAAAATTGAGGGCAAAATGACTTAAAAACCGCCAACAATTATCCTGACTGTGGAAAGCCATGTTGCCACCTTCACCACTGGGGAGACTCTATCTCCCATCAACTCCTGCTTCAAGGACTTGTGCTTATAAGCACACATCCTCCTGCAGCAGTGTAAGCTGCCAAAAATCATTCTGACTGGAGAAAGCTGTGTTGCCACCTTCACCGCTGGGGAGACTCCATCTCCCATCACCCCCTTCTTCAAGGACTCGCGATCATAAGCGCGCATTGCTCCTGCAGTGCGGGATGCGCGCAGGGACATGCCCCGGGTAAGCCAGGGCCAAGGGCGGGCCCGTCCAGGCCCGTCAGAGCCCAGAAGAGGCTGGGCTGGGCCCCCCTCCAATGTCTTAACTTCACCAACTTGTTGCAGTATGGGGATGAAAAAAGCGCACCAGCCAGCTTCGGAGGAGGTAACGATTGCGTCATTAGACAACTTTCTGGCAAAAGCCACTACTGCTTTGGACAAACGAATCATGATTGCAGAGAGGAGGCTGTCTTTGGGAGGTGGTGGGTGTACAAATGACCCTCTAATTTCACCCAGCCGGGTAGCTCCACCCCCTACAGCTGCACAGTGCACAGTCTGTGACCCCTCCCAAACAGCCTTGCCCATACCAGTCTGTTTTACTACAAACCAGCCTTCACTCAAGGTCGCAGCACTCACCACCAAAAGGAAAAGAGGCCCGCTCAAACCTGCCCAAGCTATTAGTGCTAAAAAAAACAAGAAAGGGAAACTTCTCTCAGGACACAGCAAGCATACCGGCCCCTTTACAGAACAACGCTGTACTTTCTCTGAACTGGCAGGATGTCGAAGCGAACCTGACAAAAAACTAGACCCGATTGTGTCTCGTCTAGACGTCATTGAACGTACTCTTGCCAATCTAGTGGCAAATAACCTAACGAGACAATATGTCACAGCCAGGGGGGAGTGATACGGTAGTACCAGTACCTCTAAAACCGAGTCACAACATCCTTAAGCATAGCCAGCCTCAGGAGCAAGAAAACAAAAACCTGGCTGTAGATAGCCAAAGCCAGATGGGATTCACCTAACCAACATAGCGCCCCCACGAAACATGAACCAGCTGCACGCTGCTCCCCCTTGCTCCATTAGAAGTACCTACCAGCTGGAACTCTCAGAATCCACCCCTAATGCACATATAACCCTTAACACCAGTACACGCAGTGATCAGTTTCCTAACTCCAACAAGAGTAGCGATCCTTTGACTTTGAATTTACCTCCCACGGCATGCCCTTTTGTTATAATCTTGATCAACATTCCACCACTTAGACCATCCCATTCCGAATCAACAATACAACAGATAGCTAAGGCTCGGCACTGGCTGTCGCACGCTGCAAATATAGGCCACTTAATACAAGACCACCTAATTATGGCCAGAAGAATCCCCTGGGTAGGCTTAGTCTCAAAATCAATTAAAAATGACTGTATTGTCCTTAATTTTGACAACCGTTGGCTGGTGAGGCACTTGCTATACCATCTACCGACAGCACCTTCCTCTCACTCTCAGATTTTTACAATCCCATTGGGCTTTTTATAAACCACCTTCTATGCCTAAAAATAGCACCCAAAGTTCAAGACCCCTTGTAAATAATCACCTATATCGTACCCCCAGCTTGCTAATAACAACATACCTCTTGAAAACAGATTTGCTGCACTAGAGGACATGGATAGCTGCGACTGACTCAGTCTCCCTTTCACACCGTCACCTCTGTTTAGTACACTAGAGTCTGGAGTCCACAGAGCACAATCCGGGGTGAAGGGGATTGATGGGTCAGAAGACCCGGTTACTCTAAATCTTGACACACACGATCTTCCCAGCACGTTAGCTATTGCCCAAAGGGGGGAGCCCTTGCCGAGCCCGATATAGGAGAGATTACACTTCTCTCATGGAATATAGCCGGCCACAGTAATAAAAAAGGCAACATGGTTTGGGAATCTGAGTTGCGGAATGGCAGTATTATTTGCTTACAGGAAACTTGGAAACAGAACACTTGTTTCCTAAATGGCTACCACTCTTTCTTTACCCCTGCAGTTCCTTCTAATTCTGGCAGAGCAAAAGGGGGCTTAATGACATTTATCGCTAACACTATCCCATTTGTCAAGGTAGACTTTGTGAACAGCTCAGTTTATTTTCTATAGTAGTAGCCAGAGGATGGAAGAGCCCAGACTTACTGCTAATTAACTTTTATAACAATAACTTTACAAACCCAGCAGCAGTGGTTGAAGAACTGGGGCTCACTATGGAGGCCTTGCTTTCACACCATCCTAGATCGTTATTCATTGTTTGGGTTGGCGATTTCAATAGTCATATCTGCAAGCATACTGACCCAAGCATATGCGGGATAACTGATGTAAAGGGCCACCCGACCGACCATTTCAACCACCACTTCTATGGTAACGCCTTAAACAATCTGCTTATGGCATGGGACCTGGAAATTGCCAACCTAAGATGTATTAGTACAGGTCAAATGGCAGCAACTTTTCATCGGACAGGGTCCACTTCAAGTATTGATTTTATATTGTTTTCTACGTCTTCGAGTAGAAGACTTAAGACATTTGAGGTGGTGTTGACTGAATTTAGCAATTGCTATCTTCTACGCTTGACTGGTACCTCCCTAAAAAAGTGGGAGCCAAATGTGTACCTAAACCAATTTTAACTAGAAAAAACGGCTATACCCTAAAATGGGAAAACACAGAGCCCACTTTATTGCTGTCCAAAATTGTGTCCTGCTCATATCAGGAGATCTGTCAATGCTTAGACCTATCGTCTAATGGTAGACAAACTGTGGAAGCCCTCAGTAGTATCCTAACTTCCATAAGAGATTTGTTAACTAGCCAATCCTCTCAAACTATTCCTCTCCCCCCAAGTGGTTTGAAAAAGAACGCTCACAAGCCTCAGCAGACGTACGTAAAGCCCTTAAACTACTACCAGGAGACGAAACCATATTAGAAACCTTAGAGCCGCTTATAGAGACGCCAGGCTGGAGAGAAAAAGGGCGATCTCCACGGAAGCCTGGGAGAACCTGAGATTAGCTTCACTATCCAAAGACAGTAAGTCATTTTGGAAAGTGGTTAATATCCCTTTTTTGCGGGAGGACAGCGGGCCTTCGCTGGACCTCCACATAGGTGAAAACACTTGGCTAAGTCATTTTCAAAATATATTCCAGACTCAGCCCAATATAGCCGTGGAGACAGCGGTGCCATACTCTAATGCTTCCTCAGTATTGGAGTTCTCTATTGATGAAGTAGATCGCGCGCTCTCACAATCACCTGCATTGAAGGCACCTGGACCTGACGGGGTCCCACTAGACATTTTTATAACCAACAAATCCCTGTGGGCCCCACTCCAGACCACAGCATTCAATACTATAGCTAAAACTGGCCCCATGACGTCTTGGAGACAGTCTGTGATAATCCCAATCTATAGGAAGGGGGATGGTGCAGATCCTGCTAACTATCGTCGAATCTCCCTTATGGCTAGTACGGCAAAGTTAATGGGCAGACTGTTATTAAATAGATTGGACGAGTGGGCAAATGAGAACAACGTTCTTGCGGAAGCCCAGTGTGTCTTTAGGAAGGGGAGGGGGACTGTAGATCAATGCCTCAACCTCGCCCTAATCACAGTCAAATATGTCACCGCAGAGAAAGGCCAGCGATTCATGGCATTTATGGATCTGTCCGCGGCCTTTGACTGTGTGAACCACAGTAAATTGTGGGTTGTCATGGAGTCAATGGCCCCTCCATAATTTTCTTTATTAGAGATCTTTATGGCCACGCAGAGGCGGTGGTCCGATATGGGAAACACAGAGAATGCTCGAAACCCTTTAAGATCCAAAAGGGGGTGAGACAGGGCTGTGTAATTGCCCCCTTTCTTTTCTCCTTATATACTAACAATCTTTCCGAGGTTATGAGCGAAAAATGCACGGACGTCCCAGTGGTAGGATTCCTCTCATTACCCGTCATGCTCTAAGCTGATGACGCGGTTCTACTGGCCAGAACCCCAAAGGCCCTACAGCTTTCTATTGAGATATATTCCACCTATATGGCAGAGTTAGGCCTATTTGTCAATAAAACCAAGTCCTATGTGATGGCAGTGGGCAGAGATAAGAAGAAAAAATTAATGCGTCTTCACATAAACGGTAGAAATTTGGATAGAGTGGATAATCTTATGTGCCCAGGCATTCTCTTTGATGAAAATTGAAATTGTGCCATAATGTTCAGAAACAGAGTGAACCAGATGACCAAAAGCATCGCTGGCTTTGGAAGTTCGCCACAAAACTAGGGAACAAACCAATCAAAAAAATGCTAGATATCTACTCTGCAAAAACACTATCCATCGCAACCAATGGTGCAGCGATCTGGGGAATAGCTTATATTGATCCTCTACGAGGGATAGAGGACACATTTTTAAAGAGATTATTGTCCGTTCCCAGTACATGCCTAAACATCTTAGTTCACGAAGAGCTTGGCTTTCCGTTTATATCTGACATTTTATAAATGGCCTGCTCTTAGCATGGCTCTCAATCTGGAAAAGGGAAATGGTCCTTTTAAATCAAATTGTGATAAAGGACATTTTATCTCTGGACCGAGCCTCCTGGATTACTTGGTTTGCATACGTGAAACAGTCCTTACACAAGTGAGACCTAGAGTTCTTGTTCAATTCACTGCTTGAGTCTATATCGTTCTCTAAATCCAGATTAAAAGAACTTTTCATTGCCAAATTTACTCAAGATAGGTGGCAAAAAAACCAAGCTAAAATTTCAGCCACCACCTATCGAGCTTTTCAACTGTGGCAAATGGACATCAATCTTATCTTTCATTTGTTACTAACAACAGACACCGCTTTGTACTGGTAAGATTTAGATTGAATTTTATATCTCTTATGGCCGGGTTGCCAGCACAAGTGTGCTCGGTAAACCAGCTGTCTTAATGTCCCTGTGACATTCTGTCGACCCAATCTATCTCGCACCTCCTCTTTTTTTGTTCATTTTATAATGCCGAGAGGAAAACATTTAGCACCCCATTGCTGAAAAAACTTACCCTACGCTCGCACAATCAGTCCCTTGAAACTCTTCAATCACTGGAAACACCATATGTGTGTTTTGTGACTGCAACAGCTTTTTATTAGCTGTCCTAAAGACTAGAAAGTTGAACATTACACCAAAAGGGACATACTTAAAAGGGCCTGTAACGTTTATTGTTTGAGGTTGTATCTTTTTCTGCATGCCATAGGCCCCACTGATTCACCCAACTGTACCTGCATAGCCGCTTTTATTAACTCGCCATATAATTTTATTATATTTATTAACATTGCATGGTCGGTATGACGATTTTATTGGACCTGTTTTATCTATGATTTTATGTACTTCTATACAATTATCTAAATGCAAAATAAAGATGAAAGGATGATGAATGACTTAAAAGAAAGAATACGTTTATATTTCAACAAGTGGAGAAAACAGGTAATAATTTTAAACAAGAAAAAAAAATACAATGTGCAAAATATTTACAAATATTATTAATGTTTACAATAAATGAATGTGAAATGAATGTCAACATGTGTCCTTGACCTCCTGGGCTATGTCAAGGACGTGGAAGCAGCAAGCAGGTGTGAGAAATCAGGATGTGTTTACAGTGTCCCCCCACATTTGGTCCCAGTATTGACTACCAGGTGCTGGTTTTCTGACTCTAATTGTGCCCTGGACTATGCTAACCAGACCCAGAGCTTGTCCTCTGATTAAAAGTACATGGTAATTAGGTAGAATTACAATTGGTACTCACAGACCCCTGTAAGTCCCTAGTATATATTAAGGCAAGGGGGATTCAAACTACCTATAAGTCCCTAGTATGTACGAGGGCAGGGAGGTTTAGAGGCCCAGTAGATTTCCTGCACTGGAGTGTGCACTGCTGTGTTGTTTATTGTCATTTTAAAGGCAGCCCTGCTTTGCAGACTGTCTTTAAAATTAAAATATATGCACATTCGACTTTGAAATTAAAGGCACTTCCAAAGTTGAAATCTACCTTATTTTTACATATGTCACCCCTAAGATTTCCCCTAGGTGTCCCAGGGGTAGGGTGCCATGTAACTATAAGCAGGGCCATTATAAAATAAGTTTTATAAGTACTGGTGAGGTAAGAACTGTAACATTTGTTTTCCTAACTGTAGATAAATAGCTCCATAAGCTAACATTCAAATGTTTTCTTAAGTAAAAATATTGACATTGATATTGAAGGAGCTAAAAATATATTTCAAGAACTTCAAATGATAGTTATTATAAATCCACCAACTTGCCACTGTTAGATTTATAATAACTATTACAGAAAATAAGTAATCAATCTTTCTTTAATGTAAGCCAAAATCCAGCCTTCCAGCTGCCCTCTCCTGATTGGCAAGACTCTGCCAGGCTGAGCCAAGCTGTCTTAATGAGGTGTGAAGTAGCCTCTTAAAGGGACACAAAAGGAATTCCTATGGGAGGAGAACTGAAACTGTAGAAGGCAGGATGAGTAGCCAAATTGGTCTTCAAAGGAAAATGACACTTTAGGACAGCACAGGCTTAACCTCATATCTAGCACTCACAGCCAAACAGGAGACCCTGTAATTAAATTAGTGAAAGGGGTGGAAGGGGAGTGTTAGGGAATCTTAGCCATGCCAGTGGGTTGGCTTATCCTGATCTAACCTCCAAGGAGAGAATTTCTCCATGTTGGATTTTGAAAGAATAATGCTTTATGGGACAAGAATATGCCACTCTTTGGAGGAAGTGGTCATACACCTGGGTGGCACCCTGAATCCCATTGGTCAGGGGTGCTCCCCTGCTTGATGCCTAGGAACACTGCATACTTATGGAAGAGCTACATGGCAACTCATATCTCCTACCTGAAACTAGAAGGAGATGAAGTACTGCCCTGCTGGATCTGCACGCTGAAGGACTGCACATGCTGCACATTCTGGGACTACAGTTCTAAGGACTTTGCCATGCTTCAAGAAGGATTAAGGAGTTGACCTGCATCATCTCCACCTAGAAGTCCCCATCCTTGTGTGAGTCCAGTGGACTTTAAAGGATTTGGCCGAGTGTATTGTGGGAATTGTAGTCAAAACAACCCAAGGACCATCTCAGAAATTCTAGACCCCTGGATTGGTGTTGTGGACACTTTGAACCCTCAAGGAGATCTTCTGGGAGATGATCCAGAATTTTGGAGAAGTTTGGAGGAACTTTTGTAACAAACTCCATAGGTTGACCAGGTGCAGACCCCAAAACGCAAACCAGGGCATCTGAACCACTTCTGCTTGAAGAGACACTTCTGGAAGTAACTGCAAAGAACTTTTGAATCTGTCCCATCCATCATGAACTTTTTTTTTTAACCCATTGAGCGCTATTTGCTTCTAAGCACTTAGTTTAACTTTTAATATTTAAACATTCATATCTCTGGTTCCCTACATTGGATATTTGTTGTTTTGGTGTCTATTTGTTCATAGACATATAACCTATGATTATAAATTGTTGTTGGATTTTTATTGTGTGTTGTGTCCTACTTATTTAATTTGTTGGTGTTTTTAAATACTTTATAGCTACCAAGGGTTGAGCAAGGGAATCATTTATTGAGACCTTGACTGAACCTTGTATTGTGTTTGTGGCCTTATTACTAGTGGTAGGTCCCTACTTAACACTACTAATAAACCACTTTACAACAACAGGAAGTTTGTGGCATTGGGTAGGGGATGGGCCTCCAACTTTAAGCACTCGATTTCCCACTTAGTTTACTGCAATGAGCAGCTAGAAATTTGTACAGACATGCTGCCCCCTACGCCCAGGCCTAGGAACATATGGCAACCCTTACAAATATATCTTCTACAACATGCTGCCGAGGGGGGAACCACTGACTGGGATTTCAGACAAACTTTTCTGATAGACCCTTGCCATTGAATTATATGCCCACAGGGTAACTGGGCCTGGTGATCTGTGTTTGTACAGTGGCCACATCTCTCATATATAACAGGATTAGTGTCATTGAACTGAGCTACCATTTCCATGAAGACCTTCTGCAGTGCCTGCCACCTCACACATATTAATCGGATGATTCTCATGTTGTACCTATCTGGTTATGCTTCCTTCTCACCCTAACTATTAATGTTTCAAAGCAATAACCATATAGTAAAATAATAACTACTGCCAAATACATTAAAATGAACAATACTTAATATGTAAAATGTACTTTACAATGAAAATATACTACAGGTGCAATAACAATCTAAAAAAAAGCTATGTTAAAAATGTTCTTTACACTGTATGGAAATATTAGAAAGCATTAAATATATCTATTTTAAATCACCTTTATATAATAACATATAATACAAAATGTAAAGTACAAAACTGTGTCTCTATTTCTTAAAAAGTGTAAATTTGATTATATGGGGCAGATTTACAAGCCCCTTGCGCCGCCGGTGCATCACGTTGCGTGACGCACCGGTGGCGCAGCCTGCTAAGTTATATTTACAAGAACAGGTAAACTCACCCTGCGTGACTTAACCTGTGCTTGTAAATATCGCCCCTGTGCACGCAACACTTTGCGTGTTAGGGGCGTGACATGGGTGTTGCTGTGGGTGTTCCCACGCAACATCCATGTCCAGTGATGCATTTCCAGATTTACGAGAAATCGTAAATCTGGAAATGCGTCAGAATGCTACGCCACCCTAGGGGTGGCGTAGCGAGGTGCAACGAGGAGAAATGTATTCATTTCTCCTCGTTTTTTTCCTCTTTCAATGCGTGCTGCATTCCACAGCACACATTGGAAGAGGAAATCACCTCAATTAATTGTTTTTGTGCAGGAAGGTGCCCCTTCCTGCACAAAAACAATCTCCCCATGACGCAGGCATCTTTGCACCATGGTGCAAGGGTGCCTGCGCCAGCGCATGGCAGCAGTTTGTGCGCCAGCGCAGGGGGAAGCACAGAGATGCGACATATTGTTGTAAATATGTTGCATCCCTGTGCTTCGAAACTAACGCAGCGCAGCGCAGCAAAATGACTTGCTGCACCGTGCTGCATTAGTTTCTTGTAGATCTGCCCCTTAGTATTTATCTATACAAGTATACATGCCATTCAAAAGCATATATGTAACAAAACAACAATGCTTTGCTTTGGAGTGGTCAGATGTACTACTCCCAATCTAATTTAAGGAAAATTAGGACAGTGTTGAACATTAAATAGACCATTTGCAGTATTATTATAGAAATATAATATTTCCCATTATCCACCCGTGCAGGAGGTGAAATCACTTAATTTCCCTCCACCCATCTGCAGAGGAATTGCCATTACTTCCTGCCTTCTCCTTTTGCACATCCACCCAGGCATCCCCATTAAAGACTAGGGTATCGCCTGTTAGAGCCACAAAGGGCCATTGTCCATAACGCCTATTCCACTCAGACTTACATGGTAAGATAAATCATGTGCCTCACCCAGCATCTTATACTTCCAATCGCCAGAATCGCACCCAGATTTCAATGGCCCAGATATTTACTAAGCCTGGGTGGAGTTTTCCGCGAAGCTGCAAAAAAACTCTGCAGCGATACGCAGAGTTCTGCGAGCATTGGGAGTTGCTTTTTCCGCATGTTCGCAAGACGATTCTGGAGTTCAGCAATGTGGATTGCGTGTTCGGAGGAAATATTGCGCGAACTTTACCACGTGTTCACACATGGGCGTGGTCATCTTGTTTTTCTTGTCTGGTTATGGTTCTGGGCCTGTTTTCAATCCTCCCTAAATCTTTTCAATCCTTTGTTCCTAAAACTTTTTTCTGATCTTTTTTATTTAATATCTATCCTATATATTTATATGTATATTGTACGGGGTTTTTTCTACTTTTTGTGTGTTTTACTGCGTTTTTGTACTGTTTTTCTCTTACTTGCGTTTTATTTCTTTTACTTCCCTTCATTTTCTCCTGACTTAATTTTTTACTTTCTACATTTTCTTTTCCATCCCCCACCCCACCGAACCATGGCCAAGATGAGTACTGCAGAGTGCAACCCGGGGAAACAGGGACCGCCTTCCTTGCGGAAGGCGGCATCCAGAAAGGGGTGCAGCCTTGGGGCTTATTTTCTGAGGTAGAGAAGGCTGCACTCGTTTTTTTGTGCAGTGCCACCTCCCCTTAACCCTGGCAGCAGGCAGCAGGCCTGGGTCCGGGGACGGGATCCAGGAGCATCACCGCCGGTGGGCGAGGGTGTGCCGGACAGTGTTTCGCCGCTCTGAGGTCCAGCGCACCCATAACCAACTGACGCACCGGTGGTCTGACATCCTGGACTGGGAGCAGGACATGCTGGACCTGCTAGGTGTTGAAGTCGTGGGACTTGGTGAGTAGCTAATTATATTACTATTGTGTGTTCTGTTCTGTGTTATTGCGAATATTATTTTTTTCCCAAATAACAAGAATGCTGCTGCCGCTTACATGCAGGTAAGTTACGTTTAAAAATCTTATATTATGTGATTGATATTCTTTTAGACAGGTATTCGGCGCTAATAATCGTACTTGTTTGCTCGCTTGGGCTGATTATGTAAGAGAGATTAGAGAATTTAAGTTTGGGTAATGCAGACAAGAGAGACTCCTTTGTCCTGCACTAAGATAGTGGTAGGTAGTTAGTTAGTTACTTAGTATTAGTTGGCCATTTTTTAGCGGCCCGCATGACGCGTCCTCCTCTCACTTGCTGCTGACTCCTTAGCCCTTAGTAGAACCTTTTGTAGTTTGTTTGTGAGTGAATAATATAGCAACTCAGCAACCAACCAATTTGGTGTATGCAATATGCATGCGTCCATCTATGCATTTTAGAAGACTAAAATAAATGCAGACTTAGGGGCCGATTCCGATCTAGGCCGGTACGGCACCGAATCGGATTCGGCTTTACCGGATCCGATTCGGACGCCCTGTTTCCGACCGATTCGAACACCCGTCCGCGCGAGCAACTACGATGCGAAAGTACGCGAAATTCCCGACCGACTCGTTCCCGGCTCCGAACCGCTCCGACCGACTCGTACGGACTCGACTCGCACCACGCAATGGAGACGTTCCCCGACCGGGCAAGTACGATGCGCGCCTCGAACAGTCCGACCGACTCGCGCCGTCCGGCTTGAAAGAGCAGTCGGAGCTGGACTTCGCGGGTCCGTGTCGGACCCGCCTGTACGCATAGCCGCGCGAGTCGCACACAGGGGGGACCCATGGGTCCCCCCTACACATGCATGTACGGCGCGAGTCGCTCCGACGCGTACCCACTGTAGGGGGCGCCCTTGTTCGTGACTCACCCATTGAGTCAATGGGAGCCCGTGTACGCGTCGTACGACCGGCTCCCATTGACTTCAATGGGAGTCCGACCGAAGCGAGTCCGATAGCATGCGTCCGCATCGTACTCGTTCGGTCGGACTGCTAGAGTCCGGTTCGGTCGGAAATCTCTCCGAATCCGACTCGGTCGGAGAGATTTCCGTCCCGAATCGGAATCGGCCCCTTAGTGAATTGGCCCGTCAAAGGGGGTTGAGATGATTACGAATGAGATCAGAATGTAGAAGCAAATATAATTTTTTGCAATTAATTCCAAAGTCTTTGGAATAGGTGGGCTAGGTACTTAGGTTTAGGATTCTGGAATTGGAATGGAACTGTGGAATAATAAAGATAGGACAGTCCGCGACTGTGATACTAGTCTACTACTAGTCGATCTGATTAGATAGGTCAATTTTATTGCAATTACCGTTTCCTGCCAAAAAATCCTTTTGGAGCGCTTTTTAATATTTATTTCACACCAATCAATTTTTGTCTCTTTAATTATGTCTTACATGATCAGCATCCAGGGGCAAGAAGAAGACGGGGTCTGGAGGAGGTGCCTCCCAGCAGGATCGCTCCTCTGCAGATGGCTCTGTTGGCCCCAGTCCTCCTGTTGTTCATATTAATATATATTTCCCTAACTTTTACTGCACCTTATTTTTTTAGAACAAATATTTCCGTTTCCTAATTCTATTTTTTACCAAATCTTCTTCGATCAAATCAAACTGACTCTGTACTATTAGTCTGTCTGTAGCTTCCTTTATTCTGGTTTTTCAGTCAGCTTTCCCTCTCCCCTTATATATTTTGTGGACTGCCTAGTGGTGGTACTGTAAGACTCAGAGAACGCATTGGTCCTTAGTACTACTAGTACTACTACTTTGCTGTGCAGATTGCATGCCCAAGTAAGGTATTCTACGCATGTTTGTTGAGATGAGAAGGCTTTCTTTTACTTTCTCATGCTCGATCAGTAAATAAAATGATGGTCACGTTGGACACCACAAAGTGGTGTATTTTACTTTTTCTCGTCTAGACCTAGTACTATTTTTATTAGCAGCAGTTGATTGTGAACAACTGATTACCGTGCACCATGGCTGGAAGGAAGTATGAGGAGGAGGGCACCATTATATTTTCCAACCAAGAGACACCTCATGTCCGATTGTCCACCCAGTTGGCCACTCTTTTGCTTTTTAAAAACTCAGATTCACCAATAACTCTAGTCCAGTCCTTTGGGTTGTCCTCTTCTTCAGATGCTTTTCGTAAATTGCCACCAACAAAATGCCCAACCAGATATTTTTATTAGTTTGATAGGACATACTGTCTACTCTATTCTAGTACCCAAATTGAACTAGTGATGTGTGTGGTGTATGTTTGTATTGTATTTTCAATCTTGCTAGTGAAAAAAAATAAATAGGGGGAGGCGTATATGGCATCTAAAAAATGTGAAATGTTTTTTTCTAGGCGTACCGACCACCAGTGCTGGGGCCAGCGGCGAAGGCAACGCCAGTAAGGAGGGAGCACCAGATGCGGATGCTGCAGGGGGTGAGCCAGCAGCAGTGGCGGGCGGTGGTAAGTTATATTCCTTACTTATTGACAATACTCTTGCTGCAAGGGTGTACACTGTACTGTTGAGAGAGACTAATTTGTTGTGAGCAACAGTTGAAGAAGACACCCTTTACTTAGCATTAGCATTAGCGGCTGGAGCTGAGTAACTAACGGCCTCTTCTATCTGACTTCAACTCAACAGAGAAAGGTTTTTGAAGAAGACTAAGAGTCAGACGACCTTGATGGATGGGTTAATGGAAAAGGGAAAAAAGGATGGAAGGAGGAAGGGCTGGTGACATGTATTATATGACTGGCAGAGAAGGATGCGTGGGTGAAGGAAAGGGGCCCGGGATGCATAGATGGCTGATAGGATGCATGGGTGGTTGAAGGATGGGAGAAAGGTGAAAGAAAGGATGCCAGCCTGGGTGGATGAAACTGTATAGGTGAAAAGATTCCTCCAGGGGGTTTGATAGGTCAAACTCAAAGGCAAGCAAGGACGCATGGGTGGTGGTTAAAAATAAAATGACACTATGTTGTTGGCGAAAGGTTTGTTGAGATTAAGAATGATGTAATAGACATGTGTACTTTGAATGGATGGATGCCTGGATGGTATTCAATCATAGCATAGGTGGAGACAGGATGAAGAGAATGTAAAAGAAAAATAAACCATGCCAGATTAGCAAAGCCGAGGGTGAAGATTAGAATAAAAAAATAATGCTAGTTGCGAGTGGCGGGCGGGCATGGATCTATATATGGGGGCCGAAAAAACAACCTATAAGGCCAGAGGGTGTCCCAAAAAATTTGAGAAGATCTGGCAGATGTGGCTAAGGCACTATAATTTAGAGATAGAGGGAAGTGGACTGGAAACCATACATACCAACATGCAGGAACCATGAGACAAAAATGGACAACCTCGCTACCTAAGGGGGAGCAACCTAAGTAGGACATTCTTAATGAGTTGAGTGGGAAGGGGGGGAACACCAGAGAATGAAATCCCTCAATGTATTCTCTGTATGCTTGAAATCTACAATGTACTGTAACAATTTAGGGGCCGATTCCGATCTCGGCCGGTAGTGCTCCGAATCGGATTCGGTTTTACCGGCTCCGATCCGGAGCCCTATTTTCCGACCGAGTCGTACGCGCGTCCGGGCGAGCGAGTACGATGCGTATTCGCCGACCGACTCGTCCGGGCGACCCGACCGCTCCGACCGACTGGTTCCCGGATCGTACTGCTCCGACCGACTCGCTCGGACCCGATTCGCACCGCGCAATGGAGACGTTTTCCGGCCGGGTAAGTACGATGCGCACCTCGACCGCCTCCGACCGACTCGCGCCGTCCGACTCGAACTCGCTGTCGGAGCCGTACTTTGGGGGTCCGTGTCGGACCCCCTGTACGCGTATCCATGCGAGGCGCACACAGGGGGGACCCATGGGTCCCCCTACCTGTGCGTGTACGCCGCGAAGCGCTTCACGGCGTACTCGCTGTAGGGGGCGCCTTGTCCGCCTCGCACCCATTGAGGCAATGGGAGCCCGCGTACGCGTTGTACGCACCGGCTCCCATTGAGTTCAATGGGAGTCCGACCGACTCGTGTCCGGTGGCATACGAATGCATCGGACTCGTTCGGTCGGACTGCACGGGTCCGATTCGGTCGGAAATCTCTCCGAGGCCGGCTCGGTCGGAGAAATTACCGACACGAATCGGAATCGGCCCCTTAATGTATGTTGTATTCATGAGTTACCTGTTGAGACTCTGGCTGATGGTTCAAAATAAAATAAAAAACAGTTTAAAAAAAATAATGCTAGAAGAGCAATGCAATGATAAATGGAAACATCACAGGGAAGAAGAATAAACAAGAACTTGTGTTTTTCAAGGTTTATGATTCAAGGTTGTATTTCAGAATACTCCTTTGACTCACAGTAGTTTGCAAGCACAAAATATATATTGTATATGTACCCATCCATTATCAATCGCCTCCCTCCGAGGACCACTCCCGCTATGTACCCATGTCACTTCGACCGTGTCAGCCATGGGTGGCCTATCGGCTGCATGGTTACAATCAAATAATAGTAGTACCTCACGTTGTGCCATATATCATCATTCATATTAGTAATCAGATATCATCTGCCTTATTGTAGTAGTCAGGGTGAAAGTAAAATTGAGCAGTTGCCATTGATTTAACAGAGTATGGCCATCATAGAAAAATGGATAATTGTGTTGTACAGCTGCCCCACCTGCAGACAGAAGTAAAGTAAATAACGTGAGTCTGCGACTGCAACACGAGTATGTCTGTCTAGGGTGCAAGCTGACTGAGCTGGCATGCCTACAAGGTTAATTTAGCTAAAAAAGAGAGAGAAGAAGAAGACTTGTCTACTCCATAGTGCCTAGTAATGCCTGAAACTCTAATCACACAATTGTTAGGGGCCAAGGAAGTGGGAGGGTACCACAAATGTTATGTACTGTGCTAGTGCTACTGTACCACTATAATTTCATGTGTATAATTTTGTGTTCCTGTTTTGCTAAGAGTATTGGTTCCTCCTTCCCAATCACAACAACCCAACAGTAGGCCTGGGAGGTGAACTCCGCTCCGTTCGCGGAGTTTGCAGAGTTTTCTGCACTCCGCGCTCTGCAGTGCTCGCGGATTGCAGAAAACTCCACTTCGCGTAGTGCAGCGGAGTTTTTTTCCTGCTCGCGATCGCGAACGGTAAGTTTGCAAGCACGAGCTGCCGCTCGGGTAGAATTTCTACCCTAGCGGCAGGAAGACCAGGCGAACGGCAGTTCGCACTGCACTCCGCCACTTGCGGAACTCCGCAGTTTTTTTGTAACTTTGAGGAGTTCCAAGTAGCAAAACTCAGCGAACTATGCCCAGGCCTGCCCAACAGGCAGGAGTTAGCAGCCAGGGCCCAGTAACGGAAGCTGGAGCCCATCCGAGATGAATATCGGCGGCTGGTGGCTCTGGGGGAGGAGGAGGAGAATGCAGCAGCTGCAGCCTCCAATGCCCCGGGCCCCAGCCAGGCCCTCCCAGTGTCTCCGGTGGTACGGCGCCGTGGTCTGGCAGCCTCCGCCGCAATTCAAACACTGCTGCCCACCCCTGTTGTTCCTTGCAAGAAATTTCAGAGCCGCATTCTCCTCCGAATGGCGAGCCTAGAGGCCAGGATTGAGGAGCGGTTAAACACCCTAGAGCGGAAGATCCGGTGAGCCCGCCGCTATACATCTGTCTTGACCATGACCCTTTTTTAATCTTTTTATTGGTGGGTGGTAATTTGGACGTTGCGTTGGGGAAAACTTTTTTTTTTAAATGGACATTTGGATTTTTTATGGACAATTGGACTTACTGGACATTGGTTGGGGTTAGGGAGAGGGGTGTTTTTTTTCATTTTAGTTTATTTGTTAGGGGAATAAATTATTTATAGTTTACATATGATGTGAATCTTTGTTGGGGGGTTGCTCTTTTACTTCGCACTGTTTCCTTTGCTGCTGGGCTTCAGCCAGTTTTTGATTGAAATCTGCCGATAGTGTAACACACCAACAGATAGATGTGGTACCCTCACTTGTCCTACTACTGTCTCTCTCCTAGTCTATGCAGTCTGCAACTAAAAACCCTATGGACTCGGAAGGGTGTGGGTGTGTGAATTAATTAATTTCCATAGTATATACATTATGCCTTCTCCACACTTCTTCTCTTACCTGTGATTGATGTTTATACTTTTTAGGCGAAGCGATGACTGCATGGTGATGGTTTTGTTTCCCAAGGTGCCATGGTGGTGAAGTAGTAGTAGTAGACACTGACAGTAGCATTTGCAAAAAAAGAAAATGAGACAGTCAGTCACCTGAGGTAGACTAGGGAACGAGTAGTAGAAGTACAGTGCATAAGAAGAAGACTGCCAAACAAGAAACCATGATGATAAGCAATGCTAAAGTAAAATAAAACAGAATGGAGGGCTAGCCTAGTACAAGTTACAAACAGAAGTTGACTCGAGCAATGAAGTGGGCAAGCGACTGCGTAACCTTTAGAGCTGGAACTAGGATGATGACTCGATGCTGGCAATTATATTTTCATGGATTATGTTCCTCTGGAAAAAATTTGAATATCGAATACTGTGCATGGGTGGGCAATCTAATCTATATATTGCCAGTGTGGGCTATAGTATATATACTTAGAGCAGAAGAAGATCCTCGCCCTGCCTTGAGTTAGTGTTGCTTTCACCACATCTGCCCCAGCAAGCGTGTGATCAGAAATTGGTGTAAATTTAATTTAGTCACACCTCAATATAAATCACACAGCCCAGGGGAAGAGGGTTAGGGTTTGATGAATGGTTTGGAAGGGGGATTTGAGGGAAAGGTTTGTCAAAGACAAACACTACACATGGACAACACACATTCATCTTGGCAGCCAATCATCATAAATCTGTTAAGGGAGAAAAGGAAATGCATGCATGATGATGACTTGATGAGTAGTACTAGACTAGTGCAGGGCAGTATATTATTAATTATGCAATTGCCTTGCCTGTCTGCCCCCAAAGAGACCCAAGTTACATACATTTTGTAGGAGAGTAGGATCTGCTTCACATGGGTACCCCCACTTTTTGCTGATGCTTCACTGTTTTTCGACTTTAGTCTGGCTGGGGCCCTGCTAATCAGAACCCCAGCCTAGCTGCTTCCTCTCTAAAATGGTTTCCATGTGCCTTAGGCACAACTCTGATTGGAATCTGGAGTGCCCTTGTAAGTCCCTAGTATATGGTATACTATGTACCAAGGGCATGGGTACCTCAGAGGCCTGCCAGGGGCTGAAGCATGTATTGTGCCACCCCTGGAAGGCCAGCCAAAAGGACACCACAGGTCTGCTACTGCAGCCTGGGTAAGGTGGTGCATGCACCCCTTACTGTGATATAGGTTACCTATGTCACTACATATCTACACACATATAAACCTATAAGTCACTCCTATGGCAGGCCTTGTCAATCCTGAAGGCAGAGTGCTTGGTTCCTATGTGAGAGGGTGCCCCTGCATGAGCCGAGCCCCTCTGCAGCGTTCGGAGATCCTTCTCTGATGCTGTTTGTAGTGCAGCCTGACCATATACTCTTAAGCGCATTATAACCTCGCGTTAAATGCTAACTTTGGGATGGCTGCACGGAAACATGTCGTGTTTGGTGTCAAACATCTTGGAATACTATCCCCCCACCAGTTCTGGCAGCGGGGGTAGCATTCCACCCTTCTAAAGGGAGAGACATGTACACACCGGCCTGCCCGGTAACTTCTTTCCAAGCCCTGGCATCACAAAATGGATGCTGCTGCCACAGACACGGGTCTGGCCTCCTGCTGCTGACTGAAACTCCGGCAGGGGAGGCCTGGACAATAGGTTTCCTGTCCCAGGGAGGTGTAACCACCTCCCCAGACAGGATAATGTGTATTGGGGCTGGGCGGGAGCACTCTCTGATGCTTTGAAGTCCTGCACTGGGGGCACACTTGGTGTCCCTGTGCATACCCCAGTTCAAACTGGTTTAGGGGCTTCCAGCCCCTGATCTGGCACGAAACTGGACAAAGGGAATGGGTGTAACCACCCCTCTTCCCTGACCCTCCCATAGGTGGGTCCCCAGAGTATGTCCAACCCCTAACTTAGTATAAGTATGGGACCCCAGTCCTTAGGACTTTAGATTTACCTGGATGAAACTCTGATACAGAATCCTGGACCTTCGACGCTCTACTTTAAGATTAGAGGACTGAAGAATTTCCCTTGGGGTCAAGGAGTGACTCCCCTGCTTGGCAGGCACAAATGAAGCAATTGTCCGGTCTGCATCGCTGAAGCTCCCGCTAGACGCCGAAGTCTTTGCATCACCAGAGGTAGATTTCCAGACTTCCCCGAGGCTGCCCTGAGTCCCCAGCAAAGCTGAGGCCCATAGCTGTCGTGGGTAATGTGGAACTGTGACCCCTGGACACCGAGCACATTTGCAAGTGCATCCTCTTCCTGGTCTTCCACGAAGTTGTGCTTTGGGCTCCGAGTAGCCCCCGCCTTCATCACCGACTGCACTGAAGATCACTGGCCTCCACTCCACGAGTGTCCCGTGAGCCAGCTCTAAGTGCGTCCACTCAAGGCTCCTTTGCGGTCGCTAGTCTGTTGGCTAGTAGGCTCTCCCAAAGGCCAATCTTCTTCTGCTTGAGCTTCCCTGGTTGCTCCAGGCGTGCCCTGACTTACCTTCGCTGGGTGAGTCCCTCAGACCTTGCTGGTCTGCACCACCATCCTTCTTCTATTTCCACAAGACTTGCCGTTGCCAATGCTTGTTGGGTCCAATCCGGTCACCGATACCCCTGCAATTGACAGACGTCATGGGACAGCTCGAATCCAGCTCCTGGTCATCATCGATGCCTCCTGGACCTCGTGGCTGAAGAGTCAAGACAACCGTCAACCTACCTGAAGCACCCAACATCGGTGGGCATCCGCTCATCGCCTTCCTGGTCACTGGCTAGTGACCCAGACTCTGTCCCCTCTGCTTTCAGATTCTTCAGATCTTCGATCCACCTTTGGATCCACCCGAACACTTTCGACTTGGCCGCCAGCAGCACTTTGCAGCAGATCGCCATTGAAAACGACGACGAAACCCGACCCCGAAAGACACCTATGCACCCGGCTTCCCTGGGTGAGGTAACTCGAGTACTCCGGTGCTCCCGTGGGTATAGACTCTAGAATAACCCAGTTCTAAAGGGGTTTGCTCCAAGTCCTCCTCTAAGTGTCCCTTTCTTTAAAATTCCAACCGCGACTTTCCCCATAGAAGTCAACGGCGATTCGCGGCTGTGTTCTCACACTGCACGCGTCCCCCGTGGGTCCCCTGTGGGTCCCCTGTGTCACTACCTTGGGTGGTTCCTTGTGGCCCAAGCACTTCTACAGGCTCTAGGCCTTGTGTCTAGCTCAGTAGTGGGTCTTATACCACTTTATTGGTATATGGTTTGGTACGCCCCTAGGGCTCAAACGTGTATTTGTGCTATTACTGTTGATAACTAACTTACAACTTATGTACTTCGAACTCTAGCCTCATAAAGAGACTAGAAGGGTGTGTTTAGCAATGAATACATATATTTTGAATATATACCTGGTGTGGTCCTCTTTCATTTGGTCACTCAAGAGATTATAGACTGGTAAAACAAGCTGCTTTACATTCCTTCAAGACTTAGCCTGAAGGCTGCTCTCCATAGCTACCACTAGGATAGCTTTCAATAAAGGTTGTCTTTAACCTATCTCCAATAAGGGGTTGTTTGGACTGGTGCAAGGTGCCCACTATAATTAGTGGACAGCATATGCCAGGCCAACTTCTCACATTGGTGTGCAGCGTGTGGGATTCCAGCTTGCTATTGTTTTACCAGATAATCTCAATTGAATTGATCAACTGAAAACCACTAAGGGTACCTTAGGTACATATAAATCAAGCTTAGTATACAGTAAGTTCTACTGAACTTAGAGTTGTGTGTTAAGGGATAGCACACCCTTTCTACAACTCAAGAGAATTTAGTAGGCCACACTAGAGTAGGTAGTGCATACACCACACCTCACTAGTAATGTCTTCAAAGCCAGAGCCCAGTGAGTCCTTGCCAGAAGCCAGTGGGCTTCTTCCCTCCAAGTATGATAATCTCCCATTCTTGGAATTGAGAGCATTGTGCAATACTAGGAAGCTGAAGGCAGGCAAAAGTGCCAGCACCCAACACCTCAGAGAGGTGCTACTAGCTGATGATCTCAGCAGGCCCCTAGGGTCTGAAGGGGTAGGCAGAGAGGGTGGGGCAGAAAATGAGGAAGGGGTCAGGGGTGAAGAAACCCAGGGCCCCCCCTCTGAAACTGGCCAGGAAGGTGAAAATGACCTTGACCTGGAAAACCCAATTCCTCCTGTGGAGGAGGAGGAGGATCAGAATGACCTCCCCTTTGCCCCCCCAGGAAGAGTTGTGAGTGTGCCCAGAAGGACTAGATCTCCTTCTCAGGAGTCTAACCACTCTGACACCTCAGTAGGGACCTCTGTCTCCTCTCATGGAAGGGAATCCTCTCATGAGAGGAGGAAGAGACTGATTCAGTATGAGCAAGCCCAGCTTGAACTCAGAAAACAGCAATTGGCTATAGACAGGGAGTCCCTAGATCTCTATAGAGAGAGAAAAAGTTGGGACTAGAGTCCCATGGTGGCAGCAATTTCCCCAGAGATAGGGAAAGGTCTTATGACCATAGAAACCTGAGCAAGATTGTCCCTCCCTACCAGAGTGGGGATGACATCCACAAATGGATAACTGCACTGGAGAGGGCCTGCAAAGTACAGAGGGTCCCTCAGGAGCAGTGGGCAGCAATCTTGTGGCTCTCCTTTGCAGACAAAGGTAGAGACAAGCTCCTCTCTGTAAGAGAAGAGGATGCTGACAATTACAAAGTCTTGAAGAGTGCTCTGATTGATGGGTTTGGCCTAACAACTGAACAATACAGGTTAAAGTTCAGAGATACCCAAAAAGCAAAGACTCAAGACTGGGTAGACTATGTGGATTGTTCTGCTAAGGCTCTGGAAGGTTGGTTGATGGGCAGTAAGGTATGTGACTTCACAGGATTGTACAATCTTATCATGAGGGAGCAGATTCTTAATAACTGTCAAAATCAGCTGTTGCATCAGTACCTGGTGGACTCTGATCTGACCTCTCCCCAAGAATTGGGAAAGAAGGCAGACAAATGGGTCAGAACCAGGGTGAGGCAGAAGGTACAGAACCAAGGTGGTGACCCAAAGAAGCAAGATTCTAAGAACTCTGATAAGGGTGGGGAGAAGGGTAAAGACCAGAAGTCTTCACAAGGCCCCCAAAAATCTTCTTCAGGTCGGGATTCACAGTCTAACAAAGGGAAAGGCCAAAAGAAACCATGGTGCAAGGTCTGTAAGCAAAAGACCCACTGGACCAGTGATTGCACCAAGTCCAAAGACTCTACTCCAGCCCCCACCAATGCCCCTAAGGCACCTGCTCCCCCTAGTGCAGTTACAGTTGGTGGTGGGACTACACAAGCCAAGGGTTTAGTAGGGTTGACCCTGGGTAAGGAGATGAGCTCTGACCTAGTCAGAGAACTCACTCAGGCTGTCCTAGTCTGTGATGGAGGCATGGATGTGACCTCCTCTGTGAGTCCCAGTAATCTGGGCAAGTACAGGCAACAGCCCTTAATCAATGGAAAAGAGGCTTTGGCATTTAGGGACACAGGGGCAAGTGTCACCATGGTGACACAAGACCTTGTGGATCCTGGGCAGATTATACTTGGTGAAATGTACCAAGTGACCAATGCTAGCAATGTCAGGACAGACCATACTCTGGCAGTTGTTAACTTCTCCTGGGGAGGGGTAACTGGCCTTAAGAAGGTTGTGGTAAGTGCAGACCTACCAGTTGAATGCTTGCTTGGCAATGATCTAGAAACTTCAGCTTGGGCAGAAGTGGAGCTCAGGACCCATGCAGAAATGCTGGGCATCCCTGCAGATGTGTTTGCTGTGACCAGGTCACAAGCCAAAATGTCTAACACTGAACAGGCCTTGGATTCTGGAATAATGGACCAAGTGCCCTCCAAGAAGAGGAGTAGTAGGGTAAAGGCAGTGCCTTCCCCCTTGGCTCAGAAGGAAGATCAGTCTCTTGAGGGGGATGATCTCAGTACTGAGGAAGGAACTGTCCCAGAGGAGCTTGAACCTGACCAGGTTGAGTTCTTGGGGACAGGGGGCCCTTCCAGGGCAGATCTGAGCCAGGAGCAGCAGCGCTGCCCCTCTCTTGAACCCCTCAGACAGCAAGCTGCTGCTGAGGCTGCTGGGAAAGCTAGTGGTCCCCATACAGTGTATTGGGATGATGGACTCTTGTACTCAGAGTGTAGAGACCCCAAGCCTGGTGCCACCAGGAGGTTGGTTATACCTCTGAAGTTCAGGGGCTTCCTATTGACCGTAGCCCATGACATTCCATTAGCAGGTCACCTGGGCCAGAACAAGACTTGGGACAGAATTCTCCCTCACTTTCACTGGCCCCACATGTCTGAAGACACCAAGGAGTTTTGTCACTCCTGTGTAACCTGCCAGGCCAGTTGCAAGGCAGGTGGCACTACAAAGGCGCCCCTGATACCACTACCTGTGGTGGGGGTTCCCTTTGAGAGGGTGGGGATTGACATTTTTGGTCCCATGGATCCCCAAACAGCATCTGGGCACAGGTTTATCCTGGTGGTAGTGGATCATGCCACCAGGTACCCAGAGGCTATTCCCCTTAGGACCACTACAGCACCTGGGGTGGCAAGAGCCCTCCTGGGAATTTTCTCAAGAGTGGGCTTCCCTAAGGAGGTTGTATCAGACAGGGGTACTAACTTTATGTCTGGATACTTGAAAGCAATGTGGAAGGAGTGTGGAGTGACTTACAAGTTCACCACACCCTATCACCCACAATGCAATGGTTTAGTTGAGAGATTCAACAAAACCTTGAAGGGCATGATTAAAGGGCTCCCAGAGAAGCTTAGGCGAAGATGGGACATACTCTTGCCCTGCCTTTTATTTGCATACAGGGAGGTGCCTCAAAAGGGGGTTGGCTACAGCCCTTTTGAACTTTTGTTTGGTCACCCTGTCAGGGGTCCATTGTGCTTGGTGAAGGAAAGATGGGAGTTACCTCTCAAGCCCCCAAAGCAAGACATAGTGGACTATGTACTTGGTCTCCGCTCCAGGATGGCTGAGTACATGAAAAAGGCAACTAAAAACCTTGAGGCTAGCCAGGAACTTCAAAAGCCTGGCATGACCAAAGGCTGTACTGACTGTTTACCAGCCAGGACAGAAGGTGTGGGTGTTGGAGCCAGTGGCCCCAGCAGCTCTCCAGGACAAATGGAGTGGACCCCATACCATTGTTGAACAGAAGAGTGAGGTTACCTACTTAGTAGACCTAGGAACAACATGGAGTCCCCACAGGGTTCTCCATGTCAACAGATTAAAACCATATGTGGACAGGGCAGACTTGGGCTTGCTCATGGCTACTGATGAGGGACAGGAGGAAGAGAGTGACCCACTCCCTGACCTGCTCTCACAGAACCCTGATGATGGGTCAGTGGATGGTGTAGCCTTGGCAGGCAGCCTCACTGCCCAGCAGCAAACTGATTGCAGACAGGTGCTCAATCAGTTCAGGCACATATTCTCACTGACACCCAGTCAGACCACCTGGTGCACTCATGAAGTGGACACTGGGGACAGTCTGCCTATTAAAAATAAGATTTATAGGCAACCTGACCATGTCAGGGACTGTATCAGGACAGAGGTCCAGAAGATGTTGGATTTGGGAGTTATTGAACCCTCAGATAGCCCTTGGGCTATGTGAGAAGTTGGCCTGGCATATGCTGGCCACTAATTGTAGTGGCCACCTTGCACCAGTCCAAACAACCCCTTATTGGAGATAGGTTAAAGACAACCTTTATTGAAAGCTATCCTAGTGGTAGCTATGGAGAGCAGCCTTCAGGCTAAGTTTTGAAGGAATGTAAAGCAGCTTGTTTTACCAGTCTATAATCCCTTGAGTGACCAAATGAAAGAGGACCACACCAGGTATATATTCAAAATATATGTATTTATTGCTAAACACACCCCTCTAGTCTCTTTATGAGGCTAGAGTTTGAAGATACATAATTTATAAGTTAGTTATCTACAGTAATAGCACAAATACACGTTTGAGCCCTAGGGGCGTACCAAACCATATACCAATAAAGTGGTATAAGAACCACGACTGAGCTAGACACAGGGCCTAGAGCCTGTAGAAGTGCTTGGACCACAAGGAACCACCCAAGGTAGTGACACAGGGGACCCACGGGGGACGCGTGCAGTGTATGAACACAGCCGCGAATCGCCGTTAACTTCTATGGGGAAAGTCGCAGTTTGAATTTAAAAGAAAAGGGACACTTAGAGGAGGACTTGGAGCAAACCCTTTGAGAACTAGGCTGTTCTAGTGTCAATACCCACGGGAGCACCGGAGTACTCGAGTTACCTCACCCAGGGGAGCCGGGTGCATAGGTGTCTTTCGGGGTCGGGTTTCGTCGTCGCTTTCAATGGCGATCTGCTGCAAAGTGCTGCTGGCGGCCAAGTCGAAAGTGTTCGGGTGGATCCAAAGGTCGATCGAAGATCTGAAGAACCTGAAAGCAGAGGGGACAGAGTCTGGGTCACTAGCCAGTGACCAGGAAGGCGATGAGCAGATGCCCACCGATGTTGAGTGCTTCAGGTAGGTTGACATTCATCTTGACTCTTCAGCCACGAGGTCCAGGAGGCGTCGACGATGACCAGGAGCTGGATTCGAGCTGCCCCACGACGTCTGTCGATTGGAGGGGTGTCGGCGACCGGATTGGACCCAACAAGCCTTGACAACGGCAAGTCTTGTGGAAATGGAAGAAGGACGATGTTGCAGACCAGCAAGGTCTGTGGGACTCGCCCAGCAAGGGAAAGTCAGGGCACGCCTGTAGCAACCAGGGAGCCCAAGCAGAAGAAGATTGGCTTCGGGAGGGCCTACTAGCCAACGGACTAGTGACCGCGAAGGAGCCTCGATTCGACACACGTGGAGCTGGCTCACAGGACACTCGTGGAGTGGAGGCCAGTGATCTTCGGTGCAGTCGGTGCAGGAGGCTAGGGCTACTCGGAGCCCAAAGCACAACTTCATGGGAGACCCAAAAGAGGATGCACTTGCAAATGTGCTCGGTGTCCAGGGGTCACGGTTCCACATTACCCACGATAGCCACGGGCCTCAGCTCTGCTGGGGACTCAGGGTAGCCTCGGGGAAGTCTGGAAATCCACCTCTGGTGATGCAAAGACTTCGGCATCCGGCGGGAGCTTCAGAGATGCAGACCGAACAATTGCTTTGTTGGTGCCTGCCAAGCAGGGGAGTCACTCCTTGACCCCAAGGGAGATTCTTCAGTCCTCTAATCTTAAAGTAGAGCGTCGAAGGTCCAGGATTCTGTGTCAGAGTTTCGTCCAGGTAAATCTAAAGTCCTAAGGACTGGGGTCCCATACTTATACTAAGGTAGGGGGTTGGACATACTCTGTGGCCCCACCTATGGGAGGGTCAGGGCAGAGGGGTGGTTACACCCCTTTCCCTTTGTCCAGTTTCATGCCAGAGCAGGGGCTGGAAGCCCCTGAGCCGGTTTGAACTGGGGTATGCACAGGGACACCAAATGTGCCCCCAGTGCAGGACTTCAAAGCACCAGAGAGTGCTCCCGCCCAGCCCCAATACACACTATCCTGTCTGGGGAGGGGGTTACACCTCCCTGGGAAAGGAAACCTATTGTCCAGGCCTCCCCTGCCGGAGTTTCGGTCAGCAGCAGGAGGCCAGACTCATGTCTGTGGCAGCGGCATCCATTTTGTGATGCCAGGGCTCTGGAAAGTCAGTACCGGGTATACCGGTGTGTACATGTCTCTCCCTCTAGAAGGGTGGAATGCTACCCCCGCTGCCAGAACTGGTGGGGGGCTAGTATTCCAAGATGTTTGACACCAAACACGACATGTTTCCGTGCAGCCATCCCAAAGTTAGCATTTAACGCGAGGTTATAATGCGCTTAAGAGTATATGGTCGGGCTGCACTACAAACAGCATCAGAGAAGGGTCTCCGAACGCTGCAGAGGGGCCCAGCTCATGCAGGGGCACGCTCTCACATAGGAACCACGCACTCTTCCTTTAGGATTGATAAGGCCTGCCATAGGAGTGACTTATAGGTTTATATGTGTGTATGTATGTAGTGATATAGGTAGCCTATATCACTGTAAGGGTGCCTGCACCACCTTACCCAGGCTGCAGTAGCAGACCTGTGGTGTCATTTTGGATGGCCTTCCAGGGGTGGCACAATACATGCTGCAGCCCCTGGTAGGCCTCTGAGGTACCTATGCCCTGGGTACATAGTATACCATATACTAGGGACTTATAAGGGCACTCCAGATTCCAATCAGAGATGTACCTAAGGCACATGGAAACCATTTTAAAGAGGAAGCAGCTAGGCTGGGGTTCTGATTAGCAGGGCCCCAGCCAGACTAAGGTCGAAAAACAGTGAAGCATCAGCAAAAAGTGGGGGTACCCATGTGAAGCAGATCCTACTCTCCTACAGGCTAGTCCAGTGGTCCTTGTGCCAAAACCTCACACCAATGGTGGGAAAAGAGAGATGAGGTTTTGTGTGGACTACAGGGGTCTCAATGCAGTCACTAGGACTGATGCCCATCCAATACCTAGGGCAGATGAGCTAATAGACACTTTGGCCTCAGCCAAGTATCTAAGCACATTTGACCTGACAGCTGGCTACTGGCAGATCAGTCTAGCTGATGATGCAAAGCCAAAGACAGCATTCTCAACCCCTAGTGGGCATTATCAATTTGTGGTGATGCCCTTTGGTCTGAAGAATGCACCTGCCACTTTTCAGAGGTTGGTGAATACAGTCCTTACAGGTCTGGAAGCCTATAGTGCAGCATATCTAGATCATATTGCTGTCTTTAGCTCCACCTGGGAGGATCACCTGGTCCACCTCAGAAATGTTTTGCAGGCCCTGTAGAAAGCAGGCCTGACTATCAAGGCCACCAAGTGCCAGATAGGGCAGAGTCAGGTTGTGTACCTGGGCCACCTTGTGGGTGGAGGCCAGGTTCAACCACTGCAGAGCAAGATCCAGACCATCATGGACTGGACTGCTCCAACTACCCAGACTCAGGTGAGAGCCTTTTTAGGCCTGACTGGGTACTATAGGAGATTTGTCAAGGGGTATGGATCAATAGTGACCCCCTGAATGACTTAACTTCCAAGAAAATGCCCAAAAAGGTTCAGTGGACAGTTAGCTGTCAAAAGGCATTTGATGACCTAAAGCAGGCAATGTGCACTGCTCCCATTCTACAGAGTCCTGATTACTCCAAGAAGTTCATTGTCCAAACAGATGCATCTGAATTGGGGGTAGGGGCTGTACTGTCACAATTGAATGATGAAGGCCAGGATCAGCCAGTAGCTTTTATTAGCAGAAGGCTGACCCCTAGAGAGAAACGTTGGTCAGCCATTGAGAGGGAGGCCTTTGCTGTGGTCTGTGCTCTGAAGAAGTTGAGGCCATACTTGTTTGGTACTCACTTCCTTGTTCAAACAGACCATAAGCCCCTCTCATGGCTAAAACAAATGAAGGGTGAAAACCCCAAACTGCTTAGGTGGTCCATTTCCCTACAGGGGATGGACTTCACAGTGGAACATAGACCTGGGAGTAACCATGCCAATGCAGATGGACTCTCTAGGTACTTCCACTTAGAACATGAAGACTTAACTGGGCAAGGTTAGTTTAATGTCCCTACGTTTGGGGGGGGGTTGTGTAGGAGAGTAGGATCTGCTTCACCCCAGGAAGGCCAGCCAAAAGGACACCAAAGGTCTGCTACTGCAGCCTGGGTAAGGTGGTGCATGCACCCCTTACTGTGATATAGGTTACCTATATCACTACATACCTACACACATATAAACCTATAAGTCACTCCTATGGCAGGCCTTGTCAATCCTGAAGGCAGAGTGCTTGGTTCCTATGTGAGAGGGTGCCCCTGCATGAGCCGAGCCCCTCTGCAGCGTTCGGAGACCCTTCTCTGATGCTGTTTGTAGTGCAGCCTGACCATATACTCTTAAGCGCATTATAACCTCGCGTTAAATGCTAACTTTGGGATGGCTGCACGGAAACATGTCGTGTTTGGTGTCAAACATCTTGGAATACTACCCCCCACCAGTTCTGGCGGCGGGGGTAGCATTCCACCCTTCTAGAGGGAGAGACATGTACACACCGGCCTGCCCGGTAACTACTTTCCAAGCCCTGGCATCACAAAATGGATGCCGCTGCTACAGACACGGGTCTGGCCTCCTGCTGCTGACTGAAACTCCAGCAGGGGAGGCCTGGACAATAGGTTTCCTGCCCGACAGGATAATGTGTATTGGGGCTGGGCGGGAGCACTCTCTGGTGCTTTGAAGTCCTGCACTGGGGGCACACTTGGTGTCCCTGTGCATACCCCAGTTCAAACTGGTTCAGGGGCTTCCAGCCCCTGCTCTGGCGCAAAACTGGACAAAGGGAATGGGTGTAACCACCCCTCTTCCCTGACCCTCCCATAGGTGGGTCCCCAGAGTATGTCCAACCCCCTAACTTAGTATAAGTATGGGACCCCAGTCCTTAGGACTTTAGATTTACCTGGACGAAACTCTGATACAGAATCCTGGACCTTCGACGCTCTACTTTATGATTGGAGGACTGAAGAATCTCCCTAGGGGTCAAGGAGTGACTCCCCTGCTTGGCAGGCACCAATGAATCAATTGTCCGGTCTGCATCGCTGAAGCTCCCGCCAGACGCTGAAGTCTTTGCATCACCAGAGGTGGATTTCCAGACTTCCCCGAGGCTGCCCTGAGTCTCCAGCAAAGCTGAGGCCCGTAGCTGTTGTGGGTAACGTGGAACTGTGACCCCTGGACACCGAGCACATTTGCAAGTGTATCCTCTTCCTGGTCTTCCACGAAGTTGTGCTTTGGGCTCCTAGTAGCGCCCGCCTCCAGCACCGACTGCACCGAAGATCACTGGCTTCCACTCCACGAGTGTCCCGTGAGCCAGCTCTAAGTGCGTCCACTCGAGGCTCCTTCATGGTCGCTAGTCTGTTGGCTAGTAGGCCCTCCCGAAGGCCAATCTTCTTCTGCTTGAGTTTCCCTGGTTGCTCCAAGCGTGCCCTGACTTACCCTTGCTGGGTGAGTCCCTCAGACCTCACTGGTCTGCACCACCGTCCTTCTTCTATTTCCACGAGACTTGCCGTTGCCAAGGCTTTTTGGTTCCAATCCGGTCGCCGACACCCCTGCAATCGACAGACATTGTGGGACAGCTTGAATCCAGCTCCTGATTGTCGTCGACACCTCCTGGACCTCGTGGCTGAAGAGTCAAGATGACTGTCAACCTACCTGAAGCACCAGACATCGGTGGGCATCCGCTCATCGCCTTCCTGGTCACTGGCTAGTGACCCAGACTCTGTCCCCTCTGCTTTCAGGTTCTTCAGATCTTCGATCCACCTTTGGATCCACCCGAACACTTTCGACTTGATCGCCATTGAAAACGACGACGAAACCCGACCCCGAAAGACACCTATGCACCCGGCTTCCCTGGGTGAGGTAACTCGAGTACTCCGGTGCTCCCATGGGTATAGACTCTAGAACAACCCAGTTCTAAAGGGGTTTGCTCCAAGTCCTCCTCTAAGTGTCCCTTTTCTTTAAAATTCCAACCGCGACTTTCCCCATAGAAGTCAACGGCGATTCGCGGCTGTGTTCTCACACTGCACGCGTCCCCCATGGGTCCCCTGTGTCACTACCTTGGGTGGTTCCTTGTGGCCCAAGCACTTCTACAGGCTCTAGGCCTTGTGTCTAGCTCAGTCGTGGTTCTTATACCACTTTATTGGTATATGGTTTGGTACGCCCCTAGGGCTCAAACGTGTATTTGTGCTATTACTGTTGATAACTAACTTATAACTTATAACAACAACAATGCAAAGAGGTATCGAGTAATTACTGATGCACCTATCCTAGACTGTATGGTTTATGTATATCATAAGCTACTCGGGTGCACAGAACCTAAGGCTGAATACCTCTTAAGCCTTTTAGGATAAAAAGATCCTACTCATAAATTGCAAATAACGATTCAGCACTCCTCTTTATAAGAAAAACAATATATTCTAATAAGTACAAACAAGGTGAAAACAGAAAGAAAGAGAACATTCATTCAGCATGTTCTTGTTTCTTTTTTTTGTTCTTTATTGAAAGAATTTTTCTTCTTTAAAAAAGCAACTGTAGCCAACGTGTTTCGACCTGAAGGTCTTCTTCAGGGCCTAGTCAATAAATGAGATATGTCTCTTGTAAATAAAAGTGAGAGCGGTCCGACAACAGAACAAATGAGCATTGGGAACTTACCAATGCCCGGGGAAAATTGGACATCGTGATTGTGATCAACTAAGGAAGCAACTTATACTCTCGGTGGGCAAACCCTAGGAACTAAGAGATACTACAAAAAAAGTCCCACATCTAGAGCAAGAAACAAAGTCATCTGTGTATAATACAGTAGTACACTCATGAAGGATAGGAAAGAAGAATAACAACAACAAAAATAATGTAATTTTTTTTGTATAAGTGTTGTTTATGTTTTTTAATATATGTGTTACATTTTTAGCAGTTATTAAATGTAATTTAATATTTTTTTGTGTTTTTTAGTTCTGTAGTGGGTTGTGGGTTTATAGGAGAATAGAGTGGGAAGTAATTTAGTTATAATAAATTATAGATTATTTTTTTATTTAATAACAATTATTTATTTAATTGATATTTAATTGTGTTAATTGTGCTTTGAATTTTTTTGGGTACATTCTGTGGGGTTTATATGTGTAAAGGGTGGGAAGTAATATATTTTTAATTAATTAGTCATTAATTAGTATTAATTAATTAATTGATAATGATTTATCTTAATTGTGTAATTTTTTTGGGTGCGGGTTGTGGGGTTATAGTGGTAAAGGGTGGGAAGGAATTTATTTTTAATTAATTACTAATTAGTTGTTAATTAATAATACTTAATTAATTGATCATTAAGTATGTAAATTGTGCCATTTTTTTAGGTGCGGTTTGTGGGGCTATAGGTGTAATGGGTGGGAAGTAATTCATTTTTAATTAATTAATAATTAGTTGATAATTAAAATTCATTAATTAATTGATAATTCATTATGTTAATTGTTTATTTACATTTTTTTAGGTGCAGGTTTTGGATTTATAGGGGTAAAGGGTGAGGAGTAAATTATTTTTAAATACATTATAAGTTGTTAAATAGTATTAGTTATTTATTTGCAAATTATTTTAATTATGTAATTATTTTTTTAAGTTTAATTTTAGGTGCGGGTTGTGGGGATTATAGGGGTAAAGGGTGATTATAATTTGGTTTCTTATTAATAATATTTGTTTAATTGATAACTAATTATGGTAATTGTGCAAATAACCTTTTATTTTTTAGATTTTAGATGTGGGTAGTGGGTTTTGTAGGGTAAGGGGTGGAAAGTAAATTAATTTCAAGCAATTAATATATTTTTTTTAAATTATTATTAACTAATAATTTAATAATTAATTATATTAATTGTGCAAATGTCTTGTTACGTGTTATGAGTGTGTTGTGTGTTTTATGGGGATTTATTGTGGGAAACATATTTATTATAATTAATTAATAATTAATAATTAATTAATGAAAATTAGTTTGATGATGAATATTTATATTAATAGTGCAAATAATTTTTTAGGTGCAGGTTGTGAGTTTTGTGGTGTTATAGGAGGGAAGAAACTAAACTAAATATTCGTAATAATTATTGTTTTGTTAATGAAATTTTCCTACGTACAAATATTTATTTATATGTAAATTATTTTTGTATTTTACTTATAATAATATTTGTAGGTACTTGTGATATGTATTCAAGATTGTGATATGTTTTTATTTTAATTGTCTTTTAAAATATTAAATAGTTTATTTTTCAACATATTTATATATTATTTATTAACTTTGCGGCTGATTACGATGTCGGTCGTAGGCCCCTCCGCGGTGCTGGAAAACGTCCATTTAGTTACTCCTGCAACCGCCATATTATAATGGGCAAATATAGCCCATTTTCTGTCCGTCGCGTAGTTTCCGGGTCCGCCAGATTTATTGTTCCGCAAGGGTGCCGGAGGGAGCCAATAGAGAAAGACCGCCGTGCGGAAAGACGTACCGGCCACCGTACAAATCACAATGCGTCAACCAGCCCATCAGAACACAGCGGAGAAACCAGCTATTCAGAGATGTAATGTAATGTAATGTAATGTAAGGGCTATTTATAGAGCGCACTGTAACCCGCCGGGCATCCTGGCGCTGAGAGACGGAAGAGAGCCTGTGACAAAGAGCAGGAGGCATCATACTCTGGGAAAGAGCCAAGTCTTCAATTTCTTTCTAAACGGCATAAAATCCGTCATCTGTCGCAGCTCCGTGGGTAGGCTATTCCAAAGCCTTGCAGCAGCAACGCTGAAAGCTTGCCCCCCCAGTTTAGCTCTTCTGACCCTAGGCACTTTCACCCAGTTGGCAGAAGAAGACCTGAGGCAACGGGTGGGAACGTACCAACTAAATTTCCTCTGCAAAGGTAATGGCCCACGACCGTGCAATGCCTTGAACACAACACAAAGGGATTTAAAATGAACCCTCTGCAAGATTGGGAGCCAATGAAGGTCCACCAGAGCCTGGGAGGAGGAGGACTGACGAGGTCTCGTCAAGGCCAACTCAGCCGCTACATTCTGGATTCTCTGCAGTCTCCCCATTAAATATTTAGGGGACTCCAGTAGCAGGGCATTACAATAATCTAACCTACTCAGGATGACGCTCCTTACTACCAGAGCACGAGTATGTACCGGGAGCATGGGGAGTACTTTTTTAAGAACTCTAATAAGGGAGTAGCAGCTCCCAACAGTCTTGTTGACTTGATTTTCCAGAGTCAACTCATCATTGAAGCAGATTCCCAAGTTACGAACAGATTTAGAGGGTACCAGCGGTGCATCAGCAGCAGTCGGCCACATATTGGCAGGGAGAGGATGAGGTACTCTCCCACCTGCAATATAAAGAAACTCTGTTTTATCTGCATTAAATTGCAGGGAGTTATTTCTCAGCCAATGTACCACACTCTGCATACATGCATGAAAGTTTTCCACAGAAAATGACTGTTCTCCCTCCCAGGAGAGAATAAGCTGGGTGTCATCCGCATAATTTACAAGACCTATACCATAAGATTTAATGACATCCACCAAGGGACGCATATAGGCGTTAAAAAGAATAGGGCTGATAGCAGAGCCTTGCGGTACACCATGATGTATCTTAATAAACTTAGATTGAAAGGGGGGGAGGGCCACAGCCTGACATCTGTCAGACAGATATGAATGCAGCCATTTCTGGGCCAGGCCCACTACCCCCACTCCTTCCAATCGTTCCAGGAGAACCTTGTGATTGACTGTGTCGAATGCGGCGGACAAATCCAACAGGATCAGTATAGTAGATTGACCCATGTCCGCACGCAGACGAAGATCATCCAACACAGTCAGCAAGGCAGTCTCAGTCCCATGTCCTGGGCGGAAGCCGAATTGTCCGGCATCCAGTAAATTATTTACCTCCAGAAACTGGGAGAGTGCCCTGCTTACAAGGCGTTCCATGATCTTAACTGGATATGGGAGGAGCGAGATAGGCCTGTAGTTTTTTAGGCAGGCTGGGTCAAGCGACGTTTTTTTTAGTAAAGGGGTTACAACTGCTTGCTTCCAGCAGGGGGGGACCACTCCACTACCCAGGGACAGATCACACAGCTGCTTTAGCATAGGGAACAGCTCAGAGCCTAATGCCTTCCAAATCCTATGGGGAAGAGGGTCCAGTGATGAACCAGAGGATATTCCTAAGGCTAACCGAGTGAAATCCTCCAGCGTGGGAATTTCAAAGTGATCTAAAAGAGGCCTCTGATCTGAACCTTCATTCGTTCCCTTCCAGTCCTCCTTCCTGTCAGGTAGTAGACCACTAGCCCCATCAACTGTACTATCCCCTTCCATCCCTTTAATAATTTTACAGATCTTATCTTAAAAAAAAACAACCAAACTGTCACAGAGTTCCTGTGTTGGGGGAGTCTTATTTTTTGTACAATCGGGGGTGGCGATGTCATTCATTATTTTAAAAACACTTTTGGAGCTATTAGGTGCCTTCAAAATTGCATTTGCAAAAAATTCCGCTTTAGCGGAGGCAATATTTTTCTTATAGCAGAGAATTTTCTCCTTCCACTCAGCTTTAGCTATATCAGAGTATCCCCTCCTCCACCGCCGTTCTGCTTGCTTACAGCCAAGTTTTAACTTTTGTAGTTCAGCATTATACCAAGGAGCAGAGGGTTTGCCTACTTTTTTACTTGCTTTTGTGGAACAAGCTGATCAAGTTGATCATTGATCAAAAGACAAAAGGTGGTATAATTTTCATCCACCTGTTTCCCGGGGTCGAAAGATTCTTCTAGATGGAATACCGGAGCGGTACCAGCTTTCCTCAGGAGACCTTTCCAATCCCTACTAAGGAGACATCTAGTCTCCTTCACAATTGCCAGGCTGTTCTGCTTAATGTTAAGTACATCAAACTGAACTAAATGATGATCGGACCAGCCAATCAGCAGAACATTTACCATTTCCAATGAGTCTTTTCCCGCAAAAACAAGGTCCAACACATGTCCTCCTATATGTGTAGGTTCTACCACCCTTTGAGGGAGCTGCAAATCCATACAGGATTGTAAGAGATTATTATACCCGGGGTCCATGCTCCCATTGGCCCATAGGTTAAAATCCCCCAGTATTAGCAATCTGGCATGTGAAAGAGCCATATTACTAAAAACATCAATCAGATTTTTTTGTTGCAGGAGACTGGCCGTTCCTGGAGGCCTATAACAAATAATACCAGTCAGTAACTGTCTCCCCTGATCCTTTAGCGCAAAGCCCAATAGCTCAGCCCCTTCAACCTCATCAATATCTACAGGAGAAAAATTCCATGCCTCCTTAAATATGATCCCAAGCCCTCCACCTCTACCGCTTGGGCTTGGCTTATGAAAAGCTTTATAGCCCTGAGGACAGGCCAAACCCAGCTCTAGATCAGACCCGGGATGAGTCCAAGTCTCAGTCATCACCAGGGCATCTAGATCGTGTAACTCTAATAACAGCTGTATCTCCATATAGTGTTTACACAGGGATCTAACATTGAGCAATGCGCATCTTAGAGAGTCCCCTTTCATGAAGTCAGCCACTGGCCCAGCCGTATCTCTCAGTATGAACTCCCCATGGGCACCACCCTGCACCCCTATTGCCCGTAATGAAGCACTCGAATACCTATAGGCAGTATCATCTAGTAGATTTCTCCTACCTTCAGCATAGTAGCTGGCGCTGTGCGTTGCAGGTGCGCGGAGGGGCGCAGACGGGCTTGCCTTTGGCGCGCTTTTGGCGCGCCGGCGGTGCACCCGCTGCGCGCGTCCGCTGCGCGGTCGCTCCAGCGCAGAAGCACAACTGCAGGGATAGAAACTCGAGTCCGAGACACCTCCACACGTTCCACACGTTCCTGGCCGCCAAGGATCCTGCTCTACAAACCCTTCCGCTGCTGTCCCTGATCCACTACCAGCAGATAAGACGCCGTTGCGGTCAACACCGCAGGTATGTCAAAAACATATCCCCGCATACAACCCCTGCACAACAACAACAACACACAACTGTCGCGGTGAAATACGTGTCTTGTCTACAAGATACACCCTGGTGGAGACAGGAACATATCCCATAGTCCAATTACACATGTCTTGCATGTAACAAATTGTCACCTCTGCATTGGGGTCACCCATCCCCATAGAAATGATTGCAACTAGCCCGGACGTGCCGGTCATGTCACCGCAGCGGTGAATCCACGGTAAAACCTGCCCACCATGTAGTAGGAGTCCAGGACATTGTCCCAGACAAGCAAGATCAACATCACAACATCCACACCACATGTATCATAATAGAAGCACCACTCAGCACAACATATCTGCAGCAAGAAGTCATGTGCAGGGACACTGTCTATAGTGACATCTCATTAGGATCATCAGCAATTGTATAGTAACATGAGTGTGAGTTGAGGCAAGAGTCCCTCAAAATGACAATAATCATCACTGCACCCAAATAAGGGTCAGTCCAAATACAATGTGGAACAGAGGAGGAGGGCAGAGCAAGCAGGGTGTGTATGTGTATTTCACAGTAGTCCAACAAGATGTTGGAATGAGTCAGTGAGCCAAGGTAGATGACACATCATATTAGACACCACTGCCACATAATCACAGATCACCACAGCCCCCAAGCAGACATTGATAGGCTCATCACATACAATGGCAAACCATATCACACAATGACAGCCCATACCATGCAAAACAGTAAGAAATTCCTGACTCAAACAACAAACTTAAAGTAGGCACCACTGTGCATTTGACTCAACAGTGTACTGCTGCAATAAATGCAACTTGTGAGTATGTCCATTACATCAACAACACTGACTACACTGCCAACTCACAGAACACCTACACACCATTACTCCACCTCAACAAAGGTAGCACCAACTACAAAGTAGTGAATGAATGCCAAAGTGCCAGGAAGAGTCCATCTTGATAGCAGGAAACTCTGACCTGAGACTCATGACAACCCTCCTCCTACTCACACCTGCCTTCCACTCATGTGAATTAAAGTGAGTAATTGAAGAAATGAAGAGTCACTGTGCAGATTAACAACCTTGGAACTGTTCACACTGCATGTCAAGTCCTTCAGACAGCTCACACACTTAAACTTAGCCTCATACACATACCATAAGTCAGCAGCATTGTATTATAATAAGTAAACTAGCCTAAAGTGGAGTGCACAGTGCAGGAAAAGCATGTAGAAATTACTGTTACCACTTCTCATTGACATGCAAGAGGTACCACATATTACACTAAACTTAGGCCATCAAATCATACATGGGTGGCACAGTGATTGAAATTGAATGAGAGTAACATCTGTGCAATATCCCTGTGATACAGCAATGCAAGAAATGCATTGGCCCAGAAAGATATGAACTGTCATAAGCCATACAGTGACCAGCCCCTCATCTGTGTCAACTATCTTGACATGTGTATGCCACCAGCACAACACTCATGGGTCACTGTGATACTCCTTGACTGTCAATCCCAAGTATGACCTTCACACATACCCCTCATCTACCCTTCTCCCACCTTCATACTCCACACCTGGCAGAAGCACAGATAAAGGTGAAAATAAGGTCCTGTGAGTTCCCTGATAACCAATGCCACACCCTGGTGTGTATCTACAAATGTCTGAATCCCACTCAGGGATGTGTGAACCAATGCTGATCCTAAACCAATTTCCAAACACATGTATCACAAACCACATCAAAAGAAGTCCAACAAGCTTAGCCATGTGCAGCCAAACCTTGGATAGGCAATGTGATCAGCACCTGAATAGATTACATTTCTACTCCGGCCAACTGCACAGACACCATCATCCAAACCAATCAAAAAATACATGAACAAATGTCAATAATAAACACAAACTGTGTGCAACCAGCCAAATCTGCAAACACAGACATAGACACTCCACCAGTTACAAAGTGAGCATGGTGTTAATGTGTAGCACAAGCATTCACATGCACAATCCTGACAAGTGACTGTTCAAATATAGGAGGCCATAGTACAATTGTGCACTCAAAACAAGCTAATGAAAAAGACACCACATTGCCACATGTGACATTCACACAAGAAATGCACACTACAAATTCAACACACATCTGAATGCATTCAAATACACAAACTCCTCACACACAATGTAATGCTAAAAAAACATTACACACACATGGACCTGTCAGTAGAAAGAGCCAACACAGGATAAAGACTGCATCCCTCAACAACAAATACATAACATATGCACATACCAAAACATAACCTAACAAACTCAGCTGGACATCAGGGGGGCTCACACCTGGCAAGGACAATGCAACATCCACTGACAGCAGTGCATGCACAGTAAGCAGTGAAGGAACACCACCAAAACCAGTATCACACATATCTGAGTGCTCCACCATGAACTTCAACATCACAAATAATCACAGCACACAGATCACATCACACTCAGGATGGGTAGCAGTACCTCATCAAACAGATACACACTTTAGCTATCACCTACTGCTGCACAACTCAGGAAAACACAGAATCATGGAACATGACTAGAGGACTGTGCTGGAAAATCATCTGCACTGTACATGAGCAACCATGACTGCAATCAAGTAGAAGAAAATAGCACATAACAAATTGTGAGACAGTCCTGAGGGGCATATTGGTTCTGGACACAGATCATCCTCACACAGTATAGTGTCACACTATGAAGTGGTGGGGAGGGTCAAACACTGGCAAGGCATGGGGTGGAAGATATTAGACTGAAGTGGTGTGTACATTAGTATTGGACAAGTGAGGAGTATACAGAGCAAAAACATATAGAGGAGTAACTCACAATGTGTAGGCATCAAAAGCTCCTCTTGGGGCTGGTATGACTCTGCTTACCACATAGTGGTCAAAATAAAGTGTAAAATGACATCAATGTATGTGAAAAGTCACTTACAATGTTTGTTTGCCTGAGCCAGTCAGCACAGTGAGCACAAACATAAGCAAGAGCCATGGCTGATCATAAAACAACAACACAGACATTGCTGGGACACACTTTGCATACTCACAAATGATGTTGACAACAAGTAGGTGTACCCCAGGACTGCAAGGTCATACCGACACACTGCACATTACTCAACAAACAACTCCTACATGTGCCCACAATCTACAGCAGGTGTCGGATCATGTAAACAAACAGGCACTAATCAACTGGATCATACATGTGTGTAAGTGTCATGTTCAAGGGCACATACACATCAACACTTCAGCTAATGACAGGACAATCACACTGTATGACTACTCAAGTGCACACATTCTAATGTACCAATGTGACTATGAAGCCAGGCCTACACAAGCTGACTACACATCTACACTGCTGTGTACACATCAAGATAGATTCCACCGATATGACGGACCCTGTCCACCCCACAAGTTATCATGTGAATAGAATTCTCTGCTGTTGTGGTACAGCATCCAAATATGACATGTGCACAAAACTAGAGACCCGACAATAGAATGATTAGGACAAGAGTAGACCATCACAGACAAACATCATTGCACCCTCAAGCCTCTGAGTCAAGAAGCACAAAAGTGGATGGAACCTCTGGCAACCTCTGCAAAAGAAAATTAAGCTGATGCCAATGTGAATGTGTCATACAGAGCATGTAACAGATGAACATATACACATACATTGCACTGCATCATTAGCAAGGGCAGCAACAAAGCTCAGAACATGAGTAAGAGTCTTTATTACATAAACTCTGTATCTGTATCAAAAGTGCAAAACATCAAGGCCATTGGCCAGTCCAAATTCCAAGTCTGCACATGTGTGCATGAAAACTTGCACAACAAATATGTAACACAGTCCACTGCCATGGGAATCACCACAGGATAAGGGCCTCAAATGGGCAGTCCAGGCACCGCTCAGGGAGGAATGGGGTCGGAAGGGGGACTTGGCTTCAAATTTGGGTGGAAGTTGAACTGGGAGGGGGCTGATTGTCTGGGCTAGTCGGAGGACCGGACCTGGGAGGGAGAGAACTGGCTGAGGTAGTGGGATCCGTGGATGTGGGAGCCTGAGGGCTGCTTGGACCGGGTGGAGTGGTGGCACGGGGAGGTGGAGACATGCTGTGTGGAGGCTCAGTGGCTGATGGTAAATGTGGAGGGATGGGTCTCAATTGTTTTGAGATCCGATATCCCACAAGTGTCTTACCACAAGTGATAAGTGAGGTGGGCCCAACAGCCTCCCTCTTCCCTGAAAGTGTAGCAGGTGGTGGTGGATCTTCCCATGGGGATTTTCTGGACCTGGTGGTACGCTGGGGGTGGGGTTGCCTTTTCCCCTGCATCCCCAGTTGTGGAGGTACACTCCCCACTTTGCTCTCTTGTCCATGCTTCATAGGGGTGTGGGTGGGAGTCGACATTTTTGGGTGAAACTGCCTTCTGAATGTGTTTGGGCTTAGTTGTGGCAGGAACCAGGTTCACTGCAGACAGGGCAAGTGTTTGTGTGTCTTTGGGAGAAGGTGTGGGGATGGGAGTGCCCTTGGATGGTGATGAATCAGAGGAATGTAATGTGGATGCATGCTTTTTTGCCTTATGTCCCTGAGTGTCCTGTGATGGGCTTTTTGTTTTGCGGTCATGTGTGCTCTTTGTGTGCTGTGGTGATGGTGTATGGTGTCTGGTTCGCTTAGAGTGCTGGTGTTGTGTGCTGCATGTGGATGACTGGGTGTCTGAGGGCTCTGGTGTGTGTACGCTGGTCAGGTGGGGGCACTGGGAGTGTGGTTGCGGGAGGGACAGGAGTTGGACTGGGAGCTTGGGACTGCTGAATGGCTGCTGTCACTGTGGAGGACAAAGACTGGACAGTTCAGTGTAGGCCACCCACGTCCAAATTAATGCCCTCCATGAACGCAACAACCTGTGACAACTTGTTGCCATGATCCTGGAGGGCATTCAGGAGAGCAGTCTGACCCACACGCCGTAAAATGTCTATGGCCTCCACACTGAGGGCAGCAGGGGAGACAGGGGCAGGGGCAGCGATGCCTGGGGGGAAGGAGACTCTACCCTTCTTAGGGCTGCGGGCACGGATAGCACTTTGGGGAGCATCCGGGAGGGTGGACACAGGGCAAGATGTGGTGGAAGAAGATGCAGATCTTGAACTTCCTGTGCCCACCAACATCGAGGAGTCACAGCTGGACTGGGAAGATGTGGAGGTTGGTGTTTCCGGGTAGGAATCCTCCAGGGCACTCCTGTCTCCCTCTGAGGCGCTGGTCCCCTCAGTGTCACTGAACTCCTGTGTACCAGTCGTGCCAGTAGCTTCCCCAATGGTGTCGGGCCCCTGTCCTTCCCTGCCCTCGGTAGATGCTGCAAGAGACAGAGACATAGGTTCAGTATAGTGCCATACTCACAAACATTATATGCAATACAAACACAAATACTTTGAGTGAAACTCCCACATTTAACTACTCTATGTACTTTCAGCATATGCCAAATTTGTGCAATCATCAGCTAATGCATGGAAACATGCTTAGTTGATAGTCGTGCTCCATGTTGCGTTGACACAGCCAAATAGCTGTGGATGTACCTACATTTAAACATCACATACAATTGTCTGTAGGCACACCTACGTGCCTGTAGGTAAGATAGCTACACATCCATATATGTTGTCTCAGTCACATTTGAAGTATATTTCACTGAACACCACAGATACAAAGCAAAATATATCCATTTGCAAGTGATATTACCTCCTTAAATCCACTATGTTTGGCACTGACGCACAACTACAGCTGTACATTGGTGTCAGCTGTGTAGATGTACCAATTTCTTTGAAGAGCACAGCACACATCTCGAAATGCACACTAACTCGATGCTCACTGCTGTTCACTGCCAGTTGATGTCTCTGACACTCACACTGCAGCATATGTCACATGGACACATCTTTTTGGGTAATGAAATGCAAATAAGCCCCATGTAACAATGTAGTCACATAGACAATGCACAATAGCATGATATTGGCAATGTAATGCAAGGCCTTCATGTGTTGTGACATGTCACATACCAACATATTTACAATTGCCTGACAGGCCTTGATCCAAGGCATGATAGTGGCTTCTGTACATGAATTTGTGAGTAGCCTCCATTAGGACAGCTAATGTGCGACAATACCTAGGGTCTGGCATATGACATCCCTACGTTGTGCTGACAGATGACATTGATGACACATCTATGTGCAAAAATATCAATCACTGGTTAAAAGCAGTAGCCACAACTTCATCATGCACTGATGCACATGGACACCTGTTAGACCTGGCACCATTAGCGTGGGTCTCCCTTCCATTTTTTCGCCGTTGCCTCCTTTGTTTTTGCTATGTTTTGCTGGTCTAGATGCGTTGGTGCACTTTGCCACTGCTGTTCAGTGCCAAAGTGCAAGTGCTCCGTATTGTAAATTGTTGTAATGGATTTGATTGGCTTATTTGATTTACTTGTCAGACCCTAGTTCAGTGCACCATGAGTGCCCAGGGCCTGTAAATCAAATGCTGCTGGTGGGCTTGCAGCACTGATTGTGCCACCCACAGAAGCAGCTTGTTAAATATGGCTCAGGCCTGCCATTGCAGAGCCTGTGTGCAGTCTGGGACTGCCATGTCCACTTGGCAAGTGCACCCACTTGCCAGTCCCTAAACCTTCCCTTTTCTGCATGTTAGTCACCCCTAAGGTAGGCCCAAAGTAACCCTGTGGGCAGGGTGCATTGTATGTGAAAGGTAGGACATGCCCAGGTGTGTGTGGCATGTCATGATAGTGAAATACTGCCAATTTCGTTTTTCACTATTGCAAGGCTATCTGTTCCCATAGGCCAGAATGGGCAGTTTGATTATAACATCTTATAAGCATAACTGACCCTAGGAACAAGATAGAAAAATCAAGTTTAGTATGCCTGAACTCAGAATGTTAAAATACATCTTTTAGTGTGGGTGATTTTTACATTCTCTGTTTGAAAATACCACTTTTAGAAAGTAGGTATTTTCTTGCCTAACCATCCAGTATGCCTCTGCTAGGTTTGTGTATTACATATCTGGGTTGTGAGTGTCAGGGGGCTGGAGAGGGCTTTGGCTCCAGTAGTCTGATGAGTCAGGGCTGGGCTGAATAGGACCTGGGTTGAATAGAGAGTAGGGGGAGGAGATTTCCTTTCACTTTTCTGAGCCTACATAGAATAGAGAGTAGGGGGAGGAGATTTATTTTCAGCTACCTGGGCCAGGTCTGCTTTCAACAATGCTGTCTCCACCTCCTTCCAGGAAGCTGCACCAGGGAGGACAGAACTGGTTTGGGCTGGGTACAGACACTCTCTGCCTTCAGAGAACAAGGGATTTTGCAGTATAAATATTGGGGCCCAGATGCCAGAACTTTAGATCACTTCTGGGAATCAAGACGAACTTTTGCCAAGGAGAGAAACCAAGGAAGCTGAAGGAGGAGACTGCCCCTGCGCTGGTGACTGTTTGGGGTTGGCCTGCAGTGGTTACTTATTGCCATGGAAAGGAGAAAAGGAACTTTGTGTGTACTTTAATCATCTCGAGGAAGATCTCCAAGGGCTTGAAGCTGAGCTTGCCTCCTGTTCCGAAGTCTCAGGGACACAAAGACTTCACCCCCAGCTCCCCCTGAATTTCCTTGCTGGGAATTCTACCTGCAGAGAGGTGCCTGCTGTTGTTTTGGGCCCTCTAGAGACTGTGTGTCGCTGGGAGCTGGAAGCGCGATGCAACGAGGAAGAAGCGTGTCGCCGCTGCAGCTGTTGCCGTTGCATCACCGAAGGAGCGTGCCACCGCCGCAGCTGTCTGCCATCGCATCACTGAAGAAGCGCATTGCATCACCGGAGAAGCATGCCGCCACCGCAGAGGTTGCCATCGCATCACCGGAGAAGCACGTCACAAGGCCTGCCGAGGCTCAGGGAAACCACCGATTTAGCCGCACGGCCGTCGGGCGTGCACGCATCGCATCCAAGCCGTTGCATTGCAACAAAGACGCCATTTTGTCTCATCGCACCGGATTGTCGCATTGCATCAAGGCACCATCTTGTCGCATCGTAACTGGGACGCAGTAACAAACAGACGCTTTGCTCCTCTCCGGAAAGGAAAAGACGCATCGCCTCCCCTGCGCTGCAGTAAGGAACAGGTGCGCCGCCTCCCCCAAAGTGAGGAACTGATGTGACCCTTTTGTTTATATTGCGTTACGCATCCAAGGTACTTTGAGAGTGACGTGTCGCATTTACCATCTACATTGAGCTAAGCTATTTCTACCATTTGAAAGTCATATTTTGGAGTACTGTATTGTGGATTTTGTCGTTTGGTCTTGTGTTAAATCTAGATAAAGATTATTTATTTTTCTAAACTGGTGTGGTGTCCATTTGTAGTGTTTTCACTGTATTACTGTATGTGTTCACAAATGCTTTACACACTGCCTCTGAGATAAGCCTACTTGCTCGTGACAAGCTACCAAGGGGGTGAGTAGGGGTTATTTTAGGACTGTAGCCCCCTTACCCTGACTAGAAGCAAGGGCCCCTACTTGGTCAAAGGTACCTACCTCTGCCAACTAGAGACCCCCATTTCTAACATTGGTGGTCAGCGATGAGGATTCTGGATTTGCATTTGTGACTCATATACAGTGATTGGTATACACTACTAGTGAGTGCAGAGCATTACGCTACCACATACATTTTGGTAGAATTTTTTCCTTGGGACTTCTATTTTTGCTATGAACTGCCAATTCTTGTTACCATCGACAATTTGAAGACAATTTGAAGAAGGGAGGGTTGATACCTACACTGTGCCACAGCTTAAGACCATCTGTAGAAAATGTAAAATCTCTTTGAAAGGCCTCACCAAGAAGGAGGAGTTCCAAAAGGCGCTGAGGGCCTGGTTGGAATCTAAGAATACTCCTGAGCATCCTGAAGAGCCTAGGGGGGAGGCAGAGAATACAGATGGGCAGCTAGAGGGGCCATTGGGCCTGACCGGGGAGAAAGTACCTTCCAGGGCAGGCAGCAGTGTTTCTTCAAAGGGCCTGTCCCCAGGAGAGCTGGAGGACAGGGAGAGGGATAGAATGCATCAACTGGAGCTAGCCAAGCTCAAAATGGGTGGTCAGATGGAATTAGAAAAAAAGAAGTTAGCCTTGGAAGAAAAGAGAATGCATTTAGAGCATGAAAGAATGTTGAGGGAGTTGGAGCTGAAAGCGAAGAGCTTAGAGATTACTCCCTCTGGTGGCAGCGCACCATCAGTGCCTGTAGAAACAAGAGTATATATCCCCAAAGATGTAATTAAGAGCATGAAGATATTGGTCAATGGTTTAAGGCCTACGAAGTGGCCATGTCCTCCCAACGGGTCCCTGAGAAGGATTGGGGAGCGGGGTTGTGGGGGCGCTTTCTCAGTGAGGGGCAGGATACCTTGTTAGACTTGCCCTCTGAGGACCAGAATTCCTATGCCTGCATGAAGGAAGCCTTAATGACCAGGTGTGGGTTGACCCCAGAGCTTTATAGACAAATGTTTAGAAATTGTAAGAAACTGGAGTCAAGTACTTGGGTGGAATATGTGTCTTTTTTTTGCAGGGCATTGGATGGTTGGGTGAAGGGTAGCAAAGTGAATGATTTTGAAGCGCTCTATGATTTGACTGCATGGGAGCACTTGTCCAGTAATTGTTTTCCAGAGCTATGCCAGCACCTGATTGATAGTAAGCTGACTACCCCTAGGAAGCTTGCTGAGGAGGGGGACCGCAGGGTTAGTACCCGGGTCCACAAGGGTCATGTAGGAAACTTTACCAAAGGTGGGCAGGGTCCCCAGCAGAAGAGTGGGGGGGACAAGGGTAAACAGAGGAAGTTCCAGAAAGGGCCCCAAAGTAATCCCCAAGGGAACCAAGGGAAGGGTTCCCAGCCTCCCCCTGAGAAAAAGTCAGGGGCCCCGACAGATAAGCCTGTACAAAAGGGGCCCAGGAAATGTTATACTTGTGGTCAGGTGGGCCACTGCTTCTGGGATCCTAAGTGTCCCATGAAAGTGAATGCAGCACCCACTGGTGCACCGCCCCGGCAGATGGCTAGTGTAGCCCTGGGGGAGGAGTTGGGTGTCCAAGGTGGGTGGGGTCCCACAGAGATGTCCCTGGTCTCTTTAGGAGACAGTGAGATGGTCCCTAGGACCCAGCTGCCTGATAACACTAAGAAATACAGGCAGTGAGTGACCATCAATGGCCATAGGGTACGGGCTATGAGAGACACCGGAGCCAGTGTGACAGCTGTCAGTTGTCGGCTGGTGTCTGAAGAGCAGGTGATCCCCCATGCATTTTACCCTGTAGTTGCCGCTGACAACTCAGAGAGCCACTGTATGGTGGCCCAGGTTCCCTTTGAGTGGGGGGGGTCTCAGGTACCTTTCAAGTAGCTGTGAGGCCAGCCATGCCTGTTGACTGTCTGCTAGGCAATGATTTGGAAAGCTCCCCTTGGGCTAAGGTAGAGAGAAGGTCTCATTTGGAGATGTTGGGTCTGCCTGAGTGGGCATGTGTGACCACTCGGTCCATGGCAGCCAGTAAGGGTATTCAAAAGGACCTGGAGCCTGAAAGAGTGGCCCAGGTGCCTGCCTTAAAGAAAAGAATCAGGGGGCGCGGGAAACCAGCCCCCGAAGTTCCCACGGTCCAGGAGGAGGCAGACTTTGAGGGGGATGCCCTGGAACCTACAGGGGGAAAGTAGCTGAACTGGGGGACCTGCCTGAGCTGACCCATTGGCAGCAGGAAGGAGAAAAGAAACTTTGTGTGTACTTTAATCATCTTGAGGAAGATCTCCAAGGGCTTGAAGCTAAGCTTGCCTCCTGTTCTGAAGTCTCAGGGACACAAATACCTCACCCCCAGCTCCCCCTGAATTTCCTTGCTGGGAATTCTGCCTGCAGAGAGGTGCCTGCTGTTGTTTTGGGCCCTCTAGAGACTGCGTGTCGCTGGGAGCTGGAAGCACGACGCAACGAGGAAGAAGCGTGTTGCCGCCGCAGCTGTTGCCGTTGCATCGCCGAAGAAGTGTGCCGCCGCAGCTGTCTGCCGTTGCATCACTAAAGAAGCTTGTCGCATCACCGGAGAAGCGTGCTGCCGCCGCAGAGGTTGCCGTCGCATCACAGGAGAAGCGCATCGCAGGGCCTGTCGCGGCTCAGGGAAACCACCGATTTCGCTGCACGGCCGTCGTGCGTGCACGCATCGCATCCAAGCAGTCGCATTGCAACAAAGACGCCATTTTGTCGCATTGCACCGGATTGTCGCATCGCATCGAGGCCCCATCTTGTCGCATCGTAACCGGGACGCAGTAAGAAACAGACGCTTCGCTCCTTTCCGGTAAGGAACAAACGCATCGCCTCCCCTGCGCTGCAGTAAGGGACAGGTGCACCACCTCCCCCAAAGAGAGGAACTGACGCATCGCCTTCCCTGCGACCCTTTTGTTTATATTGCGTTACGCATCCAAGGTACTTTGAGAGTAAAGTGTTGCATTTACCATCTACATTGAACTAAGATATTTCTACCCTTTGAAAGTCATATTTTCGAGTACTGTATTGTGGATTTTTGTTGTTTGGTCTTGTGTTAATTCTAGATAAAGATTACTTATTTTTCTAAACTGGTGTGGTGTCCATTTGTAGTGTTTTCACTGTATTACTGTATGTGTTCACAAATGCTTTAAACGCTGCCTCTGAGATAAGCCTACCTGCTCGTGCCAAGCTACCAAGGGGGTGAGCAGGGGTTATTTTAGGAGTGTAGCCCCCTTACCCTGACTAGAAGCAAGGGCTCCTACTTGGTCAAAGGTACCTACCTCTGCCAACTAGAGACCCCCATTTCTAACAACACCCCTCCACAATGCACATATACTGATGACTGACACTCAGGGTAACATTTGCTTCTGTTCATCTATCAAATTACAGTACAACACCTCAGTCACATCACAATTTGGCTTACCCACTGATCACATCCAACCATGTTAAGCCCTAGTGCCCAAACAATCTCACAATAGCCTGGTTCTGCAACATTGCATTTAAATTCCAGAGTCTAACCATCTCAGTCATGTTGCCATGTGCACAATTGGCAAATGCAAATCAGCCAATGCATCACCACCTACCCCTTCAGCACCTGTGTGCACTTGCTGTCACTGTGGCAGGAAATCACATCTTGTGATGCCATGCTGCTGATATTTGGCTAATCTTTTTTGCAATGATGCTGTCATCTCAATCATTGTGAAAAGTACAACCCATGGGACAGGTGTGATATCTACCAACTCACTGCTCCCTGAGAACACATTTGTGCATTGATATAGCCACTTACACATTATCACATGAGCACACTATTGTGGTAGCCACACAGCACACACAAGCCTGACAAGTGTACTGGGCTACACACTTCACACAAAGATTTTTCATGTGTAGGAAGGTATCATTTCAGACAACATTCATAAAATGTGAGATGAAAACATGTCAAGCTGACTTGCTATGACAACGTTCATGGATTTACCACATGAGCAACTAAATGTTGGACACATGCAGACCCTCTGCACTCAACACTGAGGATACTTAGGAGCCATTGCATCACACCAGAGACATCACAGAGCTCCACACTTGCTCTGGTCTGGGATTCAGGCAGTCACTCATGCGCAAAGTCACACTTAGCACAATACTCACCCCAACTTGCTGCTGGTGGGCCCTTAAATGTCCATCCAGCTCTGGCTGTGTTACTGCCAGGATACGGGCCATTAGTGGTGTCATGCTCCTGCGCGCCAACCTGCCACTTCGAGGGACCAGCCCCAGCGTCATTTCAGCAACGTTTTTGCTGAGCCGGCAGATGTCATCCCACCTCTTGTGGCAGTGTGTATAGCATCGGTTTGAGACACCCAGGGACCGCACCTTGGGAGACAAGAAGAGGAATATTTGTAACACTGTGTTGTGTACCACTGTGTGACTGGACAGGAACATGTAAACACATAACATACAGATACATCAATGGACAGCAGAGCCCATACACCATGTCACATAGTACACTTTGAGCAAGCCATATCATTGCAATGCATACATATATGATGATGGACCCGCTACATGCCCATCTCATACACATGCAGAGTGCCAGCACAGAAAGCAATTGGAAAATGTGCCTCATCTGTGATGCACTATGCGAGTGAGCATGACATACGATACACTGTGAATGATGGGTAGTGGTCAGACTCACTGTGTCTTACACTACACACCCTTTAATGTCCTTGACCATTGCATGTCTACACGTGTCATGGAGGTCACAATTAGGTAACTGATCTTATATTCACACACTCTTGTCACAAGGTGTAGGCCTGTCTTGTGTACTCCTCAGGCCTATGATATCTCCTTCAAAAATAGGATGGTGGACAACACATATGTTTATCAAAGTCATTTTAGTGATGAGGCCTGAGGGCTTATCACTGCAGAAACACGTGGACCATACAAGAAATCACATGCATGTATATTCAAAATGGTGGAACAGTGCATAGACATGCAAGACTCTACACATTATGGAATCAAAAGATGGATGACATGTCCATCGTACATTTGGAAGATTTGTCTGAGGTGATTTAGCACAGTGATAGATCCAGGCCTTGTACTCCTGTGCAGGATATCCACATCTCCATAGGGTGATTTTGAAAGCAGTACACACATTATTCACTACCCTCTGGCCAATATACATTGTACATGTCACAAATGGGCATATGAACACTTAATGAACTATGACATTACATGGCACAGGGAATGTGTGTTCAGAGTTCGAGTGTCTCAAATCAGCATTGTAACTGTATAACTGCTAAACCACAGTATGTCCTTTACATCATTGCATGCAGTCAGGGATCTGTGGAAATAAGGCTATACACCCCATTGACGTGAATCATTATGCTAGGCAGTGTCTCACACATTTACATTACCCAGTCTCAGAACAACATGTGTGATTTTTGGCTTCAAATGAGCTACACCAGTGTCTATGTTGCCATCCTCCCCACATATTCAAGTGCAATAAGTTCTAGGTCATGTATGGACCATGCTGTTGTCAAAATATTAATTCATGAACATTGGCTTGCACTCACAGGCACATACTACTGTACAGGAACATCATGTGAGCATTCTGAGCACTCTCAAACTTTTACTCATACACTTACCAGTACCTCTGGAGCACCATATAGCCACCCGTACTGGCCAAGGACCTCGTCCACCAGGACCTCTAGCTCCTCTGTGGTGAAGGGACGGGCCCTGATGTTCTCTGTTGGAGCCATGACTGGGTCCAGAGTAGAGGTACAGCAGCAGTTGGTTTAGATGAATTGCAGGCAGCAGTGTCTGAATGCAAGTGACAGGTGTGGCTATCTCACAGACATTTATAGGCCACTAGGGTTGCTTCAGTGGTACTCTGCTGATGCAATTGGTCTGCCTGGTTTGCATCTTTCAATTGTGTCCAATGCCTGTGACCGCAGTGGCGGTGCACGCCTACCACGAGTTTCAATTATGTGTTGCACTACCGCAATGGCGGCTCCCATTGGCTGCAATGACATTCACATAGGCGGTGTCACACCGCGGGGTCCAGGTGGTCTCTACCGAAATCCGGCATCTTTCAATTGTGTCCAATGGCTTTGACCGCAGTGGTGGAGCATGCCTACCGCGAGTTTCAAATATGTATTGCACTACCGTGATGGCGGCTCCCATTGGCTGCAATGACATTCGCATAGGCGGTGTCACACCGCGGGGGCCAGGTGGTCTCTACCGCAATCCGGCATCTTTCAATTGTGTCCAATGCCTGTGACCGCAGTGGCAGAGCATGCCTACCACGAGTTTTAAATATGTATTGCACTACCGCGATGGCAGCTCCCATTGGCTGCAATGACATTCGCATAGGCGGTGTCACACCGCGGGGGCCAGGTGGTCTCTACCGCAATCCGGCATCTTTCAATTGTGTCCAATGCCTGTGACCGCAGTGGCGGAGCACGCCTACCGTGAGTTTTAAATATGTATTGCACTACCGCGATGGCGGCTCCCATTGGCTGCAATGACATTCGCATAGGCGGTGTCACACCGCGGGGGCCAGGTGGTCTCTACCACAATCCGGCATCTTTCAACCGTGGACAATGCCTGTGACCGCAGTGTCGGTGCACAGCTACCGCACCTATGGACACATTGTGCTATAGCATTGTCACTGTGCAAATTGCATCACTGATCACTATACATTTACAATATATTCTTGCACCTGGTTGTAAAGTGAAATGAGAGTGTGACATTTAACTCTATGATGCCCACACATGTCATGTCAGTACACATGATTAAATGCATTGGTATGTACTTACTCACATGTCAAATTTAATCTTTGTGGGCATGTATACAGATTTGAGGTGTAATTGAGTCTCACTTTTTGACAACATGCCAATGTGTGAAATGGCAACTCATCCCACAGTCATGATAGACTGACCACATAATGTGCCCATATCACTGTATACAGTGCTGTATTTATATTGATAGTTGTCCAGCTTTCACTCACTGTGCTCGTTTTGTAATGATGTTGTGCTTAGTGAGACTTAAGCAAGAAGGTTGCGCAGTGACAGTAGCTACGCACAACTCAGCATTGTTGCTGTTTGCCACATGTGCTGTGTCAGCTACACACAGGGCTGGTGACACAAGTTGTAGGAGTGTACCATATACCATTCACATAGTCTGATTCTGATTTGACAGTAGTTAGTATGTACATCCTGCTCACATGAATGACTACAGTAGATTAAGGTGTCTGTGCATGTGACTTGTGCAGAAAGCTGATTTCACGGTCCTGTCAATGTTGGGGCTGTGTTATTCAATATGTAAGATGTTTGCCACATCTCATCTGTGACTCATATTTGCATGTGTCCTCTTTATGAATATGTAGGAGACGACCAACTGTGCATCGGCCTTTCCCAGTGCTGGGGAACATGGAGGATGAGGACATCATAAGGAAATTCCGTCTGAATTGCCTTACCCTTCAAGAGCTATGTGCTCAGTTGGAACCCCATTTGAGGCCTCACTGAACATATCCAACAGCCTTGACACCAACAGTAAAGGTGATGGCTGTACTTCATTTCTTTGCCACTGGTCTGTTTCAGTACACGGTGGCCATCGCCGGTGCGATTTCTCAACCTATGTTCAGCTTGGTGCTGCGTGATGTCCTGTCCGCATTGTTGACCTACAAGTACCGCTACATCCACTTTCCAAGGAGACATGAATTGGCAGATGTGAAGGGGAAGTTTTTTGACCTTGGTCCCATACCTAATGTTGTTGGAGCCATTGACTGCACACACGTTGGCCTAGTTCCACCACAGGCACGTGAGCACATCTACCGTAACAGGAAGCATTACCATTTCATTAATGTGCAAGTGGTATGCCAAGCGGATATGATTATCTCCCATGTATGTGCCAAATATACGGGTTCTGCACATGACTCCTACATACTGCGTAACAGCATCATCCCACAATTGATGGAAAATCTGCATCCGGAGAGTGTGTGGCTTGTTGGTGAGTAAGCTGTGTCAAGTAGTGTGCTGTATGCGTGACATGCTTTTCTCCACAACTCTTTGTATTACAAACTTGTTCTGTGTTTCTCACAACTAGGTGACTCTGCGTATCCCAACTGGCCTTGGTTGCTGAGCCCACTGAGGAATCCAAGGAACCCAGGGGAAGTCCGCTTCAATGATGCCCATGGGAGTACACGTTGTGTAGTGGAGCGTGCTTTTGGACTTCTGAAGGCTAGATTTCGGTGTCTGGACAAGAGCGGTGGTGCACTACTCTACTCTCCCCAAAAGGTGTGTCAGATCATAATTGCATGCTGCATGCTCCACAACCTGGCCTTGCGCAAAGAGATCCCCCTGATTCTGGACGATGATGAGATGCAGATGCCCCCTGATGCAAATCCACACATGCCCAGTGACGATGATAGTGGAGAAGAGGAAGGTGTTGACCTGCGTCAACAGCTCATCAACAACTACTTCCCTTGAGTGTAAGTTAACATCGAACTACTATGACATTGTCTGTTGGCTTTGCTGTTAGTGGTGAAGCATAGATGAGGTGTTTGGATGCTGGCTGTTGTTGGCTCAATGCTACTGGCTGATGTGTGTGGCACAGTGTATTGGTTTCCACTTGCCTCATGTCTATGGTGATGGTGTTGGTCATTGTTATGTGTGATGAATCTTGTAAGGTGTTGACTAGTGGTGTGTTGTTGCTATGATGGCATCACCTGACAACTCAATGTCATCCTCTTGTGTCTTTCTAGGTTCCTTCGCCCCATCAATGTCTTGTCACAATCAGAGCTTGTGGTACATTGGAATCAGAGTTGACATTGTACATACTGTGATAAACATGGAACTGACACAAAGTCATAGGTGTGTAAATAGTGTTTATTTTCTATTAGATTGTGTTAAAATTAAAGTGGATGTAAGGTAATTTGTGCATAGTGAGTGTATGAGTTGTCAGTGATGGTAAAGGAGACAAATAGAGTAGTCCCCACATTAATGGAATTACATAGTCCAACAAACGCCTGCCATCAACATGGCAATGTGGCATTGAATAATGAACAAAGTCAATGTTCAGTGCAACACATGTGCCATCATGGCTGGCTCAGCGACTTGGCTTTGGTTGGTGCTTTGCCACGTGATCCTCCTGTGGTGTTTCTTGGACGTCCCCTCTTGCGTTTGGCAGGGGGGCCTCTGCTGCAGGCTCAGAGGTTTCTAAGGAGTCATTGTCTTGCAACTCACCCATCTCTGTGGCCGTAGCTGAGGTGGTGTGTGTTTCCAGCAGGCTGGCCACTGGAGGGGGTTTGAGCCATCATTTGAGCAGCATGTATGTCCCTCAGATCACCCACAAGCTGGCACATGAGATCCACAAGTTGTCCCATTCGTTTGTCCATGGACCTCTGCAGCAGGCGGAGCTCACGCAGTTCTTCTACAACCTGGCCCATCTGACCCTGGTTCTGTTGATATGCACCAAGGACTCTTGCGACGGTGGCCAGGGCTTCTGTCTCAGTGTCCTCATGTGATTGTCCCCCAGTTGCCCTCCCACCTGCCCTGCTGACACGGACCTGTGGCATTGGCTGTTGATACACCCGGACACTATCTCCGGCATCCTCAGCTTGTGTGGTGGTGTTGATAACCACTGAGCCAGGGACAGTGTGGCAGGCAGCAGTGGTGATGGTGGAGGTGGCTGCAGCACAGGTCGTTGTAGCAGGGGTCAGCGTAGTGGTTGTCGCTGGTGTGTTGATAGTTGTGGTAGTGGTGGGGACAATGAGGCCCTGAGGCGGAGTGCACCCTGGCAGTCCTGAGGGGCCAGGTTGTTGCTCCTCATCCGAGAAACGTAGAGAATCTGCATCAGAGAGTTCACATTCCGGGGGGGAGACTGGCTCTGCTGATTGGTGGTGTTTTCACCAGCTGTTGCTTGGGGATCTCCTATTGAACAGTGGTTAGATTGCACTACACAACCTTGGTGTCACACTTTTGGATGTTACATTTGATACGCCAAACATTTTATATTGCAATCACTTGGTATTGGTAAAAGATTATCAGGATCATGACATGATGTTGAGGTACATACATTACTTGTCTTTAGTGTGACATGTAAATAACAACCATTTGACATGTACAGATAGTGTGTTTACAAGAACATGTCATCATCTACCAACTTGGTGCACATCAACTTTGGTTTATGTGTGGATTTAGTTGACTTTTCAGAGAATCTGTTTCAGCTATGCCAAAACTTAACAATTTAATTATTTATATGTTCTTTCAAATCATGTGGTTTTGTTTGTTTGACAGAATGACCGTGCATGTGCTGTGTTCATATGAGCCTTCATGCTTTGAAACCATGGCACTTACACATTGCATTCTGTGCTTTGCATGATTGGGCCCTGAATTTATTTTGCATGTGGCTTGGTGAGTCAAAGTGTAATTTCTGTGACAGTTACATGCGCTTAGCTGTGTGCACACTGAATGTGACATTTGGATCTATACAGAGTTGGCTAACATGTGAGGGATGTGGTGGTCATATGGCTCCTTGCATTTTGAGAAGGATGACAGGGTGCATGCACTGTCTACCTACCTGTAAGGTAGCACAGTAGAGGGAAATGGCTGCCACATGGTTCTGGATGGGGGGAGTGTTCCATCCTGCTCAGGGGTGATGCAAGTGAGCATGAGAATGCTACCTACCTGTCAGGTGAAGGAGAGCAATGTAATGGCTGCCACATGGTTCTGGGTGGGGGGAGTGTTCCATCCTGCTCAGGGGTGATGCAAGTGAGCATGAGAAGGCTACCTACCTGTACGGTGAAGGAGAGCAATGAAATGGCTGCCGCATGGTTCTGGGTGGGGGGAGTGTTCCATCCTGCTCAGGGGTGAGACAAGAGTGCCTAATGGAAGTTGTAGTGCTGGCTACCTATTCACAAACCCCCCTCCCTGTTGAGATGGCTACCTGCCTGTAAGGTGAAGGAGAGCAATGAAATGGCTGCCACATGGTTCTGGGGGAGTGTTCCATCCTGCTCAGGGGTGATGCAAGTGAGCATGAGAAGGCTACCTATCTGTGAAGTGGAGCAGAGGAAGGGAATAGGTTACACATGGCTCTTGGGTGGGGGGAGTGTTCCATCTTGCTCAGCTGTGGGACAAGGGTGCCTGGTGGGAGTTGTAGTGCTGGCTGCCTGTACACACACACCCCTCCCTGTTGAGAAGGCTACCTCCATGTGAAGTGGAGCAGAAGAAGGGAATAGGTTACACATGGCTCTTGGGTGGGGGAGTGTTCCATCTTGCTCAGCTGTGACTCAAGGGTGCCTGGTGGGAGTTGTAGTGCTGGCTACCTGTACAGATATCCCCATGGAAATATTGCTAGCTACCTTTGAGGTGAATCAGAGGAAGGAAATGGTAGATATGGGAGACATGTGTTGGGAAGAGTGTGTTGTACGTAAGTGCATTTAGGTCTAGGATGTGTAGCTTTCTAGTTGTGCAAGACAGTACATGGCAGTGTGATGGGATACATTTGTTGGTACTTTCCAGCCTCCACTCCCCCAGCTATTCCTGTGAGACACTCTGGATGCAGTATGACAAGCACCTTCTGCTCCCATTCAGTGAATGTTAGTGGTGGAATGGGAGGGCCACCGCCAGTGCTCTGAGCTGCCTCATGGTTCCTGTTGGCACGGTATTTGACCCTGGTCTTTAGGTCATGCCACCTCTTCTTGATGTCATGCAGTGTGCGCAGGGTGGTCCCTACTGTATTGACTTTGTTGACTATCTGTAGTATACTACACTATCCTTTCCCACATTTGATTTTTTCTAACTAGTGGTGTCTGTCAATCAATCAATCAATCAATCAGGGAATTGTAAGCGCGCTACTCACCTGTGAGGGTCTCAAGGCGCTGGGGGGTCCGCAGATCTGTTTAGCCGAAGAGCCAGGTCTTGAGGGTCTTCCTGAAGGTGTTCAGGGAGGGGCGCATCTGATGTCTGCCGGTAGCTCGTTCCAGGTCTTGGCTGCAATGTGAGAGAAAGATCTTCCGCCTGCTCTGGCTCTGTGGATGCGCGGGGTTTCGGCCAGTGCGAGGTTGGAAGATCGGAGGTTTCTTTTGGGTACGTGGAAGTTAATTCTGTTGTTGAGGTATTTGGGTCCATTGTTGTGTAGGCATTTGTAGGCGTGAGTGAGGATTTTGAAAGTGACTCTTTTCTCCACGGGAGCCAGTGGAGACTTCGTAGGTGTTGGCTGATGTGTTCGTGTCGGGGGATGCCGAGGACAAGTCTGGCGGCGGTGTTCTGTATTGTTTGGAGTTTGCGGAGTAGGGACTTGTTGATGCAGGCGTAGAGTGCGTTTCCATGGTCCAGTCTGCTGGTGATGAGTGAGTGGGTGACTGTCTTCCTTGACTCAGGGGGGATCCACTTGAAGGTCTTTTGGAGGATGCGGAGGGTGTTGAAGCAGCTGGAGGTGACTGCTTTGACCTGTCGGTTCATGGTGAGTGATGAGTCCAGTATGATGCCGAGGTTCTTGGCGTGGTCTGAGGGGGTAGGTGGGCTTCCAAGGGCGGTCGGCCACCAGGTGCTGTCCCATGCAGAAGGGGTGGTACCGAGGACGAGGACTTCTGTCTTCTCGGCATTGAGCTCAGGCAGCTGTTGGTCATCCAGACTGCGACGTCTTGCATTCCTTTCTGGAAGTTGAGTTTGGCAGTGGTGGGGTCTTTGGTGAGGGAGAGGATGAGCTGGGTGTCGTCGGCGTAGGATATGATGTTGAGGCCGTGTTGTCGGACGATGGCTGCGAGGGGGGCCATGTAGATGTTGAAGAGGGTGGGGCTCAGTGTGTTGGACCATGCTTCCAAACAAATGAGGTTCTACTCTAATTATCTCGTCTACCATCACTGACAACTTATTGTCTGTGAATTTGGGCATTTTTTTCTGTGGCATGTTGTGTGATGTGCAAATAGGTGACAAGTGTAGGTGAGAAGGTGGTGGTGGAGATATGTGAGGAGTGTGTTGTTGTTGGTGTGGGTGGTTGTGATGGTGTGATGTGTGATGATTTGCCTCTCCTTTCTGCTGTGGTGTTTGGCCCTTCACTGCTGGAGTTGTGCAAAGGATGCTGGTCAAGGAAGGGGTTGGTTTTATACACAGCTGTGTGGGTGTGTCCAAATGGGGTATTCATGTCAGGTGTGTTCTCTATGCTGACCTGGGATTTGTTTGTTTTTCAATGCCATGGGGGGGTGTCATTGGGGTGTGTCAAATGTTTTTGAAGGCAGTGGAAAAAATCAGCCACACTTGGAGGCCTTGTGGTGTGGTTGCCTTCGACCGCCATTCTTCTTTTTGCACGACCGCAGCGGTCTGAACGCAATGATCGTTCCGCCAGCTCTGCCATTCATCTTTTTGCGCGACCGCGGCAGTCGGAAAATAATGATTGTTCCGCCTGCTCCGCCATCTTATCATAATTTCACTTGCAGTCATTCCACTTGTGGATCTGCGTTTTTGGTGCTTTCCGCAGCATTTCCGTCCGCCGCGGTCGGATTTTCTGGTTTTCCGGACGTGGCGGTCGGATTTTTGTGGAATTCGACCGCCACGGTCTGATTTTGCAATCATTGCATCGTAATGTGACCGCCGGTTTTACCGCAGAACATGGGGGTGTTTTTTTCCCTCAACCACGGTGGTCGGAGGGCTTTTCCGTCCGCCATCGTAATGACCCCCATTGTTTTTAAAATAATGTTATTTTGTTGAAGATATTTTGTTTATTTTTAATGTTGAACAGACTGGAGGGGGAATAGTAAATTTGACCTCTCCACTACCCAACACTTTCTCTACTGTTACACTCATTGGGTGGGGATAGTATATTACACCTCTGCAAAATAACACTTTCCCTACTGTTGTAGTGATTAAAGTGGGAATAGTAAATTTATTTTTTCGCACTCCAACAGTTTTGCTACTGTTGTACTGGCTGGAATGGGTACAGTAAATATTACTTATCCGCAATCCTGTGCTTTTACTAGTGTTGCATTTATGTGAGGGAAATTTGTAAATTTTAACCAATTTTATTATTTTTGCATTGTGTGATGTGGGAGCAGTACATTTTTATACATATTTTTAATACTTTGCGTAGTTTGGTATAAATTGTAGTGGCAACAGTATATGTATTACATTTTATATTTTATAATTTATTTTATGATGTTATAATTTATATTATTATGTTTTTATTTTTTTTAAATTATAATATTTTTAATTCTTAATATTTTTAATGTGTAAAATAATTGTTGCTACATTTAAAGAATTTCAAGTTGTTTAATTTTTTTATTTAATTATAACGGTTTGTTTTTAAAATATTTTATGTTAATGGTATATTTATATATATATATATATATTTATTTGTTTTTATATTATTTTTTAATTCTAATATAAATTAAAATAATTAACTTAACTTTTTGTAAGTAGGTATATGTAAATATATTTTAATTATTTATATATATATATGTGTTTATCTTTTTTCATTAAGTATATTTGTTATATTTGTTAAGATATATATTACTTTTTTATGTTTCTAAATTAATTTTACTATTTTATATATCTAATATTTATTATTTTATTTTATATATATTTAAAAATTGATATTTTATACAACTATATTAATGGCATCGATATTTTTTTCTGAAATTTTTGTACTTACCATTATAAGTATAGGATATCTATATTTTTGACAGCGATATTTTGGTCATGATATTTTTGCATGGGGATATTTTGAGTATTGATATTTTGTCAGTGTACCATTGTCAACTATAGCTGCCCCAGCTGTAGACAGTAGCAAACTACCCGACACGCTGGCTAGCAATGGGCATGGCTTCGTTATTTTAGCACAACACACAACTTGTACTCCATATAGTGCATAATGCCTTACTCATTAATGAGAGTTACTTTATTTTTCAACTCAAAGGGGCTTATTACGATGTCGGTCGGAGTTGACTCCAATCGACAATCTCTCGGAATCGGGACCGACCGACCTCAGGTCGGCATTTCCAACCACCTGATTACGATGCGACTGAACACTGTTCGATCGGATTCCTACTGTTCTCTATGGGAGCTTGTGTCACGGCCATAAACCGGCTGTAATACAGGTTCCCATAGAGAAATGGCAATGTGTGTAAAACCACCAACCGTAGGCCGCAAAGGCAAGGAGGCCCTGGTAGGGGCCCCCAAAGTCACTTTCCGATAGCCTTTCCTTGTCGGAAAGGCCAGCACTGAAATGCTGTTGGAAACCGACATCGTAATCATGATGACGAAAATGCAGTGTGGTTTTTACAGACAGGAATACTCCGAGAGCCGGTCGAAACCGAGTCAGAATGCCGGCCGGTTTCCATTCCGACCACCAACATCGTAATCGGACGGTCGGACCGCAAACCGACCAAGTTAGTTGGAAAGTCTCCGACGCGGTAGAAAAGCTTCCGACTAGCGTTTGGAGACTTTTGGACCGACATCGTAATTGACCCTAAGTGTCTGTTTATAGTTACTTCAAAAGCCTTCAGAAGAAAAAAATTATCAAACCACTGTTTTTTCAATCTGGTGATGTTAATTTGCCTTTTAATACTTTTTTGCCACACAGTCAGTGCTTTTTTATGCAAGGCATGTGTGGGTAAAACATAACATTTTCCTTGTGACTCTCCTAATCATAATCACATCAAATTCCAATGGCCCTATGGGACCAGCAATGTACTGCTACTGTGCCACAGAGTAATTTAAAACAATTGTTTGAACAGAGCATTATCTGCAATTTGTCTTTTTTGTTTTTCTCAATATAGCTGCTCCTGCTTGTCCAGCCAGACCATCCACCACCATCAGGCAGGACATAGTGGCCCGTTTTCGGTGGCAGAGGCTGGAGCGTATCCAGCTAAAATACAGGTGGCTGGTGGTCCTGGAAGAGAAGGAGGAGGAAATAAATGCCTAGCTGCTAGGCCCCAGTGCAGCCGGTCCCTCTCAGCCTCCAGCCTTCCAGCCATCGCATCACCGGCGCTGCCTCCAGCCAAATTCTGCCACCCCCTACCAGACTTACAACAGGCCATTGCTGTGCCGCTCCCTGCAGGGGCTGAACACCATTGAGGGCCTGCTCTCCACGATGGAGCAGAGCCTGTCGAGCTCCGGACCGATATACGTAATGCCCTCTTCTAGACCTTTTTTTTACTTTTTTGTGTTCCGGTGGGAGGGACTTGTTATTTATTGGGGCTGGGTGGAGCGGGTGGGAAGGGAGTTGGGACTGGATTGACTTTTTTTCCTTGGACATTTTGAGTTTTAGAGCTTGGGTCAGTTTTTTGGGGGGAGAGGGGTAGGCATGTTGTTTGGGTGGAGAGGGTGGGTTTCTTTGTAAATAAATAAAGGGGAAAACTATTTTATTCAATTAAAGTTTATGGCTGAAGTAGTTTATTTTACTTTTACTTTGCATTGCTGTCTTCAGCTAGTTTTACGCAGCCTGTTTATGTGCTTGTCACTTAAGAGAGAGTGTAGCGCTTATTTATAGGTTTATACTTCTCTAGCTATCTTGACCATTAGGGGGACTGCTGTCATGATGGCCTATGCTGTCTACAACAACCTAGGTAAACAATACTAGGAGTTTTTTTTTAAATAATAATAATAAAGACTTTATTGCTTGATTAATAAAAACCCTTGCAATGTGTTACACATAAATAAAATAGCATTATATCCAAAATTACATATTCCAAAAAAAAGGGTACTGTTTTGTAAAATGCATGCAAAAATGCTGGACAATAGCACCTTATGCGAGTCAGTAATAAAGTGCAGTAAATTCAGCTAAAAATGGTTAAACTATTCCTGCACTGTAACCTTTAAAAACAGGTATGAGTAAAGTGCTATATCTACGATAATTTAAAAGTGTAGGCTTTGTCACTGTAACAAGAATTTGTGCTCTGTCTAGACATCTAAGGGGCACATTACGATACCCGGCGTAAAAAAATCCGCCAGGCATGGAAGCGGCAAAAATCCGCCCGCACACACCGCCTGAACACCGACCACGCCATTATGAGTACACAAACTGAAAACCGCCATCGGCGGAAAAATCATACAAAATACCGCCCGCCATCGTCCGAGTCGGAGTCAAACCGCCCGCCACGGACGGAAACACGCACGACAACACAAAACCGCCCGCCCACACGGCCGACACACCGCACGTGAAATTACGATCGCACCGCCATGAGCGCGGAAAAACAACAAAAATACCGCCCGCCAGCGCAAACAACGCCGATGAGAATCGACACGGCAGAAGCCATGGCGCCCACGTACCTGCACAGAAACCATCCGCACACAAAACCAATAGCACACAACATGGCCAACAAGTCCACACAGCAAAGCACGCACAAATACACAAGCACAGTACACATCCCGAAAACACCCCCCGGACAAACAAAAAATACAAAGGCCAGAACCCCAGACACAACACACCTGAAAACAACAGACCATGAGGACACACCCACATAGGTGAGTACAAAAGCAGCACTCCCACAGACCACAACCCCTTGCTACATTGCAAACCAGAGAGGAGAGGAGAGGACACAGTGACACAGCAAGGACAGCAGCACACCACAGAAACGCACACATCAAAACCACCACCACCACCACCAAACACCGGCACCACAAACCCCCTGCACATTACACAACACACACCGCACCACCACCACAAACACCATGGCACCACAAAGGATGCCCAAGTTCACGCCCATGGAGCTGACGGTCATGGTTGACGAGATCATCAAGGTGTACCCACAAATCTATGGGAACATGGTCCAGCACACACCACTAGCCACCAGAAACAGAATGTGGACCCGGATCGTAGACCAGGTCAATGCAGTCGGGACCCTGCCCAGGAACAGAACCGAGATAAACAAACGTTGGAATGACGTCAAGAGCCTGGTCAAGAAGAAGGAGGGCAAAAACAGAGAGCTGGCTGCCGTCACTGGCGGAGGGAATCCCGCGCTCTTTAAGACCTTCAAAGCGTGGGAGGAGAAGGTGCGAGTCGTAATACATCCGGAGATCCTCGCCGGATTAGCAGGGGGAGTGGAGGCTGGTAAGTACAAACTAATGTATACCAGCACACCGCTATGTACTCACATGCGCAACCACCATGCCACAGCTCCCAGGGACAAACACCCCCATGTCCAGCACACAATACACAACACATCACACGCACATGCAACAGACACTACCACACACAGGCCAAACCGAACAACTGTAAGATGCGTGGGGACATGTGTACACTAAGCCAGCCACGTAACCACCAACAGGTCCACAAATATGCCAGAAGCGCCACAACGAGCACCCACCACACCCATGTGTCCGCCACAGCTGCACCAACTGACAAGTAACAGGTAAGTGGCAGGAACACAAAGTGCAGTGGGTCGGAGGGGGACAGCTGAAGTACAACACCCACCAGGCCCCCACTCCCACAGACCAGCAAGGTGGAGCACTCCCCACACCCATGTGTCAGGCACAGCTGCACCAACCGACAAGTAACAGGTAAGTGGCAGGAACACAAAGTGCAGTGGGTCGGAGGGGGACAGCCCAAGTACAACACACACCAGGCCCCAGTCCCACAGCACAGCAAGGAGGAGCATCCCCCACACCCCACACCCACGTGTCAGCCACCGCAGTGCACAACGACAGCCGAAAGGCAGACATCACGGTCCACAGCAATCGGTGTCAGTGGGTGTACAGCCACCCCCACGACCCACTACACCTCCCCACCCCCACAGACCTGCAACATGGAGCACCCCCGCTAAGAGCCATGTGGCATCCAGTACAGTGCACGCACGAACAACTTGCAGGTGGGAAACTGGACAGGGCTGGATTACTGGAGGCATGAGGACCATAACACCACCAACACATGGGACATGTCACGTAGCACACGAACACGCAGCACCGCCCACCGTCACGAACAAGTGAACAATGTGCACACGGACATGAACAGCAGACTCACACCCCACATGACCCATCACAGACATAGCAACACCCAAGGAGCCACGTCTGCATGCACAAGCCACACTGAATATAGTCCCACACGGCAGCCACTGTGCAACTCATCACACACAACCGAAACACCATTGAAGTCCTGTCCATGTAGCCCCTACTGCCTGTCAACCACACACCCCACAACTACGCCTATGTAAGACAAACAACACTAGACGCAACAGAGCGGAACAACACAAATGCACACGAACACCACTGAACCCATCAAACACACAGACACACCATGCACATACAACATACCATCCATCCCATCCGTCAGCCCCAGTTTCATGAAAGGCATGTCATCCGCACAGCTGCCACACATACAGCAGTCACGCTAAGACACATGCCCATGACCAACCATGTGCCAGAAGTCAATTAAGCGCACGACACACTGTGAGCAACAACACACAACATGGGCCACACCCCCCGAGCACTGCAGTGATGCACATGGCACAGGGCAGCACGCACACCAAGGAGATGGGACAACTGCAATACGTTGGCTGGCACACAACTATCACTCACTCATAACGATGCGTCCAATGCCATGTCCAGTAACCACAACAGACAGCAAATATGCAGGGCATGTCAGGCATGCACACACCTCAGACCATGCACTGTCATGCTGCCACAACACATGTCACGTTCGGCACCCATGGCTCACAGCATGTACCCCAAAAGCATATACCCTCCCAAATGCGAATCTGGGGCATGGCCCCCATGTTGCCATATGCGTTCCTAAGCGTTCCATTTGAACTCCAAAAGCAAAGTACAAACCAGACCCAGGATGGGCCAGGAGCCCGCATACACCAGAGTCACAATGAGTAGGGGCAAAGCAACACACCCATCGGCATGGCCAATCCGTCCCATGCCACATGTGCACAGCACACAGTCCCATTGCCTAGCACACACACCTACAGATGCCACAGCCACACACTCGCCTCCGGGAAACCCATGTACGAGATTGCACGAACTGCCAATGTCAGACGACTAATACATACTTCGCCAGGTGCAACACAATAACAAATCTCATTCTCTCCACAGGTGACGAACTGCTGGACGCTGGGGATGGAGACAGCAGCCAGCACAGCCAGCCTACAAGCCCCCAACGAGGACACACGGATCTGGAGGATCTGTCCACCTCTTCGGACACGGACCACCAAGCTGGCCCATCTGGCGTGGCAGGGCCCAGCCGCTCCCCAGGACCCCTCCTACCCACCAACCCATCATCCAGGGATGCTGAACAGTCCCAGTCCCCTGCTGCCACTGTCGTTGCGGCCACACCCACGGTCATTGCGGCCACTACCACTGCCGCAACCGCCACCATCGCCGCACCGACCACCACCGCCTCCACCACCACCACGTCTTCGCTGGCACCAGCCCCAGCGCAGGTGGTGGCCCGGCCGACTGGATCCACCCTGGGAGCCACAGCGAGGACCGTGGTGAGCAATGTGGCTAGTGGGCAGGGCCGGTGGCAGCAGGACTGGTAGGAGGAGCAGGGTCAGGGAAACGCCAGCCTCCCCTGGGAGCCATGCCCTGCCTCAAATGGACAGAGTCCTTGGGGCCTATGAAGAGGCCCAAGGACAATGGGCCAGGTCTGCTACTGACACGCGGGAGGTGCTGGGGGTGCTGAGGTCCATGGACGCCCATATGGGCCAATTCGTGTCCCGTATGGACCAACTCGTGGACCTCATGGGCCAGCTGGTGGTGGCGGTGGGGTCACAGGCAAGGCCAGCAACACCACCTCCGCCACCACCTGCTAGGGCGCAGGGTCGGCCAGCAGTGTCCACTTCCCCTGCGTCCACAGCCAGTGAGCACACCTCACCCACCACCAGCAGGTCGCCACCACACACCCCCTCCCAAACGTGGAAGGGGCCGTCCGAAGAGGAAACAGATCTCCCGGGAGGACTTCGCACGCTCCAGTCGCAAGTGAGGCAGCCAGCCAGCCTTCCGCCAGCCTTCCTTGACCAGCCACTGCATTGACTTGCTCTACGATCCCACTCCACACAGCCATCTGGATGGCATGTGTGTGTTGGACTATGGACATAGAACCAGTGGGTACACCCTGATCATCACGCAGCCATGACCGACAGCTCATTGTCACTGCACGCACCACTTTTGTCATCACCTTACACACAATCACATGTCACAGTTTGTAATAAATGCACCTTTTTCACTAACTGCTGTTTGTGCCCTGTGTCTTTATTGTACGGAATACAACGGCCACCTTGGGCGGAAAGGCACCTGATGCGTGGCATGGAAATGGAATCCGGAGGGCCTGTAGGGACCTAGGGGTGGGAGACAGAACAGGAGCACATTCAATGAGTGTGTCACACACCCATCACACAGTACATTTCAACAACTA